>CM008284.1:14081874-15459914 GCA_002319775.1 Fagopyrum tataricum
TCTCCGGGAGCTGCTCTGGGGCCGAGTAGAGGCTTAGGTCGGGATGGTGATGTTGTGGACACCAGAGGACCACAAGGTCAAGTTTTGAACTGAGGAGTGCAGAGGAGCCAGCCACACCGACTGATACAGGTACCTTTTTAATTTCCTAGATTGCCTGTTAGAGTCTTATGTGGCACGAGTTCGACGCACTCTTTTATTCCGATGCCTGTATAGAGTACCTGAGCCTAGATGTGGTTGAGGGAATACCCTTTAGTATAGGGTTACCGATGGTAGTGGGGTCAAAGGTACCCGTGAGATCCGTGACTGTCCCGTTTTTGTAGGGACCCGTGTGTTACTGGTTGATCTTTGTACCATGCCAGTAGTGTATGAAAATATCCTTTTAGTTATGGTTTGGAGGGTTAGGCATCAGACTGTATGATATGTAGGTAGGAGGACTGTCACGGTCTCCACCGAGTTAGGTCAGGTATAGTGACCAGTGCGGTACGTGCAACGAAATTGATTACACAAGTGATGAGGCCTTCTGGTGTTATGCCATGAAGGAGGGGGAGAGTCCAGCGTTAGAGGATATCCCAGTTGTTTGTGAGTTTACTGATGTTTTTGGTTGAGCCGTCCAGTTTGCCGCCTCAGAGGAGTGTGGATTTTAGTATCGAGTTAGAGCCTGGTACGAGACCCATCTCGAAGGCCCCATACCGGATGGCGCCTGTCGAGATACTGGAGCTGAAGAAGCAACTCGAGGAGTTGGCTGAGAAGGGCTTCATTCGCCCTAGCGTGTCTCCATGGGGAGCACATGTCCTCTTCGTACGGAAGAAGGACGGATCACTGAGGTTATGCATAGATTACAGAGATCTGAACAAGGTGACCATCAAGAATAAGTATCCACTGCCGCGTATTGATGATTTGTTAGATCAGCTTCAGGGAGCTACAGTGTTCTCCAGAATTGACCTGCGCTTAGGGTATCACCAGCTGAGGATGAAAGAGCAGGATGTGCATATGACAACATTTCGGACCCGATATGGACACTACGAGTTTGTAGTGATGCCATTTGGGCTCACGAATGCCCAACAGTTTTATGGAGTTGATGAATAACATCTTCATCGACTTCCTGGATCAGTTTGTGGTAGTCTTTATTGATGATATCCTGGTGTACTCTCGTAGTAGAGAAGAGCATGCAGGACAGCGGAGAACAGTACTACAGGTTTTGCGTGATAGAGAACTTTATGCTAAGTTCTCTAAGTTCGAGTTCTGGACGCCAAAGGTAGCATTCCTGGGTCACATTGTTCCAGCCGAGGGGATCAAGAGTGATCCGGCAAAGATAGAGGCAGTAGCGGCATGGACGACACCGATGAACGTCAAGGAAGTATGTAGCTTCCTTTGCCTAGCCGGTTATTAGAGACGCTTTGTGGAGGGATTTTCTGTGATTGCTCGTCTACTGACGAGTTTGCTGAAAAGACTACCAGATTTGTGTGGTCTGATCAGGGTATGCAGAGTTTTAAGTAGCTGAAGAGATGTATGATATCCGTTCCTAGGTTGGCACGGCCAGAGGGTATAGTTGATTTTTATGGTTACAGAGACGCATCCAAGCTAGACTTGGGAGGTACATTGATACAACAAGGTTGACAGTGCAGTGGCAGTGGCGGAGAGACTTGATTTGGTTAGAGTGGATATCTAGTTCCTGATGAAGATCCGAGGACGGATATTTTGGGATGAGGCCCCACAGTTCCTGCTAGGAGGAGATGGAGCTTTGAGACGCCGCAATCGCGCCGGGGTACCGCTGATGCGGAGTTGAGCCAGAAGATTTTACGGGAGGCATTGTACTCCATAGTCAGTGCACCCTAGTACGAGCAGATGTACCAGGATTTGAGACGTTGTAGTGATGGGTAGGGCTAAAGCCCGATGTAGCCGGAATTATGACACCGTGTGCGACCTGCCAGTAGGTCGGGATAGAGCATCACAGACCGGGAGGTGAGCTCCACCCACTTCCTGTTCCACAAAGGAAGTGGAGGACGTCACCATAGATGTTGTGACTGGGCTGATACCGAATCGAAGATTGATAATATCGGGGTATCGTAGACATATTGACGAAGACGGCACGCTTCCTTCCTATTCGGGAAACGTGGCTGATGAGCAGATTTGCTGAGGGGTACACTAGACTGATAGTGAGACTCCATGGGGTACCGAGGACGACCGTCTCAGATAGAGATGGACAATTTACCTCGAGATTCTAGCAGCAGATTCAGACTGCCCTGGGGACGAGTTTGCACTTCACGACTGCGTTTCATCCTCAGACAGATGGTCAGTCAGAGAGGACCATTCAGACGTTGGAGGATATGCTGCAAGCTTGTGTGTTGGATTGGGGATAAGTGTGGAGACGAATCATCTTCCACTAGTTGAATTTACACACAACAATGGTTGGTATGCATCTTTTCGGATGGCCCTAGGAGGCACTGTATGGGTAAAGATATCGGACTCCGTTAGGCTGAGATGAGCAGAGCAGTGACAGTGATTTGACACCTGATCAGGTTCAGAATGATGGGATTCAAGTAGCCCTGGTTAGAGAATGATTGCTGACTGTGCAGAGCCATCAGAGGTCGTATACAAACAGGAGGCGTAGACCTCTAGAGTTCAGAACTGGAGCCTAGTATGGCCGAGAGTGTCTCCGACACGAGGTGTTAGATGCTTTGACATTAAGAGGAAGTTAAGAGCGTAGCTGGCCTTAGAGTTCAGAGTTGGACCGTTTGAGTTGCTGGATCGGATTGAGAGTGCAGCTTACAGATAGCCCTGTCTCCGAGATTCGAGGATTTACCCTGGGTTTCATGTGTCTCAACTGAGGGACTACATACCAGCTCCGAGACACATTGTGAGTTATGATGATTTGGTGGTTGAGTCGGACCACATCTGTATGAAGCATTCTATTACAGTCCTAGGCAGAGGCATGAGATGTCTGCGTGTATAGAACATTCCTGTGTTGAGGATACAGTGGTTGAGACGAGAACCTGATAAGGCTACGGGAGAGACTGGGGATAGTATTCAGAGGAACTATCCAGAGTTATAGGCAGGAATAGATATACCTATAGGATCCAAGATTAGGTCTTAAGACTAGCCTGAGGAGCGATATTATTACGTGCATTTGTGCTTATGTGCTTATATGCTATGCTATGTTTATTTTCGTGCTAGCTATGATGTGTTTATGATCTTACTAGATCCTGTTGTGCTAGTACGACTGTTAGATATAACTGGAGATGGTTCTTACCTCCATGCTATTATGATACGACTGTTAGGGATAGCTGGAGATGGTTCCTGCCTCCATGCTATTTTGATGGACATAGTTTGGATGGAGATGTCTTCTCCATGCCCCGATGATGGTTTGGCTAGAGATGTCCCTCTACGCCCTGGATAGTAGTGTGATCTTTTGAGGTATAGTGTCATATGGGTTGATACCTTCTGTACTAGATGTGATACCTCCGATAGAGAGAGTGTATCCCGATGCTGAGTCCGAAAGGTTTCCGGGTTTGTACAAGTTTCGGGACGAAACTTGTTTTTAGGGGGGAGGGATGTAAGAGCCGTAGTCTTTCGGACCAAGATCGGACCATAGCCGAGATTGGCTTTGGGCCGAGATCGGCCAGCCGCACCCGCGGGCACATGGTGCCGCCCCTGCGGCTTCCCGCCCCTGCGGTTTCCGGCGGCTGCAGCCGGCTTTGTTGACTCCTTTGACCCGTGCTTTACCCTTTACACTTCTTATTCCTTACCTTAGCTGATCAAGGGTTCCTTCTTCATCTTTCTTCCCAGCTCTCACGCCTTGCTTGCCTCCTTGCTCCCTTGCCTTCCTTGATCTTGTTCTTGTTCTCTTTTGGCTTTGGAAGAGTTGTGAGTGTAACTTGTGTTAGTGGTGGATGGATGATGTATACTGAGCTTGGAAGCCAGCTGCTAAGTGTGTGGTCTCCCCCTTCAGCCTAAAACTCCCAAGGTGGTAAGTGATCTGTTGAGGGTTCCGTACACTGGGCGTATTCGTGGGATATGGGTTATTTACGTTGTACGGATTCATGTTTTGATTTTGTACTCAGCAGTACCGTGTATCACCTTTTTGATATGTATATATATATATATATATATATATATATATATATATATATATATATATATATATATATATATATATATATCAGTTTTATGTTTTGTTTTAATCTATTGGTGCCTTGTTGTAAGATTCAGTGAATTTGTTGTCAGGCTAGGGTTAGGATCCATTGTGAGATCCTAGCCCAGTAGCACTCCAAGTCCTACAGATTTGGGGTGTTACACAAGATCACCACGCCTACTCGGATCAGCATGTTCACCACGTAAGCAAGCAAGCCATAAGAAAATTTTGGTTTTTAGTTGTCAAAAGATCAACAATAACAAGAAACATACCAAACAGAAAATTATACAGGCTTGCATTAGGCAAATATTCATATCAGAGCTCTTTTTCTCGTTTAAAGTACAAACCAAGGAGCCTAACCAAATTCCCCGGCTGAAGCTTAGCAACTAACAGAACCTTGTTCTTGAATTCTTGTTCGCCTTGTTAAGAGTTCTTATTCAACCTCTTAACTGCTATCTCTTGTCCATGGACTAGGACACCTTGTGTTTGTCATAAACAAAGCTAGTCTAAAGTTGTTTGACTTACATAGCTAAATCATGTTCCCCAAACATAATAAAGTATTGAGCACCCTGCCTTGTGTATAAGCATATAGAGTAAAAGAAGAAGATACACTGATATGTCCAATAGCAAATTTAAGGATAGAGTTTCTTGCCGCAACCTTATTTTTTAGGCTCTCAAATAAGTCAAACAGGACGCAAGCAAAATCATCCTTAGGAAGATATCTTCCAAAAATCGGAATATATACACAAATCAACATGTTCAACTAATACTTGCAATTAAACAAATCGATAGAAAGAGATAGGGAAAAGTATACATCGGCTACACTCAAAACCTAAATTTAAACAAACAAGAAATTTTCAATCAGAATCAACACGCTCTCTAAATACAAACTTCTCAGGATCATCAAATGCAGTTCAACTTATATCAAACTTAACCACGCAAGCATTTACAATCTGCAAGTTGTGTTTGTAGTTCAGAAATGAATATTACCCGACCACTATAACCGAAAGTAACAGTGGAAGAAGAGTCGGAATCCCCCGACATCAGAGATGAAGAGTGCAAAGCTAGGGCTGTCGCGGCGACCAACCAAATGTTGAAAGCGAAAACACCATGGGTGAGACCTTCATAATAAGTATATGTGAACCCTATCCAAATCACAAGGAAGATTGGTCCAATATAAATCGCCGTCACGATAAATTTGGGCAATTTATCGCAACTGAAAGGAATAGGAAGATCAATGAAGGCTTAGGATAGGATTAAGTTTCAAAGAAATAGGAAGCAAAAACACCATGGCTTCTCTTCTAAAAGGGGACGAAGGCTTCTCTTTGTTAAAAGGAGACGAAGACGGTTTTTCTTTGAGAAGAATAGGAAGATCGATGAGGATTAGAGTTGAGATTCAGTAGCTTTTACAAAATCTAAACATAAACCTAGAATTTTCTATCTCTCCTTGAACCGGTTTTATTTTTTTATTCCAATTAATAATACCGGGATATTAGCATAAATACACTTTTAAACACACTATTTTATCACGGTTATTATTTATAACCGAGATAAATAGTTCTAAGAGTACTTTTTAAGACACATAATGTTTAACCGTGATAAATTAAACGTGATAAAACGTCTTTTTTGTTCTAGTGATGTCTCTTAGGTCGTCAAATGTTGTTTTTAGGTGAATCGGTTTTGCAATTAAGAAAAGATTGGCAGCGTTGCTTGTTGTTCGTCCCCCCTCTAACTCGATGTAAATAATTATAGCAAAAAGTACGTGTAAGAGCAAAATTCTCAAACATTTGTAAGATATCAAATATGAATTTTTAACTATTAATTAAAAATATCATTTTTACGTGTCTTATCATCTTAGGAATCAAGCTAAAGGCATGAAGGAACGACTAAGGAAACATCTCGGGCGAGATAAAAGCATCTCAGCCCGTGATCCAGGCTACTGCTGTGCAATCTCGGTCGACATCTCGGCCGAGATCCACACAGTAATGACCGAGATTTTTCCAGACGCTGAATAAATTGAAGTTAGATCCAAAATCTTGGGCCCGATCCGAAAAATATCTCGGCTGAGATTTTTTTGTATTGGACCAAAGTCATGACCGAGATTTTTACCCAAGATTTTTCAATCTGCTCGAGATTCTTCCTTGAGCGTAATATTTCGTTTACGGGCTTTTTCCTTTTCAGCCCAACGTCTTTTAGCTAGGGTTTGTGTATAAAAGGAAGCTCTGGATTCATCCAGAGGTGTGTTGGGCTTTACCCAGAGTGCTTATTTCGGGGCTAGAGTTGCCCTAGAGGGAGGAGCCGTCTCCTACCCTGCTTCTTCTTCATTCATCATTCTTCTTAATTAGTTTAGGTTAAAGTTTCGCACTTTCATGTTCAGTTATTGTTGGAAGACATTATTGATTCGAGATTTGACAAGATTGCAAGTTTTCTTTCATTCAAAGTTGAATTCTTTTTTTCCCTTTAGTTATTTCTTTATTTGTCTTTTGATATGATTGTTACTGGCTAGAACTTTGTGGTTCCAAGGTGAATAGAGATCTGTTTATGCCTTGGACGATGATGGATTAATTGTGTTTTAGAATTGGTGTGAATCGCTTTAAATCCTATGAGTTGGTTTGGATTTAATCAAGTTTAGAAACTTTCCAAACTAGCAAACTAAGTTGGAATTGAGACTTAATAGTGATGTTCCTTCTTAGATATATAAGAGAACTAACCATAGGTAATAAAGGTGAAACCTTTATTGGATAGAATGTGTCATTATTCCTTCCTTAAAGGCAAGTAATACCTGAGACGTAACTGTAAAGGTTTACTTGATCTTAAATTAGCAATAAGGTTTATTTACAATTTCCCCCTCTTTACCTTGAGACGTAATGGTAATAGGTAATTAGGAGTGGAACTAGATGTTATTGAGACGTAACGTTAACCCATTGGCCTAGAAACGTTCATCCTTGCATGCTTTTCAACCATAGATGCCTTGTGAGATTATCTTGAGTCCATGTGTATAAACAATGATCTTGAATCCTTGTAATCCAATTTCTTGCCTTTAATTTGATTATCTTATCTTTGCTTTGCTTTTAGAAAACTGCTCTTGACTGAAAGTGACATTAAGTTGAGGGAATCCCAAAACCTCTAAAATCTTTGACTTCTTTCCCTTATCTTTTCCAACCCCCTTTCTTATTCTAGATCTATACTATCTATAATCATTGTTGCAAATTAATCCTCTCAGTCCTTGTGTTCGACCTTGAAATACTTGTCATACTTCGTACGATCCATACACTGTGGGTTCGTTGCTATTTAGGGAAATTATTTACAGGTTATAAATTTAAAACTATTCCTTCCTTGTTACCCTGTGAGTTTCAATCATAATTGATAGGGATTTATAGGGGGTAAAACCAATGAACAAGCATCAAAGAGGGAGTTAGCATGTATGATCATTGTGCACGAATATCCACTAAGTATTGTGGATCATATTGGTTTCAAGAGATATTCAACTAGTCTTAATCCAAGCTTCAAGTTGATTTCTCGGCCTACTTTGAAAAGTGACATAATGAAGATGATTTTGCGAATTTGATTTGTTTTATTTTAAATATGAAAATTGTCATACACCTTCAAAATTCTAAAAACGAAAGAATTACTTCACACCGACTATTTCACCCAAACCACCCGAACACCCGGTGGATGATGGGTGGGTGAAATATGGGTGAAGTGTTAGATGGATGATGGGCAGGGTGGGTGACAACTTGAGTAAGTTGGTTTGTTGGTAGAAGTGGTACATCCACCCATAAACCGACACGTTTCCATTCCTAGATGGAGTTAGGCTTATGCCTTTAAGACGCCTTATGTTGGAAATAAGGTGTATACTTATCCCCATCCTTTAGGCTATTAGACCTTGAACGTATACACTAATAAGCTTCATCCTCACTTGTAAAGACGTTGCAATTGAGCACTTAAATCCAAACATCGTTTGAGTATCACACCATCTCGGAGGGACGATGTTGAAGATAAATGAGCTCCTTCTCCAAAACCCTAATTTTATTCTTTTGGGCCATAAATTCCTTAGAGGCCTAGTTCATTAAACTAGTAGCACAACTAGCTTAGTACCCGTACCTTTGTACGGGCTTGATAGAAATATAAATTAAATAATAGTTGTTAATGTTATAAATAGTATATATCAATATAAAAGATAATATATAAATTCAGGTAAAAATATTTATTTGTGTGATAAACTGATTACACTTGCTATATAATATAATAATAGTTTAACACCTTCAATATGTAATGGCATGACAAAGAAGTCCTCCTACCTACATCTAGAACTGTAGAGTGTCTAGCCATCCAATCCATACCTAAAATGACTTTTTCATGCTCTAATGGCATGACAAAGAAGTCAACTAGTAGTACACGGGTCCTTACAGAAATGGGACAACCGTGGATCTCACGGATACCTCTGACCCTACCACCATCGGGTAACCCTATAATAAAAGGCATACCCTCCACTATATCTAACCCAAGACGCTCTACACAGGCATCAGAAATGAAAGAGTGTGTAGCATCAGTATCAAATAAAACTCTAACAGGTAAACCATGAATCAGAATGGTACCTGTAGCAGTAGGTGCAGTTGGCTCCTCTGCACTCCTCAACTCAAACACACGACCCTGTGGGCCTCTGGTATCGGTGGTGCCCCCACCACGGCCTCTGCCTCTACTCGGCCCAGGAGCAGATCCTTGAGTTGTAGGGCGATCTGGGACTCTCTGCTATCCCTGCGCCTGCTGTTGCTGCTGGGGTGGTCTCTGCCCACCTCCTGCTACACTAGCAGGAGTAGAACCCTGCTGAGATGCAGCTCCGCCCTGGCGGCAGTAAACGGCTCTATGGCCCTGTCGACCACAAGTAAAACACGTCACCAGTGGTCTCGTGCACTCAGGCTTCAGATGCCCTGGATCTCCACAGTTAAAACATTGTCGTCCCTTCTCTGTAACTGGTGCAGATACAGAACGACCCTGACGCCTTTGACTACCTCCAACACTAGTAGCTCCAGCCGTACCACTGGTATGTCCAGTACGCTGTCTCTTCTCAGACCTTCCGGCCTAAGAAGCTCTCCTCTGTTCAGCCCTCTCTCTCTCATAATCGGCAGCTCGGTCCTGATAGTCCATTAAGGACTCACGGTGAAAACCTGCCATGTAGGCTTGGGTACCATCCCTCAATCGTCGAGAGAACAGATAAACATGCTGATCAACAGGAGGTGCAGCTGGACCCAGTAAAGTCAGCTCCTCCTGGAACCTCTTGATGGCCTCTGAAACTGGCACATCCTCAAATCCGGCCTCAACGAAATCACGCAGTTTCTCCCTCCTCAGTGAGGCAGGGCAGAAACGCTCTCTGATCAGGGTCCTCATCTGGTCATAACTGGTAACCTGACCTCGTACTGACCTCCACCAGTGTTGTGCCAATTCTCTGAACAGAGTCTGCACCAACTCAATCTGCCTATCAGCTGGGCAGCGAATAGACTCCAGAGTTGAGTCTACATGCCCGATCCAGAGCTCAACCTCTAACCCCACCTTCCTAGTGAAAGGGGGTACACCCATCTGATGAAAAGCCTTCAACCAGGTATCTAGTCTAGGCCCTCTATGCTCCTCTGGTGCTCTGGCAATCTCAACAGCGGGTACCTGTACAGCTGGTACCTGGGTAACGGTGTGGGACCTCTCAGATGGTCCCTCATATGCCTGCAAGTCTGGGGCACACCTACCGGCTCTGGCAGCCTCCTCCACACGTCTGATATAAGCCTGAAACTCTGACCTACCCATCGAGACGCGAGTAGAATCACCAGACTGAACTCCCTGTGACTCCTGTCTCTCAGCGGCCTCGTTCCTATTCTCAAGAACGGCGCTCTCAGCAACCTCCTCGTGAATCTCTCCTTCTGCCTAGGAACCATCAGCAGGTATCCTACCTCGTCCTCGGCCTAGAGGGGGTCTACCTCTACCTCTACCTCTACCTCGCCCAGCTGCAGGTAAGGCTCTAGTCTGAACCATCTGCAGAGGACGTAAACCTAGCTTAGAAGGCTATATATATGCCATATGTATGTATCAAATCAATCACAACAGAATATCTATATATGTGTACTGTTGAGATCTTCAGAGGGGTGATGGCTCACGTACACGATAACCCAAAACATTTGTACTTATTTTAAAACCAAAACCTTTTTAAAAGTCAGACCCCTTTCGGGTTCTATTTATTTATCTATTCGAACTTTATTGCAGATTACTAGTGCCATTGTTGTCAACCTGGGCTCTGATACCAACTTTGTAACACCCCAAATCCGTAGGACTCGGAGTGCTACTGGGCTAGGATCTCACAATGGATCCTGGCCCTAGCCTGACAACAACCTCACTGAATCTTACAACAAGGCACCAACATATTAAAACAAAACATAAAAACTGATATATAAATATCAAAAGGTTTATACAATACTGCTGAGTACAATCAAAACAGAAATCTGTACAATGGATAATCTCAAAAACCCACGAATATGCCCCGTGTACGGAACCCTCAGCAGATCACCCCTCCGGATCACTCCGCAACTCTCCTTACCTGCGAGGGATCTACAACACGGTATGAAACCGTTAGCTAACTATACACATATATAAGAAGATGCTAAAGCACAAACACATATCATAAGTAATAAACACTTCAGCATGATATCAAACATTTACCCGGTTTATTATCTTTAATAAGTTGAATCATTCAATCGCATAAATAGATATATATAAAGATAGGTGACACGAGGAATATAATTCTCGCCTCTGAGTACTCTAACCAGCTGGAGTAGTATCAGCACACCTCCCGTGTACCCTGTGGGAATGGTGAGGGGCCTTCCTTTATACCAGATATGGCCTGACTACAGAGAACCTCCCAGACTCCACGACGGGATGAAAGGGAAAGGTTATCACAGCCACTACAATGGGCAGTCAATATAACATAGGTTGGTGACCAAATACTAACACATGTTGTAAAGCACATAACACACACCACTCAAGCATACATCCAATATAAGGATATGTAGCTAAGTAAGTCATATGGACTTACCTCGATCTCAGGAGTATCCTGCTACAAACCACTCTCAGAAACGTCTACTCCAAACTGGAGGATAGCACAGCCTATACAAGGTACACATACATATATCAGAATCCTATCACATACAAAGGGTCACTCCTAGACCCAAGGGATCCATAAGGGATCAAATCCAACTCATAACTTCAAGGTCGTAACCGGCATATCCATATCATACTCGTCATAAACCGGTACCTAGCATGCTACTAGTTCCCTCATACTAGAAAGGAAAGGAACTACTTAACTATAAGTAGTTCCGGGACAAAACGCACCTGCGTGAACTAAGACCGCAGGGGCAGAGGAGGTCACCCGCAGGCGCGGAAAGAAGAAGCCGCAGGGGCGGTGACACGGGACGCAGGCAAGCGCAGGCACGCCGCTGGCACGACGCAGGCGTTGTGGCACGGTAGCCGCGGGGGCGGTGGCTCTTGGCCGCGGGGCGGCGACAGTGCAGAAGGCAACTTCGCGGTTTTCTCTTCGGTTCTTCCCGTGATCAAATCACGCCTATACTCTTCCAGATTCACATACATACACACACATTCACATTCCAACATCAGAACCCTTAACATACATTTAATCCTAGGCTAGAAGGATTGAAACAAGGAAAGAAAGAAAGAAGAAACAAGGAGGACATACCACACTGTGGTCTAGGCACGAAAAAGCTCCAAGATAACACCTCCACTAGCTCTCAAGCTCGGCATAACACTCACACACATCAACATCACCCACAAGATACAATCTCCAAGCAAACTTCCAAGAAACTCAAGCAAGCTCAAGGGGGAAAGGATGAAGAAGCAAGAAGGACGTAGGGCTGAGGAAGAGAAGTGAGGAAGATGACCCTTGCTCAACAAGGAAAGGAAAGAAGTAACCAAAAGGGTAAAGCACAAGTCAACAAGGTCAACAAAACCGGCTGCAGCCGCAAGAACCCGCGGGAGCGACGACCCGCAGGTGCGGCGGAAGTGACCGCGGGAGCGGCTGAGCCAAACTCGGCCAAAGCAAGCTCGGTCAAAGATCAAATCTCGGTCCGAAAGAAAAGGGCTCTCACATAAGTGGTGGAGCTCTTTCTTCCCTTTCATTAGCCGAAATTATCTTGTTGAAATCAATATATATAGAACAAGAGAGGTTGGGAAGTTGTGGCAGCCACCTGTCGCATCAATTGTCATGTGAGATGCTTCATATCAACATCCGGGTAACCGTACGTCCCAACAAAAGACCACTTCTTATCTATCCCATTGTCATGACCCGATGCCATGATGTGGTTGCCAGAGTAACAATTCACATAAACATTTACCATACGCCACCATAAAGCAAGACCTCCCGCACGACCAATGCTACTTACACATAAACTTGTGGTAAAACCACACCTTCGTATAATTATCTCCTAATCATGAGAAAATAATTTAGTTTCCATGAAGAAGATGAAAGGACTTTCTCTCCTAATCAAACCTTAAAGAGCGGTAATTGTATTGCGGTTTTCCAACCCGCAACAATTCCAACTTATAATTTTTATTATTCTTTGCGTATATAGGGGTTCCCATATCCAATACTTGAGCATCAGACTCATCAACAACCATAGAACACAAGCGCTTGGACGACCCCTTGATCTGGTCCTGACTCGGACCAACCGCTCGAGAAGGAGAGAGCCCCAACTTTACTCTTCACCACACGCGTTCGACCAGAACTCTCAGCATCACTGTTCCCATACGATTTATCCATATACATCGCATAAAACTGCTTCTTTCTATCCAATTAATCACAGGATGACCATACCTTTCTCGTAACGGTGATGCAGACATTCACGTACCAAAATCATATGCGATCTCTAGAACTCCTTTAGGGCAAGATTTTGCATAATGTCCCACTAGGCCACAAGCAAAAACAGTAAGATTGTTATTTAATGATCAGATATAACTACTTGATTAGATTTTACTTCCATTTTAATCTTAACATTTTGTTTAAATTATATATTACTTCTATTATTATCATCTCATTCCTTTAAACAACCAAAATAACTTATATTTATATCAGATGTTACCATTGTATTTAGGATATTTATAAATCAAAATACACAAATTTAATTTCATTTTTATTTTTATTATTAATTTAAATTATTAAGATTGTTATTTAATGATTTACCTCTCAAATATATAGCGTTACTGAAAACTGTAACATTTCGTCTTCGGATCTGGAGTTCCATCATAACGCTAATCGCCCCTTCCTGAGCTCTCGCGTCCGTCGCTGTGTTCCGTCCGTTTTCGCCTCTGCAAGAATTACATCGAATCGTCTCTCTCTCACACATCTCTTCAACTGTATCCTTCTAGGTTCGGCTTTTACTGTTATCGTGTTGTAGGGTTGAAAATTAATCATTTTATATTGAAATTTGCTGGTCCGAATCCAAGTATGATCTGTGCCCGTTGCTCGTGTTTGTTGATTCGATCCAAACCATGTTTTACAATTTGTATTTTCGATTGCTGCTCAAGTAGTGAGAAGTTATTTGCTGATCGATGTACTTGCTTATTTCTTCTCTTATAAGATACAAACCCTAGCTACAAATTCTCGCAGGTTCAGTAAATTATCATCTTTATATTTCTCATATTCCAGTTGTTTCTGCAGCTTTAGTATTCCTCAATTTGGCTGACTGAGCGATTTTTGCATTCAGATTTCTATCCTTCAACTTTCATCTTTCAGTTCCTAACATATAACCCTTTTATGAGTTTTATCAAGTTTGAAATTGATTCTTTAATTATTTGGAGTGTGAATATTCTGTATGATCGTCTATTTTCTTGAAAGCTTCCTTGACATGTAGTTGTTTGTTTAGTGGATGATGTGAAAGGGGAGAGGATCATGTGTATTCAGTTGATATGCATATTATTTTGATGGGTGTGAAAATTTTGACATATATTATCTGCAGCTTATGATGCCAGGCATTCAATTTATCAAGAAATTTCAGTTTCTAGAGTTAACTAGCAAAAAATTTTTAGTTCCAGTAACCTCATGGCTGTTGATTGGCAGGGGATGAATATGAAGTTGCAGCAGCATTGCTAGATCTGAGTTGGATTAAAGCATAAGTGAGACTGAGTATCCAATACTGAATTGAGAGAGAGAGGCCAAGATGGTTGCTATATCACTCTATAGAGGAAATCTTCACCGGGTACCGGACATACCTCGGCGATGGGTGATGCCACGGTCGAACATGACCGTTAAGGAATTTCAGAGGCTTCTTCGCCGTCGCTCCAAGGCACTCTCTTTTCTCAAATCCGGTGATGATTTGGCTTCAACCTCAGCTCCATCCACCATAAGTAACGGGAATCAAACTCTACCACCACAATCTCTACCGCCACTCCGGCCACCTCCACCTCTAAAACGATCACATGAGCAGATTGAGGAAGGTGATGTGAATCCTCGAGCTCAGAATTCATCTCCTCCGTTGCCTTTGGAAGTTGACAATATAGATGGCAATGTGAGTTTGGAAGATAGGAAAGCATATGATTTGCAGGTGGAAAAGGTGTCCAGTAAGACACGGGGTGGTGAAGGTACTAGTGGTAATACAGAGGATTTGCAGGCTGAAAAGGACAAGGGGAAGGAGAAGCAGGAGCAGGAACAAAAAAATGAAGATCCTAATTCTGAGGTTTGTTTGGCTTAGCTTTTATTGAATATCCTCTTTGCTTTTTTTTTTTCTCCCTAGTGATCAAAACCAAAAGCTTTGTGCTTGAATTTCTGAATTGATAATTGTGTTGGAAAACTGTAACGCTGTAGAGTGTCCAGTGTGTTCAATTTGTCTTAGGGGAATGTCTTATTTTATTTGTAGGTATTTAGTTTGCATATTCCCCAAAAACTAAATGAGTTCAAGTGAAAACCTTGTTAGAAAATGCTGGTGCGACTCCCGGTGATTTTCTTTGTATCGGAGTTTCACCCATTCTGCCGTTTAACCTAGTCTTGCAGTGGTGGCTGTCCTGCAAGTTGGTGACGATGGGGTGGTACCAGGGCCATCCCAAGGAATTTGGTGGTCCTGTGCAAATATATATCAGATCGATTACTATAATAAATTAGAAGTGATTAAGGGTATCCAAGATTTTTCGTTAGTTTAAGCTTAGTTTATGTTTTTTGGGTAATTGCTTGAGTAGTTTATTTGAAGTCTTCGGAAAATTTGAAAACCTAATGAAAAATCTAATTGATGTTTGATAGAAGAAGTATAGATTTTCAGAAGTTTTTGGATAGATTTTTAGAGTGAATTTACCAAAAGGGGCAAACATTATAAATTCAATTTTTATAATATAAGAGAGACATAGCAGAAAGGGTAAGTTGGAAGAAAAACTTGAAAGCTTCACAATAATTTCTTAAAATCTGTCTACATTAGCTTCCTAAAATCTCTTTAATAACCTACCCAAAAACCTCATAAAAAATCTAATCTCTTTCTAAAGCTTATTGTGCCGCACATCCATAAGCTTTCTATTCACTATAACCTGTTCAATAACTATACCGAATAAGCCCTAATATTGCTTTATTGGTATATTGATTTTTTTAGATAAAAAATAAATGAGAGTCATTCGTAAGGTATAGTTCATAAAATTTAGGAAAGACAATAACACTCAGTGTTCTAAAGGCTCGAGATACACCTAGACTCAAGCAGTGTTCCAAAAGCGTCAATGCACACACCTAGGCGTTTGGGCTCCCGGAGCCTAGGTGCACTGCACCTAGACGCAAGTCTTTGAAACTTTAAATAGAAGTCTGGTGAGTAGGATTTGTAAGAGGATGAATATAAATCTCAAAATTCAATAAGTTATGAATATGAATTATTTTATTTAGTTAAGACAATAATTATCAGCCTTTTAAAACAATATTAATTCCTTAGATAATAATATGGTATCTTCATTATGGTAAAAACATATTGTATGAATCATTTTAGCATATAAGGACTTTATTTAATAGTTATTTTTAAACACAATTTTTTTCCTTAAATAATGATATAATACATATCAAATTTAAAGAAAATACCTTTTGACATAAAACTTAATTTGTAAGAAATAAAAGGAAGACGAATAAAAGCGCGCCTTCCGATGCCTTCAATGAATTTGCGCCTTTCACGATGAAGGCATAGATGCCTACACCTAACGCCTAAGGCGTGTTAGAACACTAGGTGCTCGGAGCCTAGGCATATGTAAGGATGGTAGTAGATCGGGTGACAAAGACGGATGGATGAACCACTTTCGACACCCGCCTGTTAACATTATCCCATCCATGAACATTATTGGGTGCATCCATATTTCATCGGGTGACCGAGCAAATATGGTAACTCCATGGGTGTATTATGATATTCATATTTCCATACATCTTTCATCGGGATCCCGGAGGCTAGGCGCAAGGCACGTGGCGTGCCGCACACCTCTATAAAATCTCAAAGAGAGGTCCGGGCGGGGGGATGTACGTGCAAATTGGAGGAGGAACAAATTTCTAAGAGAGGTCGGGATAGGAGAGGGGCATGCAAATTGGGGGGGAGGGAGGTGAAGGATTTCCAGAAGAGGAAATGAGTAGAAGTCTCAAATTCAGAATGTAATTATTAACGAATATGAATCATTTTATTTAATAAAGACAAGAATTATTACCTATCTTAAAAATATTATTTCCTTAAATAATAAGATGTCTTTAATATGGTAACAAAATGTTGTATGAATCATTTTAGTTTTAAGGGCTTTGATTAATATTTATTTTCAAACACATTTATTTTACTTAACTAATAAATAGTTAACACCCGTACCTTGTACGGTGTGTTTTTAAATTCTAAAAGTAAAATAACTAATAATAAAACTTTTAGTCGTGTTATTTCGCAAATTCTGTAATTTAAATTACTTATGTTTAAAAACATTTGTAAAATATGCTTTTACCTTTGCAAAACTTTTAGCATTAGATATGCAAATCTTGTTTTTACCGTCCATCGATTGTGTAAAGTAAAAAGGTTGAAAAATTAATTTAAACCGCTAATTTAAAATACTAATTTGGTAACGTTAATTGTAGGCTTGACACATCATGTATTGACATTTGACATAAATTACTTCAGCTTTAGTTATGTATAATGGATATGTTATTTTAAAAAAATAGGGATAAAATATGTTTGATAAAAAACAGAGTTTGTAAGAAAATAAAAGGAAGGTGACTATAGTCATGGTTCACCACGCCTTCCAATGCCTCATTGAAGGTGTTGCACCTCTCACTATGGAGGCATAAAGGCCCTTGCGCCTGGCACCTGAGGTGCGCCTTTTAAAAAAATTTAAGGCCTATTGAAAAACAACGGAAAAGGTTGATAGAATACTTTAAACATCAAGGCTTATTTACAAGAATGTCAAACTTTAAAAAAAAATAGAAATAAAAATCATAGGAGAAAAAGGGAAAAATGGAAACAATAACTATAGGAAAAAGTCTGACGGAACACAATTTAAAAACAAGGAAGAGGTATCAAAGAGGGGATATGGGTTATGTTAGAAAGGGGTCCACAATCCACATGAAGTTCAAGTTTAAGGAAAACAAAAGGGAGTGCGAGGTGGAGCTCGAAGTCGTGTCCCTCGTGAAGGTCAGTGGAATGAATACCAACTGAGCTAAATAATTTTAATGATTCTTCATCAACTTGTTAAATATATATTGGCCCTTCAGTTTTAGAGGGCCTGCCCAAATTGGCCCTATGGACCACCACTGATTACGCCTTGCCCTGGGTGTTGCGGATTGTTTTATTCAAACTTATTTCCATGCTCATAAACTTACAATGTACTTCCATTTTACTTATCTTCATGCACATTAGTTGTTTTTCATCTGGTTTAGTAACACTTATCAATTTCCTTGCCATACCCTACTCTGAACTTCATAAGAAGGTTGTGTATGCGTGTTCAGTAGTTGATGTAACACAACAAGTATAAAATATTAGTAGAGTAAGAGATCTTATGTGCATGATTATATGTTGATGGTAATCAATTTTTATCATTACTATTTTTCTTTTTTTGTTAACCCTATTACTTTACTAATTTGCGACAGCACAGCCTTTTCCAATTTCTGTCTGTAATGTGATATATGTAGCTGTGCTGTAATGAGAATGTACAGCTTTTTTGCTTTGGGGTGGTGCACCCTTATTTATTTATGATATTTTTGCAAAGACCCAGTTCTTAACTTCTAAGTCCTATTATGAAAAATCATATTTTTATCATCTCTTGCTCTTGGTGTGTAAGGAGTTGTAGTGGCATTATTCCTTGGATATTACACTGGGTTTGTTTTGTCACTGTATAACATTCAGGCTTGCTTCATGAGATTCGGTTGTTGACTTGTACAAGTTTTAGATTATGAATTTGACATACCCGTGGGCTTCTCGTTGTTTACAGTACAATTCGCAATCCAAACCTGTTTTTGAATGGTCCTAGGACTTCGTTCCTGTGGGAATATTGAGTTTTGGGCCTCGTTTGTAATTTACTTTCCGAGTTTGTAATACTTGTGGTTGTTTCCCACAATTCAAGAGAGGGTGCATATCACATGGGATTTCAAAAACTCATAGATATGAATATTTGATTGCAGGTTAGTGCTTTTGTCCAAGTAAGTAGCATTCTGTTGATCTGAAATATTCCACTTTTAGACAATAAGTTGTTATTGATAAAGAAAAAAAAACTACATTGTTGCCAATGTTGTAACCATTACTAATATTAAATATTTAATGACCAACGTTTTGCATTTACCTGACTTCGATGCTGAAGTGCAGATTTGTGTGGCAAGGGCTAAGTTTAGAGCCTCTGATGACTTAATTTGTCTGCATAAGTAATTTTCAGTATTATAATTTTGAAGGAGAATTTGAAATGTGAACATGGTTGAATTGTAGCCTAAGCTGCATATTTGTGATTATTTGTAGTTGTTTATTGCTGGTTGTTAATGTGGGTTTAGATGATGTGGGTGATACATGCTGCCATTTATTTTTTCTTCTGCCTGTTCCCTTCCTAAAATTCCCATATTCTTACTTTTGCAGGGTACTTACAAATTAGGCACTACAAATGAGAAGGAAACAAGGAAAAGGGAGGTTGAAGAGAAACTAGAAGTTCTAAATAAAAAGAAGCACAATTTAGTACAAGCACTCAAGCAGGTAAATTGTCTTCTTCCTTGATCGATTCTGCAATGATGGACAACACACATATATTTTCCACAAATCTGTAGGGTACCTTACGTGGCTTTGGAAATTCATGCTTGAATCTTGTTAATCGTCAACTTGTCATGAATCGTTTCCACATCATCATAGATTGATCATCCGATATTTCTGCAAACTTCGAGCTTCAACATTTATTTCTCACTAGTCACATTATTTATGCCTCTGTAGATTGGTTGATATTCCTTATTGGATCTTAAAGATTTGTCCCTCTTTTTGTGGATTTTCTGATGATAAAGTGACAATTGGTCCATCAGATTTTGAGTGCTGAAGAGGACCTGAAGAGGAGAAGCAGTGTACAACCTACACGCCCTTCTGTTTCCCTTCAAGTGGATGTATCAAATGACTCTGGATCTATGACAAGAGTTATTACACCAAGGACTGGCTCTGAAACAAATGTTGGTGGCAATACAGGAGGAGATAACGTTTTGAATCATGACTTGCAATCTCGTCACATACCTCGTATGAGCAGCAGCATTTCACCGTCTGCTGAGTCTTCCCTCAAGAGATCATCATATTTTCAACATAATTCGGTAATCCTCTCTCCCCTAACCTCCTTAAGTATGATATTTGGTACGTAATAAGCTGAGCATGCAAGAACTTAGTCTTGTTTATATTTCCAAAAGATTCATATGATGGGCCTTTGGAACTTGTAGTAGGGCACTTCTATGATTCTAGTTCATTGTCTAAATGCATCTTTTACTGAACTATAATAGTAATTTCATCAATGCATTCGTTGAGCAAAAGGTACATTGTACATAGCCATTTAGGTGCAGATAATTCATTTCTTTTTGTAGGCCTAATATTTTATACAACGTAGAAGGAAAAAAGAAGAGGAACTCGTACTCTGTACCTTCAATCATATGACATTTTAGTTCTGCACCTTTAACTAATGTCATTTTCATGTTGTGCCCCAAATTTTCAAAGAAATGACATCCCGCTTAGATTGTTGATGTTTTTAACCTGCAAAATATGTACTAAACATGGCTCTTTGTCTTTTTTATAGAAGTGGATTGATAGAATCATGGTTGTATATGGATTAAATAGCTAATTTCTCTTGTGCACGCCTAATCAGAAGCTATTTCTTTGAGCTTTTACTGAACCATTTTTTCCCTTCCCATAAATGGAAGTACAACCAGGTAAAGTGGAACATTCTCTTTACAATTAAATTATTGATTATGTAAATATATGATTTCCTCATATTTGAAGAAGTTTTTTGATAGTTTCCTATCATGAAAACTAAAAAGTTAACAGAAATGAAGAAGATCAAATTCTTAATTTTTGGCATGTAAAGTTTCTCCTTTGTTTTTGTTCTTTTGCAGGCTTCAAATCCATCTCGATCTAGTGCCTTAGTTCACGGAAGCCCAATGGGATTTGCATTCCCGGGAAGTCAAGCACAAGCTTCAAAATTGCCGCCGGTTTCACCTGCAGCCTCTGTTGGCACCTCAAGCTTCAAAGACGCTCGATCTGCATCCTCCTAGTCCATGGAGACTTTGAGCAGGTTACAAACTTAAAAACGGTTCGAAAATCCTATAGAACATGTTGTAAACAAGGGTATCACTTTGTCTGAGTGGGTCCCGTGGGGAGGAGCTACACCATCCTTGTCTTGCCTTGCTTTTCAGTCCATTTGGGTTGGAGCTTCGTCAAATAAGGTAGGTAATGAGTTTATATATATATAGCCTATTAGCTCAAACGAGGCGCGAACATGAATAACTGCTATCTTACAGCTTATGTTTCATGCATTTAGCTATCTTGGCCGCTCACTGACTTAGAAGCAATTCAAGCATGGATTGCGTAAATTTGAACATGCCTTTTTATGCCTTTCGTATTATATTGCAATTGTTTATGGATAAGAAAACTAAACAGAATTGAGTATATTGTGGCTTATTATGTAAACTCATCATCTTGTTTGACCAAGTTCAACATTCGAACAAAGTGTCTCTACATCAACCTATTTGCTATCAACATGAAAGGAGTTTGGAATTCTCGGGTATAATGCCATAAACCAAACGGTAGAAAAAAAAACTAAAAATTTTAAAAATTTGACCCCTACGTGAACAAATTTAACCCATATTTATTAGAATTGTTTACATCGGAGTTGGAAGGTAGACGGGCAAGTCCACTCATACTTAACCACATTAGCAGAGGCCAACCTAAGGGCTGCTTAACCTAACACAAAAAGCCCGTTTTTCAAACACACTAGTGAAGAGACCCTTGTCGAATCATCAAGATAATCATGTTTTTCACCCATCCATTTAAACACTAAGACATTCGCTGACCTCAACGGCGACTTTCCTCCCGCAGATCAGTCAAGAATTTTATAGACTTCTTAGTTGAAATTCCCGCTGTTCTAAACCCGTCACACAAAACATCATGAATTAAATCATGTCTATATTTAAAGCGAGAGAGTTCTTTACAATGCACAATGTGCTCCCCAAAAGCATCCACAACCCGTGTACAATTGAAAATAGGGCAAATCTCATTCACCGGGAATAATGGAACATAAGGCTATACTTATTGATCATGAGATACTCAACCAGATACATACACTGTCAAACCCATAAATCGGTATGACAAGCATGAAATCTTACCTATACGCACATCGAAGACATTAAAAAACCGTTGCTTGTCTAAGGGTCAAATCGCCACTTTCATCTCCTACACGTTTTTACCGAAAAGAACACTCATCAAAGCATGTTGGGTTGTAGGGGGGTGTTATTGGTAGTGAATACAAAAAGATCGAAACTAGGAATAAAAACCAGAATATTGTTCAACGCTCCATAAAACTCGGAGCTCATATCCACAACTCCACTGTCTTGCAAAATGTGGACTTGAAGAGCCAAGACTGGCCTTAGAGGTCCAACAGCAAAAGAAGAAGTCTCCAAGGTTGAGTATAACCAAGACCCCCAAACCGAATAGGCAAAAAAGCAAGCCACCACTAGAGATCCCATAAAAGGACCCCACAAACCACAATATTCTCAGCAAGTCAACGAAGACCATGATCAAAGTAAGTTGTTGCACACTCCCAATGCTCCGGCTGACAAGTCCTTAGGCCAAAATACATCTTAGCAACACCCATACAAGAACGAAACAAGATAAGCTCACTTTACGGGTCCCTTAACTGTGGAAGATGCATCAACTCAACAACCTTAACAACTTTCTTTATGACAAACTCTCTAACAAACCCATCGTCCCTACTCACATCCCTACCCAACAACTTAACACCCAAATGACCCAATGCCGGACTCGCATCACCATGAGGAAAAATCCCATCTCTAAGCTTTGACCCAACGTCCGAATGCCACAAGAGCTCGGTTTTACAAACGTTCAACTATGATTGCTAGACGAGTAATAATGAGGACAAATTTAGGCAGAATTTGTATTCATATCAGATAATCCTTATAATCGCTCGAGGGAAGGATATAAATTCTTAATAAAATACAATAACCAAAAGCGTAACATATTCCACTATGCTTTATAACATAGATTCATGTTAGAACCGTGATTTTGCAAAGCGAAGTCATTGGATTATTTTTCTTTATGTATAGTATCACAATGCTCATCACTAAATCAGTAATAGTCCTTTTTCAAAAAGAAAATGACAGTATTTTGTGAGCTTTAAAAACAGATTTCCAATCGATGGAACCCTAATGAAAATCGATCCATGTAACCTCTAGCGTAATACATTTATATGCATGCACATCAATCAAATGATTTCTACAAAAGACAACTATTGTACATAGGGGCGGATTTAGGGTTGGGCAACAATGGGCCGTCGCCCAACCTAACCCAAAAATTGCAGCCCATATATCTTCTTTTTCTTCACGTTTAGTAATTTTTCTAAAGCTACAAGCCTACTACCACATGCCCACCCAGAAACTAAAATATGTAAGAGTACTTTACTTTTTAATTGTTTTTTATTTGAAAATATAAAGTAACTGTTTTTTTTAAGAATATTTTTGACGTAACTGTAAAGTACCTGTTTCAAATCTTTAGAGTTTGAACCTTTTAGATTTCTTCTATAGATTAGTGCAATTAAATTATAATTTTAAGCATTAATTATTAAATTATTAGATGAATTATAAAGTATTAGATGAATAAATGATATATGTTAATTACTTTACTAATTATTATTTTGGATATACACTTATTATGTGTACAAGTGAATATAATTAAAGTTATATTTTTATTATATATATATATATATATATATATATTAGTGTATATAATTAGATTTATTATTAATTTTAAATATTAATAAATTTTAAATATATAACTTTCATTTTTTATATATTTATCGGTCCTTGTTTAAAATTATAGATATATACAACATGTGAAATTAAATTTATAGTTATTTATATATATAATTATAAATTAATATTTTTAGTTCAAATTCCGCCCATCCCTAAAAAATTTCTGGCTCCGTCCCTGATTGTAAAGTCATTTTTAGCTTCATGCCTTTCAGGTCATATATTGTCTTGAACCATGAAACTCTTTAATAGTTCCATACTGAATATACACAATGCACCTTCCTTTAGACCAAAGCTAGAAAAATTACAATTCAATGCACACCATGTTACTCTATCAAAAACAATGAACCATTTTTTTTTAATGAATAACTAATACTTGTACCTCCTCATCCTGTAGCGATTTGCAGTTGCATGTTATTGGGAAGGGCAACTCCCTTTCATTATGGAGTAAGAGAAAACAATCAGTCAATGTCGTCTTGAGTAGCATATATTTCTCGTACAGGGCAAACCCTCGAGATAACAAGCACGAAATCCATTCCCTTATGGCAGTTGTATAATGTCAGTCCCCAAAGGATCACTGGAAAAATGAGATCGTTCAGGACTCGGGTCTTAAACTCTTAATATAAACATAGATTTTACCGTCATTCACTGGTTGCAGAGATAGCAAGGCTGAGCTCGTGAGCCAGTTTTGCAATCGAGCCCCCTCTTCTACAAGATAGTAAAAGAGATATTTGACTTTATTAAAAAACGCAAAATAAAGGTTACGAGATTCATAACATATTGGGTATGTTTGTTAGCGTAAGATTATATAGTGAAGTAGAAGATGACGAGAATTATTTAGATTAAGAATTAAGTAGATGAATTGTGTTAAGGAGATGAGTATGAAAATGAGGAAAATGTGTGTTTGGTAAAATAAATATGATTGTGGGTAAAATTACCAAAAAGTATTTGTCAATTTTTTTGTAGATGAAAGGGATGAAAAAAGAAAGAGGGGTAAAAATGAGATTTTAGCGTCTATAATCACTATATTCCTTATAATCCAACTTCAATAGGATTACACAATTCTTGTAATCTAATTCCCTTAATCTTCACAATCCAATGTACTTCATCTACTTCATTTCCTTACCAAACGAGATTAGGTAAATGAAAGTGAGGAGAGGAGTTTGACGGTGAACTAGTCGAATTATCAGTGTGTCTTTGGCTTTATCATTCGAAACCACAATGTTTTAACACTTGCTACAAGAATGGGTCAATGTGGAGTATAAAATATTTTTCAAGCGGAAGCTTATGCTCTAAGAGAGGTCCTTCGAAGGGATATAAGTTTAGAATTCATCACCATTGAAATCGAGGGGTAACCTAAACTTATTAACTCAATCAATCAAGTTTGGAAATCGCAATGAGAAGCGAACATGATCATTTCTGATATCTCCATTTTGATTTCAAGGTTCACACAAGTTAGAGTCTAACATGTCTTTAGGTTAATCAACGTCGTCGCAGATAAAATCGCATCTCTTGGTCATTGCTCGGATAAAGGTAACGGGAACCTTTCGCGGGACGTTGAAAACGTCATTCGAAATGATGCTTTAGGTCAACTTCTAGACGTTGACCCTTCTTGTTTCTTTTACCTTTGTATAAAAAAGGGTGAAATTGATATGTATCATTATGTCACTAATATTGATTAGTATATATCCTACGTAGCTAAATTTATTAGCATATGACTTCCTTTGAAAATTTGTGACAAAATTACCCTCACACAAGCAATTACATGATTGTGTGATTATTATTTCCTCTTGTACATGTACATTTTCTTGTACTAATCATGTATCTTTCTTGTACATGTGCATTTTCATGTCACATGGTAGATTTCGACGATATTATATAAGTTTATCAAAATTAATTGTAGAACGACTATGAGTTTTGTTTCATGGTGGATTGTCGTTCGTATATCTTGTTAATGTATATGCAAATAGGTCCTTGTAACATTAGACTTTGGTAATCATCTATTAATTTATTGTGCTAATCTCTCCAACTGCAGAGTTCTTGTACCATCACACAGGATACACCTTTCTCACACCTTGAAGTTGATCGATGTTTCTAACTGTGATTACCGGTTGAAAATTCCAATAAATGATGGAAGTTAATTAAAATTTAAACCGTCTTCTTGATTTAGATTTTCAAATTATAATTAAAATATTTAGTTGTTTATTCTTGTAACTGATTTTAAATATTAGCATTTAAACTGCCTTCTTAATTTAGATTTTCAAATCATAATTAATATATTTAATTGTTTATTCTTGTAACCGAATTTGGATAGTTTGAGGTAAGGTTAAGATTGTCATTATCTATTTAATTATTCTATTTACCTAATAAATTATAGGGCTAGGATATCTACTCACTAAAAGTTATGATTAGGAACATTTCATCTAATTCCTTCTAAAAAAAATGTGCCTCATCTTATAAGTGAAACATATTTGTATCGCAAGACTTCTTTATATATATATATATATATATATATATATATATATATATATATATATATATATATATATATATATATATAATAATACAAGCGGACGCACATCCATCCTTAAAAATGATCGAAGTTCATCAAATATTCATCTAACTTAGTTTTTTTTTATCACCTTTAACGGGTGAGCTAACAATATCGCTTATCATAACGAACAAATTCTACTTCAATTCACCATTATAACAAATTTCGGTTTCAATGAACATAGTCTTATCAAATATTGGGTTTTAGAGATTTACAAGCGATACAAAATGACAACGTCATTTTAACATTATGAACGTTCATATGACTTGTTATAAATTTATAACACACATTCAACAATACCACTTATCCTAACGAATATCCTCTACTTTCATTTTGGCTCAACTTCAATTAGTTAATGAACTTTGGTGCATGTCAATATATTATCACCAAAGGATTATATTTTAATAAAGCATGATCCTACCAAACATTTTCTTAAAAAAGATTTAACATCTTGACAACGTGAACATAGACTTTCATCTAGCTTATCCTAATGAACAATTAACATTAACAATATGGTTTATCCTAACGAACAATATGGTTATCCTAGATCCTAACGTATTTTTCTTTTGAATAAAAAGTAAATAAACTCTTAAGTTTTTTTTAAAAATGGAAAACGGTTAGGTTAAACTACCTTCTTTTAGAGGTAGTCTAACCTAAAGCATTCATACGGACGAGAACACGAAGTATTCGGGAACATCAGAGAAATTGGTATTGGGGATCGAGATTTCCAAGTGGATCAATCGGTCAGCAATAATCATCTCGACATACCACAAACAACACCACAAATCTTGGAATGTCCCCTATGTAAACTTTTAAGTTTTGATTTAACTTCCGGCCGATTCGGGGCGGGTTGGGCTTTCTGCTATAGCCCCATATATGTATATTAGGGCCCAAAATTGCCGCTGGTTCCCTATTCGGATCTCTGGATTGGCCGACATAGCAGACCTTAAACCCTCTGAAGAATCGACTCATCGAGGCGGTGAGATTCTTCGATGTATATCAAGAGATTTACCGATACTTGAAACCTAAGTTCACCATTTTTGGTGATTATACTCTCCAATCTGCATTTCTAGCTCTCTCTTTCCTCGTCGATTACCGTCGCCTATTGCAATTCGTAACCCTAGCGCGCTCCCAATCTGTTTGCACAGGTAACGATTCCATTACATAATCTCTTGTTTTGTTGTGTTATTCAGTTTGAATAACAGTGCTAGGGATTGAGTGGTTCAACTAATATTTCTCTCGTTTTTAGTCAGTAAGCAATGGCGCATCTAGGAGGTGGAGCCGAGGCTCATGCTAGATTCAAACAGTACGAGTACAGAGCAAATTCCAGTTTAGTCCTCACCACCGATTCCCGTCCTCGAGACACACACGAACCTACAGGTGAACCTGAATCCCTATGGGGGAAGATTGACCCTAAGGCTTTTGGCGATCGAGCTGCAAGGGGAAGACCTCCCGAGCTCGATGAGAAGCTTAAGAAATCGAAGAAGAAGAAAGAGCGTGACGGCTTATCTGAGCCTAATCCATCTAGGCAGACGAAGAAGCGCCGTCTTCAAGAGGAAAGTGTTCTTACGGCCACCGATGAGGGTGTTTATCAGCCTAAGACGAAGGAGACTCGGGCTGCTTATGAGGCAATGCTCAGTGTTATTCAACAACAGTTGGGCGGCCAACATCCTACTATTGTAAGTGCTGCTGCCGATGAGATTTTGTCTATTTTGAAGAATGATGTGTTTAAGAACCCTGAGAAGAAGAAAGAAATTGACAAGTTGTTGAACCCTATTCCCCCCCAAGTGTTTGATCAGCTTGTTTCTATTGGGAGGCTTATTACTGATTTTCAAGATGGGTCGGACTCGGGCGTGCCTTCTGCTTTAAATGGGGATGATGGTCTGGATAATGATATTGGTGTTGCTGTTGAGTTTGAAGAGAATGATGACGATGATGATGAGAGTGATCTGGATATGGTTCAGGAAGATGAGGAAGATGATGATGTAGTTGAACCAACTGGTATGGGTGGTCCTATGCAGATGGGTGCTGGAATTGATGATGAAGACATGCTTGATGCGAATGAGGGCATGAACTTGAATGTCCAGGATATTGATGCTTATTGGCTCCAGAGGAAGATTTCTCAGGCTTATGAGCAACAAATTGATCCACAACAATGCCAGAAACTTGCTGAGGAGGTTCTTAAAATCTTAGCTGAAGGGGATGACCGAGAAGTTGAGACAAGGCTTTTGAAGCACCTAGAGTTTGAGAAATTTAGCCTTATTAAGTTTCTCTTACGCAACCGGCTTAAGATCGTTTGGTGTACCCGTTTAGCTAGGGCTGAAGATCAAGAGGAAAGGAAGAAGATTGAAGAAGAAATGGTTCTTCTAGGACCTGAGTTGGCCGCCATTCTCGAGCAGTTACATGCCACCAGAGCATCTGCAAAAGAGAGACAAAAGAACCTGGAAAAGAGCATCAGAGAGGAGGCCCGTCGATTGAAGGATGAGACTGGAGGAGATGGAGATCGTAGTCAAAGAGGACTGGTTGATAGAGATGGAGAAGGTGGTTGGATTCAAGGGCAACGCCAACTGCTTGATCTTGATGATATTGCATTTCATCAAGGCGGTCTTCTGATGGCTAATAAAAAAACTACACTCCCAGAAGGCTCTTTTAGACACCAGAAAAAGGGATATGAGGAAGTTCACATACCTGCTTTGAAGCCTAAACCACTTCAGGATGGTGAGAAACTTGTAAAGATATCTTCAATGCCAAGCTGGACCCATGATGCTTTTGAGGGTATGACTCAGTTGAACAGGGTACAAAGCAGAGTTTATGAAACTGCATTATTTACAGCAGAAAACATTCTCTTATGTGCTCCCACCGGGGCTGGGAAGACAAATGTTGCTGTGCTCACCATATTACAACAGATTGAATTGCATGGGGGTAAAGAGGGGCTTGTCAATAATAATTTTAAGGTTGTGTATGTGGCTCCCATGAAAGCTTTGGTTGCAGAAGTGGTGGGAAATCTGTCTCACCGGTTGAACAAGTACGGGATTCAAGTGAAAGAGTTGAGTGGAGATCAATCACTGTCCCGTCAACAGATAGAAGAAACTCATATAATTGTTACCACTCCTGAGAAGTGGGACATCATAACAAGAAAATCTGGGGACCGGACCTATACACAGCTGGTGAAGCTTCTTATCATTGATGAAATCCATCTTCTTCATGATAACAGAGGGCCAGTTCTGGAAAGCATAGTTGCAAGAACTGTTAGACAGATTGAAACAACAAAGGAGAACATTCGATTGGTTGGCTTATCAGCTACACTTCCCAATTATGAGGATGTCGCATTATTCCTTAGGGTTGATTTGAACAAAGGGCTTTTCTACTTTGATAATAGTTACAGACCATGTCCTCTTGCTCAACAGTTCATTGGTATTTCTGTGAAGAAGCCGCTCCAGAGATTCCAGTTGATGAATGATATCTGTTATGAAAAAGTGATGGCTTCTGCTGGAAAGCATCAGGTCCTCATTTTTGTCCACTCGAGGAAGGAGACAGCAAAGACTGCCCGCGCAATAAGAGATTTAGCTTTAGCTAATGATACTCTTGGACGGTTTCTGAAGGAGGATAGTGCAAGTCGTGAGATTCTTCAGAGTCATGTTGACCCGGGTCCAGGTTCAGGCAAGAAAGATGCAGGTTTGGTCCAGAGCAATGACTTAAAAGACCTATTGCCCTACGGCTTTGCTATTCATAATGCTGGGATGACTAGGAGTGATCGTGTACTTGTGGAGGCACTCTTTGCTGATGGACATGTGCAAGTTTTGGTTTCGACAGCAACCCTTGCTTGGGGTGTTAATCTGCCTGCTCATACAGTGATTATTAAAGGAACCCAGATTTACAATCCAGAAAAGGGTGCTTGGACTGAGCTTAGTCCCCTTGATGTCATGCAGATGCTGGGTCGTGCTGGTAGGCCTCAGTATGATACTTACGGGGAGGGAATAATTATTACAGGCAACAGTGAACTTCAGTACTACCTGTCATTAATGAACCAGCAGCTTCCCATTGAGAGTCAGTTCATCTCAAAACTTGCTGATCAGCTGAATGCAGAGATTGTTTTGGGAACTGTTCAAAATGCCAGAGAGGCTGTCCACTGGATTGGCTACACTTATCTTTATATTCGTATGATGCGGAATCCTACTCTCTATGGGCTGGAAGCTGATGCTTTGGCAACAGATGTAACACTAGAAGAGAGAAGAGCTGATTTGGTAAGTCCTTATTGGAGAACAATACTTTTTTCTTGCCTGAATTTCATTGGTTTCTATATTTTCTTCTTGATTTACATGTATGTTGTGTCTTTCATTTTCTAAAACTGTTCTTCGATTTACTTCTGGATGCCAAAGTTAGTGGTCAGTTACTTTTAGGTGAAATTTTGTGTTGGGGAGCAAAGCAATCTGTTATGGAGGTACCTGTGTAAAGAACATAGTGAGCATAGCCAAAAGAAGTTATGCATAGTATGGAGGGGTCTCTTTGGTCTTAGTTAGCACTCATACCAGCACCGTGAAGTTATCATATTGAAAATAATTACAGCATAATCAAAGTCAGTTTCAATTTGCTCATGAGTAATTGGGTTATGGCTAATAAACAGGTTTGTACAAATCATATCTAAATGACGTTTTTTGTGAAGCATGGTTGATAAGGATGATTATTCCTTGAAGCACAAATTACTTTGTGCTGATGCGGGTAATAAACATAGTTGGTTTTATCTGTGAAGTTATCCTTAAAGCACCACAGCGGGGTAACAAATATAGTATATATCTACTTTAATTAGCGTGATAATCATACATGTAGGACTAATTTAATTGCTTCAAACCTAGTGTGCTGATGGGGTAGGGTTGATGATTGCATTTGAAGTATCTAATTCGTATTTGTTGCTGATTGTTTTTCTTTTCTTCTTATGGATATGTTAGCTGTTAGCAATTCTATGCATGCATTCATGCATGTTCACAAGTTAATTAGCTATTCTACTTCACGTTTACAGATTCATTCTGCTGCGAGTACCCTGGACAAAACCAGTTTGATCAAGTACGACCGAAAGAGTGGTTATTTCCAGGTGACTGATTTGGGGCGAATAGCAAGTTACTATTACATAACACATGGGACAATATCCACTTACAACGAGCACTTGAAACCAACAATGGGTGACATAGAGCTTTGCCGTCTCTTCTCCCTGAGTGAAGAGTTCAAGTATGTTACAGTGAGGCAAGATGAGAAGATGGAACTAGCCAAGCTTTTGGAGCGTGTACCAATCCCCATTAAGGAGAGTTTGGAGGAGCCAAGTGCTAAGATTAATGTCTTGCTGCAAGCATATATTTCCCAGCTGAAGCTTGAAGGTCTTTCACTTACATCAGACATGGTTTACATAACACAGGTGCTTTCAGTCACATCTTCCTATATTCTCTTGCTAATCAAACTGTCAATAGATCACATTATGTTTGTTTTTCTATCTACAGGGATACTAATGTCTGTTGTACTTGTCCTGGTTTTTGTAGAGTGCGGGGCGTCTTATGCGTTCACTTTTTGAAATTGTGCTGAAAAGAGGATGGGCCCAGCTTGCTGAGAAGGCATTAAACTTGTGTAAGATGGTTAGCAGGAGGATGTGGAGCGTCCAAACACCCCTCCGCCAATTCCCTGCTTTGCCAAATAAATTGTTGAACCAGATGGAGAAGAAGGATTTGGCCTGGGACAGATATTATGATCTTTCATCACAAGAAATAGGGGAACTTATCAGACAGCCTAAGATGGGAAGACCACTTCATAAATTTATTCACCAGTTTCCAAAGCTAAATCTCGCTGCACATGTTCAGCCAATCACGCGATCTGTATTGAGAGTGGAACTCACTATCACACCCGACTTTCAGTGGGATGACAAGGTTCATGGCTACGTGGAGCCTTTTTGGGTTATTGTTGAAGATAATGATGCTGAAAACATTCTTCATCATGAATACTTTATTCTGAAAATGCAGTACATTGATGAAGATCATACTCTAAATTTCACTGTTCCTATATCTGAGCCATTGCCTCCACAGTATTTCATTCGTGTTGTCTCTGATCGATGGTTGGGGTCACAAACCGTATTGCCTGTTTCTTTCAGACATTTGATTCTCCCAGAGAAGTATCCTCCCCCTACGGAGTTGTTGGACTTGCAGCCACTTCCTGTTACTGCATTGAGGAATCCATCCTATGAAGCTCTTTATCAAGAGTTTCGACACTTCAATCCAGTTCAGACTCAAGTATTTACCGTCTTGTACAACTCAGACGACAATGTTTTGGTAGCAGCACCAACTGGGAGTGGGAAGACAATATGTGCAGAGTTTGCCATTCTAAGGAATCACAAAGAAAGCTCCGAAAGTGGTATGCGTGTTGTTTATATAGCTCCAGTTGAAGCACTGGCCAAAGAAAGATTTCGTGACTGGCAAAAGAAATTTGGAGAGGGTCTAGGATTGCGGGTGGTTGAATTAACCGGTGAAACAACTGCAGACCTGAAACGGCTTGAACAAGGACAGATTATTATCAGCACTCCTGAGAAGTGGGATGCATTGTCTCGACGTTGGAAACAGAGGAAGTTTGTTCAACAAGTTACTCTTTTCGTGGTCGATGAGCTCCACTTGATTGGTGGTCAAGGTGGACCTGTATTGGAGGTGATTGTTTCAAGAATGAGGTATATTGCTAGCCAAGGTGAGAACAAGATTCGTATTGTGGCTCTTTCCACGTCTCTTGCTAATGCAAAGGATCTCGGGGAATGGATAGGTGCTACCTCTCATGGCCTATTCAACTTCCCTCCAGGAGTACGTCCTGTTCCACTGGAGATCCACATCCAAGGAGTGGATATCGCGAATTTTGAGGCTAGAATGCAAGCTATGACTAAGCCTACTTACACTGCAATAGTCCAACATGCAAAGAATGAGAAACCAGCCATTGTCTATGTTCCAACTAGAAAACATGCTGCCCTCACTGCTGTAGATCTGGTGACATACGCAAGTGCTGAGCGGAATGATAGGCCGTTGTTCTTGTTACGCTCCCAAGAGGAGGTCCAGACTTTTATTGACGAGATCAAAGATTTGACCTTGAAAACCACCGTCAGCCATGGTGTGGGCTTTTTGCACGAGGGCTTGATTGCTACAGATCAGGAGATTGTTTCGAACCTATTTGAAGCTGGGTGCATACAAGTTTGTGTTATGACTAGTTCAATGTGCTGGGGAATGCCTTTATTGGCACATTTGGTGGTTGTCATGGGAACACAGTACTATGATGGGCGTGAAAACGCTCACACTGATTATCCGGTTAGTGATCTATTACAAATGATGGGTCATGCTAGTCGGCCCCTTTTGGATAACTCTGGTAAGTGTGTCGTCCTCTGCCACGCTCCCCGTAAAGAATATTACAAGAAGTTCTTGTATGAAGCTTTCCCAGTTGAGAGTCATCTGCATCACTTCTTACATGATAATCTGAACGCTGAAATAGTGGTTGGAGTCATTGAAAACAAGCAGGATGCTGTTGATTATCTAACATGGACATTTATGTACAGAAGACTTGCTCAGAATCCGAATTACTATAACCTTCAAGGGGTGAGCCATAGACATTTGTCTGATTATTTATCCGAGCTAGTTGAGAACACACTTGAAGATCTGCAGAAAAGCAAGTGTATTGAAGTTGAAGATGAGATGGACCTTTCTCCTGCCAATCTTGGCATGATAGCATCATACTATTATATAAGCTATACGACAATTGAGCGGTTTAGTTCTTCTTTGACTACAAAAACAAAGTTGAAGGGTCTCTTGGAGATTCTGGCTCACGCTTCCGAGTATGCTCTTCTTGCCATAAGGCCCGGGGAAGACGAGTTGATTCGTAAATTGGTACATCATCAGCGTTTCTCTTTTGATAATCCCAAGTACACAGATCCTCATATAAAAGCCAACGCGTTACTCCAAGCCCATTTCTCTCGGCATAGTCTAGGCGGTAATCTAGCTGCTGATCAGAGAGAGGTTCTCCTTTCCGCTAGTCGACTGTTACAAGCCATGGTTGATGTCATCTCCAGCAACGGCTGGCTTAGTCTCGCTCTCCTTGCAATGGAGGTTAGCCAAATGGTGACTCAAGCTATGTGGGAACGTGACTCCATGCTTCTTCAACTTCCGCATTTTACAAAAGACTTGGCCAAGAAATGCCAGGAGAATCCGGGAAAGAGCATTGAGACCGTGTTTGATTTGGTGGAAATGGAGGATGACGAAAGGCGAGAGCTTTTACAGATGTCTGAGGTGCAGTTGCTAGACGTGGCTCGTTTTTGTAATCGATTCCCTAACATTGACCTGAGTTACGAGGTGGTTGATAGTGACAACGTGAGGGCCGGCGAGAATGTGTATTTGACGGTGACCCTGGAAAGGGACATGGTTGGAGGATCGACGGTGGGAGCTGTTGACGCGCCAAGGTACCCGAAAGCTAAAGAAGAGGGTTGGTGGCTGGTTGTCGGAGATACGAAAACGAACCAGTTGCTTGCTATCAAGAGGGTGAGTCTGCAGCGGAAGTCGAAAGTGAAGCTGGAATTCGCTGCTCCTGCTGAAGCTGCGAAGAAGTCGTACACATTATACTTCATGTGTGATTCGTACATGGGATGTGATCAGGAGTACTTGTTTACGTTGGACGTCAAAGAGGCTGGCGAGGAAGATAACAGCTGAAGGGTATGGAACATTTTTTCGGATGTTTAATTATCTCTCATGTGTTATAGCTGATTACCTCTTTGTTTGATCTTGATAGGGTAGCAGCTGATGCGATTCCGAAAGGTGCTCTGTTCTGCCTACGACTCTGGTAATACGTAGTGGTTGTATTTGTATTTGGCAATTTGACGGAATATTTGTAGGGCTCATGTTTTTGTAGTATGTTTTTTGTATGAGATTGTTGGATAATGAAGCAGTTCAAGTGCCCCTGAGTTTACTTACTGTTATGGTATTTATTCTGCATCATATTTTGTACATGAAACCCCCTGCTTCTCAAATATAAGACTTATCAAAATTGATTTTCTTGCATTTAATTTATTAGGGCTGTAACTTGTAAAAATTCATAGAACTAGTTTAAATTATACTTTCGCTGTTTTCAAAATTTATTGATAATATAAATTTTTATCTATCATTGTTAACTTGTTGTGTAATGGGATTACGAAAGCTCATTTGTTAAGCCAGTCTGGTAAACCATTGCCATGACTTACTTTGTAGGGACGGTATAGTTCGTTTTCAAGATATATATATAGAGAGAGGCTAATACTGCACTGATTATCTAGCAAATTTGGCTTCTGATTTCCTCGTTGTAGAACATATTCTTATGTTCTCCGTCTTTCCGCGAGGTGTTCTTATCCTGCTGAACTCGACCTATAATAAGAAGTTATGCTTAATGACATTAAAGGAATTGGGACGAGAGGGTTCGGCTCCATAAGCAGTGACAATTGTCCTACAAAGACTCTTTTTACTACGGCTTCGGTGGTTCCATTAGGCCTTTACCCACATTCATCACCGAAAATTAAAAAAAAGTTTTTTGGAAAAAGAATGTCCAATTAAATTAGTTAAACAAAATTAGTTGTTTAACGAAGAAATTTATAAAATTAATAATTATTTTTCCCCCCCTTTTGAAATTAAAAACTGATTGATTCGTTGATCCGTGAATCTTTAAGTTACTCTTTGATATGATAAATCGTCTATATTATTTTCAACTTTATATTTATAATATATTAAATATATATACATTACGTTGATGCACGTCAACTTTAGGCACAGGCTATAAACTGACTCTTTTTATTTTTTAAATCGCCTCTATACGGGACGGGTAACACATTTTGAAGCTATGCAAAATGATAATTGTTTGTTATAATATTATTTTGTTAACGGTACTGAACATCCTAGCACCAGTGGTCTAGTGGTAGAATAGTACCCTGCCACGGTACAGACCCGGGTTCGATTCCCGGCTGGTGCATACTTATTTTTGTGTAATATCTTTTTACCTTTTTACCTTTTTCCTTCTATATAATAATTCTTCACATCGTATGATATAAACTTTTTTAAAGTTAAAGTTTGATAATTCACGACATATATATATATTGAGATTCTTTAGAATGAAATGTAAAATCTAATGGAAAAACAAACGATGACAATTGTAGCAAGTTAATATAGAGAGATTGGAATAATAGGAGTCTTTTGAGTTTAGTCAAAACAAACTAGGCAGAGAAAGTTAAAATAAAACTCTATAAATACAATTTATCTAGGTTTGGGTTTCGGTTCGAGTTCAGGTTTCGGTTTATTTCGAGTCCAGTTCGGATTCTAGTTCGCGATACGGTTACGGTTCGGTTCACGGTTCGAGATCGGTTTCAGGTTTCGGTTAAGGTTTCTATTTTGAATTGAGTTTGAGTTTGAGTTTTATTAAATTGAAGATATCAATTAAACCTTTTTATTTATCTTTGTAAATAAATAAAAAGGTCTAGTTTGTCACCTAAAAAGAAAATGAGTTCTTAGTGCTCATCTTTACAAAAAAAAAAAAAAAATCAATCTCCCATTTTACCCATTAATATATATAAAGTGTAATGTTTTGATATTCTTCCTTTGAGTATCCGATTAACTAAGTAATTTTCCGTAGGCATAAATGTTATGCTCAATGAGATTAAAAATCAAAGTTCATAATAACTAAAATAACGGGGTTATCTATTAGAAAATGGATTAGATGTTTCTCACCTCATATATTTTCTCTTCTATCCCTTATTCTATTAACCGTCAAGTAGTTGTTAGAACTACTCTGAAGGTTCGCCTTGTTGGAACCAAATAATTGTGAGTTTTTGTCTTTCTTGATTCAATATATCGTCTTTTTCTTTATATCCTATCATATATGGCTAATCTTCTCACCTAATCTAAGGATTGTATGATCTCTATAATGATTTGTTTGCATACATATTCATGAATTGATATATTGATATTGCTTCTTTTCAAAGTGCTTCATTCCTACCTTTATATTTACATTTGAAAGAAGTGACATTTTTATTTGGTTTAGATGAAATAAGAGAAGGCCAAAAGCGAAGTTTGTTTTTATTGAATTTATTGAAAAAAGCTTGATTTTGAAAATACTAGTCAATCAAACCTTTGAGGATATATAATCGGCGTAGCAAAAATGTCGGCCTTTTTACCTTTTTAAACTAAAAGACTTCTAGTGAAGGTTTTTCTTGATCTTTTTTGGATTTCTAAATGCTTCATGAGTTTTCCTATACTCGTTGAACTGATGTATTGAGAGTTACGTGAGTTGGAAAGCACGGTCTTGGTTTGTATATGTCCAATGCTCTTTTAGATGGTTACCTTTAAATAATATATATCAATGTTCATGAGTTAATACATGCATTAATACCTTAATACCTTATATTGGGGATTCATGTTTTCTTAGATCGCATTACTCCATTATTTGCCTAGAAAAATAGTTGTTTTTTCATTTCATCATTGTTTCCAAAAATAAATAAATAAAAATTTCTCACTTCCTTCTTTTACTTAGCATAATTGTCTATTATTTACATCCAAATAAGACACGGTACCTGTGAATTCGATACCCGATTATACTACATCCGATCTCGTATCCTTACGAGGAAGGTTATTTTTACTCGGTAAAACTTCCACGATCACAATTCGAAAATGGAAAAAAAATCAATTTTTGGCATGATAATTGAGTAACCACAACACCGCTTCTAAAATGGGTTCAATTTGTAAATCAAGTTAATACCAACATCAATGTAAATCATTATATAAACAATTCCAAGGAATGGGATATTAAAATAAAATAATAGTGAGCTCTGTACTATTATCAGCCTGAATATCTCGGAGAAAATCAAGTAAACAATTATTCCGAAAAATGAAATACAAGATAGAATATGGCGATGCAACCAATATAGGTGGTTTTCAACCAAGTCTACTTCTGAGTTGCTAATGGAGGATATGCATCATGCATGTCACTCCTGCTAATACATGTGACTGGAATTGAAAACTTAACACACAACCTAAAAGGCTAAAATAATGAACTTCTTATGAAAAATTTTAAAAAATGGATCATCAACAATACTATAAACTCGATGATGCGGATGACCACCACCGGAGCCTTCCGATCCTTCAATATACGTGCCGACCATCCTGGATCCTTGTAAGCAAAAATACTATAAACTCGTTACTTTTAAACATGATTCGCCTAGACACTTGAACCTAGCAGATATTAGCGATCTAGGAGTAAGTGATGATATGCAACTCTTTGAGTTTTTGAGTACATTTAAATTTGGTGGAGGGAATGGTGATTGTTGTATAAAGTTTCGTGTGATGAACACGGACTATGAAATGTCAAAGACTGAATTTGAGGACCTGTTTTATTTTCCGAGGGTTGATGAATATACTTTCAATAAGGATTTCGATCAGCGCGCATTCTGGCGCAAATTGGCTATGCGAAGGGGACCGGGTAGTGATTGGAAAGCAGGAGAATCAAAGTGCAAGTTCATTCTGAACTTGTCCTTCCGGCTAGCTCATAGGATTATGAGCGAGATCCTACTACCAGGTGTGAGACCCAACACCTACTGCTTCTTGGTGAGTTGTTTATTCTTTGGTACATTACTGAAAATCGAGCACCGGACTTCGCTACTTTAATGCTTGATCACCTCAAAAAGGTGTTAAATAAGACGTCCGGTGCTATATGTGTTGGTAGGTTGGTTACCCACATTGCTCAGAGGCTTGGGCTTGATTTGACTTCCTTTACTCCCACATACGAGGTGCCATATGTGTTGGTGGGTTGGCTACCCACATTGCTCAGAGGCTTGGACATGATTTGACTTCCTTTACTCCCACATACGAGTCTGTGAAGATCACTAAAAAGCATTTGGTAAACAAAAAGATTCTGACTCAGGAGGTTAAGAGACGTTTCAAAGTTGTTGTGCCTTGGGATAAGCAACATGACATAGTTTGGAAGAGCGAGTACACGATCAGAGATCAAAGATACTAGAGAGAGGTGTTAGAGGATTTAGAGGATGTAGTTTCTGATCAGGAGGTTATAGGGCAGCCCGATGATGAGGATGTTGCCCAGGATGATGAGGACTTGGAACCTGCAGCTGAGGCAGGTGATTCTGATGCTGACATGGGCGATGCAGGTACACCCCCAGGATGTCTACAGGAGGAGCGTTGTCATCACAAGCTCCTAGACACAACCGGAGGAGGCCATACACCATGGCCCAGCTGGCTGAGGACATGCACGAGATGCAGTTGAGCCCGCATATTTTTTATCAGAAGGCTGAGGAGATGGGCTGAGGAGGACAGACGGATAGCTGAGCAAGACAGACAGATAACTGAGCAGGATAGGCGCTATTCAGTCTCAGAGACCCGCCTCCACCATTTCAGTAGACGCGCCAGATACCGTCTTCATTTTTACATTGTGAGTATTGTTTTTACTTCATATTTATTATTCACATTGTGGAAAATGTGAGTTTTAAGTATGGGGTAAGATGCTTGCAATTTTTTTAGTATGTTTCTTTATTTGTACTGCATTTGAACAATTTGAATTATTTGTCACACTTTTCCTTATTTGTATGCATTTTATATGAAAATCCAAAAAAAAAATCAGATAATTTCAAAAAAAATGTACTTCTAGGATTGAGGTGACCTTAATGAGGAAATTGTGTAGGTTTATTTGGCTACTGATTTTATTTTTAGTTTTAATTGAATTAATGACATTTTTGGGATTTCAATGCATTGTTTGTAATCTATATGATTTATTTGATTTATCTTATTTAATTGGATTGATCTTGGATAGTTAAAGCTAAATTATGAGTTCTTTTACATTGCACAAGAATGATTTAGGCAATTTGAATTTTTCTTCTACACTATCTTTACCATATTCAGCACCGTAAACATTGAGTATATTTGCCCCTTTTGACCCATCCGGGAATTAGGAAAGTGAAGTTTGAAGGTGTGTGCTTAATTGTGAAAAGTGAATTATGTGTAATATGTGAAGAAGTTGAATGAGTTGTGAGATGTGATTTGAAAGCAAAAGCTTTTTATGGGTTTTGTTGGCTATGAAGATGAGTAACGCGACACCATTCACATAATCGGGTGTTTGTGTCTTGTCAAAGTCGGATTGGTTTTAAAAACATTCCCTAGAGTTGATTTGGTATGTGCATTTTGGTGTGAGGTACGTGAAGGAAACTGAACACCAAGGTTTCGGCTATTGTGCACCTATGCCTTTCACTCAAAAGAGAAAGAAGAAAAAAATATGCATGAAGAGAAAAGATGGATGTTGAGAAAGAAGAAAGAAAAGAAAAATGTTGTGTTGTCCTCTTTCCCGGATTTACACCACATTACCTATACACATCCTACATCGATCACATTTCTTGGCCTTTTCTTTTGTTAAGTCCTATTGATCTTTGTATACATGTGATTGACTTCATGACTTAAACTTGAATTTTTCATGAATATTAGACATTGGTAGTTTAAATGATGAATTTGGATTCCTTGCAGGGTGTGACTATCCTATATTTTGCCTATCTTACTTGATCTTAATCGAGATATGCCTTTAGCCTTGTGACTATACTCTGAAAGTGATCATGAATAAAGCACTACCAAAAATATTTTTTCTTACTTGTTTAGCATAGATGATTCATGCTATCTTACCTTGAATTTATTATTTGCTTGGGGACAAGCAAAGATAAATATGGGGTATTTTGATAACATGAATTATCGACCTAGTTTAGTAGAACATATATGTAGTTTTCCCTTTTTCGCATGCATGTTTTAGCCTTAGTTTATGTTCTTTATGCTTGTTTAGTGCAACTTTGCGAGTATAGATGTCTACACAAGCCTTGGTGTCTTTGTAGGTATTTTGGCGTATTTTGGAGCTAAAACGATGCATTTGAGGATTAAGCCTCGGGATGGACGCTTTGGAGCGATCACGCAGGCACGGGAAAGGAGGAAAAGATGAGCCGTGAGCAAACAAGACGGAACGCATGAGATTAGAGCAATCTCGGTCGAGATCCGAGCCATCTCGGTCGAGATCCACATGATCTCGGCCGAGATCCGAGCCATCTCGGCCGAGATTCCCCATCTCGGTCGTGTTGGGAAGCTACTGTTTCGATATCTCGGTCGAGATCTCGGGCACCGACCGAGATTCCTGTGCACCGAAATATTTCGTTCTTCTTGGATCTGTTTTGGCCCGGCCCGTTCTATGGAAGGTTGTTGGGTATAAAAGGGAAGCTCTAAATGATTTTCTGGGTTCCGCATTCCATTCTATTGAAGGTTTTAAAGAGAGAGTCTCCATGACGGCTTCCTTGCTCTACACCATTTTCACCATTGTTAGTGAGTTTTAGGAAAGATTCAGTCTTTTCCATTCTTTTTAGTTCAGATACGCTCTGCGATACTTGGATACCTTTGTTTTGTTGATTTGGGATTAATAAAGCTGAGTACTTTCTTTATTCCCTTTTTTATTTCATTTCTTATGCATTCTTCCATTGAATTGATTATTGCTTTTGTTATGTTGATTGTTGGCTAGAACCATTGTGGTTTCAAGGTGAATAGGGATTTGTTTATACCTGGATTATGACGAATTATTGTTTTATGCTTGGTTTGAATAGCTCCAGAATCCTAGTGGTTAGTTTGAACCTGAACCTAGTTAGAATCCTTCTAGCTAGTAACCTAAGTTGGAGTTAACCCCTTCTTGGATACCTTAGAGACTGATCATAGGTAATAGAGGTGAAAACCTCTATTGGGTTGAGTGTGCTTAGATTCCTTCCTAAGTAGGGTAATATCTGAGACTTACCCGGTGATGATTTATCTTTTACTTAGTTTGTAGTCTGGTTTGTTTAGAATTTACTACTTCTCTACCTTGAGACTTACCCGGTGATAGGTGGTTGGGTTTGGAACTAGACGATTTTGAGACTTACCCGGTAATAGATAGTCAGCCTAGAAACATTGATCCCTTTGGCTTGTCAACCATAAATCCCTTGAGAGATGTCCCGAGTCCATGAGTATAAATAATGACCTTGAATCCTTGAAATCCTCTTTCTTTTATTGAATAATCTTTCGTTTGTTTGCTTTACTTAGTTTTCAATCAAATATGATATTTGATTGCAAACTTTACAAAAACTCCAAAAACCTTTGATAATTCTTCCCTTCTTTTCCTACCTTTATTCTTATTTCAGATTTACTCTATTTTAGATCATAATTGCAAATCATTCACTTAGTCCCGAGATCGACCTTGAAGTACTTATACATAATGTGATTGACCCATACACTGTGAGTTCGCTACAAATTGGGTATTTATTTCTAGTTTTACAAATTTAAAGCATACCGTGATTTTTACTAACTTGTAAGCTTTTATCATTTATGATAAAGGTTTATAGGGTGTTAAAACAGCGAACAAAAGTCCTAATGCTAATTAAACTCTCATCTAATACGATATCTTACATCTACGATATCTTATTCTATACATACATACAAACTTCACAACAAACAATACAAATCAGACTTTTATACAAGTCGGGCATGTATGATATATGATCCAACTTGAGGGGCTGTGATACTATATACTTTCTACATTATCCGATTCTCTATTCTATGACTTGCGATATTTAGTTTTCTTTATGTAAATACTAGTTTAGTGTCCGAGCCTTGCTCGGATATATATATATATATTAATACGAGAGTAATTTGTTATATGTGTATTTTTTTCTTTTTTGTTGAAATTATATGTATGTTAAAATAGTAGGTCAACTACCCACAAAACAGTAGGTTAACGACCCACAAAACAACAAGTCAACTATCCACAAAACAGTTGGTCAACTTCCAACAAAACAGTCTACCCACAAAACGGATATTAAGCCGATTTTAATAATAATTATACTTGAATTTATCCAAAAGTCTAAATGAATGCTGCTTCCACAACGCGCCACGTCAGCGTTAATGTATACTCTTTTAGTAGAGTATATAGATTCAAACTACTAGATTTACTAAATAATCGATGTGGGATAGCAAAATCCTAAAAATATTTAACGTTCCAAGAAAATCTTCTAAAATTGGCGGGAAAAAAAACAAACATAATTAACAGATTTAAAAAAAAAGATTTATTGCCGTTAATTGTGAGAGCTCAATTTCAAATATTGTTCCCACAACGCCTCACGTCAACATTCATGTATACTGTTTTAATAGAGTATATAGATTCAAACCCTCCCTCTATTTATACAAAATTTTAAAGTATCAGACTTATTGAATAATCGATGTAGAATAGCAAAATCGTAAAAATATTTAACGTTCCAAGAAGATCTTCTAAAATTGGTGTGGAGGGAAAAAAACGAAAATAGTTAAGGAATTTTTTTAAAAATTTATTGTCGTTAAATGTCAGAGCTCCTTTTTAAAATATTGCTTCACATCGCGTCACGTCATCGTTAATGTACACTGCTTTTAGTAAAATATATAGATTAGTTTTGTGCTATTTAATTAGGTCCAGTAGATATATGGTACTCTGTGCCTCTTCATTAACAATACAAACTAAAATTTGCCTTTTCAATACATGAGTCACCCTTACAGTCTCACTAGTTATCTCTTCTGCATGTCAATTTCATCCTTGATCGAGTCTTCTCAAGAGAAGAATGCCCATGACTAAATTAAAGCTTACATACTCTTCAACTTTTGTTGATGCTATAAAAATGTATTTATATATATATATGTTTGACTGGAAAATAAACAATAATAAATAGAGGAAAAATAAGCAAAAGAAGATCGAGTAACTAAATAAATAGGACGATCAACTTTAGTCGGCAAAACCATCCTATTTACAGTCATTTGCCTCACCTTATTAAGCAAAACAAAGCTAAGAAAACAAAGTAATAATAAAAAAAAGCATATGAATACGTCGAAAGTAAATCAACAAAGCAAGATCACGATAAGCTCCATCCCATTTCCATGCATAAATGAGTCACTAATCCACCTGTACATTCATTTTACACCTTTGCCATCAACTTTACACATATATAATGCGTATGCATATACATCATCCATTGCCCTATATATATGCAAAGCTTTGAGAGTTAGCAATGGCACCAGCTATCTCAAATCAACCCAACTAAGCTTCCTACTGCTTATAGGCGAGATTATTCTACAACTAATCACACGATGAAGACCGTCAGTATGCCCGTCTGCAACAGAAGATTGCTTCTTCTTCCCGGACCTTCATCGTCGTCAGCTCAGCAACACACACTCTACAATGGAAATCCTTCCAAGCATTGTAAGTTATATATTCATTCTGTATATTAACCCTAACTTGTAAGATTTTCTGTTGTATATTAGGGTTTACATTTATAATATTTACAAATAAACCTTAAATCAGACTATGAGTCCGTTTTTTAGAAGGCGAGATTACTGTGAAAATGTCAAAATAATCTCCGAAAATAATCTCTTCAATAATAGAGGATTATAGGGAAAAAAAAACTAGGAAGTAGTAGCTAACCATATATGATTAATTTCTATCCATACCGGATCACGCTTTTAGGTCGGATTGTGTTTGAATCTAAATAAATTTTTTTCTTATAGTGGATATCTCCGAGATGTTAAAGAGGAAACTGAGCCTAGGAGCAAAGATCATACAAGTAGGCGGCATTGAGAGGATGTATAGACGAGTTTTCAAGACCATATTAGAAGGTGAGCGCGTGCTCAAGGCATCACAATGTTATCTTTGGACCACAACCGGTCCTATCGCGGGGTTGCTTTTCGTCTCTACGGAGAGGATTGCGTTTTGTAGCGACGGGCCCATCAAGTACAAGTCTATTGGGGGAGAGTTGTTAGGGCGATCCTACTACAAGGTGTCCATTCCAGTCGGGAAGATTGCTAGGGTGACCCAAAGAGAGAGTGCGAAGAGACAAAACGCGGAAAAGTACCTCCAAGTTGTGACAAATGACGAATTCGAGTTTTGGTTTATGGGTATCGTAGGGTTTAGGAAAACCTTCAAGTCCTTGCAAAAAGCTGTGTTCCAAGGTTGTGGTAGATAGCTAATTAGGGATAGTGTTTGTGTACATCCTTGTCCTCTGTTTCTCAAATTGGATAACTAGTCCAATTGTTGTGTAAAATGATGCCTCAAATCTGTAGGCACAACACCCTAGTACAAGTTAGATTTTTATAATATTAGAATTTGTGTTTATAAATTATATAATTTATATCGGACAATATATATATATATATATATATATATATATATATATATATATATTAAAATCTACGCTTGTTTTAAAACATTTGTCAGTAATTACATTGTAGTGATATTTCTAAAATAGATATGATTAGCAACGTGTTTTAAATTTAAAATGACGACGTACGTGGCTTAATTAGTTTGGTCGAAAAATCACTTTATTTTGTTGTATCTTAAAGTGCACATGTGTGCGAGATTAGAGTGCACATATGCGTTATAGTAGAGTGGACATGCATGCGATAGAATAAACTGCACCTACATGGGAGTATAGTTCATGTGTATGTGTTAGTAGAGTGCATGTGTGTGATAGTATAGTGTGCATCGATGTATGTTATAGTATAATGCACATGTGTGTGAGAGTAGAGTGAACATGTGTGTAGAGTAAACATGTATATGATGGAAGAGTGTACATTTGTGTGAGAGTAGTATGAACATGCATTTGTGTGATAGTACAGTGAACATGTGTGTTAGAAAAAAAATGCACTTGTGTGTGGAAAAGTAGAGTGAACATGTGTGCGAGAAAAAACTACACTTATGTGTGAGAGTAGACACATGTGATTCTAGAGTGCACCTATGTATTTTATAGTAAGCCGGTGTACTTATGTGTGGGAGTAGAATGCACTTGCGGAAGAATAGAGTTAACATGTATGTAATGCTAGAGTGCACATATATGTGTTAGAATAGAGTGCACATGTGTGTGAGAGAGGAGCGCACATTAGTGTGAGCATAGAGTACACATGAATAATCATAGAATGAACATGTATGTGATACTAGAGTGTACCTATGTGTTAGAATAGAGTGCACATGTGTGTGTGAGAATAGTATACATTTATGTGAGTGTACGATAGAGTAACTTGTGTATACAAGTAGAGTGTGCATATGTGTGAGAGTACAAAACCGTTATCTATATTTAATCTTGTGGTTGAGATTTGGTCTCATTTCTTAGCATAACATATGTTTTCACATGATCCTAACTCTATATATAGTGTTATTTAAGTGAGAAGTAGTCTTGCGTGTCTCGCAACTGTATGGTGGAGTGTATGGTTCTTCAGGAACAAAATTATCTTTAATAATGAACCTATGGACACTGATAATAAGGTAATTACTTTTATCAAAAACCAAATACAGAATTGGAAAACTAATACAACTGATGAGGACGATTACAACATAAAACAACCAAAAAAAAATATATATCTCAAACAAACGGAAATAACACAATATTAAATGGGATAAACCAAAACCCGGCTTCTTTAAACTTAACTTTGATGGACCAAAACTCGATTCGGGAATCACATCTGTTGGATATGTTATCCGGAACCATAATGATGATATTGTTAGCCTCGACACTAAGAAAAACAATTTCAATTCGGTCATAAAAGCCGAAGCATTTGCCCTCAAAACACGGTTACAGGAGGCAATCAGACTACACATTAAAAAGATCGAAATCGAAGGTGATAATTTTGTGTAATCAAGGCACTCCAAGGTTTGTGGAGTTGTCCGTGGGAGGTCGGGATGATTATTTCCGACTCTAGAATGGATCTTCGCATTTTTGACGAAGTCCGTATTAGGCATATTTTCAGAGAGATAAACCGTGTTGCTGACCGATTAACCCATCTGGGAATCTCGACCCCCAACACCAATTTTTTCTGAAGATCCCGAACTTCGTGTTCTCATCCGCAAGGATGCTTTAGGTTGGACTACCTCTAGGGGTAGGTAGACTAATCTAACCGCTTTCCAATTTCAAAAAAAAAAAAACATGTATTTCTTCAATTAAAATTGTTCAACAATATTCAAAATTGTTTAAATATGTCATTATTCAACTATATTCGTAATTGTTCAGCTATATAACCAATTGTTCAACTATACATGGAATCTTGATTGCGTCCAAAGAAGAAAAAACGTTCAGATTTAGATTAGACTTAAGTTAAAAAAAATATATATTTTAACTTGAGCGTATTATTATCGCATCTAACCTGTTTTTTTTTTTTTACCCTCAACGCACCCGACCTATGCCGCCGTGTTTTCGGTATTTTTTTTTCCGATGATTTAACAACTCTATTACATTATGATAATTTCCTCATTTATCAACGAAATCAAATTTTCGATAAAATAAACTATTTTAACACAACTATTAATTTAACTTACAATATAAATAAATGAAAAAACAAACTCAAATCAAACATCTCTTTCTATGGTTCCTCCATCTCCGAAATATGTATTTGGTAGTACCTTTTTGATGTTTCCATACCTTGGGCGAGGTGATGGGAGATAGCTTTCTTCGCGAGCTTCTCGCTCCGGCTCTGATCTATGGCTTTTGGCCACCCATCGAACAAACCATGTGTCCTTGACACTTTGTATCAATCTGAATTGAACTATAGCTTTTGTCCACCCATCGAACAACGTTTGAATCCTTATCCTTCTTCCGGTTGGAGTTCCTCGTCTTTTGTCTGAATAAATCTTTCTTTCAATCAATCCGTTGAACCTTGAGTACCTCGTTTGATTTTGACCTTTGATTTTAAGATCTCATCTTTTGAATTTTTTTGCTTGCGTCTTTTTTCGCCGTAGTTGGCTTCTAGGTGCTTTGGGTCATGACTCTTCCCACTGTATTTCTTAACCAACTACACAAATCTGCATAACTAGTGTTTACATCTTGTATTTACCAAATTTTCATAATATTTTAATTTCAAATATTTGTTTCTTCTAATCTGGGTCAAGGCTCTTCATTGATGAAGTGTGTGGTTTGGTTTTCTCAGGTTCTCTGAAGACAATAACAATTTTATCTCGGAAACCATTGACGGAATAAACGAGAAACCATTTTTGAACTGTCCTAATCCGAAACATCTTTGCGTGATTGATTACTTTAATCCTCCAACAAGAACAAAGGACAAAATAGCTCTTAAAATGGTCCAAACAAATTTAAGTGTTGTGTTGATCGAGCATATCTCAATGTTTATGGGATGAATTTAGGCTTGTTTCAGGCTTGATTTTCCTTTAAATGCACATATGTTTTCTACTCAAATTAGTCATGTTGCATAATTGATTTTGGGTAATTATTTTTCCTTGCAATAACAAAATAATTTTGTAGAAATCCTTTCTATCTTGAGGAAAATCTGTTATTGCTGATAACATATTTAATTTAATAAAAGAGATATCTTTTTCAATGTTTGCTTTATTCATGTTGGTACAAATCTTTTAGCAAGTTATTGTACAATGCTTGTCAGAGTTAGTATGAAATTTTGGCCCTGTGAAGTCGTTCGGAATTTTGAGAAATGTTGGATTTAACAACGCTTAATTAGTTGGAATGAATTTCCATTTGAACTCGTTCCTCTAGTGTGACTTAAACATTTGTTCCGGATGATGTCGTAGTCATATGCTCCTGTTGATCATGTTTTGATCTTGATGGTGTTTGAGGTCTTTGAAGATTCTCCATTTAGGTGGGGGGAATGTCGAGGGATCCACATTTCTGCAAGGTATATGTCTTCTCGTGTAAAGGGTTTCTACTATCCTACTCCCGGGCGGCAAGACACCGTGTTAGCTCAGTTATCACGTGCCCTCTCTATGTTTCTGTCAGGATCGAGTGTTCCTCCTCTTCTCGTGTAGTTTGTTTGTTCCGTCTGGTTTTGGCTCTTGTTGCCCTTTTCGGACTTTTTGTAGTGTTGTGTTTTGTTTTCTTCTTTGTTTCACGTTTTGCGTGATAGTTAATCAGTATGCCAATTTCCAACCTCTCGATACACCAAATTTATTTTGTTTTTTTTATTTTTATTTTACTCCTTCCCTTTCTTCATAAATATTTAAAAAAAAATTGTTCACTTTAGTCCTCCATCTAATTGGTTAGCCTTAAGCAACATGTGTCATGGCGTCATATTGCTTTAGTTGGACCATTTTCTTGTCTGAAATCTGATGTCATTCCCTTTATAAAATCAATTTGCTCCTTTATCACCCTTTTCTCTTTTAGCAATAAGGTTGACAACTTGACATCACAATTCCTCTATGCCAACTCATAACATATGTTACATCCAACTCTATTTTCTATAAACATACCTTTTTTTTACAAATTATTATTATAAGGTTTTGATATTTATATGGGAATGTTGACGCCCTCATACCGAACAATTACGTTGTTATGTAAACAATAAAATATACATTATTTGTAAAATATCCCATAATTGATCCTAATACCAATTCAATTTTTTTTTAATAATTTGGCATTATTTGTAAGTTTACTCACTATAAAATGTGCTTGTTTATTTCATTGATTAGACATATTATTTATAATAAAAATAATAAAAATAAACTAATAAATAAAGAGATAAACTTAAATATATGACTCAGTGTATGGTACAATCAACATCAAACTATGCATTATAAATTATTCATACATGATTTCTTTTTCCTCTAATACCGAAAAAAAATTAAAATAAATAACTATCTAGAAGTCGACAATCTTAGAAAATTCATATGGATAGATTTTACGTCAAACCTCGACGAAGATTTTAACTGGTTAATTTCTTAAAACACATGTGCTACGTACACACATATTATCACAACAATCAAAGCACCGCGAAATATCTAGAACAATAATATCAATTTCCCACGATACATTCCCTTTTGATTAACTGCATTAATTAACCCAGGTCCAGGAATGACCTTGAAAGGCCACAAAATTATCGCCCCCAATCATTAGTATTCTAGTCCCACACCGAAGGGCATTAGTGGTGCCTTCACAAAGAGTAATAGCTTCCGTTATAAGAATCAAAAGATCACCAAAGGTTACCATAATTCATGGAGATTATCTTCACACCCAAAAATAATAATTCATGGAGATTATCTCTACAATTTTGTTTTTGATAACGAAACCGGATGTGCTATTGTTACTCTTACCTTTGAAGCTTGAGTTTGTGGTAGTTTTTTTCGGGAATAATAATTTTTCTAAAATGTTTTATAGATTTATTATTAGTTTTTTTGTTGCTAGGGTTAATTATATGGATCTGTTTAGCATATACTTCGATGCGAAATTACGAAGCACTGTCGATGCGACATGTGCCTTTTTTAAAGGTTTTTTTTATAATAATCCCACAATATATATCCCTTGAAACATTTCATTGATCATCTTGACCCAAATATTGTGAGTTTTAACCAAACTGACATGCAACCATTACATTTCGAGTGCAATGTTTTCTTTTCTTGTTTTTCCTAATGCTAGATCCTCCCATGCATCTCAGTTTGCACACATCATTCCAGGTAAACAAAGGATAGTACTTTGGTTTTTCATTTCTAAGAATTTTTTTCTTTATTTTATCCAACTCTTGACATAAATAGTTAGATAGAAAAAACTTTGTATAATAAAATTTAATTTTTTTCATATTGTGTGAGAGATTGCTTTGTATATAGTCATTTGTTGTTTTGATTTCATTACTAAGTCTTCAAAAATGTCTTTATTGAGACAACCATTGATATAGGACAACCAATATATTTTTCAAGATTTAATGTGTTCTTCATTCGTTAGAGGCCCGACATATCTCTATTTTAGGTGAATAAACTTTCATTTGACTTGAACTTCAAATTTATGAAAATTAACTTTCTAACCTGAGACTAAACAAAATAGTCATTTATGGTTTGATAAGCGAGGCTACATGTCAGTATCGGAGGCTTTTGCAAAATTAATTATATCGTCAACAAATACTAGAAAAGGAAAGGGATTTTAGATCCTTATCTTTCTGTACGGACCTCAACACAAATGTTAAAAAAGAAAGATGACAGATGATCATCCCGCCGTAGACCTCTTTGAGGGAAGAACCGGTATATTGAATCATCGCTATATATAACTAGGGGCATAATCGAGGCACACTTCTTAATCCAACCAACAAAGGTTTAGTGAAAGCCAAATTTGGATAAGACCACAAGCACAATGGTCTTTCAATATTGACATAAGCTTATTTCATTAAATTGAAACTTTCTTTTTCATATATATATATATATATTAAAATGGATAATTTCATGAACAATATAAACATGTACAACAATCCTTCAAACTTTACATAAGATTTACCGTTAGCGTGTTTGGCTTGGGCGATCACAAGTCTACATTTAGTATTTTGTAGTCCGTTTAAAAACCGTCTCAATACCGTCGTTCGAACTTAAATGTCCTATACGTGCATGTTCCCCGACCAACTGATCAAAGTTTTATTTAATTTATAACAACTTTATGCTTGGCCCGATTGGGCAATTTTAAAAACTAAGAAATGAAAAAAAAAAAAATAGAGAAAAAAAAAAAGAAAAATTTTATAGCATCATCAACTTTAAATAGTCGGCAAAACCTATGCGTTCTATTTTCGGTGGGTTATCTCATCTTAATTATTAATAAAAACAAAGATTAAAAGCAAATAGGAATATAAAGCATGAATATAAATAGGTCAAAAGCAAAAGAAGTAAGCTTAATCATGATAAGCTTCATGCATGGATGAGTCACGACTCACCAATCTACCGTTTTTTTTCAATTTTAAAACCTATTAAATTAATTCAACAAAGCATATATGCACGACTCTATAAATATGCAAAAGTTAATGATCGAGTTAGCAAGAATATCCTCAACTCATCACAAAATGAAGAACACTACACCCTGCAACAGAAGATTGCTCCTCCTCCCAGCGCCTTCATCATCAGCTCAACAACACACAATCTACAACGCTCAAGTTTCTAAGCACCGTAAGTAATTTTATTTTATTTTTATAAAAGGTAAGCAATTTAAAACATTAGACGACACACCGTCTAATGGATAGAAAGACCGGAAAAATATCGGTAGACGGACAAACCGTCATGAAGAACCATAATATAAGAATATCAAATGTATGTTTTGTCTTACGGTGGATATTTCAGAGATATTACAAAATAAATCCGTAAAATTTTGCATTGAAAATGAAAAAAGTATCACCCTATGAATAAAACTATACGAGTGACACATAAATTAGCTAGATTTATTTTCTGAGTTGAAACAAAATAAACCCCTAAAATTTTGGATACTAGATATATACTAATATATGCACAAAATGTATGTTTTGTATTACAGTGGATATCTCAGAGATGTTAAAAAGGAAGTTAACCCTAGGAGCCAAGATCATACAAGTAGGCGGAATCGAAAAGATGTATAGACGAGTTTTCAAGAGCATTTTGGAAGGGGAACGAGTTCTCAAGGCATCACAGTGCTACCTTTGGACCACATCAGGCCCTATCACAGGCCTGCTCTTCGTGTCGACGGAGAGGGTTGCGTTTTGTAGCGACCGGCCAATCAAGTACTCGTCTACAGAGGGTGAGTTGCTAGGGAGGTCCTACTACAAGGTGTCGATCCCGGCCGGGAAGATTGGTAGGGTTGTCCAAAAAGAGGGTGTGAAGAGACAAAAGACAGAAAAGTACCTCCAAATTGTGACAAATGATGGTTTTGAGTTTTGGTTTATGGGGATTCTTAGGTTCACTAAAACTTTCAAGTGTTTGCAACAACTAGTGTTCCAAGGTTGTGGTAGATAGCTACCTAGGGTTAATATATATATATATATATTTGTGTAATATATGTTAGATAATTTGTGTATATTTCTTTTTTTTTGTTAAATATATTGAACCATTTCAGAATCAAATTGAGATACGAATATTGGATTTGAGTGATTTTCACAGTTCGATGAACACATAACATTGCAAAACTTCTTATGGATTAGTAAAGTGACATATGGTATGATAAGCACTTAAAGAACTAAAATTATAGCTACGATTATATATAGTTTGTCCCAAAAATTGTATTGTCGTCTCATTTGTGGAAGCCCCGTCGATGGCTTTCGAGTACAACTACTTTAGACCTATAGCTTTTCCGGTAAAACAACCCGCTGGTATGTTAAAGGTGGATTATTTTTATATTTATTTTAATCATGTTATTTCGGAGTTTTGAACAAACGGTACATAAGTCACCTACTTTTGATAACGATATCCATACACATAAACAAAGTAGGTGGTGTGTTAATAGGTCTAATAAAATTTTAGATTTTTGGCTAAGTCGACTATTGTCAAATATTCATTTTTAAGGGGATACTATTTATAACTAATGACGCTTTAAAATATATGTCTTGACAAATGTAAAATAAATTTTAAGGTGTCGATTATTATGATAAACCGATAAAAGGAAACTCCAAGTATGGACCACCAAGTGAGGCTTAACATAAGCTAGGGAGAAGGCCAAACTCGAGCTAAGAAGCCTTGGAAGTGGAGTTGTCAACATAGGTCGAGTTTACATTTTAACTCGGGCAAAGAAGACAAACAGAGTTGGTGTGGAACATCGAACTCGAGCAAGAAGTACAATTTCACTCGAGCTAAGAAGCCAAAATGAACAAAGGTTCAACGTCTCTCGAGTTTTTCACATCACTCGAGGTAGGAAGACGAAAACCCGAGAGAAGAAGACGAGGCACTCGAGCTAAGAGACAATGTTAAGTTGGAGGAACACTCGATGCTCTATAAGAACCCACTCGACCTAAGAAGCCTAGTTCACTCGAAGTAGCTACGCCGAGTTGGATCCACTTGTTTAACTAACTTCCTATGCAACTTGATCAAGTTGTATTCCAAGGAGGGGACCATATCTTTTAGGCCTATAATAGGAGCCTTTGGGTAATTGTAAATGTACTATTAAGTTACCATTTCACAAACAATACTCTTATTAGAAACATCATTTTGGAGCTTGAATTGGCCGAATTTGGGTCTAGTCTAAGGAGACGCATTAGTGTACTTCACAATTAATTGTTCTTGATAGATCTTATTTCTAATTGGTTTCGGACATATCTTTGGATTGATAATTCTAAATTCGTCCATTCTTTTTCCTACATTCCTTATTTCTTGTCTACTTTAATTTGCAACTATATCACTTGTTTCTACTATTACCATGTTGAGATTTTCCGTGTTGAGTAGTTCTCATGCTAGGTTTTAGGGTGAAAATCCTCAAATCATGCTAGACTAGTATCGTTCTTATGTTGTGTTTAACTAAAAGTATGTTAGTAGCATATAGAAGGGAACGAATTTACTTAGCATTCATTCTATATTGGATTTACTTTGAATGTCGGATGTTAGAATATCACTAGTTTAGATTGTTCTCATAGCACATTGTATATTCCTAAGCATAAATGAACGATATGTGGATTAATCATCCAAGTTGAGACCGAACTATGAGGATGCATGTTAAGATGCTTATCATTCTAGAGTAGAATGGTTATGACCGAAAGGATTATCACCTACTTGTGATGTTATTGTCCAAACTATGATTATGTTGGATGGTATAAGCAAATAGCAAACACCATGTGTTGCTTATATTGTCTAAGATGATCATAGTTAATTCCAAGCTTAATCAACAAGTGTTCAAATAGCAAACACCATGTGATGCAAACTAGTTGATATGAAGCCAAATTTTGTGACAAAGCTCACCTAATATCATGCTATCTTTGTACTTGCTACCTTCACATTTCCCTTCATTTAATGAACACAACATGTTTTAGCATACTATTGGCTATATTTAGGAATAATAGCCCCAAACCTAGTGTTTTTCTCATATTTGATACTTGATCTTGAGACTTGATTACTTGCTACCCCAAACCCAAAATTATTGATTCATTGATCACTCTTTTTGTTCAGTTTACACACTTGAACCTTTTCTATTGTACTTGATACATGTCAAGATATACATAGTCTTTTGGGATCTCGACCTTGATGCTATAATCATATATTAACTTTTACAAGACCGTATACTGCGGTAATATGTGATTTTGAAGTGTTCACCGGCCCACTCCATATCAGTGGTACCTCGAGTGACACTTCACTCGAGCAAAGAGTACATTTTCACTCGAGCAAAGAATCCCAAAGTCCAAGTTTGTCAACGTCTCTCAAGTTTACCTCATCACTCAAGCAAATAAGACAACAAAACTCGAGAGAAGAAGAAGAAGACAAGGCACTCGAGTAAATAAGACAAAGTTAAGCCGGTGGAGATACTCGATGCTCAACTCAACTAAAGAAGAAAGTTCACTCGAGGTGCCTTGTTTGAGTTTCTACACCTCCTCCTTTTAGGATCTTCTTCTAACTAACTTTGCAACTTGCTTAACTTGCATCTAAGGGGGCAATGACCACGATTCCTAGGCCTATATAAGAGGCATTGGCTAAATGTAAATAAATAAAGTCTTCATATCTCTCTCAAAATACTCTCTTAGTTAGTAGTTTGGATCTAGAAACAATATTTGGAAGTGTTTTAGCCGAGTTTTTGGATCTATCAAAGAGAAGCATTGGTGTTCTTCATATTGTTCTTGCTAGATTTTCATTCCAACTTCTTTTGCTCATAACTTTTGATTGGTAAGTCAAAATTCGTCCACTCTTCTTCCTACATTCATTATTTCTTGTCTGCTTTCTTACCAATGCATTTGTTTCTACTATTATGATGTCCATATTTTCGATTTATGAGTAGTTTTCTTGTTAAGTTTTGGGTAAAAATCTCCAAATCATGCTAGACTAGTATTGCTTTTATGTTGTGTTTATTATTTCAAGGGAAATTTAGCATATTTAGTAGCATATAGGAGGGACCGAGTCTAGTTGTCATTCATTCCTGTTGGAATTATCTAAATGATGGATGCTAAACTATCACTAGTTTAAATGATTCCCTGTATAACAATATTGTATTATTTCATACATGAATAAATGATGTCTAGATTAGTCATCTAAGTTGAGACTTACATGTAAAATGAGGATGACTATGCAATGTTGAGATGCTTATCATTCTAGAGTATATTGGCTTGGGCCGAAAGGATGATTGATCTGCTTGTGGAGTTATTATCCAAACGTATTGTGATTATATTGGATAATGTAAGAAAATAGAAAATACCATACGATGCTTATATTGTCTAGCATGATCATAGTTGTTATCAAGCTCAATCAACTAGTATGCAAATAGCAAATACCATGTGATGCATATTAGTTGACATAACTAAGAGAGTATTAAATATTATTAGTTTCTACGTAATACCACTAATTATACCACTAATTATTTCGGAATACTAACAAATAAACTATTATTCATTTCTACCATATTTCAATCTACTTCATACAACTAATAATTATGGATAATAACAAGTAAACTAGTATTCATTTCTACCATAGTTAAAACAAATCAAGTAGGTAGCAAACTTACATGGATATGACGGACAAACTCGCCAGGATCGTTACATTTGCAATGGCCGAATGAATAATATCACTTCTTCTTCACTTTCCGACATCTTCAGTAAAATCAAATAATTTTGGATGAGATATGAAACATGTATGATGTTAGCTAGTGCCGAGCATCGGTCCAAAACCGAACAGAACCACAAACCGAAAAATCATAAAACTTGACCTTGAACCGCAATTTTCATTTAGGTTTGGTTTTGAACCGCACATATCGGTTCGGTATAGGCTTAAACTGATACCAAACCGATTGGAGAAGAATACCCGACTATGAGGAAACTTGGCCGACACTGATTGGACCCACCGAAGAATACAAACACAAACCTGACTGAGACTGTGAGGAAAAGGAAAACAAAGAAGGAGAAGTAAAGTCTACTACGAACCTTAGCTTGTTTGAAGAAGAGTGAGTAGGAGAATCCGTCGTCGCCTTGTAGAGTCGCAATCGTCGTCTCTTCTCAGTTTTCTCTTGAAGGAGAACGAAAATCATTACGCTTCATTGAAGTGTGCCGTCTCAACCCATTTTTTTTTTTTACAAAACCGCAGTTTTCGGTTCGGAACCTAAACCGAACCGAAAATCGATTTGCTAAAAAACCTGAACCGAAACCGAACCTAATATCGCGGTTTAGGTTTGGTTCATGTGAACCGGCCGGGTTCTAATCGGCCCTAATGCTAATAAGTTTGAATTTGGTTGTATGTACAATGTTTCGTAATCTCAAAATTCGAAAACCAATGTATATAATTATAATCATTGGACAACATTCGAATCCAACGACTGTAATATGAACTTCAACGCAGTCGACCTGAGTTTAAGTTGAAACTTTTGAACACAGTCGGCATGTGTTGGAGTTAAAACTTTTAAACGCATCTAGCTAGTCTATGCTAAGTTATGCGGTTTGTAAATTGGACGACGTACCCTTAGCTTTTCAGTTTATATTTTAAGATCTTCGCCTTCAATTTCATCTACGATTTTAATATCACCTTATTACATTGATATGTTGAGAGATTATAAACAAGCGGTTTCTCATAGATTTTGTCCATTGATTTATGACCTCGAGGTGCGCTTCTCTTCTCTTAAGAGTTTTTTTTTTAATAACGGAAAGCGATTAAGTTGGATACCTTCTTGAGGTGGTTCAACTGAAAGCATCCTTGCAGACGAGAATTCGAAGTTCAGAATCATCACAAAAATTGGTGTTGGGGTTCGAGATTTTCAAATTGATCAAACGATCAACAACACAATTAACTTATCTGAAAACATGTCTAAGAACCTCGTGAAAGGAAAAAAAAGAAGTTCCAGCATGGAGTTAGAAATAGCCATCTGGCCTTAATAATATGTACTTCGTTAAAAGGTTTTTTTTTGGATAAAATTCGTTAAAAGTTAAAACCGCTTAAATGTTGGTTATTTAATTTAATAGTTTCATGAAATTATTTACCCCTTAAATGTTGGTTATTTAATTTAATACCCCTCCTAGGGTTTACAATTTTCACTTTCCCGTCTCGTATTTGTGGTGGTGGGTGACGATCGGAGATGGCGTCGAGAGGGGCAGCTGCTGCAACTGCAATGGCATCGAGATCCCACCGGATTAGGGCGAAGCTTCAATCGGCGCTGGAAGCAAGCGTCCTCGAGATCGATGACGTCTCGGCGCAGCACGCCGGCCACGCCGCTGTCAGAGCCTCCGGAAGCGCTGGCGAGACTCACTTCAACCTCCGAATCGTTTCGCCGAAGTTCGATGGACAAAGCCTTGTCAAACGCCACCGCATGGTCTACTCTCTCTTGGATGACGAGCTCCAATCCGGTCTCCATGCTCTCTCCATTGTTGCCAAGACCCCGCAGGAAGCAGAGAAATAAAAAAGAGAGCATTTCATCGTACGTTTCATCCTCCCTTTCTTCCATTGATCGTTTGATGTTTAATTTCCCTTTATTGCAATATGCAAAACTGGAAGATTTGGATCATCATCATCGTGTTTACCAATCAAACTTCAGTCGATTGCATATTGATTTTATATGCTGTCATCAGTATGTAGAAAATGGAGTTCTGATTCACTAATATCTGTGAAATTCAAGTTGTTTAAAGTAGTATACTCTCAAAATTTTCTTGTCTTTGATATCATTGGGATGGTTATCTGCTTATTCCAATTTGTAGGTTGAGTGTGATCTTGACAGTAGAACAAATTTATACTTCTAAAGTTCTCAAGAGTTGTTGTATTGGAAAGATTCTAGACTATATGTTGCATGGTAACGGAGACAAAGTTCATAGTTGTCATAGTTTTAGTGCTACATAGCATCCAGACTCCTGAAGCAACCATTTTACTCTGTACAAATGCAAATTTTGTTGATTGTAAACTCTTCTTTCGTCATTTGCAGAGTAACATAGCTTTGGGTTCTGGGTTGGAATCAGGTATAGGATTGAATAGGTATGGATTTTGAACTGAATTCGTAATGATTGATGTTGTGTTTACCTGTAAAAACTTTGTTTGATTCCATATGGGTTGGAAACCTTAAGCCTTGATTTCTACTGTTTGCTTTGCTGTTTTATGAATCAAGTTAAAATGAATACCAGCCAAACACGAGTAATTCCCCAAACCACCATATAAAGTTGTAAAAACAAGCCTTTTTCATAATTTACTTGGAGAAACCACATTTCCGTTTTCTTCTATGTATGTGTTAAACTGCTGATAGTGTAGCAAGTCCGCTACATCAACTAGTATAGAGGAAATTTGTGATTTGAGTACCGAAATATATTCTTTAGCACCTTGTGTAGTTCCTACTGTATGCTATCTGTTCTTGCTCTCAAAAGGGTATCAATGTATGATGTTAGAAAAGGTATTGATGGCAACAAGTTAAAAGATTCTTGAAACTCAATAGCTTGACTGGGATTGTACCTTGATGGACATTGTGATTGTTGCTGCTGTGATTTAGGAATATATTTTGTATTTGGTAATCGAGATCTCAATTATCTCAGGTCACCTTGAATTGAAGAGCATCCGACGGGAGCCGAGGCACAGCATCTTAAGATGGTCTCTTTATTGATATAATGGTTATTTCCTTCATGTAACTGCATTTGATTTCCGGGTATATGAGTAATATGACTATTCAGATGTGATTCTAATTCTATGTCTGTGGAAGTTGAGTGACTACCAAACAACATCCCATTTCATTTACATATTTAGCCCATTTTCCATAATTACAGGCCCAAATCCCTGATATGAGGATCATCTCTCATTATGAATCTCCATTTTAGTAAGGATATATCAAATAACTCTGGGGCGTGTTTGGTATCCATATCTCGATATTATATGGGTCAATTGACGTAAAACGAAACTATACTCAGTGTTTGATGTATAAGTATATGGATACCAATTTGGTATACTAATATACTCATATTATATATTTTTTCTTTTTTTGATGTCCTTAAAAAACTAGTGGTAACCCATATCTTATATTTTAAATCATCTTCTATTTTTTCTTTCTACTCTTTCTCAAGTGGATATCAATTTCATACATATATATTGATATCGATAATGTAATTTATATTTTTTCTACAAGTTTTTGAAGAGTTAATGGGATAATTATTCTCCAATGTACTGGGAAAAAAATGAAAAAAAAAAAGCACATTAATATTGCCTTCCTATCTAAACACTGAGAATTTATCATATTTAATGGAGTATTTTTACATTTTTGTCTCTAGTTTTGAAACTCACGAACTTGAGACTAATATAAATATTTACAAAAGAAAAGGCAAAAAACATACAATGACTATGAGCATGTTCGGTGTATTCGGATTTTTGGGTAGTGTTAGCTTATTAAGATAGTTGTTTGATTAACTTTGTAGATTTATATAAAATATGAAAGTTTAATTAAAAAAGTAAAAATTAATTGAGTTATTGAAAAAAAAAAAGTAGAAGAAGAACAAGAGAGTTTTGGTAGATTTTTGGAGTAAATTTTCTGAGAAAGACACATCTTTCAACTATAACAAATACACTAGTGTATACCCGTGTCTTGCACGGGATTTGATTAAAATTTTATTTATTATTTATTTTCTGTAAGGAATTATATATAAACTATCTTTTTTGTCATTAGATAGAGTAGATAATAAGCAATAAATATTTGTACACTTTACATATAATATTATGTAATACATTAATAAAATATTTAAATGTATAATAACTCATAATATGATTTTTTTTTTCCCTTTATTATACTGGTTTATATATTAATATTTTTATCTATTATATAATATTATATAATACATTAATAAATATTTTCTTAGGAAAGATCTTTGTTTTTGTTTTGTTGGTTGTTGAAATTTATTAAATGTTTAGATTTCTTGTGGAATTTATTTTTTTGGTGAATAAATGGGCTAAAAGATTTTTTTTCCCCCTTATTATACGTAGCAGTTATCATTTTTCTGTGTGACACGTGGTAAAGATTGCTAATCCTGTAATATATGTAAGATTCAAATTTAAGAAAGCTAATGAAAAATCTATTAAAAATACTACTGAATGAGATTTCTAATAATCTCTTTTTTTTTTAATGCGCAAAAATCACGCTTAACCGGTAATATATGAAAAAGCTTTTATGAAGGTAATACCGTAATATCCCCTGCTTAAAAAAAGAAAAGGAAAAACGAGGATCTTGTTTAAAATTTAATGACATTTTTCCAATCATGCATGCATCATTATTTTAATAAAAAGGAATTGAAAATACAATTATGCCGGAATCAATCGTGCATGACAACCTTATAACTCAGAATCTCAACAGCTTTTTTTCTTTAGAATAACGAACTCTATTTCTGTCACTAACCAAAAAATTGTGTATTTCTGTCAAATATATAAATCCTATCTTGATTGCCGCTAATAATTATAAATACTATTTAGGGCATAAAACAATTATAAATATTATTTAGCGTCTAGGATAAAAATAAAACTTATTAATAAATAAATATCAGACAAAAAAATGTAGATGAAAAAAAAAAGTTAAAATTAAAACCCTCAATCTATATCCTAATAATACAAATAAAAAACATTGTATATAAAATTAATGCATTAATCTTATGGGATTTGTGAGGCGGAGTTGCGGAAGAAAGTCAGCCATCCATCAATATATAAACTCATAAATGATTAATGAAAAAAAATTAAGACAGGTTTAAATGATACCACTTGTCTTGGCGTTGTCGATGTTTTTGTAAATAAATATGTTATTATTTTAATGGTGAATTGGCTCTTGATAATCTTCAAAAGATTATCCTAAATAATTTATTCAATTTTTGGGCTGAATCCACCAATATACTCTTCAATGACGTGACCCGATTAATTGGATCCTGCGATTCCATTTCATTTTTTTTCTTAATTAATCATCCATAATTTTAGTTTTGCTTCACGTTATTTCATAATAAATCTTCATTATATATACTTAATCGTAGAGTTCCGTCCAACAGGGATGTCATTCGGTCCAGCAGCACACGGCCCTCATTTTTTTGGACGCCATAATATTTAATTTTAGTTAAATTATGATACAAAAGATTGCTTATCGTAGAGCTTAATATTTGGTGTAATTGGTAAAGAGTTCAAATCCTGCAATTCTATATTTCTTTCTTCTTTTTTTCCCCCCAATTTTGTTCACTTTTTTTTTTTTCTCCTGAGATATATTTAAAGTTAAAAACGGCCTTATTTTACTTTTTATTGTCATTCTTTCATATATTTTCATTAAATTAGTCAAAAGTTCAAATCCCCTTTCTATTATTTTCTTTCTTTCTTTATTTTACACACATGTTTTATAATATTTTTTCCCTCTTATGTTTATTTTTTTTCCCGAAACTATTTAAAGTTAAGAAAGGTCTTGTTTTATTTTTTTTATTGTCATTCTTTCGTGTATTTGTTTAATTGAAAAAATAATTTATTCTTTTTTCTCATGTTTTTTTTGGTAAAATATAATTTTTTTAAAATCAATAATAAATAATTTTATATTGATACTGGGACTCCGAAATCCATTGGATGTTCCTGCTTAATCGCATAAGCATAAAAACATACCGATAGTCATCATTACCAGTACGTCTATCGACCCCTTTTATTTTTATTGGATTTTCCGCTAAATTTGCAGAAATAAACTAATAATGCAAAGTAATGACATCATCGATGATGACATTATAGGTGAGCTATCTATTGTTTTAGGGCGGAATTCACGATCTAACCATAGTAAATGCCAAGCTCGAGCATGTCACATTAGTCACTTTTTTGTAATTATTTTCTTAAATTTTTCTTAAAAAAATTCAATTTAGAATCTACCCATAGCAAAATTTTGCACATTCCAATCTTGATATACACCCTATCATTTAAAGGCAATTAAGATGGTTGAATATTAGGTTTAATTAATGAGACTAAAAGGTCAGCGAACCAATAATTGAGTTAATTAATATTAATTATAAAATGATGATGATCCACCATAACTTCTTAAGTCATGTATAAATCAAACCGGCGGTCTTATGGTGATCGATAATATTGTAATATATAAGTGGAAACTATATAGAATATTCATTAGTGAATATTTATAATGTTCCTTTGGCTCTTAGACTCCTTGAAAGGATTCAAGATAAGTTATTCTTTTTGTAGTTTAATTAATATATATATAATCGTAACGTATATAGTACGTGATACAAATGTTAACGGATAGTTGATGATGAACAATTAGAATAGTCTTTTTGAAAGGGATTGAGTCTCCATTTTCTAAAATTTATATTCGTTTTCGTCATCGATTTGCAAGTCTATACTCGATCGGATCGATGATGTTACAAAGTGTCGACGATTCTATCAACTTTACACTAATTATTATGTTTTTTAATGCATAGGTTTTGTTGCTAGAAGATGACTCCTAAATTTAGGGTTATCAAAGATTTTGCATGTTTTGTATAATTGTGTTATGTATTAGAATTTAACTACAATATTGTCTTATTAGACAAGATAATTGTTCACGGTCGATATAACTAGTTCTTTAGGTTTAAGTGTTTAACACTATTCAGTTAGATTGACAATTGATGACATGACTTAAACTCGGTTAATTCTATTTGACTAAACTATTATTCATGTTTGCAACGTCTGTTAAGCTCAATAAGTCGGGTCTCGAGAGAGAATCGCTCTAGTAATTAACATTACAACTTTGATGGACCAATATAATACGGAGTTTTGAATGTACATGCATAGTGTGACAGAAGCTCAATATATAAGTTCAATAAGGTTTTACCTAAAATCAATCAATAGTCAAAAAGAATACTACAACAACTTTATATATGGGACTAGGTAAATATTTACGGATACAATTTTATTCTCAAAATGAGGTGAATGTCATCCTAATCTATTAGGTCAACAACTAACCAGTCCCCGTTTCTAATGAGAATATTACATATTATTAGGGTTTTCGCATGTTCAAGATACATCAGGCGTGGACCGAAAAACAACTATTTGTTTGGAATTTGAATGGTTATTTAGGTTCGATCTTAGACCAGCTAGATCCGTAAGAACAACTTCTATTTAGTTTAGACTAGGTTTCTAGTCGATTGGGCTTTTAAAATTTTGAGTGATCGGACCAACCTGAACAACTTGGTTCATGTCTAGACAAATGGTCAACGAACCAATAATTTCTTTCAAATAATTTCAAGCTACTAAACGGATCCTTAGTGTGAAAAATATTTATTTGCCTTCCGACAATCTTTACAATCATCCATCTATTTCCATTATTTATTCAACGTTACTGTATAAAAAATAAATGAGCAAAGTAATATGTTACTTTATAAAAATTGAACCATATATGTTCAAGTTTATAAGTTAGTAGGTCCATAATGAGACTTCATGCACCAGTTGGTTGGGTCGTAGTTTGACGGTGGACCCGTATCCCCGATCAATTTTTGTTATTTTACTATTAACAATTTTTGTTAAAAGTCGGGTTATCTTTCGCTTGATTACTAAAGTTATGTTATATTATATTACGTATTATGTTTGCCTTATACCAATTTATATCTCAAAATGTTTTTACTATCTTTTTTAATCAATAATATTTGAGAAATATCTTACAATTTATATCTCAAAATGTTTTTACTATGTTTCTAGGCATATTTTGACATTATTAAATTCATCGTCTATTTAAAATATTTTTTTCAAACAAAAGTTATAATAAATAGGAGAGCGGGCCTTTTTTGTAAAAAAAAGCACTAAGAGGGTTCCTTCTATTATTAAAGAACAAACTAGACCTCTTTTATTTATCTATAAAGATAAAATAGGAGGGCAAATTGGTAATTTCAAAGTAAACTTATTCCAAAAGAAAACCCTAAACCTAACCAAACCCAAACCTTGAACCGAACCGGAACCGGAACCGGAACCCCGAACCGGAACCTCGAACTCGAACCCGAACCTAGATAAACCCTATTTATAGGTTTTATTTTAATTTTTCTCTAAAATTTCCTTTATACCTTTGATTTTAAAGTTAAAAATAAATATAAAATGATTAAGTGCCTAGTTAATATCAACGATACAAAAAATACCTTATTAACTTTATATATCCTTAGATCATAAATTAAAAAATAAAAAATATATTTCAGCCTATCTATCACAAGATCTCGTATCCCTGTGCCTTTCTGTAATCTCTTGGCTCTCTACCACATTTGCCTCTTAATTTACACACATTATAATAGCGATTAAAGGCTAATTATTTGAGTCGTTTTCCACCATCTACTTTTTCTTTTCTTTTTTTTTCTTTTTCTTTGCAGTTTATTTTGTATTTCGTGACATAATAGTGAACTACTCTAAAGAAAACCTATAAAGTTAAATATGATTAAGCCACGTCAACTATTTTATATTGACAAAAGATACTCATTTCAGCTTACGACACATGTTTTATTAAAATGCAAATTGAACTAAAAATGTATTTATTTTTGTATATAATGTCAAAAAAAATTTAAATGCCTCACAACTTGCTACTAGACTACTAGCTATTGTTGTTAGGAGTAGTAATATTCAACTTTATATTAATTAAATAAGGACAATGTTGAAAAACATTTTGAAATTAACTTAAAGGTTAGTATAAGAGAGTGATTAATCACTTACTTATACCAAAAATTAATAGTTTAAGATAATAAATAATGAGAAGTTGATTAAGACTAACTTTGGCACAGAATTATACAGCTCAGGCTTTAGTGCCATCTGAGAATCAATTTGGATTTGGTTCGATTAGTTGACTTCTTGTTGGAAATAATCAGTTCCGCATCGAAAGATTATGACTTTTCAACCTAGTATATAAAGTCGGTGGACTACTTTTACTATTGCCAATTGATTTTAGGATGGAACCTCGTCGGGTTTATGTGTTGGGCTTGGGCCTAAAGCGCTTGTGCGCTCGGATGCACACGACCCCGCTCTACCCGGTCCGTCTGTATCGGACTTTGACATGGTATTAGAGCGGTTAGCCTCTATGTGGCTCGCGATCCTAACCTATGGTCATGTGCAACTCGGTCTATATCCTCTAGTTGCACTTGCGGGGGCGTGTTGAAAATAATCAATTCCCGCATCGAAAGATTGGGACTTCCCAACCTAGTATATAAGGTCGGCGGGATACTCCACCTATTGTCAATTGGTTTTAGGATGAAATCTCATCGGGTTTATGAACTGGGCTTGGGCCTAACGCACATGTGCGCTCGGATACATACGACCTCCGCTCTACCCGATCCGTCTGTATCGGACTTTGACAACTTCTAATAAGGTAACTCAATTTGGAACCTGAAATTAATATCAAAATTTATTCATATAAATTCTCAATAAATTTAATAAAATTTCAATTATTAAATTAATTAAATTTTAGAATATAAAATTATAATTTGAGCAAGTTAAGTCCAAGTCAACCATTAGGTTATTCCTTGTATAGATATTAGTTGAAGTTTTGTCTTGTTAATCATTTAATATTCGAATTTTGGCTCTTGAAACAGCTCAAATGTTATTCTCCCATTTTAATATCACCTTTGGAATTTTGTATTATATTTCTCGTAATAGGGTACGTGTTTTAGATAAAACAAATAAATATTGTCAATGTAAGTACGTAAGGCATGCTAATTATTATATGAGCAAACCCTAAATGCTTAGAAAAATAGGAGTAAAAGTACTTAATTTTATAGCTACGCGTACGTGCATCAAAAATTACATTATTATTATTATTATTATTATTATTATTATTATTATTATTATTATTATTATTATTATTATTATTATATAGAGTTGGATTTTTCTTAATGCACTAGAAAAGTAAAATGATTTAAGCTTGTTGAAAACTATAAAGTTCTTCCCTTTTTCGAATACAATGAATGGAAACATATTTGAAGTACGTCTAAATCGAACAAGGAAAATTTAGAAATTACAACTAACTTTATTGTGGAAAATAATTTATCCCTTAGTTGCGTGATAAGAAAAATATAAAACAGAATATTGTCGAAAATAAAATAGAAAACCTAGTCCCCAAACAATATATTTTCCAATTAAATAAAACCTAATTTTGAGTGAAATTGTAATTTTGAAAGTGTAAATCCCTAAATAATAATAAATTATATTCTCTAAAATTTTGTATTTTATGAACCGGTAATTAGCTAGGATTATTAGGTATAGTGTTTTATGGTCCAAACTGACCGTCCAGTGATAAGTAAACGATCTTACTATTCTACATACATTACAACCTATCCTATCAATTTGTTTTTATTTATTTTTCCATAGGTCCATCTCTTGAATAATCAAATACTTAATTTTATATTAAGATTAAAATTCGATTAAAATGCATGGTAACCAACCAATGTTCACGAGTTCTTGACCCTTAATGGACCACACGTGACATGACAAGTGCCCTAATTCTAACCATATATTTTTTGTCTAATGTTTGGTTCATTTCATTATATAATGTTAAAGGAATGTAAACGCGATTAAATTACATAAGAAAAACTCTGTCTCATCAAAACTATGTGTTGCACTTGTACGTGACAGTATAAATACAATTATGAAAAACGATAAAAACTTAGCTTAAAACAAAACAGGAGCTTATATTTCGAAAAATATATAAAGACACGATTAGGTAGTAAGTGATAACATGATTTATTGAACTAGTTTAATCATGTATTTATTCGTATGCATGTTTTAGCCTCGTAATATAAATAATGAATTTTAAATTAGAAGAATAGAGAAGGAATTCCAAAACCAATAATCACCACAATAATACAAACAATGAGCTTCAAATCATTATCCACTTATATTACTAAATTAATTGGTTAATTAGGTTATCCAAATTCATCACTACTTAATCCTTGCGTCCTACGGGAAATTCAAGCTTAGAACCTATAAATCAACTTGTCACAAAACTATCACATCTTACCTAGAAAATAGTAAGAATTGTAATAACCTACAACAATTAATCATCAAACATATAACAAAATAGTAACAATCATTAACTTATTAATTATTATTAATTATTATGTATGTTGGGTTCAAAAAGACTTAACCACACATAACCCATACTAAAGTAGGATTTCTGACGGAACAAAAAAAAAGAAGGAAAAAAAGTATATATATATATATATATATATATATATATATATATATATATATATATATATATATATAATTGAGAGATACACTATTGATCAATAGATAGAATTTTGTCTAGCACTCCAAAAAATTGCTCAAACAATTAAACCACACTTCCATTACTCTTATCCCTAAGAAGGACAATCCTATCTCAACTAATGACTTCAGACCAATTAGCTTTTGCTCTACAATGTATAAAGTCATCACAAAAATATTGGCTTTCACACTCAAGAAAATCCTCCCTAAGCTTATTCATCCATTACAAAGTGCATTTGTCCAGAAACGAGCAATCCAGGACAATATTTTAATTGCTCATGAAGTTTTTCATGGTTTTAGAACTAAGAGAGGCAAGGAAGGCTATATGGCAATTAAATTGGACATAGAAAAAACATATGATAGAATTAAATGAAAGTACATTAGAGCTGTTCTTGAAAAATTCGGTTTTAACAATAAATTCACTAACTGGATTATGGAATGTATCTCCTCTGTTTCGTACTCAATTTTAATCAATGATAAACCTTCGGATCCTTTCACCCCAAGAAGGGGTCTTCGTCAAGGAGATCCTATTTCTCCTCTCATTTTCAACCTGGGTGCTGAGGTTCTAGCTAGAAATATTCAATTAGAAAGTAACCGTAATAGAAAGAACGTCGGTTTTCCCATCACGAAAAATGGAACGTCTATCCCATTTTTAGCTTTTGCGGATGACATTATTATTTTTTCCAAAGCCTCAGTTAGTGCAAGTTCTAGAACTTTTGATATTTTAAATGAGTACTACAATATCTCGGGGCAAAAAGTCAACCTTTAGAAATTTGCATTCTAAACATCAAAAAATGTGGATAACCTGACTAAAAGACAGATTCAACAATGCCTGGGTATTTCTTCCTCTAACTGCCTTGAGAAATATCTAGGGTGTCCAAATATTTAATGGTAGAGTAAACAAAGAGGCTTTTGAAGAGGTAATCAATAATTCAAAAAACCAATTAACTAAGTGGAAAGTGTCTTCCCTTTCGCAGGAAGGAAGGGTGACCCTCATCAAAGCTAATCTAAATGCAAAATCAAACTTCATCATGCAAAGCTTTATGCTTTCGTCGAGTATTCACAATGAACTGGATAAAATTAATAGAATCTTCTTCTGGAATAAAGGACCAAACTTTCACCCGTTGATCAGTTGGGATAAAATTTGTAGACCTAAGAAATATGGAGATTTGGGGATTAGAAAGTCTGGGGAAATGAATCGTGCTCTCCAAATGAAACTACTTTGGAAGATTCTTAATGAACCCGAGAATATCTGGGTTAGAATCATTAATGAGAAATATCTCAAAGGAACTAAACTTTGGAATTATAAACTAAAATGAAACATGTCATGGCAATGGAAAAAACTTATGAAATTTAGAAGTGAATTTGAATCAAAATTTAGATGGAATGTTGGTGATGGGAGCACAGTTAAATTTTGGACGGATTGTTGGATTAAAAACGAACCTTTAATTAAGGACTGCCTTGATTTGAATTTAGTTGAGGTTGATATTGAGGTCAATCATTTCATCAATGAAAATAAATGGGATATGGGTAATATTGATGTGGAAATTGGGCATATTCTACCTCTTGAAACAATTAACGCTATCAAATCATATCAACTTTCTAAAACTTTCATACGTGACCGTTTATATTGGGCCCCGGCTAAGGATGGGGATTACTCTACAAAGACAGCCTATAACTCGTTGTACTTAAATAGGGGATTACATGCTGGACTGAATGATTGGATCTGGAATCTTAAGGTTATCCCTAAGGTTAAAAACTTTCTTTGGAAAATGGTAATTTATGGATTACAACCTAAAGAGAATCTAAAAAGATAGAAAGTCCCTATTCCATTGAACTGATGTCTTTGTAACCACCCCTTTGAATCAGCAGATCATCTATTCTTTAAGTGTCACTTTACTTCTGAAGCTATAGTTTAGGATTCGATCAAACATTCCCTGGTAAGGGCTAACCAATTGAAATCTAAAGTTGCAGATACAATAGACTGGATAAAAATAACTTAGCTGAATCATAACTTACCTATCTAGTTGTTTTATGGTGGAATATCTGGTTTGCCAGAAACCAGAAATTTTTCTCTAATAAAAATACTCATAATATAGATGGGATAGTTCGAAAACAAATAGTCGACTGGAACTAGAACAATAAGGACAGGGATATGAATAAGGGAAGTTCAAGGAAGAACAAGAGGAAAAAGAAGAACATTCAATGGGAAAAACATGAAATAGATATGATAAAACTAAATTTTGATGGATCAAAGAAAGAGTCTGGGGAATCTGCATTTGGATACATCCTTCGGAATCATGAGGCTATTACGGTTTCTCTTGGCTATGGGAGATGTGGAAACATATCAACCCAACTTGCTGAAGCATTTGCGCTAATAGAGGGTCTAGTCATGGCTTTTGATCTTGGTATCAAAGCAATAGAGATTGAAGGAGACTGTCTGGTTGTGATTAATGCAGTCAAGCAGATCTGGAAGCCTCCATGGGAGTTATATCTGATTTTATCGGATATCTCTAATATTTTGTTGGGTTTTCTTCAGGTTAAAATCCGACATGTGTTTTGTAAGGTGAATGGGGTGGCGGACTTGCTTGCTGAGTTGGGCCACGACTGCATCTCTCTGTCAAGGTCGTCTTCTGTTCAAGTCGACGAGCTCATCCGCAAGGATGCTCTAGGGTGGAAAGTCTCGAGGAGATAGACCACCCTAATTTCTTATCTTATAGTATCAAAAAAAAAGATAGAATTTTGTTTACAAAAATTTAATTAAACTCTTTAATACTGATTTAATATATTTGGTATAGCGAAAATCATAATTTGACGTTCCAAAAACCCTCATATTTGCTGATACACGTCTTTATTTAAACAATACACACTCGATCGTTTTAACTTAAAAATTATTATAACGATCGTGCATGTACATGCACAATCGTGCTAATTTAAAATTTTTTTTTGCAGTTGTGCATGTACAAGACGATCGTTATAGTCTAAAATGGGAATGATGTTTCTTTTGTTCACTACATCGATCGTGTAGTATACATGTACAATCGTTAGAGTAGTTGTTTTTGTACTAATGATCGTTGGCTTATGAAAAACAAAAAAAAATGTCCATAAAAGATCATCAACCACTTGCTAACGATCGTTAACCTATGCAAAGTAGGTTGTTACACGTCCACGATCATTATCACAATTATATTATATGTTTTGAATATAAACTAAAGAAATCTACCTTGTCAAATTGGTAGTAGGGTAGGAGGGAGTACATATTAACCAAAGTTTGAAATTCGAGAGGTGTTTTTAAAATCGTATTTATAAAACAAAGTAACAATCCTGTTTATAAAATTAACGATCTTAATATTCATGAAATCAGAATACGTAATATATGTGATATACTATTGATATGTAAACATAGAAATTTTATAATTTGTAGCTAGAACTAGTAATTAGTTACCATATATCGTTCAATCTGCATCGTTCAAGCTATCAAAACATGCAAGACGTATTGACTAATATATATGTCGTATCAAAGAAAGAAATAAGATAAGATAAAATATGTGATACTAAAATGGCGGTGGTCGACTCAATCAAAATAACAATGAACTCGAACATAGAAGGCATCAACCCAATCACATGCAAAATGATGTTACAATAAGTGGTCACATGTATGTCGAGTGAGATCAATCGAGTCGATCAATGGTAGTAACTATCTCGATTTTAGGGAGTAGAGAAAACACTAAATGACAACTCTAGCTTAATGTAGGTAATAACATCTCATTATGCATCTTTTACAACCCTCATTCTTATTCATCTCTTGAGTATATAAGTTAGTTTTACATGAAATTTTAGCAAATTTTCTTCACACTAGTACCAAAATAAAGAGAAACGAAGAGATGAATTCTAAAGCTAATATACTCGGAACGAAGAGAGAATTTTTAATATATCTTCTTCCAACTTGATATAGGTAATAAAATCCTTGAAGTATTGTGAATCAAAGAAATAAAAACAAGTATATGCTCGGAACAAGTGATACAAAATAATGGATGTTTGTTTACAAAGTATAACAACTCAAAAGAAGAAGAAAAAAGTAATGTTTGTCATCAAGCTCAAAATGGAGAAATAAACCAATTACATATGTCGACCAAGGTAGTCAAAATAACCACAAATCGAAAATGCGAAACATTGGTACCGAAATGAAGAGAATTAATAAAGGAATTCAAAAACTCAAGCGAAATTGAACTCTAATTAAAAACAAAGAGTTGAATTTGAAGATTAAGAGAAATAATATCTTTTACGAGGAAAATGTAAAAGAATATGAATTAATAAATGAATTTACGCTATTTATATCGAAACTATGATTATTCTTTAGTGCAGTCGATAATATACTTTCACCGATCTGTATGCGGTTTAAATCCTTATTTAAATTTCTCAAAATTGGTATAATAAATCCGGAATTTTATTAGGATAATTATTCCGCAACTTTCTCAGAAAAAACGTGTTTTTATTCCCCTTTCTTATAAGATAAGAAATGAAATATTAACTCTTTGTCTTTCCATGTGATTTCTCATTTAAGACATATTCAATGTCTTTTTTTTTCAACTACAACTCTTTTTTGGAAGCTCACAAATACTCCAAATATACCAAAGGGTAAAAGTTATTCTCATATAAAAAAGTGAAAATTTCCCCTAAACCATAAATTACGTCAAGAACATAACGATGAAATTCATAATCGTCATTTAACCACTGTTCGCGAATTATGGCTCAATTACTACCAATGATTAAGTACAATCACCATATTCCATTTTTGTAGAGATGTCAAATGAAGAAGGTAATGAAGTCATCATCATCATAAATAACATTGATGTTGCTACCACTCCAGTTGAGATGCATCGATAATAGAATCAATTACAACTAATTATTAAAGGTATTAAGGAGAGCGAAAGAAGAGCCCTAGATGTTGTTGTTGAACTTGCCAATATAGCTTATAAAAGACCAAATATACTACTTCGGGAGCATTTATGTTACCTGCACATACTAACCCCGTTAGTAGAGTTGTAACACCTGAAATTGTTGCCCCTAACTTGAATTAAAATTTGGTTGATTAATTTTCTTGCAACACATGCTTTTACACGTACTACAATTGAAAGCCTTGTGCGGCGTATGAAAGGATTTTTAGATTTTGGGAGCACTATCAAAGTGCATAATGTCCTTGTTAATACAATTAAATTAACTACTTTTTAAAATTTTCTAGAAGGTAATTGATTGGTATCGATCTTTATCTCCTAACTCTGTTATTACTTGAGACCAACTCCATTAGATATTTATGAACAAATTTTCCTACCTAAGAAAATTGAGATCTAAAATCACTAGTTTTAGGATGACTATAGGAGAGCCGGATTATAAGACTTCAGAAAGATTCAAGGACCTCATGCGCCAATGACTTGTTCATGGTCATCTGCTGTGGTTTTTAGTCCAATGTTTTTTACCAAAGACTGAATAACTTCACTTGTTAAATGATTGATACTTATCCAAGTGAAAGATTGATGATTGTGACTATTGACTAGGCATATGAGATGATTAATAAATAGAGCGATCATGCAAATAAATTTTATGATCTCAAAGACACTACCGCAAAAACCGTAAGGGTTATTTTTAACCCAAATCTAAGACTAAGGTGGATGTATTGAAGGTTTATTATTCCAAGTATCCCTAACTATGAACAAACAATGACATAATTTTAAATACAAGAATGAACATCTAACTACTCATGGAAGACACCTCATCAGACCGAAAACAATTAAGCTAACACCAGTGATTGACACCATATAAACCTTGATGAAAGGCCTTCTCTAGGTATCCAAACGATTATTGAAGGTACAAGCCTACTTCGCAAGGGATCGGAACAAACGAAAGAACAAATCAATAATTTCTTCGCATGTTTTTGAAAATAAATTTATTTTATTCCGGACTGGAATGTGGTCTGGTCCCCGGTCCAGGTTTTTGAAAATTCCGGTTCACCGGTCTAGTCCAGTTTAGACCGGATGCACATCCCTATCCCTTCGTATCAACTCTCTAGGGCTCTAATCTGATTGTGTTTAAGGGCCCAAAATCTACCCTATGAAGCTAATCAACCTGTATTCTAGGGCCCAAAATTATTCCTAGGAGGATGATCAATATGCGTCCAAGGGCCCAAAATCTACCTAGGGCGCTAATCAGTTTGCGTCATATGACCCAAAACATATCCCAGGACGCTAATCAACCTGCGTCCTAGGGTCCAAAATATGCGCTAAGAAGCTAATCAACATGCGTCCTATGGGTCAAAACCTACCCTAGGAAGTTAATCAACTTGTGTACTAGGGCCCAAAACCTATCCTAGAGCGTTAATCAACTTGCGTGTTAGGGCTCAACTTACCCTATGACACTAATCTACCTACGTCTTAGGACCCAACCTACCGGCGTCATATCGATTATCGACGCCAACAAAACAAAGGTCAATGAAGGAAGAGAGGTCCATCAAGTATTCAAGTCATTATTGCATCTCTTCGCTCCAACAACAATTTCCACATCAAGAGTCAAGTGCAAGTAACGAGGAGCCTCAAAAAAAACCAAAAACGTTCAATTTTATGTTTCGGGATAATTGGTTAAGTAGGCTTTTATTGTTTTTCATAGCATTAAGTAGGCTAATTTGTTTACATGGTGACAAACTAGACCCCTCTGATTTATTTATAAAGATTAATTAAAAGGGTTAATTAATATTTTCAATTTACCCAAGCCCATGAACCCGAAATCCAAGACCCGAACCTTGATAAATTGTATTTATAAGGTTTAATTTTAATTTGTCTCTAAAATTACATTTATACCCTTATTTTTAGAATTAAAAATAAATATAAAATTACCAAGGACCTAATTTTTTTCCCCCTAAATCCAAAAGGTCCTAGTACTTCAATCTTCTCTTTCTATTGTTCAAGTTTAAAGTTGTTAAATTACATTTTCGGCTTTAGATGAAATATTGCGCTGAATATTTGGACTTAATCCTTTATTTATTAGTTTTCGTTTTTATATATAAAAAAAAATAAAATTGATCAATAAAAATCAACAAGCTTTATGTTAACAAATTTTTGAAAAATACAGATATTTTATAAATGATATAGTCGAACAAATATCAATCTTAAACAAAAAGTATTGTTCAAACAACATTTTACTTCATTGGTTTAATTTTAAACCGGTTGATAATAACATAAAAATACATAAGTTCTAACACATGATAAATTTATTTTGTTGTTGAACTCTTTTTCCCAGCATACAATGAGCAACCATAGAAAATTCAAAGGGAATGACTGAATGAGTGCCTCTTGGCTCTCACGATACGTCCCTGCTGATATATATAAAGCCACTGTCATTTTTCAATATTATTTTCCACCTTTGCTTCACAATATCGGTTTTGAACATCGTATCAACCCAAAACATTTAAATATGAATATAAAATCATATGTTTAGTGTCTACCTCAGATAAACACTTTCCATTTCAAATCGGCAGGCCCTAACACATTTTTTTTTATCTCTCTTTTGACATCGATCGAGATGCCACATTATTGTACCTAATTATTAACTCATTCAGTTCATATATATTTCAAATTTACAATCAATGGATTATATTTATATTTATTTTCATATATTCCACCTTCTCTATGAGATTTTAAATTAATTTTACTATTTTTTTGGTATATAATTAATACACAATTTATTGCAAAAATATATTTTAAAAATCAAGAAATAAGCTTTTTCAAATAGAAAAATACTAATAAACAACTAGACAAGTAGTAAATAATCGCTTAATAAATAAATCTCATTGTAGGTGTATGACCTTGTAACCTAGCTCCCTTGCAACGGGCGGACCGGGTACGGACACCACTATAGGTCAGCCGGACCGACTGTCCGGAAAATCGGACGGGTACGTATGAACATAGGGTGACGTCCAACCGGGACGAAAAACCCGGCCCTTATAAAAAAAACAAAAAAAAAACATTTTAAGTATATATATATTTTATTGTATATATTTAAAATATTAAGGATAATTATAGAATATTTAGCATAATTATCATAAATTTAATGTATATTACATATATTATCTTAAATATATATATTTTTAAATAAAGTTTATATTTAAATAAAAATTTAAATTATCTTTAAAAAAACAAAAATAAAATGGGTACCTGGAGGTCCGCTGGCCCATACGGGGTACAATAGAAATTGTATGTCCGTCAGCCGGACTTAGCCCGGCCCGAATCTAGATAAACGGGTCGAAAATTGTTCAAAATATTAATTTGATGACCGAATAATCATTTATTTATATATATATATATATATATATATATATATATATATATATATAATACTATCTAGAAACTTATATATTTATGATGTGAGTAATTAATTATATATGCACAAGATTTCACTTAAACCCAACATATAATAACTCTAATTTTTTTTATATTATTTTGAGAACTAATACATATTAATATGTTTTATTAATATGTTGCCAATAATTGAACAAATTGTACATATAGATAAATAAATTGAATTTCAAAAAGTGCATTTGTTCTTCAACCTTCTTCTTTGAGAATAAACAAAAATGTAGTTGATCAATCACTTATTATTTGTTGATCTCGGATCTACTGTGATCAAAATTGTTGATCACAATAAAAAAGGTAAAAGAGTATAACTAGGTCAGTTAAGACCCAGTTACACTAAATAACAAAGTATGTCTACATGCATATGACTTGAGGTATATGGTTGAATAATCCACATAGAGTATTTTATAGAGGCATGCAATCCTCTTGAACCAACTATCCTAAAGCCTAAGTTAACGAGTGTACAACCAAGCAAGCGAGGTTATAAGGTTCGCCCACAATGGGTAAAGCAATCAGCAGGCAATAACACTCACAAGCCAAATAACCGCCCAAATATCGGGACAATAGTCAGTCCACCTTCGACAATGCCATCAGCGGAACTAAGTCAAGCCTAGTACTTATATCAAAAAAATGCTTTATTAATTGCATTTAGGTTATTTCGGGTTCAAAGTTTACAGATTTTCAAAAATAAATTGTATATGCTTTGAACTCTTCTTTGATAACGATAACTTAAAAAAAAATTTAAGTTAGGTGTTTTCGAAATTAAAAGCATTATTCAATAACAATGATTTTTTTCATTGTCAATGTCTTCGTATTCTATTTTGAAGAGGATAAATATTTTCTTCTTTGATGATATTATTTAAAGCCGCTTAGAGTTAAAATTTTCATTAACACTAAACTCTCTTTCTAAATTTCACTCGAATCCAACAAATTTAGTCCACATATGTACCTTGTTTATGGAATTATTTCGGTTGGTTTCATGTAAAATGCACTTGTTTCCTCTTACTTTGTTACCCTATAGGGTATTAAAACTAATCAAATTCTACTACAATTAGTTCAAACCATAAGGGATGATCCCAACAACTTCATGAACAAAGGTGTACATATGCACTAGATTCGTTTCCATTCCGTTTCCGTTACCGGAGTTTAAACCAAATGGGCCCTAATTGTTTGCTGAAAAATTTTAAAATACGATCTAATGAAAAACTATTAAAATTAGAACTATTTACTGCTCAAATTAAAATTTATTTATAACAAAATCTATCCTTAAATAAACTTTTAAATTGAGAGAAGAAATATAGGTGTGTTTGAAAGCTGATATAGCGTGAATGGTGTTAAAGATGAAAAATGGAAGTTTGAGGTAGGCGCCTTTTGGTTCAGTTGTTTCTTAGGGAACAATGTTTGTGCCTTCACATGATAAAAAAAGGTACTTCTTAATCACATATATATGATGATTGAGCCAAGAGTTGATTGCTTCTGCTTTGACCCAGCTTCATTCTCAGTTCATGTCGATTACAGAATATTATATCTAATTATTATATATATTATAACAACCTTATATACTAGTCTCGTTGTTATCTCTTTTATTATCGACGTGAAAACATTACATCCTTCACGTGATCATATACCATATATTTAAATATTCAACACGTACTTTTTTGAAAGATTTGAAATATAATTACCTCTTATATTGTTTTTATGTAAACTCAGTTGTTAAATAATTAGGATATTTTTATCCATTATCAGTTACTATTCCGAGATGCATTCTCAATGGGACAATATAAGTGTCGATGCCGTTAGAATTATCCGGACTAAGAGTGAACTCATATGTGTGTAACTCTTTAAATATGAAGCGGATGGTCTACCGGAGTAATTTATCGATTAGATTGGTAAGTTTGGGAGGCTGTTTTCGTTTAATCGTCTGTTGGCAGAGATCTAAGAAGGTTAAGAAGTTATTATGTAAAATATGTCTCTATTGCGGTGGTAAGCCCGCTAGAATTCCTTTTGTACTTGAAGTCTTGTTATCACATATTAATGTTAATAAAGAAGGTGAATTCTTTTTAGTTTTTTTTCGTATTTTTTATGCAAGATCTAACACGTAAATTTATTGTTAGGCTAATTGTTGAGAGTCATTGTGTGGGTCAAACATAGTGATATCTTGAGTTGTTCAAAATTATTGGCAATACAATACTCTTTTATTAATTAATTATTCAGAAATATATAAAGCTAGAAAAAGAAGTATTGCGAGTTGCGATGAGGAATAAAGGATTATGTAGGTGAAGCTGGAGATGAATATAACTATTTAGACGAAGAATGAAGGATATGAAATTGTTTAAATAGATTAAATGTGAAAATAAGTAAAATAAGTGTTTTGTAAAATAAAGATGATTGTTGTCGAATTATAAAAAAGGGTATGAGTTAAATAAGTGTTTTGCTTAGGAGGTTAGAGAGAGATGTTCATCTATCTCTTTATGGATTGAATTCTTGTATGGTCAGGTCGTCCGATTGTACATTGGAGATTGATTTATCTGGTTGGCTATTGGTGTGCAGCAAGGGACCCTTTGGGACCACTCCTCTTTTCTCTTGTCTTGCACCCGCTTCTACAAAGGATCAAAGACAATTGCAAGCCTCTTCTACGTGCTTGGTATCGATGGTACAATTTATTGGTTGGTCTAAGGAATTGGCTAGAGCATTGGATATCGTTCGAGAGTTTGGTCCGGGTTTAGGCCTCGAGTTGAATGCTTGCAAAACCAAGCTTTTTTGGCCTTCATGTGATGGGTCGAAACTTAGAGATGAACTTTTCCCACATAGCATTGCAAGGCCGGCGTTGGGTGTTAAGTTGTTGGGCGGAGTAGTGAGTAGAGATGATGGATTTATTATAGAGCTTGTCATGAAGAGAGATGTTAAGGCTTTAATGCATCTTCTTCTATAGTTGAAGGACACGTGCGTAGAGTGGGCTTCTCCTGCTTCGTTCTTAAATGGGTGTTGCTAAGATGTATTTTGGCCCGAGGACTTGTCATCCGGAACATTGGGAGAGTGCAACAACTTATTTTGATGTGGGCTTCGTAGATTAGCCGAGTATATTGTGGTTTGTGGGACCCTTTTTTGGAGATCTTCAGTGGCGGCTTGCTTCTATTTGTCTATTCGTTTTGGGGGCTTGGATTATAATTTGCAATGGAGGCGTCTTCCTTTGCTTTTGTTGCCTCTAGTGCCTAGTCTTTGGTCTTTCAAGGCCACATTTTGCGGGACAGTGGAGTAGTAAATACGGGTTCTGAATTTTATGAAGCTTTGGGAAATTTTCAGGCTTATATTCCGGATTTCGATCTTTTTGTTTTTACCGCGAAGAACACCGTCCCCCCTAAAGCCCAACACGCTTTGACGAGTGCTCTTTTCGGTAAGACCATGGAGGAGATGGAAGTTTCTTTTGATTTGAACCTTAGACAGAAAGCGATTTTCAAGTGTCCACAATCAGCACATGGTCAAGATTATCTTATTGTCATACCCATTGATGGGCTTGAGAAATGTATGTCCCCGGTTGGGTATGGCTCAATACTTAAGTATCGTCTTATGATTCCTTATGTTTCTTTCATTCGCTTTCGACCATTTTGGTTATCTTGCGTCAGATGTTGTTGAAATTTTCAAAGAGGTGCAACGGGTCTTGTATGACAACGTTATGTCTCCTAGCTCTTCTGATGTTGTTTTTAGGGGCACAACTCGTTGTCCGTTATGTAAATTTTATATAAACGTTATTTAAGTTTGGGTGAATTGGATTACAAAAATCTAATAATCTCTTCGTCTCATTTCATTTCATTTCCTCCGACCCCAACCAAATAAGTTTACTTTTGTAAATTTCATATATTTCATCTTTATCTTCGTAATCAAACACTAACAAGCGGACAATTGTCTCTGGTAATGGTCACTTTATTATAATTTATACTGTTCTACACCAATTATGTTTTTATTTTTTTTAATTCCGATTAAAAACTCGGAAGTAAAAGATCAAAATAGTGCTGAAAAGTACTGAGAGAGAGAGCTGAAAAATAAATAATACATAATAATTTCTAAGCATGAAAGCCCCTTGGCCACCTATAAATAGGGCACCACTTTTGTTTCCACTAAACCAAATCAAATACAACTTTTCAGCTTTCTCCTCTTCCTCTCTCCTCCCAGTCCCTTGGAAAAGAGTCCAAATCCAAAGAAAAAACAAGAAAAATGAACATTGATTCTCTCCCTCAGACTCAGGCTCAAACCAATGACGCCCTCCCTGACGCTTGGGACTACCGGGGCCGCCCCGCCAGCCGATCTAAGACTGGTGGCTGGATCGCCGCTGCCATGATCTTAGGTTATTCATCTTCTCCCATTTCACCCGTACACTTTCATTCCTAAATCGAATTAGCTCTGATATCGTGTTAATTTTGTGCAGGAGTGGAGGGTAACGAAAGGCTCACCACTTTAGGAATAGCGGTTAATCTCGTAACGTATTTGACCGGAGTGATGCACCTCGGAAACGCAACCTCCGCTAACGCCGTTACTAATTTTCTCGGCACCTCCTTCATGCTCTGCCTCTTGGGTGGCTTCATTGCTGACACTTTTCTCGGGAGGTAATACATTGATCATTTTCTTTTTTTATATGATAAACGCGGCTAGATGTGATGAGTTTATTAAAAACTCCTTTAACATCTATGGAGGTCAACGTTTATTTACGACTTAATTTCGTCCATTTGACAGGTATTTGACCATTGCCATTTTTGCTACAGTTCAAGCTGCGGTAAGGATTCATCTTCTTCATCATCATCTCATTATTGTGCTATCTTATTTTATTACTTATTTTATTAATATTTTTCTGGTCGGCCATTTTCTATCAATTTAGTTTTTAACCAATTCTTCTCACTGTAATTAAGGTTATTAATATTATGCATGCATGTCTACACAATTTTATATCGATCACCAGAACATTGAATCTAAAAATAAACCAACAAAAACAGTAAAAGATTGTCACTTTTAAACAAACTTACTAATTACCGTTGTGGGTTAATAATAATAATAGGGTGCAACAATCCTGACAATATCGACCATAATCCCAAGCCTCCATCCACCACCGTGCGCCACCGGAGAAGCCTGCATTCCGGCGAGTGGCTCGCAGCTCGGGGTGTTATACCTAGCACTATATCTCCTAGCGCTAGGCACAGGTGGAGTTAAATCAAGTGTTTCAGGATTCGGATCAGATCAATTCGACGACTCAAGCAAAGAAGAACGATCACAAATGACCACTTTTTTCAGTTGGTTCTACTTCTTCATAAACCTCGGATCCCTTGCCGCAGTCACCGTCCTCGTCTACATCGAGGACGATATGGGCCGGCGTTGGGGCTACGGCATTTGTGCGGTGGCTATCGTGATCGGACTCGCTGTCCTCTTGGCCGGAACCAGACGGTACCGTTTTAAAAAGCTTGCCGGGAGCCCACTCACGCAGATTGCTGCGGTGGCGGTGGCCGCGTGGCAAAAGAGGCGTTTGGAGATGCCGGCGGACACTGCCACCGCACTCTATGACGTCGATGAGGTCGACGGAGGTGATTCTAAGCACTCCAAGATGAAGCTGCCTCGCAGCAAGCAGTACAGGTATTTTTATTTTTATTTTTATTTTTGTTTTAACATCAATGGTAGGTTAATATTAGGAATTTGAAAGCTAGAATTATTCAGCAACAGAACGTACACGTTTTATTATACTTTATTGAATAAATTGATTACAAGTAAGATGCTGATTGATTGATCGAATTATAAGCCGAACTGGATGACTTATTTTCAACTCATTAGGGTTTACAAGTAAGCTGAAAGATTGTAGTTATTGAGCTGTCTTTATTTTCAAAGGGGTACATAATTAATGAATGATTGATCATTAGAACTGTTGGCTTAATAATCCATACATGTATGATGTATGCATAGTTTTATCCTTTTGTTTTATCTATGTATTGTAAAAACAATTACCCTGCTAACAAAAACATATTTTAAAACACATTAAACTACTATTCAATTTAGGTTAATTTTTCTTGATTCTAAATACAATAGGTCAAGATGGTATGAATAACGATGTGTTTGTTGGTATATATATATATAAGGAGACTTCTTATAGAATTAAAGAGAGGAGTGATGAAAAATTTTGCTATTTTTTAAAAATATGTGTTTCTTTTTTTTTGGTTTTTTTGGTATCACTTTAATTAGGATATATATTATTTTTGAAAAAAATGAATGGTTATTGATTAAAAATAGAACTAAATATTATATATATATATATATATATATATATTATAAGAGACAAGCAAGCAAAGCCTTGCATATGACAGTCTTCCTGCATAATAGAATAGATTACAAAAGGAGACAAAACCGATATTATACATGTGAGGACCAAGAGGGTATCTTGAATCGGACCACTAAAAATCAATGAACCAAATTTGTTAATAAACCTAAAATAATGAAGTAACCAATGAGAGTTATGAATTACGTGAAGATATTTGCACAGAGAACAAAAAATCCCGTGAATCTCAATCTAAAGTAGAATCTGATGGTGTTCAAGTCTTCAAGTTTGGTACATCAAGTGGGGTCTTTCTCTTTTTGTATGCATTATGAGAATTATTTTTGTCCATGCATCTATGTTTTACATAACTCAAACCAGTCAATAATATATATAAATCAACTTGTTCATCAACTTGGCCTACTTGCATGCCTCTTTTGGACGTCTACTCACTTACGTCCCTTCTCTTGCTTTCGTCGTCGTTTTATGACTTTCTATCGTCTAAATTTTAATTCAATTTAAATATTATTTTATGTTTTTAAGGTTATTAACAGGATAGTTTTTAAAAATTATTTTTATTAAATATTTTAAACGTTGTAATAATAAGGTTAGAAAAACTTTTTAAAATTAAGGTTATTTAATAATTTTATTAGTAAGTGTAATCAATGATAAAAAATTGTTTTTTTTATGATAGGAGGAAGTACAAATTTTTCATATAAATTTAAATGATTAAGCGAATTTATATCAGACATAAGCATCTGATTATAATTTTTCATCCTATAAATGACCCTTTTATTGAATTTATAATAAAATTAAAGAAGCGTTATATTTTCCTTTGTTATAAAGTGCAGCATTCATTTCATTTGTTTTTGTTTTCTTACATAGTTACGTTGTCTCCTAACAAGAAGCATGTGCAACAATACAAAACATACTTGACATTTGAATAACCAAACCTCACTTGATTTCAGGTTCTTGGACAAAGCAGCCTTAAAGGACTCGTCCATTAGCAAACCAACCAAATGGCAACTCTCAACCTTAACCGACGTCGAAGAAGTAAAGTTGGTACTCAAGATGCTCCCAATCTGGGCAACAACCATCATTTTCTGGACTGTCTACGCCCAAATGACCACCTTATCCGTCGCCCAAGCCACCACAATGGACCGGAAAATCGGAAAACACTTCGAAATTCCCGCTGCCTCCCTCACCGCCTTCTTCGTCGCCTCGATTCTCCTCACCGTTCCCTTCTACGATCGCTTCATTGCCCCAATAGCCGTCCGCGCCCTTAGACAACCACAAGGTCTCTCACCTCTCCAACGTATCGGAGTAGGCCTCATTCTCTCGATAATCGCAATGGCCATTGCTGCCCTAACGGAAATCAAGAGACTCCGTGTGGCCGCCTCAGCAGGCGACATACACGACCCTCATGCCGTCGTCCCTCTCACCGTCTTCTACCTCGCCCCGCAATTCTTCCTCGTAGGGGCCGGAGAGGCGTTTACCTACATTGGTCAACTCGATTTTTTCCTTAGAGAGTGTCCTAAGGGGATGAAGACAATGAGCACGGGTTTATTTTTAACGACATTATCTCTCGGGTTTTTCGTGAGTTCGATCTTGGTGACCGTTGTGCACCTCTTCACCGGGAACCAACACGCTTGGATTGCGGATAATTTGAACGAAGGGAGGCTTTATAATTTCTATTGGTTGTTGGCCGGATTGAGTATGGTGAACTTCTTCGCGTTTTTGGTGTGTTCGAAGAGGTATGTTTACAAGGATAAATGGTTGGCTGATGAAGGGTATGTGGTTGAAGATGAAGAGGCTGCGGTGTGCCATTAGAAGCACGAGGATACGTACTCGTAACGACGCGATTGATTAGTTTTGGCAAATTGTATGTAGGATATAATGTATACTTGTTTGTGTGTGTGTGGCATGACTTCGTGTATAAAAGGGTACATGTTACCGTCTCCTTGTTGGAGAATCTGAATTAGTCTCTAGGGTTTGAATTTTTGCTTGTGCGCAACAAATGGAGGGAAAGATAAGCCCTGTCCAACTTTGTATAAACAAAATAATTAAGTTCTACTTCAAATCACCACTTTGAATTATACTGATGTTTTTTTTTTATATCAAGATTTATTATAATTTAAGGTTCTTGAATTTGGTAGATTAGTACTCGATCTGTATCAAACTGTATATTTACAAATGTAAATTCAAAAGTTGATAAATTAGTTTATGCTCAAGTCTTTATACGGGCATGAGACGGGATTAAGGTCGTCCCAGATCCGTCCCGACAATTTTACATGGAACATGATCGGAATGAGCCTTGGGTATTTTAGACTGAATCTCACCGGTGTTCTATTCCGGTTGGATTCGAGAGAAGATAGGACATGTAAATCCCACTTTTCATTAATTATTTACTGTGTTTAAATTTTATGTTTTATTCACCAAAGTATCCGTATCTATTGTACTTAAAACAAAAAAATATTAAAGTTTTCAAACATCCATAATAACATATTACAGTTTACATTACAATTTCCAAATATTCATAATAAAACATGCCTAAATGAATTCGGGTCATTTGTCAATTTTAACAGTGACCAACATTATTTATTGTTTAAATATATAATCATAACTATATAATAACTATATAAGTATATTACTAATGTTTAGGAATTTTATTTATATCTTTTATTTTAAATTAAAAATTGTATTAAATACAGGGCGGGCCTAGCGGATGAAGAAATTAAGGCCCATATCCCGTCCCATATAGTTTTTGGCAGGACGGGTTCGGGACGAAATTTACAATTTTAAAATAAAATCCGTCGGTATCGGGACGGGATCAGAATGGACCGGGATTGACAGGATTTGTGTTTATGCCTAAAACCTAGAGGATTAACTCAACATTTGAGGATCAATAAAAACCTCATTTTCATTTTTACAATTCTAGCCTTTTCTTAATCTCTGCTGCATAGAAGATTGATGAGTACCTGAAAATTGAAGGTCATTCTGAAAATCAATTGAGCAGATGATGAAAGACTCTCGACTCATTTTGGAACATTGTAAAACATGATGTTTGCTTCATCTTCACAGTAACAATCTTTCATCTCCTCTATAATCAAATTCAATATCTTATAGACTTCTAATGACTCTGGATGTGTCTTGTCATGTGCTACGAATCTATGTAGAATCCCGGCAATCTCGACAAAACTGCTCCCCGGAGACTTTTTTACCCCGGCATTCTCCATTACCCCTCTCGTCATTCTCACTTCATCCCAACGACTATCGATAGCATACGCGTTTGACAAACCAACATACCTACCATCATGATGTGGCTCCAACTCAATCAGCCTCTTACCTACAATTTCAGCAAGATCTAGTCTCCTGTGGTTAATGCACCCACTAAGAAGAGCTCCCAACATGGAAGCAGTCGGCTCAACTGGCATTCGGTTCAAGAATTCGTATGCTTCTGTTACTTGACCGGCTCGTGCCAAAACATCCACCATAGATGCATAATGCTCAGATTTCGGTGTCATTCCTTGCTTTTTAATACACTCTAAAAAGAACCATGCTTCTTTTACTAGTCCTCCATGAGCGCAGGCAGATAACAGACACAAGTAAGTGATCTCATCAGGCACAACACCCGCCTCACGCATCTCATTGAATAAATCAAGTGACCCTTGAACACAACCATGGTTTGCAAGACCACCGATGATTGCATTCCACAACAATACATCAGTTTTATCCTTTCGAACGTTATGGAACACAGTCAATGCTTCTTCTATAGCTCCGCATTTTGCATACATATCAACAAGAGAAGTTATCAACACAAGATTTAAAGTCATCCCATTTTCAGACATGTACTGATGCATTGACCTCCCAAGCTCAAGGGCACCCAAATGTGCACAAGCACAGAAAACACTCACCATGGTAACCTCATTTGCCATGGGACCGGAAACCTTCATTCTCTGGAAAAGTGACAAAGCCTCACCGTACTCACATCCCTTAACATACCCGTCAATCAAAGAGCTCCAGGAAACAACATCCCTCTCAGGCATTGATTCAAACACTTGGTGTGCAGCCTTCAAGTCCTTGCATTTTGCATACCCATCCACCATCGAATTCCACGAAACCAGGGTCTTACTAGGCATTTCATCGAACACCATGCGTGCATCTTCCGTAACTCCACAAGAAGCATACATATGAATGAGGGAGTTCAAAATAAACCTATCAGAATCAAATCCAGATTTTACAACACGAACATGGATAGACATCCCAAGCTGAACCGACAATAACTTAGCGGAGGCCTTAACCAGGAAAGGGTACGTCATGTGATCAGGTACTGAACCGGAATGCATCATTTTGACGAAATGTGAGATTGATTTATTCGGGTCCTTCCCGTTGGAAAAAGCTCTTATGATTGAGTTCCAGTTGAAAACAGAGGGGTTGGAAATCTGGAGAAAGATGTTGTAGGAGTAATTGGGATTGTTACAAGATGAAGAAGACGATAGGAGTTTTGAAGAAAGGAAATCAGTATTGGATAGCCCGGAAGCAATAAGCAATGCATGAATTCGCTTAAGGTGTGAGATTGATCTGCATTTGTCAACAAGTTTAATTAGGGTTTGATCAAAACTGGGAAACATTCAAACAAACACGCAAAGGGGGCAGAAGAGAGGAGTGTGCTTCTTTACAATTTTTGAACAAACCCCCAACTATCTATAGCGCCAATATTTACGATGTGTTTATTAACCCGGTTTGAACTTTTTGCTTGCCAGTGAACCCGGTCCGAGTTTACAACTATTCGATATATTATATATACCATTTTTTTCTGGTGGAATGGGTGCGTTATTCGAACGTTTTTTTAGAGGAAGTTTATATGTATGGCGATGAAATTACAAAGAACACAGCTCAACGCTCGGCGGTTGCATTGAATTAATTCGGCTTCAACTCAGAACCGTTGCGTTCAACTATTTCAACTTCAATGCACGGTATTGGCGTTGAAAAAGTTAAACTTGAACGTGGCCCACTGCGTTGAAGTTGAAACCCTACACTAATGGATGACGTCTACCGCTACTAATCTCTATCTCATTTCAAAATTTTCGAATCCAAAAATACCGAAAACCTCTCATTTGAAACCCTAAAAACCCCGAATACATTGTCATTCAATGGATCCCTCCGGACGCCCTTACAAACGCACTTTTAATGCACTCGATGTATGTTTTGTTTCAGTTTCGAGTGTTTTCGTGTGTGTGTTTTGCGTTTATTTTGTTTTTTATTTCGTTTTTAACTTTTTTTATTCGTAATTTGTTAGTTTTAGTTTAGAAACGGAATTGGGGTCGAAAACGAGAAGGAAAAAAATCCCCGAAACCCAAATAGTTATTTGCATTCCGAAGAACATATTAAGCTCACCTTCAACGCATGCCGAATATGTTGAGAGTGAGCGTCCAAGTTTAATGCAAAAGAGCTGTGTTGAAGCTAGTGCGTAAACACACGCGCCTGTTTTAATCAAGCGCGTGTATTTACATTTATAGTTTTTTTTTTAATTTAAAAATAAAAAATTAATTATTGTTAGTTAATTTATATCGATTTCGGAATTCAAAGTTTGATAATTTTGTTACTTTTGAATATCGGTTTAGCTCGTTCTTGAGCAGAAAGCTCGGACACAAAGGCAGCGACCTACCGCTTCTTTACACCGAGGTGATTAACGAGTAGGGGAGGAGGAGGAGGAGACCCATGTACTCGCCTAATACGGCATTCGCCGTGATTGAGTCCCGATCTTTCGACACCTGTTAACATTTCTCAGTCCTTATTACACGAACCGAGCAAACGAATGATAGACCTTTTATAAGTTCGAACCCTAAGAAACAACTTGGGAACACGATATAGAAGTCTTGGAATCTCGGCAGAAAATGTGAAGGATGCTTAAAGCCGGCCGGGGCCGATAGGAAAAAAAAAACTAGTTTAGTTCTTAGTTCTTATATGAATAAGCTCGTAATAGGGAATACTCTAACCCTGGGAACCGGGGCCTAGCTATCCGTCGTTTGCGGTTGACGTTCCGGAAAAGTTTTTCCGTCGACAATTCAATGTTTTGATCTGGTTCGATTCATGATCGCATCTACAAACGTTTTTCCGTGGGCCGCCACCCCCAGTCCATGCATTGATATATATCACTTCAGAAGAAAGGATATAACGGTATTTACCTTCTCCTTGGTGAGTCCATGTGACATACATCACCTTGCGATCTAGGTTATGGCCCTGACACACAACCAAGAACGATCGTAGAACCTTGCCACTACAATCAAAGGTCAAAGGCACGTTCATCTCTGAACAATGAAGGAGGCTTGTAACCGATCCGAGAAGTACCAACTTGTATGCACGAGTATAACTACTTAAACAAGTCTAAGCTATAGGGCGAACGAGACTCCTTTCGCTCTCTCCACGTCAAAAGAACACGAATTGCACAAAAGTATAGTTGAAAATTATGTATTGAAAAGGTATCTTAAAATGTGTGAGTCGTGGCCTTAGGTTTGAAAATTCCAACAACTAGGATAGGATAAAATTTGTCTTATATAAGATAAGATTCGGTATTACGCTAAGATAAGATCTATTTTGTGAAAGATAGGATCTTCTAAGATAAAATAAAATATACCTTGTAAAAGATAAGATCTCTTTAAATCTATCAGTAAGCTTCTCTCGTAGAAGACTTAAATTATTTGAAAAAATATAAAATAGCGTGGGCTGAAAAATAACAATTCAAAGACCAAAATAAACAAACTAACCCATAATTAAAAGATGTTTTTATGAGTTGTAAAATAATTAACTTGAGCCCGAAACTAGTCACTTAATCCATCACTCCTCATGTGAATGCGTGGTTGGGCCATTACTTCTCCCTCACGTGTGTGATTGGCCCAATTTTAGAGCTCACGTAATTTTGTGCATGGTCAAACCGTAGGATGTGTAGGAATGAAGCTTCCTACGTCCATGCATGGTTGAACCGGGGGAGGTGCTTGGTTGTCCCGAATGATCCACGTGCATGGTTGATCCGGCGGATGGTCCGGAAGTGGTATTCGGTTGCATGGTTGATCCGGAATGTGAGCATGGATAAGTTCGTCTTCATGTATGTATATAATGTCTTAGTCGATTCTTCCTAATCATGGACACATTCTTTCTTCTCTTCCTTGGATTCCATGTGTCCTTTTAAATTATGTGTTTCTAATCTCTTGTTATTTTAAGTTCAATTTTCTTGATGATTTTATGATGTTTATGGTTATCTTATCTTTTTATTATATGTCTTAATTTATATGTTATGGTTAATGAGGGTTGAAGTGTTAACCTCATGTCTCGCAAACATATTAAAAGACCCTGTACAGTACAAGGAGTCAAGATCGAACACAGGGAAGACGATTTAATGAATTGACTCATTAATATGAAACTAATATGTAATGAGACAAGAATCAAGACAAATGTTTCGTTCGATTGATGTTAGACTCGAGACTCAACAAACACAAAAACGGAAGCAACATGGAGAGTAACATGTGGAGTTCGAGCAACTTGGAACCGGTCGAGTGAACTAGTGCCCGTCGAACGACCTCCTCGGAGTTAACACATAAGAGAGGGAGGGAGGGAGGGAGAGAGGGATAGTATTGTATATATGTATTATAAGGAAACAAAATATAGGGTTTGAGAGCAATATCGACAACAAGTAACAAAGATGATAAAGCAAGTCCACCAAATCACCACAATATGCATGTAATAAATCTCAAAATACAATTTCACTATATGAAAGTAAGTTAGAGTTATGTAAAGACAACTTCGTTCATTGTCACTTGTGGTTAGGTCGTTGCTTGTGGCACATCAATGTTGTTACCATGATTGTCACATTGTACCCAAGACAGTTGTTGATTTATCACATCAAACGAGACACTGAGGTGTGAGGACTTCATTGTCACTTAAAGTCAAGGTCACCTTTTGTAGAAAATTTAGTGTAATTTAATTCTACCATCACTCACATCCAATCAATACATAGAATCGGTCCAATATCATAGATCAATGCAAGTTGAATTCACCAAACCCTAGAATAGAGAAGAAACACAAGACATGCTTGGAAAATCATGTGTTATTAATCAGAGGGGAAAATGAGGAAGTCGATTGGGAAGGTCGTACGACTTGATGTCGGCGGTCGATAGACGGCGGTTCAAATCCCACTCGTTCCTCCTAACCCTCGAAACTGGAATTGAATTGGAATGATAAAACTTAATGGTTGCGCCTACAAGCCTCATTTATAGGGTTCAAGCGAATCCCGGAACCCTAGATCTACTCGTTCTTATCTTCTAACAAGATAAGATCAAATCTACAAGATCTTATCTTCTAATAAGATAATATTAAACTAAAAGATAAAATTGTCCAAGTGGATAGGCTAAAATTTCAGCCCAAACGAAAGAGAATAAAGGAGATGATAGGATGTCCTAGAACATCGAGTTAGGTCAAGGCCGAATAACCTTATGGGTCAGACCCATAAAATCTACATTTTGCATCATTGCGACACTTCATTAAAATTGAATTTCCCGTTCCTGTAATTGGAACTAGAAAACCTAGGAGTACTTTTCGAAGCTCTATAACTTTGTAGTTGACATGAAAGTTCATATTGGTCGGCATATATGAGTAAACTTCCCATTCCCGTGTGGGTCATGTGTAGGATGAACAAGCGGTGCCTAAGGTGATGTTATTCGATCGGCCTACACATTTCCCGAGATGATCTTCATCTTCACTTTCGGTTCTCAATTGTTTATCTCATGACCTTGACTTCTTTAACCGTAGGGGGTCCTTAGTTTGTATGAGGTCATTCATCTATATATGTGCTCCACAAATGCCTACAATTACATAAACTAATCGGTAGATCTACGAAACACAAATAGGAAGTAAATAGACCGACATGATTTGTTATAATCGCCAAAAAGAGGTAGAGAATGGAATATAATGATGATTGAAAAAGACTAATTTGAGTGCTATCAATGATAGTCCGACAATGACTCAATGATAGGTGATGGAATCACTATCAATTTAGGTAGTTTTTAGAGTCATGTTTATGTTTTTGAGTCATATTATGTTGTTAATACTTTGATCCAGATAAAAGAGTCTAAATGAAGCAAAAGAAGGTATTAACAACACTTAGGAGTTGAAGTAAAATGTTGAAGACAAGTTTCTGGTGCCACACCGCCCCTACGGCCGCCCCTGCGGTGGCACCCTTGCTGAGAGCCCGCAGCCAGCGGCTTCACCTGCGCCGAACGAAGCTTGTCACCGCCCCCGCGGCCGCCTCTGGCCGCCCCTGCGGTGACAACCCTGAAGACCCATGCCGAGCGCCGCGGCCAGCGCCTTCGCCCGCGGCCAAGAAGAGACATGTCACCGCCCCTGCGGCCGCCTATGGCCGCCCCCGCGATGACCCAGCCTGAAGAAGTGAAGACAGCGCCCTAGCGCTCGTTCTTGCGCCCTTTCCAGCAGCCTTGTGAAGCCGAATATCCAGTGTCACCGCCCCTGCGGATCTTCACCAGAAACTTCCCGAAGTTGAAGAGTCAAACGTTCAAAGAGCATTTAAAGACCCGCCCCTGCGGGAGTGACGAGCCGCCCCAGCGGCCAAGAAGAAGATGGAACGTTTTTGCCTAAACCGCCCCTGCGGCGCCCTTGGCCACGGGTGTGGGTTAGCGTAAGAGGACTTTACTCCGGCTGTTTTCGTCGACTTTATGGTCTTAATTGTGGCTGTTTGCACAACCTCTTTACTCCATTCTTTATGGTGGCTGTTTGCACAGCCTTTTTACTCTTTTTTAATGCATTTTGTAGTATAAATAGAGCCCTTGGCTTAGGCTAGAATCATCTCATTTTTCCCACAAAAACCTCTATATTTCACTTGTCATTTGTATGGAGTGCTAAGTCTCTCCCTGCTACATTGGGTGGATTGAAGCTTCATATAAGTTGGTTGTAAGTTCTTTTCAATAGAAGTATTATTCAATATATAATTGTGTTATATTCTTTGTGTTTAACTTAGTTTGCATGTTTGTTTTCCACTTAGTTTGATCATCTAAGTTGTATAATTGCATGCAAAAGGCTAAGGTTAATTGGTTCCGGGTTCGGGTCATTAATCCAGTAGCAAACTCTTAGGTATGAACGGATTGTGATTATCTAAGTGTAAAAAGGAATATAACTACATAATAAGATTAACGGGTTGTTTCTCTTTTATGTATCTCTTTATCTTTATTAGAATGCTAACTTGTTATTTGGTCTTGTAGGTTTACGGGCTAGGAACTCGTTAAGTTGTATTAATGCCGGTTGGCTTAATACATAAATATGTATGCTAAGATCCAACCTAGTGTAGTTTTTTAATCAAGTTTATTTTCACCAACTTTATAATTGTCTTTGTCTTGTTTTGCTACAATCCAAATCCCTCTTTTTTGTTACCAAATCAATAATTGAATTTAATAGAAACTTGAAGACCCTTATTTTTTCCTTTCGACCAAACTGGAGAGGTCGGTGAAGTAAAACTCCCTTAGGTTCGACCCTTGCTTACACTATTTGACTAAAGCTAAAAGACAACGACCATAGGTTTTTAGCCTCGTCAAGGTCATTCATCTATATATGTGCTCCACAAATGCCTAAAATGCCTACAATTACATAAACTAATCGGTAGATCTCCGAAACACAAATAGGAAGTAAATAGACCGATATGATTTGTTATAATCGCCAAAAAGAGGTAGGGAATGGAATATAATGATGATTGAAAAAGACTAATATGAGTGCTATCAATGATAGTCCGACAATGACTCAATGCAAGATGCGAGAGTTGTGTATGAATGATTCCTAGGTTTATTTGTACTTCTATGTATTGTTTGCAAGATGCGACAATTGCGTAAATTGATAACTGCATATTCTACAAGATGCAAGAGTTGTGTAGAAATGTTTCCTTCACAACATGATTATATAACATTATATTGTTTGTTCATAAATTGGTTTTCTATTATGTATTGTTGTGGTGATTCGGGTTTTGGTGGTTGTTTATTAATTACCTATGGTGTTACCTTTATGGAATGTATATGATTGGATCAAACTATAAAAAAAAAAATTCCTCTCCCTTATCCCTTGTTGATCGGCCCGATACATCTACAAGTCAACTGTATCGATCCTATGTGTGTTTATTTTCTATCTTGTATTTTCACCTCTGGTATTCTGTTTATATTTCTATTTTATTTTTTATTTTACACTTAAATGATTGAAATCATTACATCAATCTCTTTGAGTTCAATCATAACCCTATAATCGAGTCTTGTAATTATTTGCGATATTTAAAACTTATGTTTTAAGCCACATTGATCATCAAATTTAAAACGGACTTAGGTGAGCATAGAACTCTACAAAATCTTTTGTTTGTTACACGTTGTAATAATTCAATATTCCATTTAATGTAATTCAATATTCCATCTAATGTAATTTTAATTTATGTAATATTTGATAGATTTTTTAAGAAGAGTATTATCAATTCAAAATGTTGTTATGTGTTGTATTGTAGATAGTCTGAGCTACTCGAATATTATTACGTAATGCTGTTATGTGTTGTATTGTAGATATTCTGAGCTACTCGAATATTATTAATGTAATGGATTATTGAATTCTTGTAAATGCTTCCACCAACTTGTATCAATAAGCTTTAAATTTTATGTAAAATTCAAACAATATATCACTGAATTTAGATTTTATGGAAATTTTAAGCAAATGAAGTCATGAAGTTTTAAAAATACATGAATTCAAATTGAAAATTAAAAGTCAAAATTTATAATTATCTTATTTAAAATTTAATATTTAACTACAACATATAAAATTTAGTTCATATTTATTTAAGTAAAATTCGTTTACAATTTTGTATTATCTGGATCACTTGCTATCATCCTTTGTAAAGTACTCATCCAGATTGCCTTATTCATTGTATTTTCTGTAATGCAAATATAGCAATCCTTAAACTTGATGTGATGATCGTGTGACAAGGCACAAAAGCCTTACATATGACACTCTTTAATACCCGTATTACTTACTGAATGACACAAGAATGGGCAGGAAGATGAAGTGCATAATCATACAATCGTTCTTTCTTCTTGGGCTTGGCTCTTGTTATTATCAAGATAGCACTGGAAGGCATATGACATGAATCCCCAAACAGCCAAGACCATGGCCATAGCCTTAATACCACCCATCTTCTCATCAAACACGAAGATAGCAAGAACGGGAACTACAGGCATTCCCAAGCTGCTTATAACATTAGAGAAGAGGGAAGACACCTGAGTAATCAACTTCAAAGTACCAATCGCGGAAATTTGCCAAGTCAAAGCTATCCAAATCAATGTCATTACGTACGACACTTTCCCGAGCTTGAACTCTTCCATCTCGTCCTTAAGCGTTTTCCACTCTCCACTCGCGAAAAGTCCAACAACTGCTGCACAGGTTGCAACAAGGTTCTGGTAGACTAACATGTCTAGGATAACTCTCATGTCGTATCTCTTTATAACCTTCTGAAACGCGAGTTGGGTCAAAGGAAGTATCAAACCGTACATTGCTGATGCAGCCATGGTGCATACGAAGCCTATAATATACTCTTTCTTTGAAATTCCGCTGATGGTAGAAGATGGATGTTCAAAGACTAGGAGGGTGGATGAGATGGTGAGAACAACAAGCGAGTTCACTATATAAGGCGTGAACTTTTGTGCGTTTAGAAAGAAGGCAAAGAGCGCGTTGAAAGCCAGTTGAGACGCGCAGATAAGAGAGTAAGTGGATACGGGGAGATGAAGGAGTCCTGTTGAGTATAACATGCAGGTACAGGCAGTTAATAGTCCAAGTAAAGTGTATACTGCACCAAGTTTTAACACACAAGGTTTGTCTTTGTCGTCGCTGTCTATTTGTGTTCTTCCTGTTGGTAAGAGATAGTAGAAAGGAAGAAAAGCAGGAAAGCCAACTAGTTGAGACAAAGTAGACATCCACTTACTCTTCCCACCTTTGTCAAAGTACAATCTATTCAAAAGCATAGAAGCTGACTCGCCTGCTATTACAAGGAAAGTGTACAGGAGAAGTTGAGCCCACCATTTGAGTGGCTTAGGCTTGAAAGGTGTTGGTTGACAAGCATCTGTCGGCGCAGATACAGACGAGGAATGAACTAATCGGTTATCTTGATCTGGGTATAAGATTTGATTACACAAACATACGAGACTATAGTAGTTAGAGAAGGCGAAAATGGTATAGACAATTCACAAGAACAAATATAACATAAAACCACTCACCGACTTTTCCCATCCGGTTGAGCTGAATTTGAGGTTCTGCCATGTTGATGGCTCAGCTAAGATCAGAGAACAAGATTAGGCTTTTATGGATAAATTTTGCAGATATGGAAAAGCTGATGAGGTAGTCAATAGAGTGTCATTGCGTTTGGAAACATTATTTGTTTACAAAGTAGCAAAAAAAAAGGTGGTAGATAATACCTTAGTCATTTCATCTTTCTACTATCCCACAAGAAAGCACGGCAGCTTTATTACTAATTAGCATGCAATTAGTGTCAAGATGCAATAGCAAGTGGTCATAGTAGTTCTTGCACTTGCAATAAATTAATGAGTCACCATATGAGATGAGAAATTCCTTCTTTTTTTCCCTTGGCTTCATAGGTACAAGTGAGTGAGGTATTTGGCTGTGCTGATACGGTGTGGACTATGGACAGGGACCCTAATTTTTGAGAAGAAACGAGCTGTTTGTTTAGCAAGCACTCAGTAGACTCATCTCTGTCAAGGGGTCAGTCGAGTATTGAGAAGCTTCCATGTTGGAACTCTCTGAATGAATTGAATAAAATTATATAAAGAGAAGCCTCTACGACACATAAGCTTGACCTTTTTGATAGAAGGTTGACCCCAATCTTATATTCTTAACAATTCAGTTATCGTCTCCTTTTAGTCTTTTTGCTTCTAGACACAGGAAGAGGACAAAGTATCATAAAATTTTTTACTATTTAAGGTGTAGCCTGACTTGAAGCAACCAACTCCATTGCTCGAATAAGGAACTATGGGGTTGTGTTCAACAGTTGTGGGCTGTTCATGCCTTGTCAATTTACAATCTTAATCTAAGCTACTCAACACAATTAACTATCTTAATTCTACTTCATTATTAAACAAACTTTCCAGCAATCAAGATCACAATTACAAACCCTCAAGTTGAATGTTGAAATCCTGGGTTAAGTAGACCACTGTTTTCCACTAGATAAAAACATGTTACATGCATATTCCAAGCTTTAGAAAACAAATTACACTTCACCGCAACACAGTATGATTTATGAGCATTAGCAACATATTTATAGGCAACAACGACAGAATATGTGATAAATGCTTACGAGTTTCGCCAATAATCCTGTGCTCGTACACATGATCTCAGGGATTCTCAGTAGCGGTACTTGGTGGAGTAGTCTTTAGGAGCAATGACCAGCCCACGACCCTTCCTCGCTCCACGGTAGACTGTCTCGACAATATCTATGAATTCTTGCTTGTCCTTCAGAGCCCAGTTAATCTTATTGTTGTTTCCAGTCCCAAGGTCTATCATAATGTGTTTGTTCCTAAAGAAAAACATCACAGTGGACGGATCATACAGCTCGTACATCGTGTTGAAGTCGTGCACCTCTGTTATGTCCACAAGGTATATCACTGCGAAGTTCTTTATAGTCTCCGCCACAGATGACAGCACTTCATCCATCTGATTATCATACAAAGCCAGTCAATTGATATCACAAAATCAATTACAAGCCAGAAACACAACATAAACAGATTCACAGGAAAAGAAACGAACAGATTAGAACATTTTCAGCCCATAAATATCAATTTAAGTTATCAACAGCATCAAGAGTGACAAAATTAAGATTTCCTGTAATGATATACATTCAGGACCAATGAATAGAATAACATCAGAGCACTAATTACTATCTGACTATAAAAAAAATCCCATGAATCTAGTTATTAAGTTAACAGTCATTAACACAAGAAAACTTGCAGCGCATATTCTTATAAAATTGAAGATCTAAGAAAGAGGACAGTTTACCTCAGCCTTCATAAACAGTTGTACAAATACCCAAACTCAGAAGAATCAAAATAAGGAACCAGGCTCCTAATCTGAACATACATGTTGGGGTTACAATCTATTAGCCAAACGCAGATAAATAACTGGATTTCAAGCTAAACCAAAGTGCTACCAAAGCAGGCGCACATCCAAAACCAACAACAATTCGTGAAGTTCAGTGCTAAAACCTAGGATGAAATTAGGCATCGCTATTGGGGGGGGGGGAAACTGGAGATAGAAACTAATCTAATTTTGACGGACAAAAAATTGAAAACAGAAAAGATTAAGAGGACCAATTTACTGAATTTAGGGCTACGGCTTTGTAACTAAAAACAGAAACATGAAATAAAAAAAAAAGAGAATGAACGAAATAGTGATTGGAATACGACAGACCTGCATGCAAGTTTCGTCCCAGTCATGGCCGAAACGAATGATGACGAGACGTTCTTCCTCGGCGAGGATAGCTTGATCCACAGCCCATCCAGAGTGCAAGTGTGGTAGCAGGTACGACATTCTTCTTCCTCCTTCAGATTACAGCTCTGATTTGTTTGGGGAGGATTGGGGCTTTGATTCAAATTTCAAAGCGATGTATGAGGGGAGGAATCTTTTTTGGTATTTTTACGGGACGTAAACGGAAGTGCAAAATTCGGTCTATGGTTACGTATTTTTATTTTTTTTTTAAAGACTGATGTTAAGCAGACGGCCGGCGATTAGACATGGCCCGGTTTGACGCAAACCGTCAAACCGCCGATTAACCCAAACCGTCGTTTTAGATTTGGCCGGTTCAAGGTTTAAGTTTTGGCTTGGGATTTCCGAAAACATAAACGGCTCTTTTAAGAGTCGTTGGATCTTCAGCCATTTTTTTTTTTTAAATACCCAACGGCTCTTTAAATGGGCTGATTTTGCCTCAACGGCTCTTTTAAGAGCCGTTGGGGCATATATTTTTTAAAAAAATAATTTAATACCGCCACCACAACTTATCCTAATTTCCTATAAATATCCAATCTTTCTTCCTCTAAAAATCACACAATCTACAACTCATCTTCTCTACTCCCCTAATCTCTTATTCTCGAATTCTCGATTCCTCGTATTCTCGATTTCTCGTAATGGCAAACCCAAGTGATCAAATTCCCTCTTCTCAATTCTTTCCTAGCACCCAAGAGAGCGAAACACAAATGCCCGACAATCCCGAAGTTACCGAAGTTCCATGAAGAAGTCTCTCCCCTCCGAAAATGCTTACATCCGAAATATTTACGAAGCATTACACCAAGGGGGAGCCGGTGAACGATTATTGTCAAGTGGCATGCAGCTATTGCTCGAAGGTGTACAAGTGGAAGGTCAAGGGCGGCTACGGGACATTGCAAACTCACATGGCAAACGTCCATCCGGAGAAGCTCGGGATTTCACGGGGACAAACACAATTGTCCCACGGGTTTGCGTCTTCTACCTCTCATTCTCCTTTATTTACATATAATCATAGTGAAGAAAGTTTAGGATTGACCGATGTTATTTGTTCACATTCATTACCGTTTTCTTATGCCGAATATGAAGAAGTTAGGTAATATAACACTAGATATCTTCAACCTTCTTTTAAACCAACTTCTAGGAAAACCGTTTCAAAATTAATAAATAAATCTTACTTAAAAAAGAAAGAAATTTGTTATCGAATTTGGCAAGCTTTGAACATCCAAGTTTCAATTTGTAGTGATATTTGGAGTACACAATCACAACAACATTTTTACATGGGCATTACTTTACATTTTATTGATAACGCTATGTTTTTGCATAAATATGTTATTGGATTTCGGCATTTCAATCAAAGACATAATGCATTAGGCATTGCAAACATGATTAAAACGGTTTTACAAGAATATAATTTACAACATCGAATTTTTTCATATTCTTTTGATAATGCATCCGCAAATACTGTAGCCGTAAACCATTTGGTTGAGGAGGCGGAACAATATTTGCGAACTCCTTATACTCATCAAAGATGTGCATGTCATATTTTAAACTTATTTGTTCAAGATGGACTTAAGGTTTTAGGAGATATGCTAACCCAATAAAACTTGTTATTGACCATATTTGTCACGACTCCGATTTAAGAAGAAAATGGAGAAATTTATGTTTAAATAAAAACGTTCATCCTATTGCTTTTTCAAAAGATGTTGGAACTCGTTGGAACTCGACTTACAAACTACTTTGTGAAGCCATACGTTATAAAATTTTGTTACAAGAATTTGCTTCAATTCACGTACCTTGGTCAATTTTTGATGATGAAAATGTTTGGGAAACTTGTACCGAAATTTGTAATGTTTTAAAAACTTTTAGTGATGCAACTAATGTCATGAGTTGCGTTTACACTCCAACATCTCATAGATTTTTAGAAATTGCCGTTATCGTTTCCGAAGCTTTTGTAAAATGTTTTAACATACCTTCCCTTCTAGAATGTATGCTTGAAATGAAAAGTAAATGACTTAAATATTATGAAGACATTCCCATGATTTATCTTATAACCGCCGTTTTTGATCCTAGACTTAAACTAGATGGTCTTTCCGATTTATTGACCGCTTATTATGATTGTTTGTGTGTAAACTTAACACAAGAAAACTATAATGTTTCTAACATTGTGCAACAAGTTAATACCGAAATTGTAAAATTGTTGAGTACATTTGAATCAAGTGCTAGCTCTTCTTCTACCGTACCTAGTTCTTCTCCCTCTTCTACTAGTTCATGTTCTTCTCTTTCACTTACACAACAAATTTTTGCTAGAAAAACTAAAACACCTAGACATTCATCTTCAAATGCGAAATATCAAGATTATCTTAACACTTGTTTTAGTTTTGATGGTAGTAACGGTGATTTTGATATTTTGGATTGGTGGAAGAGATTAGCTCCCAAATATCCAACCTTAGTTAAAATTGTACAACAAATCATGGCCGTGCCCGCATCTACGGTTGCGGTGAAGCAAGCATTTAGCCAAGGCAGGAACATTCTCGGTCACAAGAGAACTCAATTGAAGCCCGAGAAGTTGGAGATGCAAGTTTGTATTCAAGATTGGATAAGGGCGGTGAAGCGGAAATAACAGAATGCACCGACGTACGACTCCAAATCGGATTCCAACTCCGAAGACGGCGGCACTACTTCCGAGTCCGACATCGAAAGGTAAGCGGGGTTAAAAAAACTCGGAAGTCCGAAAAAAGGTAAGAGAACTACGTGGGCTTTGATTCCTCTTAACCCCGAGAGGATACGTAGGCAACCGGGAAACCGGTTCAAGCCCAATTTTTTTATTTTTGTGAAATTGAATTTTTTTTTTTAACATTCAGCACATTTATTTTTTAAAAAAAAAAATTTAATAAACCGTGGCTAAACCGGAAAACTGCAAACCGGCGGTTTAGGTTAACCTAAACCGCCGGTTTTTATCACCACGGTTTGGGTTTAGGTTTGCAGTCCACCACTACCGGCAATAGAATTAAGAAACGAACGGTTGATTACGGATTCCAAATTAATGACGGTCACACTTAAGGATTTCGAATCCGTGCAAGTATTAATGTTTTAAAAAGAACTCACACGGTCATGAATTTTGTGTCCGTTATAAAAAATAATAATAATAATTCCTTCCTCCTTTAATTTTTTAAAATTTATAAATATAATTTGTCACAGTTACAGGTTCCGGATCCGCAGTCCGTAACTGTAACAAATTTGGCGCGAATTCACAATGCATAACCTTGACCGTCACGAATTCCGGATCCGCCGTGTGTTTGTTAATTTCATCGCCACGCCTTTATAAATCTTGTTTTTTAAGTACAAAACTTAGGATGTGTTTGGCACAAAATATTAAAACACTAGTGTGGGTTTTAGTGTTTTGGGGTAGTGTTTTGTGTTTTCATAGTGTTTCGGCTTTGTAAAACACTTGTGTGTGTTTGGCACGGGTAGTGTTTGGCACGGGTATTGTTTTTTACAAAATGTCTTTTTTAGAAAGATTGATATGCCTTAGGTGTCATCGGTTTTACAAAACTTTATCAGGTATAACATAACATTGATTCTGGTTTTGGGTAGTCAAACTCGTTAGCAAAGAGTTGAAGAAGTGTTGATGTCGTTCATCTTCACCACATGATTTGTGAAGAGCATATTTGCCTTCTTTCAACTTGTTTCAATCGCTTGCAAGTAACCCTTAAATAGCAACAGAAAGACGGATTCATTTCCTTGCACCAGTTCCCTGAAACAAATCATTATATGATCGAAGCTTGAAGATCGTCGACACTATACTTTATCTACTTGTGAGTATTCATGCCAACATCTATAACATTCCGAAATCTCCGAAGGAAATCTCTGAAAGGAGTGGACAAATTTCTATTGATACATATCTTAAGCTCCTCTCTCATTTAATCATCGAATACAACTTGTGAAGATTTAGCTTTCAATATCTCCTAAGTAAGAATTGAATAGTTTGAGCTTACCCTTTATCAGACCATTATATAGCTTTAATATACCAAGGTCTTTGTTTCATGAGCTTCTCCGATAGTTCAAATGGAACTGTCGAACCTTTGCATTATGCTTCTTGATCCAATATTCCACAAGAAACTCTCTCAGCTCACCGTCTTTTACCTTTTGGACAATGTATCTTCCATTGTTCATTATGAAAATGAAACTCAAGGCAAAATCCCTGTAAACCTAGCTTTGACTTTATTGCAGTTTATTAGAAGTTCGGTTCATCACTCATGGTAATTGGTTTGAAAACCAAATTACCTAACCCTAAATCCCTTCTACATATTTCAATCGAGGAGAGATTGGAGAAATACGACATCTTCACCAAATGTAATCCTCGGCTTTGGCAAATTCTGAAGAAAAAAAATATTCAACACAAGAAATCGAGGAGAGATTGGAAAAATATGGCACGTGCTCCTCAATTTTGGCAGATCAAACAAGTTCACCGTTTTCAAACTCAGAAAATGGAATCATAATCTAGGCAAACAAAAAGATTACAAAGATGTAAAAAAAATGAAGCTTAATACAAGTTACCATATTGCAAACACTTGAAATTGGCTCAACTAAGAAAGAGAGAAAGAAAGGTTTTGATGAGAGCAAAGGTTGTCGGAAAGAAGAGATCGCCGGTAAGGCCAGACGACTAGCGAGAAGATGTTGGCCTCCACGGCGGTGGCCTCCAAAGAAGAAGATATCGTCGGAAACACCAATGGACTAGCGAGAATATGTTCTCCAAGCATTGGCAAAAGGTTTTGGTGAGAGAAGGTACTGGTTTTATACCCGGTAAAATATTGTAAATATGTTTAACATGTTAACATATTTATAATATTTTCAAGTTTTTGTGTAGTGTTTTTAAAATCAAAATGAATGTCTTGTCCAAAAGCCATATACACTAGTGAATTTTCAGGCCTCTAAACACACAAATAAGTCGAAACACCCATAAACACGCCAAATACACTAGTGTATTTTCAACCCTCCAAACACACAAATAAGTCGAAACACCTATAAATACTAGTATACACTAGTATTTATGCACCGTCAAACACAACCTTAATGTGGATGTGGTTATCACTGAATGTCATCGTGAACAATATTTGTAAATTTACGGGTGCTATGTTGTTTGTTTTCAGTGTGTTGCGACTTTCCGTTACGTTTTTTATTTATCAAAAAAGTTTTTTTCTCCTTGTTTTACGCTCAATATTAGTATCGGTGACTTGAGTACATGTAAAATTCGTAAGATGTTTTTATATTTTTGGCAGTTCATGTAAAACTATTTATTTTGACATAGAATTACGGACACGCAAATTTTATGTGATAAAATATGAACCGATAATTCATAGAATATAACTTAACGTTTTGTTTTTTAAATAAACATAAGAAAACACTAGTAGTGTATAAAAAATCACCTGAACGTTTTATTCTTTGACCTCGCCATGAACTGAGCCCAATTGACTAGGTTTCCTTCATAGTGAAAAAACTCATGAAGTTGAAACATATTTGAATAATCTATACTGGCAGTCTGACATCAAGTGAATAGTACGAGAGTCCTTATTCCAAACATGTTACCTACTATTAATGTATACCTAGGAGAAATAATATTTCCGAGATACTAACAATTAATATTTTGTACATAAAATCATTATACTATAAATAACAAGTTCCGGATAATACTGAAATAACAAACTTACTAACAACAAATTCGGAATTAAAAAAAATACTGAATCACAAACTTACTTGGATGTGGGAAACAAGCTCATCGAGATCGCTAAATCTGCAATTGTCGAATGGAAACGTGATTTCGTCTTCACTTGTTGCCATCTTTACTAGCGTTAATTGGAAATTTGGGTAAGATACGAAACAAAAAGGATATGTATTGTTGGTGTTTTGGTTGTATTTATAATCCACCGGATATAGCCCAACGTATTTAATCCAACGGATATAATCATGACCGTTGGGCTACGTTCGAATCCAACAACTATATCTTCAAATTCAATGACATCGTCCAACGTTGAGGTTGAAGTTTTTCAACACAGTCGCCCAACGCCGAGATTTCTTTTTTTCAACGTCGTCGCTTGGCATTGAACTAGGTCCACCACCGCCCAACGTTGAGTTGTTCAACTAGTAAATTTTATGTCATGCCGTTAGCAATCCGGTTTGAAAAAATAAGAGAGAATTATCCTATAAAGTATAAACGCCCTTTTTATATTTTGGTGGACCTTCTTATGGTTAAAAATGGTAATTCTTTTAATTAGTTTTGCCCTGTTCGGAAGAGGGAGGGTTAATCATCCCTATCAACTTGCAATACCAACAATGTCGCATTCCTTGCTTTTCCTACTAGCATGGCTCCTCTAGAGAAGGACTTTATCGCCATCAAATTCCTTTCTTTCTTGTCGAAGAAAGCAATAACATTTGTTGCCCTAATTCCGTCCCCTTCCTTTCTTTTTCCTTAATTTCCCCCCTATGGGTGGGCTAGAGTGAACCCTATGTCACTGTTGTATCCGTTCATGTATGTCATATAAAAATTTGTAGAGCATGCCCTTCGTTGACCGACAAATAGTTTTTTTTATGACAAAAAGTTGAGCTTTGACATGCGCATGTTCAAATCATCCTTATACGAGTTAAGCCTATAATTTTAAATTTTAACTGACCTTAAAGAAACATGTTCATATTCGGCTAAGAAAGTATTTGAGTTTGATTCTAGATTTGTTCGAACCGAATTACTCAAACTCAACTCATATAACAATCTTATTGTTACTCAAGTCGAGTACAATTCTAAATTTTAGCTAAATTTTAAAATATGCTCATATTAAACTAGTTTGAAAATTGATCTCGTTCAAGCAATGTTTTTTTAGGAGTCGAGTAACAAATAACCTCCTCGAGGTTATTTGTTACCCATTTTTAATCCCATTTAACCTCTTCTATAATCCCCTCTATAATCTCCATCTCCTTCCAAACCCATGCACAAAATTAATCCTCTCAAAATTAATCTAAATTAATCCCCATCAACCTCTTACCAAACACACCAAGGGCTTGTTTAGTTAAATGGTTGTGTTTGCGGTGGCTGCGGTTGTGGTTGTGGTTATAGACGAGTGTTTTCGAGATTTGTGGTTTATAGAAAAACTCTAATATACGTGTTTAGTTAAATGGTTCGAAACTAGTTTCTATTTAAATTAAAGACCAAAATAGCCTCATCAACTATTTACAAATTTTGCCATTCTCAACCTGATTTTTTTGTCTGTAACGAGGTAAAAAAACAACACAGCAAAGTCATGAATTTTTCAATATTGAACCAGAGCAATTGAAATACAAGAAGGTTTGCCCGGTGCATCACTTCTGGTTCGTCATATGATGGTTCAATTTTGAAAGGGTGCTATCAAAAAAAGTTAGAGAAAGATGAAGACGAATTCGTTCTTATCAACCAGCATTCATTCCCTCAATGGTGAAAGGGAATGAATCGATATGGGACTTCCATTTCCTCACTGGTGAAAGGGAAGAAATCGATTCAAGGTTAACAACAGACTTTGTTTGCCTGGTTCATCATCTTCGCCTGATTCATCATCGTAGGGTTCATTTTATTTATTGCATGGTTCATCGTCTTCTTCTCCATCAGAAGCCGTCTTTTACTTCTCTTCCTTTTCTAGTGTGTATCGATATGGAGATCGTGCGGGAGGTGCTTTTTCCGACCAGCGTTGCCCAGGAAAGGGCTTTCGTCGTCGTCGCTCTTGTGCCCGGAGATCCTAACCCTAGCAGTGTATTATCGATGGGGAATAACATGAGAGGAGAAGAGGGTATTGATGGTACACAAATTTCACAAACCTACGAGAATCTCCAAAAACCTTGCCCGATGAGATTCTCAAATTGAATTTTTACAACCCAAAAACCACCTCTAAAACCACCACAGTAAACTACTAATCTGCAACTAAACACCACAAAATTAAGCGTCTTATAACCCTAAACTAAAAGAAATCCACCAACCACACAACTAAACACAGCCCAACTCTACTTATATTAAGGCTCTACGGGCAAAGTAAACTAAACCGGATTTAGTAACCGCTTTGGTTCAATGCGCTGAACATTGTAATAAACCAAATTCTTATTTACCTTTACAATATAACAAGTCTCAGAAGAACGTAGACAATTTCCCAAATCGACGAATTCGCCCCCAAATCAATGAGCGCCAAATCTAGAAACTTCCGTCGTCGTGCCGGCGATAGCGGCGACGACGACGACGAAACCACCGCTAATGGATCCTCTGCCTCCGCCAAATACGCCGCTCCTTCCTCGAAACCTCCCTCTATCGCAACCAAGCCGAAGAAACCTAAGCAGAAGCTCCTCAGCTTCGCCGACGACGAAGATTCCGACAATCTTCCGGCACCTTCATCACGCTCTGCACCGAAACACTCATCATCTCGTGTGTCAAAGTCCTCAGGCGGCGGCCACCACAAGATTACGTCGGCAAAGGAGCGTCTCGCTCCAGCTTCCTCCAATGTCCAGCCTCAAGCTGGCCAATACACCAAAGAAGCGCTCCTTGAGCTTCAACGAAACACCAAGACTCTTCGTGCTCCTCCGCCGTCTGAGCCGGTGATCGTTCTCAAGGGGCTGTTGAAGCCTACTGTGGAGAAGGACGAACCGGAGGAGGACGAAGAAGTGGAGAGGGAGAGTGTTGAGAAGGATTTAGGGTTAATGGGAATCGGCCGAGGAATTCCCGACCAGGCGACGATTAACGCTATAAAAGCGCAGAAGGAGCGTGCTCGGATGTCAAGAGCAGCAGCTCCGGATTTCATAGCGTTGGATATGGGGAGCAATCACGGAGAAGCTGAGGGGTTGAGCGACGAGGAGCCGGAGTTCCGAACGAGGATCGCCATGTTTGGGGAGAAAAAGGAAGGTTCCAGAAAGGGAATTTTTGAGGATACGGATGAGCCGGTCCTTCCGGTTTTGCCCATTCGGGATGCCATGGATGCAAAAACTGAGGTTGTGGAGGATGATGAGGAAGACGAGGAGGAGAGAAAGTGGGAGGAAGAACAGTTCAGGAAGGGGTTGGGGAAGAGGATTGATGATGGAGGAGTTGGTGCTAATGGTGTCAGTGTTAGTGTGGTGCAGCCTGTTCAGAGGCAACTAGTTCCTCCTCCTCCTCACCCTGCAGTTTCGGTTGGTCCACCGAGCATTGGAGGTGCAATGGGTTCAGAATTGATGCCAATTTCTCAACAAGCCGATGTTGCCAAGAGGGCTTTACAAGATAACCTGAGGAGACTCAAGGTATAGCTTCTGAGCCTCTCTTTCAATTCTGCCATAACCTTGGAAACATGTTCTACTATGCTTATAAATGTAGTAACAAAAAGTTATTTAAGTTTGTAGAAATATTTTTACGTGGCTTTTCTGTCCATGATTTGGTAGATGATTTTCACTGATATGTTGAATCTTTTTATTTATTTATGTTTTGTGGGTTACATGGGCTGTCAATCATTGTGTGCTAATTGATGCTTTAATATTTGTGAAGATAGAAAATGATGTTTTTTTTGCTGATTGCTGGCCTTATATGATTTAGAAAAGGTACAATGGAAATCTTCTCTAATGAATAGATGAAATAGTTTGTGAACCTGAGAATGGCTAGTGTCTAGGGTTATTTTCAAGTAGGAGGATGTCCATGTAGCGTGATGTCAAATTCGGAAGAGTAATGTTTTGCATATTGATTATAAAAAGGATGCAAGTTTTCTCTGAAAAAGTAGAATATAATTATTCTTTGTGTGGAGATTTATAACCCAGTTGAGCATTTTTGAAAGTATGCAGCCTACATTTACATTACAATAATATTTTTGCTGCCTTATAGCCTATTACTTGTATTCTGGGATGCATTGGTATTCTCTAAATGTCTGTTAATCATCCATTATCTCTTCTCTTTGTTGGAAACAGGAATCACATACAAAAACCATGATGACATTGACTCAAATGGACGAGAACTTATCTGCGTCACTGATAAATATTACTACTCTAGAACAATCTCTGTCTGCTGCCGATGAGAAGTTCTTCTTTATGCAACAGCTTCGTGATTTTGTTTCTAATATCTGTGAGTTTTTACAGGTATGAGTTCATTGATTCAGCCACACACATATATGTATACATATACTGATAGTATGTTATAGCTATTACACGAAAGTGTCAATATACTCTTCCACATTCTTGCATCCTTCCATTCTTTCATGTAAACTGACACTGACTTACATTGTCAAAAATTGAGACTTACAAATATGAGTTACTTTAGGGGGTGTTTGACAACAAATGGTTACATAGGTTTCTGAATGAGCACACTATCCTTATCAAGTTCCTTATCGGCACCAGTTGCACTACAAGCATGGTTACAAACCACACCCTTAGTACTGTTATGATTGGACGAATAAAGAATCCCTAAGTTTCAGAAAATGGATTTTAATATAGCTTCCTTGCTGGCTCTTCCATGTTGATTGACTAAAGAATATCTTATTGTGACTAAATAACTAAGATTTGCTTCATCACTCTGGCTGTTTTTTGTTGATTGTGAAAATATTAGGTGGAGATTTTTGTGCAATTTTTGTTTAGTTTGCGCATTTCATGTCTTTTTTCTTGAAGTCTCTGCAAGAAATGCAAAATTATCCTCCTAGTTTTACGTAACCTAATTTTTAAGCCAAACTTGAAAACAAGAAACCCCAATTAGCATCATCACCACGACACCACCCCACCAGCACCTTACACCCTATTGTCATAAAGAAAATTACAGGCGTCATTTATCAAGACCCTATGAACCAAATGCATTAGTGAGAAGCCACTCATGTAACTAGTAATTTCGCTCTCTTTCTGAATTCTGATGGATAACCAAACGAAAGATTCTCGAGGAAAAAGTTGCTGTTTCTTCCTTAACCCCCCTTTTGGAGTGACATTAGGCTATCTGATTCTCTCTGTAGCATACCGCATTTAAGGAGCATGTACTGTTTTGGAATTCCCTTTGCTTTCATCCATCTTAAAAGTGCTATGTAGATCTCGAAAAGTTGTGTGCCATCATAATCGTAGTTGTCATATTTCCAAGAAGAGAAACTACGCTGAAAATGATCATAAAATTGGTAGATAAGATAAAATCTCTGATGTTCAGCCTATTTAGAAAGGATAATCTGTGTTGTCACATCTGATGTAACAGATCGTGGTTAAACTTTTGCTTTGCACCCATGCTCATAGGGTAAGTTTATGTGGGGGGGGGGGGGGGGGGGGGGGATGAACTCAGATACTATTATCATGCATTGCACCCTACTGCACAGATGACGAGAGTTTATTATGGGAACTGACACGGTTCTTTGGATAAAAGGCCCGACATAGCAGCTTACGCTACACAGGACCCTAGTGCGCTATGAATTAGGCTTCCTGTGGGCTGTCACAGGTTACATGTTCCTTGGGTAAAGGCGTTTGACATAGCTTACTGTCTTACTTTAAAGTTTACACAATGATTGTAATTAACTATAAACTGGTGTGCTTGGGTTGTCGTACATGCTTTGGATAAAGGGTTTCATATAGCTTACAGCCTACTATGCAATGACCCTAGTGGATCATGAAATAGGTACCGTTAGATTGACACTAGTGCTTTGGATAAAGGCTAATAAATGGCTTTGTTTGCGAATCTTAACTCAGTTTTAGGGGTTTCAAGGAAGTGGTTAGGCGGGGTAGGGTTGAGATTTCTGTTGCTCGGCAGAGGAAGTTTAATTACTGTGATTTTTACCTGATTGAAAATTTTCATTGGCATGGCATAGTTTCTATATCTGTGCTCATAATGTTAGGATTAAAGGCTTGAAAATGTAGTGCAAATTCAGCTTTAAAATTCTGTGCCCCCCTTCCCTTGAAAATTGTTAGATTTTTCTTGTATATTTTCACATCTTCTCCGTAACTTCCATTGAAAATCTTATTTATTGGTACATTTATCTTTTCTCAGCATAAGGCTCCTTACATAGAGGAACTTGAAGACCAAATGCAGAACCTGCATAAAAAGCGAGCCTCAGCTGTTTTGGATAGAAGAACTGCTGATAATCATGATGAGATGTTAGAAGCAGAAGCAGCTGTAAGTGCAGCTATGTCAGTTTTCAACAAAGGTGGCTCTAGTTCTACAACGACTAGAGCTGCTTCAGCTGCAGCTCAAGCTGCCATAGATGCTCTGAAAGAACAAAGGCTTCCTGTTTTGTTAGATGAAATGGGTAGAGATTTAAACCTTCAGAAGCGTATGGACATGGCACGAAGAGCTGCTGCTAGGCAACGTAGGAAATCTAGATCAGATAGTAAGAGGATGTCATCTATTGCCAATGGCACATCCTATCAAATACTTGATGGTGAATCAAGCACTGATGAAAGTGATAGTGAGAATGCTCCCTATAAGTCACACCGTGATTTGTTGCTTCAAACGGCTGATCAAGTTTTGAGTGATGCTGATGATGAATACTCTCAACTTTCTGCTGTTCAAGAAAGATTTCATAAATGGAAGAAGGACTATTTACGGACTTATAATGACGCTTACATGGCACTGAGTGCCCCAACAATCTTTTCTCCTTACGTGAGATTGGATTTTTTAAAGTGGGATCCTCTTCATGAATATGTTGATTTCAGTGACATGAAATGGTGCGTGATTTTAAATTCTTCCTCCTGCTTGCTGGTTTCATTCCTACATAGCATTTGTAAAAATCCTTCATCTTTACATTTACTAATCTTGGCTGTCCCTGTGTTCTCCTAGTCAATAAACTCCCACTATCCGAGTAATTTTTTTCCATGCTACTGGAGTACTAGTGTTTTTGCCCAAGCTACTAGTTTTGTTTTGATTTTTGAAATTACTTTATGTTCTTACTTTTGCCCTTGCATCATCTCAAAAAAGACAAAACTAGGTTGGTTGAAAGAAACTCTATAACTTTTTGCATGTGACAAATTCATTCGGAGAGGGACGGGATGAATAGGGTCTACCTGTGTTGAGAGCTTTATTGAATACTTTGACTATCCTATATTTCATCTGTTTCCATTGATGTTTTTTTTTTTGAATTTGTAGGCATTCAGTTCTATTTGACTATGGAAGACCAGAAGACGGAAGTGACCCAGATGACGATGATGCTAATCTTGTCCCTGGGTTAGTGGAGAAAGTTGCAATTCCCATACTACATCACGAAATTACCCAGTGCTGGGATATACTAAGCACCAGAGAAACAAAAAATGCTGTACTTGCCACAGATTTGGTTGCGGAATATGTACCTTCTAGCGAGGCTCTAAAGAATCTAGTGACTGCTGTTCGTGATCGTCTAGCTAACGCCGTTGCTGATCTTGTGGTATGACTTGCAACCTCTATATAATTACTCAAAACAATTGCGAAATTGCTGTATGAGTGTTATGAAATGTATCTTTCACCCTAGGTCCCTACGTGGAGTGCCGTTGTCTTGAAGGCTGTTCCGAATGCAGCAAGATGGGCTGCATATCGATTTGGAGTAGCTGTTCGTTTATTGAGAAATGTCTGCTTGTGGAAAGGAATACTCGCATTGCCTGTCCTAGAAAAGCTTGCGTTGGATGAACTTCTGGCCGGAAAGATTATGCCTCATGTCCGTTCCCTTACATGGGATGTCCATGATGCTATCACTAGAACCGAAAGAGTTGTTGATTCATTATCTGGGATGTTAGCCGGTCAAAGTAGCGTACAATGCAGGTACAACCAACTTCTGATGATATGATTTTGTGAAGCAAGTGTTTATTTAGCTGCTTTCATGTGAATAGGGCTGTCCAAACGGTCCACCATGGTCCGGTCCGGACCTTATTGATTTTTTAAAAATAAAAATATTTTTTTGTATGGACTAAATCCGGGCCGGGTTTGGACTGGACCAGATGTTTTTATTTTTCAAAAATATTAAAAGTGAAAATTAACGGTCCGGACTGGACCGAAATATTACGGTTTATGATGTGATGTACCGGACCGGATTTTTACAATTATGGTCCAGGAAAGGACCATAATTTCCGGTTCGGTCCAAACATGTGCAGCGCTATCTGTGAATGTCTTTATGTGCGTATAAATGAGTCATGTATTTGCAGCAACAAGGTGCAGCCACTGGTGGATCATATTTTGACCTTAGGGAGGACATTAGAGAGGAGACGGGCGTCAGGAGTAAGCGAAAACGAGACAGTTGAGCTTGCTCATCGTCTAAAGAAGATGCTCAAGGATCTGAACGAGTACGATCAAGCGAGGGTTCTGCTAAGGACCTTCCACATCAAGGAGGCTGTGTAAAGCCTCACATCATCAGTTTTTTTTTGGTATATTTTTTTAGTAGAGCTTTAGATGAGGAAGGCTTCATTATCTGTGTACTGGGAATGTAGCTTATGAGTTAAAATTATTTTACTTGTCACAATGCCTATAGTATAAATGCCGTGTAACTTTTCTACATGTAGTATAGGGAGACTTAGGGTTGGCATTCTTTTTGCACCATTTTTCTGCTTATACAATTTAGACAACCAAAATTCTACCTTTTCATCACAATGAATTCGTCTAGTCTCGTTTGTTAACAAAAGTTTAGCAGTTAGATATTGATGGATTCAATCTCTTATAACTTCCTAATCAATTGGCTATACCTAGACACACCATCAAGCCGCTTTGTCTTCTTTTTATTTATTTATTTATTTATTTACCAAAGCACTTCTTATTTTTCACTCTTCAGTTAACGGTTATACTAGTGTATTTTCCGTGCACTGCACGGGGACATGACTTAATAGTTATTCAAAACATTTATATGATAAAATAATCTTGAGAAGAATGAGGTCCTGCATCCCTTTTTGTAAACTTAAAACAAAGTAGGCTCTTCTATATTTATGATAAATTTTAAATTTTAAAAATAATTAATTAGAGGGGTACAAGAGTAAATGTAAAAATTAAAAAGGCTATAAAATGGGGTCTGAAGAGTAAACCTAATAAAACCGCCGCTCTGCACAATCCAAAAACGATCTCCTCTCCAATCTCCATCCTCTTCGCGAAATCTCCCCTCCAACGACCACCGAACTGCTTCACTGGCCGGTGGCCAGTCCCTCACTGCCACCCTCTCATTCACTCACGGGCACTGCCCTCGATACGATACTTCTCCTTCTCCATCGTTCAGTTCTTCGCTTCATCTCTGTTTGCAGCCCTCCTAAATCTCCATCACGAACCTGCTTCGTTGAGAGGTTCTTAACCGTCTTCATATCTCTGCGACTCTCCTCCCTCGACAGTTCTTCAATCTCTTGTGTCTCTATAGTTCATAAATTTCAGGTTCTTTTCTCATAAAACCTGACAAATTTCCAAATCTAGATTGCCTAGCCGCGGTGGATTTCTCCTCCGATCATTGTCTTATCTCGATTGGTTTTCGTTGGGTCATCGATTTTCGCGCAATCGGAACGCTCGTTCAATCGGGAAGCATCGTTTTCGTCTTTCCAGGCGATCTGGTATATCTGATCGATTTGGATCCGGAGAGACTTCCCAGCGCACAATCTTTTGTGCTCTTTTGTGTTGTATGAAATTGTAAAATTGTATTTATTGGGATTACTAGTATCCTTTAACAGTTTACTTCTTCCACTAGCCTTGTGTACCTCCATTAATTAATTTGTAAGGGAGTATGTGTATAGGCCTTGTGTAAATCGACTGGCCTTGTGTAAATCGAGCCTTGTCGGATGATTTGTGTACAAGATTTGTATTACAATTATGAAACTCGGACCTTGTGTAACTCGATTCGACGGATCTTGTTTAACTCGGTATTAGTAAATCGATGACCTTGTGTAAATCGAAGGGCTTGTGTAGATAAAGTCGTTAGGACTTGTTGTTTATGTGTAGATAAAAATTGACAGTAGGGCCTGGTGTAAATAGATCGAGATGTCTTGTGTTAATCGATACGAATTGTGTAAATCGAAAGAAGTATTTCGTAATTAATTTTTTTTGTTAAATCGAACGTTATATTTGTGTAAGATTAATTTGTGTAAGTAGACATTAAATATAACTTTAAAAAAAATAACAATACATTACCAAGTTCAGTTTATGTAGATCGATTTGGGCCTGAGATTGTGTAGATCGATTTGAGCTGGGCTTCATTAAATAGATTGGGCTTGGGCATCTGAAAATTAAAATTACTATTTAACCCTTTCAATTAATCTTTTAAAACAAATAAAAGAGGCCTACTTTGTTAATCCTTTTAATTATAAGCCTTATTAGTACCCAAGTTTCCAAAATCAACCTACTTACCAATTTTCTCCAATAATCTTCTGTATACCTTAATATTAGTTATTCATTATAAATTTAAATATCTTTTATCATACATATAATACGGTAACAAACTTAATAGTTATTCAAAACAGTTGTATGATAAAATAATCTTCTGTATACCTTAATATTAGTTATTCATTATAAATTTAAATATCTTTTATTATACATATAATACGGTAACAAATTCAAGTTATATTTATAACTATAACATATTAAATTGTTCATATTGTATGTGGTTCTAAAGATATAAATCATTTAGTTTAGACCAACGATCTAGTTTGTTTTCAAAATAAAATTTTTAAAATTAATATTAAAAAAGACTAACTAATTGTTTCTTATAATTTGTTAGAGGATATGAAAGTTTATTGAAAACGGCGATACTGCTCATATATATACAATTTATAATTATGATTTGAATATTTTTGAGTTGGGATAAATCCAACTCAAAATACCCTAAAATTGTTTATATAAAAAAAATTACCCTAAATAATTTTCATTTAACAATATAGGCCAAAGAAAAAAACGGTTGAGAAGCCAAAATTGATAATAAACTCTAGTCAATCAACTTCTTCTTCCTTTGCTTGGCGATCCTTGACTTCTAGCTTCTTCCTAAACCAAGAGAAATAATATCTCAATCATTAAGATCTATACAAAAGTATGGTATCAAAGAGTAAATTGACAATGCAAAGATCAAATAAGCATACAATTTGAACAGAAGAGTCGCTACAATTGGTGGTCAAAAAAGCAAACCATGACTACATGTCTTTAAAGTTAATTCTATGGGCTTTCTTATGTAAAATTCATTTTTGGCTCTTCATTCTTGCAAAATTTTCCCCTTTTCCATGACATTGCCCTATAGAATGCTGCTATATATAGAGGATATACGACTTTCCATTGTGAAAAAGAAAAGAATCCTAATATAAATTTGTGTTTGGCATTTCATCGAACACCCTAAGTGCATTACAATTAAGATGTCTAAACATATATTTCTAGAGCTTCGATGCTACAATTTTTCCAATCTTCAATATCAAATACCAAGTGCCATAAAATTGGAACTGATTATCCATCAAAAGTAATTCCTTGAAGTTCAGTGATCGAGGATCACAACAGGAAGTCCAGAGAAATTAACAGATAGAACTAAGGTGTTACCATTTGGAGATGCCGCTACAATCTGAAACTCGTTGATAGCCGAGACTGTAACACCCCAAATCCGCGGGACTCGGGGCGCTACGGGCGAGACCGCACAATGGGTCCCGACCCTTAGCCTGACAACAATTTCACTGGACCTTTCAACAATAGCACAAAATAAAGGCAGAAAACTGAAATACGTTTTTAATGTATGCGGGACGAAAAGTAAAGTACAATTGGGAAACTCAGCCGAGTCCTCAAAACAACATAATACGGTACAAAAATCTAACATATGACACAAACCATAAAGATAACATAAAAACCATGACTAAAACCCATCCCCGTCCTAAGATGTACGGAGACCCCGGCTGTCCACTCCTCCGCCTTACTCGGCGGCGTCCCTAACCTGCAAGTCAACTACATAACCGGTTTAGAACCGTTAGCTAGCATTCTGAGCATTAAAATAATGGGAAAGGCACAAACACACATAAGAATCACAAATCATAAATCACGCAAGTCCGGTTTATTATCTTTAATTTACCTTAACTCGTATCCCGTTCTAATTCAACTTCGGTTGTGACACGAGACCCCAATGGTCTCGCCCCGGTCCCTATTTCCGGCAAGGCACGGTAAGGATGTATCCTTCCGTCTCACCCGCACGGCTAGTCGCCGGGAACCTCCCACTCTCGCAAGAGTTGGGCAGATGATGTCACCGCCCGTTATCATACACTTGGGCCAACATTACTTATAAAAGTCGGTTGTCCTATTTTACCGGTTTAATGATTATGACAAATACGTAGACACACACCACCAAACACGCATCATGCTAATACATAGAATACGCGCTAACTAAGTCCGGAGACTTACCTCGTCCAAACACTACTCACAAACGCTCACGCTTCCCTTGGGAAGAAGTACTCAACCTGTTCACAACAAGGTATCCATAAAAACCCGCTCAACTCGAGAAGTCTAGGACTTCTACACCAATGATCTACGCGGATCATTTGACTCACATTCTAGGACTGCATCCTAGAGTCTATCATAATTATCGTCAAATCGACGTAAAAGCTAACGAGGTCTAAAAAACGCTCTTCACATTCTCCTAAGGTCTCAAAAGCCGCTACTTGGCATTTCCACTAAGTTATGCTAATTCCAACCTATCATGATACTACGGACATGACTAGATCGATATGAATTCGTGACTTTTATCGGGATTCGGAACCTAGGATGAAATTACACAATTTAGCCCATACGCTAAATTGATCATCAAATATAATATATCGAAACCTATTATAAAACTCGTTCATAGATTCCGAGGTTAAAACTCGCTAACGTATTTTCCGGGGAAAATATACATTTCCTAAGTCATATGGGTCAAAACCGTAATTAAAACCTTGGGGCAATTTCCGACAAAACCCAACAGAGGGTATAATTGCAACAAATTCAGAAATCTGGGTCAAAACTGCAATAACTCAAAACTCTGGGCATATTTTGTAATTATCATAAAACTGAGGGGGCCGAACGTAATTATACCTAAAGTGAGGGGGCCGACTGTAATTACTGGAAAAGCTTGGCCGGTCGGTTCTGCAGCCCTGGACGCCGGTGTGGGCGGTGCTCCGGCAGGGAAAGGCGGCTGCAGGTGGGTGGCGGTCCTTCCCGTGGGTGAGGCTCCCGGTGGTGGCCGTTCTCCGGCCGACAAGGATGTGTAGAAAGAAGAGTGAGCAGGGAGGAGGCGTCGGCGGCTCCGGCAGGCGAGGGCGGTTGGCTTCCGGCTGGCGGCGAGGCGAGGTTGTGTTCTCCGGTGGCGGCGGCAGAGAAGAGAGGGAGCTCAAACGACGGTTGGGGAGAGATGAAACAGAGGATGAGGGAGTCGGGAGAGAGAAGAAGATGGTGCGCGAGGGTGGTTGCCGAGACTGCGGCGTGGTGCTGCTCCCGGCGAGGTGGAGTTGCAGAGAAGAAACGGAGAGGAGGTGGTTGAGGGGAAGCTGCAGAGGGAGTGGGAGGCCGGGGCTGAGAAAACGAGAGGGAGAGGAGGGAGAGACCAGTATGCAAGGGTGAGGGGTGCTGCTGTAGGGGAGCGGGGACGGACGAGGGGTCGGGTGTTGCAGGCCTAGGCGGGAGCGGGAGTGGTGCAGGGCTAGGCGGCTACCTGTGCTCCTGCAGGGCTAGGACGACACCCACGCCAAAGAAGAAGAAACAAAAGAAAAGAAGGAAAGGCAACGGGAAGGGAAAGGAGAAAAGAAAGAGGAGGGGTCCGCGCCAGCGTGGCTGTGGGGCCCGGGTGACGTGGCTCCAGCGTGGCGTGGGGCCCACGCTGAGGTGGAAAAAGGAGGAAAACAAAAGAAGATACGTATCGGGATCGGATCCCGTAAAATAATCCCGTAACGGACGCTACTGTCGGAATAATTCCCGGTCATCTCCGTGAAAATAATTTACGGGTTACGGGTAGGAAATATTTTCTGAATATTTCCGTGGATTTATTCTACGGAAAGAGAATAAACGCTAATTTATTTCTAAAATTCCCGATCATCGTTATTTTTTTATTTTTTTTATTTATTATTTTTTTTTAAAAAAAAATTCCGGACTTTACAGAGACAACAATTATTCATCAACATTTGCTTATTTTCCTTGAGATGGAATATATTTAGCCTCATCGTCAAAGATCATTTCACCCAAGTTCACGCATCGAACAACTTTGTAAATAGATCAGGGAAGACCGGCATACACGGATTAGATAACTCTATAGAGGTTGCTTGGGTGGAAGAGGCACGACGTGTTGAAGATGAAACCAAAGACAAAACAGGGGTTATAGAGAACTGGAGAAGGTAAAGCGTAGGGATGGAAATGGGTGCACAACCACCTGACCCAACCGATCACCCGACCCGAATATATTGGTGAAAACCCGAAGAATTTCGGGTGGTGGACGGTTGGTGGGTGGAATTGATGGGTGGTGGAGCGGGTATGGGTGGAGGTACAACCACCCACCACCCACCCCGTCACCCACCCACCCCATTTCACCCGTTTAAATGATAAAAATATATATAAGACCCTAAATCCCTAATATCTAATCTGGGAAAGAATTGACAAATAAACAACCACTTAGAGTCCCTATCCCGTGTCTCTCTCTAGCCCTTCGATTCTTCGCCTTCACGTTGCAGTCGCATCTGCCGTCTGTGCCGACGGGTGTTCTCCCTTCACTGCTCGCCGGCGCCATCTTCGATCTTCTCCGGAGTCACCACTACTCCACCGACGCCGACATCGACGTTCTCACTGCTTCAACATTCTCTAGACTCCGACCTGCTAGTTAGAGATGGTTGTTGGGTCCGAGGGGCGGAAGAAAGAGCTGCATCCTCTGAGTTTTCTTATTCCCGGCGGTTTGACTCGGAAGCCTTGCTTGACTTCTAAAATTGCTTTTCGCATGGGTGGGCGAGTGATGAGTCCTCATCATTCTAGACTTCATGGAGATGTCGTAGAGACATTAATGTTTTTGCAATATTGGATTGAGAGCAATTATGTAGGTGAGCATATCTAATTATACAAACAACCTCTTCTTCTTTTTTACTTATGATATCTCCCTTTTATGATTTTTAATTATAATTTAGGTTTTTCGCTCGATGCACAAGTAGGTTGATACTATATTGGAGGATGTTGATGTTGAAGATTCCGCCACAAAGACATCCAAATTTTAATTAATGGTTAAGTGTGATTTTATAATTATTGTTTTTTTAATTTTTTATTATGTTAGGTCGTTGAAGTGTATCGTTATATCAAGCTTTACAGAAGTTTCATTTTATTTATGTTAATTTACTTTTGTTGTATGCATAAACAATTGTTTTTTTTTGCATCATTTTGGTTTGTATTACTTGGAAATCTTTTTGTTGTTGGTTTATCATGTTTCATAATATTTTGTGATTTAGTAGATTTTAGTTTGTGTTATTTTTAAATTGAAAATTGTTATAACTTCCAAAATTCTAAAAATGAAAAAAAATACTTCACACCCGACTACCTCACCCGAACCACCCGATCATCTGGTGGGTGATGGGTAGGTGGAATATGGGTGAAGTGTTAGGTGGGTGATGGGCGGGGTGGATGACAACTTGAGTAAGATGGGTGGTTGACGGAATTGGTACATCCATCCATCAACCGACCCGTTTCCATTCCTAGTAAAGCGGCATGAAGACGAAGCCAGGAGGAAACGTGGCAAGATAATCGGTATATGGCATAACGGTAATTTGTAGTTAATTAATATCGTAAAATGGAACCTGACTATTTATTTGGGCTACTCTCCCTTTTTAATTTATAAAACTCTTTGAAAACAAAAAGTATCAAAATACAAAGAGTCGAAGGAATGATATCACACTAGACGAAGAACTAGGAAATTGATCAAAGGGTACGCGCTCGGTACTAAGGTGATTTCAAACTAAATTTTAGCGATCAAGATGGCGTAGACATGACAAGCCATCCTTCTCATAATTGAATTTCTAGGCTCATTTAATTTATGAGAAAATTTGATGAAATTCTACTTCAGAATTCTTATGTAGTATATGTCTGTCAATATAATTTAGTTAGTAAATATCATTACTAATAGCTATAAAGATTGATTTACCCTTCTCTTAATATATCAATTTTTTTACTAGACGGTTACAAAAAGAATATCTTCCAAAATTCCATATATATCTTGTTATTATCTATATGAGTAGTTAAACGATTATGATAATCAATATGATTAAATGCTCATTTTTTTCAAATAATTATATGTCGTTAAATGCAAGTCAACATAAATAACCAAACTTTGATTGATTGTTTCTCCCTCCCACCCTACTACTTATAAGGCAAGTTGAACCTCATAGTTATTTTGGTAAATTTGCTATGTAGCCTAACTTCGTCATAATGATTTAGTGAATGTCCATCAACAACGTTAATCTCAAGTTGGGAGATTCCAGATCTAGGTGATATATAAGTTGGTAAGCTATGATATTTTTCATTGGACTTATGTATTGGGCATGGATCTAAGACATGTAGGCTCGACGTCCGACAAAACTCCTTGTGGTTTTTTGCCCCTCAAAATTTCACGGTACATAGAGTGACATCAACAATCAAATCGAACAAACAATACGTTAAGAAAATGAATGATCATCACCAATGTTAATCTTTTAACCATCCAATACAATTTAGGGTTCACTAAGCTAGGTTTGATTGTACTAGTTGCATACGCGTGCGATGCACGCGTTTTCCGGGAAAATAGAAATAGGGTTCATTTTTTTGGTTTTCAATTTTTGGGTTCAAGTTAGGTTCAACAACCTTGTTTAAAGGGAACACTTTAACAAAAGGTAAAGAATTAAACAAATAATATAGGGTTTCCATCTACGGCAAGTTTAAACCATATGAATAGTCTACCCGCTAAACGAAAGAAGTCATTATCAAAGAGCTCGCCCTACTGAAGTACCAAAGGTGCGCTCCACCCGATGACTAAGAAATGGGTTTGCCCTTTTTTGGAAGTGATGAGGTCGCAAAGAGGAAAGTAGGGCTCCTATTGACTAAAGGTTGGTTCTTCGGTTTCCTTTAGAATGAAAGTAGCTTACGCTACCTTAGTACTTACTTTGTTTGATTCAAAAGAAAAGGCGAACTCCCAATCAATGGTCACATGTCATGAAATATATAATTAGACAAATCTACATAGACTTGTTAGTCCCATTGGAGTACATCACTACCATACTTGGACCAGTAACAACGGAATACATCATTCATAATATCTCCAAATTATGCATTTATGAAACTTGCAAGATATGCATGGAACAACGGACAAACCTTAGGCACCAATCCCATGGACTCTAACATATCTACATGTGCAACCTTTAGGTACCAACCACATGCACTCTAACATCTTTGCATGTGCAAGTTTATATTCAACCTTCATGTGTGAAACCAAGGCAACATTCTTTGATATAGAAAGAGAAGCATCATTAATTGCTTTCACAACTTCATCCTGCAATTTCTTTTTTCTAAGCCTTGTATGTATTCATGACACAAAATTTTATTAGAGCAGAGTACCATATTTAACCCATAATGTAACAAAATGGTTTATTTCAGTTTATTACCTTTTTTCCGCATATCATGAAATTTATCCTTTGCTTCCTTTTTTCTTTTCAGAAAACTTGAGATTTTCTTACTCCATACAAATCTTTCCCTCACTTGCCTAAAGAAAAAAAGACATATTACTGTCATATTATATTTCCTCATACAAGTTCTTTAGGTCCAACACCTGGTCTTGTCTATCTTTTACTGCACAATCAGATTCACTCACAAGTTTCTTTAGTGCATGCAATCAACAGCTTATACCAGTTGGTGGACCTAAAAAGACCTAAAAGGAGCATAGATTATTACAAAAAATACTAATTAGACAAACATATATACAAAAACTAAGATCTTACTCTTCTCCCGTATCTTTTATTATCGAGATTAAAAATCGGATCAGAATATACCAGTGATGACACCTTTTAACCGGCTATTGCATCCGAGGATCATGTCACGTAATACATATTTAACTTGTCCTTTCCTTATTCCAAGAACCAACATAGTGAGGAAGATCAAATTATGATACTATATCTAGGAAGGAAATCTTGGTTGTTAACTTATTAAGAGCGGTGATATTACCATACAAATGATTTATATTCAATTACTCAAACTAACCTGTCTATAACCTAATGATAATTAATTACCATCTCATTCAAAATCATATGTCCTACCCTTGACAACTTTCCTTTACAATGACAATTAAATTTATTATCTTATCACCCATCAAATTCAAGTTTTAGTATTTCAACATAATATATCAAAATCACACTCACTACTCCCTATTCATCTCTTACTATAATATACCAAAATCTTTAACAAAACCATGAATGAACAACAAAATCATGAATGACGAACACAAATAAAGCTGGAAAAAGAAAAAAAAATGGTGGATAATTTAAGTGAGATTTTATTTAGGGGACTAAAACTATATAAAGAAGAGGAAATAATAGTATGCATCAACTCTCTGCAGAGTTGATTCAAAACTATAGTTTCAAAGCTTGGAGAACATACCCGATCCTCATATATTTGTCAATACACTCTCTGCAGAAGCGGTGCATACATTTCATTGTTGTTCTTGTCTTTCCGTAGAGACACAACAAGAGTAGTCAGCACTAACTCAAACTTTTAGTCACTCCTGAAAGCTAAACAACTAATTATAAATGCAAAACTTTTGGCTGTTTTGACAAGTTGTTTGTGGATCAAAACATTAATACTGCATGCAATATAAAGCACATGAAAAATTAGTGAAAAGTTATTTTGTCCAACAATGTTTGGATTCACAAGACTTTTTAAACATCAAAGGTGGGCTTGAGAAAATTGGTCGTTGAGATTAAATTCCTAACTCGGTTAAGACAAATAGAACATATAAAATCATTAATAGGAGAAGGTATTTTGTAAACTCCTAATGATATACTCTTTTATGAGAATGTCAAAACTGATTAATCTAAAATAACATTCGTAGTAAAGAAGATACATGAGAGAATAGTAGATATTCCTCAAGTTACCCAACACTCGAGTACAAAGAAAATAACTTTATTTTATCCTGTCAAATACATATTCACATGCAAAACAGGTGTATAACGAACATGGGGACAAGATTTTGAATCTTAACTCTCTCAAATAGGTAGTACAATGGAAATTCAAAAAGGACATAGTGCGAAAAAATACAAAAAAATGTAATACTCAGATTTCCTATGACAGATGCATCATCATTCTGTTTATATAATAACCAAATGTTTGAAGTGAACTGTGACGAACATGTGGCAAGGTAAACAAAAAAATTAGCACATTAAGATCTTCATACATTAGATTACAAAGTTTTTTCACCGATTGTCGGAAATATATAATAATTTGTTAAATTCAATATGAAATTGATTGGCTATGACGCAAACAAGTAACAAATTTGTTCTATAACAACATTGTGGTGCTAAACTACTAATCTCATGTCTATTTGTCCCTTTCAAATTACTTGCAATCCTCGACACTCTGTACGTATTACCATATCTTAGCTGCCATTTATACAATTTTTAATATTTATGTTATTTTTGTGGTAACTTAAGTCTCTCCACAATTTTATCTATTAGGATTATGAGACATGTTTACGTGCACACCTTTGTTGCAACAACTAACTGACCCTTGCGTCCAACCTTTTCTCCTTGTAGCTTCATGTGAGTGTTGTAAAATTTTCACAAGAAGCGAAATTTAGTTATTCTTCCTATATACATGACAAGTTTTTGTATATTCTGGAACTAACAATTAACAAGCACCAAATAGTGTGGAAGAAAACGGATACTTTTTCACGAAATATTAATGAAAATACAGTTTTTACCAAGAGAATTCAGTCTCAACCTACATACATTTATCCTCAAGAGGCAATTTAAGATTATAAACCGGGGAAAAATAGACATCAACTCATCTTCAAATTATGTTTATGTATTTTAAAACCCATTGGTCCAGCCATTTGTTCGATTTTTGGATATAATCTCATATGCAGAGCATTTGGATGTAACCCTAGTTTCCTTCTTCGCAAGCCCCTTACAATACAAGCATGTTATATCATACTCGAGGGAATCCACCAAATAAATAAGATGATAAAAAAATGTTAGCTAAGATCACAACTTACCATTTCCTTTTCAAAAAGGGTGCCAAGATTAAGACCTTGAGATGCAGAGATGAGATCATAAACATTCATTACAAGAGGTGATGTAGGTAATCCCGGTTGTTCTTCTCGTCTCTCCACAACAAGTTGTCCAAACGACTGTTTTTTTTAGAGATTCAAATGAACCATAAATTAAGTAGATCAATCATTCTTATTATATTCATATTAACATACTATAAAAGAGTCAAAAATGATATGATCAATGTATCCATGTCAACTCTTACCATAATTTGATCAAACGCAACATCTATGTGATTGAGGCTAATATTAGGTTCTTCAAAAACAGGTGGCATGTAACCTTTTCTAAATCACTCATTCTCAATCACCACGCCAATTGTAATGCATTGTTCCAAGTCATCCAATACAAAGAATAAGACATCAAATTTCAATCAATAGAAAATTTACATTAGGCTTGTATCCTAATAAAAGTGAAATTATCCTATACAAATTTTCCAAAAAAAAATAGCAGGAAAAGCATACACTTGAAAATAAACATTAGGCTTATATCCCAATAAAGTGCAATTATCCTACACAAATTTTCCAAAAAAAAGAAAGTAGCAGGGAAAAGCCTACACTAGAAGGATTAGGGTCTAAAATTCTCATTATCAACTCCTTTGCACCTATTGAGAACCATCTTGGGCAAGTGAAGTTAGCCTTGTGTATCTGCCACCAGTTGGGAGTGATTTAGATGCTTTCTTAAAAAACAAACAACTGTTAAACTAAATGTGGATAAATACGAATACGTATGAACAAAAAAAACACAATCCTAAAATGTAGAAATTGGAATGGCAACATTTGAAGGGCAACTATCCAGAGGCATTGATACTCATCTGACTTAGTTAAAAAAAAGGTTCATGTTCGAACAATCGTAAGAACATCCACAAGAATATTGTAAAACCCTAAACCAGATATCAAAGCAGTTATCCCCTCTTTTACTCAAGGAAGGAGAGAATGACTATTTGGAGAGAGGATTAAGGCTAATAGATCAGGGAAGGAGAAGCATACCGATAGAAGGTCGTTCATGGTAGAAGAGCGGTAAAAATTCAATCAAAACCGGGCAAAGCAACATACATAAAACCGACCAAGCAGGGTGCATTCCATTAAGGCATAGCTTCAAAATTTCATCTTCATGGAAAATCTCGGGTTCTTCGACTTGATCATCTTCTTCTCAGATTCTAGGGTTCTTCGAGAGGATCTTCATGGAAAATCTCGGGTTCTTCGACTTGATCATCTTCTTCTCAGGTTCTAGGGTTCTTCGAGCGGCGAACAAGGTGAAGAGAGAATTAGGTTGCCGGGAAGAAACGGAAAGAAAGATGTAGCCCGTAGACCTGCACAAATCCGGGCCGGGCCGGTAAAAAACATGGGTATGGGCAGCTAGTTTGGTCCGGTCGGGCCTGGCCCAGCCCGACCCGTTTTAAAATGGGACGGATATGGGTATATGTTTTGGCCCACGGGCTAACCCGGCCCGGCCCGTATATAGTGATATACATGTAATTAATTTATATATGTGTATATATAATTTAGTTTGTTTTGAGTGCTACTTATTCTGATGTTTCATTTAGTTTGTTTTGAGTATTTTGACGATTTATACTCGTTTGTAATACATGATTGCACGGATAATTTAACTGCAATTATACTTGTTTTCACGTATTTGAATTTATTCATTCTTGCATGTTGATTGTTGTTGAACTCGTTGGTTGTGAGACCTCTACTCTTCCGGACCGAGATCGGACCATAGCCGAGTTTGGCTTTGGCTGAGTTGAGACTTTTCCGCACCCGCGGGCATTTTGGCCGCCCCTGCGGGTTCCCGCCCCTGCGGCTCATGGGACTGCCCCTGCGGTTTCCGGTGGCTGCAGCCGGTTTTGTTGACTCTTTTGACCATGCTTTACCCTTTACCTTACCTCTTCGTTTTACCTTGCTGAGCAAGGGTTCCATCTTCATTCCTTTCTTCACCTTCCTACGTCCTTCTTGCTTCTCCTTCACCTTCCTTTGATCTTGACTTGGTTTCCTTTGGCTTGGAAGAGTTTTGTTATGGCTTTGTGGTTGATGATGATGCTAGTGTGTTGCTGTGCTTGAAAGCCAGCCTTGGTGTGTGTTAAGCTTTCCTGCAGCCTAGGACCACAGTGGTGGTGAGTGATCTTTCTTTCTCTTCTTCCTTTCTTGTTCTTCTTCTTCCTTAGCTTAGGATTAGATGATTGAATGTAGGATTGATGTTTGTATGTGTATGTTGTGGCATGTGTATGAATCTGGAAGAGAGTAGACGTGATTTGATCACGTGAAGAGCTAAAGAGAAGCCGCGAGGTTTCATTCTGCACTGTCGCCGCCCCCGCGGCCAGAAGTCACCGCCCCTGCGGAAGACGTGCCGCAACGCCCGTGCCGTGCCAGCGCCGTGCATGCGTTGCCAGCGACCCTTGTCACCGCCCCCGCGGTTGAGTGCCACCGCGCCTGCGGTTGCCTGCGTTCCGCCCCTGCGTCCTTAGTTCACGCAGGTGCGTCTTGTCCCGGGACTACCTATAGTTGGGTAGTTCCTTTCCTTTCTAGTATGAGGGAACTAGTACCATGCTAGGATTCGGATGTTGATGAGTATGATATAGTTATGCCGGTTACGGCTTTGAGGTTTACGAGTTGGACTTGATCCTTATGGATCCCTTGGGTCTAGGTGTGACCCCTTTGTGTGATAGGATTGTGATATATATGTATGTGTGCCTTGTATAGGCTCTGTTGTCCTCCAGTTGGAGTGAACGTTTCTGAGAGTTGTTCGTAGCGAGATACTTCTGAGATTGAGGTAAGTCCATAGGACTTACTTAGCTACTATCCTTATATTGGATGTATGCTTGAGTGGTGTGTGTTATGTGCTTTATAGCATGTGTTATTATGGCCATCGAACTATGTTATATTGACCGCCCATTGTAGTGGTTGTGACAACTTACCTTTCATCCCGTAGTGGAGTCTGGGAAGTTCTCTGTAAGCTAGTTAGTTCTGGTATACGGGAAGGGCACCTACCACTCCATATGGTATACGGGAAAGTGCGCTGATACCACTCCATCTAGCTATTGCACGCAGAGGCAAGGGTTATATATACATTCCTCGTGTCACGTATATTCATATACATTTATTATACGATTGAGTGTTGGACCTTTAAAGATAATAAACCGGGTAAATGTGTGATATCATGATGATGTGTTAATATTATTGACGTGTGTTTGTGCTCTAGCATCTCTTATATAGGTATATAGTTAGCTAACGGTTTTATACCGTGTTGTAGATCCTTTGCAGGTTAGGAGAACTGCAGAGTGATCCGGAGGGGTGATCTGCTGAGGGTTCCGTACATAGGGACGATATCGTGGTTGGGTTATTTATGTTGTACGGGTTTATGTTTTGACTTTTGTACTCAACAGTACCTTGTATCACCTTTTTGATATGTATATATATACCAGTTTCATGTTTTGTTTTCATCTATCAGTGTCTTGTTGTAAGATTCAGCGAAGTTGTTGTCAGGCTAGGGTCAGGATCCATTGTGAGATCCTAGCCCAATAGCACTCCGAGTCCTACGGATTTGGGGTGTTAAATTGATAGTGCACTATGTAGATATAATTGTGTTGGAAAATTTGTGTTCATACATTATATTACTTCTTTTGAATGATAAATCTAAGGAAAAAAAGCACAATGCAAGTACGCACGGGCCATCCGGCCCGGCCCGGCAGCCCGGGCCACTTTTTACGTGGGTGGACACGAGTAGTGCTTTTGGCCCGGGCAATGTGGGCCGGGCCAGCCCGGCCCGCACATACTGGCAGAGTTTTTAGGTATGGCCCGGCCCGAACCCCGCCCGAGCCCGCTTTTGTGCAGGTCTATGTAGGTGATCATCAGGTAATTTTGTAATTCTTTTGAAGAAGATGGGTAAACTGTACTTGAACGTCAGTTACTATTCATTAACTCTTATCCACATTTAGGTAGTTTTTGGATATATGTATATAATAGTATAAACAATGCTATTTTTCTATCACCCAATACGTACAATTTAGGGGTTCATTAAGTTAGGCGTATAGTATATATGACCCGAGTTATATTAGAGCGATTATTGAAAGCATTCTCACGATCAATTGGTTCATCGTTAGAAGCTGCACAAAACATGATGGAGGTTTCCACGAACACGTAAACTGTAACACCCTAAATCCGCGGGACTCGGGGCGCTACTGGGTGAGACCTCACAATGGGTCCCGACCCTTAGCCTGACAACAATTTCACCGGACCTTCCAACATGGCACAAATAAAGGCGAAAACTTAAATATGTTTTTAATGTATGCGGAAACGAAAAGTACGAAACTACAACTTGGAAACTCAGCCGAGTCCTCAAAACAACGTAAATAGATCCGAATTCTAACCATACGACAATATCCAAAACGAGAACATTAAGTATGACTCAAAAAAAATCCCCGTCCTATAATGTACGGAGACCCCGGTTGTCCACTCCTCCACCTCACTCGGCGGCATCCCTAACCTGCAAGTCAACTACATAGCGGTTTTAAACCGTTAGCTCATATTCTAAATATTAGGAAAGCGGTGAAGGCACAAACACACCCGTAGCACACAACATAAACACACAAGTCCGTTTTATTATCTTTATATCATTAAGTCGTATCTCGTTCTAATTCAAGTTCGGTTGTGACACGAGACTCCAATGGTCTTGCCTCGGGACAGTCAACTTACCGGCAAGGAATGGTACGGATGCACCCGACCATCTGACCCGCCGGACTAGTCACCGAGAATCCCCTAGACCTCCCCAGGGCTAGGCAGTATTGTCCCCGCCCGTTATCATACACTTGGGCCAGAATATACATATAAGGTCGGTGGTCCTATTTACCGGTTTAATAGTTATAACAGAACATATACACACACCACCAACACACATCAATGCTAATATGTAAAATATGAGCTAAGTAAGTCCGGAGACTTACCTCGTCCCAAACGCTAACTCACACAACGCTCTCGCTTCCCTTGGGAAGAAGTACACAACCTGCTCACAACAAGGTATCCATAAAAACCCGCTCAACTCAAGAAGTCTAGGACTTCTACCCAAATGATCTACGCAAGATCATTTGACTCACATTTTAGGACCGCATCCTAGAATCTATCATAATCACAGTCAAGAATGATGTAAAAACCAACGAGGTCTAAACACGCTCATCACACTCTCCTAAGGTCTCAAAAGCCACTACATGGCATTCACTCTAAGTTATGCTAGATCCAACCTAACATGATACTACTAAACATAACTAGATCGAGGTAAGATCATAAGCTCGGGGAAGAGGGTACTCACGTGACGTCAAAGGATGAAAGATGATCTATGGATGTCGATATGGATTCGTTGGCCTTTATCGGGCTTTAGAACCTAGCACCAAAACTAAACAAATTTAGCTCATACGCTAAATTTGATCATAAAATATAATATATATAAAAACCTAAGGTAAAACTCGTTTATAAAAGCCAAAGTTAAAATCCCGTAATTACCCTTCCGGGGCCAAAAGCTCAATACTAGAAGCTTGGTCATAAAACCGTGATTAAAACTTTGAGCCGTAAACCAAAATTAATCCGAGAAGGGCACAATAAAAATAGTGTACATAAATAAGGATATCCCCGTGATTAAAATCCAAGGTTAAAAACTGCTAACACATTTTCCGGGGCATTTTTATAACAATAGACAATATGGGCCATTATTGTAAATATAACGATGGGAGCTAAAACGTAAATATACCTAAAGCTCTTTAAACCCAATTGAGGAAGTGGGAGAGGAGCACTGCGCAGGCGGGGCGCCGGTGGATCCGCTGGCGGCAAGGGCAGGGCGAGATCTCCAGCGTGAGGGTGATCAGGCGGCGGTCCTGGTGGCGGTGTCTCCGGCGACGACAGAGGGAAGCGCGGAATAGAAAGCGGAAGGAGATGCAGAGGATCTGGGCGTCTTTGGTGGCTCTGGCTTCGCCAACGGTGGCGAACGAACAGAGGCTCCGCTGGCGAAGGTGGCTCGCTTGGACTGTGCAAAGGCGGACTGAGCATAGGAGAAACAACAACTGGTGGCTCTGTGCTCCGGCAACATAGCGATTGGTTTCTCCCGGGGTTTCGGTCGACATCATGAGGGATGAAGACGTGCTGACCGGGGAGGAGAGACGTTGGTTCTCCGGTGAGCTCGAGGTGGCGACATAACTTCGAGGTTGGTGGTACCGGTGTGAATTGAGGAGAGACAGAGGGTGTACAAGACTGGGAGAGGCGGTGGTCTGATAGGGAGCACGGGCGGGGTTGGAAGTGAAGGGTGAAGAGATAGAGGTGAAGGACGAGAGTTGAGGGAGAAAGAGAGGGAAGAGGTCGAGGGAGTAGCTGGGCTAGGAGCAAGGCAGCAGAGGAGGTGAGTGGTGGAGGAGAACGGCAAGGAGCAAGAGATGGCGTGCTCCAGTGAAGAAAGAAACAAAGCAGAAGGCGCTAGACTGCGTGAAGGAAGGAAGAAAAGGAGGCGGGCCCGGGTGACGAGAGAAAAAGGAAAAGAAAAGAAATAAAAACAAAAATTAATAAAACTCGATAAAAACATACGTAACGAATGTTACGGGTCGGAATATTTTCCGAACATTTTCGTAAAATAATTACGAAAAATATACCTATCTTTTTTTTTTCTTTTTTTTTATAAAAACAATAAAATTCCGGACGTTACATAAACACTCGCTCATAGATCCCCTAGTTATTATCAAGGATCAGGCGGTCCATATTTATTCTCTACAACTTGGTTATAAATAAAAGTAAGGGACTATATACAACCTCTACCATGACAGAGCTTTATATCTCAATCTTGTTCATCTGAATTATAAAACAAAGTGTACCGAGAGTTTTGAGTATTAGTATATAACTATAATATGGGGACCGTGCATGTGGGAATGGTAGATATTGGACCAACAATGGTTCTTTCGGATGTTGACACGTGACAAAGTTACATTTGAGAATATGTTCGATTAATTAGAGTACAAGAGCACTCTCACCACTATAAAAAAAAAAAAAAAACTCTCACAACTCTTTTCATTTATCTCCTCTTATAATCTTGTTCACAAGTTTTTTTTATCCCACCAACCACCTAAACCACAAAATTCCCTCATTATTCTTTTTTTTTTCCAAATGTGGGGCCCAAATGCGGAATAAAAAGCCCAATGATAAATAAGTAAGTATATATCATATCTATAATTATGTGGACTAGTTTGCCCTTAATTTAATATATCAATAATGTTTCATCTATTATAAGATTTTGTATTAATTCTTGTAAGTGAGTTTTAGATACAAGAAATAATTAAATCACCCGTGTGCAAGAAAATTAGTAATATTGTCGATATTTTTGAGTTACTTGTACACAAATAATACAATACAAGAAAAATATTTTACAATAATTTGTGTACAAGAAATTATTCTAATAACATTTCTAATATATTTGAGTTGCTTGTATACAATTTAAAATTGTTCACAAGATAATTATTTTTTACATTAATTCTTATACAAAAAATTATTCTAATAACATATTCGATATTTTCGAGTTGCTTATATACCCTTTAGAATCGTGCACAAGAAAATTATTTACATTAATTTTTATACAAGAAAGTTATTTGCCTTAATATGGGTTCCGTTTGGTTTTAAGAGAAATAAGTATAAATTATTATAGTTCCCATGCCATTACACAGGTATAATTAAATTTTAATGGATAAATAATTATAAAAAATGAAGTAAAAGTTGATATACAATAAAATTTTAATTAATTAACTCAAAGACAAGTTGAAACTTTATTGTTAAATTAACTACAAGTTTAGATAAACAATAAAAAGAAAACTAATTTAAAGTCTTAGACAATAGTACATATTCTAATTTTATGCTTTTATATAATAAAAAATGTAAAATGAATTAATGTTAGTAAACTATTTATGAAGATGGTAAAATGAAATAAAAGTTTATAAGAAAATAAAAATAAACTTTGATTAAAATGTAAATGTTAAAATAGAGTAAATATAAAAAGTTCAATTAAAAAAGTAATCATATGTAGTTTTAAAGTATTATCTTTATAAAATAAATAAACGTAACATTTATAATTTATATTATAGTAAAATATGCATTTGTCAATTTAGTGATTATATTCTAATTAATATAGGAACCGTATATTTACATGTCAAAGTTAGAATAAGAAATTATCTAATAATCTTATAAATAAAACTGATTTTTTTTCCCAAAAAATACTAAATAAGATATCTCAAAATATGTTGAAGTTTGTGATAAGAATAAAAAAAATTAAAATTGATTTCTATATCAAATTTATCGAAAAATAAAAAATTTGGAAAAAAAATGGCATGTGGCAAAATATAGACTATAAAGTGACATGGGGCAAAAAAAATACTTTGGTTTTAATAATAGTATATAGATAACAAGCCTTAGGCCTGTTTACTTGTAGTTTATTTCTGTTTCATTTAGTTTATAAATCCTGAGTTTAATTTTTATACGTGTTTACTTGGAGATTTGTTTAATTCTCTATGGGTTTATTCGGGTTTGTAAACCACTCAAAAATAAACTTATCTGAACAAGGTTATTTTTACTTGGATGAGTTTATTTTTGTTTAAAACTCGATTTTAGCCTTATGCTTTTCCAACCCGATATTCTTTGTTCATCTCTATGTATTCCCCGCCGTTTTTCGATTTTTTTAGGGGCATAAGTGTATTTTGAACAAAAATAAACCCAAGAAATAAACTACAAGTAAACAAATTTATATGATTTAAATATATATAACCATTGAGAAATAAACCCGAAAATAAGCTATAATCCGTATAAACTCATTTAGTTTATAAACCCGAAAATAAACCAATCTACAAGTAAACAAGCCCTTAGATGTGAATCCCACTTCGATTTTATCATATCCTGATTTGACTTTTTTTCCAATTTTGATCTCCAACAAATCATTTTCTCTTATTTCGATGGTGTAGAAAAGGAAACAAATGAGTGTTGTAATTAATGGAGCTCCACTCTCAAATCTTTGAATGATATACGATGACTTGAAAAACTCATGTCAATCAATTTCTAAAATAAATCAAGATAGGAGAGGCAAATCATCAACATAAAGTCCGGTCTTCGAAATTCACATTAGTTGCTTATTTTGCCCTTTTCACTAGGTCATTTCCATATTTTGTGGTAATAATGATTTTCATAAAAAAAATGAAATGCAAATTGCACAAAAAACGTATATTGTTGTTTATATGAATTCCTCCGCTTGTTTTAACTTGAAACTTTGCACCACTACCTCTTGTGTTTGCTTCACTACCAAATTTTTTTAAACGACAAATTTGAAAGTGATCATTGCATTTTTGAATCCGAATACGTTGTTGTTTGTGTCAAGTAGATCAAAAATGATGCAAAGAGATCTTGCAAGTCAATACTAAATCACAAGAACTAGTGCTCGAGAGAAACAAGTGATGACGCAAACTGAATTCACAAATAAATGAAGTAGAAAATAAATTTGGTACGAAGTATCAAAGAAAAAAATTAGAGAGAAAAAAAAAGTCGATCGAATGAATTTTTGGCAAGAGACTAGATTAGGGTTTATTAGTTACACGAATAATTTTGTGAGAAGAGATCGAATTAGGTTTTGAAAAAATCGAATTGGGGTTCACATTTAAGGCTTATTTTTCTAAAATCATTACAAAATCTAGTGTAGTGTCATTCAAGCGATATTTTGACAAAAGGGAGGGAGTGGTGGTTAGAAAAAAACGAACCGTATAATGAATAGTTAATTGAAAAGTGAAAAATAAGAGGTGACTTGGTGCAAAATGTGATATGCGGTGATTTTGTGCCTTTTTCTTCTATTTTTATATATTTACCAAATTATCATTAATAGAAATATTTACGTACAAAAGTCCTACTATTATACTGATTAATATCTAGCTTTCTAGACATACCGGAAATATATATATTCAACACCGAAGCTACGCAGTTCTCGTGCGTAGTTTCGGTTTTTCACATTAGGCCAATTGCTACACATAAAGGGAACGTAGTTGGGGCGATCTCAAGCCAAATGGAGGTAACTAAACACACATATTGTTTGCGCATGCTTAAGATAAACCACCACACATATTGCTTGCATAGTCGTAATTAAGAGAATAGTAGAAGAAAATGTGTTAGAGTCCCACAAATAAGAAACCACATCTTATTCACAAATCGATCTCCATATTCTTGTTTGTACCAATTGAAATGAGAATTGTTATTGCTTGAACCATAATCGATTTCTAGATATATAGGATTCGCGTTCGTAGTAGCAAAATTGATTTTCAAATTTCGGTTTGAATCCTAATCGATCCCATCCCAACGATAACAAGAAAATAATCTCTACGTTGGCCGGAGTCAAGGCATAAAAAAGACTAAATATATGTGATAATGGTTTCACAGATGCATATTAGAGTAGTAGTGAATTTGTTTGAATGTTCGAGGTTGATGTTGCATGATAATGAATTTGTTTGAACTAATTCATGTGGGTAGTAGTGGACTTTTATCTTTATTTGATTCACATTATGGTTTATTCAACCCGTTTCATATGTTCATCCATTTCATATATTGCTTCAATTTGAAGACTATTTGTTCATCCATTCGAGATTACTTAAAATTGGAGAATGTTATCATACCTTATTGGATGTTACTCAAAGATCCAAACTGTTCATGAGCGGTTATGTATTTGAGCTTTGATTCGGTTATGTTTATGCATAAAATTTACGCTTCAAAATTCATGCCAATTCGAGACCGTTTGTGAAATTCAAAATTGTCCATGAAATGATCTAGGTAAGTGAAATTTTAAATTGTCCATGAAAGGCCGATTCAAGATTTTTTTAATATGTTCATGGACATAAACAAGATTAATATGCTATTTTTTCTTCATTGATGGTTTTCATTTACTAAACTAATGTGAAGTTAGAGCCTCTGGTCATGAATTATGAGTAATATGCTAGTTGTTCTTGATTAGTGTTTTACATGTTCAAATTTTTTAGAGAAATTGGTCTAAATATAGCCTGCATTATTATTTGTCTACCTAATTGTTTTGTTAGATTTGCAATCATCCATTCATTTAAGTATGTTTTGACAACTTGTTGGAGATCCATCTAATTTCCTGAGTATGGTTGAATGTTGGTTTTTTAGATTGATGGAGATATCTCGTGAAGACTCATGACTGCGTTGGGCATGATAAAGCAATCCGACTCAACTTTGTGGATGCCAAGTCAATTGTAGGGGATACTAGTGATGAGCTTCGGGTGCTTATCGAAGAAATGGTTGATGATGCATCACATGAAACAATGAGGGAACATAGGGAGAAGGTGTAGGATGTGTTCCTTGTGGATGAGGAGGTTTGGGAGGAGGATGATACGGAGATAAGCCGTAAGGATTCCCGATCTTTCAACACCAAGGTCGTAGGCTAAAGAGAAGATGAAATAGGCGTGGAGATGGGATGATAGACGCGTGAAAATGGATGGAGGAAGGATCCGGTGGTTGGGAATGGACCGTTGTTGGATAGTCTAGATGAGTCTCCCATTCGCAGATCGACTCTTCCGCTATAATCTTAAACTCCGGGGAAGAATGAGATTGTTCGGGAAGTATAAGAAGTTTGTCTGGAGATCGAATAACGTTCAACCCAAGCTTTGCACCGGGCTGGACGTTTCTTCTAGCTACCAAACGGGGACTAGACGTGCTTCTCACCTGTCCAGGATTTTGAAGAGGCTTCGCACCTAATCAAGACTCGAATCACTCGAGAAGGAATACTAAAAAGTATCAATGTGTTTAATAATCTGAATATCTAAAACTGACGTCCAACTTGGCCTTATATAGGCAAGGTGGGACGTCCCAAAGGGTTTACACGGGTTGTGGGTTTGATCCAAGATCGAGCCCAAACTGAATAAAAGAAATGAAATAAAATGCAAAGCGATAAGATCGAATCTTTACGAGATAGGATCTTCTAGCCAACGGATAAGGTCAAATCTTTAAGAGATATTGACCTTCTAGAAGAAAGATAAATGACAATCAAATAAATGCAAAACCCAAATTAAAATTGTCTCAAAATGGGCTGAAAATATTAGTTCTAATTAAGGCTTTATTTAATAATAAAATAAGCCCAACTAGAAATAATATAACGTCCAACTCTTGAAAGCTCCATGCAGCTTCTTGCACTTCCTTCGAGTTATTCTTCTAGCCCATGCATACGTTCTCTTGCATGCACGTGTACAATTGTCTTCTCCCAAGTGAATATCGGCCTTCTCCTAGGCCAGCTTCTCCTTCGTGCTTCATATGCATTCTTAGCTTCAATGGTTCTCTCCCATGCATATGATCTCCCTTTTCTTGTCCTTAAAATGATGCTCACTCCATGCTTCCTAGCTTTCATGACGATGACCTTAACTCGGACTAGGTCTTGAGATGCTCCCGCATCAGAGGAGGTCCGTGGAGGAGCTTCTCGCGAAGGGGGAGGATCTCGCGAAGGGAGATGACAGATCTAGGGTTTGATAAACCCACAAATGTTGGTGGGAGAAGACCACACATATTATTAATATCATTGACCCTTTATATAGGGAATTACAAACATATAAAAGGATAATAAAAGATTACATAAAATAAGGAACATCCTAAAATATCTAAATACTATATATTATTAATTGATAATATATTATTCTTTCCTAATATGCCCCCACAGTTGAAGCGGGAGTTTTCGAACACTGAAAACTGAACAAAGACAATAAAGAGGAAATAAATTTTTTTTTAAAGTTATGCGATGACGTGGAAGAGAGCAAGAAGTCGTTGCATTGAAGGCACCATTTTTTTGGTTGAGCCGCAGTTTATGTTCGGGCAAAAGTTGATCCCGATTGTGGATAAAGAGTATAAACGAGAGAGGTATAGGCCGGCGAGGAGAGAGACGCAAGAGAGGACAACGAGGCGTAGATCGGAGTCGGAAGACTGGGAGGTGTCGTAAAGCCATTGACATAGTGGATCATTTCCAGATCCGGAGACAGGAGAGGCGAGTGAGGAGGAGATGACGGTGTAGGCGTCGGGAGGCTCAAGGAGAGAGCGAGCAAGGCGTTCGGATTCAACGAGGGAGGAGGGAGAATCGAAACTGGAGAGATTGGTGGTGGCTGTTTGTGTAGACGGAGATAGAGGATGAGGAGGAACTGTTATTGTGGTTGTTGTTGTTGAGATTAGAGGTATAGGTTGGATCGAGTGCCGTTAGGCAAAAAAGCTCTGATACCATGACATATCTAGGGTTTGATAAACCCACAAATGTTGGTGGGAGAAGACCACACATATTATTAATATCATTGACCCTTTATATAGGGAATTACAAACATATAAAAGGATAATAAAAGATTACATAAAATAAGGAACATCCTAAAATATCTAAATACTATATATTATTAATTGATAATATATTATTCTTTCCTAATATGAGATTCGGGTAGAGGAGATTCTAGAGGAAGAGAACGGGAGGACACGATGATGTGTTTCTAAGGCACGAGGAGATCTGAGTCTATGACCCTTTAATTATTGACACCATAAAACACTATGACACACATGTGGCTAGTGAGATTTGAGAGGGCTTTGAGAGGGGTGTATTACAAGTCCATTGATATCTTCCAATAGTTGGATGGTGGTCCGGGGTTCAACCCGATGAGCCATGGACATGGTTACGGTATGCTTGTCATTTAAGACTCATCCGTTTTCACAATCTTAACTTCAAGAGTGTCAACTATTGTATGGCATCGGCTTTTGTGGAGTGTTGGTATATGTGGACCAACAACATGCACTTTCCTTAGGGTGAGATCACGATCACGCTTTATGGTTGATAACATCCATTTTAATGTCTTTTCCACGATCATTCTTAATCATTCTTTAAGCATTTAGTGTAAATTGACATTGCATATTGGTTTATTTCCTTCCCATTTGTGTTTCGGAGATCTACTCATGTTTTAATGAAAATGCAGGCATTCTAATATTTTTTGGAGCTAAAATGAGTTATTCTTGGTAAAATGAATTTTACACACCTTGGATCTCCATTCAATCAAGGAAGTCATGGCCAAAATTTTAGTTATCAAGAGTCGAGAGCGGAGAAATAAAGACATCTCGAGCAAGACGTATGAAGTCAGTCGATTTACCTTCAGATGCTGACTGATATGAACTTTCATGTCAACTACAAAGTTGTAGAGATTCTAATTACCCGTGGAAGTAGTACTTGTGAGGTTTCTAGTTCCAACCACAACAACGGAAAATCCAATTTATTGAAGCATCGCAATGTTGACAAGATGTTGTTTCTATGGATGGTGCCGATCGGCCAGACCCACCAAGCCAATCTGCCCAGGTTCACTTCGATTCTATTGGGCATCTTTATTTCTCCTTTATTTCCTTTTTATTTTGGGCTATATTTTAGTACGTCCACTTTGAGGTTTTAAGTTTATAGAATCCATTAGGAAAAAAAATATACGAATTTGTTTAAAGATAGATTTGGTAGATTAGATAGAACTTATCTTTTAGAAGATAAACTTAGGAAGATTATTTAAGTTTCTCTCCCTATAAATAAGGTGTTTCCACCCTAGGTTTTATTATCTTTACTTTTGCAATTTACGAGTTTCTGCTGCCGATTATGCATCCTAAGGTCAATCGACCTTACATTCCTAGACCAGTTGATTGGCTACTTTTCGAGTCCTTAATAAGTCTTTGATTATTATTCATCTATGTATGGCTGATTCTCATATTAATTTGCTAGGGTCTGAATAGCTCAATTGCATTGATCTTAATGTTGAATTGATTCTATAATTATTGGGTGTATGTCTATATGAGTTATGGTAGTATTTAGACTGTTCCTTGCAAAATACGAGAACTGAGTTTGAAATCTTCCTTTGCTATATGTTTTTCAAGGTGTTGATGGAAAAATGTGAGAGCCAATTCACTTTTACCACCACGTTGAGTTGGATTTGAAAAATAGTCGCCGTCTTGGGTAAGTGACAATCAACAGGGGTGACAACAATTGATGTATGCCAAATAAAGTTGTATCCATGTGACTATTGAACGAAGTTGTTTTCCGCCTAAGTAGACTTACAATCAATCGTGGAATTATCAACTAAGATCTATATTACATGCATGTTGTCGTGATCTGAATTCTGGATACGCTTCATTGATTGGTCATCTTATCTCCATTATCATACTCTCAAATTACTTGATTTTGATTCAAAAAACATACAATATTTCCCCACCCTTTTTGTTAATGTTTTGTGCCAATTTTCGAGCCATTGTTAAATCTTATATCTTGCTCTTGTTCAAATAACCATATACAACACTCGACAACCTGATGCAACTACAGAATAATCCAAATCAACGTAAGATCAAAATCATTGTTTCGATAAAAAAATACATGATAGCAAATCAACATATAACCTTGTAAATAATTAATTAAATATTGATTATTGAATAACTAATCACGTGTACTAAACCTTTTCAATAATTGTCTAAATAAAATTATCATATTCTTCGATCATTTCACAAGCATCAAACATCTCAAATTCATTTACGGGAACAAGATAAAAAGAGAAATTTTCAGAAAATTAGTAAAACTAAATCAAATAAGAACACATATCGGAAAATAAATATATACAATTTCTTATAGAATATATAATCGATCTCGGAAATTGAATCAATAACGAAGAACTCTTGCTTCAATAATCGAATTAGAAGGTCAAAATGAGTTTTCAACCAAGATTAGAAACTCATCTAATTTTGCGATCCGAGATCGGTGTTGGAAAACTTCAGCAATAACATATATAGAAGGTGCGACCTTCTAATAAATATGCAATAATATCATAATCAATAAGAAAAATCAAATTAGTATATTGTAATAGTATTTATGCAAGAAATGTTATAGTAATAATAATCTATATACTACTATTAAAGCCAAAGCATTTACTTTCATGTGGTGCTTCCTCAAAGATTTTTTTGCCACATGTCATTTTTTTAGATTTTTGAGTTTTGATAAACTAAAATAAACATTAATATATTGTTTCCATTTATACACTTATCACAATCTTCAACATATTTTTGAGATTCCAAGAAAAAACATGTTTTTAAGATATTCTTATTCATTATTTTTAAAAATTATTTATTTACTTTTTTATAAGATTATTAGATAATTTATTATTTTATATTTAACATGCAAATATATAGTTCCTATATTAATTAGAAAATAATAACTAAATCAACAAATATATTATAAGTGTTACATTTTTTTTTCCAAGACAATTTAAAAAACTAGCTATCATCTTTCTTAATTGAAAATTTTAAAGTACTATATACTAAAGTTTATATTTTAATTATAATTTATTTTAATTTCTTAAAAAAAAATATTATTTCACTTTACCATCTTTAGAAATGGTCTAATAGAATCAATTTAGTTTTATAGTTTTGTATTGTATAGAGACGCAAAATTATAATATATAATATTGTTTAAATTAGTCTTTTTTATTGTTGATTTAAATATATTGTTAGTTTAATTTTAAATTTTAAACTTCTCTTTAAATTAATTAATTAAGACTTTATAATACATCATTTTTTAAAAAAAAATTATTCATTAAATTTAAAATTATAACGGAAACTACACTATTAGTTACTATTATGATAGTATACAAAATGATCTCTATGTGAATAAGGTCTTACATAATATTTATCATATTTTGGTATATGATAGATTCATATGAGGTATGTTACTTAAAACAACACCGCAGATATTATGAAAAGCAGCGTAAAAAAATATACAAAATTAACCTATACGGCTATACATGTGTAAAAAATAAGATTAGTGGAGATCACTTTATATAATATTATAGTAGTAATTATTATTATTATTATTATTATTATTATTATTATTATTATTATTATTATTATTATTATTATTTATAACTGTAAAAATATGATTAGTGGAGACATTGTCTACATATATAAGTGTGTAAATAGTAAAGTCATCATTATTTTCTTTTTTGATTAAACTATCATCATCATTATTATTATTATTATTATTATTATTATTATTATTATTATTATTATTAGAAGCAGTAGTAGTATTAGTAGTAGTAATATTAATAAAAATAATAATAATTTGATTTTTACCACTTTCTTGCATAAAGGTATTATATATCTATTATAGTATATTAATTTTGAATTTATTAAAATAAATAATAATAATAATAATAATAATAATAATAATAATAATAATAATAATATACACAATGATATATGTAGATAATGTATCCACTAATCTTTTTTATTCATATTTTTAATCCTATCAATAAGATTAGTGGAGACATTATCTTTTTTAAAATATTAAATATTTACAATAATGATAATAATATATACACAATGATATATATATGTAGATATGTTCCCACTAATCTTATTTTTGCATATGATAGGTTTATAAATATTTAATTTTAAAAAGATAAACTTTAGATTTAAGTATAAAATATTAAATATTTATAAACCTATCATTATTAATAGTTATAGTTATATTATATATTTTGAAGGGAATTATAATTATATTTTAAAGGTATTATGTATTTATTCATATTTTATATCCTATCAATGGTCAAAGATATAATTCTAATATCATTTATTGTAATGTGAATGCTCTTGCACATAACAATTCTCTATATTCTAATTTACACATGAGACGAATCTATATAGGAGCCTTGTGCATCACGTAACACGTGCGTACAAAGCAGAAAACCCAAAACAATATACCTTTGATATTTATATCTTCTTCGTAGTAGCCGACTCGAGCTCGGGCCCACCTCAGACTCAGAGGTAAGACCACAGATTTTACGATATCACCATCGCCCAAAAGCAGTAACTTTTCCCCCCTCTCTCCCTCTCTCAGTTTTGAAGATTTTCTCTCTCTTCCCTCACCGCCTTCACCATCTCACTGCGATTCAATTCTACTCCTAATTCCACTTTCTCTCTGCAATTCTCAACGATCTTCCTTGTTTATTTCTCCAATTATCCGATTGAAGCCGTTTGTTGATATTCCGCGGGTTGAATTTAGGGTTTTTGATGTGTTGCTGGCTCTGGTTACAGATTGGTTTAGGTTGAAGGTGGCGCTTCGATTCTGTAGGGTTTCTGCGGCGTTCCCAATGGCTCCGCCGCGTAAGAAAGGATCGAATAACAAAGGGAACTCCGACACCGACTTCAGCTTGGGTGATCTCGTTCTCGCTAAGGTTAAGGGATTCCCGGCTTGGCCTGCTAAGGTTTTTCTTTGCTTCAATCCCTCTCTCTCTGTTTCTGCTCTTGTTTATTTCTTATGTTCTGTTTCGTTTTCTGATTTTGAATTTCGGATGAATTTCAATTTGTGGATTTTTGGCCTTTGTTTTTCTTTTTTGGGAGGGTGGGGTTGGGGCGGTGTTTCTGGGGCGCGAAAGGGGTGGGTTAGGATTAATGAGATCATCAGCATTCACTTTTAAGTATCTTGCCGAATGTTAGAGTTGATACTTCATACTTCTTTTGCTAGTCATTGCTTGGTTTCTTTCGTAGAATTGTTGTTTGCACATTCTATGAGATTGGGATCACTTGTTGATAAATAAAGGAAATGAAGGGCGTGATTGAGCTACATTAGTATCTTCTTTGTATTTGCGTTGCCCTTTTTCTGGATATTGCACCGATTAGTGCTTTTCTGGTTGAGCAATTCTATATTGACTATATTGTGCTGGTAATAATTTATTTTAGTTCCTCTTTCTGTTTCAAGTTTGTTGTTTAGCAGAAGTTCATTTTCCTTCATTATGATTTTTTAGGTTACTTACTTACTCTTGTGCTGAAACTCGTGTTCTATGGTGCAACATATTTATACAACAAATGCACATGTACAGTTGGATGCTAGTTTCTTTACCTTTTAGCATTTGCTGTAAGATTTTCAGTGAATTCTTTTTAAAATGATTTTTTTTAAAACTACCAGATAAGCAGACCTGAAGAGTGGGAATACACTCCTGATCCAAAGAAGTATTTTGTTCAGTTTTTTGGAACACAAGAAATGTAAGTAAACTTGTTTCTCATGCTATCTATGGATAGAATTCATTGGGTACTTTGTATCTGTTTCTCTACCATCCAATTCTTTGGAATCTACTCATCTGGTGACATCCTTCCAAATTTCCAATACATTTTCCCATTACATTTGGTCAAATGCTGCTCGTATGGTTGCATTCTTAATGTTATCGTTTTCAATTCACTTGTGCTTCCCAATCCTTGGAGCTGTGTTCGTAAGAAACTCCGTTCTAGTTTCTGAGTATAATTACTTGCTGATACATTCTTTGCAATCAGGATGGTCAGACATGGGTTTAGTGCTTTTACAATGTCCATCAGTGAATGTTGGCTCTGGTAATTTGTAATTAGTAGAGATAAGGAGGTCGGATCATGTGCTTAGCAGTTCCTGAGCAGACTCAGTAACTTTGAGCTTCTTGGTGGTTAGGGAGTTTAGACAACTGGAAGGCATTACATTCTTCTTTTTTCAATAAAGAAAACATTTTATAGATACCTCTAAAAGATAGGAGAGTAATTTTTTTACTTCCATTCTCATGAGTAAGTATTTGGTTCTTTCTATCATGTTTCTGCTTACCTTTTTCATCTAAATCATTTTTGTTTCCTAGTTTACATGAATGAAGCCTTGTTGGTTCTAATTTTATTTCTTATGCAGAGCTTTTGTTTCTCCAGTTGATATACAACCATTCACTATTGAGATAAAGAGAAAGTTGCAAGCTAGGTCCAAAGGAAAAGCAGTCAAATACTTTACTCGAGCTGTGGATGAAATATGTGAAGCTTTTGAAGAATCTGGACAAAATATGTGTGTCACTTTTGGGGATTCTGTGGTAAGCAATCCAGATGATTCTTCTTCTCTTGAAGGGGTGGCAGCAAATGGGGTGGTTAGTAATATTGGCACTAGCGGAGAAGTAGTTGGTAATGCATCTAGTGGATCTACTTTGGAGCGCTGTTCCAATATGCTGGAAGGCACAGTTAGCAAGAATATTTTATGTGCGGGTGAGCTTAGGTTCAGCAAGGCTGGAGTAGCAAAGTATTGTTTGGCTACTCCTCATTCTGATGATGAAACAAATGGTGATCTGTCTGAGTGTAATGAAGGCATACAATCTAGAGGAACAAGTGTCAGTCCATATGGTGGTGCCGATTCAGGTGATGATCAGATCAACCGTAAAAGAAGTCCTTCTGACAAACAGAAAAGCTCAACTAATGGTTATAGATCAATGGTATATAATTCTGAGCGAAAGAGGAAGTTTGATCACGATGGATCTAGTGTACATGGGGTTGTTCTTACAGTTCCCTCCAGTAAGTCAGATAAGCACCCGAGTGGGTACGGAGTGAACAATTTGATGAAAGATAAAAAAACACATGGGAGCATTAAGATTTCTCTGGAAGATGCTTTTGCCAGCTCTAAAGATTCTGAAACAGTGCGTCCTAAACAAAAAAATAGCAGTCACATTCACTCTGAAAGAAATCCCGTTGGAAGTAGTGTAAGATCAGATTCTTCCAAGAGGAAGAAGCCCCTGGATTTGGTGAATGATGCTAAGCGTTCTAGTCTCAAGAATGAAAGAAGGGATTCATTGACTATGCCATCTGATGTTCATCCTGATGAAGCAGTTATTTCTTCACTGAAACGCCATCGTGGAACAGTATTGAATGCCATGTCTGATCCTATTGAACCTGCAACTGATGATAAAAGAAACTCCCTCTCTTCTTTTCGGAAAAGTGATGTAACAAAGAAGCGACGAGCTATTCGCTTGTATGATGATGATAATGAAGAAAATGATGCTCCCAAAACTCCAATTCATGGGATCTCGGCCCGCAAATTGAATTCTTCATCTATTCCTGAATCTTCACAAACTAAAATTCAAATTCAGGGAAATCGCCTCATTGGTCAGGGTGTGAAAGGTTCAAGTAAGAGTGGGGAAGCCCTTGGAAAGCCGAGTGTCCCTTCTGCTAAATCATGCAGTGACTCTACTTCTGTATGTCTACCAGACATTTCGGACAAATTTGAAAAGGTACATTCTCCTAGTCCACTGAGGTCAGATACAAACAACCAAATGCCTGACAGTTTTAAGGCGGAGTTTGTTTCTCCTATAAAGGCATCTCCTTGTATAATGTCTTCTGCTGATAAAAATTTGGAAGAGCAAAGAATAAATAAGCATCAAGTTAAGGTGTCTGCAAATGTTTCTCACAGTAAAGGTCAGACTATGTTTTTCAAGGGCGTAAATCTTGGTTCTGAAGGCTCAAATTACTCGCAACCACATGTTACTATTAAAAAAAATAAGCAGTTTTCGTCTGGAGAGAAGACAAAAGTTGCTCCAAAAAGTCAGGGGGAAGGTGATTCTAGCTGCAGGTGTGCAATTTTCATTTGATTATTATTTTTTAAACGGTTTCTTTTCTATTTCTTATTATGAATAAGGTACTACAGATCTCATTAATTCAGGCTCTGCTGTCTGCTATTGTAGGCTTGAAAAATTCAAGGACAGTTCTCTGGAGGATTTTAAAATGGATACTGAGTTGTCCATGAAGCATCTGATTGCAGCTGCTCAGGCTAAAAGAAAGCAGGCTGAAATGCAAAATCTTTTGCAGAGCAATATGGTCTCTTCTTTTGGTGCGATAGAAAGCCCATCTTTTGAAAATCAGTTTCTTTCTGGTGGTAGTAACTTGATGCGAGAAGTTCATTCTCGTACAAGCTTAGCTTCTCCTTCTGGGCATGTATCACAAAATCAAGGAATAGAAGAGCATGATGATAAGAGATCTGACTTGGGAAATCAAGGTTGTAGTGGTTCGCTTAGTGGTGGGACTGATGCTTCTGTTGCTCGTGATGCTTTTGAAGGAATGATAGAGACATTGACAAGGACAAAGGAAAGCATTGGCCGTGCCACTCGACTTGCAATAGATTGTGCAAAGTATGGAATTGCCAATGAGGTTAGTGGAATCCGATGTTTTATCTTTTCATAGTTCAAACAACTATTGGTTGATTCTTTGTATGCTTGTATTGTGTGAAGAGCCGTGAAGTATAATCAACTTCTTTTCTAGATTCTAGTTCATGTATATTGTCTGCACTATCTTGGCTTTAGTTTATGTTTTTTGATAAACCCAAGATTTTGATTCAAAGATGATAAGTGTGTAGTTATCTTGTAAGTCTACGTTAAAGAGTTATTCTATAGCAAAGAGGAATCCTCCTCAGAGCTGTCAAGAAAACATGCTTAGAATTTATCAGAATAACCAATCAAGGCTACATGGATTTGTTCGATTCCAACTTTTGTGGGTGCAGTAGACAATGCATGCAATAATGACTGAAATATGTCTTTTTGTGCATCGTTAACTACCTACATGGTTACAATATTACAGCTTGGGGGACACTTGCTATATCATATAAGGTTTTTGCATTTGATGGCATATTTAGAAAGCCAATCAGAAATGATTTTTGTATTGTTAACAACTTACATGGTTACAATATTACAACCTGGGGGACACTTGCTATATCGTATAAGGTTTTTGCATTTGATGTGATATTTATATAGTCAATCTGAAACGGCATGTTGATTTTCACATCAAGTGGATCAAAGAGTGTTAATAGAAATGACATTCTGGTCATTTTTTGAGGTAACCGTTTTTGTATGGGGCATGTGGTAGAGAAATAGTAGGAATCTGTGTATAAATTCAAACCAAATGCTGAAAGAAAATGGTAACAACCCGGCATTCATACCAGCAGTTTATATATATATATATATATTATATATCCAATTCCAAACTAGAGGATAAATGAACAAACATCAAATGGATAAAATAAAATAAATCGCAGGAGACTAAACCTCCCATTGAAGGGCTTGCCGGCTTGCCCTCCTGTTAGAACTTCCCAAGAATGTAGCTGCCTCACTCTGTTAGCTCATGCTATTATATGTATCCATTAGTGTTGTCGGATTATAGACTGGTTAAGCAGTTAGACTTAGCATAAACAACCAATGCCTTGGCTGCTTGCCCATGTCTGACACATTTATCAGAGTTTGATGAACTTAATGCTTGTCTGCTTGCAGGTTGTGGATCTTCTCATTCGGAAATTGGGAAGTGAGCCAAACTTTCATCGTAAAGTGGACATTTTCTTTCTTGTGGACTCGATAACACAGTTTTCACACAACCAGAAAGGTATTTATGGATCAAATATTCAGTGTGAGGGGATACTTCTGCTTATCTCCAGGCATCATGATAAAAGCTTCACAAACAAAGTTTTCCTGTATTCCGATCATTTTGGACTCGATCACACACTGTTCTCTTTCTATTTGTTTCTCTTATGTTACGTAGTAAATTATTTTGAAAAAAAATCAATTCTTGTAACAAATAATTTAAGTCCACTGGAAAAAAATGCAATTTTTGTTTCTGCCTTTCCTGCTTCTAGTGAATTTGTCATTTTCCTGTCCCTACTCCTTCCCTCTTTCATTTTCATTTCCATGCTACGTAGGCTACATATATTGCCTATATGAATGATGATTCATTGAATTATCTGGAATGATACGAAGAGAACTGATTGATTTTATCCAGGTATTGCTGGGGCCTCTTATGTTTCTATAGTACAAGCCGCACTGCCCCGAATATTGGGTGCAGCTGCACCAGCTGGGCCTAGTGCTCGAGAAAACCGTCGCCAGTGTTTAAAGGTTTGTGGCTTTGTGGAACTTGTAATTTATTGGAATCATTCATGTGTACAAGCCTATTCATTCCTTTGCATTTCGTAGGTCTTACGGTTGTGGCTTGAGAGGAAGATTCTACCTGAATCTGTGCTTCGGCGTTACATGGATGACATTGGAGCTTCAAATGATGAGATCAGCAATGAATTCTCTTACAGGCGCCCATCACGAGCTGAGCGATCTGTAGATGATCCAATTAGAGGAATGGAGGGCATGCTTGTTGATGAGTATGGCAGGTGTGTGCTTGCTCTTTTTATGCTAATATAGAATTCATATTTACACCCATAATTTTTGCCATTTTTTGTTTATTTGACTGTCTCAGTTTTAGAAACAATATTAATGGAGCTGATCTCTTTGTGGTAAACAAAGGATAAGCATGCAAAATTGCATACTATAGCTGGAAAAAAAATTCAAATCTGGAATATTGGCCCGACTTTTGATGATTACAGATAGTAGTAACAGTTGAAGACATTTTTTCAGCTTCAACTTGATATATAATACAAAATAGTTTTTAGAGATATGGATCAATTTGTTAACATTTAACCTTAACAACGCCTATCATTTTTGGTCTATTTGACTGTTTCGTTTTTTTAAGAAAAATATTAGCAGAGGTGATCTGTTTGAAGTTTTAAATGAATTAAGTCCAAGTATTAAAAATGATAAGCATAGCTGGGAAAATTGAAATCACGAATGTTAGGCTGACTTTTGACTAATACAGATTAGTGTTTACATATGAAGATATGTTTCCAGCTTCAACTTAATGATTTTATACAACATAGTTAAAATATATGTGATCATTTTTTGTTTATTTTTTTTCTTCTTTTCAATGTGTGTGAACTGGATGTTTACTGATGCTATATGTACTTTCAGATTATTTAGTAGTAGGTATTAACATTGAGATCGACTTTTGAAGTGCATGCAACTTATAGCTAGAAAATTCTGACTTGACAAGAAAAAAAAATCAAATTTCTCTAACCCAAAATATATTACATATTAGGAATCCATTCCAGCCAAGACAGTTTTTAAATCACTTAAAACCCGATTTTCCCAAATTAGGGCGTTGGAAATTTCATCTGAATTTTGACCTAATCAATATTTTGCTGATACACAACAAAAGATGTTTGGGAGGGAGTTGAATGCCTGTAGTTGACTCCACATAAAGTTGTCTATATTATTTGATAATACAAACTGAATCAGTTATGAAGAAGTTGTAGAAAAACTCACGTCCCAAATCAGGCAATATTTTTTTATTTTTATACCTTTCCTGTCCTCCTATTCAGTAGGCAGAAACTTGATGCATCCTGATTACCTGGGTTTGGCTATCCTAACATAATATTTGACCCAGCCGAAGACCCAATCCACCAAGAGTCTTGACCTGTTCACTTGAATGACTTGATGAAATGACCTTGATTTGTCGTGACAGATTGCTAATTCTGTTGTTAAATCCTGTATCTACTGATGATATGATTCAATATGATTTTCTATTTTATAATCGAGTGCTTGGCATATATATTCATAAGAAATAAAAATGCTTTAAGCTTTACCGGTGTTGCTATTTTGTCAGCAATGCAACCTTTCAGTTGCCTGGATTTTTCTCTTCCCATCCTTTTGTTGTTGATGAGGAGGATGAAGAGGATATGTTGAGTACTCCATGTATGGAAATTAAACTGGAGTCTGCAGAAACTTTAAGAGAACCGGAAGCAAGCATAGTGACCCCAAATGACAAGCATCATCACATCTTAGAGGATGTTGATGTTGAGCTTGAAATGGAGGATGTTTCTGGACATGACAGGGCGGAACTAGCAGTATCCACAAGTTGGTCATCAGAGATAAATGAACATGAACAGGGCATTGAGGGTGACAAAAATCATGCTCATGTTGATGCTGATCCCATGACGCCTGAAGGTTCTCCTCCATTGCCTCTCGAACCTCCTCCTCCACTACCTCCTTTACCTTCATCCCCACCTCCCCCACTTCCACCATCATGCCCTCCATCTCCTCCACCTCCGCCGCCCTCACCCCCTGCACAGCCAAATTTTCCTTCCTTGCCAAATTCGGTTCCTTCACCTCCTGTACATCCTCCATTACCACCTCAACTTTCATTTCCTTTACAGATATCATCACACCATTCAACTTCTGGTCCATCACCTCCTGACATGTATATAATTTCACAGCTTGCTCAACCTAATCAAATGTTTCAGCCCAGTCATTCAGCATTTTCTCAAGGGCCTTTCCACTCCCTACCGCCTCATAATATCCAAACACCTTTCAATCAGTTTCCTTACAGTAAACCCGCTGTCCAGCAACATTTGGAGCATCCTCGTCAACATTCGTATACATCACCGTCTTTGGGAGATAACCGAATGAGCCTTGTTGCCGATGATCATATAAGGGCCTCAGGTGAATATAAGGCTGACGATCCACGTTCTATATGGATGAATGGTGGGAGAGCTCCATCTTGTTCGACAAAGTTTGGTAGTGCAGAAGGTACTTGCTTTCTTCTTTTTTCCAATGGTGTTTGACTTCTATGTCATATTTGTGATTGTTTTATTGTATCAATAATGCTTCGAATTACTTTTAGGTCTACTATCTATCCAAAGAGTTCTGTAATTTCTGAATGTATTATTGAAAATACAAGAGTATAACTCCTGCTTTCAAGGACATAACTTCCATCTATAATTCTGTTTCATAGACCATCTTTGCTTCTACAGGTTGCCTTTACAAGCTGTAGCAAATGTGACCAAAGTCCTTCAAAATACAACTTGCTTTAGGATAATTTTATGTGACATAAATACGCCTGTCTTGAAAATGCTGTAAAGCTACGTCATTTGAACCAAATAACTCGTGTGGGGGGGGGGGGGGGGGGGGAGGGGGTCTTTGAGTTGTCTTAAGATTTTGTAGTGAGGTACCTTGTAACATCTTTGAATCTGCAGCGGGTTTAGTGTATGCCATTTAGCTGATACTTGTTGGATGCTGGTGGTGGGCAGGTGGGTTAATAAAGTGACCTGCTTATTTATGACAGGTTATCATCGACCACCTCTTGAAAGACCGCCATCTAATATTTCTGGGTTCCAATATTCTGCTCCGAAGATGATAGTGCAACCTGGTGCTCCAGTTCCTGGTAAAATTATACACGAAGAATTTGAGATCTGGTATGATTCTATTATTATCTACCAATTAGTTGACAGAATAACCGTTACCCTTGCAGGTCATGGTAATAGCCATATGTTGCCATCAAGAGCAGATATGTCAAATCTTAATTGTTGGAGACCTACATGATATGATTGGTAAGGATACACCATAACATTTAAACCTTTAGTTCAGAGAAATTCCTCGGATGATCCGAGATCAACGATTATATTTTGGTGAATTAACGCTTACTTCATTGTAAATGTGAATCAATTGTGAAGCGCTTTACAGATCCGATATTGTTTTGACTGACTTTTTGAAGTGGCATCTTGTTCTCCAACGTGAATACATTTATAGTATCTGCATGAACGAAATTCTTGATAAACCGGATTGTGTTGTAGATGAGGGCTAAATCAGTTATCTCTGTTGCCATCTACACATATATAATGAAATCGGAGTTTGTAAAAGGATGATTATTCGTTCCATTTAGTTGCAGATGTTGGGGAACCAATATAAATGATCAATTAATACATCTTGTCTTGGGTAATTTCTACTTGTATAACTGTCAATTTGCTGTTTATGTCAGTACTGAATTAGTGAGGCAGCGGGAACTTGTAATTTATCATAAAACTTGTAAAGCAGGGAACCATATCAGTACAGTTGGTCTCAAGGTGCTGATTATTTATGTGGAAATCCTGCAGTCTGCATTACTACTTTCTCTCAAAATGTAAGCCTGTGCTGACTGCTTGGTTTATTTGCTTACTAGATAGATAATGTAATCATGAAATTGACTATGTAAATTACATTTATATTGCATATTGAATGATTCTGCTAATTGCTCAGCTTTTCGTCAACGCCTCAGATCTTGCTTTTCATACTGACCAAATAACAACATTTTTATACCATTGCATAGCTGATTCCCTTTGATATCAATATACTTTTGAAATGCCTAGAAAAGAATTAGATGTTATGATAGGGTTGTCTGATAAATCGTGCTCAAGTTGTGGCTATGTTTGAAAGCGGGTGCCTAAACATATGCTGGTGTTCCTTATGCCAGAGATCTGTGTCGTTCGCAAGCACAACTCACGTTAGAGAGATGCAGTGGTATATTCATTGTATTGCTGTTAAGGTTGTCTCTTATCTTAGTCAATCATGCATGTGGCAACATGTGACTTGTCAAGTAGTGTCTGCGTGTGTATGTGGTTGTTCCAACTTAAAACTGCGAATGAAAATTGCTCATCTATTACAATAAACTGGCGGAAGAAGATTTTTGTAGCATGATGTGTTTTATTTCAAACGTTTTTTTTTCTTCTAATCTATTTCCTAATATTTTAAGGGGTGTTATGCCGACTTGAAATTACTCATTATACAAGAAACACAAATGCTGAATACTCCATGAAACATAAGCGCGTACATAAGACGCTCACGCCGGCGTACATGGACTCCCAATCAACCAAATTCGTATCCGATCTTTGTGGTAAAAAACCTTCCTCTTTCCTCCCCTCCATGGCGAAAAAGCAAAATCCTCATAAATTTTTTCTCTAAATCTTGAACTTCCTACATTGGCAACAAAATGGAAGGGTGGCCTGACGGCATGCATGAATTCCCAATGAAGCCCGATCATGATATGGTATGTGTTTTTTTTCCTTCGTTTATTATTTTTATGTTTTGCTTTTTATTTATTAATTTATTTTGGTAGTTCAAGTTAGGACAATGATGCACGTACACAAACACAAATGCGGGAAATTGACACAACGAGAAACGGGGAAGTGGTAATCCTCATATAGAAAACGGGGACACATTGAGAAAACAATAATTTAATCATTTTAAAGTTATTGAAATGTAGAATTCATCCTAATAAGATACATGTATATGAAAGACCCAATGGTATATGATAGATAAAGACATTAACATGACGACAAAATAACCGAAACAAAAGCTTAAAAACAAACAATTTCAATCTTACAAAACGCAGGAATAAACATATTTAGTCTTACAATCTCATACAAATATACTTAATTTCAAAAATGAATCATCCATTTTGCAAATAAAAAACAACCGAATTAACAACATAATGAACTAAGAAAAACAATAATAAAGTTTTGTTAATTATCAGAATAACATTTGCTCACCATTTTAAAAAAAGAAAGGTTACACATTAAATTATTAATCAAAGGTTTAAAATAATTTATGAAATTATAAGAAGAATGTAAGAAAATGGAGAGAAGAGTTGGCTGACGGAATAACATTTCAACATTCGAACAAAAGAAGATGATAGGTGCCTTGCTTCCGGCAACTACAATCTCGTACTTGGTCATATGGGGCTTAGTCGGGAAAAAAGGGAGAGAAGAAGAAATATTACGGTGAATCAAATTTTCTTAATTTCTTCTTCTTCTTCTTCTTCTTCTTCTTCTTCTTCTTTTTTTAGCCTTAAGAAATAGGGGGAACTTTCGTTGACCGTGTCTTGACTGAACACGATCCGTATCATCACTCTGTCCTCCATGTTTCCTACCTTTGAACCGTGTCGGGCAGTTTATCATTGTTCTTGTTACTTGCAGAGTAACAAGGATTCAATATGGGGTATGTTTGTCTAAGGAAAATGTAGCATTGCCTATCGTAGGCAGGTGTGGGATCCCATTAGACGTTGGTTTAGGGACTACCCCATACCTTGACTCGTATTGGGTGACTTCAATAATGTCATGCACCCAAATGAGAGGATCAATGGTGAACCCATACAGATGTACGAGTGTAGAGGTATGCTGGATGCTTGTCAGGAGCTTGGACTCACATACATACCTTTCACGAGTGATAATAAATTCACATGGGCGAATGGTACTATTTGGAGTAGGATTGATAGAGTCTTGGTCAACCATGACTGACTTGACCAGTAGATGTATTGCCGTGCTACTTTTCCGAACAGATGACAATTTTCGCCCACAAGCCGGCAATCGCTCATCTCGTTCGCCGTCCTCTGGTTAGGAAGCCTAATTTAAAATTCTTTAATATGTAAACTTCCCATGACCAGTATGAGGAGATTGTGAAGGAAAACTGGAGTTGTCGCCTCCGAGGAACCTATCAATTTCGTCTTTGTTGTCTTCTTAGGGCCATGAAAGGCCCACTCCGTGGGCTTGATAATAGACACTTTGGACACATCTCTGAAAAGGCTAAAACGACCAATGAGGAGTATGCGACGTGCCTTGAAAGCTTGAGGCTGAACCCGACATCTGATGCCCTCCAGGCCCGGCTTGAAGGGTGCAGAACTAAGGTCAAGAGGCTTTCTTCTGATGAGAGGAGTTTTTATGAACATCAAGCTAAGTTGAGGTATGTTCTTAGAAGCGATAGAGCTACCTCTTACTTCCATGGTCTCATAAAGGCAAATGGACAAAGAAATTTTACTCACGCACTTCATTTGCGGATGACTCTACCACCACTTCTCTAGAAGGAGTGGTTGGAGAGTTTGTGACCTATTTTCAGGGGGGTTTTGATGTGGAGAGAAGGTGGAGGATGCTCCGAGGGAGTGGTTTGCGGTGGGACCGCGTGTTGTGGATGAGGATCAGAGGAGAAATATAAGACCTGTTTCGAATGCTGAGATTAAGCAGGCCCTATGGTCGATTGAAGATCTAAGGGCACCCGGTCCCGACAAGTTCTCTTCCAACTTTTTTAAGCAAACTTGGGAGGTGACTGGTAGTGAGGTTTGTGCAGCTGTCCGGGAGTTCTTTATCAATGGGAAATTACTTCGGCAAATGAACCATACTTCGGTTTCTTTGATTACCAAAGTAGATTCCCCCACCCGTGTGGACCAGTTCAGACCTATATCCTGTTGCAATGTTGTTTATAAAATCATCACCAAACTGATTGCAAACAGATTGGGACCGTGTCTTGGGTATCTCATTGACCCGGCACAATCTACTTTCATCCCAAGGAGACTAATGTCTGACAATGTTTTCCTTGTCCCGGAGATTATGTGGAGGTACAGTGTTCGGAGAGACACTAAGCGCTGCTTCATGAAGATCGACTTAGCCAAAGCTTATGATACTATCCTGACAGTTCCTCCATTATGCCATGACAGAGTTGAGCTTCCCGACCAGGTTCATTAACTGGGTGATGGAGTGCGTCACCACGATGTCATACTCCATCCGGGTAAACAAAACTATGCATGGTTTCTTTCAGGGTCGGCGTGGGCTGAGACGAGGTTGCCTTATGTCTCTTTTGTTGTTTGTCATCTGCATGGAATTCCTTTCCAGGATGATATGCACTGAGACGACCATACCCGAGTTCCGCTTTCATCAGCATTGTGAGGAGCTTAAGATCTCTCGTATGATGTTAACGGATGATTTTGTCCTCTTTTGTAGAGGAGATGTTTATTCTGTAAGCATTCTTATGGAATACTTACGCAAATTTGAGAGGATTTAAGGCTTGGTTGTAAGCCTCCCCAAATCTTCTATCTTTCTTGTCTGTCTCTGAGACATAGACATTAATCTAACCTTGCTTTCGGAATTCTCTACGAGAACTTTTCCTTTCCGATATTTGGGGATTCCGATTGCACCTCATGTCCTACGTGCAGCTGATCACTCCTTTCTCTATGATAAGATTGGGAAGCACATCTGTGCGTGGAACAAGAGACATCTCTCTTTTGCAGGTCGCCTTGAGTCGATAAGGACAATCCTACAGGGTACAAAGATCTTTTAGCTATCATTACTGCCGGTCCATGGTTTGGTGATTGACAGACTGATAAGATTATGCAGACAGTTCCTGTGGAGTTCGCCCAGAGTCGCATGGTCGCGTGTCTGCATGCCCCGGAGAGAGGGTTGTCTGGGTCTCCTTGACCTTAGGTATTGGAACTCGACATTTATGTGCAAGTACTACTGGCACATTCATGCTAAGAGGGACAACCTTTTCGTAAGGTGGATCCACCACAGATACCTACAGGTGGTTGAACCAGAGCTCTGGGTAGCCATCGTCGAGACTCGCCTCTGGTGAAGGCAATCATCGGAGCCAGAGACGAGGCAACCTCATTTGTGGATGAGGAGATGACACTAGAGGAGGTCCTTGAGAGTCATGGAGGCAAGTTCAGAGTTGCCGAGACTTATGATATGCTCAAGGAGCATGGAGAGACAATCGACTGGTACCGGATAGTTTGGGATGCGGGCAACACGCCCAAGCACTGTTTCATACTATGGATGGCGATTCTTGGACGCCTTTCCACCAAAGATAGACTACACTTCCTCGATATTGATCCTATTTGTCATTGATGCGGCCAAGAGAGTGAGTCCCATGATCACTTGATATTTGGCTGTACCTATGTGATAACATGATTTATCACCCTAGTTTAGGCATGCATTTAGGTATATTTTCCCTTTCTGCATCCATGTTTAGACCTTAGTTTGTGTCATTTATACTTGTTTAGCACTACTTTGCAAGAATAGATGTCTACACATGCTATTTGTGTCCTTGTAGGTGATTTGACGCATTTAGGAGCTTAAACGACGCATATGAGGATCAAGCCTCGGATTGGATGCATTGGAGCGATCACACGTGCGAAGGGAAGGACGAAAGAGTTGAGCTAAAGGCATGAAGGACGACTTTGCAACCATCTCGGACATAATCTTGGCCGAGATCACATGCACCGGACGAGATTTCCAAAACTGAAGAAATATCGGTTGGAATCTCGGCCCGAGATCACTACATGGTTGACTGAGATTTCCCAAACGCTGAAGAAACCGAAGAACAGAGCATAAAATTTCGGGCCCGATATTGCCTAAATCTCGGCCCGAGATTGGTACCGAGATTTCTTCCCTGACCGTCATATTTTATTTTCGGGCCTTTTTATTCATCCCATGCCTTTTCGCAGATGGTTTGGTAGAAAAGGAAAGCCCGATTATTTTCCTAGGAGAGTCCGTTTTGAGTCCACAGAGTTTGAATTAGATTCCAATTTGGAGATTAGAAAACCTAGAGAGAGATTTGTCTTTTACCTTGCTTCATTCATCTTCTACTTTCTACCATTGACATTTTGATTGTTTTAGTGGAAAGATTTAGACTTTATTGTTGCTTTCGGTTCAGATACACTTTGTGATACTAGTTTACTCTAAATTGCTGGATATTCAAGTCTTAAAGATGAGTTCGTTTCTTTTCCCTCTTTTCCTTTTTCATTTTATAAAGTGTATGTCTTTCTTTAATTTGATTTCTGAATTTGATATGATGATTATTGGCTAGAACATTTGTGATTCTAAGGTGGATAGAGATTTGTTTATGGCTTGAACTATGATGAATTGTATGTGTTATAGTTGGTTTGAAATAGCTTGAAACCCTAATGGTTAGTTTGGAATGAATCTAGATTAGATACTTCTAAGCTAGTAAATTGAGTTTGAANCGGATAGGAGACAAGAGATTCCATTTTTGAAGAGCTAAGCATATGGAAGATAGAAGAAGAATGAAATCGAATTGCCTAAATCATTCATATTCAATGTATAAGAACTTATCATGCAGCTTCAACTATCCAAACTCAATCTGATTAGGCAAGACAATTTTCATAAATCACATACAATTAAAGCAAAGTATTCAAATCCCATATATGCCATAAATCAAATTGAACTCAAAATAATAATCAAAGGCTAATTCACTAACACAATATCATCATAGGGGTCATGTCATTCCTAGAAGCACAAAATCTCTTCTTTTTTTTGTAGTTTTTTTTGCATGCTAAAAAGAAACGTGTGACAAGGAAATTCAAACTATCTAGATGCAATTCAATGAAAGGAAACATGCTAAAAGACTACAAGTATTCCACCCATACTTAAAACTCACATTGTCCCCAATGTGAAGAATAAATAGAAGTGAAAAAGAATACTCACAATGTAAAAATCAGTGATATGACACACTTATGTGGAAGTTGTGGTGAAAACAAGCGGCTGTGCAAACTCCTTCAAGACTCTCTTTTCATTTACTACCTAAGACCTAAAAAGATAAAAGACACCAAAGGCGCAGAAACGCAAAAGCAAAAAGCAAAAACAAAAACAAAAGCAAAAATACTCTTACCTCGGGTTGCCTCCCGATAAGCGCTTGGTTTAAGGTCTCTAGCCATACCCATTTCCGTGGTTGCCTTAGCTCACATCAAAAACCTTGGATTGCTCATCTAGTCCTTGCAACCACTCTTCACAGGATCCATAAAATTTCTTCTTGAGAACTCTCTTCATGTCCTTGTGAAAGATCTCCACTCTTCCTAATACTTTGGGATGGTATGGAATATCAACCTTGTGGGTTACCCCATACTTGTATATCATCATCTTTCAATGAGGGAGAAGCTTCAATCTAACCTTGGGAGGTTCCTTTGGCACTGCCCTCCAGCTCTTAGGTGCATCCCGAGCAAGATGGAAAGCTTCAAGACGACTTTCGGCAAATCTCGGGCAGCACAGGATGAAATCTCGGCCGAGATGAGTACAGATGAGGCCGAGATTTTATTTCTGTAGAGGGATCTCGGTCGAGATGGTTGTCATCTCGGGCCGAGATCCAACTCTTTGTTGTGGAATCTCGGTCAATATAGTCTCGATCTCGGCCGAGATGGGTACGGAGGAGGTCGAGATTTCGAATTTCGTGTGGTCTTCGTCCTCGACTTCGGCTTTGACGGAAGGAACACTCAAATCTTCGATTTCCTTGCCGCGCATGTCCTACGGTCGAGCCTCTTCCCTAGAAGCTAAGTTCTCATAGAGTTTGTAAGCTCTCTCCACAATGTCTTTGTACCAAGATTCATATTTTTCCGTTGTCGTCTTGTTTGATATCTCTGGTACATAATTTCATCCTCCAGGTAACGGATCTTCTCAAAGCTTTCCTCACTTTCTCCAAGTCGGCTCACCAAGAATATCTCATACTTTAATTCCCTTTCCAAATAGCCAATCCACTCCAAGGTTTCATCTAACTCAGCTCAAAGGCTTCTCATATCCATTTTGTTAAACCTGGGAGACTGCAAAGACAGAAAGAGAACAAGATCAAAAGTAACAAGAAAGATCTACACTATAAATAATCAAAGCAATGCAAATTAACCTAAACCAATCACCGGTAACGGTGCCAAAAACTTGTTCGTTGGTTTTACACCCCTATAAATCCCTATCAATAGTGATAGAAACTCACAGGATAGCAAAACTAGGAAGGGATAGTTTTAAATTTATCAACCCACAGTGTATGGATCGTACGAAGTATGACAAATATTCCAGGGTCGAACACAAGGACTGGGAGGATTAATTTGCAGCAGTAATTAAATATAGCATAAATCTAGAATAAGAAAGGGGGTTGAAAAAGATAAGGGAGATAAAAAAAAATTTAGAAAGGGTTTTGGGTTGCTCTCAATTGAATGTCACCTTCAATCAAGAACAGTTTTATAAAAACAAAGAGAAATAAAAGATAATCAAATTAAAGGAAAGAAAATGGATTCCGATGATTCAAGATCATTGTTTATGACATATAGACTCAAGATAAATTGTAAAGAATTTGTATGATTAAAATGCTCCAGGGATGAATGTTTCTTAAATCTATGCTCTTTTATAGTGACGTCTCAAACATAAAGATCCGCAGCTTAATATCTATGGCTTTCAAGGTAAAGAGGGAGAAATCATAAATAAACCTTATTCTTTCAATTAATGAATCAAATAACCCTTTACAGTTACGTCTCAAGAATTATTGCATCAAAGGAAGGAATAATGACACATTCTATCCAATAAAGGTTAAACCTTTATTACCTAGGAATAAGTTCTCTTATGTATCTAAGAAGAAATATCTCAGTTACGACTCAATTCCTACTTAGGTTAAAGTGGTTTAGATTGATTCTAAACCTGCAAAAACCAAACCTTTCCATAAGATTTAAAGCGATTTACACAACCTATTATAAAGAACAATCAATCCATCATAGTCCAAGATATAAAAAAAATCTATATCTACCTTGGAACCACAAAGTTCTAGCCTTTAACAATCATATCGAAATCTACAACTAAGAAGACAAAAATAAAACCTGAAAAGAAAATAACAAAAGGGAGAAAAGAAACTACTAAACTTTGAATGAATGAAACCTGCAATTGTATCAAATCTTGAATCCAAAAGCGTTTCGCAACAACAACTAAATGTGAAAGTCTCGAACTTTAAACTAAACTAACTAAGAAGAATGATGAATGAAGAATGATGAATGAAGAAGATGGCAGGGTAGGAGACGGCTCCTCCCTCTAGGGCAACTCTAGCCCTGAAATCGCACACCTTGGAATGAATCAAAACTTCCTTTTATACACAAAACCTAGCTAAAAGACATTGGGCCAAAAAAGGGGGGGGGGACCGTAAACGAAATATAACACACAGGGAAAATCTCGGGCTGGATCTCGGCCGAGATCAGTCACTATCGGGACCGAGATTTCGTCTTCGATTTTCAGCGTCATATGGATCTCGGTCAAATAACCCGAGATGCCGACCGAGATGCACAACAGTAGCTTGGATCACAGGCCGAGATGCTTCTATCTCGCCCGAGATGACTCCTTGGTCGTTCCTTCATGCCTTTAGCTTGATTCCTTGCCCTTTCCCGTGCACGTATGCTCGCTCCAATGCACCCCCTTCGAGGCTTTATCCTCAAATACGGTGTTTTAGCTCCATAATGTGCCAAATCACCTACAAAGCCATAAATAGTGTGTGTAGACATCTATTCTTGCAAAGTAGAACTTAACAAGCATAAATGGCACAAACTAAGGTTAAAACATGAACACGGAAAGGGAAAATCTACCTAAATGCAAGACTAAATAGGTCGATAAATCATGTTATCAGTAGGATTGAGAGCATACACATTATCCCTTGAGCGGTTTGAAAGGATATGATTCTTTACTCTTTCCTTTAGGTATGATTGATGATATGATGACATGGTTTGAGTTGTTTGTTTTTCCTCCTAGCTAAGACACTCATTGGATCTTACACATATCATACATTCTACATGGTCTCGCTCGAGGATGAGCAAGGTTGAAGTATGGGGTATTTTGATGAGTGTCAAAAGTGCCATATTTTCCCTTTTGTTTTCATGCATTTCACAACCTCATTCAAATCCCGCACATACCTTTTTATATGAAAAACTCCCACTTTCTATATTTCGGTATCTACCTTGGCTTTTTTTATGTTTCAGGTTTTTTAGGTTCTAAACACATCCGAATTGCATCCTCCTTGAAGTCAAAGCAGAAAGATCATCAAAATGATTGAGGAGTAGGAATATAGAGTCCTTACACATCTTTCTACACTTGGAGATTCAAGAACAAGCGGAGAAATTGGATCCTTACGCCTATGTTACGCCCGTAGGGAGTGTAATGATTAGGCAATTCAAGTTCAAATCTAGAAACGTCAACCCTTCCCAATTGTGAAGGTTACGCTTACTGTGACGCTCCATTACGTTGGGTTACGCCTATAATGGGGTGTAAGGGAGCACAAGGCTTAATGTAACACCTTATCTTCTGGCCGCAACGATAGTCTATTCTCCAAGATTGCATTTAGGGAATATTTCGTAGATCTTTGTAAACCCTAGACGTCATGCCTCCCCTATACAAGCATGTGCAAGGGTTAGGTTTAGATATCTCATTAACTCTTGATTTCTCATTCTCGAGTTTTATCTCGAGGCATTCTTCTTCTCTCCCATATAATAGTAGGTTGTCATCATTAGAGTTGCTCAATAAGGTTCTTCCTAAAACCAAAATTTGTGATTTCTACTCTTTCATGTTTCAATATATTGTTTTCTGCATGTGTGTCTAGTCTCCAAGGATTGAGATGAACCCTATAATGTTTTAATTCTATATATATTTGTGAATCTAAATCTTTGATAATTCTTCAATTCAAAGGGATTAATTTTACCTTTTAATTACCTTCGCTAATCAGGAGTGGCGTTTTTGGTTTAAATAAAACAAAGTGAAGAACCGAAAAGTTTTGTTTTATTGAAAAATTTTGAAAAGAGCTTGGTTGAGAGAATACTAGTCTATCAAAGCCTTAGGGAATCCTAATCATCGTAGATTTTACCAGCCTTTGTACATTTTTAAACTGATGAACCTCAAGAGAAGGTTTACCTAGGTTTTCCGGGTTTCTAAATGCGAATGAGCTTTCCTTTGCTTGCCGAACCGCTGGATTGAGAAAACACAGTCTTGATTTGTCTATGCCCAAGACTACTTTAGATGATTACTTATTTTATTGTTTTTTAATGTTCAAAACTATATATATGCATCAATAGTCTTACTACATTATAGTGGAAATTCTCCACTTTCTTAGATCATTCCTCCATATAACTGTCTTAAATTAAGAATTGTTTCCTTTATCTTCTTCCTTACTTTCTTGTTGTAGCCTTCTTTCAATTGAAATAACTAATCATTGAGGTTTGCTAAATTAGATACGATCCCTGATTTCGATAACCCGTATATAGTAAGTGATCTCATATCACTGCGAGAAATATAGTTTTATTGCGGTAAAACTTACGCGATCCGAGTGCACCAAGTAGATGTTGAATAGCGAAAAAATTCTTCTCAGCTATCTTGTAGTCTTTATCGGCATAGTCCTTCTTTTCCCTCTTCATATCCACCTATTCATTGCAAAATTTTATTATTTGTCATCATTGGATGTCCTTTGACTTGATATGATATTCCATTTGCTTCTTCCACTAGTTAGATTGTCCTAGCTTAAGTAAAGGAGATCCTCCTATGCAAATTCCAAATAAATTTGTCTCTTTGTTTATTCCTTGTTACAAGCGACTTTAACGCCATCTCGTCACTTCCTTAACTTGACCATTACTTCATCTCTTCGTGGTATGTATGTCTTTTTTTATTGTAAGTGAAAATCCTTAGACAAGGGTTAAACTAGTTAATATATTCTCCTAAAGATAAGATATGTCCTAAGGTAAATAGAATATATCCTTAAATAAAACTAGGCGAAAATAAACAAAAAAGATGTAAGATGTTCCTTACGATAGATCGACTATCTTAAGATAATTTTTTTATCTTAAATCTCAAGATCTTCCATGAATAAGGCTCCATGTAGAGCAATTTTCCTTGTAGGGTAACCAACCTTTCCATATATAATTCGAAAACTCTTAATTAGATCTCTTGCGTTAGTTATCATTTCCTCTTGTTTGAGTTTTGTCATCCTTTCTATGGACGCTTAATTATGGTGTCCCACTCGGACGTTCTTTGTTCATGAAACTTAAACTCAAATACACCTTATAACGTTCCTATAAGGTTTGTCAATCATCAAAACCTATGAAGTCGTTATATGGACTCTAAATTTGGGAAGTCCTTGACTTTTAACACTAATCCTTCATCCCAACATAATCAAACACAACACATTCCCCGACATTGTTGTGTTCAACATTGTTGAGTCTTGAACCCGCACAACTAGGGGACAGTTCATTGTCGGGCCAACACAACAGGAGCTTGTTGCATCAGTCCTTGATTGCAACAAATTTGTCATCTTCTCAACCTCTGGGCCGATCGAATCCATCACACTTGAAACACTCATTACTGTTCATTCTCTTGTGTGTCATATCAAGTAACATATATTTCTCACCATATGTATAAGAAAAAGCATAATAAAGATATACATAAGCAAATTAACCACATGCTTTTTGGAATTTCATAAACAAAAGCCAATAGCAAATCATATATACATAACTCGATTTCATCATATTCACAAGACAATTGAAACAAAAAAAAGTGTGTATAACATCTTGATGAAAATGGCATAAATGAACATGACTAACTCGATTTCATCATATGTAGGAGAAAATTGCAAGTTTAAGTCGAATCCGAGAGATATAGTGCAAAACTTAAAGTTTGAATTGAAAAATATATTTTATCGCTAGGAATTCAATATCTCACATTGAACAGGAAACACAAAATGAGAACTGTTGGTGAAAAAGATCACCTCAAAGCTTTGACATATGCGATAAGCCAACAATTTCTCTAGCTAAGGGTTCAAAATTAAGGTAAAATATCTTTCAAATAGAATAATCATTATTGTTAAATATTATATAGACATGAGCATTTCAATCTTTTCGAAAACCGAAAACTACTCAAATTTAATTAAACCCAACACATTTTTAGCATTTTTCCATGAACCTTGAATGTAACAAAAAATTGCAAAGGAAATGTTAAACGTATGCTAGATCTCAGTCAGTCTTGGTTCTAAACATTTAAATGCGGATAAATGATACGAAACTAAGAAGAACACCATAATTGTTGACGGGGTTCGATGTTACTCTATGTACCCGGAGTCTCAAGTGGGGAGGCTCATCCCGAATCATGCGTTAAATCTCAAGAGAAAAACAACTCGGTTACAAACAAGAGTATCAATTCGTAAAACCTATCCACCTAGAAGTCAATAACTTAAACAACATAGAACAAGAGAAGATAGCAGTGAATAAGAAGAATTCGGTCTCTTCTTAGGATTGTCGAAGCTTGTCGACAAAGCTTCAATATCAGACTCACTGATCTTCAAACTTAAATCGCCGGAAGAAACCGTCGGAGCTTGGAACTGCGCTTGTGGTTTTTATCTCTTCTATAACTGGTGTATGTTGTTGTATCTCTCCTAGTTGAACAACCTTATATAACTAGGTTAAATACAGATAATGTGCTTGATGTGTAAAGCATGCTGCTAACAAACAGGCTCGATAAGATGCATGCCCAATAATTACTCTTTATTGGATCATATTCACTCAAAAGCATGCCTTCCTTGGTTCTGTTGAACCCGGTTGCAATTCCTAGCATATCTAACCCACTTCTAACAAGTGATACTCCATTTGCTCTACCTAAGATTATTTTGAATACAAATAACATAGCAGTAACCATAACCACAATCACAACACTAAACATTAACCATCCTTTCTAGTTTTAATAAACATGCTCTAAGGTCTTGTTCGGTACAGAGAGTTTTTGGTAGTTAAAATTATTTGGGTGAGTTCTTTTAAAAAAATTTGTAAAATTTAAAGATCTAATAAAAAAAAACCTAATCAGTGTTATTAGAAATAGATTATTTATGGATGAATTTTCCGAATAAATTTATCAAAAGCAAAAGTAACAACTATAAATGTGAGTTTAAGGTAAAGTTATAAACAAATTAAGTAGTCTATCCAAAAATACGTGAAATCCTTACTCAGTTACTTGTATTATAAAATTAGACATAAACCTACACAAAAAGTATCGTAAAAGCTATTCTAGCTACTCTACCAAACAATTACATACTTTTAAAATCTTGAAATTCACTTAATAATCTATCTAAACACCCATGTCGAACAGGGCAATGACTATGAATATAACCATAGTAGTTACAAAGAAATCTATCAAGAATATAAAAAAAGTAAAGAGAAGAATATCTCATTATTATCATCATAATATTAAATAATTTGAGATTTTTAACTTTAAAAAGGAAATGGAGGCCGAAGCATATCTCCAGACTTCAAAAGGTTTAGATTAGAGACCTAATTAGACATTGTTTACTGTTAAAGGTGTTAATTACCTGACACGTGTCATAGATATGTCAAATCATGGAAAAGAAAAACTATATTATATAATATATATAAAGATGAGATTGAGAGGTGATGATGATGAAAATGATTCCAAGGGTTTCCCTTTAGAAGATGCCTAACCCACTTTAGAAGGCCTTCAAAGATAAGCCTCATTACTTTACTATAAATGTAAAAAATATATGTAAGTCAATTGTGCATTCATACAAGTCTACCATGTCCCTTTCCTAGAGGCGCAAAGTGGGTGGGGATCCAGAGCCGCGCGTTATAGGGCTCTTATTGTAGGCATCAATAGTGTAAAGGAATTGTAAAGTTGCGATTTTTGTAGTTGATCCAAAAAGTGCATAAAAACTCTTTACTCTCGGATTTGAGGGCCAATTGGGGATTGTATTGCGTATCACTAATTACAAATTACATACTAGTATATTACCCGCATCTTGTGAGGGGTTGATTTTTAATAACTTATTAATAACTATAATTAATAAGATAGGAGGTATACAATGAATTTACATTTGATATTTGAACTTGTCCATATGATTTCATTGACTTTCTCATATAAAATTAATAGTAATTTTGAGACTTAAATTTTGAAAAATGAATTGATATAAAACTAATAGTGGTTATGAATATTGAAGATAACGTGTATAAAGATAAAATCGACTGTTTAAATAAAAAAAATAGTAATAATAAAGTGACGACTATATTTAAAGGGGATTATAAAACTAATAATAAGTAACTCTATTTAGTTATTAAATTCAAACTATTACGATTATTACTTTGATCAAAATCAAAATACAATAAATTCGAAACTAATATAGAAAGATGGATAAGACAATAAAATAAATTACATTTTTATTTGTAACAAAAAGGAAAACATTTCACAAATGAGCGGAAATGTCTCAAACCAATTATATGAAATTTTAATATTTGTTATGCTAGTTTGGTAATTTTATATGATCTTAAATAATTAATGAGCTGAAATTGTATAATAAAAATTTATGTATGTGAACAAATTATAGAAAATCCTAATATTTGTAGAGTGTAAATGCATACAAAAAGTCTTTGAGATTTTAATATATAAAGCGAATACCATCAAATATAATTTGAATATTAAAAATAGACCTAGTAGCAGACAAAGTAATAATCAGATAGATTAGCTAAATAACTTAATTGTATAAAAGCAAATCAAATAATTTGTTAAAATTAATTAGATTTAAATATTAATAATACTGAAAGTTGCTAGATGGAAAAACCAAATAAAATAGCCAAGGATCCAAGTCAATCAAATTACAATTTGATACCCTTGATATACATCAATTCTAAAAATGATAATTTTTATTAATATTTCATCTATACTAAATGGGGAATGTGGTGAGTAGTTGTCATATATATAAAAATATACACAATTGTCCAACCAAAGTGAAATTTAATATATGAAACTTTTCGGAGATAACATAAGAATGAATTGTCTCTTTTAGTTGTTGGAGGGAAGAATATCAAACTTAACATATAGCTTATCATCCTTCTCGTACGCACATTGCTATTTTTTCTATTCATAGCCATGTTCTACAATTGAATTCCAAAAAAACACAACTCGACAAATGAAAGTAATAGATTGAGTACATCCAAATTTCGTGCTTAAAACCATGACAACCATTTGACTCCTAAATTTTAACATAAGACAATCTTGTTTTGTTAACATCCTTATATTAAAGGTGAAGAACTTATTGTATCAAATACAACACGTTGATCCAAAGACACCCTCCTCTTATCCACGGGACTTACACTTCCAAGATAATGAAGAACATTTTTCCTTGATGTTAGCCTGTTACAATAGAAACAAACTCAACTTGAGGTACAATTACACTATATAAAACTACTAAGTTAAAAAACAATTACCTGGACGTAGCTTTTCTCTTCCACCGAAAAAAGAAGATGCTGGATGTGTCTCTTTACTGTCAAAGGTTGTGGGAATTGAAGAGGCTCTTCAAATTTTCCATGTACATAAAAGATAACAGGAGTATTTTTCTTTTGTCTTATTGGTATTCTTCTACGCAAAATCCATCAATATAATAAAAAGCATAAACTTGAATTTTAGTTTTTTTCTGGGCTTCGAGAAACGTGGGTGCGACACGTGGCAATATAGGCTCCTCCTTTAATAGATACTAGTGTAATACCCGCACCTTGTGCGGGTTTTGAATAACAACAATGGGTTAGATCTATTAGTGTGCTATTATATATATTGACATTATTTTGTTTTATATTTACATATATATATTTTTTTATATAAATAAATTATTAAGTAATTATTGATTAGTTTCAATGAAAAATTGGACAAACTTTAGATAATATTTATAGATCGAAAAAGTGAAAATATAAATTTGTTCGGTAAAAAAATTTTACAATTAGAAAATAATTTGTCAATTGATAAAATATTAGTAAATTTATAATTCAAATAATCGTTTAAGAAAACAAACACTATATAAGTACGATTTTGTAGTTTAATTAAAAGAAATGCTGGATATATTTTTTCAAATTTATAAACATTATATAATTTATATGCAAGATTGGTTGATAAATCTGATTGTAACTATAGGTGATTAATAATTCAATAATTTAAATTCAATATAAAGAAATTATGATAATATAGTTCATTAAATTATCTTATAAATTAGAATACAAATAAACCAAAGTCGGGTTCAATCTCAAGATTGTACCCATGATTATCTTCTTAAATAAATTATATATACAAAAATACATAAAAAAAATATTTATTTTTTATTTATTTTTAATACTCTAAAATAATTACCTAATCTTAAATGCTTAACCACGTTAAACTCGAAATACAAAATTTTTGGTTTTGAATTATATATTTAAATGACATTTCGGATTCGTTTACATAACATGATTTTTCGTTTTATTTTTTATTGTAAAATCTTAATTTTAAAAATTAACATAAAGGGGATTACAATTAAAACGTTATATGATTTTAATTAAAACGTTCAAATTAATATAAATTGGTAAAAATATAAAATCGATAAGATTTAATCATTTTCTAATTTTTCAGTTGTAATCAAATAAAAAACGTGGGCGCGACACGTGGCAATAGAGGCTCCTCCTTTAATAGATATATGATATGATGATATGATAATATATGATGATGATTTTTTAAAATTATATTGTTGAAAAGATTTTATTGAATAAAAATTTTGAAAAATTTTGTAATAATATCTTGATTTTTATTTTTTTTTAAAAATTATATTGTTGAAAAGATATTATTGAATAAAAAAATTGTGTTGAGAAAAATATTTGATTTTTAAAATTTTAATTATTTTGGTGAAGAGATATTGTTGGGTATTTTAATAATTTTTTAAAGAAATTAGTTTTTTAAAAACCAATTTGATATATACTTTTTCTAATTTTTTTTTTGGCTTTGAGAAACGTGGGCGCGACACGTGGCAATAGAGGCTCCTCCTTTAATAGATATATGATATGATGATATGATAATATATGATGATGATTTTTTAAAATTTATATTGTTGAAAAAGTTTTATTGAATAAAAAATTTGAACAATTTTGTAATAATATTTTGATTTTTGTTTTTAAAAAAAATTTATATTGCTGAAAAGATATTATTGAATAAAAAAATTGTGCTGAGAAAAATATTTCATTTTTAAAATTTTAATTATTTTGGTGAAGAGATATTGTTGGGTATTTTAATAATTTTTTTTAAAGAAATTAGTTTTTTAAATACCAATTTGATATATACTTTTTCTAATTTTTTTTGAGCTTCGAGAAACGTGGGCGCGACACGTGGCAATAGAGGCTCCTTCTTTAATAGATATATGATATGATGATATGATAATATATGATGATGATTTTTTAAAATTTATATTGTTGAAAAAGTTTTATTGAATAAAAAATTTGAACAATTTTGTAATAATATTTTGATTTTTGTTTTTAAAAAAAATTATATTGCTGAAAAGATATTATTGAATAAAAAAATTGTGCTGAGAAAAATATTTGATTTTTAAATTTTAATTATTTTGGTGAAGAGATATTGTTGGGTATTTTAATAATTTTTTTAAAGAAATTAGTTTTTTAAATACAAATTTGATATATACTTTTTCTAATTTTTTTTGAGCTTCGAGAAACGTGGGCGCGACACGTGGCAATAGAGGCTCCTCCTTTAATAGATATAATATATAATATATAACATACTAGTGTATTACCCGCACCTTGTGCGGGGCTGTGTTTTAATAATTATTAATATAAATAAATTTATATATATAAATTTATGTATATAAAGATAAATATAGATAGTTTCAATTAGATTTTAACTATTTTTTCTTAAAATAGTATTGTTTTTGGTATAAAGATATGATGTGTGTTATATTTCATCATTACAAAATAACGATTAAAAAAAAAAAAAAAGACAATGAATCAAGAAAATACGTGATAAAATTAAATAATCTAACATTTTGTTTTCAACGATGACTCTAATTTCTTGTAACAATTTATAATTTTAGTTATGAAATTTATAGTTATAAATTAGTTTGTTTTATATAACATGCATTAACATGACAAAATAAATACGAAAATAGACACAATCTATTTAATCTATTTGGTTTTTATTTAATGATAGGAGTAGAATATGGAAATCAACAAAATAACCAAGACTATATTTATTTAGTTAAATTATGTTATTTTTAACTTAAAATTTTTGTTGAAATAGCTTGAGTAAAAACAGAGGCAAAGTATAATAATAAAAACCAATAAAGGAATAAAATATTTAAAACCTTTCCTATAAGAAGGATCACAATTCATTTAAAATAAATTACTGTAACGAGATTGTTAAAAAATAAGAAAAAATAATTTCAATCCATAAATAGTATATAATATCAAAATGAAGAATAAATATATTTTTGGAATTTGTAGAGATATCACGGAAAATAGAATTACTTTCAAATCCTAAGTGACTGATATTATCACACGAAAGAGAAAATGTATTTTCAGAATTTGTATTGACATTACGTTATATAATCTAAAAAGGATTTTATTATAAATAAGCTAAAATACATTCAGTAACTTAATAATATAAATATTGAAAGCAATGTGTTTGTTTTGCTACCACACTTGTTAATCTATATATAATGAGAATTTTATATATTAGTGATCGATTATTTATTAGTGTGTGAATCAAGATTTGATAAGTATCAACAATAAAATCTCCAACAAAATTGAAATCTTCTAGATATATTGAAGAGAAGATCCCCCGCTGAAAACTTTTGACTGATATTTAAACAAAAATAAATTATAATTTATAAAAAGTTACGCTATTAATTAAGGAGAATATCTCCGGATAATTCGGTTTATTTAAAAAAATTAGATTACAAAGTGACAATAAGTTTTTTAAATTTCGATTACAAAATCTTGATTTAAATTATTGAAATTAAAAAAAGTTTTTGGTTGACGGAAAATCATGGCGGCGACACGTGGCAATAAGTGCGTCCGCTTTAATATATACTAGTTTTAACATCCGTGCCCTGCACGGGTTAGACGATAATTGTGTGTCAAACAAATGTCTAATAATTCATTATGTTGAGAATTGTCTTAATTGTTATGTGATACTTGTTGTAAGAGTTTATTTTTCAAATTATGAATGGAAACAAAGCAAGAATTCAAATTCTACAATAACAATCGGGAAAGAGGATTTCGTGACAATATCCTTTGAGAAACTCGAATGCCAAAGTTAGTATCAATCTAAGAAAGAATTAGGGTTTATTAAATTAAATGTTAGAGTATGTGATTTAGGTTAACGAATAGACGACATTGTAAAATTGAAGAGGTGACCGCACAAAATTACGTCAAATATTAGTTCAGGGGTTGTTTTATTATATAAGATAGATAAGAAGTAATGTGTAAAACATGTACTAACAACAAATGAGGGTAAAACAAATCATAAATTTTAAATTAAAAATATTAAATTTATTGTAACACCCCAAATCCGCGGGACTCGGGGCGCTACATGCGAGACCTCACAATGGGTCCCGACCCTTAGCTTGACAACAATTTCACCGAACCTTCCAACATGGCACAAATAAATGTCGAAAACTCAAATATGTTTTTAATGTATGCGGAAACGAAAAGTACGAAACTACAACTTGGAAACTCAGTCGAGTCCTCAAAACAACGTAAATAAATCCGAATTCTAACAAACGACAATATCCATAAAAGACGACATGAAAAGACTCAAAACATCCCCGTCCTATAATGTACGGAGACCCCGGCTGTCCACTCCTCCGCCTCACTCGGAGGCATTCCTAACCTGCAAGTCATCTACACAATCGGTTTAAAACCGTTAGCTAATATTCTACGCATTAGAAAAGCAGTGAAGGCACAAACACGTCCATAACACATAACATAAATCACACAAGTCCGATTTCTTATCTTTATTTATCAAGTCGTATTCCAATCTAGTTCAACTTCTTTTGTGACACGAGACCCCAATGGTCTCTCCCCGGTCCCTACTTACCGGCAAGGAATGGTACGGATGCATCCGTCCATCTAACCCGCCGGGCTAGTCGCCGAGAATCCCCTAGGCCTCACTATGGGCTAGGCAGTATTGTCACCGCCCTTTCTCATACACTTGGGCCAATATAAACATATATATAAAGTCGGTGGTCCTAATTACCGGTTTCATCGTTATAACATAAAATAACACACACCACCAAACACACAGCAATACTAATACATAAAATACGAGCTAAGTAAGTCCGAAGACTTACCTCGTCCAAACGCTAACTCAGAACGCTCTCGCTTCCCTCGGGAGGAAGCACTCAACCTGTTCACAATAAGGTATCCATAAAAACCCGCTCAACTCGAGAAGTCTAGGACTTCTACACAAATGATCTACGCAGGATCATTTGACTCGCATTCTAGGACTGCTTCCTAGAGTCTACCATAATTACCGCGCACGACGTACAAGCTAACTAGGTCTAATCCCGCCCCTCACATTCTCTTAAGGTCACAAAAGCCGCTACTTGGCATTTCCACTAAGTTATGCAAATTCCAACCTATCATGATACTACACAATTTAGCCCATAAGCTAAATTGATCATCAAATATTATATATCAACCTAATATAGATTCGTTCCTAAATTCCGAGGTTAAAACTCGATAACGTATTATCCGGGGCAAATATACATTTCTTAAGTCATAAGGGTCAAAACCGTAATTAAACCTTGGGGCAATTTCCGACAAAAACCCAACAGAGGGTATAAATGCAACAATTTCAGAAATCTGGGTCAAAACTCCAATAACTCAAAACTTTGGGCATATTCTGTAATTATCATAAAATTGAGGGTCAGAATCGTAATTATACCAAAAGAGAGGGGGCCCGACTGTAATTAAGAGGAGGGTGCTCCGGCCGGTTCTGTAGTCCCTGGACGCCGGCGTGGGTGGTGCTCCGGCAGGGGGAAGGAGGCGTGGAGGTCTCCCGGTGTGGTGGCGGTCTTCCCCGTAGGTGGTGGCTCCCGGTGGCGTGTTCTCCGGCGACTCGATCCAGAGGACAAGAGGAGGGGGGTAGCGAGAAACCGCAGAGGAGGGTGGTGGTGTTTCTTCCGGCGAGTTCGTGGATGGTGGAGACCAAAGGAGAAGATAGGGTTCTCCGGTGGCGGCGACAGAGAAGAGAGGGAGAGCTCAAGCGACGGTTCCCGACAGTTCGATGGGAAGAGAAGGAGATGGTGGCCGGAGGTGGAATAGTGGAGATGGTGGTGATGTCGGCTTGACCAGGGAGGGAGGGAGAGGCCTCGGCCGTGGTGCAGCTTCCTCCTGGGTCCTAGCGGCAAACTCGAGCGGGATGAAGAAACAGAGAGGAGTGGAAGGTGGTGAGTGACGAAGGAAGGAGAGGTGAGGGTGTGCCAGTGAGGGAGTGAGCCGAGGAGAGGAGAGGAGATAGCCGGGGTAAGTTGCACAGGAACGAGGGGTCGGGTAGGCGGGCGGCAGAGCTACGGGCGGGACAGCTCCTTTAGGGCTAGGCGCTAGGGGCGGCCGAGCTACGTTGCTCCAAAAGAATGAAAACAAAGAAGGAAGGGAAAAGAAGACGCAGCGGCGCGGGGAAAGAAGAGGAAAAGAGAACGCCAGCGTGGCGTGGGGCCCGGGTGGCGCCAGTGTGGCGTGGGCCTAGGCTGAGGTGGAAAAGGAGGGGGAAAAGGAAGGGGTAAGGAACGGGTTCAAAACCCGTAAAATAATTTCGTAACGGATGTTACGCGTCGGAATATTTTCCGACATTCTCGTAAAAATTTATTTACGGGTTTATGGGTCAACTATTTTCCGAACAATTCCGTAAAATAATTTACGGAAGGAGAGATAAAAAGATATATTTATTTCTAAAATTCCCGGACGTTACAACTAACCCCCCTTAAAACAAGTTTCGTCCCGAAACTTGCCAAACCTAACACTCTTTAATATATCCGTCTAGTAATCCGTACAATTCATAAAAGGTATATTGCCATCTCTAAATCAAGCTTATGTATAGAAACATAACACAACCTCGTAAGGTCCACATAACTCCACCAAACACATATCATAAAAAGCAAACAAGAAAGATCTCGGGACTAACCCGACGGTCCTATCGATGTGGCTAGGTCTGCATAAAACTCGGGATAGTTTCTCCGGATACTATCCTCCGTCTCCCATGTAGCCTCGTCGGCTCCTCGCCTCGACCACTGAATCCTAAGCATCGGTATCTCCTTCGATCGAAGGCGTCTCGTACTCCGCTCTAAGACCGCTATCGGGTGCTCTGCGAAGGTGTGGTCCGACTCGACCACTAGGTCCTCATGACTAACGATGTGTCTCGGGTCATGGATGTACTCTCTCAGCTGAGAAACATGAAAGACCGGGTGTATACCCTCCAACCGCGGTGGCAATGCTAACCGGTATGCCACCTCACCGACTCTCTCTTAGATCTCAAATGGTCCGACATATCGGGGGCTTAACTTCCCCTTAATGCCGAATCGTCTAACGCCCCGTGTCGGTGACACCCTCAACCAGACCTGAGCTCCTACCCTGAACTCGAGAGGTCTACGCCTCCTATCCGCATACGACCTCTGACGGCTCTGCGCAGCCAACATCCTCTCCCGAATCAGAGCGACTCTCGCCATGTCGTCCTGTACCTGATCCGGTGCTACAATGCTAGGGCTCCCGGGCTCGTCCCAACACAAGGGAGTACGGCATCTCCGTCCATACAATGCCTCATATGGTGCCATCCCAATCGAAGCGTGCCAGTTGTTATTATACGAAAACTCGACCAACGGAAGATGATCTGGCCATACCTGACCCCAGTCTAGTACACACGCTTGAAGCATATCCTCTAAAGTCTGAATAGTCCACTCAGACTGGCCGTCGGTCTGGGGATGGTATGCGGTGGTGAAATGGAGACTCGAACCTAGGGCGGCGTGTACCTGCTTCCAGAACCTCGAGGTAAAACGCCCGTCCCTGTCCGAGATGATGGTCCTCGGGACTCCATGTAGTCTTCACAATCTGACGGGTAAACTCCTCGGCTAAACGGACTCACCGGCCACGTTTCCCGTATAGGAAGTGAAACGTGCCGGTCTTCGTCAGACCCGGGTCTACTACCACCCATATCGCCGTCCAAAGCTCCCCTCCTAGTACTCCTAGGTCCTCCAGGCGCCACGGTCAGGCCGGTCACGAAGTCCATAGATATTCCTCCCACTTTCCCTGCGGCACGGGCAGTGGGTGAAGCTCTCCTCCGGTCTCTGGTGGTCAATCTCGACCGGCTGGCAGGTCGCGCATCGGGCCACATATCTAGCTACATCGGGCTTGAGCCCGCCCCCACCAATAGGATCTCCTAAGGTCCTGGTACATCTTACTCGCGCCTGGGTGCACTGAGTAAGGTGTGGAATGGGCCTCCTGCAAAATCCGCTCTCTAAGCTCTTGATCCGACGGTACACAAATGCGTCCGTGATGTCCCAACAACCCATCTGCTCCCGTGACAAACTGTGGTGCCTCTCCTCGGGACATCCTGTCCCGGACCCTCCTTAAAATGGGACAACTATCCTGCTTCTGCAGGATCTCTCTGGATAGGTCAGGTAACGCCTCTAACTCGGTCAAACGACCGTCCGTACCCGGAAATCGGATGTCCAACTCTAAGCCCATCAAATCCCTCTGTAGTTGAGGCTGAACCGTAAGCCGAGCTATCACCTCCTCCCGAGGTGTCCTCCTACTCAAAGCATCGGCGACTACGTTCGCCTTCCCGGGATGGTATAAAATCTCCAAGTCAAAGTCCTTGATGAGCTCCAACCATCTCCTCTGGCGGTTATTCAACCCCCGTTGAGTGAATATATACTTCAGACTCTTATGGTCTGTGAAGATCTGTCACGTAGCCCTGTACAAGTAGTGTCGCCAGATCTTCAGGGCGTGAATCACTGCCGCTAGCTCGAGATCATGGGTAGGGTAGTTCTCCTCGTACGACTTCAGCTGCTGAGAAGCGTACGCAATAACCCTAGCCCTCTGCATCAAGACGCACCCCAAGCCTAGCTTGGAGGCGTCACTATATACCACAAAGTCCTCTATGCCCTCAGGCTGGGCTAACACAGGAGCGGAGGTCAACCTCCTCTTCAGCTCCTCAAAGCTGCGCTGGCAAGGCTCGGACCAGACGAACCTGGTAGACTTCCTCAGCAAGGAAGTGAGCGGTCGTGCAATCACGGAGAAACCCTCAACAAAACGGTGGTAGTATCCCGCTAAACCCAAGAAACTGCGCACCTCCTTGACCGTCCTAGGAGGCGGCCATGAGGAAACAGACTCTATCTTCGCCGGGTCGACCATGACACCCTCGGTGGAAACTATATGTCCCAGAAATGCCACCTCGGACATCCAAAACTCACACTTAGAGAGCTTAGCGTAAAAATCTCTATCCTGGAGGACTCGAAGTACCGTCCTCAGGTGTCCCTCATGCTCCTCTCTACTCCGGGAGTAGAATTAGATGTCGTCAATGAATACCACCACGAACTGGTCCAAGAAGTCGATGACGATGCCGTTCATCAACTCAATGAAGACGGCAGGTGCATTCGTGAGCCCGAATGGCATCACGACAAACTCATAGTGGCCATATCTCGTCCTGAATGCCGTCTTCGGTATGTCCTCATCTCTCACCCTAAGATGGTGGTATCCCGACCTCAAATCGATACGTGAAAATACGGAGGCTCCCTGCAACTGGTCTAGCAAATCGTCAATGCGCGGTAACGGGTACTTGTTCTTGACGGTGACTTTATTCAACTCCCGATAATCAATACATAGCCTCAAAGATCCGTCCTTCTTCTTAACGAAGAGGACCGGTGCACCCCAAGGGGAAACGCTTGGGCGTATGAAACCCCTATCGGCTAACTCCTCGAGCTGCTTCTTCAGCTCCAGCAACTCGATCGGCGCCATGCGGTATGGAGCCTTGGAGATCGGCCTAGTGTCGGGCTCCAACTCAATAGTGAAGTCAACGCTCCTCTGCGGTGGTAGCCCAGGTGGCTCCCCGAAAACGTCCTCGAACTCGCACGCCATAGGGATCTCCTCCAGTGATGGTCCCGTCTCCTCCTCCTATATGGCATAACACCAGAAGGCCTCACATCCCTGCCCGATAAGTCTAGCAGCTCGAACGGCGCTAATGACTGTACCGGCTTTCCTGAGGTCCCAACCTCGGAAAATCACCTCCTGCCCCGTCTTTGTGGAAATCATCACGGTCCTCCGGCTGATGTCTAAAACGGCATGATGGCGGTCCATCCAATCCATACCCAAGATGACTTCTTCATGCACTAAGTGCATGACAAAGAAGTCGGCTAACCAATCTCGGTTCCCCAAACGAATGGGGCAACCGCGTACCTCTCGGGTACCACTAACTCTACCTCCATCGGATAACCCTATAGTAAAGGGTCTCCCCTCTATCGTAGCTAAAGACAACCTAGCTACACAATCATCGGATATAAACGAGTGCGTAGCACCCGTATCAAATAAAACTCGGACCGAAAAACCATGAACCTGAATAGTACCTAGGGTTGCCGGTGCTGGAGGATCAACAGCACTCCTCAGCTCGAATACCCTGGCATGTGTGCCTCGGGTCTCCTGAGTACCTCCACCACGGCCTCTACCTCGGCCCTGTCCCTGAGCGGATCCCTGAGTGCGGGTCTGACCCTGGCCCTGGCTCCTCTACTGAGAGCCCGGTGACTGATATTGCGGTCTCTGACCGCTCCCTGCTATGCCAGCAGGCGAGGAACCCTGTTGTGACGGTGCCTTGCCCTGACGGCAAAAGGCAGCTCGGTGACCCATCTGGCCACAAGTGAAACAAGCCATAGGCGGCTTCCTACATGTCTTCTTCGTATGTCCATAACCTCCACAACCGTAGCACTGAGGTCCTCCGTCGGATGCTGGTCTCGACGGCTGAGGACCAGAACGTCCCTGACCTGTCGCTCCGGCCCCTGACCCAGCTGGTGCCGTCCTCTGCCTCTTGTCCGGTCTCCCGGACTGTGCTGTTCTCCTAGACCCAAGGCGGTCTCTCTCATAGGCCGAAGCCCGGTCCTGGTACTCCGCCAGTGAGGTACAACAGAATCCCGCCAGGTAAGCGCGGGTGGACTCCCTCAGTCTCCTGGAAAAGAGGTAGACATGCTGGTCCGCTGGGGGTGCGGATGGTCCCAGCAAGTCTAACTCTGCCCGAAATCGCCGGATCGCCTCAATGACTGGGACGTCCTCGAATCCCGCCTCTAGGAAATCCTGGACTCGGTCACTCCTTAGTGAAGCTGGGCAGAAGGTCTCTCTAACGAGGCTCAACAGCTGATCCATCCTGGTCACACCGCCTCTAACTGTTCTCCACCAGTACTGGGCCTGCTCTCGAAATAGTGTCTCAACTATCTCTATCTGCCTCTCCTCTGGGCAACGGATCGCCTCTAAGGCTGACTCAATGTGCCCAATCCAGTGCTCCACCTCTAACCCTACCTTCCCGTCGAAGTAGGGTACATGCTGCTGGTTGAAAGCCTTCAACCATGAATCAGGTCTCGGAGACCTCAGCTCGTCTCTCGGCCTAGCAATCTCCACAACTGGCTCGGGTGCAACAATTGCTGGTGCAACTATCTCTGGTGTAGCCCGAACCTGGGTCACCCTCTGTGTGACCTCAACTGATCTCTCTGGTGCAGGTGCAGGCACTGGTGGTGCGGGAGGTGGTGCTCCAGTCCTAAATGCCTCCTCTACTCGACGTACGTAATCTCCAAATACAGTAGCTGCTACGGACGCTCCCCCGGTCCTGGTAGATGAAGAACCCTGAACTCCGGACCTAACCACGGTCTCATCCCTAGCCTCGGGAACGATGCTCTCAGCTACCTCCTCTACTGGGGCCTCTGCTGCTGGTGCCCCCACAACTGGTGGGTCCGCAATGGGGACACGTCCCTGACCTCTACCTCTCGTACCTGGAGGTCTTCCTACTCGTCCCCGTCCTCTTGGGGCGGTAGGGGGAAGTGGTGGTCTACCCCTATCGGGTCCTACATATGTTGTCGCTCTCGTACGTGCCATCTGATTTCGTATTACGTTTGCTTAATTATAAATACGTGGTACTATTTATAATCCGGTATAATAACTTAAAAGCATAAATATAACATGTTCATAATACATATCCAAGGCATGCAAGCCCAAACATCCTAAGGTCACAAAGTATCTAGATACATACAACTTCCACAATCACCCTAAGGTCATATGTTATATATAACTATATAACTATGTACTTAAAATAATATAAGTACCTAATTCTAATCCAGAGATCTATGTCGCCGAGGTTTGCGGAAGGAGCGGTGGTCCCGTACATTCTAACCCAAACCCGACTCGTGCATATGATTTTGAAAACGAAAAGTCAAAACCCGTGGGGGTTCTGTTTTATACCCCATTCGGCCTTTAGAAAGATTGCGAGTGCCATTGTTGTCAACCTAGGGCTCTGATACCACTTTTGTAACACCCCAAATCCGCGGGACTCGGGGCGCTACGGGCGAGACCTCACAATGGGTCCCGACCCTTAGCTTGACAACAATTTCACCGGACCTTCCAACATGACACAAATAAAGGTCGAAAACTCAATCTGTTTTTAATATATGCGGAAACGAAAAGTACGAAACTACAACTTGGAAACTCAGCCGAGTCCTCAAAACAACGTAAATAAATCCGAATTCTAACATACGACAATATCCATAAATGACGACATGAAAAGACCCAAAATATCCCCGTCCTATAATGTACGGAGACCCCGGCTGTCCACTCCTCCGCCTCACTCGGAGGCATCCCTAACCTGCAAGTCATCTACACATTCGGTTTAAAACCGTTAGCTAATATTCTAGGTATTAGAAAAGCGGTGAAGGCACAAACACACCCATAACACAAAACATAAATCACACAAGTCCGGTTCCTTATCTTTTATTATTAAGTCGTATTCCAATCTAGTTCAACTTCTTTTGTGACACGAGACCCCAATGGTCTTGCCTCGGTCCCTACTTACCGGCAAGGAATGGTACGGATGCATCCGTCCATCTAACCCGCCGGGCTAGTCGCCGAGAATCCCCTAGACCTCACTATGGGCTAAGCAGTATTGTCACCGCCCGTTCTCATACACTTGGGCCAATATAAACATATATATAAAGTCGGTGGTCCTAATTACCGGTTTCATCGTTATAACATAAAATAACACACACCACCAAACACACAGCAATACTAATACATAAAATACGAACTAAGTAAGTCCGAAGACTTACCTCGTCCCAAACGCTATCTTACAAAACGCTCACGCTTCCCTTGGGAAGAAGTACTCAACCTGTTCACAACAAGGTATCATAAAAACCCGCTCAACTCGAGAAGCCTAGGACTTCTACACAAATGACCTACGCAGGATCATTTGACTCCCATTCTAGGACCGAATTCTAGAGTCCAACATAAGTACCGTCAATAATGACGTAAAAGCCAACTCGGTCTAATCCCGCTCCTCACATTCTCTTAAGGTCACAAAAGCCGCTACTTGGCATTTCCAAAGTTATGCAATTTCCAACCTATCATGATACTACTAAGCATATATAGATCGATACGAATTCGTGGCTTTTTATCGGGATCCGGAACCTAGCATGATACTATCCATTTCGCCCTTACGTTATTTGATCGTAAAAATATAACATAATGAACCTAACATCAAACTCGTTCCTAAATTCCGAGGTTAGAAACTTGCTAACGTATTTTCCGGGCAAATCTGCATTTCCTAAGGCATAAGGGCACAATCTGCAATTAATATAAATTGAGGGGGGGTCAAAGCGTAATTATACCGAAAGTGAGGGTGGCCGACCGAGATTACCCAGAAATCTCGGCCGAGATTCTGCAGTGGTGTCTCCGCGGTTTCACTGCTTCTCCGGCGAGGCTAGGGCGGCGGCAAGGTGACTGCGATGGTCTCCCTGGACGGCCTGAGTCGAGGCTGCACTCTGACGGTGGCGGCCGGCCTCTAGCTCCGGCGACCGAGAAGGATGAGTGGAGGAGGGCACGGCTGTTCGACCGAGGTGATGGTGAGTCAGCCGGCGTCAACGGCTCTCGGGCTTCGACCGACCAAGCCGAGGAGGGTTCGTGCAGGCGGGCACGACGGCGGCGGCGGCGTGGTGTTCCCCTAGCTTCGAGCAGTGTGGGTATAAGGGGAAGTCTCGGCTGAGGAGAGGAGGGTGTCGCTCGACCGAGGTGGAGAAAGGGAGAGCCGTCCCAGCGAAGGCTGCTCACTGCTGCGGCCGGCGGCTTGATCCAGCTAGGGAGGTGGCGACGGGGTGGACGGCGAAGGAGAGCAGCGGGGCTGATAGTGGTGTGCCGCGTGGAGAGGGGAGTGAAGTTGGAAGTGAGGCCGAGGGAGTGAGGGAGTAGGAAGGGAAGGCCGAACCGAGAGGTCAGCATGGAGCAGCACGCCAGGCCCAGACCGAGAGGTCGGCTGCGGCTCTGCTCCCCTAAAGGCCTAGGTGGGCGGCAGTGCAGGCCTAGGCACGGCTTCCTCCACGCCAGCTTGCGTCCCGCGCTGCTGAGCGCCAATCTCGGCCGAGATAGGCAGGCCGAGATTCTCCAAGAAGAAAGAAAAGAGGAATGGAAAGAAAAGGGCGGGATCCAACTCGTTAAACTAATTCCGTAACGGGTGTTACGGGACGGAATATAATTCCGATATTCCCGTAAAAATAATTTACGGTTTACGGTTTTGGAATAAAAGTCGGATATTCCCGTAGAATAATTTACGGAAACAGGAACAACACGATAAATTTATTTTCTAAAATTTCCGGGCGTTACATCTAGGGTGAAAATTCTGCACAAACCGGATTCTCTAACTTAGGACTAAGTAACCCTTTCCGGGTAAGTCTCGGAAATTACCTAACTCGGATAGTAATCAGACACATTCAATCCAATAGAGGTTTTCATCTCTATTACCTATGGTCAATCTACTTCTGTATCTAAGGAGGAATATCATCGGGAAGTCTCAATTCCAACTCATGTTGCTAGCTTATACAGAAGGTTCTAAACCTAAATTCATTCTCAACCAACCATTAGAGTTTCAAGCTATTCAAACCAAATATAAAGTACAATATATTTCCTCATAGTCCAAGCCATAAACAAATCTCTATTCACCTTGAAACCACAATAGGTCTAGCCAATAATCATCTCAAAACCACAAATTAATTCTAAGAAAGACAAATAATGCATAAAATAGGAATAACAAAAGAGGGATAAGTAAGAACTCAACTTTAATAATCCGAAATGCAACAAAACAAGCTATCTCAGTATCACGAAATGTATCTGAACCGAAAGCAATAATAAAGCCTAAATATTTCCTCTAAACTATCGAAATGTCTCAAATGTAGAATGTAGAAGATGAAGGTGGTAGGGAAGAAGATAAATCTCTAGGTTTTCTCTTTCTAAATTATTTCCAACTCAAAACGGACTCCGCAACCCAAATTCTATCCAAGTTACAACCTTGCACATCAACAAATGAGTAGTTGAAGCTCTAGCTTGATCTAGATATGTAGTTCGTCGTTCAATTCAACGCATCCAAGGACGCATTAAATTGGTATTAGAGCAAGGGATCGAGGCTAAGTTTCTTTAACTTTTTTCTTCTTGAGTTCTTCAGAGTTCTTCAAGCATTCTTCATCGTTCTTCATAGTTATTTAGAGTTCTTCAAGAATTCTTCATCGTTCTTCACAGTTCTTCAAGAATTCTTCATCATTCTTCACAATTCTTCAAGATTTCTTCACCGTTCTTCATCATTCATCGTGCTCTATGACGATGATGATTCCTTTGATGAAGAAGAGGAATGGTTGCCTCCTCCATACCCACCAAAGCCCTAGACGGCCGCACATGGGCACCGACGGTTTCAACAAAGCCGTCGGCGTGCCTATTTTGAGGATGAGGAGTGGTTGCCACCTCCCGATCCACCAAGGCCGAAACATACCATATGCGGGCACCAACAATATCCACACTAACAACGTCAAGCTTATTTTGAGGATACCTATGTTTTCCCCGAAGGCGTGCTTATCTTGTAGAAGTTGACAACGTTATGGGCCTATGCCGAGCCTTACTTCGTAAGATGAATGTATTGTGCCTCAACATTGAGCATGTCCCAAAGATGACTACGTTATGCTCAAGTCAACGAACAAATGATGCTCTAAGGCGTTGATAACATGATTTATCGACCTAGTTTAGTCATGCATTTAGGTAAATTTTCCCTTTCTGCATGCATGTTTTAGCCTTAGTTTGTGCCATTTATACTTGTTTAGTTCTACTTTGCAAAAATAGATGTCTACACACGCTATTTGTGGCTTTGTATGTGATTTGACAAATTTCGGAGCTAAAACGATGCATTTGAGGATCAAGCCTCGGAGTGGATGCATTGGAGCGATCATACGCACACGGGAAAGGACGAAGAAATCAAGCTAAAGACATGAGGGACGAATTTGGAGCATCTTGGACATGAATCTCGACCGAGATCATGAAGACTGCACGAGATTTGCATAACTGAGAGAAATCTCGGTGCCAATCTCGCCCGAGATTTTGCCAGATGAGACTGAGATTTTCCAGATGCTGAAGAAATTGAAGACAAATCCAAAATCTCGGGCCCGATCAACCCGAGATCCACCCGAGATTTCTTCTCTGAGCGTAATATTTATTTACGAACTTTTTCCTTTTCGGCCCAACGCTTTTTGGCAGGAAATTTGAGTATAAAATGAAGGCCTGGATACCTTCCAATGTGTACCCGTTAGGAGGCAAATTAGAGTTAGATTTTACCCTAGAGGCAGGGAGTTGTCTCCTACCCTGCCGTCTTCTTCATCATTGTTCTTATTTGCATTTTCATAGATTTTAGATTAAAGTTTCAAACTTTCTTGTCAAACATTGTTCGGATACACTTTGTGATTGAGATTTATTTCATTTGCTGGATTTACAATCATTAAAGTTGAGTTCGTTTCTTTTCTCCCTCTTACCTTTGCATTTCATGAATTATTTGCCTTTCTTAGAATTAATTTGTGATTTTGATATGATGATTATTGACTAGAACTATTGTTGTTCCAAGGTGAATAGAGATTTGTTTATGGCTTGGACTATGATGGATTAGATTGTACTTTATGTTTGGTTTGAATTTGCTTGAAACCCTAATGGTTGGTTGGGAATGAATCTAGGTTAAAACCTTCTAAGCTAGCAACTTGAGTTGATATTTAGACTTCCCCGGTGATATTTCTTCTTAGATATTGACCATAGGTAATAGTGGTGAAAACCTCTATTGGATTGAATGTGTCTTATTGCTACCTAAGTTAGGTAATTCCCGAGACTTATCCGGTAAGGGGTTGCTTATTCCTTAATTAGATAATCCGATTTATACTGAATTTCCACCTTAGATGCCTTGAGACTTACCCGGTAATAAGTAGTTAGGATTGGAATTAGACGATCTTGTGACTTATCCGGTAATAGATCATCATTGGAGAAATGTTCATCCCTGTAGCTTTTCCGCCATAGCCTTATGAGTTATCTTGAGTCCATATGTCATAAACAATGATCTTGAATCATTGGAATCCATTCTTCCATTAATTGATTATCCTTTGTTTGTTTTGCTTTATAAAATAGTTTTCGATTGAATTTTATATTCATGCGAACAACCAAAAACCCTCTCAAAAATATTAATTTTCTTTCCATTATCTTTTCCCATCTATTTCTTAGTCTAGATTTACACTATCATTGATCTAAGTTGCAAACTGAACCACCTAATCCTTGTGTTCGACCTTAGAATACTTGTTCTACTTCGTACGATCCATACACTGTGGGTTCACTACTTATTGAGTGATTATTTACAAGTTATAAATTTAAAACAAGCATATCGTGTTTTATGAACTTGTGAATCTTTATCATTATTGATAAGGATTTGCAGGGTTATAAATTAGCGAACAAGCGTGAATCCTTCTCTTTTATCGGCTCAACCGAGTTGTCTTGAAGATGCAATTAGTATAGACATAGTCCTCATGATTCGACACTCAATACTACAAATGCTCATGTTATACTTATGGGGTAGGTTTTAGTACATCAACCATCATAAATGTCCATAAGTGTCAAACCCTTCTTCAATTATAAATACGATATATTAACTTTTATGGACTCGATAGATTGACACACATCAAGGGTGTTAGCATTAGCTTTCTATGAGTGGTAATAACCTAAGCATAAGATCTCGTTGCAAACGGGGGTGCCACAACCATCCCTAGGGTGTTGAAATTTCAGTGAACACCCTAACGGCCTAACATGTTGTGAGATATAATACATGGATAATCTGAAGGGATATGATTCTCATGCGGATGTATAAAAATTTTGAAGGGGTAATCCGAAGGAATATAACATGATGTGAACACCTTAACATGTTGTGAGATAATATAGGAGTGTGAGGTAAGGGAGGCAATAAAGGGGGAGAGAGATATTGACTCTAGGATTTTTTTTCATGCAGATGTACAAAAATTCTGAACCTAACTACATTGATGTAGTACATGTATATTACTTTACTATTGTATAATAAACTCTATCAATATTTTTTTTTTTAGTTATTTAACAAATCCCTTTGTTACTATAAAAAAATAAACATAAAACATTCAACGAGTCCATAAATATGCGATAAATTGTAAAAGATCGTGTAATTTTTATGGCGTCAGATTTACTAATAACAACCTAAAGTGTAGTGAGACTGTGAATTGATTTTAAAAAAATATTGCACATTAGAGCTGTCACTTTCTTTTTAATAATTAGTCAGATTTAGAAAGAAAGAATATGATATTGATACATTGCGATTGCTCATCGGTTTTGAGTTTTAACGTGTAGTAACAATGCGTGTCAGGTTGATATTAGTAAATTCAACTCCGTGTACTTAACAATTTCATTCGTAAAAGTCTACTTTATTATACAATAAGATAAGATGATACATCAATTTAGATTTTTGATATTTTTCCTTTTCTAACAAAAAAATCTCTTTTCATCCAACTATAAGAAGGTTATATTCAAAGGAGTCAATTCAGGTAAAACAATTTCAACCGGTACGGATGATGAATTGTACGTTTTTTTTTTTGATAAAAGGTAAGCAGTTCGAAGCATTAGACGACACACCGTCTAATGGATCGAAAGACCGAAAGAAATCGGTAGACGGACAAGCCGTCATGAAGAACCATAATAGATGAACATCAAAGAAAACACAAAAGTTCACCAAATGGACCGAAAGCAACAAAATCTTCAAGGGTAAGGAGAGCGACTCGATCATTAGAAGACGAAGAGCAAAAAGTCTGTCGTTGAAGGAAGTACACAGAACAAGAGCCTGGGGAACAACTGTGGACACCTCAGATTTGGACTCGAAGTAGAGCCTTCAGGAGTTGATCACAAATCCACGACCCCTCCAGAACAAACAACTCGAATGTCCCTAATAAAACTTGATCAAACGCTCGGGAGAGTCCACTGCAAAACACGGAACACTTGATAAGCACAAATGATTGACTTTGAGAAGGAGGTCGGGGTGGGTTTTGTTAATGTGTGAGCCTTTTAACCTTCTTTGGTTATCACTTTGTTAAGTGTTACGGTAATGACAGTTATTGATTGATCCTTTCAAACTACTTTTGCTCTCGCTGAGCCAAGTCTTAGGGTAGTGACAATTATTCAAACGTAGATAGTTAGACCGGGATTTAGTATACTTGTGTTTACGCTCAAGGTGGTGTATACCGGATTCGGCATACCTATGACCAAACATGGTCAATTTTTGTTCGGAGTTGCAAGGTAGAGTTTTGTCTAATATCGTCCTATCACTCTGAAATTGATCCGGTTGGTTCTTAAATGATTTGGTTCTGCACAACAAAGTAATAGAGAAATCCAAAGGTAACTGCTTCCAGTTACTAACTTCATTTCAACACTAAGTCGCTGACCACTTTTTTCATTTTCCCTTTTGTTCATGGGAGATTTGTTCTTCTTCACAAAAAGACCTCGTTTTGGTTGACTCCTTTTGCTTTGTTTTCTTTGTGTTTTCTCCGGTACCTCAAAAATGTAGCATTGGCTGCAAATTTGAGGGCAATGCTTCACCTTATGAGTTTCTGCATTGGTATAATTTGTAATCTTTTTCCTTTTCCATTTAATCATATACCTATTACTCATTATCTTGGCAAGAGGCGTGTAGTCTGTTGTTCTTGCTTGTCTTTGAATTCCTGAGTTCATTTGTCTTTGTCCATGTTGCTCCCTCCCGGTTTAGTTCAGAACAAATTTATTGTTCACAAGGTCTAAGAAGTTACATCTACTTTTCGTCAGATTCCGCTGAAACGGAAACTCCTCCGACAGTGAGGAGCAGCAGCACCAAAATTCAACGGACTAGAGGTTGACGGAGGCTCCCGACTCTGGAAGAATGCTCGTCATTGAAGAGATGTCAAAGAAGGGAATCTCCTTATCGATGCCTATTTTTCTAAAGTCCGCCCTCAGATTCGCGTAGCTTGGTATTTCTTCCTTCTCTCCACCTTTCTTCGAGAATAGATCGGGACGTTTCCAACCAATTTTGGTATTCTCGGCACAGATGGATTTGCTCGCGCGGATAGCGCTGTTTTGAATTACGACTGGACATATGACGCCACACTCTCGCCGCCGACGCGTCAGATTCGGATATTCTGCCCTTTTTTTCTTGATTTTCTTAGAGTAGACGAATCGATCGATAGGCAAACAGAAGCCGTGGTTGAGATGTCCATCGATGCTTGTAATTTCATGAGAGAGGAGAAATTTCAAGGATCGTGGACGCCGGGTCAGAGGGTCATGAGATCTATTGGTAGAGGGAACACTCTTCGTAGGCTTTCTATCGGTGTTTTGTTGATTTTGGTTGTCGGATTTTGTAGATTTGCATGCGGCGATGAGGTTTCTAGATCTAGGGTTTTGAGGGGGTGACTTGGGGTCTAGTTCTTCCCCTTGTGCGTGCCATGGCGCGTTCATTGCTATGTCGTTTGGGTTTTTTGATGGGCTCCGTTGTTCTGTCTTATGATGAATTGTACGTTGATATGAATTGTACGTTGATATAGTATAGAATGTTACGCATCAAATATTTTAAAAATAAACCATAAAATGAAATAACAGTGCACAATATGAACTAAGATGATATTCTAATAAAAAATGGGCGATTTTAAAGGCACGGCAGAATAATTCACAAGTGCACGACGTTTACAGTTTTCGGAACCGTCACGGTTCCGGAAACCGTGACCATAGCAAAAAATGGAAAGGAAAAAAAAAATCTGACACGGTCACGGGATCCGTGACCGTGGGATTTTTTTTTAAAATTTTTTCCCCTATCTTAGTAAAATTTGTAGGGTTTAATATTCAACGGTTACGGTTTCCGTACCCGTCACGGTTCCGGAAACCGTGACCGTGGGAAATTTAGCACGGTTACGGTTTCCGGAAACCGTAAACGTCGTGCATTTGTTAATTCCTCCGCCGTGCACTAAGTTCCGTAAAAAATATAATAATAAAACCGTCACTTTCCAAACTATGTTTATTACAACCTGATACTCTTGGCACGTAAAAAAATGTCACCATTTGAAGCTCAAGCTCAACAAATCCCGAGTCCTAGAACACCGATATAGGCTATACAGAAAATAATTAATAACTCTCGACAAAAGATAGGTTGGCAGTTGCACTCTTACTCGTGAGCTGGTAGTACCTTCCACCATGCTTACTAAGCTAGTTTCAGGACATTGTACAACATATGAACATCACATGCTTCTGTTTTACAGTAAATGCAGAGCACACAAGCTGTTGTTTGACAGTAAATTCAATATAGAGAAGTTGAGCAACATCAGGCTACCCTGCATAAACACCGTAACCATAAATTGTTTTAGATCCCTAAAATCTTATCCATGAAATGGACAGCAATTTACCCTTGATCTTAAATTGGAACAAATCTAGAGTAGATAAATAAACAAACACCGTCCTCTTAAATCCTCTGCAAAAGGAAAACTATAGTTCTAATTTACATGAAAGAATCTATTCAGTTCTGCATTGCATACACCAAAAAGAATCATTGTTGATTGTTAACAGTGTAATATGACATATTAACGAGCAGTTTTAACTCACTGTTATAGATTGTCAGTTCCTTGCAAGCTCTGCAGCTTCTTACTCCAGATAAACTTCCAACACAGCCCAAGAATAACTGAATGGCTACAAAACATAGTTTCCAACCTTCATTCTCCCTTCTCTTTGCAATGTTGACAATGGGCTCAAGAATGAGTTCTGAATCTATGATTCAAACATGAGTTGTCTCCACTTAATCAAGAGCAGTCTTCGACTTTCCACCAGTGATTGGATTTGCCCAGCCATCAAGAATTGGTTTTGCAATGGCTGAGTTTGACAGGGCCTGCAAATCAGGTTTTAAATTCCATGAACCTGACCAGATTGATCTGCTCGAGTTATTATCTTGATCATTTAAAGCGGGTGTGCTCGAAGACTTTCTCACTCCTGGTAAACCCTCACCCATAACAGAGGATTCTGGAGACAAATTGTTTTTGCTTGATGTTTTTGTCCTAAGAGCCAACCCCTTCCCTGCAATTGCAGAAAACCAACCACCAATGCCATTCTCCTCTTTCAAAATCTTCTCGGGTGTACGTGAGGTAAAATCAGCTTCCGATTTCTGACGCCGTCTCACTGGTTTCTCAGTCCATTTATCTGAGTCTGTGTCACTGGATTCTCCAAGTGGCACATGGTTCCCCGTATCATCTTCTTCCGAATTAAAAACATTAGCTAAACTTCTACATTTTCCACGAATGCTCAAAGGAGGTTTCATACCCGGGGATGGTTTCTTCAATGATGATCCATTTTCAAGAGAACCAGAAGTTTCTTTATTACTGTATACAGCCATTTCAAATACCTCAGAATGGGTTCCATGGGGACGTGGTTCCTTGAGTCCGTAGTAGCCTTGTAAGGAACTCATTGCTGGTGAGACTTTCTGCTCTGAAGTTGCTTTTAGGGATTCAAATGAATCAAGGATGTCAGGCAGCATACGTCGAGGTGGGGTCCTTCCAGAGACAGATGGCCTGTACCAAGATTTACAATTGCAAAAACAGATTGTAAATGCACCAGCAATTAACATCTACAAGGTAATAAACACGGGTATCTAAGTCAGGTTATTTTGAGTTACAAGTTCCAATGTCTAATTACTATATCAGCCCTTTGGGCATGCCGACGGTTCATCTCCAGTGGTCAGTTTCCTTTTTCCAGGTCGGTAAAATAAAACCTAAAGATCGAACTACATAATTAAAATTATTATGCAAGTTAATGAAAAAGAAGTACAATTAACTTCATAAGTTTCACAAAAAATTACATTAGAAGTTAAGGTTATTCTGAACAGATACGTGAACATAGGATACGGCATGTAGGTGATCAAGAAAAGACATACTATAGATGTATTCTTACTAGAACTAGGATATCGATCTTAAAAGTTAACAGTATTTGTCTTGTAATTTTGTGTAGAAAGCATACACTGTATTATTTCATAGGATTTTTATCAACCATATTGCAGTAATCAAAAGTATATCATACACAATGATGGCAATTTGAAAACAATTCAATATTTTCAAATGATAAAACTGTTAAAAAAGGCTCTACCAAACGATACAAGTTGGGAACTGCAAAATGCTATGAGATGCACCAATATTTATCAAGGAAAAGAACACCATTAAACCCAAGCAAGAAGAATAAAATTACAACTTTGAAAATAATTAACATTAAGCTTCACTAACTAGTCTACAACATGAGCAAGTAGGACGAAAGATACCCTGCAGTGCTGCAGCCATTAGATACAGAAGGTGATGGGGGGTGCCTCCCAGGTAGAGGAATACGGAGTGTCTTAAGAGCAAACATTTGATGATCAGTGACCAAACTGTTCATCCTCCTAATGTCAGCCACCTAACATTGCCATAAAAATAGAATAAAAGCCAATTCATATAGTATATCCAGATATCTTGCAGAACCCTGATACATATCTTCTATGCATGCTCAAGTTACAAAAGGAAAAAATAAAAATGGAATGTCATTGTTCTAACAATAACATAGAAAGAGATTGCCCTAACTACAAATAGTTTAATTCAGACCAGGTAAGTCCAGCTCATGGTTCTCAGATAGGGGCAGGGATCATAAGTCATCATCAATATTCATTAATCATGACAATGAAACTCCACACTTAAGTTTCTAGCAAGGACAAGGACGCACCATTAGCAATTATGAAATTGTTTGTGCATCTATAACTCTGCACTAATTTACGTTGGAAACCGTTGTAGGAAAACTAACCTACAACTCCACAGACACTCAAAACAACAAGAATCAAGACACAACCAGGTAAGAATCTGGTCTGACAATTTTCTATCGAACCAGACCCCAATTGTGGGTTCAAAGCAACCACATTAGGACAGCATATACAAATCCAAAACTCAACGCTGCTGGAATTAAATATAAAGGCAATGAAAAGCTTATATACCTCCACTCCATATTTGATAGCAACACCAGCAAGAGTATCCAGCTTGGAGACGGAATGCTCGAAGAATCGACAAGGAAAATAAGATGACGAAGATAACAAATGCTCTGATGAGGTCGAAACAGGAAAAACCCTGGAGGTCCCTGCAGGACTATTCATGAAATCTTTATCCCCATTCAGTCCGTCCGTATTGTTCTCTCCATAATCGTATTGCTCACTTCTCATCATCTGCACAAAGACCAAATCCCCACCGATGAACCTCCTTTCCTTGTTTCCTCTCTCTCTCCCCTTCCCTCCCTAAAATTGTTCCTATTTTAACCAAAATCTCATTCCAATATCTGATTCAACCTAGCATATCCAGTAAAACAATGAGAACAAATATTTCACATCAGGAAGCAACTCCAATTCCGACCGACAGGGCAGCCTAAACAGATTCCTTCGATGAACGCGAATCTGAATCCGTCAATATCACGCCAAAAACAAATAGTGCGCGAAAGAAACAGATCACCGAGAGTGACGATCGAACAAAAGATACTCGACAAGCCGCGGTCGAATTTGTAGAAGCCGATCAGATTCACGAGCAAAAATTGAACAAGATCCCAAAACCTGTCGAAAATTTGAAGTATCGATCGGAGAAACCGAAGAGAGAATCACAGATCTAGAGAGAGAGAAAAACAGAATATTTTGTGGATTATGGAAAAAAATTCCGCGTTTACGGATTTTCTGTTTTTCTCAAAGAAGCGAACCTTGTGTCGTGTTGGTGTTCGCTGTTTATTACTTTTCCATCTCTTTCCTTCCGATCACTGGTCTTTCTTCCCCAAACCCCAATTATATATTGGCTTTCTAAACGTAATTAAATAAATTATAAAAACTATATAAATGAAATTAAATTACTATGGGACTAAAAATGTGTATTTCCTCAACATTTATTGAGTTTGGACGTCAGATGTCTACACCCATATTTTTTGAATTTCTTTTGGTCAGAAGGAAATCCACCGTGGGCAACACATCTGAGCGTGTTTTTCATAAATATGTAAGAGCATGTTTATTTGCAGGTTGGTTTATTTTCGGGTTTATAAATGAGTTTAAACGGGTTTATAGTTTATTTCTCAATGTGTTTATATATATAAATCATATAAAGTTGTTTACTTGTAGTTTATTAAGATGTCGGCGCATGCAAGTAACACGGGCATAAAAGAGTCGTGTTAAGATGGTGGCGCGTGTGTCCCCCGTTGCAGAGAACTCCACCACGTAACAACTTCCAAACAAAGAACATAGACCTCTCTGGAACACGAAATCCGCCATAACACATGATACAAAGTACCCTCTGAACGCGCAATCTCGCTCTTCAGACTCAACATGGAGTAAGCCGAAGAGATTGTGTAGTTTCCGTCCTATGTATTCCGCCATCCTATCTCATCCTCCAAGATAAGAGAATCTTATCAGCCACCGGTCCTCTCAAAATCTGATATCAACTCCAATTTCAAGCACCCAATTGGCCCCCTTAGAAACCACACCCTGAAGGGCATTCAGAATATCAAACCAAATATATGAAGGAGATGAATGGCGGGTGTTATGTGCTCGGGCATATTTGCTTCATTGGGACACGAACCCGTAGGTTGTCCCCGTCCTTTAAGAACCTCTGACCCAGTTTGCCTCGAACAACCTAATCAAAACTCCCATATGCCGAAGTCATAGGCCCCACAATGCATGGGCAAACATAAATCTTTCCAAGGTATAGTGTGCATGGGGTTGGTGGTCGATGAATGACCCCAAACAAAACTCCGGATGATCCGATCCATGTTATCATAAACAACTTTAGGTATACTCAAAGAAGCCATTGTAAAGACTAGAGGAGAGGCGAGAACGGATCTAACAAGTGTAACCCGTCCCGCAAAACTAAGAGTACTCCTCCGTCATCCAAACAACTTCTTATTCATCTTATCCAAAAGAGGATAAAATGTCTCTTTTGAAACTCATCCTAACTTGGAGGATATGTACACCAAGGTAATTTCCAAGGTTGCGCGTCACATCAACACCACTCAGACCATCCAAATCATCACATAGATCCCTAGACACATTTGAAGACACATAAATTTTAGATTAGAATATACGTACTTTGAGCCCGGAAGCGCGATCAAAGACCTCAATACAACCCATCAAAATCTTCATCTCATAAATGGATGCTTCGGCAAATAGAGTAATGTCATCTGAAAAGAAAAAAGGGATAAGGGAGGCCCTCATCTGAAAAGAAGAATAGGCGTCCAACACCCTTGTTCAACAAAGTCCAAAATGAGGCTACTCAAGCATTCCGCGCACAAGATAAAGAGGTACGGAGAAAGCGGATCACCTTGCCGGATACCCCTCTCAAGGACAAATTGTTTAGTAAGTTCCCCATTTCATAACAAGTGAATCCGAGAAGTCGTAACACACTCTCTAATCATACGAGCCCAAGAAGGTGGGAAACTTGCTTGGGAAATTGTGTCCGCAATAAAGTCTGATCGAATTCGGTTATAAGCCTTTTTCAAATCTAACTTAAGTAGTATCCATTTTTCGGCCATTTTTTCCACTTCATGGAGTGCACCACCTCCTACATGAAGACATTGTTTTATTGTATCAAACGCCCCTGGTCAATTAAGTCATAACACACTACATACGTTGAACCATTACATTCAAGATAACCTTATAAGTATTGTCGGGGGAAATTGGGAATAATTGGATAATCAACCCCGGTTTCTCCACTTTAGCATTTAAAAAAATAAGTGTATCATTCATTCCTTGAGGCAAGGCTTGAGTCTCAAAGAACCGATCCACCTCGTTCTTCACCAATTGTCCAACATATCCCCAATATTTCTAGTAAAAATCTGCCTGAAAACCATAAATATCAAGTGATTTATAGGCTCTCATTGCCTTAACGGCTTGCCAGATCTCAGTCATTCTAACTAGATTGGACAAAGAGCATCATACGTCCAAATAATTTGTAGGGAAACAAACAGTGTACAACAGTGGGAGGGAGTGGGCGTGCATCGTCAAGGTTGTACAATGACTTGAAAAAATAAATTACAGGATCCTCTAGAAGGGAATTGTCACGTACCCAATCCCCACCAATAGACAAGCCAACTACCCTATTCCACCGGTGCCTAATAGTAGTTGAAGTGTTCCGATCACGATTAATCCATTGTTCCTTTGATTTTTGAAACCAGATAAGCTCCTCCTACTCTAGAGTGGACTCTAAATCATGCTTAACACACTCTTCCCTCTTACGAAGACGAGTAGAAGTTATCAAATTCACGTTAGATTGCACACTAGCAAGCTTACTTAGAAGTACTCGATTTTTGTTAAAAACATTGTCAAACACCAAGCGGTTCCACGTTAATAAAAAAAGCTTAAGATAATTAAGAGCATAACATACCTCAGAGTGACTAATCCAACATTCTTCCACCATAGGCATGAAATCACGATGGGACATCCAATCTGTCTTAAAACAAAAAAGCCAACGCTCAGCCTTCACCCCAACTAGGGTCAATTTCTAATAGCAGCGGCGAGTGGTCGGAGGAGAAACGCACAAGATGGCGCATCTGGGCATCTGGGTATAATGAATTAGCCCCAATGCTCAGAAGAATGCGGTCTAGACATTTGAAGACCTTGCTACACCCTAATCGACCATTATCCCAAGTGAAGTCCAGAACCGTATACTCAGGATCGATCAAAATAAATTTATGAACAAGCTGGTTTAGAGAAGAGAACGGTATCACCATGCAACTTACCCGAGCCTCGATCCTTGCCTCTAATATTGATATAAATACAATTAAAGTCGTCCCAATAATATAAGGGTCATCCGTACCACTTAAATTCCGGTCAATATCACTCTTAGAACTTTGCCTCCTAATGATCTATGGTGGAGCATAGACCACAATCAAGCGGAAAGATTTAGAGCCAACAAACACCTTGACGTGGATAAAAACCCTATTACTCGTCTCAATAGAGATTGTCAAGTTATCAACATTCCAAAGGAGTATAATACCTCTTGTCATACCCACTGCCTCCACTGGAAGAAATAACTAAACTTTAACCTATCAAATATCATTTGAGTAGTATCCCTAGACGTATGAAGCTCAAAAATATCCAACACATCAATAGCATGGTGAGCATACAAGTACTTGATCTCTCGTTTGAAACATGTCTTGCAAGCTCCAAATACATTCTAGAAAATAAAATTCATTAATAACATTAAAAAAGGAACGGGGAAACCTGATATCCACTCAAACCATAGATTGCGGCAAGTCATCAATGCCAAACTCGTCCATCGAAGCAACAATATGTCCAATATAATGCTCTAAATTTAGAATTTATAGTAGCTCATCTCCCACTTCATTCTAAGACGAGACCACATCATTTCTAGTGGGTATAACAACAGAATCCGGAGAAGAAACCACACTTGAAACCACCTAAGTGTTGGGAAGAAACATCATGTTATATGGGGATTAGCCGTGTGGTTGCCTTGATCTTTCGACACCACTCGAATGAAGAAGATGGAAAAGAATAGGGAATTGGATTGTGAAAACGAATGATTAATCCAATGATGGTGAAGGATCGGTAGTTGGATATATCTGGTCGAACTCTTGAAGCAACTTGGAGCACACTAGGGAAACTAAGGCCCTAACACACAACCAAGAATTATTGAAGCACCCTTCCTCTATAATCTCACGCAAAGGGGAAAACGGTTGTTTCCAAAGCACGAGAAGTCGCCTGAAGATGATTGAGAGCACCAACTTCCCAATTCAAGTAACACAACGCAAAACAGTCCAAGTTATTAGGTCAAACGAGATTCCACGCGCTCAAGAACAAGATTTCACTTATTCAACTCTCCCCTTCTTAGGAAGACGCTCGATTCACAAGCCAAGAAATAATATCTTGAATAGGATTCCACCTATTCGCTCTTCCCTTCTCAAAAAGACACTCGATTCCACATGCCACTCGAATCCACGAGCAAAGAAATACTAAAAAGTATATGTGTTTTATTCATTCAAAGTTCTATAAAAAAATGTGGCTCCTAGATGCCTCATATAGGCCTTGGAGAAAAACCCTACTAGTTAGGGTTTCAATAAAAGGATGGGCTGAAAATCTAATATAAAAAGCCTAAAACAAAACAAATAAAATCAAGCCAATATTTAAAAGAAGTCTAAATATGAGCTGAAATAAAAGATCTAAATAAGGTCTAATTTAACCAATAAAATAGGTCCAACTTATAGGGAAAACGTCTAGCTCCTTATAATCACGCATGCCCACGCAAACGTTTGTTTCGACTCTCCTCATTGCCCATGCATATGTGATCATGCATGCATGTGAGTGATGTAGCTTCCATACAAGTCTTCTCTTGGTTCCAACGAGCTCTCTTTCATGTCTTCTCCTTGCCCATGCATATGTGATCCTTAACACCGAAAATATTGCTAAAATGGCCCATAAAATCAGAAATGTTATCAATATGTTCAATGGGATCAACATTCCAACAAAATCAACAATACTTATCAACATGTGCAATAGAATCGGTATGCTCAAAAGAAGGTGCATTCTCAGTGTTATCCTCTACAAAATTAGCATGCCACATAGGAGGATTATCAACAACACACTCACCTATAGGGGCAATAAATTTTTCATGATCAACATGCTCCCTAGAAGTTATATAATCGGACATAAGTAATACATGATCACAAGATATTTCAACAATTAAATCATCATGCATTATAGATGGGTCATTAAAATCAGCCTTAGACTCACAAGACTCTCGACCAACTATCTCATTATCAACATTTCCATGCTCATCTAAACTAGAGATAGAGGGTGTAGAATGACTCCCCCTTGGGGCTGTTGTAACCCCAATCTCGCTTGTTGTTGAAGATGGTAAAAGTGGACTACAAATAGGCATTGTAGGAGGCAAAATAGGGGAAAATATGTTAGTGATCTCAATGTGTTCCACATTCCTATGATGAATCCATGGAGAACCAAATAACATATGACATTGACGCATAGATACGACGTCACATAAGATAACATCCTTATATCTCATTATCTCGAAGTAGACCTCAACTTGTTGATCTACTTTGACTAAACCCTATTGTTTAGGCCAAATAACCTATATGGATTAGGGTGGTTTAAAGTAGGCAGTTGCAGTTTCTCGACCATCTCAATGCTAACAAGATTATGACAACTTTCTTTAGCTATAATTGTCTTAACAATCTTGTCTTTAACTAGACACATAGTTTGAAACATGTTACTAATTTGATTATGTCTAGATAAAGTCGATGGGTTACATTCAGTCCTAATAGCATTTAAACAATCTTGGTCTTTATTCAATAAAGAAAGGTTAGGATTACTCCCTTGGTGTACTTGCTAGACATTCACTTTGCACTCCTTTGCTGGTAACCTGCGTTCAAGAGCAGTGAGCATCCGATCTAATCTGACGTACATGGCCCTATAGAGGGCTCGATTCTCATCAATTTCAAAGGGTTCGGGAACCCTATAATCAACTCCTTTTCCCACAGTAGGCATCACTCAAATCAAGCAAACGCGTCAAGTTAGTGATAATAAGAAAGGTAGCTCTCACAGTGTATCTCTCGTATCACCTCACTATCTCGTCACCTTCAAGCTTATCTTAGCCGGTTTGAGAAGGTCACAACGAATCTGCAAGTAATACCTTAAAACAAAGACAAGTCAATGTGTTCAGGAGCTACAATCAAATAAGACAATTGACCTCAAATCTCAAAAGGAGAAACGGATTTTTAGAGTGGTGCTAACAAAGGGCAAAGCATAACTAGACTCGTTTGTCAATCTCAACCAAAAACAATAACTTATAAAAAGACAAAATGTACAACCTTAAAATAAGGTAAAGGGATGGTAGAAGTAGGGATAGAAGGTGGTCTAATCTCAACTTCGGAGAAATCCGGGAACATCACTTAATATGTACAGACAATGAGAAACAGACTCCCAAAAAAAGTAAGTGGGCAAGTTTGAGCTTCGGAACAATCTAGTAATTATAAAGATATGCACGACAACTGTAAATGAAAACTATATCTTATATACATTTTTTTTTTGATCTGACTTAGATCTTCTTCTTTTTTTAAACTGAAAATCAAAAACGAATTTACAAAGATAAAGAATAGAATGCAAACCCTACTAAGGTACATTTATCTTCGAACCATAAGCGGTGGAGGGCTATAAGCGACGGCAACACAACACAAGGGTGGCTCGACAAAGGTCATACCAAGTGTGGATCAGCTCTTGGATGTAGGTCCAGTCTCCTGGAGATGTCCTTGGCTCGGTACAGATCAAGAAGCCAAACAAGATAAACAAGAACCGAAGGCTGGTGGTCCGGTTTTGTAGTGGGTTCGAATGGAGGTTTTCGGATCTGATCTTGGGCGACTCAGGCAAGGTTAGGGGTGAGGGTTCGGGCTGGGTATAAACCAAATTGGTTCGGGAAGGTTCAGAGGGGGTTCAAGGTTTTGGTTTAGGGTTTGACGAAGTGAGGCAAGGGTGGTTTGGGGTTTCAAGACTCGGTTTTGGCTAGGTTTCCGGTGGGTTTTTCCGGCGGGGTGTGACACCAAGGAGATGAAGTCAGTGGCGGTCAATGGTGGAGGCGGGGTTGGGGTGTTTTTGTGGAGGTTTCACGTGAATCTTGATCCAATTGCAAGGAAATTGGACTTTTGATTCAACCGATTTGTTTAAAATTCGATCATGAATCTTGTAGGATGAATTTTCCGATCAAGAACGGGTAAAAGATAGGATCTTGGATGAGGTATGAAGGTGAAGAACAAGCCTCAATTTAATCTTGTACAAGTAATTGAGTTCGGAATTGAAATAAATAAAAGAAACGAGAATAGTAGGACTAGCCCTTGCAATAATTGCTCCAGTGACTTTTTTTTGTAGAACTTCTTAAAGGATCTTGAAGTTCTGATTTTTCTTGGTGGATAGGTGTTAATTAGCGCAGCTCTTATACCACTTTGATACGGGGATTAGCCGTGTTGTTGCCCTAATCTTTCGACACCGAAGACTCGAATGAAGAATATGGAAAAGGTGTGGGAATTGGATGATGAAAACGGATGATTGATCCAATGATGGTGAAAGATCAGTAATTGGATAGATGTGGTCGAACTCTTGAAGCAACCTGGAGCACACTAGGGAAACTAAGGCCCTAACACCCAACAAAGAATGATTAAAGAACCCTTCCGCTATAATCTCACACAGAGGGAAAAGAGATTGTTCCCAAAGCACAAGAAGTCGCCTAAAGATGATTGAGAGCACCAACTTGCAAATTCAAGTGACACAACGCAAAACAATCCAAGCTATTAGGTCGAACGAGATTCCACGCGCTTAAGGACAAGATTCCACTTATTCAACTCTCCCATTCTTAGGAAGACGGCCAATTCCACGAGCCAAGAAATAATATCTTGAATAGGATTCCACCTATTCGCTCTTCCCTTCTCAGGAACACACTCGATTCCACGAGCCACTCGGATCCACGAGCAAAGAAATACTAAAAAGTATATGTGTTTTATTCATTCAATGTTCCAGAAAAAATGTGGCTCCTAGATGCCTCATATAGGCCTTGTAGAAAAACCCTACTAGTTAGCGTTTCATTAAAAGGAGAGACATAAGTATGATTATGACCAGAGAGATGATGAAATGATTAGAATATATACGCACACACAATTAGATGCTTATCAAGTTAATGAAGATGATGATTATTTACGTGATGATCACGATAAAGGAATATGGACTAATGAATATATTTCATCACCAAATAAAGAAAACAACAACGATAACAATAAAAGGAAAAGGAAAAGGAAAAAGAAAAGGAAAAGTATAAACTGAGGGTAATGTGAATTTAAGTATGTAAGTTGATTTTTCATTGTCATTTTATTTATTATGTTTGTTGGATTTATTGAACATGAGTGTTGAATTTTTTTTACTTTTTTATTTATTATGTTCGTTGAATTTATTGAACTCGATTATGCAGGCTTTATTTTACTTTGTTTTATGTTTGCGGAATTTATTAAACACAAGTATGTATGCTAAATTTATTGAACTCAACTGATATGCTGATTTTTTCTAGTGTGTTTTTATATTTGCTGATTTTTTTTGGTTGTTTCTTGTAGACCAATGACTTTTGCTAGATTAGAAGATGATGGAAAAGGATATGATAAAAGTGTGCGTCGAAGAGGTGCCTCTATTGACAAGGTTGATAATAGAGGCACCTCAAATTATGGAACTGATTAGAAGATGATGGAAAGGTTGATAAATGGTCGAAAAATGGCTTGGTTTCGGTTCGGCTTGATTTCGGTTCGGCTTTCGACCATTCAAGTGATTGAAACCGAAACCAAGCCGAACCGACCACATAATTATGGAACTGATTATGATGTGCGTAGCCTTATCATTTTCCTCTTTCTCAAATTTCCCGATTCGTTCTTCCATGAGCGATTTTCTTCAAAAATTTTCTTCCTTCAGTTCGGTTTATAGATTCAACTTCCCTAATTGCTACTTTCATATTCTAGTCCAAATCAAAATCCCAAACCAAAACCTTAAATCTAAGTTGTTAGTTGAATCAAAATCATGTTTCAAGAGATAGTTTTTGAATCCGAACAACAATTTTCCGTCGATGACATGAGAAGGAAACCAACAAACTTTATGATTATGAATTGAATCAACAAATCTAGATTGTTTGTTTTAAACACATTTTAACCCGGTTGACGAGTCTCCGATGCTTCATCCCATGATCACTGTTGGCTGGTGTTATAGGTTCGGTATAACAATCATCGTTGGTTGTTGTTGCAGGTTCGGGATCATGATCACCGTTGGTCGTTGTTGCATGTTCAAGATTAAGGTCGATCGGTAATGGAAGGTTTGTTTCAAGATTAAGGTCGATTACGACTCTGAACCGCTCGGTGACTCCCATGACCACGTGATGAAGAACGTACGAGAGAAAGAGATCGAGAATAATTTGTTGTTAAGAGTAATAGAATTAATGAAGGTCATGTACGTTGATGTGTATATATAGAATTGAGTAATTGACGAGGTTAAGTTGAGATAGATTTTGTATGATAGATTTTGTTTATTCTTTACGTAAATAGAGATTTGATGATAGTAAACAGTAGATAGATATTGTCCCATCAAATCCAAGTCTTTCCACATATATCAAAACTATATTTTTCTTAATCACAAAAACTTTTTGTCCACTTTATTAAAGATCATTTGTTTTTTTTAATCAAATTTATGATAAGTATTACAAGATCAGAATTCATCTATAACAAACCGAAGAGGGTAGGAATCCAACTATTGTAATCATTTTGCCTTTTATCTTTTACTATGTTACGTGACTTATATAACTAGTGTGACTAGTTTAGGACCCGTGTTGTGCACGAGTATTTTTGAATTTTCTAGATAGATCGTGACCTTACATTTACTAAGAGACAAAAAACTTCATATTTTGTCGACATTCATTGAGTTCGGGAATGGTGTTAGACGTTGACACCACTATTTTTGAATTTTTTTAATATTAGGGTTTTGGACTCTGACGCCAAATTTTAAATCCATTTTACTAGACACAAAAGTATCATGGATGATTAAAAAGATTATTGTTTTGGGCGTCGTAGTCATGGAAATTTTTTCGATAACAAGTAAATTATAAATTGCGTAAATAACACATCCCTTTTAATAAACATCAGTGTGTGTGCGTAGTTTTGATTTCACGCTAGATTCGTGACTACATATATAACGTGTATAGTTAGAACCGATTTGAAGCCGGTAGGATCCGAGTGCCGACTAACAAGGTATATAACATGCGTAGTTGTAGTTGTGCCCACAAAAACACAACTATACACATGGTCGTCCAATAAGTTTTGGAGGCCTTGTGTCAACGTAAAAAAAAAAACTTTTATTCATTTTAAAAATTATGATTAAAATTAAAAAAAGGGCTTTTTTCTTTTATTAAAAAGTATATAAAATATTGGAAATAAAAAGTAAAATGAGTTTCTTAATAACTTTAAATGTTATATTTTAGAGAAAAAATAAATAAAAGATAAAATTTAAAATATTTTAAAACATGTGTAGAAAAAAATCAAAACCGAAACAAAACCGAACCGACCACATAATTATGGAACTGATTATGATGTGTGAGCCTTAACATTTTCCTCGTTCTCAATTTTCCCGATTCGTTCTTCCCTTAGCGGTTTTCTTCAAAAAATTTCTTCCCTCGGTTCGGTTTATAGATTCAGCTTCCCTAATTGCTTCTTTCAGATTCTAGTCCAAATTAAAATCCCAAACCAAAACCTTAAATCTAAGTTGTTAGTTGAATCAAAATCATGTTTCAAGCGATAATTTTTGAATCCGAACAACAATTTCCGTCGATGACATGAGAAGGAAAACAACAAAATTTATGATTATGAATCCGAATCAACAAATCTAGATTGCTTGTTTTAAACTCACATTTTAACCCGGTTTACTAGGTCCTTCGATCTTTGGTTTCTAGTTATCGGTTGTGTTTCTTACCTTTTGTATATAAATATTTAATTTAGTTTATTTATTTTAGTTTTTAAAAGAATCGTGAAAGTGAGACATCGCCTTCCCGTGTTCGATCCTAACTCCCTATACTGTAATGGGTCTTGTTATTTTTTTGTGAGATCTAATACTCACACTTCACCCCTCATGACATACTCAACTAGAATAAGTGGTATTTGATCCACACATCCGCGGTTAAGATGTTCCTAGTGAAAGGGTTAAAATTTGGTCTTCATGCTCTGAAGATCACGACTTGTGCAAGGAACTCATTCATCCCATATCATGACTTTATCAATAGGGTTTGAAAACATTCTTTAAACCGGTGATTAGGTTCAGGGTTAAGTCTTACTTCACCTTTCATGCGAGCTTGTTTTGAAGCTTGGAAAATTCATTAGGTTCTCTTAACAACCTTCCCATCAAATGTGATTTCTTCCCCTGCTTGAAAATTGTCTTGTATTTTGATAGCTCTATCAAGAATTCATTTAAGGCTAGATTCTTATATGGTGGAGTTATTTTCTTTCGAAGCTCTCCTTTCTCACATTTAGCAAAAATATCTCCCCTTTCTAGAAGGCTTGGAAATTTGTTCATTTTCCTAGGGTGTTGTAGCATTGTTGTTTTTAGAGCTAGGCTCATAACATGTTTAGTAAAATTATGTTCACGGTTGTGGTCGTGGTTAGGGTTGTAGTTGTGATTTTAGTAAGCGTTGTTTTGATATTTGTGGTTTATGAAAAAAAACTCATATACATTTTAGTTGGATGGTCATTAGTTTTAAATTTAGGTAAAGACCAAAATACCCCTATCACTTCTATCTAATTTATGCACTAGTCCTAACACATTCAACAAAGGCCTCTTCAAAGAGGAGGAGGAGGAGAAGAAGAAGAAGAAGAAGAATAGGGCAAGAGAATGGTAGAGAAGAAGACTCCGGTGATTGCAAAAGGAGAAGGAGAATTGGCTATTTTTAGAACCCTAATCTAGTCAAAGATAAAACTCCTTCTTAAACCTGAAACCGATACTAAACATCCTCAGTAGTAATTAGATTCATCCATGAATCTAACTTTTTTCATCCCAAAGTTAATACTAAACACGGCCTTACTATTTGTATTCCGGATCGAAGGAGGAGGAAGTTGATTAGGGGAGGCTTTTTCAAATTCTAGTAGCTTAAAATTTATCTTTTTGAAAGAAATTTTTGGTTTTTTCATTGTGTGATTTGAAGAGAATATTTAGTTTGAAGTAGATGCGAGTCCAAGTTGAGTACAAGCTTTGGTTTAAATGTCCAAAAGCCCAAGTAAATATTTAGTCTGATCAAGGTTTGGGGACCAATAATTCAAGATTAAGCATAAGGGAAAATTTATCAAATAAGCAAGTATAGGTTGTACTAGTTCCATATATCCCATTGAGGATATTTGTATTGCGATCATCATACTAGCAACTGAATAATAGGAAGTCGTATAGTAAGATACGAAGAAAAAAGGTCAGAAAATACATGAGATTCATTTGTTTACTAGTGTGTTTATCTTCATATTTGGGTTTCAACCGCACTCAAAGTGAAATCCCATTGGAAATGACGCAAATTTTCTGATAAGCCTTAACTCACATTTATTACTCAAAAAGACCAGACAAAGATACCATTAGAGATTGTAAGCGGGAAGAGAGAGGGAGACTCGTAACGAAATTCTAAAGATTTCAACGCTAAGCATCGTTCCCCAAAACTTCATATCCTCATTTGTTCTACCACTTAATTTATTTTCCCTTTTTGCTTCTACATTAAAGGAACTCTACCCCAAATCACAATCTATGGACTGAAGAGGCTCTAAAATATCTGACGGCTAATAACCATTTAAAACAGAAACTGAGCTCCCCCAATTAGGAATTGTGCAACAATTTGTCCCAGGTCTGCAGGCTGCAGCTTTAATTAAATATCCCATCAAAAAATAAAAGCATAAAACCGACAAAATATATCGGTCACTAAACTCTTTATTCTCTTGTAATGAAACAATACTGTGGTTTACCAGGCAACACGGCAGAAGAAAGACTAAAGTTCTAATATACAAGTTGTGCATTGAGGACAATCACTATTGTATGGTATAGAATGATGGGTCATAGTTGACGGTATAATATGACACATTACTTAGCAATTTAAACTCACCGCTATAAGGTTGTCCATTGCAGTTGCAGCTTCTTTTTACTCCACCCAAACTGTAAAAAACTAAGTATCCAAGAATATTCTGAATGTCTTTTGCCTACCAAAACCTTCTTTGCTTTGCAATATTGACAATGCTTTTGTTCCATCCCTCTCCTTTTGAAGTACCCAAATGTCAATTCACAAGAGCTTCACTAGTCGAGAGCAGTCTTCGATTTTCTACCCGTTATTGGATTTGCCCAACCATCAAGAATCGGTTTTGCAATGGCCGAGTTCGACAACGCCTGTAAATCGGGTTTCAAATTCCAAGACCCTGACCAGATTGATATGGCTGAGTTATTATCCTCATCCTGTAAAATCGGCGAGCTTGAAGACTTTCTCACACCTAGTAACCCATCAGCTATAATAGAGGCTAACAGCCCTGAAGCGTTTGTCCCACCACCTTCACTTTCTGAAGCTAAATTGTTTCTGCTTGATGTTTTTGTCCTAAGAGCTAACCCCTTACCTGTGATAGCGGAAAACCAACCGCCAATGACATTCTCCTCCTTCAAAATCTTCTCGGGTGTAATAGGTGAGGTAAAATCGGCTTCTGACTTTTGGCGACGCCTCATTGGTTTGTCAGACCATTTGTCAGAGTCTGTGTCACTGGATTCTCCAAGTGGCACGTCCTCTTCTGTAAAAAAACCATTAACTGAACTTCTAGATTTTCCATTAAGGCTCAAAGGAGGCTTCATACCAGAGGAAGGTTTCATCAATGACCCGTTTTCAAGAGAATTACCACTTTCTTTATTGTAGATAGCCATTTCAAAACCTTCAGATTGGGTTCTTTGTGGATGTGAATCCCCTAGTCCATAGTAGCCTTGCAAGGAACTCATTGCTGAAGAGATTTTCCGATCTGGAGTTGATTTTAAGGATTCGAATGAATCAAGGATATCAGGTAGCATACGTCGAGGTGGGGTCTTTCCAGATGCAGTATTCCTGTAAAAAATTATAATTGAAATCAAACTATCAATGCTTCAATCACAAGCAATTAATATCTACCCGATAACTACTGAAAGATAAGATGTATTTGAAGTCAGGTTATTTTGGGTTACAATTTTGTTTAGAAGCAACCAACATTCTTTAGTTGCATGTTATCATGCCTCGTTATGTTTAGACAAGTCTAGCGATCATCTTTGAATTTCCATAATTTGTTTCCATTTAGTGATTACTAAATTATCATGTGTGTATTTCCATATTTCACATTTCATCTGATGTCACAGCAATAGACTGGAAGATCAAACTACAAACACACGCAACCTCTTAGGCAACTCAACAAGAAATGAAGTAAGTTTCATGACAATTTCAGATCAGGAGACAATAACGCTATCTTGAAAGATTCGCAAAACGGGGATAGAGTATTAAGAACATAATCAAGAACAAGCAGATAACTGCTGAAGAGCTTAGGAAAGAATTACATATGATTTGGTCAGAAACCACCCTGTATCTATACAGGGCACAACCAATTAGTATAACTGCGACTTATCTCTCATAAGTTATATCATTACTCTTGGAGCTTAACAGGGAAGGCATACATAATAAATTATACTGCAACAACTATATGTGAAGGCTTTAGCCTATACAATGATAAATCACTGAAAACAACTCAAAGTTCAAAATAGATATGATAACACTGCTTACAGCCATAAATTCACCTGAATAAATATGGTATGAAGATGAGTTGAGAACTGCAAATGCTATCAAAAGAACTAATCATTTTAGTTACTTCACAAAAACAATCATTTGAGTAGGGAAAAGAGCACTTCCAACTGAGGCAAGTGGAACAGAATTATAGAAGTACAACTGGAAACATAACATTAAACTTTATAATATAAATCTACACTAGAAAGTTGAACAAAAGATACCCTGGACTGCTGCAACAATTAGACAAAGAAGGTGATGGAGGGTGCCTCCCAGGTAGAGGAATACGAAGCGTCTTCAGTGCAAACATTTGCCGATCAGTGACCAAGCCGTTCATCTTTTTTATATCAGCGACCTAAGAAAACCATTTATTTAGTGAAATACATGGAAACAATAATCCACTTTACTCTATAATGACACAAGATATGAACCCAAATTCATTTCCAATAACATTTGCATTCTAAAAAGTTAGGAATTTGATGAAGAATCATGTAAATTAAATTGAATAAATCTGATACATATATTCTATGTACACTCAGAAAATAAACAGATATGAGTACTTTTTTTTTGGTTAAAATAGAAATGAGTACTAATGCAAATAACTTGCCCAAACTCCACATAATTTCCTTTAAACCAGGTAAGTCCAGCTCATGGTTCTCAGGTAAGAGCAGGGGAAACAAGTAACGGTCACCATCATTAATCAATGATGAAAAAGAGATTCCACCTTTATTGTGGCAAACAAGGACGCATCATTTAGCGATTTATGAGAATGATGCATATCAAAGTTAAAAAACCTACACTAGTTTATTCTGGAAACCAATTTAGGAGAAGTAACTAATTCCTGCTACACATCAAATAGTACAGACAGTAAGACCAAGGCACAATCAAGCAGTTATCAAACAAAAAAAAGCACAATCAATCATTGAACTAAAACAATGAAATAACATATCAAGCCATGAAAGCACCGCCAAAGAGACATGGACTGTTGTGTCCTCGTGAACTTTCTTATCAAACTCAGATTATAAAATTGGAAATTTAAATTTTTAACACTCTCATGCAGTTCTACAAATCCAAAAGGGGAAAGATCCCAGTCGCAACTGGAATTATAATATAATGGAAAGAAAGATAGAAATAGATACCTCAACGCCATATTTGATAGCAACTCCAGCAAGCGTATCTAAATTGGAGACTCGATGCTCGAAGAATCGGCAAGGAGAAGAAGAAGAAGAGGATGACGAGGAAGACGACGATGAAGAATAATGCCCTGGCGAGGTTGGAACTGGAAAATTTTTGGAATTGGAAGCCCATGCAGGGCAATTCCCATTCAATCCATCCGTAGTGTTTTCTCCATAATCATACAACTCATTTCCCATCATATGCAGCAAAGACGAAAAATCCCCACCGACAAACTACCTTCCTTGCTCTTTCTCCCTCGGAAACTTCCTAATCCAACAAATATCCCATTCTAGTATGAAATCAAACCTCGCATGGCCATAGCTATCACAAGGCGAGGTCGAGCAAAAATCTGCGAAACCTAAACAGACTATTGAGATACAGGAACGCGAATCTGAATCCGTCAAGAACACGCAAACAATGCAAAGAGATTGCAGAATGCGATGATCGGACAAGAGAAATAAAACAGAAATCGCGCTCCAATAAAAGGAAGGCGATGAGAATGAAATCGAAAAGATCCCTAAGGGTGTAGAATTATTGGAAGCAACAAATATGAATCGTAGAAACGGGAGAGGGAATCGCAGATCTAGAGAGAGAGAAAAGTGGATTATAATATTGTGTGGATTGTAGGAGAAAACTTTCCGCGTTCATGGATTTTCTTCATCAAACAATCAATGAAACGCACAAGGAGGAGCGGTGTTTTGGTGTTGCCTCATTTCTGCTTCTCCACCTCTCCTCCCCTTCTCTCTTTCCTATCGCTCATTGCTTTATCGGGGGAATTTTTATTCCTCCCTTTTAATTAAATATTTTATTTAACGCACTCAAATTTCATGCGAAATTAATGCCTTCAATCGTTGTGAAAGTGTCATATTTTTGGACTTTTGCATGAATTCTTCCTAAACGTTAGTATTAAAAAAGTATATATACGCTGGTAAAATTTATTATTTTTTTAAAAAAAATAACTTTTATAAATTCTAATTTTACTATTAATCTCTACCATAAGCCCATAAGGTCATTTTGACCTTTGCATGAGTTCTTCAAACTTTAGTTATAAAAGAAAAATACTCCATCGGGTTCATCATATTTATCATAAAATTTATGATATTATAAGTCTAATTAATAAATACTAATATTTTATTTTTAAAAAATTAGATATTTTTTTTATTATTTATATTTCCAAAATACTATTTTCTTTATTTCTGTTATAATTCACCATTGTTTTTTTTAGATTTTTTATTAACTATTATAAATTATTAAATATTAAATATTTTAGTTTTAGTTTTATTCTCTAATATTAAATATTGAAAACCAGAGGGTATATAATATAGGTGCTTTAGTGGTAAAAAAAAATATTTAAAAATATTAAAATTTCTAATTCTATTATTGAATAATTATATAAATTTATTAACTCAATTTTATATCAACATAGTTACCCAAAATAGTGATTTTAAATTTTCTATATTTCCCCTATTAATTGTTGCAATTTACACTACCTAAACTTTTAAATATCTTGTTGATTTTTGTAGAAAGATTTGTATTTATTTAGCTATAAATTAATGGATCACATTCAATGAAAGAATATTTATAGCCCATATTTGTTGGATAAAATAGCAAGATATATTGGCTGAAAGAAGGTTATATAGGATGAGATATGGTATAGCCCGTATTTATTATAGTGGTGTTGATTTTAGCCTTGGTTAGATAAAGATTTTTTTTTCTTAATTAATCTTTTAACTTAAATACACTTATAAAAGATAGTAAAATATTTTGTGCATTTAGTTATTTAATTTTAATTTTTTTAAAAGATATATGTAAAATGAAAGATTTTTAAAAGGAAAAAATAACTCATAATAATACAAACTATCAACACTGAACCGAAAATAATACCAACTTTGAAAATTACTAGGGACGATACAAACTATCAATGTAGTTTCCAAAAATAATATGACATCTTCTTTTTCAACTTAGCAACTATTGCACATGGTTGCCAACATAACTTGAAGAAACTATTTTTTTCAACACTGAGGTCATTTGAACATAACCCCGGTTTGGATAAGATATATGTTCATTATGTAAACTGTGATACTCTACACCATAGACTTATGGAGTAACTCCTTCCCTTCTTGCGATAAGAGTTTATCTTTCACCCTCATAGTTTCTTACGGATTATGTTTATGATGCCATCAAACAACTCTATCTTTGATCTCCCCAACACAACCAAAAGCCCTATGTATTTTCAATGCCCTTCCACCAATTCCACCCCAAATGCACAAGCTAAAAGGACTCTCTCCTGACAAGAAACATGGCAACTAAAGATAAATTTCGATTTATACTGATAAATCATTTGCCTAGATACACCTTCAAATTGTCGGATCACGTCGAGAATGGAAATGAAAATTTGAGTTGTTTCCATGAAAAATAACAAACTATCATCCATAAAAAGAAGATTGGGATACTCTTGGAGTTCCTCGATAGATCATAATTATAGTAAATCTACTCCTCGCCACCTCTTTGATGATAGATTTTAGAAAACACCAGCAATGGATTGGGACTCGAACATTGTAGATCCATATCAACGAGATGCAAACCGATGTTAAAGACACAAACTTTGATCTTGTAAGTAAATAAATAAATAAATAAATAAATAACTAAACAGAAACGAAATCGAAGCAAAAAGAGCAAAGGCCTAAATAAGTGTAAGACCGATCGCCCACAGGGTAATATCGATCGACCTCCTCGGAAAACAACGTAAAATAATGAGGGAGAAAGAAGAGGGAACATTTATATCTTCATAGGAGTCGAAGCCAAACAACTCGAAGGTAGGAGAAAAGATAATATGCAATCAATCAATAAAGCAATTTCAAAGTCCAAATCATCACAACGTGCATATGATATAGATCTCAATTGGCAATTCCACAAGTGAATGTAAGTCTAGTTATGCGAGATATAACTTTTTCTTATTGTCACGTGGTTTGGACGTTATTTGGCATAAATTAATGGTTAGTTGATTGTCACGTACCCAAGACGGTGCATATTCCTCACATTGAACTCAACATGGAGGTATGAGTGACTTGGCTCTCGCATTTTGCCATCAATACCTTGAAGAACGTATAGAAAAGGAAGATTTCAAACTCGACTTTTGTATTTTACAAGAATAATCCAATAACTATCATAACTTATACAAACATACATCCAGGCCTGCATACATCCAACATATAGAATCAATTCAACATCATAGATCAATGTAGTTTGGCTCTCCAAATCCTAGGGAGAAAAAAGAGAAGTAGGCAGCATACATGAACAAAACTCAAATGCATTATTAAAGACTCAAAAATGAGTCAGTCGGTCGGTGAAAAAATATGGCGACGGAAACTCGTAAATTTGCAAAAAAGGAAGATGGTCAAACCTAATGATCTCAAGCCTTATTTATAGAGAGAGGAACTAACCTAACTCTCTAGCTTTATTTTCTAATAAGATAATATTAAACTAAACTACCTATACTATTCCTAATGGATAAACATAAAACATCCGAGTGGACGGCTAAAAGTTCAACCCAAACCAAAATGGGTAAAAGGAGAAGGATGAATGTCATCTAAGTAGGCTCGATCATCACTCAATAGGGTCGACCGGCCTTACTAGACCATGTTGTTGAACCTGGTCTATAATTTGTTCATTGACGTTATCTCTTCGATTGGAGATCATTTGTAGGTCACGTGTAGGGAGTATCAACACTAGACCGATCAGGCGGAGATAAGACTTAACTCTCAATATGACCTAGCTCTCGATCAGTGGCAATCACCTCCGGTATTTTGGTGTTGTACATATGGAGAAGCCTATTCAATACCCCTCGTAATGATCTATGTTCTCATGTGCCATGAGTACAAATCCAATTGCAAATGTTTAATTGTGCTTGTGATATTGACGATCTCCAACAACCGCATATTGTATCCACAAATAAAACAAGAATCCAAAATGATGAATACATACAAGTGAGGTACATATAATGATGTGTATGAAACGAATTGAACCAATAATGCTTACTCATTGGTCTTCTATGTCCAGAACATGACAATAACGTAAGTAAACATGTTCAACAAATGCCTATAATTTAAATGTGCGAGAAAGAAATCAACCTCCTCATATGAATCCGAACATCTTATAATTCGATCACATAGTGTTTGCGTTCCTTCAACGTATGAAGTTCTTGTCGTTATGATCTTCTTCTTTCAACTTGGTCAATCCTCATGTGACGTTATACGTAACATCCAATTGCATAGTTTTAAGATATGTTTTGGTTTCAACCACGATCATAGTTAACGCTTCACCTTTCGAAATCGCGTGTGAGTCTAGCGTCTCGCATATGCATGTCCCCTTAAATATTGGTCATGAAGTATGTGGTCGTGCACTGCTTTTTTTTATGTACAACAACGACTATGATGCTAATGTTGCACATTAGCATCGTAGTCGTATCTCACATGTAATAGCTGAATTTATTTGGGTAAATAACAATCTCATTTTATAAATTAGATTTGTTTAAAGTTACAATATAACAAATTTGTTATTGTTACTTTAACATAGGGATAAGATTAACTTAATTACCAAATCTCAACAAAAAAATAATCAAATATAAGCTAAATTGTGAATTTTGGTTAAAAAATAAAGATTATATCAAATATTTTTTGAATTAAGCCTATTTACTTTGATGAGAGTTTTAGTTTATTACATAAGTTTTAGCTTAAGATCTTTGTTACAACATCAAAAATTTATTTTTCTATCACTATAAATATAAATATGTTTAGTTTGCAATCTATTGTAAAGTAGGATACTCTTTCTTCGTCTTTTCATTATTTTCATTCTATGAAGCGTCTGTTCTCTATATAAATGTACATCTTCCTCTATCCACAAGAACTTTTTTCTTAGCTTTGATGCATGTTTTATGCTAAATTATTTTGTATATCTTATATATATCATAGGAGTAACACTCCTTGTCACGTGTCACACAGAAAAATACTCACTGTCAGGGACGGAGCCTGAAATATTATAAGGATGGGCAAAAATTTTATATTGTAAGTTTAGATTTATAATTATAATAGGCTAAGTATTAATATTAAAAATCTTATTACGTTTCGTAAACCTTGTAGTCATATAATGATATATATATTTATGTATTTACTATAATTAATTAAAAATATATAATTAATTAATTAAAGTTGTTATTATATAACGTACTTTAAAAATTAATTTATTACTATCATGAATATTCATAATGAAAGAAACAAGAAATGAAAACTATAAAAATAATAAGAGATAAACTATCAAAACTAGTGTACTACTTAATTGATTATTAGGCCCCACGTAATAATGGGATGACAATACTTTCAAAAATTACATAGCATTTAAAGCTATCTTGTAATTAGAAGGTGCATCCCTAGAAGTAAAAAAAAACTACTAAAATTTGAATTGCAAGACAAATGGGCTATATTACTAGTTTCATTTTATGGGTTTGGGCTGGGCGACTGCACAGTGATGTCCAACCCTAACTCCGCCTCTGCTCACTGGCCACGTGTCATTTTAGCATTTAACCACAACCCATCAAAATATTAATTAAGTTTATTCATTACAAAATTATTTAACAAAATATTAAAATCATATCTTAATTAAATTCATCTCTCTAGATTAAAATCACATCTATAACAAATTTTAGCAATACACAAAAAGAAAAAAAAATTAATTAAATCCACTTTTAACAATTAAATGTTACGGTTTCCATCCCTAATCCCTTCCAATCACCTTTTTTGTTACCTGAGATTGTGTTATTTCTTAAATTAATTTATATATAACAATTAATTTAACACCATATGCTACCAATGTACTATTTCTATTAATATAGATATTTTATTAATGTATTATATAATATTATAGGTAAAGTGTACATATATTTATTACTTATTATCTACTCCATATAATCACAAAAAAATAGTTTATATATAATCCCTTACTGAAATATAATAACAAATAATATTTTTATCAAAATCCCGTGCAAGGCATGTGTAATACACTAGTTTTTTGGATTAACTCAGTACTAGTGTATTACCCGTGCCTTGCACGGGATTTTGATAAAAATATTATTTGTTATTATATTTCTTTAAGGGATTATATATAAACTAGTTTTTTGTCATTAGATAGAGTAGATAATAAGCAATAAATATTTGTACACTTTACCTATAATATTATATAATACATCAATAAAATATCTAACCGTATAATAATTCATATTTTAATTTTTCTCTCCCTTATTATACTGATTCATATATTAATAGAAATAGTACATTGGTAACATATGTTGTTAAATTAATTGTTATATATAAATTAATTTAAGAAATAATACAATCTCAGGTAACAAAAAAGGTGATTGGAAGAGATGAATTTAATTAAGATTTGATTTTAATATTTCGTTAAATAATTTCGTAATGAATAAACTTAATTAATATTTTGGTGGGTTGTGGTTAAATGCTAAAATGACACGTGGCAGTGAGTATTTTTCTGCCTGACACGTGGCAAGGAGTGCTACTCCTATAATATATATATATATATATAAGATAAGATAATACAATAAATTTTTCAATCAACAAATTCGCATAAGTTACGCGCAATAAATTAATTTTTTTATTTATTAAATATATATTTAGAATTTGACTTGAGATTTTCTTTTGAAAGCTAAATAAAGTATATTATTAAGAGAGGTCTGCAGTAGCTTTATTACAAACAGAGAGAGAGGGAAATTTGATAACCAAATATTAGAAGAATTACTGGGAATTAATATTCGACTGGCGTAGTGAGCAGAAGAGTTTGCCGTGCGTTTGACATCGCTGAAGCTGACAGAAGTGGAAAGTGGGAGAGTGTTGATGATATCTTCCCAGAGGACATCGATGTATGCTCGCTCTCTAATTCCATGTTGCAGACGCATAATCAAAGAAGAAGAATCAGATTCCACGATCAGAGATGAAGCTCGAAGCGGTGGCAGCGCAGAGAGGCCAAATAACAAAGCAGCAGCCTCGGCCAGAAGTACATCATGCCCCCCTTCAAAAGAAGCAGTGGCAACCATGTGAATGTCCCCGGAAGAATTGCCCCATAGTATCTGTTCCCATCGATAATCCCTGCATCTGTGTTAAGTTTGAAAGCATTGGGCGGTGGAGGCGACCATGTAGATGGTGCATAGGAACCAGCTGCTTGAGATATAGTGGCTCTGGTGTTTGATGAAATAAAATCCCATATGAGAGTATGCAACTGTGCTCGAAGAGCATGACAACAATGAATATCATCTGAGAACAAAGTGATATTCCTCGAGGTCCAAGCGACCCAACAATTGGTCAAGAATTCGCACAAGCCTGTTGTACCAAGTAAGGAATGACTCAGACCAAATACCTGAAGAGGGGGCTGATCTGTAGAGGATTGCGTAAAAAGTGTTAGACCGTTATTACCTCAGGCAAAGAGCGACTCAGGACACAGAACTAGAGCGTGCCATATAGATTCCACATCAGCGTTGCATCTCGAACAAATCGGTGAATCGATGACATGTCGATCCGATGGAGATTATCATTAACAGAGAGGAAAGATGAGCACAAAGACCAACCAAATTGAAGAACCTTTGGTGGCAACTTCAATTTTCACAACAAAGGCCAAATGTCGTTGGTAGTGAGAGATGTTGTCACTGAGCCCAATTTACCAAGCCAGTAGGCTGATTTACATGTAAACAAACCAGATTTGGTCATACCCCATATTCGCACATCATCCTGCAAAGGCCTACGAGTAGAGAGTGGGATTGCTAAGATACGACACACTGTTTCCGGAGTGAAGAGAGCAGTTAGCAGTCGATAATCCCACAATCCAGTATCCTGATCAATTAATTCATGAACCATTATGTCAGAATCATCACCACTTATCATGTCAGCTTGTGTGAATGTAAAATCTGAACAAGGAACCCATTTATCAGAAATCCGTACAGAAACTCCCGAACCAATACGCCATGATAAGCCCTCTAACAAAAGGGATTTAGCCCCCCAAATACTACTCCAGGAGTAGCTTGGGCGAGCACCAAGAGGAGAACCCAGAAAATCAGTGTATTTGTAATAACGTGCTTTTAACACCCCGGATAAAAGTATTCCACTTTCATTTTGTAAGTTCCAACCTTGCTTAGCTAGCAAAGCTTGATTGAAGATCTTCAAGTCCCTAAATCCCATCCCTCCATGTTTTTTCGGGAGGCATAAATCAGTCCATCGGCGCCAATGTATCCTTCGATGTTCAGTGGTGGTTCCCCACCAGAACCGTACAAGTAGTTGTTCAATGTCGTGTACAATTCCTTCTGGTAATCTGTAAATGCTCATAACATATGTGGGGATGCTTTGTAATACTGATTTGATAAGAACCTCCTTTCATGCACCAGAACGTGCAGCTTGTGTAAATGCTCATAATATGTAAATGCTCATTACTATTGGTCTTGGTTCTAGCAAGAAGATCAAATTTCTCTCTCAGTGATAATACAAAAATTAAGAACCTCTCTATGCGTGTTCCAAAAAAATTGTTATTGCGTGAAGATTGAAAGAAAGTAATTCAACAAATAGATTTATTGTGATTCGTCTAATGTGACTATGTCCGCCTTTAAAAAATTTTTATTGTAGAGTTCGAAAAAAATACATACAAACATATTAAATGATTAATCTTAAATTAACAAATAAAAAAATGACCTTAGAGGTTTTCATATTGCACTTCGAAAATAAAATGATGTTGTATATAATATTTTATATAAGCAACTTTACTAACCCTAAACAACCTAGAAAAACCTTTTAAGAAAATTAGCTCATAATAAGGTTAGATAAAAATTTTTTAATTTAAATAGAACAAATTCTAATTAGGGTAGGACTAAATTTTTGTTATGAGAGTCGCTATTTTATTTGTATTTAAAAATAGCATTTGTTAAAGCATCCATACTAATATAATATCATTTTTTTCAAATAATAGATAAATATAAATAATAGAATGATTAAAACTTACACCTTAAATATAAAAAATATAAAAGATAGTAGTTGGTCATGCGACATACTATCATTTTGTCTTTTTTTCTACAAAAAGTAATCATTTTATTCTTTTGTAACAACCCTATGAGATTTAGAAAAAAAATGATAGTAACTCTACAATATATTAACCTAAAAAAGTATACATACAATTTAATTCGATTAATATAATAAAAATTATACTATTAATGTAACTAATCCAGTTAGAACATTAAAAATACATTTAGAAATAGTCTTCTGGATTACTTTGTTATGATTGAATTTAACTGTTTCTTAATAAATTAAATTTCAAATAAAATTATTAAAATCAACCATTTAAAATAGAGAATTTTGTTTGTTTTAAAATACTTACCTCACAATTTTTAAATAATGTTATAAACTTTTTAATATTGTATATAGATTAATTATTTGTTATTTTAGTCATTTGCAACAATCAATTCTAATTTATTCAGCCACTCAAATCAATACATAATATAGCATACGATAAGTGTTTAATTATTACTTATTTACATATTTCGATCCCTTAATAAAATAAAACATTTAACACATCCTAAACAGTAGGAATAAATTTGGGGGAGAGCATTAATGAGTAATGAGAGGAGAGATAAAATAAAGATATTATATGTGTGACTTTTAGGACGTAGGGGGGAGGTGGGTCCAAAGTCAAATGTGAAAATTGGAAAATGGGGGTCATTACTTTGACTTTAAAGTTAGGCGTAATCAAATTATTTCTGTTATAGAAGTAAAATAATAATTATTATTATTTATTATTTATTATTTCTATGGCATTGTATAGGGTGGCAGTTTCACCGGCACCGATGAATACCTGAATCACCCAAATATAAACGCGGTTAAAAATTCGAAAATGTCGGGTGATGGGTGGATGATGGGTGAAGGTCTTTCACCCGTCATCCAACCCGATACACTCGTAGTATCTTGAATTCTGTGTATTTAGTCATAAAATTCACGAAGAATATGACAATTATATTGTTATTTACGTTATAATATTACATTTGAAATAATTTTTTTATTTTAATTATAGATATTATTGGTTTTGAACATACTAGTTTTGTACTATACGTTCAAAAATACATTATAAGTTGACAATACTCATACATTTTAATCACCTGAGGATAAACCCGAATAACCCAGTCAACCGACGGATGATAGGTGATTGAACCTGATATGGTTAATGGGTGGGTGATGGAAGTGGTTCACCCACCCAATATCCGATCCATTGACATCCTTAGCCTTGTAACATCTAGTATTTATTACATTTTAGAGGCAATAAAAAGTTGATAAATCAATAGAAACAAGGCCTAAATGGATAATAATAATTTTTATTAATTTATTTCAAGCGTGTTATTATTAAAGCAACGTTAACGATCCATCATTCCAGCAAATAGTTGATCATTAGTTTTCTCTTAGTGTAAAGGTGATACTTAACTGTTGATTAAGTTAGCTAATATATTAAAACAATCACTTTGAAATAAAATAAAATAAAATGATTGCCATCTGTAAATTAAAGAAATTGTGTTACTTTAAGATTAGTTTCATTGAATTTTCATGGGAACCGAATATCTATGTCTTAAAAGCACAATTAATACCCCACTCAAGTATCAACATTGCTCATTAAAATGTTTTTTTTATATATAAAATTAAATAATAAATAAAATGACACATTAAAGAAATTGAGTGGTCTGGCTAACCAACACGTGTGACATAATTTGAGGATATGCCCTAGAAACAAATAATAGCACCATGTTCTAAGGTCAATGTCCACCGACACATTCTTCTCCCTTGGCGTACATTATTCTGAAAATTTGCATTGTGTCACCCATTTAATTAGCTACAGATTTAAAAATAACGAACTCTTAACTTATTTTTCACTTGACTTATTATTCACGTGTTTTCTATTCGGGTTTGTTAGATTCATGGTCAAGGAATTATCCGTTACACCATTTTACAAATTTATATCGTGCGACCTAACGGAGCTTGACACACTGGTCGAGTGAGCGTCAATGTTCAAGCCGAGTGAGTGTCGGGTTCAATTCAAACGTTACGTAACGATTAGAACCATAAATATCGAATTCAAAAGTTGCGAAGAAAATGCTATAAATATCATCAATCATACATGAAATTTCATTGTCAAGAATCTCACAATTTCAATATAATTCAAAATTTGTTGGATTTTTGTGAAAATGTCAATACACGAATTACGATATACATAATGCTCGTTTGATGATTGTAAATATAACGATTCATGTAAATATTGGTCTTGTCTCCAAGTAACATTGGAATGTTAAATGTGTTATTTTATGATCGAAATAGTAGAAATATTATAAATGTTAAATTGTAGAAATATTATATATATATTTTTACAAATTTATATTAGTATAATGTAAAAGTTATAGTTATTGGTATAATCTTTGATAATATTAGGTAGTTGAACGTAGAAAGTTATTAAAAGTACAAGTATAAATATACTAGAATGCTCATATTTTGAAATAGTAAGTTGTTGAATGGATTTGTAGCTATTTAAATGTAAAACTATGGTAAAAAAGAAATTTGAATTAGGGTCTTTCTTATTATTTATACGATTTGGTAAAAAAATATTCTACTATGTTTTAGACATGTGGAATTTTTCATGATCGTGATATTTTAGTGGCTAGGGCTCGTTTTATGGGGAGAATAAAGAATAGGGTGTTAATCACAAATAGATTGTGGGAAACAAACACGGGGCATGTCAGTTTTGTCTGACATGCGACCAAAGACTCTAAGAAGAACAAATACGTACACCAACCTTGATATCGAGCCATCAACTAGCCGAGACTAGAGGTCGAAACAACATGAGTGTAGGTTTGGACTCGAGAGGTTGTAAAATGATATGGAAAAACGGACAATGAACGTGGAATGCACAACCACACACTTCTCAAGTTTTTGGAGGGGCATTCGTAAGTTAGACCACTAATTCCCACACAATTTCGAAGGTGAAGGCATGAAATCAAGATGGGTTCAAAAAGAGAAATATTTTAAAATCCATGGAGTTGGATGACCCACATACACAATGTCAGCTTTCATTCGACAATTACATAATACCGGTTTGAAGATGGTGATGGAAGATGTCAAAGCGCGAGGGTCGATCCAAGAAAACTCCAAACGTTGAGGGAATGAAGTGTCATTATTTTCCTCATGCATCCTTTGTTGAGATCATTTTTCTATGTCATCGTCATTGATGAGATCGAGCTGAAACATGATCTCCAGATCTCGTAGATAACTACTAGTCTCAGTTGTAGTAAATGGTTTGGATCGAACTCATGGTGAATGACGTAATGACTTAGAGTCATTATTGCAAAAAAAAAAAACATAATCAAAATATATAAACAAACATGTGAGAAGCAAAGAACAAAAGAGGTCAGCCAATTAGAGACTAGAGGTCGGCCGATTAAAGTGAGAAAATATGAAATAAAGAAGCCAAGGTCATAAATCACAAAGGAAGAGAAAACACACAAGTCGGCCAAATAAAAGGGGATCAGTCAACTGATAACCAAAAGTTGACAAAAACACTAGTCGTAGCAATTAAGGGAGAGAAAAAATATTTTTGACGGTTTGATCCATTTACGTACAATTAGAAATCGAAATATTCACATGTGTGATTTAATAAAGGCATCCCAAAATTTGGATCACCACAACAATACATAATAGATACTCAATTTATAATCGAGCATTCCATAATCTTCTTACGAGGGAGACAATTCTACTTATTTTATTTTTATTTTACATATTTGGAAATTTTCCTTATTCTACCTCTTTTGTTTTGGCCTATCTTTTAAGCCGTCCATTCGGACGTTTTTTTAAATCTTTTATCCTTAAAGATAGGGTTTAGTAGTGTAAATGTTTTTTTATTCATATTCAGGTATGCAATAGGATGTTTTATTGTTAAGCATGAAAGGTTTATCTCGTGTAATAGCTCTAAGATTAGGATGTTAGATAATATGCTCAAATATGTGTTATAGGTGGCTCTTCGATCTTATGTTGCTAATTAGATAAGAAATCTTCTAATTATGGTAGGATGGATCTAAGAGATGCTATAATCATATTAGAGGTGGATTAATATCTAACACTTAGTACTTGTGTTTTGTGGTTTGTTCGTTTGTATGGACCGAGTACACTTTATTAAGAAGATCTTGCTTAATGGGCATGTGATTCCCCAATAGTTGATCCGTTATAAGATGAACCAAGTTTGTTGTTTATACCGGTTAAATAACACGCTAAACTAGTCGGTTTATTTAATTGAAACAACGAGTTTGAGCTCTTACCTTGAGATATATATACAACCCATGAGTTACAGCAAGAAACACTAGGAGAGACATCACATTTCATAAAAATCGGCTAAGGTATTTCTAGAGAGTTTGAGAGAGAAAAGAAGAGGAGGTTGTTGCGACAATTGCAAGACGTTTCAACATTAATGGAGGATTACCCAACCTAGGAGGAATAGGTTAGATATCCTCCCTATAAATAACGTTATTAAGTCGTTGGTTCAAGTTATCCACTTTTTATGTTTCAATTTCGGAGTTTTACAAGTAACGTAAAATGAAGACTAAACCAATCCGTTTGACCTCTATAGGAGATCGGCCGATGGTCCTCAATGATCGAGCCAACTTGTTTGTAGTCTATCCGAAATTTCTTATTTTGTCGATTTAATGACGAAAGAGGTTTTGTAAGTATGTCTTTCTGAAATCTCGTTATTTTAGGGTCTAAAGAGCCCAACTTGCATTGATAATTCTATGATGTTTATGATTGTCATTATCTTATGTCTTTATTCATGTGTTATGGTAGTATAGGGGCAAAATGCGAGAGCTGGGTATGAAATTGCTTTTGAACTATTTGATCTTCTAGGTGTTGATTGCAACAATGTGAGAGCCGAGTTATTGCTACTTTTCATATTCCGCAAAATGCAAGAGTTGAATAGAATTGTCTCCTTCATAACATGACTATGGTAAAATTTTGATAATCCTTTATTAAATTAACCATGTGAATTTTTAGTTTCATAATTGTTCTTAATTGGATCGATCAACCTATAACTATATATTCTTCTCCCTCAATCATCGTCGATTTACCACTGATGAACCGATTACCGTACCTTGGTTGGCCAACTTGCATTTATTGGTCGATCGACGTTTGTGTTTCATTTCTATCATGTTATCACCTTTGTTATGTTGTTTATATATTTATATATTTGGCTTTTTAATTAATGACTTAAGTCATTACATCCTCCTCCTTAAGTTGATACCGACTTTTTATTACAATTGGATCTTGTAATTGTTTGAGAGATCTGAGGCTCATGTTTCATCCCTCGTCAATCATCGGGCTACCATAACATATGAATTAAGATATATAATCAAAGGATGAAGATAATCATAAACATCATAGGGTCATCATACAAGTCGGGCTTTCTAGACCCTGGAATAATGTTAAATTGGCAAAACATACTTACGAAGCTTTCTCCTTTATTAATCAATGAAAACAAAACCAATGGAGTCGATATAAGTACATATTGAGTTTATTGATGGGGCACCGGTCGAGCCGATCTACAAGAGAGATCGAGTCGACCGATGCAATAGTTTAATGTCTATAAAGGATGCCGTATTTGAATTGAAATAAATACTAGATAAGAAAACTAATGGTTGCACATCCTTATTTATGTGGAAATTAAACTAATCATCATAGGATTTGAAGCTAAACCTACTAAACTCTATCTCTAAGGAAAATAAACCTATTAAGTATACCCTATCTTCCAACTAACATTATCTCCAATGGAAGATAGCGGAAGGGGAAAAAAGATAAATCTTCCAATCCGATAAGGTTATTATAGCAAATTAGCCCGACTCAGTGTAGTGTTTCGACCTGATTTAGTGCAAAACGCAACGTTTGGAAGATGTGTCTATAAGCTCGTAAATATGGACAAATCGGCTCGACCATAGGGGATCGATCAACTCGATATCTCGAACAGTCTTCAGTTCTTTATTCTCGACTCTTGTTCAACTCAGTCTTGACATGGATTTCCTCGATTGTAGAGAGCCTAGTGTGTTGTAGACATTCATTTAACTCCATTTCCGCTCTTGAAAGGGCTAAAATTCCTACAATATCATAAAGAAAATGAGTAGATCTCCAAATCACAAGGGAAATCTTCAAAAATATGATGCAAAACTCATATATATATATATATATATATATATATATATATATATATATATATATATATATATATATATATATATATATATATATATATATAAGAGATGGATAAGAGTGAGGGTGTAAAAAAACTCTAAATGGATGTGTCACCGTCTCCGTCAAATTAGTGGATCGTCTCAATCATCTACAAAAACCATCAAGGATGAGTCGGTCGCATGCTCCTCAAAAGGTCTCGGTTGACTCAGTCATTGTAAATGATCGACTAAACTGATGTGCGAAATTAGTCCGATTGAGTAAATTTCTTCATCTTCGATCACGTGGAGATGAAGTCTTTAAAAATGTACTTGTTCTAACACGATCTCTTTCTCTAGTTGACTAGATCGATCCCAATAGTGAAGACACTTCTTTATTTCTCTTGCTCTCAATCGATGTAGTATTGACTTCGACTTTATCAACCTTGGGGAGAACATTATCTAGCTGTAGGCATTCTTCTCATTATGCTCGAAACGGCCTCGAACACCTACATTTCCATAAAAGTACAAATAGAGCTCCAAAATAAAACATGCAATTATACACTATATGCTATGAATATGGATGTGAGTGATGATTAAAACAATGCATAATTAGATGACACCACACCGGCATAATGATCATCTCACCGTCTCCTCTAAACCCTCGTCATCCCAAATGAAAAACATCATTGTTTAACAAAGAAAGGATAACTCCCCGAAATCTCTTTTGAAAGCACCACCCCACTCCGAACAAAATATTACTCCAACATACAATCCAAACTTATCTATCCGGAGATCACCCTAGAGTGTCCAAAATTTATTATTTCAAGAAGCTCAAAATTTAAAACCAACCTCTTATCAAATCACCATTCATAAACAAGTCAAACACCTAACTTAGAAGGTACCCCAAAAGTGATCAAGGGTTCAACCAAATACGACTTCTCCCGTTAAAAAGGATCTCACTTAACGAGTCTTCCACGAGCGCTACTCTTTAAAAAATAAAAATGATGACATGTTAAAGGATTGGATGTATTTTATACATATGCCGTGTGAAATATGCTCTCAACACCCCTAGTATGTATAAACAAATTTGCATTTTTTGTCTTTCTAAAATTGATTTGACAATTCTTTGTAAGAATTGCCTTGAAAGTAAAAGGTAAAAAAAGAAAGTAGTTTGAAAGTTTTCTAATAATGACAGTTTAAAAGGTTTGAAAATTTTTCTAAAAATTCAGAAAATCAGTTTATTATTTTTTGAATAAGTTTTTGTGACTACACCCCATTGTTCTATTCATTTCTTGTTGCCAATTCTTATCAAAAAATTAAAAGAGAATCAAAGCTATCATGTCCCTCGTCAACGATCTTCTCAATCTTAATCTCTCTGATTCCAAAGAGAAGATCATCGCCGAATACATATGGTAAGCAATTCAAATTACAATATTCAATTGGCATTTTCATTCTTTTTAATTATGTAAATATGAGGCTTTTTTTTAAAAAAAATCATAATTTCTTTCAACATACTTTCTCCATTGTTCTGTAAGAAAAGACATTTATCTTGATGCACAAATTAATTTATGACTTTTACATCCTTTAAATCTATTGACGAATTGTGTAAAATATTTTTCGATTATGTTAAGAGTTTTTTTTTCCCTCTCTTTTAGTTTTCTGTTTTTTTTTATTTTTTGATCCTTCAATTTTTACTTATGCTTCATACTAGTTCACGATATTCTTTTTTTTTTAAGCCTTTAATCCGTTCATATTCATAATCACTTATAAATATCTTCCAAGAAAAAGTTTGTTTTATTGAGGGTGCACTTTGAGTTGTTTTAAAATGATCTCTATTCTTTGCTCTCTGTTTCACTTTGATCCTAAAACTATTTGTGCTTCATTTAGTCTACAAACATTTTCACAAAATCATGCATAAACTACATAATTTTACACTAAACAACCCATAAGTTTGAAAGTTCCATAAAGTCACTTCTAAATAGTTGCAATTTAACATATGTTAACCATAAAAAAGAATATTGAAAAAACATATTTACGTGTGGTCTAATGGTCTTAATTATGGGTCATTTTGTGAAAATATCTGAATATATTCAATATACAATCAGTTTTTTGTAATTTAACCTTACAAGAAAATGATTGAAGTAAAAACTTAGGGAGTAAAATTAATCATGTAAATATTGAAGTTAAAATATAAATATAAGTTTAATCCAATGCTAAAATAAACCGTGTGTCTGTTTGATAAACAGAGTGAAATGAAAACGTTTAAGGAAAACAAATGAAATGAAAATGGTTATGTCACTTTCATTTTCATTTTAGCCTTTAAATAAATATTTTTTTATTAATTTTAAAATAATCTGTTTTTTAAAATTATTCTTAATAATTTTAAACGGAGCCCGAAAGTACATATATAGCAAGAAAAAAATACATTGACCCTTTTATAAAATATTAAAATGTGTTAGAGGTGTCTTATTATATAATAGAAACATAAAATATGTACCCTTTTCCATAATATTTCTTATTGCAGGATTGGCGGTGGATCGGATTTGGATTTAAGAAGCAAAGCCAGAGTATGTACAATTATTTATTTTGTAAAAAAAAGGTCAATCTTATATTATTGTTTTGCATTATAATAAACCCTTTTGTTTTATTGAATTGACTGAAGACATTAAGTGAACCGGTTAGTGAACCGAGCAAGCTGCCAAAGTGGAACTACGACGGTTCAAGCACCAACCAAGCCCCCGGCGGTGACAGTGAAATCATCATACAGTAATTTCTCTTTTGTTCATTATTTAAACCAATAATATTTAATATTTTATACTTTTTTGTTCTTACTATATGGTAATTTTTTTCAGTCCACAAGCGATATTCAAAGACCCTTTCAGAAGGGGAAATCATATCCTGGTAAATTCTATAGACTAATTTTACGGAGATGAAAATATTTTTTTGTTTTTAAAAAAATGAGTGGAAAATGTAAAAATAGGTGATGTGCGATGCGTACAAACCAGGAGGAGAGGCAGTTGAGAATAACAAAAGACATAACGCAGTCAAAATTTTTGACAGACCAGAAGTTACCGCCGAGGAGACATGGTAAATTTTGTGATGTTCAATTGGAGTAACTTTTTTTTGTAGATTTAGACTAAAAATGTGAAATTATTTTGTTATCATATAATTTGATAAGGTTTGGAATAGAGCAAGAGTATACTCTTCTTCAAAGGGATATCAAGTGGCCTCTTGGTTGGCCTGTCGGTGGATTTCCTGGTCCACAGGTAACTAATTTTACCTAGAATCCCTAATCCACACATTTATTTTATTCTATTTAAATCTTGAATAAATCCAATTATGAAGTCCTTTTCATTTTCAACAACCGGTCCATATCGGTTCGGACTGATATTTTTTGTAAATACCTCAAAATGATAATCCATAAAAATATTCACAAACTTGATATAAATAAAAAGATAGATCTAAGACTTGTTCGATATAACGAGATTTTTGAAATTTAAGCTTTTTAGATAATTTTTAGTTTTTTAGTTAGTTTTTTTTGGTAGAGTTCGGATGGTTTTGTAAAATATGAAAATTTAATAAATAATATTAAAGGTCTTTGGTAAAATAGAATTTTTTTATAGGTTTTTAATTGTTTATAGTGTATTTACTAATAAGGAGAATATAATTGAAGAGTATAATAAATGTTAGAGGTAAATTTGGAATACTATTTTAATAAACTCCCGAAAAAATTATTCTCGATTGCAAATGTAATAAAAAAAACTATCGAAAAGATTCTCGAAAAAACTAAAACTAATGAAAAAACTAGTGAAAAGATTCTCAGAAAAACTAAAACTTTTCGATAAATTAATTTGTCAAATAGATACAAGCTTTTAAAATTTGATAGCATGTAGAAATGTAAAAGGTTGTAGAGCTTTGTGTGCAACAGAGTTTACATATAAAACGCATATTTGAAATTATTGATAGAATGCTATAATATGTTTGAAGAGTTTGATCCGTATTATATTTATATAGGGGCCGTATTATTGTGGTGTTGGGGCGGATAGGGCCTTCGGTCGAGAGATTGTGGATGCTCACTACAAGGCATGTCTCTACGCTGGGATTCAAATAAGTGGCGTCAATGCTGAAGTTATGCCTGGCCAGGTTTGCATTTACAACATTATATATATATATATGATCGGACCTATTAACACTTTGGGAATATTTGGAAGCTTTAAGAATTATTCCAGGTAAAGGAATAATTCCGAATAGATAACAAAGTATGTTTGTTTAAAGGTCTTTTAACACATGAAAGTACTTCAATCATTTTAATTTTTTTTTCTTTTCCTTAACCGATTTCATTCCACCACTTCTATTAAATGGACACTTAAATGAATGAATGCATGACAGTGGGAATTTCAAGTGGGACCTTGCTTAGGCGTCTCTGCTGCCGATCAACTTTGGGTCGCACGTTACATTTTGAGGGTACATATCATGCCGTAAAAAGAACATAATCATTTTGATTTCATTTTCTTTTCTTAACCGTTTCAATTCCATTTTCTAATCAAACGGACACTAAATGTTTTTTCTACTTAGAGGATCGCCGAAACCGTAGGAGTCATGGTTTCCTTTGACCCAAAACCCATCGAGGTACATACTTAAATACCTACATATTTCCTTTCTTCTTCTTTTTCCTCTTCTTCAAATTATACATCATTTTTACCAATTTTTACGACAGGGTAATTGGAATGGAGCTGGCGCTCACACCAACTACAGGTATATACGCATGCGCGCTCCTTACGTAGGGTTAACTGAGTTTCGAGTTATTTCCGTGCTTAATTGTTAGTTGTTGGTGGCAGCACGAAGTCGATGAGGAAGGAAGGGGGACTAGAGGTGATAAAGAAGGCGGTTGAGAAGCTTGGTAAGCGTCACATTGAGCATATCGCAGCTTATGGCGAGGGTAATGAAAGAAGGCTAACGGGCAACCATGAGACTGCCGACATCAACAATTTCTCATGGGTCAGTTTATATATTTATGCATAATGTTGACGACTTTTTATACATCAAATGCATATATTTAAAAATTTTATGAATTTTAATATATATTGTTTTGTGTTGGCTATATGTACTAGGGCATTGCAAATAGAGGTTCTTCCATTAGAATCGGAAGAGAAGTCGAGAAGGACGGAAAAGGTGTGTTCTGTTTTGTACACATCGATTCTTGACTTTGTAATATATAGTTATATACTATTATCGTCTACGTTTAGCATGAAAGTAGGAATCGATTTTGAAATTACTTATACTAAATTTCATATTTAGTCGGGGAGAAAAAATATGAAAATGAGCTATTTCAATATTACTCGCTCCTTCAACTCTGAATACCTTTTAATAGCTTTGAGTTATTTTACCTTGCGTTTTTTAATATAATTAATGTTATATATGCTAGGACATTACAAATAGAGATTCTTCGATGTTTTCTCAGCCTCAAATTTTAATTCCAACTAAATAACATCTCTCATGAAATTTTTTAAAAATTATTTTTGTTAGATTTCGAATCCTGATTCCAACCCGATATCTACTTTTGTAGCAAAATGCATTAAAGTATAATACTAATTATTATTATTATTATTATTATTATTATTATTATTATTATTATATACTTGTGATGATATAAAGATAATATTGATAGATATGAGTAATATTTTTCCAAAAAAACACCCTAAATCTTAAATGTTTGTTGTTTCATAGGGTATTTTGAGGACAGAAGACCAGCTTCAAACATGGATCCCTATGTGGTGACTTCCATGATTGCAGAAACCACTCTAGTTTGGAAGCAGTGAAAGTCCTATGTTAGCCATCATCAATTGCTTCTAATTTGAAGGTATTGAATATCTTTATATATACCTACATACTTGAACTTGCCTTTTGCTACCCATAGTCCATAGACTGTTAAGTACTTTGTATTATGTATTTCCAGCCATATGTATTATTTCTATTTATCAAATGTAAACTAGAATGATATGATACAATTATAATTAATCACCTATTTATGAATTTTATATCTCCTCGTTATGTAGCCAATTGATTTTCTCCCAAATATCAAACTTTATCAAATTCTCGAAATAGGTCTACTAAAACCAGGATTGCGACACACAAGTGTCGTCCCGGACCGATTTGTGTTATATATTTTCTCTGATTCTTCGTTTGGCATACTTGTAGTTTAAAATATATTTTTTCCAAATAGTTAGTTTTTTTTTAAATTCACAAAGTACTCTTTTTTTTTTTGTGTGTGTGTGCGTCCTTCATAGTGTTCCCCAATTCTTTTTTGATTTGGACACTTATTCGAGGAAAAATTAAACAAAAAATTGTTAGAAATAAAATCGATCCATGAAGTCGCGAGAAGGTTAGTTGACAAGGATACGGGGAGGAGTTGTGGTGTGGTTGAGAGTCTTGAGACTAAATAAAGTAAAACTATTAAATAACTATTTGTGGTCAATGATCCATGTAGAAATATTGTATTGTATTATCTAGATAAACTAGGAAAATAAATTACATATATAATACATATACTATAACGGTAACGCAAACTAAGGCAATATGAAATATACACAAATAATGTACACAAGGAAATAAATTATTATATTCTAATCTTAACAATCCTCCTCAAGTTGGTGCATGAAGATTGGAAATGCCCAACTTGCACAATAAATGATGAAATTGACTATGGCAGAGGGATTTGGTAAGAAGATCAACAACTTGGTCAAATGTCCGAATTTGTAGAGTTCGAATTGTGCGGTTTTGGACTTCGTTGTGGACAACATGACAATCAATCTCTATATGTTTGCTCCGTTAGTGGAACACAAGATTGGACACTATGTTTGCCGCTTATTGGTTATCACACCAGTGATTGAACGAAATTTGATGTTGTATGCCGATTGCCGAGTGTTATAAGGAGGGATTTAATCCACTTAAGTTCGCATGTAGTGACAACCATGACTCTATATTCAACTTTGGCAGATGGGACACCGTGGATTGCTTCTTGGTTTTCCATGAAATAGAAGACTCGCCCAAACCAGTGAGAGATTTACGAGCCAAAGGACAAGAAGCATAGTCTGAATCGCAATAAGAATTTTTGTAATGCACTTGAGATAGAGAGGAGAATACCTTGCACGATATATCCCATTATATAACAAAGTACCTGGACCGCAACTTGCCAATGATTGTGTTTTGGTTGTTGATCGAAGATATTGTGAAAGGATATGTACATAATAACTCAGATATAGGCACGTCATCATATCGTAAGGTAAATCAGTTTTCCAACAAGTCGGCGATATCCCTCAGGATCATGGTAGGGAGCTAACTTATCCAGTGAAAGAGATTCCCCAAGGTCAATCGGAAACGAAGGTGGATGTGATCCCAAATTATCCGACTCGGCGAGTATGTCCAGTGTATATTTATGTTGCGACAGAAATAAACCTTTAGGAGTAGTAGTGACCTCGACTAAGAAAAAGTCTAAATGACCCAAATCTTTCATGTGAAAGCATGAGTTTAAATAATATTTGAATTGAGAAATAGAACTAGGATTATTGCCGATGATCAAATTATCCACATAAACGAGTATATGAATGATAGTACTTGACGTTGATATGAGAACAAGGAGTAGTCGGCATATGAATGTTTGAAGCCGACACTTGCTACAAACAAACAAATAACGTGTTAACCAACTTGAGTGTTCTCTTTCAACATTTGTATCAAGTATAAGAAAATCCTTTAAGTACTTATAAATCCAGAAAAGACCAAGAAAATCCTCGTTTTTGGCGTATGAGCTAAAAAGGGTACAAAGAAATGAACTTTCTATTTTAGTTAAAATCCTCGAAGTAAAAGGTAGGATCCAATCCTTTAACTCAAGTTTTTTTCCCAATCTTTTTATTAAAACTAGAACGCTTATGGGAGAAGACTGTTTTTTATATATATAAAATCCTTTATAAACGTCACTTCTTTTGAAGGTAAATAAAAGATAAGAATGAAGTGCTTTAAAAAGAAGCATATTCACAATCTCAATTCAATAACTTATATATGCAATAGTTAATAAATCATTATAGGGATCATTCAATACTTAGATCAAGAGGGAGATTAGCTAGATATGAATATAATATAATGTTATATATAAAATCAACATAGACAAATTCACAAATGTTCGGTTCCTGCACAACGAGGTGAACCTTCATGGGATTTGAAATATAAAGCTATTAGTCGGCTACGGGAGGATGAGGATCGGATCAAAATACCTAAACATAAGGCTTATACATGCTTATATAGGATTGTAAATCAGAGTTCTAGGGTTACAAAATGTATCTTTCAAAAGATAAGATCGAAAGATATGATCTCGGATAAACAACACAGTTTAGACGGCTTGTAACCGTCTAGCTACTCGTCTCCAAGTGGTATGGGCCGGGGTATAAATTGGATCAATGTTGGGCTTCACGATGTGGAAAGTGAGCTTGAGACGGCTTGTGACCGTCTTGCTCCTCCCTTCAGTCTTCGTTGCGATCTTCGATCTTGCATTCAAGGCTTCTTTAAGGGACTTCGTATCACTTGATTCTTCAATTCTTAGTAATGTACGATGCTTCTTTGTGAATTTCACTTCAGAGAGCAATGAACACTTCATATTTTACACCAAATGATATCAGAATTGGCCTTAAACGCCTAAAGGACAAAATAACAAAGGTAGACACCGAAATATGAAAAAGGAAAGATTTATATGCTAAAAGTGAAGTATAAGAGAGCAAATGGTGTGTAAAATGTATCATTCTAAAGGCTATACGATGTTACATTTGAAACTCATTATCTTAGATCCAAAAAAGGTACAATATGTTGATCTTGAATTCATTGGTCATGCTTTAATTTGGTGGAGTAACTTGGTGAAGGAAAGGAGAAGAAATTTAGATGAAGATATCACCACTTGAGATCAAATGAGAGCTATCATGAGGGCTATATTCGTTCCACCCCAACATGGTAGAGAACTCCACCAACGATTGGAGAACCCTAAGCAAGGTTCTATGAGTGTGGAAGAGATTGACTTGTATCCTTATGCAAATTTGACATATTTGCTATACCTCACCATCAAAGTGGAGAGGAAGCTTTAAGGAAAGGAACCAAGAGAGGAAGAGTGCTCTAACACGAAGGAATGAGTCCAACTGTGATTCAACTCAAGCCAATCGAGAGAAAGAGCAAGCCGGGATCCACCTACGGACGTGCATACACCCTTCCCTATGGCTACACCTACTAGCAAAGATCCTACCCTGATATCTCATGGAAATACCCCTAATCATCACTCTAATGCTAGAGATATTACTTGTTTTAAGTGTCAAGGTAGAGGACACATGAATACATGATGAGATATTGTCCTAATAAGAGAACCGCGATTGTGAATGATATAGGACAATATGAATCCAGTGTGGATAATTAATGAGGATAGTAATGAGAAATCTACTTTTTTAGTTGAGCATGAGCCTTAGTTCTCGCAAATAATATAGGCCCGATTGTAGTAAAAAGGTTAGGATTGAACACTGAAAAAACAAAGTAATGATTTGATTGATTAATCGTAAAACCAAATAACAAACACACAAAAGAATTATAGACACAGAAGATACGGATTGACCAACAAAAATAAGGAGGCAACCGATCAAGGTAGAAGAGGGAAAATTACGTAAGCGAATAAAAAAAATCAAGTAGGGGAAACACACACAAAATGGCCGACTTATATAGACTGATCGGCCGATTGGTCACACAACAAAGAGAAAAATTGTAGCAATAACGGGGAAAGAAAAAGTTTTTCTCGATTGATCCAATATTAGGTGGATCGAGAATAACCGAATTATATATCTAATTATAAAACATTATAAAATTCGAATCACTACAACAATACACTTCAAATCTCAAATGATAACAATCCAATCCAAGCATCATATATATATATATATCATGTTCTTAAGAGAAAAATCCTACACAAGTATCACATCTTGCATAATAAAACCTTAAACTACCATAATAAATGAATTAAGACATATAATCATAAGGACAAATGTCGTTATCAACATCACAAATTATCCATGCACGTCGGGCTTTGGACCCTAGAACGAGAGAAATTTGTAAGGCATAACTTACATAATTTCACTTTTATTGATTGAAGGATTGATCGGCCAATTTGGTTATGTAGGTCAATTGACTTATATAATTTGCTCCGAAATTCTCGAATGAAAATTGGATTATCAAACTAATGGAAAAAATGTCTTATTTGTAGGGAGGATTTCTAACATCATTGGCTAGGTTTTGTGACTAATCCTCCAAAACCCTATCTCTAAGGAATATTAAAATAATAACACTCTAAATATGGTCTTCTAACAAACAGTATCTTTCAAATCGAGAATGAATGAGTGGATTCCTATTCAACTAGAGCGAGTGGATTCTCGTTCGCCAAACAACTTGGACTGTTTTGAGTTGTGTCACTTGGATTGACAAGTTGGAACTATCGTGGATTGGCAAGTTGTGTCACTTGGATTGACAAGTTCGCCAAGCAGCTTGTACTGTTTTGAGCTTTGTATTAGGGCCTTAGTTTTCCTAGTGTGCTCTCGGTTGCTTCAAGGGTTCGATCAGATCTATCCATCTACCGATCATTCACCGTCATCAGGATCATCACCCATCATCCCCACATTTTATTTCCCATCCTTCACGTCTTTTCCACCTTTCTTGCGTACGAAGTCTTGGTGTCGAAAGATCGGGCAATCACACGGCTAACCCCGTATCATACATAGGAAGAGAGAAAATATTGTTAGTATTTGATGTAAGTGGGACTAGAACACCGATTGTGTGGGACATGGACAATCTGTCACATAACGTATCGTTCCGGAAGATGTGGTACTACTACAAAACAAGGAATATACCACCAAAATATGTCACAAGATTAATAAATATGTAGCATAAAGTCTAATTCGACCACTGGAAAAATAGAATTTAAACGTTATACCCCAAATATTAATAGAACCATGGTATAAAGTAGTTTGAACAAAAAATGTTCAGGCATATACTACGGACCTAACACTCTCGGGTATTTAAGTATGTAATTTTTTAACACCCGTTATATATGTAACAATTCCCTTATGTATCTACAATGATTAGGTTTTAGGTGCAAATATCATTTTTACCCTCATTTCCTTCTCTTTCTTTGCGCACCGCTCGCTTTGGCTTCTCGTCTCGTCGCTCTCCTCTTTCCGAGCGTCTTGATGCTTCCGGTATGAATAACAAAGTACTTAATCTCTTCCTCAAGTCACCACTCACATGAAGTTTTCCATCTCTCATAAGGCTTCTCTAGCCAACATGTGCTCCGTATACTTCAGCTACTCCTCGAGCGTCCGATAATGGTGACCAAGAGTCTCCGTGGATTTCAAGCCAAACGGTTTCTAGATCTCCAGTCTCAGTTGTGTTCTTCCTCTCTTCCTTTCTCTTGACGTTGTTGTTTCTCCATAGTATTGTCTATTGTAACACCCCAAATCCGTAGGACTCGGGGCGCTACTGGGCTAGGATCTCACAATGGATCCTGACCCTAGCCTGACAACAAACTCACTGAATCTTACAACAAGACACATATAGATTAAAACCAAAACATCAAATTGTATATATATAAATCAAAAGGTTTACAGAGGAACCGCTGAGTACAAAATAAACATGTATCTATACATACAAAATCCCCATAACCCTCGCAAGCCTAGTGTACGGAGCCCTCAGCGGATCACCCCATTTGGATCACTCTGCAGCTCTCCTAACCTACAAAGGATCTACAACACGGTATAAAACCGTTAGCTAACCATACATATATAAGATAATACATAAGCACAAACACAAGTCAGGGAATATTAAACACGTCATCATGCTATCACACATTAACCCGGTTAATTATCTTTATAAAGTCCAACACTCAAATCATATATATATCCATATGAACATATGTGACACGAGGAATATATGATCCTCACCTCTAGGTCCAATAGCCAGCTGGAGTGGTGCTTAGAACACCTCCCCGTGTACCCTATGGGAATGGAGAGTGCCCGAACCGTTTACCAGGTCTGGCCTGCCTACAGAGAACCTCCCAGACTCCCAGCGGGATGAAAGGGAAAGTTATCACGGCCCTACAATGGGCGATCACTAAACCATAGGTCGGTAATAATCAATCATCATATGCTATCACGCATATATCAAACACCACTCATGCATACATCCAATATAAGGATGGTAGCTAAGTAAGTCCTATGGACTTACCTCAATCTCGGAATAACCTCAACCACGAGTACTCTCAAACACGATCTACTCCAATCTGGAGGACAACACTGCCTAATAACAAGGCATACAAAGATATCAATCTCCTATCAATCAAAGGGGTCAAACCTAGACCCAAGGAATCCATATGGATCATATCCAACTCATAATCTCGATAATCAACTAAACCTCAAAGCCATAACCGGCATAACTCGATATCATAATCATCGTTATTCTATCCTCATACACATACCTAGCATGCTACTAACCCGCTCATACTAGGAAAGGAAAGGATCAATACTACTCTAAGTAGATCCTGTACAAGACGCACCTGCGGAACGGAAAGACGCAGGGGCGGAAAGACAACAGACACATGCGCGACGCTGGCGCGGGTGCTGGGACCGTGGCCGCAGGGGTGGAGGCTTCCAGGCGCGGGTGCGGTGACAAACTTCCGCAGGGGCGGCGGTTCACGGGCGCGGGGGGCGACGACAGTGCAGAACGGCCTTCCCCGACTTCTCTTCGACTCCTTACGTGAGGAACTCACGTCTTCAGCATTCCATAACCACACACACACATATACATACACATTCCACTATCAATACACATCCAATCACAACTAATCCTAAGCTAAGGAAGAGGAATTCAAGAAAGGAAGAAGAGAAGAAGAAGATGACTTACCACAACTAGAATCTCAAGCAGAAGAAAGATCAAAACAACACTCTCAGCTGGCTCTCAAGCTCAACAACAACATCCATCATCATCAACATCATTATCCATACAACAACTCTTCCAAACCAAGGAAAACTCAAGCAAGATCAAGGAGAAGGAAAAGAAGGAAGAAGAACGTGAAGAAGCTGGAAAGGAAGTGAAAAACCCTTGATCAGAAGCCAAGGACGAGACTTAAGAAGGAAGGAAGGAAAGGTAAAGCACGGTTCAACTGGTCAACAAAGCCGGCTGCTGCCGCAAGAAACCGCAGGGGCGGTTCCCTGAGCCGCAGGGGCGGAAAACACAAACAGCCGCAAGGGCGGCCCTCACGACCCGCAAGGGCGGCTAAGACTAACTCAACTCCAAAGACTAAGTCTCTTACATCTATTTTTAGGGTAAAGCTCCATGCTCTTTCATGGTATCACTTCCTCTTCTTGCTATGATGCATAGATATCTTTGCTCTTCATGTGATTCCACTTTGTTGTTCTATTTTAAGATTTGATTGTGATTGTCTCCCTAGTGTTCTTGATTGACTACGCTCGAATTGGGATTGATGTAGTGACACGGTTTATGAGTTATACATTTTTGTTTACTTTCATTTAATAGTTGTCAAAGTTATATGATCAATATTTGTTCAATCATGTTTTACGAGATTCACTGTATGTTTTCATCTGCTGATATGACCCAAACAATATCTAATTAATATGAATTTATTTCCAGATTAGTTGATTCAGACATATTTTGAATGATAAGCTGAAAGAATCTTGCGTCTTTTAAGATTGGTTGATTAAGATACATTTGGTTTCATACACAATGTCAAGACTGGAAATGAAAACTATAATTCATGGATTGTTAAAGATTTGCAAGGAAGAAAGAGGGGTGACACTTTGATTATTAAACACACTCATTCCTTAGTTTTATTTTGTTTTTACCCACCCTCTAAACGTATTTGCTTTACTATTATGCTTGTATTCTATTCTTCGAATCAAACTGAACTTTCCAACTTGCTTATTACGTTCTCATGGTAAACTACCAACAACCTAGACAAACCCTATGATGGTGGTCGATGTTGCACACATGAAACATATGTATAAAAGTGGTGATCTTTGTAGAACAATATTGATACTAGTAGGTAAAAGATAAGAATATCTACTGAATTATTCCAGTAATGTTATGGGTTATATAGTATGTCCGTTTCTTATTTATAATCAATTTCTGATAGGGGAAGTATGGCTTTTTAGATCAAAGTACAGTGGGGTTTAGTATATTTGATTGTTCTATGATTTGATTAAAAAAAGACATGAGATGTCATTGGAAATACTTCTATTGACTTTGTATCAATTCTATTTATTGATAATTGTTGTGATATTAACTTGTCAAAGTGATGCTCAATTTTGCACATATTGACGGGGTTTTCAACATGTAGGAATTGCATCATCAAAGCCTAACACTTCCTAGTGCAAGTTCATGGGTCCTACTATTTGACAAGTTTTAGATTTGATTTATGTAGAACTTTTTGGCTTCAATTTTATTTAATAACACTTCCTAATGCAAGCTCTTTAATGGATCATTGGCCAACTTGATTTTTATTGCAGGATCCAAGTGATCCAACTATTGGATTCTTATAAGATGGGATGGACCGTCTTTGCTGCTTGGTGCTCATTGGGCGGAGCCAGAAAATTATTGAGGTAGGCGAATATTTTAAAAAGAATTTGGTCGAAGGGAGAAATTTAAAATGAACCAACATAAATATCTATTATTATTATTTTAATTTCTAAATAATTAGAAAATAACTAATAAAAATTAACATAAATATTAATAAAACTAAAATTATTTATATAATATATTAGACCTTTATCTAAAATTTATAATATATTATGATATAAATCTCAATTACTTAAATATTCTATACTAACAAAAAAAAAAATCATTCAGTTTACATAACGGTAAAAAAAAAATGGCTTAAACAAGTTATCAAACAATAAAAATATAATAAAAATCCAAAGTTTTTTTGGAAGCTTTGACGACTTGTAGAGTTGTAGACTTGAAAAGATATATAGATGGCCCCACTGCCACATGGCCCACGTCTGTCCAATATTTTCAAAGTAAATAAAATTAGTTCATGTGGGGTAGGCAAATAAAAAGAAGTCCACTTTTATTTATTTATCTAATACTATATAGGCTTGATGGGCTAAGCAATTTTACTGGGCTGAGATGGACGACTGCACAGTCAAGCCCATCCCTAGCTTCACCACTGTGCTCAAGCATATTGTAGGTTAGTAAATTTTGAATGCTAGGATGACAATATTTAGTTGAATAGATATCCAACCTATCCTTTAAAGTTGTTTATAAGTTGTTTACTCATTTCTTTTGAGATAAAAACGTCAGTTTGCTAATTGTTGGCCAATAAAAAGAGTCAGTTGACAGACTGATTCAATGTCTATCCTGTATTCAATTTCCTTTTAAAAATTCAAACCCGGGGTTGAATATAGAAACAAGGTACTTGATGTTTAATGATTACATTCTTAGCCATTATGCCTCTCTCATCTTTTGAAATGCATTCTTAGTTATTTAATTTTCAGCATAACTCAATTTTTTAAAATGTGTTATTACTTCTTTCAACATTTTATCCCAAAGTTTAATAGTCTACTTTCCTCTAATAAAATTTTATAATAGTTTTTTTTAGTTTACAATATTTTACTTTTTTTTTCCTTCTGCGTATTATATTGGATTATTTATCATGATGAAAATTCTACGAAATAACATGCAACAATAAGAGTGTATACATTATCCTATCTATCGCCATGTACGGGTCGAATCGGGTTTTTTTCTCTGTACCCCAAGAAAGGTGGCACTGAACATTTGAGAGTACATTACAATATGTGGACACTTTAGCAGTGAAGCTAACTCAGAAGGAAGGAGAATTGATCCAAGAGAGGTTTGATGTGAAAAAACTAGCGAACGTTAAGTAGAGTTCCATAGATTGTAAGAGACTAGTAATCGATGATTGATCTCTTGTTATGTTGAAATTGAAAATGTTATAATAGCACTAGGGAGAACCAATAATCAACTATTGAACTTTATAAAAAAAAGTTATTTGGTTGCATTATGTAAGACTCTCATTTTATAATTGATAGAATATGAGACTTTTCTTTTCATCATCAAATACTAGCATGCTAATGCTAGGCTCTTGTCCATTATGTTATCATTTTCCTTCACGAGATTACGGATGGTAAGATATGATGTCACAAATTAAATTGTGGCATATGATTTATAAGTTTTTGAATATATTGTTGGAGACATGTGTTAGCTAATGTTAATCAAAAATCAATAGTGATATGACTAAAGGGACTTGTGTTGGAAAGATAATAAGTTATCTTTCATATACATTTTACAATGTGGCTTTAAAAATATCAAATAACTCGAACATTCATCTTCACGGTATATATCCACATAAAAAGGAAATAGTATGCAAAATATAATGCGGTCGTCAACAAACAATATATTGCGGACATTACAAACAATATATCGCGGACATCGCATGCGTTATATTGCTTCGTAACTCCGCGGTATTTAGTGTCAACCAATATCCGTGGTATATATAAATATATAGTGCGAATGTGATCATAGTATATACCACATACATATTTACATTTGTGGTATATACTTATAAATAGAGCGGATATTTAACATTGTATATACCGCAAATGTACAATATCCACGGTATATAGTAGGGAAAATACTACGGGTATAGACTAGGACGCCCGCGGTATTTGCTCTGTAAGCAAATATAGCGATCAACGATAACGCATATCTGGTCCGTAGCATATACTTTGAAATAGCCATGGTATTTGCCCTGTTTTGTAGTAGTGTGATCAAATGCTTAGAAGAATTGATCGGTCGGTCGATTTTGATGTAATGGTGGGCCGATCACTGATTTCGCCTTGAACGATCTTCATTTCTTCCCTCTTAAATCTCATTTAATTATTCTTGACCTTGACTTCCTTGATCATAGGGAGAACCTTAATGTGTTGTAGACGTTCTTCACTATAACTCAATTTTAGTTCTTGGAAGGCTTATAATGTATGCAATATCAATAACGCACGAGTTGATCTATAAAATATAAATGGGAAGGAAGTTTACCATAATGCAATGCAAAACTATGCTATATGCTCAAAAGATGGATAACAATGAGGTGGAAAAATATGCTAAAATAGTTTTTATCGAATACTCCATAATTGAATCTTACTTGTCATCAAGTAAGATCTAAATATCTATGCGAATGATATACACCTATGAAAAACTAATAGCCTACGAACTACTCTGTAAGTATGACGGTCCCGTTGTAGTATGCCAAGTGTAGAATCACAAGTACTACGTTTGAGTTGGATGTAACAATAGATAATTCTGCTAAGTCAAAGAAGGAAACGGAAGAGAATGGTAGGAAGTTTTTGTGGGGTTTTGATTGTTGGAAAATGAAGTAAAAAGCAAACATAAATATAAATATGTAAAGTTGACAATGAGGAAAATGATCCAAGGAAGAAAGTAACCCCACTATAATGAATAAATATGTAATCAAGTATATGAATGACACAAACTTCAATCAACAAATATGTAGGTAACTATCAAATATAGCCTTTACCATAGACAAATATATAAAGACCGTGTTAAACCAACTTGAGATAAATGAGGTATTAACGCACTTTTTTTTATTAAAGTACAAAGTATGTAGGCTTTTTTTTATTAGTGTACTAATTGTGCAGGTTTATAATAGTATTTTTTTTAATTTTTTTCCTAATTTCCGCTATCACCTCTCTCTCTTCTCCTCTCTCTCTGGCGATTTTAAATCGCGATTCGTTCCTCCCAGGTATGAACCAGGATACTTCTGTTGAGCCTCGCGCAAGAATTGGAAATCATCTTATAAAGCTGATGAATCAACGGCGAGTGAGTCAACTTGGCTGGTCTTGTCGGTGTCTCCGGCTTGTCTCCTTCGATTATTCGTAGTATCTAGGTTTGAAATTCCTACTCAGAGTATCTAGGTTTTCCTTCCACTCCCTCCTCTGCCGCAGCAGGCTATTCAAGAATCAAGATGAATTGGTAAATTTCCTTTCCATTTTCCAGTTATTTGTGCTCGTATTTCATATAACTCCTGTTACTACCGCCTTCTTCTTGTCTTGTGAATTTCTGACATTCTAGTCGATTTTATAGTGTGTTCAAATTAGTTGCTTCTATAATAAGTTCAATTCTGATTTGTGTTACTCTACTTATTGTAATTCTCTGGTTACAAGGTTGAGGAAGAATAGCTCTATGATTTCTTGTTCCATGTAGCTATGCCTTTTCCAACTGAAAAAGGTTTGATTGAACCTTACAAATAAGCAAGATTGTTGTAATACGTAGTTCTTCTATCTTATTTATTTGTTTTTCACTTGTTGAAATTCTAAATGTTTAATCGTGCATGCTGGTGTGATTTTTCTTTTTAATTAAACTGGTGTGATTTTCCCACTTGTCTTAAAGTCATGCTGTAAATATTGAAGGTTATCAGAGAACTTAGTGGGTTGGTTCTTACACGAGGGCCAAAGTTATGCAATTTTGTGGAATGAAGAGGATTAAAAGCAGTATACAGAAGGTAATACTAGATTTTTTTAAACATATATGTGTTTTAAATATCATTTGCCGTAGAATTTGTTATGCAAGTATTTTGTCAATAGAATTTCATATTCTGGATTCATAATCTTTTGAAAAGTTTGGTCAGATCACAGATGACTACCCTTGTTTCATAAATCATAATCATTCTTCCTGTCAATAAAGAGGTTTGAAGAACATATTGGTTGTTTATGGTGATAGTAGTTTGTGTTCTTGACTCCTAATATGGAAAAAAAGGTTGCTAAATAGTTGCTCATCACCACTAGGATAATGCATGTCCATGTCTTGATCACATCTTAAAACTTGAAGCTACTTCAATATTTTTTCTTTACCCCCCTGCTCTATCAGTGGTATGTTCTCAGACTAATTTGGAACTTGAATTTTGTTCATAAAAATATGTAAAGTCGTACTGTCTTAAGTTCTATTATTGATTTCAACTTTTCTTTTCCAAATAAGCACATTGTAGCATTGCTTTTGTCTTTTATTTTTTATTTTCTATTAAATTGATTGAGTTACTGCTTATATCAAACTGGCATGTAGGTATGCTAGCCTATACTTCTGCATGTGCATTGATCAAGATGATAATGAATTGGAGGTCCTTGAAATTATTCATCACTATGTTGAGGCCCTGGACCGTTACTTTGGCAGTGTAAGTTACTTTACCTTTCTATACGTACGTAAGTATCTAATTATGGCTTCATGTATATGAATTATATATATATATATATGATGGTTGTGATATCCTTGTTTTCTTTCTTAAGGTTTGTGAGTTAGACCTCATATTCAACTTTCACAAGGTATGGACTATTTAAAAATGTTCAAATTGTACTGCTTTATGATCTTGTCGAATATTATCTGTTGTTCCACCTGTACTTATGAAGCTTTTTGCTCATCATCTTCTCTGGCCACTCAAGGCATATTATATACTTGACGAAATCTAGGAATAGGCACATGGAAATCTAGGAAAATTTCATGTTTCAGAAGTCCATTTGAATTGGGTACTGAGTAGTATTCAAATAATGAGATTAAAGATGATCATTAAACTTGGATCTATTTTGATTTGTGGTCTTTGAATTGATTGTAGTTGTACAATTATCCTGTAACCAGTTAACAGGCACAATTCCTGCATAGATAGGATACCTAAAGAAGCTCAGTGTTCTTGCAATTTCATATGATCACTTATCTCATTTATTTGGCTTTATTCCTCCAAATCTCATGACTTTCTTGAGTCAATGCATTTCACCCCTCTGCAAGTTATATTGCCTTATTGTGCTCAATTGAATTTTTTTTGTTGGTATCTACAGGGTTTTGTCATTGTTTCTGCACTAATGGTGACATCATTGTTGCAATTAATTTCGGATGGGAAACCACCATCGGCATACGGCCTTGTGGCCCTTCCTCTTGTGATTACAAGCACCTCAATATAGCAAAGATACCCTTACCTTGTTAAGATTAAGCAATCTTGAGGCTTCTAACACTCTGACTTGTACATGTTACACTGCTGCTCGCCTGCTCGGTGCTGGATAAATGCAGGTGTTGGTGGCTTAAATCTTTTCCGAGGTCAAGGCCGGTGAATGCTCGTCTAGTAGAACTAATCAACATTTATATAGATGAAATTCTGCTACACTTCGAGCTTGGACTAAAACAACTTTGAGCAGCATCCAAGCGTTTCAATTCATAAATCAAATACCATTAAGTCATCATTACTCCCCTTCGTAAAAAAAAAGGGAAGGAAAGAGAAGTGGAAAAGGAAGCTGCAACATCCATCCATGAAACATATTTGGAGCTGCTACTATCGATATTAATCTTGTTTTGTCATGTTACACATAGAACCTATTATGTCAAGATAAAGACATCATGAAGTTTCACAATACTTTTACACATTATTGTTCTGCAAACCCAATTGTTGCCTTTTATTCTGATCACATTCTACTTATTTGAAATTATATGCAAATAGGACTTTAATGAACAAGGCTTTTCGTTTTATTTCTAGGTTATTTTCATATTCAAATTGATTAGATATATGAAATGCCGTCATTGTTAATTGTATTCTTCCATGCTTGATCATATATATTTTTAACTCTCAAGCCTCTAGGTTTTCCATTCTTACTACACTAATTGCAATATTTTTATTGATATAATTAACCGAAATAAAGCTGGATATTGAAATTGGGTTACTATTATTGAGTAACCAAAGTGAAGTTGGATATAGAACGTTGGGTATTAAAATTGGGTAACAACGAAGTTGGTTAACATAAGTGAATTTGGATGTAGAACGTTGGGTTTTAAAATCGGATAACAACAAAGTTGGGTAACATAAGTGAATTTGAGTAACAAAGTTGGGTAATAGAGTATAACGTTGGGTAACAAAGTTGGGTTACAAGGTTGGGTAACAAAGTTGGGTTACAGAGTTGGGTAACAAGGTTGGGTAACAGAGTTGGGTAACAGAGTTGGGTAACAAGGTTGGATAACAGGGTTGGGTAACAGAGTTGGGTAACAGGGTTGAGTAACAGAGTTGGGTAATAGAAAGTGCATAGTTAGTGTTTCTATAAAATTTTGCCTACACACTTTGTTTCCTTGATAAAAAACCTACACACTTACCAATTTCACCCAACCAACTTGAAGGTGCTTTCGCAATCACAAAAATATAAGAAAAACTCTATAAGCACTTAGAAATCCAAAAAAGACCAGGAAAATCTCGTTTGGGAAGCGCAGAGCTAGAAAATGTATAAAGACCGAAACTTTCTAGGTAATATAAAACAAAAACCCTTCGCATCATGTGTAAATGTCGTAACGGTTGAATTTACGCATGTGTACAAATATGCATTTGGTATCAAAGAATCATGTTATCATAACGATTGAACCAATACATCTTGTCGAGATACATGAATATAAAGTACAACGATAATTTTCCTTTACTTTCTTCCATAAATGACACTTAGAAGACTATTGTGTCTCAATCCTTTAATGAACGTATATCCGAGTCAATCACATACTTTCTTGAAGAAGTCTTACACTTCATGCTCATGTAGCCAACAATTTTTTTAATCTTGCATCTACACTTGCAATTTCTCAAAGGAGTTGTTAAGAAAATTCTTACATGCTTCACTTAGTTTGTAGAACCGAACTCCCTTGGATGGAACTTTGAGTTTGCATCGTAACTCGGAATGGGCTTTCCACATTGAAAATCTTACTTAAAATATTCCAAGTGTTCATACTTGTGAATCAATTAACAACATATCCATGAGGTTGTTTTCCTTTGTTTAAACATGTAAAATAAATCAAACAAGAGTCTTATCGTTCGATTTCAGCATGAAGTATAATCGAAACAAACACACTTCATTATTTTATTTCAATAGTAGTATCATTACAAAACATATATGGACGAAGCCTCCAATATACTTAAGATTTATACTAAAATAATTCCTCCTTCGGAAATATTTGTTCCGGTTGTACTTTGTTGAACAAGTTCAACCTCTCCCAAAAGAGTGCATGGTATTCTAGTTTTTTCTAGAGACAATCCACCAATCTCCAACCACATCATATGTTTTTTAAAGTTATTCCATGAAGACGGAAACTTATGAATAATTATGCGCACCAAAGTTGATTCATGAAGTCCCCTGTTGAACTTCGTCATACAACCCAATATCTCTTTGATCTCAAAGAATTGATTTTCCATTGAACAAGTCTCTTCTATATTGTACTTACAGAACATCATTTTATGCATCATTTCACAATACTCAATTTCATGCAAATCCTATAAATCCTTCGAAAAATCGAAATCTTTGTACATGTCAATCAAGTATGACACCATACCCCTAAGGATTATAGTGCAACACAAAGCATTATCAATTGACCATGTATTGGCTTGACATTAGGGCTGAGCATCGGTCTAAAACCGAACCGAACTGACCTAAACCGAACCGAGCCGAAAACCGAAAATTCAGAAAACCTGAACCGCAACCGTAATTTTCGGTTTAGGTTCGGTTTTGAACCGAATAAATCGGTTCGGTGTAGGTTTAAACCGATTCGGTCTTAAACAGTTAACGATTTAACATTTTTCAGTATGTAGATTAAGATTCATACTCATTATCCTTAGATTCGAAATAAAAATAACTACACTTTCAAAATTTACAGAATTAACATAGTCAACATACTGAAGAATATCAAAAAAAAAGAAAGAAAAGTAGATCTGAATGACAAAGTAGAAATGTAGAAGTGATAGGGATTAGGGACAAACAAAGAATTAGAATTTGAGATAGGCATTCAAATCAAAATATTCAAAACTACATAATACAGATCTAAAATTAAAAAGAGAATTTGAAGTAACATATAACCATCTAAAGCAAGAGGAGAATCAAGTATAGAAGTAGCCTCGCGCTGCTCGAAGAAGATGTAGAAAGCCAGTCGCTGCCGCTAGTCGGGGAAGAGAAGAAGGTCAAATGCTATTCGCTAGTCACCGACGCCGCGACTTGGGGAAGAAAAGGCCAGTTGCCCTCCGCCGGACTCCGTCGCCTTTTGCCCAGACCTCCGCTGTCGTCAGTTCTCAACACTCCGCCGCCGCTTGTTGCCCTCTTCAAATCTCCAACGGCAAAAGGAGAATATGAGAAAAAAATGGGATGGGGGAGGAACGCCGCTACTTTGGTTGGGATGGCCATAAATCTACTTTTATACCACCGAAGTTTCAAAACCCTAGTATGTTGTGCCGCACTGCCATATGCCGCTTATCATTTTTTCGGTTTTAAAAAAAAACCGGTTATGAACCGTGAATCGCGGTTCTGGACCGAAACCGAACCGAAAACCTAATATCTATCAACCGAAAGCCGAAACATATATATGCGGTTTAGGTTCGGTTTAGGGAAAAACCGATCGGTTCGGTTTGGCCAAATGACCGTACTTTGCTCAACCCTACTTGACATGCATCCCTTGTATTTTATTTCTTGAATAACCCCTTGGGCTTGTGTTCCCATAGAGCATATTTCAACTTGAAAGTGGAAAGAATTTGCAACATTTTCATTTGTCATATCCAAAAGGACATCCTCTTAGACCCTTCCAATTTCTTAGAAGACACTAAATCCTTGACAACCATTTCCATTATCCCTGTCTTAACACAATCAAGTCCACAAAACAATATCAAAACGAAACACAACAATATAACAAAAATATATATAAATACAATATATATGTAAAGAAATATACTTAGAAGATTGTTGGAGTTTCTCTGTGTGGATTAACATGCAAGAGAACAATATAATAAGGCATACAACAATTCAATTATTTATAGCTCGTAATCTCACGATGATGAGTAGACAGTGCCTTGGTTATATAGGTGACGGGAATATTATCTATGTCATGGCCAGTAGTCTCGATCAATGAGTAGACGTAGCCTTAATAAACATAAGATTAATGTAATCCTACTAAAAAAGATTATTTTGACAAGGGAAAGCAATCTCCGAATGGAGTAGACTTTTGCCCTCATATTTAAACAAGTTCAATTGCGACAACCGAGTAACATACGGAGGTGTACATTTAAATTTTAATGTTTCAACTTGACTTGGATTATCCATTGAATCACTCACAATGAAAATTTCCTTTTGAGTGTATTTTTCCCGTATAGGGTTACCACGAACATCTTTTTGAGCTAAGATAATGACGTTACAAAGGAAATCAAGTATATAACTTACTTCCTTACGTATGGATGAAAATCTTTTTAAAATAATCTTGATTGAACAAGACTCAAAGGGAAGTTACCTATTCTCTCATCAATACAAGATAACTTCTAAGTTCTTCCAAATTCACAAGACTCGTTCTTTAATCCTATCAAATGTCAATACGATGAAACTTTAAGGACAATGGCTTGGAAATGAGAAGAAGAACAAGTGCAACTTGATCTCACTTTTATAGGCAAAAGGGAGCACATTTTTTTAGGATAATAACCGCCGCCAAAGCGGTTGAGAGAAGTTAGGGTTTCTTAACTGCTTTTTGACCCAATGAGCTTTAATTAACTCATTATAGCTAAGTGAAATTCCAAGGTCCACAAATACTCATGAGCTCAGCTCAAACGAGTTTAACTCACCAAGTAGCTCACTTGTTAGCTTATTGCACCTTAATGAACATTTGTGTTTGAATTCTTATCAAACTTTAATAAAATATACTTGAGCTAATTCTAAGCTCATCGGAAGCTTGAACTTAAAAAACCGAGATTAGGAAACCACTCATTTCGTCGTTCACAAATTACAACCGTACTCACACTAGACATGAGCTACAACAAGCTTTGCCGAGCTACCGGGAGTCGACACAAGTTGTGCCGAGACATGCCAAGGCTTCGTCTAAGTTGTGCCGAGCAAAAGCAAGCTCAAACACTCAAGGCCCAATTGCTGTGAGCTACTCTAAGCTCAAACACAATTAACATAAGTTGCGGCAAACTTGGGTAAGGTACGTCTTGCGACGACCAACATTGTTCAACTATGCTGAGCGTCGACATTGCCATTTTCAGGCTTTTTCAAAGGCTAAGTCAAGACGTTCGGGCCGAGATGAGCTCACACAAGTTGTGTTGAGCTTCGCAAGAGTAAGCCTGAGTCAAGCCACGCTTGACTATGCCCAATCACTTGGCTCTACATTTGCTTCCTTCCAATTCCATTTCATTCTCAAATATCTCGATGCTTTATGGTGTCGGTCACTTGGCCTTGCCTCCCGCAACCTTAGCCATCATGACACACATCGACACATGTGAACATCGACATGCACTTGGTCTCGAGAACTAACTCAAAAAGTAGGGAGACTTGGTGTCAAATCTCTAACACAATATTCATTAAATTCGGCGTTCGAAACTCAAATCACATCTACAACAAATGATCTACGTTTTTTCAATATAAAATATATTTTTTAAACAATCAAAATCAGGCCAATTTGCAATTTTTGTTTTTCGAAATTTTGGATTTAGTTTAGTATTTGAATTTCAATTTGTTCGATTAAAGTTTTAACCATGTTATAAATGTATGAATTGTTGTTATTTGACAACAAACTTGGCCTATAAACGATTGAAATCTACAAAATTCGAAATTTACCATGTAAAAATGGTGAACATGTTGAGTTTGACTCTCAAAGATAGTTAAAAATATTTTTACACTAAGAGTCGGTGTAAAAACAATATTTTTATGTTGGATTCATTGTGCAATAACAGTTCGATCAACGTGGATATAAAATTTGATATTTATAAAAACATAATGTAGATATGAGTTGCGACTTTGGGCGTGTTACAACTTGTTGTCAGGTTCGTCTTTAGTTTGTTGCGACCCGACCTTTCACTTCCCGTACATGACACAACAAGTCCTAAATTTAAAAAAATTACCAATAATAACCTCCATTGAACAAAAGTTCAGTTCCAGCCTTCCAGGCATCAACGCGATCCCTTTCTCCGCTTTCTCTCACAAATTGACCCTTTCCTCTCTTCCTATTCTTCGCTCATCGATGACTGCGAATTTCCCATGAAATTCCGATAGTTTTATTTTTTCCTTCTGAGATCGGTTTCCCATGGAGTCTCTTCCGGCGTCAGAGTCTCTTCTCCTCGAAGATTTCGGCCAGAAGGTCGATCTGACGCGCAGGATTCGCGAGGTTTTGCTGAATTACCCCGAGGGAACCACTGTCCTCAAGGAGCTCATTCAAAACGCCGATGATGCCGGTGCCACCAGAGTTTCCCTCTGCTTGGATCGCCGTAGCCACCGAACCGAATCGCTCCTTTCACCGACTCTCGCTCAGTGGCAGGGCCCTTCTTTGCTCGCCTTCAACGACGCTGTTTTCACCGACGAGGATTTCGTTAGTATTTCCAGGATTGGTGGCAGCACCAAGCACGGACAAGCTTGGAAAACTGGTCGCTTTGGGTACGGCCCCTTAGATTGATTGAACAGTATGCTGTTTCTAGATTACAATATAGTCTTTATAGTTGAATGGGCAGAGTAGTGTTTTACTTCTAGCTACAGAGTAAGGGACTTAACCAATCCACAATCGCCCACTTAGAAAGGTCTGGAGAATACTTCCCCATCCTATTTACGTGGCGTTTGGATGATTGGTTCAAGGATTGATTTCAATTCATAACCCTGGTTTTGTTTGTTAGGTCGAGTTATTCTGTTCTTCTTGAAACCAGCTGGAAATGGGATTCTTTAACTGAAGTATAATCTCGGTTGCATTATTCCCCCAAAAGGGAAAATGAAAGGAAATGCAGTAATATGGTAGTTGATTTCAAACCCATACCTGATTATGTCTAAACAATGGGTAACGTCTGACACCATCTTTGTGATTGGGGTTCAGACCAAGGAAAGGGCTGTAAATATATTCTATTTTCATTATACTTGTGGAATTTGTGAATTTTTTGTGCTTTTGCTTGATGATAATCTGTCTTCTTACTCTTCTCCTCTGTTTTTTCTTTTCGTGGTGTCAGGGTTGGCTTCAACTCAGTGTATCATTTAACTGATCTGCCATCATTTGTCAGTGGCAAATATGCTGTAATATTTGACCCCCAAGGCATGTACCTTCCTAATGTGTCTGCTGCTAATCCTGGGAAACGTATCGAGTATGTCAACTCCTCAGCCATATCACTGTATAAAGACCAGTTCCTTCCATATTGTGCTTTTGGTTGTGACATGAGAAGTCCCTTCAATGGAACTTTATTCCGTTTCCCTTTGAGAAATGCAGATCAGGCAGCAAACAGCAGGCTCTCGAGGCAGGCATATTGTGAAGATGATGTTCAAACCATGTTTGATCACCTCTATGATGAAGGGGTTTCTTCTCTTCTGTTTCTTAAGAGTGTACTGGTTATTGAAATGTATGTATGGGATTCTGAAAACCCAATGCCGAGAAAACTTTATTCCTGCAGTATTGACTCTGCAGATGAGAGTACTATTTCACACCGCCAGTTACTCCTGAGATTGTCCAAGTCAGATAGACTGTACAGTGGTCAAACAGATAGCTTTAGTTTAGACTTTGTAAGTGAAGATTTCAAAGGAGAATCCGTGCAGAAGCGGATTGATTCCTTCTACATAGTACAGAGTATGGCTTCTGGATCTAGCAGGATTGCTTCCTTCGCTAAAACTGCTTCCAAAGAATATGATATTCATCTCTTGCCTTGGGCATCAGTGGCAGCATGCATATCTGATTCATCTGCTAACGTAAGTGGTGATTATTTGTAATCCTGAACATAATTATTTTGAATCCTGAATGAGACATGTCTTTGTACTTAGTTATGTTTGATGCCTAAAATTAATAAGTTTTGATCCCATTTTTAGTTTGGTTCATTGTAGCTTGTACTGCTGTCTAATGTAATGGATGTATGATTTCTGAAACGGAAATAAGATTAATACCTTCTGAGGAATGATGGTGGATGTGAATATATGATGTTATATGAAAGACACAATTTCTGTTGGGAAAAAGTCACAATGCCAATTCCATACTGAAATTTCGATATATTCTATGTGAAAATCGCTTGTCAACATTCTAAGAAGAAAAACAAGATATACATAACAATCTAGGAAGCATATAACATAACCTTGTTAAAGGTGGGTTGCTGGATTTGGGCCTTTCTATCTAAGTGCTGTAGAGAAGCCGGGCAGATTGCTTCTCGTGCTATTGGACCAATATATTGCCATTAAGATTCCGCGTTCTGTAAGATGATACTTAAAATGCTTACATTGAATTAAATTTTGCTTCCCAGTCCTAATCTTGTTCCTGCTCATGTTTAATATGACTGCTCAGTCTTTGTTCTATTGAATAAAGAGTTTATTCTGAAAATATCTCTTGATATTACCCACATGTACGTATAAGAAGTACAATAAAGGGGGGATCCCTCCTCCATATATTATCTTTTGTGATGAATATGTTAAGTTTTTCATTGTTATTGTTTCCTCTTCTTTATTTTCTCTCTTCTTGGCTATATTTTGATATAACGAGAAACCTCTCATTTGTTAATATGTAGATTGGTATTTATAATCCCTGCATTGGTTTATCTAATGTAGGTTTAAACTGTTATTTGGTGTTTTTCTTGGCGTAACTTCTTTTGTCCAAATTACTCCCATGTTTTTTTGAAAAACTGAGAGTTAAGTCATTCGATTTCATTGGGCATTGGATGCAGGGAGATGGTCTAAAGCTTGGGCGGGCATTTTGTTTTCTTCCTTTGCCCGTGAGAACTGGATTGTCTGTCCAAGTTAATGGGTATTTTGAAGTTTCATCAAACCGGCGTGGGATTTGGTATGGCGAGGATATGGATAGAAGTGGAAAAGTGAGGTCTTCGTGGAATAGGCTCCTTTTAGAGGATGTTATTGCCCCTTGTTTTACTCAATTACTGCTTGGTGTGCAAGAGGTTTTAGGCCCGACAAGCTTGTATTATTCGTTATGTCCTTCTGGTGATTTTGAAGAGCCATGGAGCTTATTAGTTGAGTGCATTTATAGAAATATTGTTCAGGCTCCCGTGTTGTATACAGATGCTGGAGGGGGGGAATGGGTGTCACCTGTTGGTGCTTTTCTACATGACAAGGAATTTACTAAAAGTGATGAACTTGGTGATGTTCTTGTTCAGCTTGGAATGCCAATTGCCAGAGTACCTCAACCTTTGCATGATATGCTTCTCAAACATGTTACTAATTTTGAGCAAAAGGTGGTTACTTCTGATGCTGTTCGACATTTCCTTCGTAAATGTGGTTCTCTAAGTATGACAGGCAGTTTAGAAAAATTACTGTTGCTGGAGTATTGCCTTGAAGACCTGTTAGATTCTGAAGTTGGCAAAGATGCATATAATTTGCCTTTGCTGCCATTGGCAAATAGTGATTTTGGACTGATATCTGAACATTCAAAAGGACCTCATTATTTTATATGCAATGAGACCGAGTGCAAACTGCTCGAACGAATATCTCATAAGGTAATTGATCCAAATAGTCCTAAGAACATCTTGAGTAGACTCTTATCCATAGCCGAGTTCTCTGGAGCAAACATAATTGTTTTCAATGTTGAACTTCTCGTGAAGTTGCTTCATGAATTTGTACCTTCTGACTGGAGATTTAAAAGCAAAGTTCTTTGGGATCAAAATACTCTTCCATCTTCATCTTGGTTTCTTTTGTTTTGGGAATATCTTCGCTGTCATTGCAAGAACTTGTCTTTGTTTGATGACTGGCCAATCTTACCATCCACTTCCGGGCATTTGCACAGAGCTTCTAAAATATTAAAGTTGATTGATACTGAAAAACTTCCTGAAAAGATGAAAGTGATTTTGGAGAAAGTTGGATGTAAGATATTAGATAAAAAATATAAAGTTGAGCATCATGATCTGTCTCAATATGTAAGCAATGCTACAGCTGCTGTAATAGTGGAGTCCATTTTTGATGTTGTTTCTTCAAGTGGTGGGATCATGCAAACTTGTATTCCTGATCTGGAAGGAGATGAAAGGAATGAGCTTCGTACCTTCCTTCTTGATTCAATGTGGTATATAGGTGGATCTATGGTTGATTCTGATATAAAGAGGGTTAAAAAACTCCCTATCTTCAGAGTCTACGCAGAAGGATCTGCCAATACTTTTCAGTTTTCTGATATTGATGAAACTTTGAAGTATTTAGCACCGACAGATGTCCCGACTTTATTCCTGGGAAGTGAATTCATTTACAGTGCATCAGTCATGGAAGAGGAGGTTTTGAGTAAATATTATGGGGTGGAGCGTATGAAGAAGGCACATTTCTATCGAAAGGAAGTTTTTTGCAGAATTGGAGAAATTCAGCCCGAGGAACGTGACAGTGTCATGATTTCTGTCTTGCGGGAGTTGTCACAGCTGTGCATTGAGGATTCAAATTTTAAGGAAGCTCTGAGGAATATTGTGTTTGTTCCGACCTCTACTGGTGTTGTTAAGTGTCCGACTGCCCTATATGATCCTCGTAACGAAGAGTTATATGCATTGCTTGAAGATGCTGATGTCTTCCCATCTGGTCCTTTCAAAGAATCAGACATTCTAGATGTGCTTCAGGGTTTAGGCCTGAGAACCTCTGTCTCTCCAGAGACCATAATACAAAGTGCACGGACTATAGAACAACTACTCCCAAAAGATCCACAGAAGGCATATCTAAGAGGAAAGGTGCTTCTTGCTTACCTGGAGGCTAGTGCACACAGGTGGGTATCTGATTCTTTTGTTGATGAACCAGGATCACTGAATAGAATTCTTTCACGAGCAGCAATTGCTTTCCGACCCCGTAACTGTAAATCAGACCTAGAAAAGTTTTGGAGTGATCTCCGTATGATATGCTGGTGTCCAGTTCTTGTTTCTGCTCCACACCAAGCTTTGCCATGGCCTGTTGTATCCTCCACTGTAGCTCCCCCAAAGCTTATAAGATTGAAAACTGACATGTGGCTTGTTTCAGCTAGCATGAGAATACTTGATGGGGAGTGCTACTCATCAGTTTTGTCCTATCATCTTGGGTGGTCTACTGCACTAAGTGGAAGTGTGATTGCTGCACAAATCCTTGAGCTTGGGAAAAATAATGAGATTGTTGTGGACCAAGCCTTCAGGCAAGAACTTGCCTTGACAATGCCAAAAATATATGCAAGGCTGACAGAACTGATTGGATCAGATGAGATGGAGATTGTTAAAGCTGTTCTGGAAGGGTGCCGGTGGGTTTGGGTAGGGGATGGTTTTGCCACTGCAGATGAAGTTGTTCTTAGTGGTACTTTGCATTTGGCCCCATATATTCGTGTGGTACCAGTTGATTTAGCAGTCTTCAGAGAGCTGTTTTTAGAGCTTGGAGTTCGGGAGTTTTTATGTTTCACTGATTATGCTAGTATTTTGTGTCGCATGGCATCACGGAAAGAGTGTCATCCTTTGACTCCACAGGAACTCACAGCAGCTTTTATGATTGTGCAACATTTGGCAGAGTCTCAGCTTAATGAAAAGCAGGTGAAGATCTATTTGCCTGATGCATCTTGCCAACTCCTTCCTGCTTCTGAATTAGTTTTCAACGATGCCCCATGGTTGCTTGGCTTGGATGATTCTAGCAGTCCTAACAATGCATCCCCTGTGTTGAGTGCAAAGCGATCTGTCCAGAAGTTTGTCCACGGAAATATCTCAAATGATGTTGCAGAAAGGCTTGGTGTCTGCTCACTTCGTAGGCTAATGCTTGCTGAAAGTGCTGATTCTATGAATTTGGGCTTGTCTGGTGCTGTGGAAGCTTTTGGCCAGCATGAAGCCTTGACGACCCGTCTAAAACATATCCTTGAAATGTATGCTGATGGACCTGGTATTCTCTTCGAGTTGGTCCAGAATGCTGAGGATGCTGGAGCTTCAGAAGTCATCTTCCTGCTGGATACAACTCAGTATGGAACTTCATCTGTACTTTCTCCTGAAATGGCAGATTGGCAGGGACCTGCTTTATATTGTTATAATGACTCTGTTTTCAGCCCTCATGATCTGTATGCAATATCTCGAATTGGTCAAGAAAGTAAACTAGAAAAAGCTTTAGCAATTGGGAGGTTTGGGCTAGGGTTCAATTGTGTATATCATTTCACTGACATCCCTGGTTTTGTATCTGGGGAAAACATTGTAATGTTTGACCCCCATGCATGTAATTTGCCCGGAATCTCTGCATCTCACCCTGGTCTGAGGATTAGATTTGTTGGAAGAAGGATATTAGAACAGTTTCCTGATCAGTTTTCTCCTTTCCTACATTTTGGGTGCGACTTGCAACATCCATTTCCTGGAACGCTCTTTCGTTTTCCCCTTAGAAATTCCACTGTTGCTCAACGAAGTCAAATAAAGAAAGAAGGATATTCTCCTGAAGATGTGCTATCACTATTCTCATCATTTTCAAAGGTCGTTTCAGAAACTCTTCTTTTCTTGCACAAAGTGAAATCTATTTCCATATACGTCAAGGATGGATCTGGCTCTGACATGCAACTTCTACATCGTGTTGAAAGAAACCACATTATTGACCCTGAATCCGAGGCACGTACTAAACATCCTATGTTCCAGTTTATGCACAGTGGTCAGGCGAATATGGAAACGAGTCAGTTTCTTGATAAGTTGAGTAGATCTGTCAAAACTGAATTGAGATGGACATGCCAAAAGGTTGTCATGAAGGAACAACACACGTCAAGTCGTATGTCACACTTATGGCTTATGAGTGAATGTTTTGGTACTGGAGAAGTTGACAACTCTAAAACTCCCAAAACCAGGTCCAAAACCTGCATTCCTTGGGCCGCTGTTGCTGCACAATTACGTTCTGTTGAGTTTGAAGAGGAACAAGGTGATAATCCATCTGAAGGGTCATTATCCATTTCTTCCGACGTGTGTCAAGTTCAAGAACTCTGTTCTCAACAACAAAACAGTTTTGAAGGACGTGCTTTCTGCTTCTTGCCTTTGCCGATTAACACGGGTCTTCCAGCACATGTTAATGCATATTTTGAATTGTCATCAAACCGCAGGGATATTTGGTTTGGTAATGACATGTCTGGAGGTGGTAAGAAGCGTTCGGATTGGAATGTTTATCTGCTTGAGAATGTTGCTGCTCCTGCTTATGGCCGTTTACTTGAAAAGATGGCTTTGGAACTTGGGCCTTGTGATATACTCTTCAGTTTCTGGCCTACAAAACTGGGAGTAGAACCATGGTCATCGATGGTGCGGAAAGTCTACATGTATATTGCTGATGCATGTGTTCCCGTATTGTACACTAAATCTAGAGGGGGTCGGTGGATCTCAACCAAGCAAGCTCTATTTCCTGATTTTTCTTTCGCGAAGATGGTTCAATTGATTGAAGCATTATCAGATGCTGGCTTGCCTGTAATTACTGTTTCTCAGCCAGTGGTTGAGAGGTTCATGGATGTCCGTCCATCACTGTATTACTTAACACCTCAATTGCTAAGGAGCTTGTTGATTCGGCGGAAATTCGAATTTAATGAGAGGAGTGCACTAATATTAACACTCGAGTATTGCTTATTTGATGTGAGAAAACCTGTGAACCCTGAATATTTGCATGGTCTACCATTGATACCTTTGGCCAGTGGCTCATCAACAATTTTGAATCCTAGGGGTGTAGCTGAAAGAATATATATCACACATGGGGAGGAGTATGATCTTCTGAAGCATTCCCTTCCTTCCCAATTGGTCGATAACACAATCCCCGAAGAAGTTTATGACAAGCTATGTGACATTGCGCAGAGTGAGAATTCAAATATATCATTCCTAACATGTGACCTGCTTGAGAAGCTCTTCCTAAGAATACTTCCGGTAGATTGGCAAAATGCAAAGCAGGTTACCTGGTCCCCTGGTCTTGATAATCATCCTACTTTAGAGTGGATAAAGTTGTTATGGAAGTACCTGAAGTTAAAGTGTGATGACCTTTCAGTTTTTGTCAAGTGGCCTATATTGCCTGTTGGAAATCGTTTTCTGCTACAGCTTGTCGAGAATTCAAATATTATTGAAGATGGAGCATGGAGTGAGAATATTTCGTCCTTGTTGCAGAAAGTAGGATGCTTATTTATGAGGCATGACCTTTCAATTGAACATCCACAGTTGAGAAGTTATGTGCAGCCACCAACTGCTGCTGGTATTATGAATGCATTATTAGCAATAGCAGGTGATGGAGGAAACATCGAACGGTTGTTCTCTGATGCATCAGAAGTGGAGCTACATGAGTTGCGCAGCTTTGTTCTGCAGTCTAAGTGGTTCTCTGAAGATGGGATGGATGATATACACATTGATGTCATCAAACAAATACCTATGTTTGAGTCCTCTAGAAGTAGAAAGCTATCAAGTTTGAGTAGGGGTATGAGATGGCTCAGACCAAATGGTCTCCGTGATGATCTTCTAGATGATAACTTTGTTCGAACGGAATCTGAGAAAGAAAGGTTAATCTTGACGAGTTATCTGAATGTTATAGAGCCATCAAAGGGCGAGTTCTATAAAGATTTTGTGCTCAATCGCATGTCAGAATTTCTTCCTTCACAAGAAACTGTCTTGGCTATTCTGCATGATGTGAAGCTGCTGATGGAAGAAGATGTTTCCATGAAAGCAGCATTATCTGTAACTCCTTTTGTATTGACATGCAGTGGATCATGGCAACAACCATGCAGGTGTGCTAACAGTCTGCATCTCTTACCACTCCCTTTTTTCTGTTACCTTTGCTTTGGGGTTGGGGGCTTTGCTGAATCATTTTTGTTTTATGAGGAAACTAGATGTTTTTCTTGCAAAGTTACCAGTATACTAAATGATTAAAGAACTAGGGATGTAGTTGTTTCTGAGTTGTAAATCCATTGAATATTACCAGTGGTATTGTGATTTGTGCAGTAAAAAAAGAGTTTATGGTCGTTTTTTGTCTTTACTCTTTGGGAGTTTAATCTATAGAGAATTTCACCGTTTCAAGATTCCTGTAGCTAAGTAAAGCAAAGTAGCACGTCTTAGATCATATCATCCTGCAAGTTTTTTTTTTGTGTGAAGCTGTTCATCTCTCGAATCTTGAGGTTCCTGAAAGGTGAACTGTGCTTTCTGACATATTTAATCTTATATGACAGGCTTTACGATCCTCGTGTTCCAGAGTTCGAACTGTTGCTGCACAAGGAAGTTTTCTTCCCTTCTGAAAAGTTCTCAGCACCAGAGATTCTAGATATGTTGGTTGGTCTTGGTCTGAAGCAAAATTTGACTTGCACTGATTTGCTGGACTGTGCAAAGTCTGTGGCTATTTTACATGATTGTGGAGACTCTGCAGTACTTGTGCAAGGAAGGAGATTGATTGAATGTCTAGATGCTCTGGGTCCAAAGTTTTCACCTGAGAAAGAAGAAGCTTCCGATATTATTAGGAAAGCCATGTCATGCGGGGATGATAATCTTACTGAGGGTGAAGAACAAAATTCCTGCATGTCTTTGCAGAAGGATGATTGGGATCTTGATTCATTTCTCAAGATCTTGGTTGATGACAAACCTGAAGATGATTTTTGGTCAGAGCTCAAATCCATTTCATGGTGTCCTGTCTGTGCTGATCCTCTTATCAAATATTTTCCTTGGATGAAATCAGATGATCAAGTTACAGCCCCGAGCAATGTCAGACCTAAGTCACAAATGTGGATGGTGTCATCTTCTGTGTATATATTAGATGCTGAAAGCTACTCCAAATACATCCATCGTAAATTGGGTTGGTTAGATACTCCCAAGCCTAACGTACTGTCCACTCAACTAATTGAACTGACCAACTGGTATACCCACCATAGGTCATTTTCTGATGCTGAAATCATTGTTGATGCTGAGTTGCAGAATGGATTCACTTCCCTTTATTCAGCAATGCAGGAATATGTAAACACTGATGGCTTAATGGTTTTGAAGTCTGCACTTCAGGGGGTTCCTTGGATTTGGATTGGGGATGGTTTTGTGTCATCCGATGCCCTTGCTTTTGATTCTCCAGTCAAATTCCACCCATACTTGTATGTGGTTCCATCTGAGTTATCAAGTTTTAAAGATTTACTCTTAGCCTTGGGTGTGAAGCTCAGTTTTGGTGCTGCTGACTACTTTCATGTTCTACAGAGGTTAAAGAATGATGTTAGTGGATCTCCTCTATCAAGTGATCAGTTATCTTTTGCACACTGTGTTCTTGAAGCCATTGCAGATTGCTACATAGACATTTCGCCGACTGACATTTCAAATTACCCATTATTAATTCCTGATTCTTCTTCAGTTCTGAGGTATTCTAGAAATCTTGTTTACAATGATGCACCATGGATGGAAGACAAGATATCGATTGGTAGAGATTTTGTTCATCCGAGTATAAGCAATGAGTTAGCAACAAGATTGGGGGTACAGTCACTTCGCTGTATGTCTTTGGTTGATGAAGAAATGACCAAAGATTTACCTTGCATGGACTATGGAAGAATAAATGAACTCCTGATACATTACATGAGCAGCGACTTTCTCTTGTTTGACTTACTTGAATTGGCAGATTGCTGTGGAACAAAGAAACTACATATAATATTCGATAATAGGCATCATCCTCAACAATCCTTGTTGCAGCATAATCTGGGTAATCAACTTCTCCCCTTCCTTTTGTTCTTATTGTAATTCAGGCAGGATATTCATATCATTGATAAGAAAGAGATCCACTAGCAATGTTGAAAAATTATAAATGCTGTCTGGACCAGAGATACTGTTGTTTGCTTAATATCCTCAAGACAATCTAGATTGTTATAAAATTAAGCAACTTCTTTCTTACTTTTCCTCATGGAAAGCAAGCAAATCATGTCGATAATCCCAATAATGAGCTCTCTTTAGGAAAGGAATGGACGGAATTCCCTCTGAAGAATGTTATTTTCGGAATCTCATGGTTTATTTAATTCTTCACAAGTCTTAATGTGAACATCCATGGAAAGCAGCTGGTTGAATTAAACTATGGAGAATTGCATGTTGTATACTTGGGTATTGTATTTTTATAGCTTCTGGAAATAAAGTTCTTCCTTTCATATGACAGGGTGTTTTTTTTGCCTAAAATTTTAGAGCAAATGATGATCACAGATACTGCTGTAGATGATCTTCCACAATGTGTGTCAAATGAACCCCGTGTTAAATCTTCTCATCGTTATATGGTATATCTTAAGTAAAAAAAATCCCACAAACGGACAAACCATTATAATTCTTCCTGACTGACTACTAACTGTCCTACAAGTTGACAATGTATGCTTAATCTGTCAATTATGCAATTTGAAAGTCCAAAACCATAAATTTGTTGTTTTGTTGTCTAGCTTATAGGGCCACAAGACCTGAACAGCTGGTTTAGTAATGTACAAATTTGCCATGACAGCTAAATCAATGACAGACCTTTCAACCTTCGTATCTTCAACGCATTTTCTTTCTTGTGTACTGATTTTCTTTATACCTTGTCCCCTCAGGTGAATTTCAAGGACCAAGTCTCATAGCAATCTTCGAAGATGCTAACTTGAGCAGGGAAGAAATTAGCAGTCTGCAGCTTCTACCTCCTTGGAGACTGCGGGGTGAAACCATTAATTATGGTTTAGGATTGATAAGCTGTTACGTTTTGTGTGATCTTTTGTCAGTCTTGTCTGGGGGCTATTATTATATCTTTGATCCTCGTGGGCTAGTGCTTTCTTCTTCGTCAAGTCGTTCTCCTGCAGCAAAGCTCTTTTCCTTGACAGGTACTTGGTCCTTTATATATAATGATGATCTAAAAGTTTGTTCATGTTCTTCCTTGAGTCCCTCCCTCTTCTTTTTTCTATTTTCTATTTTCTTGATCTCAGTTTTTCAATGATGATATTATTTGCGGACATCACTTTCCTATTTATCATCCGTTAGTTTTCAAGATGTGATTCTAAAATGGGACTTTCTCCATCCACACTGTTGTGGATTGAATGTCCATTTATGTGACATATTATATAAGTCTTTAACCTATAAAGTTTACCTCGTATAACATGTACGAGTTGGACCAATTTTTGTGATATTGTATTATTGTGTACAAATTTTACAGTCGAAAAGTTACTAGCTTCTGTCCCTTGATTTCGTTGACTGTCTCCAGCAAGTTTCTACCTGATATGCATTATTTGAGGAAATGAAGCATTATTCCCTGTTGTTTAGGCAATAACTTGATGGAGCGATTTCGTGATCAATTCAATCCTATGTTTGTGGGTCAAGATACAAGGTATGGACTGTCTAATTCTACTGTTGTTCGCATGCCTTTGTCGTTGGAGAATATGAAAGAGGGGCCTGAAGCTGGACTGAATAGAATAAAGCAACTATATGGAAGATTTATGGAACATGGCTCCAGAGTTCTTTTATTTCTAAAATCAGTATTGCAGGTACTGTTACAAATTGTAGCGATTCAACTTAACCGAGTGCTGTAATTTCTGGAGCTGAATCATTTCCAATCTTATGGCTTTTTGCGCAAATATTAAATGATAAACTACTGAACTAGCAATATGTGCATGCAAATGCTTCTGAAGTGAAGTCCTCTATTTCAATACACATTTTCTAATTTATGCATGTTTTGAAGAAAAATGTGGTTCGTTTATTTACTATAATGCTAGTTGTATAATTTGTTCCTTGACAGATCAGTATTTTGCCTATAGACTGTGCATTGTACTTGTGTTTTGCTGTTGTGTTTGGAATATTTATGGAGTAAACCTATGAAGGTGGTTGTTTGAACTTCTATTTGGGGAGTTTATAAGTGGACATAAGAAAGGTAATAGTTATTAATAAAAGGAAAAAGGAGGGAGACAGGAAGGTGATATGAAGATTTGGAACAACTTCCGAGTAGGAAAGAGCAAAATCGGTGGAAGTTTTTGTATTCTTAGTTTGGTCCTTCTATCCCGCATTGTTCAAAATCCAATACAGTCTTCTGTACTTGTATTTCTAGCTTGCTTACTTTGTCTATGAAATCATCTGTACTCATTGATAGATCACAATGTATGAATTTGAACGCTAAAGGGGCATATATTTTTGACAAACCATTAGGTATCACTCTCAACGTGGGAAGAGGGAAATGCACAGTCCACACTAGATTATTCAGTATGTGTAGATTCATCATCTGCAATTGTGAGGAATCCTTTTTCAGAGAAGAAGTGGAAGAAATCCCAAATATCAAGGTTATTTAGCAGTATTAGTGCTGCAACCAAAATACAGGCTTCAGATCAGCAAAAGGAAATGCATGTGATCAGTATCAGTTGGTGCCAAGGAGAGAAGCTAGTAGCTGATAAGTGGCTTACAGTTCTTAGCCTGGGTTCTGGACAAACAAGAAACATGGCACTTGACAGGTAGGTACTTGTAAGGAGGATATCATGTTTTATTCCTGATGTTATTTTTCTGTAAATTGATACCATGTTAGTATGAATTATCAATATTTAGTATCAAGGCATTCTTGTGCATCCAATAGTCTTTGATAATATTTAACTTCAGCATTTTCTCTATATCATTTACAACATATCTAAAATACTGTTCTGAGATTGATGTATATTTAGCATTTATAAGAGTTGCTTAAAACTTCAAGAAAAGATGAATTCATGTGAGGAAGGTAACCTTTCCTCTAGTTAGGCAAGCATTTAAACATGAATAATGGCTTCGGAGTAAATTATGTCATAGATTGTTCAACTTTTGGACTCTTTGGTCCTTCGCCTTCCATAGTAGGTGTGCATACTAATAAAAAAAACATTGATGAATTTTTCTTTGATATAAGTACTTTATTTCTTTTTCACGGTCTTCCTTGGAGCATTAATGGTTTTTAGCATCACCTACTCTGGGTAGCCTTTAGGGTTAACCGTGTTGTCGAATTGACAAATTGTCATTTATTAGGAAATGCTTTAAGGTGGAAACAGAACATTGGCACTGAAATATCCTAAAATGTTTTATATTATTGGAATCCACCATACCAGAGGTCATTATCTAAGTATCTATCTTATCTAAATTGTTTCAAAAGAAATTGAGTTTTGTCTCACTAGCTTAATGTCTTAGATTTGCTTCAACTCTCACAGTCTCACTCTACAATGCTCTAAATAATGGGAATCACTTCTGCAGTCAATTTCAAGTTTTCTGATTAAATTGATGGCTAGGGTTTTTTGGTATCTTTCTAATTTCAACATACGTTCATTGTTCTTATAAATAGGCGCTACCTGGCATACAGTCTCACTCCTGTTGCGGGGGTTGCAGCTCTCATATCAGAAAATGTTCGTCCTACAGATACTTGTTTGCGGGATTCCATTATGTCTCCTCTCCCATTGTCTGCTAACATAGACTTGCCTGTCACTCTAATGGGGTGTTTTCTTGTACATCATAACAATGGTCGTTATCTCTTCAAAATACAAGATGGTATAGAGACTCCACTTGATGCAGGAAACCAGTTAATAGAGGCATGGAACAAAGAGCTTATGTCTTGTGTTCATGATTCATATATTGAATTAGTACTTCAAATCATGAAAAAAAGGAAAGGGCATGGAAGATATTTGGATGGTCATGTTGCTAGTCCTGCAGTTGATCTAGCTCTGAAGACATTCAATGATAAAATCTACTCGTTGTGGCCAAGGTCTAAGTGGAAGCCAATATCTAATCAATCAGTTGATTCTACCTTATTATCACCGCAACTTCCAAAGGCCGATTGGGAATGTGTTATTGAACGTGTTATAAGGCCATTCTATGCTCGCCTTTCGGAGATTCCCGTGTGGCAGCTATATTCAGGGGATCTTGTGAGGGTTGAAGAAGGTATGTTTTTATCTCAACCCGGTAGCAGTGTGGGTGATAATCTGCTTCCTGCTACTGTATGTAATTTTGTGAAGGAACACTATCCTGTATTTTCAGTGCCCTGGGATCTTATAACTGAAATCCAATCTGTGGGAGTCAGAGTGCGTGAAATTAAACCAAAAATGGTTCGGGAACTTCTCAAAGTCTCCTCTACATCTATTGTTGTTCGTTCAGTTGAAGATTATGTTGATGTTCTTGAGTATTGCCTGTCAGATATCCAACTTCCAGATTTATCTGATTCTACTGTAACTGGCGATTTTGTTCAGACTGATAGTTCTGCATCTATCTCCAGTATCCAGGGACTTCATGGGATACCTACACACGGGCCAGTAAGTTCAGGAGGGGATGCCTTGGTAATGATGACAAGTTTCGGAAGGGCCTTGATAGATTTTGGTCGTGGAGTAGTTGAAGATATGGGCAGGGCTGGAGGCCCCTCAAGTTTTCAAAGGAGTGCCATTTCTAGTGGTTACATCAGAACTGGAAATCAACTTTTGTCCATAATAGCTGATCTCAGGGGATTACCATGCCCAACTGCAAAGGATGATTTAGCAACGCTGGGCATATCTGATATTTGGGTTGGAAATAAGGAGCAGCAGATTCTTCTGACTCCATTATTGGGGAGGTTTATTCACCTGAAAGTATTGGATAGATCTATCTTGGCTGAAATCTTGTTAAATTCCACCCTACAGCCGTTACTGAAAATACAAAGGTATTCTCTTCATTTTCTGGCAGACAATATCAGGTTGCTTTTCCATGAAAGTTGGGTCAACCATGTCATGAACTCAAGTATGTCTCCTTGGTTTTCATGGGAGAATAATTCAAGCACTGGGGGTGAAGGTGGCCCAAGTCCGGAATGGATTAGACTTTTCTGGAGAAACTTTGATGGCTCAGTTGATGATCTTTCTGTTTTTTCCGATTGGCCATTAATTCCTGCTTTTCTTGGTAGACCAGTTCTGTGTCGGGTGAGAGAGCGCCGACTTGTTTTCATTCCCCCAATTTTACCTAACACCTCAGAAAGCGGTGAGCCTGATGTTGGTGCATCTGAAGATGTGCTAATGGGTCGTTCTGTTGACCTTGCATCGTTGCCAGAAACTATGAAGCCATACTTGTTAGCTTTCAGATCTGCTCAAAGTAGGTACCCGTGGTTGCTTTCCCTGTTAAACCAATGTAACATACCCATATACGACCCTTCTTTCCTGGAGTCTGCTGTAGCTTGTAATTGCCTTCCAACATCTGGTCAGTCATTGGGACAAGTAATTGCTTCAAAATTGGTGGCAGCTAAGCAAGCTGGCTATTTCCCTGAACTTACATCCTTCTTAGCCTCAGATCGTGATGAGCTTTTTAATCTTTTTGTCTCTGATTTTTCATCTAATAGCTCCAGTTACGGGAGAGAGGAACTTGATGTCCTTGGTGCATTGCCAATATATAGAACAGTAGTCGGATCATATACAAGGATCGACGGCCAAGATTTGTGTATAGTCTCTCCCAGCTTATTCCTGAAGCCAGATCATGAGCAGTGTCTTTCTTATGCTCCAGATTCCGATGAAGGTAAATTACTGAAAGCCCTTGGGGTTCAAGAACTGAATGGCCATCAAATCTTGGTAAGATTTGCGCTCCCTGCTTATGAACATAAAAGCGATTCTGATAGACGCGATGTCTTACTCTATACGTATAGAAACTGGCATGAACTCCAGACTAATCCTGCTGCAGTCCAAGCACTAAAGGAGACTAATTTTGTGAGGAATGCTGATGAATTTTCCATGGAGTTATCTAAACCATCGGATCTGTTTGACCCAAGTGATAATCTACTTATCTCAGTGTTCTCTGGTGAAAGAAAAAGATTCCCAGGGGAACAGTTTGTCACAGAGGGATGGCTTCGAATTTTGAGGAAATTAGGTCTTCGGACTTCAGCTGAACCAGACGTTATACTTGAATGTGCAAAGAGGGTAGAGTTTCTCGGATCTGAGTTCATGAAACAGACTGGCAACGTAGATTACTTCGATGCAGGTTCAATCAGTTCTTCTGATGAACTTTCTCTAGAGGTATGGACATTGGGTGAGTCCGTGTTGCAAGCCATATTCTCTAATTTTGCTGTCCTTTACAGCAACAACTTCTGCAGTTCCCTTGGTCAGATTGCATGTGTACCCACTGAGAGAGGCTTCCCATATACGGGAGGAAAGAGAGGTAAAAAAAGAGTGCTCTCATCGTACAGTGAAGCTATTTTGTTCAAGGACTGGCCATTAGCCTGGAGTTATGCTCCCATAATTTCAAAGACAAATTTGATCCCGCCTGAATACTCCTGGGGAGCACTGCACCTCAGAAGTCCTCCAACTTTTGCTACTGTTTTAAAGCATTTACAGGTAAGTATTCCATCATTTTTTTCTACCACGAGTTTTTCTTGTGCCAAAATAAATTAGGGAAGTAAACCGATGAGATTAATACAGCTTGTGGGAAGTGACGGTGGTGGGGACACGCTTGCGCATTGGCCAGCTGCAGCAAATGTGATGTCAGTTGAGGACGCTTCATGTGAGGTTTTGAAGTACCTTGAAAAAGTGTGGGATTCCCTTTCCTCTTCAGGTATTTTCATTTTCATATTTTGTTAAGATCACTTTCTGGAAATTAGTTGCTCTTTCCAAGGACGCTCACTACAATCTTTCTGGTCAATCGAACCCCTTCTAAAACCCTCCAGTACCGAAGTCCAATAATCTCTATTAAAATTACAAAAGAGAATTTCTGCAGGGACAAAATAACTCTTCTAGGAGCTTACACTTGATAATTTCTTCAAGGAAATAAACAATATCAACTAATAAATACATAAAAGTCTTTTATCTAGGGACTTTTTCCAATAGTTGTATTCGCAGTAATATCAGCTAAAAGAACATCTCCATTGGAAATAGTTGTAGTTTAGTTTGAGTATCTAGCAATTTAAAAAATGAAAATAAATATAAACATCAGATATTTAAGATAACCAAAAATAATTATCGGAAATAAGTTTCACAGTGGAGATTTTTTGAAAATCCAGTTTACTTTAGTCTAGTAAAACCTCCAATCCCACCTCTGCTCCTACACTATAAAATATGTTTGGGAGTCCTATAAATACTCGGCTTCTTGTGATTTAGTACAGAATGATGGAAGTTTAGTTGCTATTTGTTTATTTATTTATTTCTCGTGTTTAACTGTGTTCACCATTTCTCCTTTGCAGACGTTGATGAATTGAAGAATGTTGCTTTCCTGCCTGCTGCAAATGGTACACGGCTGGTTAGAGCAAATTGTCTTTTTGTGCGTCTGGGAGTCAACCTATCACCATTTTCTTTTGAGCTTCCAACTCTCTATCTCCCTTTTGTGAGAATTCTAAAAGACTTAGGACTACGGGAACATATATCAGTCTCAAGTGCCAAGGAAATGCTCTTGCATCTGCAGAAGTTGTGCGGATACCAACGCCTGAATCCAAATGAATTTCGTGCTGTTACAGAAATTTTGCATTTTATTTGCGATCGAACTGACGACACAAATAAGTCAGATAGGTTAGTTTGGGAATCAGAAGCAGTAGTTCCGGATGATGCCTGCAGACTAGTGCATGCACGATCATGTGTGTATCTTGATTCTTACGGTTCCCGATTTGTCAAGTACATCGACTCTTCTAGACTCAGATTTGCTCACCCTGATATCTCAGAAAGGATTTGCTTAGCTTTGGGCTTAAGAAAGTTATGTGATGTTGTTGTGGAGGTAGTATTATTGCTCACTTGTACCAAGAGTATTGCATCCTCTATAGGACTTGTTACCTTTTTTTTTATATTTTTGGATCTAATTATCTACTTATCTTGGCAGGAACTTGACGACAAGGAACACCTTCAAAAAGTGGATAGAATTGGGCCTGTCTCACTTGCACTAATCAATAGAAAGTTGTCAAGTCGATCATTTCAGGATGCAATATGCAGAATTGTTAGCAGTTTAGGGAACTATGTATGTAGACTTGAAAGTGTTTCCTCGGAACTGATCAGGTCCTTGCTTGTGGATGTGGCAGAGAAGTTGCAGTTTGTTCAGCGCATTTATACTCGGTTTCTGCTTCTTCCACAATCAATGGACATTACCTATATAAGTAAAGAATCTGCTATTCCAGAGTGGGGTGATGGGTCACGGCATCGAGCTCTTTATTACATTAATCACAGTGTAACCTGCATCTTAGTCGCTGAACCTCTTAGTTACATCCCGCTATCTGATTTACTTGCATTTGTTATCAGTGATGTGTTAGGTTCGCCTACTCCATTGCCTATCGGATCATTGTTCCTCTGCCCCGAAGGTTCAGAGGGCCTAGTTATCGATACTTTGATGCTTGTTTCCGGTAAGGGAGTAAGTAGTACTACTGTTAGTAGTGGTGATTCTGTTGGCAAAGAAATAGCTGCTCAAGATGCACTACAAGTACAATTACACCCGCTAAGGCCATTCTATATGGGTGAAATTGTTGCTTGGCGGTCTCAAGCTGGGGAGAAGTTGAAATATGGAAGAGTTCCAGCTGATGTCAGGCCATCAGCTGGACAAGCACTGTACCGATTTAAAGTTGAAACTGCGCCTGGGATAACCGAGTCTCTACTCTCGTCACAAGTTTTCTCATTTAAGAGCGTGTCAGTGGATAGTGAGGCTTCTATGGCTACCATACCTGAAGATTCTCACATGGGCTTAGAGAGCGAGAAGGACATACTCCCAGAAAGCTCTAGCAGAGGCCAAACGACAGCTCCACAGGTAAAGTTATCCTGGCTTCTCATTTTTCATCTTGTTGATGGTTTTCCATTATTCTAGTCCGGTTCTCAAGCAACATATCTAGGCTTCTCATTCTTGTTGGGCTATAGTTTTATTACTGTGTTGTTTATGCTTTAAGCTGACAAAGTTGTTTATAGCAGTATGTAACAAAGAGTATGTTAATGTTGTCTCCTGTCATGGTAAAGGGTCATTTACAATTCATCATATGATGAATGATGATAATATATGTAGAGTTTTAGACATGAGCATAGTTACATATATATCAGGATTCAAAATGGCTGAAATTTTCTCATCTATTTTTACAATCGTTTCACATCTTTTTAGTTGCAGCAATAACAGGTTTTTGTGTTTGAATTAGTCATCTCATCTCTAGCACATCTTCAGTTTTCACTAGATATACTTTGGATATTATTACATGGCCTTTCCACTGATGATGGGGTGATTGTTTATAACAGTCACAGACAAGTAATGATCTCCAGCATGGCCGAGTGTCACCTGCAGAGCTTGTGCAGGCTGTTCAAGAGATGCTTTCTGCAGCAGGTATCAACATAGATACCGAGAAGCAGACACTGCTGCAGAAGACTGTAAAACTTCAAGATGAGGTGGATGAGTATCGGGCATCACTTTTGCTTGAGCAGGTGTGCCTACCTCCCGACTCTTTATGTGCCATTTGTTATTACTAGGTTCATTGGTTGCCTATCTTATGCATTTGGCTGGAAGCCATTAACTAGGCCGGTCAATCAGGTTTTAACAACTCAATCCGGGTTGTTAATATTTTCGGCAGTTTTATGTCTTTCAGGTCACTATGAGTCTATATATGAGTTTTGGTCAATGTCGCAACAAATTTAGGGCCCGTTTGGTTGTAACTCCACGTATGTGTACCTTGTTCATGATTTTTTTGGAATCATTCCTTGTGGTTTGAAGTAATTGGAGTAAATTTGATTAGTTTTGAAACCCTGGGAAACAAAATGGGGGCAAACAAATGCATTTTGCATGAAACTACAAGGAATAATTCCAAAATATATTCATGAACAATGTACACATATGACTAGATTTATTTCCATTCCGTTTCCGTTTCCAGAGTTACCACCAAACAGGGACTTCGGGGCCCATTTGGTTTCAACTCCAAAAACGGAAACGGAATAGAAACGGATTTCAACTCCAAAAACGGAAACGGAATAGAAACGGATCTAGTCCACGTGTGTACTCTTATTCATGAAGTTTTTTGGAATCTAGTCCAAGGAATTATTCCAAAAAAAAAAACTTCTTGAACAAGGGTATATATGGTCCAAATGCATTTCCATTCCCTTTCCGTTTCCAGAGTTACAACCAAACAGGGACTTAATCCTTACAGAAATCGGGCTGATAAATATTCCAAAAGAAGGGAGACTATGTGCTGTTATGGAAGACCCTTTTAGGCTGTGAACCGGTTTGGTTGGTATAACCAAGTCATTATACGCCTCCTAGCTAAGACATCGAGAATATATATATATATATTTTTGAAATATACTTTTTTTGCGTAGTTGGTTTTGTGTAATTTCGCATTGTATAAGCTCTATCAGCTTAAGTAGCTACTTGCTAGCTTGGTAAAGGATACAAGTCTCATGAGTCGGTTTTGATCAGAATGATTGTTAACCCACTTATATTAATGTTCAAGTGATTCTCATATTGACTTTGCCAAACCTTGTTGGGTCACCACCGAAATGCAGGGGAGAGCGGAGTCTGCAGTCAAAGAAGCAGAGACGGCGAAAACATCATGGCAGTGTCGGATATGCTTGGCCGCTGAAGTGGACATAACGTTGGTTCCTTGCGGTCACGTGCTGTGTCGGAGGTGTTCCTCAGCTGTTTCACGGTGTCCCTTTTGCCGTTACCAGGTTTCAAAAGCCATGAGGATATACCGGCCGTGATTTAACAGCTTCATATACATAGATATAAATATATATGCTTTTGATTGATACCACGTAGAAAGTGGGTTCTTTAAACTCCCTTTGTTGTACTAAAGCGAATATAGCACAGCAAGCAAGATTACTCTATGATTGCTTCATTTTTATAGCTGTAGCTTGTAACTTGTAAGTAACATTTTTGCATATATGTAAAAGGTGGTGTCAATTTCTCTTCATGTTTGTCTCTCTGTCCTGGTCATGGACCCTGCTGTCTTTTTTATCTCCAAAGAAAAGAATTGTCATCCACTTGTCTTTCAACTTTTAGAAGAGCATCAGCATCATAACTGAAAATCGTAAAGAGTGAATGGAACACTTTGAAGAGGACGATAACCCTTGTCTCTTGGGAACATTAACCCCACCCACCCAACTCTTGTATTTTCTTTTCTTTTTTTTTATAAAGAAAAGTAGTTCGATGTATTAGACGACACCTCGTCTAATGAATTGAAAGGTTGAAAGAAATTGCAGACGGATAAACCATCACTAGAATCGGAACAAAAGAAGCTAAAGGAAATAGATAAAAGTATAGAGAGTAGATAAAAGTATAGAGAGTAGAACCGGACGCAACAAGATCTTGAAAGGAGAGCGATTCGAGAACAACCGTGAAATCTTGCCGACAATCAGAACAAAGTTGAATTGCTTCTTGAAATTCCACTTGTCTTGTTCGGTTTTATATTTTTTCTCTATACTTGTTTACTTATCGGATACAATTTTGCCCAACCGATCATCTCTTCAGTCCCTCTCCCATCTCTTCCTTATCCTCAAAATTTCACGGGAATCTTGCCAACCATCAAAGCGAAATCAAATTCAAACACGCATTCACTTCTCCTATCCAAATTCAATTATTTTCCAATTTGAAAGGGACAGTAAGAAAATTAATCAGTCAGATAGTGTGCGTTATATTGCTTCCACATCAAGCTTTCATCTCTTCCTCTAACTGCATCCTATTTTTACGAGCTTACAGCCATGTCTGCTCGTGAAAACCTCCAAGGTACACAGCACAATCAGTTAGTTCCGCTTTTATTATTATTATTATTTTTTAATTTTCAATTCGCTCTTCATAATTTCGGTTCAATGTTTTGCTATGGTTATCAACTTAGACGATGAAGAAGCCACGGAACTTTCAATACTCGTTCAGGGCGACGATCGAGACACCTCTGAGGTGAAGATACGTGTCAGGGGACTGAGAAAGGAATCGGATGCAGGCACTACTATACTAAGTGGGGTGGACGTCGACATACCGGCCGGTAAGATCGTCGGGATCGTGGGGCCCAGCGGGAGCGGCAAATCGACGTTCCTTAGAGCTCTGAATCGCCTGTGGGAGCCTCCTCCTGGGACGGTGTACTTGGACGGCTGTGATATCTGCAATCTTGACGTCATCAATCTCCGCCGTAGAGTGGGGATGCTCTTCCAGCTGCCTGCTCTCTTTCAAGGTTAGCTTTATTCCTTTATATATTCCAAATATTATTAAAAATAACTTATAAATTAACTAATTTCAATAAATTGATTTTTATTAAGATCAAGTATATTTTGTCACAAATATGATTCACATGGGTCGGATCATATTATATATGTTTTAAATATATCATTCCTTATTCAATAAGAAATTATAAAAATTGGTTAATATTAGTCAATTCTTGTAAAAGATGATAAAAATGAAATATTTGTGTTTTAGTTTATACATTTAGAAATTCAGTATGTGTAGTAACTTTTTTATATCTTAAATAGTAGAATAAAAATTATCTAATCATCTAGTAAATAAGTGGAAGTATTTGGATGATATATTTGATAAAATATATTTTAACTCATGTAGAAGATTATGTGGATACAAAAAATCTTATGATAATATATATATAGACTAAATATGCAGGTGAATTTTATTAATATCACGTGGATAGTAGACTTATTGATAGGTTGGTACTTGACTATATAATTATTTTAAAAAATATGTTGACATAGGAATATTTTTGGTATAATATTTTTCTTTTTTTTCATAATTATTTTTAAAATAATTTGTAATCCACATTTGTTTTAATTTGGTCATATTCTCGTGTATTTTGTTGTTTCACGTCGATCATCAACTAACGCAGCAAACAATTTGAGAACTTGTGTACATAGGGAATCGGTATATAATGTGTACCCGGTAAAACTACACAAAGATAAATAAGGCTGATAATTTGAAATTTAAAAACTTAGTTATTAGGTTTGAAGATTGAACAAATCATACACTTCTTGATCTTTTGGCAAAGTTCAAATATAATCAATACATTTTTACTTTTAAAATCTTTTGTTATCCACGTTTTTTTATTCGGCTATATTTTTATGTATTTTGCTAAATAATATTTAAGACATTATCAATGTATTCAAAACATAATATTTATTCAAATATATTTTGTTTAACAAATATCCGTACAAGACACGGTCCTAAACTAGTTAACAAAATAGGAGTAAATTTTTGTATTTTACTATAACAACGCTAGTTTTTTTTAAATATATCCTATTTAAAGTGTTTAATTTAAAACTAGTTTATTAATTTATTCAATTAAAATAAACACTATTTATATGATATTTCAAACACCAAATTTAAAATGTCACTAAATTAAAAGATTGATCAAACAACTCATATGTCCTAGTGCACAATATGGGAAGCCTACCGAATATAGATTACATTAGTATGTTTTAGGGGTAACGAATGATACGTTTGGCTTTCTTGTTTCGAAGAGAAGATCATGACACACAAATATATCATTATTGATGTTGACAAAAAGTGTGGCCTGGTATGTTTTCGAACTTATCTCCCGTGTCACATTGAAAACTATTTATATTGAGATGAAATTAAAGTGGGTTTGGACAACATATTGGATTTTGTTTGAGAGGGAATCAGGGAATACAAATATTTATATTCAAAATAAAACTTCATGGTTTAAAATTCAGCGTGCGGATATTACACTAGTATATGCTAGTAAAGTAAAGGCAAATCATCACAACACTACCGTTTGTTTTTCAATGATATGATTCGTTATGTGAACAATTTCAAGTAGTACTTTAGTTAATTCTGAAAAATAATCTTTTAAATATTGTTTTAAATTTCTAGGATTTTTTGATAAATGAATCAAATGTAGAGAATAATAAGATGTGCAAAATATTGCAGGAACTGTGGCAGATAATGTTCGATATGGACCGAAGTTGAAGGGCAAAAGACTTGGTGATGATGAAGTGTACAAGTTACTAAGCTTTGCTGATCTAGATTCATCTTTCTACCACAAGAATCACAATGAGCTCTCAGTTGGCCAAGCTCAAAGAGTTGCGCTTGCTAGAACACTAGCAAATGAACCCGAGGTACCAACTTTTGCTTAATCTTTTATAAACATAAAACAATAGCATAGATCTTGTAGTTAGTTAAAAGTAGAGTAACTTACAAGGTTGTGTTTTTGTGTTGTTTACATGGACATTTAATACGTAAATCGGAAGGTTTTGCTATTAGATGAGCCAACGAGCGCATTGGACCCGATCTCCACACAAAACATAGAAAATGCTCTACTAAAGTTGAAGAAGAATGGGATGACAATAGTCATAGTTTCTCATAGCATCAAACAAGTGCAAAGGGTGGCTAATTTAGTCTACCTTTTCGATAATGGTACTGTAGTTGAGCTTCTTGAACCCGACAAACTTCACCAAGCCAAGCACCCCATCGCACTTCGCTTTCTTCAGATTGCCGGCTAGCTTATTCTTCTTTTCTTCGTGGAAAATCGTTACATAGCTAGTTAAATGATATTTTGTGTGTAAGTTGCACAACCCTTTTCTATACGCCCATAGATAGTTGGCACCAACAATCCACCTAGGGCATGCACGCACAAAATTGTCTTGTTCTCCTTGATTGTTGTGCATGTTCTAAGGCAATACCGTTTTCACTTTCAATAACGAGTATGAACTATTTTACAGGTTTTTTTTGACACAAGGAGATCTTTTTATATGATTGGTGATCGGACCTTGCTTGCCGTCTTACCAATGTGGTTGGTATTGATCCGTTGTCAATTTTACTTTTTAATGGCTTGCTTAATACTAGAACAAAATCAAGACCCTTCATTTTCAACCAAACATCCTCATTAAGTTTTGAGGTAAGAGTGCTCACACTGTGAGCTACCTAATCCTAATACCATTGGTCTCACTATTTACAAAACTTGTTTGTGAGTTTATGTAAACGACCCCACTACCTCTAGGCCTTTGGGTGGATTTGATATGCTTAAAATAACAAATGATCACAACAAGTTCGCTTCTCGTGTCCGAAAATGCATATTTTTAGGTTACCCTTTCAAAAGGTTGTAGTTTAGAAAAAATAACGACATTTATTATTACAATCTGATACGGGGATGAGCCGCAAGGGATATGGATATTTCGACATCAGCGAAATGAAATATTATCAATTCTTGGATTAATCGGGCTTTGTGTTCAACTCGTAAGGGAGTTGGGCTCGACCTTAAGAGGCTCAAGACTTCTTGAGGCCTTTCTTATCTCCAATATATGTTGATCTTAATGTCATTCTTTCCATTTGACTGAGGAGGAGAGGTAGTTGATGATGATGTCTTTCCATGCTTTCCATCAATGCTTGTTTGGATGTTCCTTTGAACTCGATTTTAGGCCAAATACCTACAACACACACAAACACAAGGGGTAGACGTCTATTTGATATTTTAAGCACAAATTCCAGTATTAACGTCTAATCTATGCATACCTAAGACAAAACAACATAAAAGACATATAAAAACATGATACAAAAATGTATTAATTGTTAGGGTATTTTCTGTTATTGTATGACTTTGAGGCGTAAATCACTTTCTTTTAAGTGATATTTGCTCCCATATATATTGTTGTTGGGTTTCAAGCAAATCACTATTAAGGATACAACAAAGCCTAAATCGAATCAGACAGCAATCTGAAAATCGATTCTCTACTCAAAACCGTGACACCTATTCTGTTTATATACAGTTCAGCGGAGACGGCGGTTATTGTCGGTTATTGTCGGTTATTTGTCGGTTAAGACGGTTGGTGGTTAAAATAATCATTTAACCGAATTTAAACAATTAATTAATTTAAAGAGTCTTTAAATAAGACTATACCAACAATTCCCCACTTAGTCTTATTTTAGACGTCAAACAGATAATGTAATGCATAATAAAAGTGTTTTTCAACTTAAACTTTTACTTAGTACACTCGATCAAAGTGTCATCAAATCTATGGTGGATAAATACCTTAAACCATGATTTTGTAGTAAACACCGGATAAAGTATACACATTACACGTCGAACTTCACAATTTTGAGTATAATATTTATGCCATGAGTCACCCTTAAATTCATTAACAATTTACAAAAATATGATCCATTTTTACTAAGAGTTACTCCACTCTTAATTGCTTACATAGGTAAAATTCTATGAACGACTTTAACTAAAGTACACGAATTTCATTAAGAGTATAATAATACTCAACCTAAAATTGTAGTACCTAATAACCCTTAGTACTGTAAACTAATCACTTATCAACAATGTGTTATTACCCATTAAACTTCAAGACTAGTGGAAACTAGGAAGAAGTTGGGTTCCCATCGTCGGTGATTTCTTGTAGCTTCAAGCCCATTGCAGTTGTGGTTGTCTTCACCAAGTCTCTCGAGAGTGCCTTTGTAAATGGATCCGCTAAATTATTACATGACTTGACATAAACAATGGTGATAACACCTTCAGTCATCAAGTGCCTGACATAAGCATGTCTCAAACTTATATGTCTAGATTTTCCATTATAGATTTTATTATAAGCTCTAGACATAGTCGCTGCACTATCGCAATATAAAGATATAGCTGGCATCGGTTGTGGCCACAACGTAATATCTAAAAGAAAATTCCTCAGCCATTCTGCTTCTTTCCTTGCAGCAGCGAGAGCAGCAAACTTAGACTCCATAGTAGAGTGAGTTATACAAGTCTGCTTCTTAGAGGCCCATGATACGGCTCCTCCGGCTAAGGTAAATACCCACCCAGAAGTAGACTTGTTTTCATCAACACTAGTGATCCAACTAGCGTCGGTAAATCCTTCCAATACACTAGGAAAACTTGTATATCATAACTTAAAATGTATAGTCCTTTTAAGATATCCAAGTACTCTAGTTATTGCTTTCCAATGCTCAACTCCTGGATTACTAGTGTATCTAGACAATTTGCAAACAGCAAATGCTATATCCGGTCTGGTACAATGCATGGCATACATCAGACTTCCGATTACACTAGCATAATCACTTTGTGAGTTTGATCTTCCCGTGTTCTTTGTTATCTTATAAGAAACATCATATGGTGTATTTGATTCTTTAATTCCAAGGTGCTTAAACTTGTCAAGCATCTTTTGTATGTAATGAGATTGGGTTAACACAAGATCCCCACTATTTCTAAGTATTTTAATACCTAGAATAGTATCAACCTGACCCAAATCTTTCATTTGAAATTGAGATTTCAAATATTCTTTGGTCTCATTTACACTTATCATATTAGTGCTAATAATTAACATATCATCCACATAAAGACATATAATTACACTATATTTGTCAATAAATTTTGTGTAAATACATCTATCCGCACCATTATGTGTAAAACCATATGATAGAATAACATAATCAAACTTCTCGTGCCATTGTTTAGGGGCCTGTTTTAGCCCATATAATGACTTAACCAATTTACACACTTTTCTTTCTTTTCCAGATGTGACAAATCCCTCAGGTTGCTCCATGTAGACTTCTTCGTCTAATTCCCCATTTAAAAACGCAGTTTTAACATCCATCTGATGCACTTCTAGTTTGTATAGCGAAGCTAATGCCAAAAGCACCCTTATAGACGTTATTCTTGCTACTGGAGCATACGTGTCAAAATAGTCTATGCCTTCCTTTTGTCTAAATCCTTTAGCCACTAGTCTGGCTTTAAAGGTTTGAATTGTTCCATCAGTGTTGTATTTTCTTCTAAATACCCATTTACAAGCAATTGGTTTAGATCCTTTGGGCAAATCTACAAGAACCCAAGTATTATTAGATAATATTGAGTCTATTTCATCTTGTATTGCCTCTTTCCAGAATGCAACATCTCTTGAAGACATGGCTTCTTGAAACGTCCTTGGATCTCCATCTACTTGAAAAATCATTGGTATTTTTATCAATACTTCTTCTCTAGTCCCTTCAACTAAATATATTATGTCATCTAGTGACACAAAATCGGGTCCTAAAGATTTCTCTCTTCTAACCCTTTGACTTCTTCTTGGTTCTAATGGCTCTTCAGCATGTCTCTTTTGAGCCGTAGAAGAAGAAGTTGAAGGATCAGATTCCATAGAATTTGGAACTTCAGTAGGTTCTATGTCAACTATAGAATCCCCTACAAATTTATTTTCAAAAAATTGTACATCGCGCGATTCCACTATTACATTGGATTTTGTATCCAATAATCTATAGGCTTTAGAATTTCTGCATAGCCTACAAAGACACTTCTTAGTGCCTTTGGACCCAATTTAGTCCTTTTTGGATCCGGAATTCTATAATATGCAATGCAACCCCAAACTCTTAAGTAAGCCAAGTTTGGTTGTCTTCCATTCCAAATTTCATATGGAGATTCTTTTGTCTTCCTTGATGGTATTCTATTGTGCAAATGGCACGCAGTAAAGAGCGCTTCTCCCCACAAGTTTAAGGGTAATTTAGAATTTAACATCATGGAATTTACCATGTCAGTTAATGTTCTATTCTTTCTTTCAGCCAACCCATTCTGTTGTGGTGTATATGGGGCTGTTCTTTGATGAACTATTCCATTTATTTCACAAAAATCAAAAAAATCATTAGAGAAGTATTCTCCTCCTCTGTCAGATCTTAGGATTTTTATTTTCTTGTCTTTCTGGTTTTCAACAGAAACCTTATAAATTTTGAATTTAGAAAATGCTTCATCTTTGGTTTTCATTAAATAAACATAAGTATATCTTGACTTATCATCTGTAAAAGTTATGAAATACCTATTTCCTCCCCTTGTTAAAACGTCATTTAATTCACAAATGTCGGAATGAACAAGTCCCAAGACTTCATTCGTCTTTTCAATAGAAGGAAAAGGTTTCTTTGTCATTTTCGCTTGTACACAAATTTCACAGTTTCTGTTAGATATATGATTGTCACATTTAATTAAACCATGTTTTGACATAAATTTCAGAGATCTAAAGTTAACATGCGCAAGTCTCATATGCCATAAATAAGGAGAGGAATCAACGATATAAACAGAACTATTAATATTATTAATACTTAGTTTAAACATGCCATCACATGCATATCTTTTTCCTACAAACATACCGGCCTTAGTGAATATAAGTTTGTCATACTCTAGCACGGTCTTAATACCATTCTTACATAATAGAGTAGCAGATACTAAATTCTTTCTAATAGCTGGTACATGCAAGACATTAGTCAATGTCAACTTCTTCCCGGATGTGAATTGCATCTCTATGCGTCCTTTTCCGAGCACCTTAGCAACATTGTCATTTTCCATCAGAACACCTTCATCAGTATCGGATACTTCATAGGTCTTGTATTGAGATCTATCATTGCAGACATGAACAGTGGCTCCTGAATCATACCACCAGTCTTTGGATTTCTCGACTGCTGCCATGTTCAATTCAGTCACCATGCCAATGTGCAATTGAGAAACCATAGCAACAATTTCATTTAAATCTTTCTCTACATTGTTGGCACTATTGCCTGCAATTTCCTGTTGTTTCTTCTTGTATCCCCTGCAATCTCTTTTGAAATGCCCAAGTTTCTTACAAAAATGACACTTTAGTCTGTTATCATCCTTCTTGGATTTCTTATTACCGTTGTAATTGTTGTTATTATTATTCTGATTTCCATCAGAATAATTCTTCCTCTTTTTGTTGTTTTTATAGAAAGTTTCCCCAACAACATTGACCTTTTCATCCTGCGAATCCACTTGCTTTTGTATTTGTACCGAGTTTCCTCTTCAATACGCAAGTGTTTCTGTAGTTGCTTCAGAGATAACTCCTCAGTTGTATGCAGGAGTTTCTTCCTATAATCATTCCAAGTTTTTGGCAATTTAGCAATAATCGCCCCTACTTGCAGTGAATCAGAAATGTCAATTTTCAACTCTTTGAGTCGATTAACCAGACTTTGTAAATCATTGACTTGATCCATAACAGACTTATCGTCAACCATCCAGAATTCAAAATATTTCATTATTAGAAACTTATCTGTCCCTTGTTTTTCGTTGGTGTATCTAGTCGATCTCCAATGTAGTCCAGATTTCCTTTGGCGACTTGGTTCCGGTGAACAAATTGTACAAACGATCAGAAAGGCGGTTTAGAATGTGTCATCGACACAAAACCTCATCTTCTTCACGTTTCTTGCGCTGGTCCTTCACTTCTTGACTTTCTTCCTCTGTTGATTCTGGTATTGTAGGCAAGTTGTCATCCAGAATGTATGAGATCTTCAAAGCGGTCAACAGGAACATCATTTGATCCTTCCATCGGTTAAAGTTTGTTCCGTCGAATCGATCCAATTTGAAAAAATCTTGGTGCATTAAGGTTAATGCCGCTGCTTGCGATCCGGCCTCCATGGAAATTATCACTTAAAAATTGTTAGGGTATTTTCTGTTATTGTATGACTTTGAGGCGTGAATCACTTTCTTTTAAGTGATATTTGCTCCCATATATATTGTTGTTGGGTTTCAAGCAAATCACTGTTAAGGATACAACAAAGCCTAAATCGAATCAGACAGCAATCTGAAAATCGATTCTCTACTCAAAACCGTGACACCTATTCTGTTTATATACAGTTCAGCGGAGACGGCGGTTATTGTCGGTTATTATCGGTTAAGACGGTTGGTGGTTAAAACAATCATTTAACCGAATTTAAACAATTAATTAATTAATTAATTAATTAATTTAAAGAGTCTTTAAATAAGACTATACCAACATTAACAACCTACAAATAAAGGTCAATCAAGCCAAAAAGGGGCTAACAAGATGAAAACAGTAATAAACTATAGGAAGAGAGTAATAATCTCAACAAAGACATGCATCAATCATATTCATATATGTAAAAATAAGATCAAACATGCAATTTCAAAAGAGAGTCAATAGTAAGTTTAAGATAATCAAAAGCATAGTGAATATCACTCATGAAAAAGAATGACGCATGTATAATTTGTATGAATATACGAATTTTTCACCGGGTCATGTCATGAAACATAATCACTCATCATTTTACATAAAACTCAATGGCATGAAAAGGTTAAAAAGCGAGCTCTCAAGCATTGTCAAGCAATATAAAGTCATAGAGTTATATCAAGATTTCCAAGCAATAAAATAACATAAAAAACAAAACATGCATGTTAATCACAAGGTGGTCTATTGGGCCGATTGATTTTGCAAGTTGGGCCAATCGATGTTGACAAAAAGAGGGAGATGACAAAATAGAAAATAAACGTGAATGCAATACGTTTTTTTTATGTTTGATCGGACTGACTTTTTGCTTGACAATGTTCTCGAACTATTTTCTCATAGTCCACATTATTTTGAATAGGGAGGCGAAGAAGCCTTGTATTAAGCAATTTCAATTGTAATTTGGAAGTGGTGATATGACGTGAATGCGTGTTTTTAAGTGATAATATTTAGATACAATTGCTGAATTTGGTATTAAACGAGCACTAGTTTCTCACTTATAATATAGCTACTTTTGCTATTTCTTTTTTCCAAGTAAATGTCATCCGGTTATGTACATTTAAAAAAAATTATTATTCTATTTATAGCTTTATTTTTTTTAGCTATTTTAGATCCATTTGATAACATGATTATCTAACATACTAGTTTAGTGTCCACATCTTGTGCGAATTTTGTCTATAAAAAAAAATTTATTATGTTTGTTTAAAATATATTAATCTATAGAAAATTTATTTTTATAGGCTAAAAAATTAACAAATAAAAAATAAGTACTAATTTATTCAAGACGACGTAAGATCGTATTAGTTTTTACACTAATAATATAATTTCTTTTTAATTACTATTTATTTCATTGTGATCAAGGTATACTTTACATGGATAACACAAAATTTTATTTGCAATTGAACATTTTATAATTAATTTTTTGGTGTAACAAATTGAAGTAACTTTTAATATTTAACTTTCGGTACGATTAATAATAGAGTTAATTACATTCTTAAAAATTAGTTAAATTTTTACATAAATTCGATCTAAATTTAATTAGGTAGTTATAAAATTTTTTAACCGAATCTTAGTAAAAATATTTTATGGTTAAATTAGATGATTTAAAAAAAATAAAAATAAGAATTAGATATTGTGAGATTTATTTCGGTTGGATATAACACTTTAGGATGTCAATTATGTAATTAGTTAGTGTCAATGTGGTAAATAAATAGAAAAAATGCTTAGGTAGATAACCTTAGTGATTAACACGCAGACAAAATGGTAGTAACTTTAGTAATATGTATAGAAGACTTGAGAATTATTCAATAATTTTTTTCATCCAATGATCTTTATTTAAATATATTAAGAATTATTTACATCGAACTAGAGGGAAGACGGACAACAAGTTGCGCCGTCAACCTTTCTGAATTTATTATGATTTTTTAAAAAATGTCATGCAATTAAATTTAATTATGAGATTATTTTAGAGTTCTTCTTCGCAACACACTCAGTGATGAAATTCTCACCCGCAGCCAGTGATTACCCGAAAACCCAAACCACTCGAATGGTCGAAAACCCGATAAAATGCGGGTGATGGTTGATCGGTTAATGATCCGATTACGGTTTAGGGTGGAAATATTAAAAACCACCATCCGCGCTATCACCCGACCCGACATTCACCCGAACTTTAACTAAATTAAAATAAGATAAAAGACAATAAAATAAAATAAACCTTTAATTTTTACAAACCCTAAATTTCTAACTCCCTAAGTCTTTAGTTTACTCAAGTTAAGAAAGAATGCTCACAATCTCCAGCCTTCCACACCCCCGGTCCACACTTTCAAGGAGTAAACCTTAGCTTTTCACGCTTCCACGCCTCCGGTCCACATTTCCAAGGAGTAGACCTAAAGTCGCAGACTCGCAGGTTACGCAACCCACACTTCCACACCTCCGCACGCTTAAGCCCCTCATTTTGTTGAATGCCGAGTTGTTGTCTGCTGAGTTGTTGAGTTGTTACGTTGTTAATTGTTGCGAGCTACCGAGAGTTGATGAGTGTTGCTGAATTGTTGAGTTATTGAGTTGTTGAGAGTTGTTGTTTGGTTTGTTGAATGTTGTTTAATAAAATGTTAAATGTTGAATTGTTATTTGTTGACGTAGTTTTTTTTTTAATTCATGACTATCATTATTATGAGTTGTTATATACAGTTTGTTTTACAACCATAACTGCTTTTTTTAAATTATTTATTCATGAGTACATAGTTGCGTTTTTAAAAAAAAAATCAAAATGAGTAATTACAAATTTACAATTTATAAGATTAATTTGCCGGTTAAATTAAAAAAAACCCGACCCATCCCAATCAACCGCAATTATAATTTAGAATGAGGAGGAGTTTGGTGAGTAATGATCCGGATAAATCGATTTTACATCTATTGACAAAAGCGATTAAACCATCCTCCACCTAAACCATTATGTCCCTAAACACACCCCTTACCCAATTTCTCCATTTTATTTCCCACTATTAATTACACTTCGCTACCTGTCTTGTAAAAGAAGTCAGCTCAAACGTAACAGTCCTTTTATCTCCCGTTCCTCCTATACCTCTTTTCTTCAATTCCTCTCCCCAATTCGAGTTCGGATTTTGCGAAGCTTCGATTCATACCAATGGAGAACGAAATCGGTCTCAACGCTCCCCACTCCATGGGCACCACCATCGTCGGCGTCACCTATAATGGCGGCGTTATTCTTGGTGCCGATTCTCGTACCAGCACCGGTATATCTTCAACCCTGTCTACCCAATTTCTTCGAATTAGGGTTAAATCGAGACATAAGAGGCTAATTAATTTGAAGTAGAAGTTAGCTTTCGAACAGTTGTCTGATTTTGTTCCTTTTTTTTTTTGGACTGGTAGGGATGTACGTTGCAAACCGTGCTTCGGACAAGATTACCCAGCTTACTGATAATGTCTATCTTTGCCGTTCGGGATCAGTATGTACTTTTCATATATTTTCTCTGTACAAAGGATTTTTGCCTTCTATTACTTCGACATTTTCGCCTAGATATAACTGCAGAACCTTGTTTTATCTTTCGTTCTTGTTCGAATCTAGGATATCTGGTGGAGGGAGGGGGTGTAAGATTGTGGTTTGGAACTTTGGGCCTGTTTGATATTATGTAGATATCAAATATGAGTATCAATAGAACTTACCAAACAAAGATATTGAATATCAATCTCATTCCCATATCTTGAAAACCAATATGGATATGTGATATATTGATATCTAGATATGGATTCCAAACAGGCCCTTTGTATTATGAAAATATGCTTATGGAAGATGGAAATGGGAGGGGAAAGGGGAAAAAAAATACCAGAGGGGCTTGGGTTTCAGCTTTCAAGAGAGATCTTTATAGGCTCTTGGAAGATGGAATTAAGACAAGTACAAATTGTTGATATAATCCATGTACCATGGTTATGGAATCGTGGTGGCATTTCTTACTTTTTATTCATTAGCACCTTTGGAATTGATGTCCATAGAGCATGGATCCACTTAACAGGCATGTGAAATACCAATATTGCATGTGCATGTGAAATACCAATACTTACATGTGCATGTTGCGACAAAGGTACACCCAACTTCGACCATGGAAGCATAACCGTGTAAGCAATGAAAGTTAGGGATGTAGGATAAATATTAGCAAATATCTACCATATGTAAGGTTGTTATATGAGTCGACCCACTTGGGTTAGGCTCGAGCTCGGCCGAGCAAGTTCACTTACTAAATAAGAAATGTATGCGGACATTTTTAAGCTCGATTGAAATTTAGGCTTGTTTTATCCTAAACGACCTGAACATGAGCGTACCAAAACTCGGTTCGTTTGGCTCGAGCTCGTACATTTTAAAGCTCAATTAAAATATTAGCTCGGCTGGAGTTTGGCTCAATTCTAAACGAGTTGAACATGAGCATACGAAAGCTCGGTTCCTTAAACTCGAATAACCCTAACCCTATGAACTTCCACTAAACATCTCAAACCTGTTTAACCCTGATTTCTTTCTCAAAATCTAATGTTTATGCTTGCATTCTTTTGATTTTCTGGGCTTGCACTAAATATGTAGAACCTGTCCATAATCACTCCTGAAAGCATGTAGTCAATTTTCTATGTACTTTAATTGCTCATTTTTATAGTGCTGTGTTTCTAGGCTGCAGACTCCCAGATAGTGTCCGACTATGTACGCTACTTTCTTCATCAGCATACGTAAGTACACACTTTTAGATCATTTCTTCTAAGATGCCTGAGTTACTATCTTTGATATAGGATTGCCTGGAATATTGTACAAGAATACTTATAAGAAGTTAGAATAGTAGCTGTAAGGTGATCTGTTGATCATGGACATAACCATGATGTCTTGTATGGCATTCATGATGACTGTTTATACCCTTTATCCTTAGGACACTAGAGGAATAGAGATAGTTGTGGAGCTAGTAACGGTTTGAATATTTGTGAAGTAACTACTTCTCGTTTCAAAGGCTTCAAGGATTTTATATGCAGATGTCACTTATCTGCTTCTATTTAAAATGTTTTTTTTTACTTTATTTAGAGTACTTGCATGCTAAGTTAATTCAAACTGCCAATTTGTCACACAACAATGATGCTTATACACATTTGAGGATGTTGCAAAAGGATTGTTGCTGTAGACTTTATAATTGAGGTTTGAACACTTAAGATCCATTAATCTTGTATAGGCTTTAGGCTGCAAGAAGGTTCAGACTTTCTCAAAGTTTCCAAATCAAAGGCACATACCATTAGATTCCAAAAAGATAAAGTGCCAAAAATTAATTTTCATTCATAATTGAGGTTTAAACAGAATGTGAACCATTCTATTCAGATTCTCAACTCCCAAGCCATTTATTATGGCTACACAATTGTTATCTCATGTAGTTCCACATTACGATGGTTGCATAATAGATGCATCTGCTTATGGCTTTCAACCATGCTGTATCATATTATTCCATTTTCCAAACAAAATTGATGGGGGTGTTTTTTTTATTTGAATCGCTCAAATATGTGTTAATGTTGGTATTAAATTTGTTAATCTTATCTGTTTTCGTTGTCCCTTTGTGTTTATTCTTCTACATGTTGTCTTAACAGGATACAGTTGGGACGGCCAGCTACTGTTAAAGTTGCTGCTAATCTCATCAGGATGTTATCATACAACAATAAGGTTGGAAAAGGGGTTTTGCTTTATTATTTATCATACAATACATAACTATCACACGTTTAAAGTGAGAAGCATATAGTTAAGGATCAAGAAGGTCATATGTAGTCATATTGCTTCCATGCCTTCCAAATAACTGTTAAAGAGTTGTTTAGAAACTTTCAGAGCTGCACTTTTTGTGCCTAATAATGCATATCCTCATGTTGATTCTGAAAAAGGAATTTCATTCACCCAAATAAGGCCTACAACTGTAGTCATCAATAATTGAACTTTTTCGACGCTGATGTGTGTGGATTTCATTATTCATTACATATTTTGCATTTGAATTGAAGTTATTGCTTATCAAGCAATGTGTAGCCATTATGATTTTTTAATAGAATAATTTTGATTTGATACTTATATAGTCATGCCATTGAAGATGCTTTGTGGTTGACATACACCTTGTTGCTTGAAAAGGTGATGGCATGCTGATTGTTGTGTGATAAGATTTTGCTGCTAATTAGTACTCACACTCTTTATAGTCCCCTAAGCCATCAATCTTTCTTTATGCTAATAGTTCTGTCTACTTTATCTATTTTTCTTAAATATGTCAGAATATGCTGCAAGCTGGGCTCATAGTCGGAGGTTGGGACAAGTATGAAGGTGGTAAACTTTATGGAGTACCGCTTGGTGGAACCATTTTGGAGCAGCCATTTACTATTGGAGGTACTGGTTGAGCTTTTCCTGTGAAAGCTAATGGTCTGTGGTTATGGGATTTACTGCACAATTTCTGGTGTCCTGGTTTTGTGCTATTCTCTGGTATCTTTTCCTTTAGTGTGTTTTTCTAGACACTGTCACAATGTCCTCTTACAAAATTTAAAAAAGTCTCCAGATGCATGTGGTTGCCTGGTATTGCTAGTCCATGCAAGCAGGGGATATCAAAATCATGTGATTAGAATTTAGTTATAAAATTTGTCCAAGATGGTTGAGATGTACCGAAGTAGTAAAAAGTTCTTTGTTGCATGCATCATATTAGGCTTGAGTTACTAATCTCTCTCCTAATGATTATAGAACTTCCAAAACTGGACCTCTTTTGCCTTACCTAGTCTCTTATGGTATAGGGATGAAAATCCTGCCATTTGATCTTATGAATGGTTGTATGACATATTAAGGAGTATTAACCACAATATATTTCATCATTATTATGGATTTGTAAAATTGCATCTGTATAATAAAAGAATGAACTACTATGGATACTGAGGCTCACTTCTTGAATCATCATTTAGAACTAAATTGGCTTTCTGGTTTGTTGATTATTACCTACAATCAAAATTGGACTTTTAGTCCATACATCGGATTTTGGCTGCAGCTTAAGAGGAGGCATTCTTATTTTGCTTGAGAACAAGTTCTTGAAAAAAAAAAAAAGCAGCTCTTGCAAAGTTGCAATGTATCTTTCTGTATTGTATCTGAGTTAGTTAATGGTTTACTAGAAATTAATTAAGTTGTGTACCAAATGCAAATCTTGTTAGATTAGTATTATTGTGTTCAAGTCATGGAGATGATTGAAATCTAGGCTACTTAATCAATCTACTAGAGCCAATTAGAATCAACTGATATACTAAATGATCCATAGTAGAAAAATATGTCCAATAAAATGATGGGGAATGGAGAAACGAATGCAACCATCTAGTTACTATAGCCAATTAGAATCAACTGTGTCTTTACCTTCTCTGTGATATCTTGTCCTCATAATAAATTCTTGTAGGATCTGGCTCCACTTACCTGTATGGATTCTTTGATCAAGCATGGAAAGAAGGGATGACCAAGGATGAAGCTGAGGTATGTCTCAAGTGTTGTCAAAACTCAAATTTTAGCATTGGTCTGCTAAGAGGTAATCCCTCCGATCAATAACATAAGGCCTTTTAGCCGTCAAAATTTGATAAAGAACATGTCATTTGACATTTATTAGGTGGTGAGTTATGAGAAGTATTATTAAATTCTGTTCTTTTTGATCTTTCCTTTTCCATTGATTGGATGTGAAGGGTTCTGACGATTAGTAAGGATCAAAATTGATCAAATATTCACTAAAACGGTGATTTTTTTAGTTCATTAAAACTTTTTTTATTAAAAATGTGTTAATCCTACACCATCTTATAGTTCCAATCTGAAGAAGTACCATCTATTTAATGGATATATTTCACCCATTCTGTATCTTACAAAGAAAATTATTTCTTTTCTATTGCTGTTTTTACTCAATTTAATTTGTTTTATGGAAACTAAAAAGAAAAATCATTATTCTGCTGCAACCTTGTGGCGGTATAGTTTCTGCTGTCGAGTTAAAGATATTTCCAAGAGGCTGAATTTTATGTCATCCTTTTCAATGATCCACTTCTGGTGAAACTTGAAAGCTAGTTGCTATGACTTTGTTCTTCCTATTTAACTACAGCATTCTTGGGCTTACATCTGTTTAGCACTAGATTAGAACGAAGCATTTTAGACTAAACTCTTCTGGCCATTTTATAAAAAAATTGAATTACCATAAGAATACCAAGCAGAGAAATCACAGAAAGCTCACGCACAAAGCACCAAAAACATTAATTTGGCCCAAAAATGACAGAGAATGCCAATAGAGAATGTTTTCTGGATGATCATAACAATGATTGCTAGCCCTTATTTATACAGTACTACAACCTGAGATCTTACTATTCTGCACCTGCTAAGGATACGACTCAATCGACCCCTGAGGCCAGATATTTGGCCCAACCTTTTAATATTACCCTTGGTGTATACAATCTAACTTTTAATTTATTTCTGTACATTGTGATCTACCATCCGCAAATGGAATGATGATTGTGCCTCACCGGGTACCCAATAAACCTGTAAAGCTAGTGTCTTTAACTGTCAAAGTTGTTAGCATGTAGTTGGATTTAACAAGCCTCTCAGCTTTATGTTATTTAATTAGTAGTTTTTCATATATGTTTTCATTTGCAGCAATTGGTGGTAAAAGCAGTCTCTCTTGCGATTGCTCGAGATGGTGCTAGTGGTGGTGTTGTTCGAACTGTCATTGTAAGTTGATCCATCTTGCACATACCTTACCAGTTGCCCCTAGTGATTGGTTCTGTAAATCCCTAAAAATGTCATGATGGAGCGTGCTTTTGTTTGGTATCCTAGATAAACTCCGAGGGGGTGACGAGGAACTTCTACTCGGGCGACAAACTTCCATTGTGGCATGAGGAGTTGGAACCTCAGAACTCTGTGCTTGATATATGGGGCTCTAGTGAGCCAATGAACATCTGATGAGAGAGTATCATATGTGATACAGCAGGTGATGGAAAGGCGGCACGCTCAACTTGGGGAATGAAGTAGTCTTATATTGTGCCGAAACCTCTGTTATGAGATTGTGTTGGCTTCTTTGACCTCTTTAATTTGTAGAGCCGAGCTAAATTATTATGTAAGTCATGCATGGACAATTGGACATCATTTTCGCCAATGATTATGTTTTCGTCTTTATTTGTGTTCTTATCTGCGGTGAAAATTTGTTCATGCGTCTTTATTACTTATTCCGTTCACAAATAATTTTCGTTTTAGCTTGTACTTTTGTTCAATAATAGTTGTAATTCTAACTATTTTGGTCTTTCTTTTACACATTTTCAATAAAGCAAACAAAATAAAGAAAGAAATGGTTAAATAATTTCCGTTTTAGCTTGTACTTTTGTTCAATAATAGTTGTAATTCTAACTATTTTGGTCTTTCTTTTACACATTTTCAATAAAGCAAACAAAATAAAGAAAGAAATGGTTAGGCGTAGGTATATTTCATAGTTTTCTTAACAATTATTTGTGAATGGAGATAGTATGAGTTATTTAAAATGGAAGGATTCAAATATAAGCATGGTAGACTATACATGATTACTAACTTGCTAGTGTTACTTCCATTTTATCAAATCTGATATGTTTGTACCTTTAACTACTCATAAACTTTAGAATTGATCTAAAATTTGAAGGAACGTCCTTACAAGCCTAATCTTGTACAAAATTTTAAACCCCAACACCTTTTGTTATCTTGTTGCTGCTCAAAAGGTTAAAAAAATACCGACGAAAATCATTTAAAAAGTACACAGGGATTAGTCCTAAAATGATTTAAAATCAACTCTCACAACAGCCAAAACTGAAGACTAGGGAGTTATATACCCAACATTTTTGAAACATATACACAGAATAAACATACAGAGGACCGCATTCTTGGCAGTCCCTTCATTTGTATACACAACTTCTAATCCAACCAAACCTCCTCAATTCGCCTACCATGCAAGCCTCCCTTTGCACCATTGAAATAGGCTGAATAACTTGCCGTATCAAAAAACAACAACACTCAAACCCCGAATCCAACATGGCTTAGGCTCATGCTGTTTCCTGTCAGTGGTAGCTGAAGACAGAGGCCTTTGCTTGAGGGCCACCTTGGATATACACAAAGCTGAACTCCGAGCCAGGGTTCAAAATCTTCACATTTGGTGGAGCTGCGTATATGCCCTTGGCGTTCGCGTAAACTAGACCATACACAGGCCCAGTGAGGTTTTCTATCCTCAACTTCAGGTACCTTATTGGCTTTGTTGATGCGTTCTTTACGAGCACCCGGTGTCTGTAGTAATCTACTCCCTTCACTGCCCAAGTCGCTGTTATGGAATGGATGAACTTGACCGGAGAGTTTCCTGTTATATATCATCCAAACCTTAGTTTTTAGGCAACTTATAGACCAATGACTCATTTGAAATTGCTAAAAATCATTCCCGAAAACAAAATATTACTAAATTAACAAAAATCATGTAATGTTGTTTAGCGGTTAAAATGAAATGTTAGAATATTTGTACACATAGAATTAATATAACCATTTTCATTTCATTTTCTCCCCCCTAACCGTTTTCATTTCGCCCTCTAACCAAACAAGCACTAATAGTCTTTCTTAGCATGAGAATTTCCTTTACCTGATGTTGTTGTTGGAGGTGACTTTGATCCGTGTTGGTACAAGCCTACAAGAAGGAATTCAACAATTCATTGTTACTGTTATATACCTTCCAAAGTAGTAAAAGTTCTTTACTCATTGATACTTGTCAAAGTCCGATATAAGCGAATCGTAGAACAGGGTCATGTGCAAACGAGCGCACATACGCTTAAGCCTAAACCTAACACATAAATTAAATAAAGTTTTCATCGTAAAACCAATTGACAATAGGAAGAGTAACCCATCAACCTTATATGTTAGACTCAGACTGTCTCGACTTTATATGTGAGAACTTATTATCTCTAACAATACTCACTTGTAGGAGGGTAATGAGTTGGTGTTGATGGTTGTTGTGCATAAGGATGACTTGAAGCAACATTCCCATTGTTAAGCTTAGCAAAGAGACCAACAAGAGGCGCAGTGGCGGAGAGCGACGCCTCAGTCTGCTCATAGTTAGACCTATCATCATTAAAGTTGTCATACCTATCGGGACCTCCCACAAGAGCTCCATATACAACATTCGGGTTGGGTTGAGTTCGCTTGTACCATTGATCAAATCCCTGAACACATCCGATCTTAGACCGGATAACCGATACAGGCACAATAGACGCGCCTCTATGGTGCACATGTAAAGGGTAGTTAGAACCGTATCCGACAAGGTAGCTCACTGACTTAGGGTTCTTCCCTAGAATGTAGTCAGCTTGTGATTTGGCAAAAATGAGGAGTTGTTGAGGAGTGATGACACCATTTGGACATTGAATTACTGCCTTTGCTGCTCCGAGATACTCGGAGTAAGCTGCGAGGAGGAAAGCCGCGGATGTGGCGTATTGCATGTTGTTCCATTCACGGACGTAGAGTAATCCACCGGAGGTTAAGGCGACATTGTAGCCGTTGTTCTTTTGTAAGCATGAACAAGCGAATAAATCGGCTTTTGCTCTGTATTGCTGCAAAGTTGAGGTGTACTCCTTCCCTTGTCCCTCCAACAATATCTGCAAATATTTAGTATCGGTTTGGTCGGAGGGATGAAATGAAAACGGAATAAAACGCAATTAAGAATAGAAGATGGAGGGATGAAATGAAAACGGAATAAAACGAAATTAAGAATAGAAGATGGAGGAATGAAATGAAAACGGAATAAAACGCAATTAAGAATAGAAGATGAAATGAAAATGGTTAAAAAGTTTTAATAATTAATTTTAGTTGCTAAATAAAATTGTTCTTTTTTTTCCTTGTGTCGATAACATTCCGTTTCGAATGATGATTCATAGTGATTTCAAACGGGCCCTTAACGAAGCATGATCACTTTTGGGCTACGTGTGCATGGAGTCGAAGTAAGGATTGTACGTATAGTACGTATTACCTTAGAAAGGAGGATTTGGAGGCCGGCGTATTTGTTGTCCCAAGAGAATTCGTTGACAGCCCAGCCAGTGCCTCCCATGGATGCGCCGTTTTGTACGGCGTATTTCAAGTAGTATTCTTTCTTTGTTGCTCTGTAAAGCCATGCTGCTGACCATAGAAGCTCATCCTGCATGCATAGCGTCATTCATCATATAACGTCAACTTTAATTTGGAGTCACTACTCACTACAAGGTTGTGTTTTTTTAGCTCAAGTACTCTATTTTATGTAATAAAATTCGGTCAATTTTAATGGAAATGTCCTTTTTAGTTTTTTTTCTTCTTCTAAATAATGAAAATTAAATGTCAAATAGTTACATATAGCTTGCCAAGCACAACGTTAAAGCCGGTCCATCAAACGATTCAAACCTGAACGTACTTAAAACCCTAACATGAACAAGAAAACTGATGATATATATATTGTAATTTTGAAAAATAGTCAAGAAACCCATTCTTATTTTGAAATAGATTTTGTTGTTATTATTATTATTATTATTATTATCTATATAGTCAAGAAAATTAATTCAATGTTTATGATATAATTCATTCTCTATTTCATATAATTTTCAGAATTGTAACTCAAGATTTACAACTAAAGAAAAGTGTTTTCAAAATTGTAGAATTTGCAGCCAAATTATGATTCTTCATTTTTTATTTTTTTTGAAATATGCAATTGAATTATGATTAATTCTAGTAGAAGCTCACCTGGTATCCAGAGGAAGGGTAGAAGTCTCTAGCATTCTGGATGGAGTTGTCGTATTCGCCCCTATATGTATCAGCAAATGAGAAGAGCTGCAAATGAATCATCAACACAAATCAGATGGAAAAGCTTACAAAATAACACAATTATTTAACACAATTAATATAAGTTCTTAATCACCTGTTCTGCGTGTGACAAAAGGTCATACGAATAAGAAGAGTTGTAAGACCGAAATGCAATAGAGGCGGCAGCCAGTGCAGCTGCTGTTTCCCCGGCCACGTCCGAGCCCGGGTGGCTCGAGTCCACCTTGTAAGCTGTCCTCGACGTCGTCATGTCCTCTGCCCGTTCCCAGCAGTAATGGTCCGACACTCCATCTCCAACCTAATTCATTAAAAACTCACATTAAATCTCATTTAAGACAATAACCTCCATATATATATATACTCCTCGTGAAATTTTATTCTTCGTTTTTTGTCCTACCAAGTTTAAATATTTGTACACTGAGTTCATTTTTTTAATAATTTTTAAAAAATAAACTTTTATTCTAAAAAATAACCCATTTTTTATTTATAATTCGAAAAAATGAATAATGATACTAAAATAAAATGAAATAATGGAATAAAGAAACACATTTTGCATTAACATGAAAAAAAATCTTTTATAAGTGAATAATGACATTTAAGTGTATAATTACTTAAATAATGTTCGTTTTTATTTTGTTTTTATTTTCGGAGTTAAAACAAAGCATACCCGACCTAATTGATACCCGACTTAATTGATGCAAAAGATGCGACCATGATAATTACCTGGGCCCATAAGACGTTAAGTTGGGTGTGTGCTTTGATAAAGTAATCAGTTCCCCATTTGATTGCATCCAAGGTGTGGCTCATCTGGTTTGCAGAGGTTATCTCCTTGTTGAACTCAACTGCTGCCCATGACAACATTGTCAAACTAAACGCCATTGGCAGACCGAACTTGACATGGTCTCCGGCATCGTAGTATCCTCCTACCAAGTCCACCTATATTATTTCAAAAGAAAATTGGATAAGGTATTTACTTTCAATAATTAGATTCAATGGAAAATGAATAAATGAAAGATCTTATTATCGGAAAGTGCTAGTGTGCTAGTTAGAGATCGATCGAGTTGACTTACTCCTTGTTGAAAGCCGTCTCGGAGGCCGGAATCGCCACGCCACTTGACTCTTTGATCGTATGGAAGCTTCCCTGATCTCTGTGCTTCAAAGAACAACAAGCTCTTGTCGAGTGCATCAACATAATCAAAGGCCGTCACAATACCAAACAACGACACCAAAAGGACAGCCTTCGCCGCTAATCCAACCTTCATCGATCACCACCGCCACCGCCGCTTTTGATTTCTTGTTTTTGTGTTTGAATGCAAAAAGGAAGGTTTGGGTAAGAAGAAAAAAGTGATATTATGATGGAAATAGAAGAAACAAGTGAAGATTGAAGAGTTTGATGCATGGTAGCCTTCACGTAGCGCTGAATCGGTAAAGGTAGAAGCACGTCGTCAAAGACGTGCCAAGCATAATACCAAATCTCTTGCCCACGCTATTCTTTTTTTTTTTTTTTCTCACTACAAATATGTATATAATGTAATTGGCGGTTAGGATTGAGATTTGCACGTCGAAAATTATTATTTAAATTTATGTCATGATTAATGTTATAAATTAAAATTAAAATTTATTTTTAATTAATTTATTTTACAAAATAAAATAAGATTTGCATGTCGAAAATTTAATACTTAAAATTTTATTTTATATTATTTGGTTATCCTATAAATAAATGTAATTTTTAAATTTAAATTTTAAAAACTTAATAATGATATGATTAAAAAAAATATAATATTAAGTATTTATTGTCAAAGTTTAAAAACGACCTGTATAAGGTGTGTATTAACCAGTACAGTTGCAATATTAGTATTATATTTTGTTTTGTTTTAGAACTAGTGGTCAAACACGTGCTATGCACGTTCAATTTTAAATTTTACTTATCGTTCATACATTAACTGTGATTTAAAAACTAATAAAATTTAAAACTAATTTAATAATATATATATATATATATATATATATACGTTTTTTTTAAAAATAATTTTTTTTGTAAGAGAAAATAATTGGTGGATGTTCGTAATTTTGTTTTAGCTTAGGAGTTAATAAATTTAAATTAGTATAACAATAAAATTGTATCATGTATTTTTTTAATTCAATTTTTATTTGGTTATTCTAGATTTTTTTAGAAAGTGGAATGGACTGTACTCTAGTTCACAATTGGAATATCTAATGTAATTGAGTTTTGTTATTGTAAATTTTGGAGAAAGCTTACATGTGTTCTTAACGTTAAAGATATAATGTGATATGTTTTTATAAAGTTATTGATATATTATTTTTAATTATGATTTTGGTTACAAAATTTGAATGGAGACAAAAAGTAACAAATTTTAATTATGTTTGTTGTTTAGCATATTATGAAAAATTATTGTACTAAAATTATGTTTTAAAGTAATATATTATGATTCAAACATCACAATATATGAGTTATTTTAATTTTAGACATTTATTGCTTCAAAAGTTAAAATTATAGTGTACTAAGAAGGTTTATTAATTACTCCCTCTAGTTCTCAATACTTGTCATTTGCACTCTAAAATTTTGGTTCATAATATTTAGCCTTATAAGTGTTATTAATACTCAAACTTTCTATAAATATAATTCTAACTACCTTTTCATTTATTATTTATATTTTCAAAACACGATTTCATCTCTGCCCATACAACTCTCTACATTATACCATCATTTTATACAATTTTTAAAAATTATTATGCATCATTAAATATTATAATTTATACTTTTAGATTTCTTAATATGTGTTTTTTTTATACTCTAACGACATCTATTGAAAACCGAAAAAAGTAATGAATTATAAAAAAAAATATGTAAAATAGGTTACTTTTCACAATTATATAATTTATAGCTTAAAGTTCAAAGCTAACTTTTTACAGAATTATTGATAGACATAAATTTTTCAACAAATCAATCCTTCACTCTTTTAATGGATTAATTTATTTTTCAACAAATCAATCAGAGTTGAGTATGTTTGACTCCATTCTTTCCCTAAACCTATTCAATTACACTATATTCAAGTTCATGAAATCATCATCATCATTGTCATCCACGGGAATAGAATTTGGAGTCCAATGAACTTCCTTCCAAAAAGGGTGTATATGATCCAATCTTATTGGTCTACGAGCCCGGGTGACTACCACGGAGTCATGAACACATGGTACTCCATGAACCTCCCTCCAATACATATCCGAGATACAACATCGTCCCTTATCTTCCTAGCCTTGTTATAGTTATCCCACATGAGCATGAAACACTCGTTGGTTTGTTGTCCCAAAGCGAGTAAAAAATAGGTATCTACACGTCTTGTGGAACCCTCGCCCGTGACATCTATAATGAAGCTTGTATCTTTTGTGTTTGATTTTTGATCATCAAATGGGTGTTATCATAAACCAACTAGAATCCTCCGCCGCTCGAACTGTAAGTCTGTTTTAATAACTTGTGCGCGGACTCACATCTGAAAAAGTGAAAAAGACATACTTGGAACATATGAGATACAAAATAATTTATTGTTTCTTCTTACGCATTTGTCGCCCTTTGTGCCGAAATGATGATAAAAGTCTTAACAAGCATGAACGATTACCTCCTTGTATGGGGTGAGTCACGTCTTCTCGAGGTAGTTCATCAACCTCGGATATGATTGTCAATGCACCCTCATTTCCGCCAAACATTGTTCGTAGCTAGCATTGGATCTCGACTCGAACAACGCATGAAAATGGGATGTGAAGACGGCTTATACGTCCTTCGGACGCAACATGAGAGTCACTCAATGTCTAATGTTTCACTTTATATGGAACGTGCACAAAACATGCTTTACCTCTAGAAACACTAACCCAAGGCCGCATATAAGACCTAGCTCTTAATCATTGGCAAAAACCTTCGGGATTATGTTGTTGTACAAATTATGAAGCCTCCTTTAAGGCAACTCAACTCTTAGTCATATTTATTCTCGTTTGTCATGAGTACAAAAGCAATTAAAATTTTTTTGTTTGTGCTCGTGATGCCGACGATCTCCAACAACGACATATTGTATCTACAAACAATACAAATGAAGGATTAACTACAAGTGATGTACAAAAAAAGAGATGTACGTGTATGGAACAAAATGAAAACAATAATACTTATTGGTCTTATACGTCGAGTTCATGCCAACAAGATAAGGAAACATGTTGAGCAAATACTTAGAGTCGGGATGTAAGATAAAGAGATCGGCCACCTCATCGGAGTCCGGACATCTCCTTGCGCGCACATAGTATTCGCGTTCCTTCAACATATGAAGTGTGTTGTTGTAACGACTCTCTTCCTTCGGCGTGTTCCATCATCATTTTCAAACCGTTATATTTTCCAAATGGTTGTGACATTGTCAGGGTCGTCTTATTGCACGAATTTAAAATATGTCTCGGTCATTTTCAACCCCGACTCCAATTCACACTCCACCTTTCGAAATTGTGTTGGTGTCAAGTCCGGCATGTGCATGACTCCTTAGCACAATGGAAAAATATATGTGTGTGGTTGTGCACTCCTAGTACAATCTTCAATGTCCATTTTTGGTTTTCAATTTGTGTCTCATCGAGTTCAAACTTATGCATGCACTTCTTGAGCATCTTTTTCCAGCTAGTACTTGACACATGATCGGGATCAATATATTCTCTTTCTTAGCTAGGTACTCCGTGTCTATCACGTGTCTAAAACTAGAATGAAAAAGGGAAATAGAAATCTCGTTAAATAAAATAGTAAACTTAGTTCGAGAAATGTGACAAGTTCATCCGGATCACTGTATTCCTTTTCGTCAAACGAAATAATTATGCTTTCACCGTCGGATTCAACATCGATATTTTTAGAGGAAATCGAATTTGAAATGTTAATAGTATCTTGATTTGACATGTATATATAATTGCAATGATGCGACAACTATAAAATTCAAAGTTCGAATCAAACAACTAAAATACGATTATTGAAGCCACGGTCGAGTGTTGCATTACACTGTAGAGTGGAGCTCACACCCAATGCGTCCGGGAGTCCTGTTCCCACTGCGTCTGAAAGTCTAATTTGTGATTCGTTTGGATAAATAACAATCCCAAATTTTTAAGTAATATAGTAAAATATATCATTTCCTTTGTAATTGTAAGGATTTCGGGGTAGGCGGGCGCAAACGTATCTGAGTGTGGGACGCAATTGCGCGTGCGAGCTGCCCTCTCCTTCGCCCACCGAAACCTACTTGAAGGATATACGTTTACGTTAGCAACTCTGCTCATGCGAGCTACCTACAATGGCAGCTACATTCCGGATGCTCTCACGCTCTTCCCGACGCCTCCTTCGATCTTCCTCTCTTTGTCTCCAAACACTTCATCCTCCTCCTCCGCCTCCATCTCCAAACCCCATTTCTGATCCTTCTTCTCTTTCTCCTATCTCCCCCTTCCTCAATTCCTCCACCTGGTACTTCAATAATGGATTTTCCCGCCAAATCCTCGCTTCAATGTTCTTCGATTATCGTATTGCGCACCAAACATCCTTCATATGTACGTCGTCCTCTAGTGTGGCGGAGCAAGCGAAACCTGATCGAAGTGCCGACAGTGTAGGGGGAGGCGGCGGAACTGTAGGAGGAGGAAGAAATGGAGGCGAAAAGAAGTCGAAGACGGATGATTCGTGGATTGACCTGTACTTGCCAGAGGGAGCTCGACCATACGCGAAGCTTGCTCGTCTAGATAAACCTATCGGCACTTGGTTGCTCGCTTGGCCTTGTACGTGGTAAGCTTGCGGATGTATTACTAAATTCCTCTTGGTCTGTCATAATCACAATGCTATGTTTGATGTTATGTTTTGCTATAGAAATCAGTTCCATGATTCAGTATCACTTTGTGCAAGTATGGGTAATCTTGCCTGATTTTTAGGTCAATTACATTAGCAGCACATCCGGGGAACCTTCCTGATATCAAGTTGCTTGTGCTATTCGGTTGTGGGGCTTTGCTTCTAAGAGGAGCTGGATGTACTATAAATGACCTCCTTGACCAGGATATTGACATAAAAGTATGTCCTAATGCTTCTGCAAGTAATCTATACAGTAATTTTCCTTATAACACATTATGTTTCAATGTAACTATGGATGTCATTTATCAACTCTTTATCCTAGATATATATTTATCACGTACCATGGTATGCCACTTTAATAGGAGTTGATCGGGATATTGTATAGAACTGTGTTGCAATCAAACATGGTTGAACGAACAGGAAATTGAGTTGGCTGAATGTAGAGATGAAGTAGTGCATCCCCTATCCCTTCCCTTTTGGTATATTCATGTAACTTATATGTTATGGGATTGAACTGTATCATGTACAGAGATATGAGATAGTGTTCATTATGATCATTTAGTGATAGTATCTAGTGACTTTTTCTTCGCTATAGCATTGTAGCCAAGCATGTATTTTGTAGAGTCTATTCAAAGCTATCATACTGTTTCTTTTTCTATAGCTGCATAAACTCTTAAGCATCAGCGCTTTTTTTTTTTTCTTGTGTGAAGGTTATGTTTTAAGACTAATGTGGATCATCAAAAAGGGCCGCTAATGTGCAGGTAGATCGTACAAGACTCAGGCCTGTGGCAAGTGGTGTATTGACACAACCCCAGGGAATTTCTTTTCTTGGAGTGCAATTACTCTTGGGTCTTGGGATTCTTCTTCAACTGAATAATTATAGGTTGGTGGTGAATAGTTTGCCTTTTTTTAATTATTTGGGCTTCTTTTGACTTTGTTAATATAGCCACTGTCTAGTGATAGTTAAATTTCATTTGTGTGTCCATGGAGGAGATTATGTCCTTCAATGGTGAACTGTGAAGGATCTTGTGCAGCTTTCATTTAAGCATTTTACTCTGATAAAATTTGTAGACAAAAATCTTTTGAATAGAAGTACACAAGACTTTTTAAGAAAAGGCTTGGCTTTGTTGTTCACAAAAGAGAATAATTAAAAAAAGCGAGAAAATCTTAGTAAGCCTAAATAATTGATGTAAATTCCAGGTATTGGTATACATTTTATGTTAGTCATATGTGGACAAATCACATTTTCAGATATATTCTTCTAATTGGTCAAATGCAAAGCACTTTGGTCAGAATCCTCAATAGGGTCTGCTGGTCTATCTCTTTGGTAGTCTGGGAGTTAGAATCAATGAGTTTGAGTTTCAGCTTTTGATTTTCCTGTGCAGCATATTGACTTTTTTCATCATTCATTTCTTATGTTTGCTTATTTCTTTGAACTTTTGCTGTTATTGACAGCCGCATTTTGGGAGCTTCTTCTTTGCTTCTGGTCTTTTCCTATCCCCTAATGAAGAGGTTGACATTCTGGGTAATGCATGATTCTTTCCGACAGAACTCTTGCTTGCTGCTATGTGCTTTCTTTTATTTGTCAGTAATGTATTTGCTTTTTTTTTATAATCAAAACTATGTCTTCAACCTGTGGTTTGCATGCTGAGGCCTAGATTTTCTGATGGGTGTATCTATTACATGTAACTGAAACAGGGCAGCCTCAAGCATTTCTTGGTTTAACATTCAACTGGGGAGCATTGCTAGGATGGTCTGCGGTCAGAGGAAGTTTGGATCCCAGCATCGTACTTCCATTGTACATATCTGGAGTATTCTGGACTTTGGTGTATGATACTATTTATGCACACCAGGTATTTCCTCAATTGTATATTTGAAATCAATGTACTACAGAAAGACCATATTATCTCTATCCTCCAGTATTTTTTTATTAGAAAATATACAACCGATCATAGCTGGCATAATGAATTGGATGTCAAAACATTCTGATGGTCCAACTAACTACATGAAGATTAAAGATGAACTTTGGACAGTGCTTGTGAATCTCATACAGTGCAATGCCACCCAATCCTCTTGGAAAAGATGGTAGAATAAAAGTCATGTATTTTTTCGTCAATTTAGGGAGCACTATTTGGCACTCAAAACATGCTTCTTCCTCTATCTCAGCAAGACGGTAGAAGAGCACACTATCTCAGTTTATTTATCACCTTTTTGTGAGCGCTATCTCTTGTTATTACTTCTTCCAAGACACAATTCCTACTGATCTGGTGACATGACATATGTGAAGTAAACCTTTAAAATGGAAAAGATGACTGGTAGCATGAGGAGCTTCTCTTGAAAGAGAACATCCACTGACATATTACTCTGTTGAATGAAGACAGTGTTTGTCAAGGTGTACACATTTTGTGAGTGCAAAGAAAATGTTTTTTTTCTTTCTGTTGGGATCTGATTCGTGATGGGTTGGCTACCATAAACATAAAATGGATTAATTAGTTTTGGAATCTTCTTGTGTTTTCCCCTTCTGAATTGAAAGATCTGCTGAATCAGCTAGTGTTAATCCGAACCATATTTCTCTCTTCTCTGCCTTGCTTCCTCTTCCTCTAATGGCACCTCCTACTAGCTGCTTGACACTGGTTTTGCGATGGGCTACTTGTGGGTACTGCAGGATGCTCTTTCAAGCTGCTGCTGGTAATTGCTGGAGAGGAAAGTTGTTGTGCTCTACTATTTCTCCCTTCTCATTTTGTCTCTTGAGCTTCCTGTCTTCTCTGCCCTTCTTTCTGATTGCTGCTGTCCAGTGTCCACTCAACAGAAGCACCGTTGTTTTCTCACATTCCCTTTTCAAGAATGTATTCTCCCTCTTTCGACAATCTAGCAGAGAATCACATTCTTCTTGTAACTATTGAGAGATGACAGAATTCCCTTTGATTTTTGAAAAATATAAAAGTTATATTATATACCTCTAACGAATACATTTCTGATTCTAAGTTATAGTAGTCTAGATATAGAATATCATCATCAGTGAGAATAGGATGAATTCAAACCTTATAGTCTTACTTTAAATGATTTTTATGATCGTAATGGGCTTCCGATTCTAAATTGTGAGCTTAACATAGTCTTATTACAAGGATGTTACAATACGAATGTCACGGTATTGGATGTCACACTAGGTCTATCTCCCAGGGGACTGTTTAAGGTCAATTGAGATACAAGAATGTTACATGTAGGAAACAAATTAAGGCTTTTTTTTTTTAATTTGCTTTAGTTTTTTTTTTTTTTTTTTTTGTAACTGGGAAAGCCACACTACTTTGTTATATGATTGGTTAAAAGTGAACAAGTTGCTAATCGAAGAAATGCAGGATAAAGAAGATGACTTGAAAGTAGGAGTGAAGTCTACGGCGTTGAGGTTTGGGGATTCAACAAAGGAGTGGATTACCGTCTTTAGTGCTGCGTGCATTACTAGTCTTGCTGTCAGTGGATTTAATGCTAACCTAGGTACTTCCTTAAACTTTTCACCTAAAATATTTATGTTGCTCTGTATTTTTCTCCCTTTAATTGTTCATCTTTTGATAATACAAGCTGCTTCTATGTGCAACAGGATGGCCATACTATGCATCTTTAGCAGCTGCATCTGGGCATTTTGCATGGCAAATTTATGCAGTTGATCTCTCAAACCGCGCTGACTGCAACAGAAAGTATGTAAATCTCTTTCAGAAAATGCGCACTTCTGAATAATGCATTGTAGTTCTTTTTTTATCAGAATATAGACAGTCTTATTACATAATCTGATCTTCCTATTTGCATGCTACTTTGATGAGAAACTGAATTCTTACTGCTACGCTATTTTAGATGCACGTGCCCTGAGTTATTTTACTTGATGCTGCATATTCAAATTGATGGGCTTTGCATATAAAATTTTGAAGAACAGGAAGAATATGAATCCTGTCAAAAACTTAATTAATTCTGCCAGAACAAGGCATATATGTACAGGCCTAGACCTAGAATTACAAGGAAATAAAAGATAAGAGAGAATAAAAAATATCTAAAAATATAAAAGATATATATGTGCATATCATAGAATATCTCGATATTTCCTTAAGCATATTTAACAAAATATTCCCTTAACATATTCAACACTCCCCCTCAAGTTGGGTGATAAACATCCTCCATTCCCAGCTTGGAGTTTAAATGATGAAACCGTGAGGTATGAAGTCCTTTTGTTAAAACATCTGCAATTTGCTCATCTGAGGGAATATAAGACATAGTAATCAACCCTCCTTCAAGCTTTTCTTTGATGAAATGTCGATCAATTTCTACGTGTTTAGTTCTGTCATGTTGGACTGGATTGTGAGCTATACTAATGGCTGATTTGTTGTCACACATGAGTCTCAGTGGTCCTTCCCACTTCACCTTGAGATCATTCAGAATAATTTGTAGCCATAACAACTCGCACAGTCCATGAGCAAGTGCCCTGAATTCAGATTCAGCTGAAGATCTAGCGACCACATTCTGCTTCTTGCTTCGCCAAGTAACTATGTTTCCAGCAAATAGAACACAATAACCAGAAGTTGACCTCCTGTCTACAACTGATCCTGCGTAATTTGCATCTGTATAAGCTTCAAGAGTAAGTTTGTTTCCTCTCTTGAACAAGATCCCTTTCCTAGGATTGCCTTTCAAATAGTGGAGCACTCTGTGCGCTGCTAAAAGGTGTGACTCTCTGGGGTCATGCATAAACTGACTAATTACACTTACAGAGTAAGCAATATCAAGTCTAGTATGGGATAAATAGATCAGCTTCCCACACAACCTTTGATACATTTGCTTATCAACTGCTGCTTCATCCTTTGTCTCTCCAAGTTTATGATTTGGATCAATAGGAGTTGGGGCTGGTTTGCAGGCACTTTTACCTGTTTCTTTTAACAAATCTGCAATGTATTTCTGTTGGGATATAAAAATCCCATGAGAAGAGTGAGCTACCTCAATTCCAAGGAAGTACTTCAATTTTCCAAGTAATTTGATCTCAAATTCAGCTTCCAATTGTCTCCTCAAATTCTCCTTCTCAAACTCATCGTCACCTGTGACTATAATATCATCCACGTATACTAGGAGAACGGTTACTCCCCCTGAAGGTGAATGCTTTATGAACAAAGTATGCAAATCTTTCAAACTAGGCCCTCGGTGACTGTTTAAGCCCATAGAGAGCTTTCTTTAGTCTACACACCTTGGTAGACGGAGATGTGAAACCAGGTGGCACTCGCATGTAGATTTCTTCATCTAATATTCCATGAAGGAATGCATTCTTCACATCATACTGTAACAGAGACCAATTAAAGTGAGCAGCCAAATATATCAAAATTCTCACTGTATTCATTTTTGCGACTGGAGCAAAAGTATCAAGATAATCGATCCCATAGGTTTGAGTGTAGCCTTTAGCTACAAGCCGGGCCTTGTATCTTTCCAGCGTTCCGTTTGCTTTATATTTCAATGCATACACCCACCTGCAATCAACAACATTCTTTCCAATAGGTTTATCAACAATCTCCCAAGTCTGATTTTTTTCTAGTGCTAACATCTCTTTCTTCATGGCTTCTCTCCATTCTCTTTTCTTTAAAGCTTCTGAAACAGATTTCGGAATAGAAATTTGGCTGAGGTTTTGGATGAATTCTTGGTGAGATTTGGAGAAGCGATGTAAGGAAACATGGTTGGATAAAGGGTACAAAGGTCTGTTTGTGCACTCTCGGGTACCTTTCCTTAAGGCAATGGGTAACTCAACATCTACACTAGGATTATCATTAATTTGAACATTTGTAGGAATATTAGGATCAGATTTTGTACCTTGTGGAGTGACACCTTCAGGGCCAAATTCTGGAGTTGAGGTTTGAGCTTGCTGTTGGATGAGATCACTCCTTATTCTCCTGGAATACACTTGTGGATAGCTAGGAAGGTTGTTGACAGTCTCTTGTGTAGGTACAAATTCTACGTCTAGAGTGGACTTCTCTAGATGATAGTCCAAATCTAAGTCTGAGAAAGTTTGTGGAGGTTGGGCTGGTGGCGCAGGATCAACATGGTTTGGAACCTTTGTTTGGGAATAAAAAGGTGATTTTTCAGCAAAGGTGACATCAATGGAGATGTAGAATTTTCTAGAGGTAGGATTATAGCACTTGTAACCTTTTTGAGTTGTAGAATAACCAAGAAAAAATGCATTTGACAGCCTTTGGATCTAACTTTCCTCTTTGAGGACTATGCACATGTACAAACACAGTGCAACCAAAATTTTTTGGTTCAAGACCATCTGCTCTATAGTTAGGATAGAACGTTTGAAAACATTCAAGTGGACTTTTGTAGCTCAAAACTTTAGATGACAGCCTATTTATGAGGTAAGCGGAAGTAAGGACTGCTTCACCCCAAAAGAATTTGGGAACATGGTTGGTGAAGAGCATGGCACGAGTGACCTCTAGAATGTGTCTATTTTTTCTCTCTGCAAGGTCATTCTGTTGTGGTGTATAAACACAAGAGGATTCATGGATAATACCTTGGGATTGGAAATAAGACGTCAAGGATTGATTGAAATAGTCCTTAGCATTATCTGTCCTAATCCTTTGTATTTTTGTGCCAAATTGATGTTGAATCACGGAGTGAAAAATGGGAATAATTTGACCGACATCTGATTTGTTTTTGAGTAGATAAATCCACATAACACGAGTGCAATCATCAATAAGAGTAACAACTTATCGAGCACCTGAGATATTAGGCAAAGGGGATGGTCCCCATATGTCACTATGAATAAGCTGGAAAGGAGAAATACTTCTCTTATTGCTTATAGGGAAGGACACACGGGTATGCTTTGCTAACTCACAAACTTCGCACTGAAAATGAGAAGCATCTATTCCTTGACATAGCTCGGGATACAAATGTTTTAAAGTGTAAATAGAAGGATGACCTAGGCGAAAATGGTGAAGCCAAATGACCTCATTATTCATGGTTGTTGATGAAAGAGCATGAGAGGTGCTGTCCGCAAGTGATTCCAAGTGATAAAGACCATTCTTTTCCTTAGCAAGTCCAATCCTCTTCTCCGAATTCGGGTCCTGTACAACACAAACAGAAGGTGTAAAAGTGACATGACAATTAAGATCCTTTGTAAGCTTACTAAGAGAAATCAAATCGGTAGACAAATTTGGGACATGAAGCACTTTTTTTAGGCTTAGAGTGGTAGACAGAGGAATGGTTCCTTGGCCTGCAACAGTGGCAAATGACCCATTGGCTGTTATGATTTTCTTATTTTTGGAATGTTGATAAGTGTGAAACTCACGTATGGATTTAGTCATATGGTCTGTGGCACCCGAGTCTATGGTCCATTTCGTGGGATTAGATGTTTTAGAAGCTTTAAAGCAAGAAGAAAATGAATTGTTACCTGATAAAGCAAGAGAACATTGACTAGAAGGATTACCAGCAGATTTTTGTTCAAGAGATTTGAAGAAGTTTATGAATTTCTCAATATCATATACACTCATTCCTCCATTAGCTTCTTCATTAGTCCCTTCAACCACCATATTCACTTGTGAACTTGATGAGTTCCTGTTGTTGTTCCAATCTCGACTGGGGGGTTCCCATGTAATTTCCAGCACTTGTCTCGATTGTGACTAGATTTCTTGCAGTAACTACACCACCTATTATCTTTCTTTGCAGCTACAAGAGCAGAACTTTCAATTGTAGCAGGGCTGGAGTCGAGCATTACAGCCCTCCTACTTTCTTCTGCCTTCACAATTGAAATGACCTCTTCCAAAGTTGGTAGCTCTACTCGACCAAGGATCTGAACACTGATTTGGTCATACTCAGAGCTTAATCCCGCAAGGAAGACATAAGCTCTATGCTTGTCTTGAAATGTCCTCCATTGTGTTGCATCATCTTTGCACTTCATTTCAATAACTTGATATTGATCTAATTCTTGCCATAGGCTTTGAAGAAGATTACCATACTCAATGATAGTCTTTTCCCCTTTCTTGGTGGAATAGGCCTTAACAGTAAGTTCGAATGTCAATGCCTCATCCTTCGCCTTGGAGTAAGATCTCTTGATGAAATCCCAAACATCTTTTGCAGTCTTCAGGAACATGCATGATACACTGACAGTTGGCTCCATGGATTCCCACAACCAAAACATGATCATCGAATCTGTCTCATCCCAAGTATGAAAGTTAGGATCTTCTTTATTTGGAACTCCCTCGGTTAGATGTTTCGGTTCTCCTTTTCCTTTCAAATAGGTCTTCACAGCCTGAGACCAGATGAGATAATTCTTTCCATTGAGTTTGTAGGCAGACTGAAGGCTTGGGAAATCAACCTTCTTTTTTGTGTCAGAATCGGGTGTGTTAGACATGGCTAAATGAAACAGGGAAAGCAGCAATGAAGGCTACTAGATGAAGAGCTTGACTTCAAAGAAGAACAAGAATATGGTAGCAATGAAGGCTATCCGTCAATGGAAAAATATGGCAGCAATGAAGGCTGTCTTGATGTGAAAAATTAGAGCAATGAAGGCTCTGATACCATGAAGAACAGGAAGAATATGAATCCTGTCAAAAACTTAATTAATTCTGCCAGAACAAGGCATATATGTACAGGCCTAGACCTAGAATTACAAGGAAATAAAAGATAAGAGAGAATAAAAAATATCTAAAAATATAAAAGATATATATGTGCATATCCTAGAATATCTCTAGAATAATTCTAGATAGAATATTTCCTTAGCATATTTAACAAAATATTCCCTTAACATATTCAACAAATTTGTTAAGTTAAACTTAAGCTGCAAGCAGTGTTGTAAAAATATGTCAGATATTAGTTACGACTACATATGAAATTTGGGATGAGCTCACTACTGTGTCAATTATCATTAGGTGAACCCTAAATAGGAAATCCTAAACCCAAATCGTAAGGTCCCTTGTTCTGCTTAGCTCAAATTGGGAAAATTCTACTTGAATTAACATGGTTATTTGGTTGTTTCTTTATAGCAAATTTTTTTTATGTTTTTCTGCACAGATATTGAGTACGTAATTGCCACAAATAAGTACCCTATAAGCAATCAGAGCATCACACCAACAAACATATACGTCTTCATTTTTTCTTTTGTCAACTAAATCATTGCTCAAATTACTGCTCTTCCATTACCATACCTAACCAGTAACCTATTTGAAGAGAAAAGAAGAAACGACAACTGGTCCTTCCATACTGTATTTCAAATTAGGTCTTGAGAAGAACCTACCATACTTAAAATTCATTTATTCCTATGATGTATTGAGTAATGCTTAACTTATGCTTCAGTCTAGACATAAGTTGTGGATGCTCTTAACCTGATATCTCTTACCTGATTAAACTGTAAGTGGGGACTCTGAGAGTGCTCTATCCCCCCCCCCCCCCCCCCCCCCCCTTAATGTGGTTTGATTTGCCTCTGTGTACTGTGGCCAATCTTATCCTTGTTTTCTGTTAGATTAATAAGTTTTACATACTACAAAAAAAACATGATTCATCCACATGCAAAATGGACAAATATTCCTTCTGGAGTTCTTATGTTGCTTTTTTTGATGTTTGATGCTAGATTTGTTTCCAATAAATGGTTTGGTGCCATCATATGGAGTGGGATTTTACTTGGAAGACTGTCATCATAGATTCAACCATAAAGGTATGTAGAAGTTGTTATCTTTGCTTCAGTTTGTTTGCATGTCATCCTGCTTTTGTGCTTCATACATGTGTGATCAGCTTTAACATGATAATTTCTTTAAATGCTGTTTGATTTGGATTGAGACCTACGTTGAATTGAACATAACATATCTATCATTGGTTTGATTAGTCCTAGCTAATTTTTGTTTCAACAAGACAGCTACGCTGTTGCCTATCACCAACCTACATATCATGGTAGCAAAAAAAAAGAGAAGGCAACTTTCTAATGACCCCCATGTGATGGATTGTGTCTGTATGATATAATGAATAGAAACAAATGGAAAGGAGTGCGAGAGCTTGAAGTTATGCCACCTTTTTTCCAGTCCCGTAGCCTTGAGTTGTTACTTATGATAGTAGAACACTAGGTCTTGGTTAGCTCTTTGTTTTTGTGCTTCCAAATTTGGATACATCTATTGTGCATTTGAAGGCCAATATAGTCCACATACTCTATCTTTATATGCTAGTAGATCAAATCTACTGGAATTGGAGTAAACATTTTGTATTAGTCCTGCTTTGCCAGATGATTGTCATGTGTATGTAATTTGCCTGAGTGATGAATTTTTGTACCATCATAAAAACAATGTCTTTCCATCTTGGACTTATCTTGATTTAAAGTAAATTAACCATTATTGTTAAAGTCAGTCTCGGTGATTACAACTCTTTGTGTTAGTTTTGTAAGATTGAACTTGTGTTCCTTTTTCATCCAGAAACCCGTCTTGCTATGCCGCGCTGAATGCTTGACAAAGAGTCTCAATTTGCTTCCTTTGATGAAGATGGTTAGAAGAGAGGAAGGCAACAGGCTAGCCAAGGTTCAAAATAAGTAATCCTTGTGAGCCCTTGAACAATTAACTTGAAGTACATTAATTGATTATGTTGGGCATTCAACATTTTTCCAACAAATTGGATGGCTTGTAAGTCTTTCAGATTTTCATTTTAAGTTTACATATATACAAATTTAGATTTTTCCTTCATGTATTCTACAGATCTAAGAGAGATGCAGAACTTCAGTGCCACAGTATCTTGTTTCAGAAAATTTTGACTAACATTATGAATCAGATTCAGATCATTATTCTGCTTTAAAGTTGATATGTAAACTGTACCTAGCCTTTACAATGTGGAGTAATACTGATTGTGAAATCAACTCATCAAAACAAGCTCATCCAAACGAAGCATAAGCTTGCTATCATCAATGCATCAGATATGGTTCTGTATGTCATCACCTCACTCTGGATGGGCACTTCAGATTCTTCGAGTTTTGAAAGTGCCGGAGCTCACCTCACTCTGGATAGGCACTTCAGATTCTTCGAGTTTTGAAAGTGTTGAGCTCGAGTACAATTTAATAGTTCAAGCCATTGAGTTAGGTTGACAACTAGTGGTTTTTTTGTGAGGGGCCAGAAAAACCAGACAAGTATATCTCGACTTGATAGGACAACGAAGAGCCCCTTGATAGCACATAATAGCTCGAGTCAAATAACAAAGCAATGAAATAAAGCCCTGTGAGTTTCGAGCATTACAGTACTTGTCTGTATACTCTCTCATCGGATCACAAACACAAACACAAACATAAAATATTACAGGGAATTCCCATCACAGATGTGAGTCAAGTAACAACCAATACCACCGCCTAAAATCCAACACAACTGTTCCACGACTACCTATAAGGGGTAAAAATATAGATTGCATAAAGTTGTTGATGAGTTAAAATATACACGCTATCCCGCAACAAATAAAACCAAACAAAATGAAGTAGAGTGGAAGGGATTTACAAAACTGTGTTGATATGAAGTGCTTTGAGCAAAGAGGTAGCCATCTGTTTTACCAGAACTTGGCCACCCGATCTTTGCCCGTCTCTTCTCTCTTCTATCAGATTCTGTAACTTTTGAGGCAGATCATTCTCTACTATCAACTGTTTAGGCCTTGGATGATGCTCGTAAACCGCCTGTGTTCATAACATTTAGCTTAATATGTTTATATCCACTAATAGGCAAGTCATGCATACAAAACCGCCTGTGAATATCTATACAAATCTATACAATGAAGCGGAGACCAAACAGGCATATTTTCATTCAATTTCAATCAGCTTCATCTTCTCCGAATGCCATTACACCAAATTTGAACAAAAATTTAACTAGTTCAGGTTGGAGCCAAATTAAAAATGGACAACATACAAGCGCGGCAGGAAGGACTGAACTAGATTTAAAATTTGAGGAGAGTGAAGGATCCAGTCATGTTTAGTTTAACCACTGAAAATGAAGAAAGAAAACCAACTCTTCGTTTTGGCATATAATCCAAGTGTAACTGAATGATGAGTTGAAAGACGAGGATAAACTTTAAAAATTCAGCGCGAAATAGCTTAAGGACAAACATTTTGAAAGAAGATTAGAAGTAAAAAAAAAAAAGTCTAACATTCATTAACGAAGGGAGTGTACTAAAGCAGAAGCTTACAGCGTCACAAGCTCATTTTTCTATAATTAGAAAAATTAGTTATTTTATAATCATCAAAATACATGATTTGGTCATTTATAAGATAAACTTGTATTCTTTATTACAATAAATTTACGTATTTCTAAAATCAACATATGAAGATTACATTTTACAATAAAAAGTTATTTTATGGATGTGAGTTGCGTATTAAGAAAAAATATTATGAGATTTATATATATATATATATATCTTGAAGTTATATAACTTTTATAAATTAATCACACAAGAACAGAATTTTCTATATAAAATCAATATGGAGGTTTATTTCTAAAAAACATCAGTTTGTCGTATTCGAGTTGTTTTCAGAAACCCGACGTGATTTGAGAATAAACATATCATAAATATCGTTTTATTTAAAAAAAATACTACCCGTACTGGACTAAAGCAATACAGGGAACCAGAGTCGAAATGTTAAGCCTCTTAACCAAACTATTGAGATTTAGTAAGTATCAATGTGGTGGATCACATAAGGATGAAAGAGAAGGTTGGAACTAGAAGGTAGGATCCTATTGATCCAAGTCATTAAGCCCTAAAGACGAAAGTCATCAAAGATTCCAATTAAATGTATTGGCTAAGCAGAAAGAGTTGTTCAATTCATGCATGGACACATCAATTTAGTAATGCAACTAAATTACCAAAATCTAATATTAGCTAATCATTACCTTAATCAACTTCAGCAGGTTAAGCCTAGCTATAGCATCCCGATGGTGGAGCTTCGCAATTAGCAAAGGGGTCAACCCATTGACAGCTAAAACAGTGTTCAACCGGGGTGATTTCCTGCAATAGAAAGAAAAGGGCATCTTCAGTGCCAACGGTATTTTAAAGCATGCCTCCTCTAGCAAAGGAAATGGCATCAGAGATTTGCTAAGAGCACTTTGATGCATGTCAACCAATAAATTGTTTGATGTTGAAGTTTCCAAAATTAGATATGCAATCTATGTTACCAGGAAAGTCATAAGGGCAACGTTTCCTAGGGAAACTCGGACACCTTATCTACAACTATAGCAACTATGCTGTTTTTCGTGTCCGTATTGTTTGCAGTTTTTCGTCCGTTTCCAAGTAACATAATGTGCAATCACAGGGCATGTAATCTAATAATGCAAGTATGTTTGTACATGACAACTATATTCCAGAAAAAAATTGTTAAAGCCACACTAAGCTTACGTGATTATTTTAAGGAAAGGTTCCAATATGTGCACAAAATGTTGCTCCGGGCAATTTTCAAAGAACTTGACCAATTTCTGAACTGCATCTTTTTTCATTAACGCTTGCTCAACTTTCCGGTTGTCATTGTCATGTGCAAGGCACACGGCAATGGAGTCTAATGCAGTTGCTGACCAAAGATCATCATCAAGTAGGCTCAAATACACATCCAGACCACCATGGGCTCTTAGCTGCTCCCTAGAGTTGCGTGACGCATGGGCCATGTCACACAGCAATGGCAAGGCACATTGCTTCAATGGAGAATCCGACATGATAAAATTCATCAAGTGTGGTATGATTCCATTTTCAGCAGCCTGCTCCTGTCTCCTCTTATTTATCTTGCAGAGGTTGAAAAGTGCATTTAGTACCTAAAGGGACAAAACAATTCAATTAAATAAAATTTCTTAATATGCTCAAAGGGTACATCAGGCTCATCATATATAAAGGTAACCATTTATTGCATTATAAAACTAATTCTTATCACTTTATCAGCTTAATCCTTTTTATGATTTTATCGCTTTTCACATTCGTTTCCATGATGTCTATGATAGGAAGATAGGAAACATAGCCACGCGATAATTATTCAATCAAAACAATTGCATGTGCATGTTACTGAACTAGAACTCACTCCAGACCTAGGTGAATTCTGAAATGTGCAAGAGTATGTGTCAGGTTTGCAAATAGGCTCTCGAGCGAGTGCTTGTAAAAGTATGTGCTACAAAAACTTTTTTGAATACTACCCTATGTAGTGATGATTTTGTTTCTAGGGTAAAGACACATTCATACAAGATCATGTATCCACATGTCTTTAGCCAAGCCTCTCCCCTTTTGATACTTGCTCTCTATTGTGCCTTGCTAGACTTTGTCTAGCTCTTTTGTGTGTAAAAGTTTGGGTGTCATTTATATATTTACCTTTTTGTAAAAAATATGGGGTCAAGAATACAGACAGGTGTGTTTGGTCAATGAGAATCCAATTGTCCATACGGTTGATATATCAATGAAAATTCAAATTTCTGGAAATCATAATCGTGAAGAGTGAAATCTGTCGTAGTAGGATTACTGAATGTTCTTAGTAGACTTGGTATTATTAAACACCTTAGCATGAAACTAAAAAAACGTACCTCCATGTCAACAAATGGAAGAAGTATTCAGAATTAAATCATGCAAATTCAAGTAAGATTATGTCATCTGTAATTAATAATCATATGTCCTGCCAAACAAACCCTTTAAATCACATATCCAAGAGAAGTGAGAGGTGAGCTACAAAAATAAATTTACTTGTACTGCATTCCCTGACACTACCATTATGGCATATACCTGGCTTAAACCAGAGAGATTCCCACAGGAAATTAGAGGACAAGAGAATGTCTAGCAGACCATCAAGTAAAGAAGGATAAATATGCACACAAAAATCATGTTGAAAATAATGAGCATCCTACCTCATGGTGTATTTGTGATACAAGTGGACCTTCTTTAAGTTCAAGGTTTGGGATAAGATGTTTGATTGCCTCTGCTCTTTGAAGGTTCTCTAGGCAGTTTGGATCAGTTGACAAGAGATTTATGCACTTCAATATCTGCAAAAACAAAGAATAGCATATATGCCATGAAAGACTTAATACAAGTAATGTTGCACCATTCCAGAAAAAAGATCAAGTACCTTTAAGAGAATTGGGGGTTCTACTCTATTAAACATGTGGAAAAGACGAGTCAACAAGCCTGTGTTACACATGTATGACTTCACAGTTGTGTCAGCTTTAGCAAACTCCAAAAGAAGCTCTGCCACCTTTTCAAGATACTCTTTCGCAACATCAGCACTCATTGTTGATCCCATATGAGAAAGCAATCCAGATGATGTGGCACTTCCTGGTCTAGCATTTAGCACACCGGAACCAGATAGTACACCTGAAGCTGCCTGAGATGCAATCCCAGATGTTGAAGTGACTCCGTCATTTGACGCTGCAGATCCTATCTTATTTAAGGTTCTCTGGGACGTCCTAGGTGTCATTTCAGAGTTCCCATTATCTCTCCCACACCCAGAAACCTCTGTTTATTGGAAAAGAAAAGGAAAACCAAAACGCCACACAATAAGAAGAGAGAATAAGGAGAATACTTCCGGACTTCTGGGGTTCTGGGAACATCTCACAACAAAGACATACACAACAGAGGTTGAAAACAGAAAAAATATAATACAACAAACAGAGACATTATTATGTACTAGTCACGGTCCAGCTTTATGAATGTGACAAAGAAGTCAATGGTCTTATCACTATTTTATCATAGAGATATGGAGTCAAGTAAGGAGTAAACTTAGTCAAAGATACAAGGAACATGTGGCGTGCAGTGATTTTTTTTAGGGGTGAAATTCTCGGAGGAGATCACTTTGAGATCTCTCCTAGTCATTTTGGTCACTTAAACATAAAGAAAGGCTGAACCAATTTAGACAGTATTCTAAGAGGAATATGTTTTTTCGGAGATTAAAATTCTAGTTTCCATTTTGGTCCACAAATCTGGGTAACAGTTTGAACCCCATGTAAGTTACTTTGTTGACATCTCCCAATTAAACTACTTCCAACTTCTAAGACAGACAACTATACAGGCCAAAAAGAGTAGTACCTGCAAATTCAGCCATTAGAAAATCAAGTTCACCATTTGTCTTCCTTTCATTTGATGCATGGAGAAGTGGCAGGATACTATCATGCCTTTCCATACCAGTCAAGTGGCGCACATATTCCAGCTGACCAGAGAAATGGCGAGAAGGAGGCTCCTTTTCCAACAAGCTAAGAAGTGGCCGAACTTGTTGAGACGGTATGCCAGGCCCCTCTGATGCAATTTCCAATGATTTACGGGGCCTATCTAGAGACGTTCGATGAACAGAACTTCCAATCCGGTGTTCTAGAGATGTCCTATTAGCAGAAGAGTCGGCCATTCTGGAAGGAACAGACATCTCACCAGTAGCATTACTTGATTGAGCCCTATCAGTGTCAGCCAAAATGCTCCGAGATTCAGACTGACTGACATCTTGCCTCTGAGACTGCGAAGTAGATAGATGTGGAGCTTCATGGACTCCAGACGAGGAAGAGTGATCGCTTGTTCCGTGTCTCACTCTAAGATCAGGATGATCTGTTCCTGGAGTCAGACCCTCATTTTGGAAAGTAGGATGGTTGGGATCAAGTTGACCAGAGCGTGGTCTTGGCACTGAACAATCAGTTGAAAATCCACCAGCCGAAGTTGTTGAAGCTAGTCGAGTTGCCTCATTCAGGCTGTAGAGAGTATTAATAAGCCTCAACAAAATCCCATTTCTGGCAGCTATGCGACAGAAGTCATTTCGAGGCGTAGATACCTGAAGCTTGAAGACCTGCCACACTCCGTCAATAGCTAGATGAACCATTTCCCTGGATAAAGATAGGACATTAATACACTGTTCAACAGAATAAAGAAGAGTACAACATGGAGCAATTAAATAATTAACTGCAGATGCACTAGTGAACAATCCAGCCTCTTGTAACGATCTTCAAGAAGAGCAGAACAAGGAGCAATCAAATAATTAACTGCAGATGCAATAGTGAACAGGAAACTTCAATAGAAATAATACAAGACTGTTGTAAAGATCTTCATGATAAGCATATATGTCTATATGCAAAACATATTTCAAGGCAATGAAATTGATACTCATCATCGAAAAAATAAAAGGCGGGAATAAAGAATCAAATACTAGGACCAACCAAGCAGTAAAAATGAACATGCCATGTTTGCAGCAGTTATTTCAAACTTGAACGCTGTTTGAACACTACAAAATTAGCATGGAGTGATGGGCCTGCTAATTTTCCACTTTCCTTGTCTGCTCGTGCATTTGGATTGCAAAACTTGGAAGTGCAATGCAATGGATAAACACAATAGGTGCACAGACTAGCCCAAACATTCAATTTGCTTTGGTCATTTTTTCTTTAGCGGCTTATTTTAGATGAGATAATTTCATTAGTTCAAATCTACTTTTTAGCAACAACAAAAGAAACACACCCCTCTTATTTATCTTCATCTCCTACTGTATGCTGTGAATCCCAAAAAACTACCTAAGTTGACCATTCATCTGGCCATCTTCAGAAAACTCTCCTTCTGAACCTTCTTTTCTCATCTTCAAACTTATCCGTCTATCAGAAAGCCAAAATTAACAGTCTCAATGGACCAGATCAAATCCCTGAGCGGTCCAAGATGCACATGAATCAGGGCCTGGAACTACAGTTGTTCCCATTGCAGCTGAAGGGAGTAATGAAGCACTACTACCTATTCTGTCTTAACTTTCCAGAAGTAGGCTTTAATGAATTAAAGATGTTACACAATTATAACACAGTAACAAGCATGCAATTGAAAGAATATCATTATCATCATACCTGAACTTTGCATAATCAGGCTCTAGAAAACCAACCAAAACAGGTATCCCACGGCATGCAATGAACATTTGCAACGTCAAAGAGCTGCATGAGTTAATGAAAAATCAGCTGATGATCCAAACCAAGCAGATGTAAGATACTATAAAAGCTGTAACACATTTATAGCTGATGATCTAAACCAAATAGATGTAAGATACTATATAAAGCTGTAAGACACATTATTACATACAGATATTTATTCGCATGCATATTTGTTATAAATTTAAAAGGTGAAAAGTATTCCTGTTCTTAAGGGCTAATGGATCATCTTTTTGTAAGTGCAAAGTTATACTTGAGAAACAGACAAAAACATAGCATAGGAGCTCCTAGGCTTTGTCAATAAGTCTCATAGTAAGTCTGATATTCTCAATGAAATTTAAACACGAAGTATAGAAATGTGTCAAGAACTGCACAAAAGCAAGCTAACTGTACCTAGACTGACAAAGCTGCTGAAGGAAATAAGCGGCTTGCATACGAACTTCCCGAGGACGATCAGGAACAGCAAAACCCATTACTATAGGAATCTGTGTGATAGAATCAGACATTATTGAAATTTTGTGAAGAAAGACGAAGCCAGAAGAGACTAATGGAGAAAAAATCAACTTCATAGAGAACTTTACAGTATATAAATAATGTAGACAAATATGCCCCTTTTTTAAAGCAAACGCTGTATTTTTCTTAACCTCGGTGAAAAATGGGTTCAAAGCATTATCTGAAAGAAGCAACATCAACAAGGTGATAGTGTATTAGATTCATTGAATTATCAAAAATCCATTTACGTAAAATTATGACAAACATGATGTTTCACTTTTTGAAAGAAAAAGAAAACAGTACACTTTTATTGAAATTGCTAGAATTAAAAACACCTCTCTACTTATGTTTTACGTTTTCCCCCTAGACCAACCAAAACCCTGTTTTGGTCATCAAATTGATTATCTTTCTTTAATTAACAGAAATAAAAGATATATATATATAGCCTAAATGATCCGGCTTTAATCAAGTAGAGCTACAGATCCAGCGACCCAATGTACTTATTTGACTGCCGGGGTTTGTTTATATCGATTAGTTGCCGGATTATTTATTTGATACCAAATTGTCACCCTGGATAACATTATTATAAAATTTTGGCAGATACACCATTGTTTAATTATCAACAATAGTTTTACAGTTGGCATCAAAGTATCTGATGGAAGTCACACATACCAAACCCACAAGACAAGCATTTTCTTGGAAGTCGGTATTATCTTTGACGATTTGATTTATGACTTGTAGGACTGAGCATATCACCTGCGGTTACAGATGAGCAATAATAGATACATATTAGCAAACACTTTCTCCAAATCTAAATGCTCAAAGGGCAAGGCTACTGGAAAAATGACATACACGTGGTCTAGGCATCTCAAGTAATTCCATCAAGGGAAGTAACCCATGCTGTGTGATAAACATAATCTTTTGTTCAGGACGCTGTCTGAAGAAAGCAATGAGCTTCTGACAAGCTGAAACAATTGAATCCTCAGTTTCCTCTGGTCTCAAGGAACTAACCAATTTGCTGAATTCAACGGCCTATGACGGATGAAAGTAATATTAGTTACTTATCATGCACAGAATAACACCTTTGCAATGTTGTACTCCAAAGAAGCAGAAATTAGAGATGATGCAATGTTTCCACCTGTTGCATACAGAAGCAACAAATAAAGGACAGCATGCAGGTTTGTGCAAATAATTCAATAACTTAATCAATAAGTGTGATGGAATGTAAGAAAATGGCCTCTGTAGGCCTCTAGATGCCTAAACTTTAAGACCAAATTCCACTAAATCAAGCACAAGGAGTAGAGTAAGGCTATTGAAAATGTTGGAAGGTCTTCGGAAGTGCTGAATGCAACAATTAGTCTGAATGTATGTTTGAAATAAAAGAGAGCATGTCATCAGAGCCTTTGCAAAGGTAAATTCATGTAAAGCCCCACCAACTACAAGAAAGTTTGGAGTTGGATCTGGAGTTTGTTCGCATATAAGTATCAGACATGTTTATGTGAGGCATTGTATATTACGAAACATATACTCTTGAAAACAAGATTTTCTTGAAAAAATGTTTATAATGATATGAACGGATATCATGATATAGATCTTGGTATGAAAACATATTGGACCTAAAAACTAATCTTGACGAGAAGACAACAAGTCAACTAGAACTCCTACGAAACATGGAAAGGGATAACATTCAATCAGCTAACATTATTTGAAATACCTGCAAAGGAAAGAGGTTTTCTCCAGGCAATTTATCATCAAATACCTGTAAGATAAAAGGCAGAAAGAATTTCAAAACTAATAACCGAAGCATGAAGCATAACCAAATGAATAAGTAGCTGAGCTTCATACGTACCAGGCTGTTATCTATATCAATCACATCATTTGCCTGCATCATCACATGAAACAAATTGCCCCCACTAGGTTGCGCAATGTCATTATCCATTTTTTTCTGAGCAATTGCAGCCCTTAGCTTTGTAGCTAAATGGTTTGTTCCACCATCAGCTGTAACTCCGGTGACTTCATTGTTGTGGGAAGCCGATACAGATGTAGAAGGCTCAACAACCTGATCCTCTGGGTTCGTATCCAGTGGATGAAATAAATCATCCAAAGATGCATCCCCTGGTGTGTCGCTGAATCTACTAAGCTCGTTTCCACCCAATGCACCAGCTTTTGCAGCCTAATGAAACAACCACAATTCCACAAGCTTAAGATGTAAAGTAGACAAATATAAACAGAAAAAGTTATAAAGCAAACAAATTTGGTAAAAGCAATGATCACCTTCTGAGCATCTTGACTGCGTGCACCAAAGCTGAATAAACTGTTGACCTTTTGCACAGCACTTGATTTCCTTTCATGCTTTCCGGACACAGATTCCTTTTTTTTAGGAGATCCAATGTCGCCATTTGGAAGTAATTCGTTCTGATCAACCTTATCCGAATTTCCATTATCTTCTTTAGAAGATACTGAAACCATATCCCTATTTGCTGAAATTCGAGAAGAACCAGTTCCATTAAATGATTTGTCATTAATAGCTAGTGTTGGAACTTGATCTGAAGGGTAATCATTCATGCTTTCTTCAATTCCACCATTAGCAATACTACTTGAACCAATCTCTGCATCAGAATTTTGGGCATCAGTTACATCTTTCATTGGTTTCTCTCCCTCTGAAACCTGCAAAGAACAATGTTTTAGCTTACCTTTTTTATTTTAAAGGAATGTTTTAGCCTACTTACAACCTTTCAAAATATCAGCTAAACTTACTTTGTCGGTGGAAAGGGTTTCAACAAGAACATGCTCATCTCCGTTTGATTCTGCCTCCATTGAACTATCCTCGTGACTCCTGCAAAAGGCATAATGATTTGCACCCTTTCATGAACAAGGTATAACAAGAGGCTCACCCCTTTTCATGAGTTTAAACATAATCAACATGTGAAAGTGTACTTAAGCTTGAGTACTCATATAAAATATATTGAAAGGGTTAATCATGTGAAGTCCGAAAACCAGACTATTTGTGAAATAATGAAATGAGTAATTCACGGTATTATTGATATTGATGATACATGTTATTGACAACATTAAGTTTTCATCAAGTGACGAAGAAGATCATATCATACAGATTATATAATAAGAAAAACAATCAGAAACATCTTCAATTGCACCATTGCTAGCCCATTGCAAAATTTTCAAGTTGAAAAATGGAACAATAACATAGTACAATAGGCCTTCCAAAATTTTCGGTCTTAGAGCATAATGCAAAAAATGCAATCAAGAACCCTCAGATGAGCTAATATGTATGTATGATATACCTACCAATCGTCAAGTTCCAAACATCTACGAAGCATGTGTACGAATGTAAAAAAAACAAGTAAATGACGAACATGGAAACGATGCAACAAAAAGAAAGATGTGCTGCAAGGTGAAAAATACTCTTAAGCTAGCCACCCAAGGACCAGAACAAAGAGGCAACTATATATTTGTGCTTATACCGTGTTTTATTAACTATTCATTATTTAATTCAACCTATAGATTTAGAACATCCTTGAATAGACAGATGTTTTCAAGTTGCGCCCCATTTGTGATATTTATATCTGACTCCATGCATATGGGCAGGACATGACGGTAGGTGGCCACGGTACGCAGCTTGTCCAATTCCAATTGTGCATGCATTATAAAAGTTTCATTCGTTGTGACTTCTAGGGAGATATTTATCATGAATTGTATGAAAGATGATGAGAGATAAGTCTTAAGCTCCACAAAAGAAAATAACATGTGCAGGTCATTCATATCCCATGGCACACCTCCAACAACAATCACCGCCAACAACATTCATGTAATCATGTATACAGGGAATTGTGCAACTTCTTAAAGTTATACCTTAATGTTCCATTATGATCGAGGGAGGGCTGCAGGCGCCTATAATTTTGTATCCAGGCGTGAGCAAGCAAAGTCTTAGCATCAGGTCTCTGCCGGGCATCCTGAAATGCACTATGAAAAGTCAAATCCAGACGACGATATATCAATATAACATATTAAGCAAACTTTTGCAAGGATACACTAGTAATTAGTGTTAATAGAATCTAATTCAGTCCATCCCTCTGAAGTTTTGGAGCAAAAATGCAAAGCAAGGGCACAGTAAGAGAGGCTTCACCTACTTCAAAGTTTTCCAGAAGAAAACCATCAAAATGAACACATCTCAATGCAATCCTACCAAAAACTTATGTGGCTTTTTGATAAACACAAGCACACATCTCTTAGAGCAATCCTCCCCTAATGAGACCTTTCTTTGGTGTATTTTTATGAAAATTGTTTGATAAACACAAGCACTCATCTCTGAAAGCAATTCTACCACTTCCCCTTCAACCAAGAAGTGATACAATGTTCAACATTGGCACCCCAGCCATCCCAGCTGTAATTGATATCTCTCTTTTTCCCAGATCCAAACATCAGAACGTCAACCAAGACCTAGTAAAGTCATATCTCTGGCTGAAGCGTCAAAAAATCATCTGATCCATTTACATCAGATCTCTAAATCAAACTTCAATTCAACAGTAGATAAAGAGACCAAGTGCATGCCTGTATATAGTTTAAGTAACAGCAGACTAGAAGAAGAAACAAAACGAAGTCCAATGATTTCAACATGATCAGAAGATGGGCCGGTCATAGGAAGAAGCAATGCGTGACAAAAGCAACAAAATCAATTCCAGGCCCTTTGCACCGTTGATGTCATTGATTTTATCACTCAAGACTCTATATTTCTTAAGTGTTGCAAGAAGGAAAACATAACCAACGTAATGAGTAAAGGAACAAAATCTGATCATCTAAATTCCAAAAAATGAAAATTTATGAAAGATCGTACCTTCTGAAAACATTGTCTCAAAAAGTCGGTGATGTCAGGAGAGAGTCCATCCGGAATAGGAGGATGTTCATCCTAAAACAATAAGGAAAAATGAAATTAGATTCCCCAGCTACATGATTTAAGCATTTAAGCAATCTGCACATGCAAAGACTCAGAACGTCTCCCACTTAGTAAAACAGTACACTTTTACATTTTTTAAAGATTCTACATTTTTTTATTTATTCAAAACTAAATTTCAAGCTTACTAAACAACGATGAAATATGATAAATGGAGAAAAAAAATGACATGTGTATGGCTTTTAAGCTTTTAGCAGCTCCACAAGAAATCCCGTCACACAGGCCCCCAAGATAAAAGGGGGGAACTGCAAACAATCATAGTCATTTTTTCCTTTCAAAAAAGAATAAACTACACAATCAAACTTCTTTTTATTGGTCCCAAGCAACTTCTTTGAAACAATTAAATTAGAGAAAAATGGAAGTACAGATGATGTTGTAATTTAGCGTTAGGTTGGCAATAACTCCAATAAGAATACACTGCAACATGGTAATGCAAACAAATGTTTGTGAACTTTAATCATGATAATCGATGTTAATGATTTTTAAATATATATGCTGAGAGGTAACAATAATATGTAGACGTGTGTACCAGACCAGTTTACCACAAGAACTCAGACTCCAATATTAGGATTTTATATTCACTTAACACATTTAACTTTATCCATAACCAAAAAAGGAAGGTAGAAAGTCAAAGCATGAGCTTTGTACTTGAAGTTGCAGAAGGATAACAGAAGGCAACAGCCAATAGATAACAGCTAATGCTTCCAGGTTTGGCTTTGAACTTGAAAGAAAGATAAGAACAGAAGGCAGCAATTGAAAGACAGCAGCTAAATGTACTTCCGGGTTTGGCTTAGAACTTGAAGTTGCGAAGATAAGAACAGAAGGCAACAATCAAAAGAAAGCTAAACTTCAAGCTAGATGTACTTCCAGATTTCCATGCAAAAGGACCACTGTTGCAAGCTTATAGATTTTCAGAAGCAAAACACTACAGCCTTAGCGGGGGGATATCTTGAAAAGCTAAACTTAGTTGGCAGAGTTGTCCCATTATTTTTATATTCAGTGTTTTCAAGGCTCCACGTGATGTCCCTTTCTCTTGACTGTTTTGTAATTAAAACTGAAGAAATATACACACCTGAACAATGCGGAAGAGAGCAGGCATAGGCTGCAGATCATAATATGGAGGGACACACGTCAAAAGTTCGATTACAGTACAGCCAACACTCCAAATGTCAGATGCAGCGCAAACTCCTGACATCTCAATCACCTGAAGACAAAGAGTCCTAAGATTATCAACTTCACAGGGTGTAAATCTGAAGTTCTCTCACAATTTTCTAATTTGGGCTTCTTTCAATACAGATATTAAGCTGAACAAGTACCAAACCACCAACTAATTATTTTTGTAGGAAAACATGGTGAGGATGTTTTAGCTCTCCATATTTTGCTGTAAGTATTGGTTTTGCAAGATAGAAGATAGGAACCAAGCTAGTAATGCAACATTCCAAAGGTGAGGTTCTTATTCTAGCACAAAAGTTGTAATGTTGGGAAAGGTAATCTGGGATTCACGGTAACTGCTTAACGGGTTTAACTAAACTGCTAGAGCAATATTGAAAATGATCATAATCGGGATGAGTCAATAATTCACTCCGAATCGATAAATTACAAGTTTACTGACAAAAGCTATAAAAGAAGTAGACTGTTCTAAACTGAAAGGTGAAGACCACAACATTATTCACTGTTATATACCTCAGGGGCCATCCAATATGGCGTCCCAACAACAGAATGTGTATTTACATCAGCTTCAGTCAATTTTGTTGCAACGCCAAAATCAGCCAGTTTCACCCAGCCCTGCAATTATAAACAACTTCAAACAAGTTTAACAAGAAAGCATCTATTGTATCTACAAGTTGTTAGCAAATAGATGACATCACAAGAAAATTAACAGAGCAAAGAGGTAGGTAGCATCTGTGCAGAATAAGGCTAGCTATTTCATTGCTTAAAGGATGTCACCGTTATCTGTGCATATAATTGTTTCCTCAATTTTTTTAAAACAAAGGTAACTAAAACACTCAAGGAGCACTATTTCACTACATACTCCTTGTCTGATTTGAAGCTTATAGGTCATTTAAGAAATAACCAACAAACATTTGGAGCTTTCAACTAATATAAATTTACAACTTCTGATAACCTAATCGTTCTGATCCAGAAAGGCATGTTTTTCTTAGCATGAAACATGTGGCAACATTATTACAAGCAAACTTGGAAAGCAAGCTATTAAACAGCCCAAAAAGATATAAGAAAAGCAAGATCTAAGGTAAGACATTAACAATCATAGCACAATGTTTTTTTCTCAATGAGCCCAAAATACCCTTCCTGAGGAATTTCAGGTTCTCCATCTACATATACGGAAAGATCAGAAATCCACCAAGTGTGGATCGATATTAACCGAAATGAGTAACATCAGATTCCTACACCTAAAGCTAATACTAACTGCTGCTACATGCTGTATCCCACAATGCTTTACAAATCACACAATTCAAACACTTATGTGAAAAAAGATGAACTAGAAGGAGAAACGTGAAAATTCTAGTTGATCAGAAGATAGAGAGTTTGCAAGAGAAATTTATTTGTGTAAGCTATACAGGTATAATTACCTCTTTGGTGGTCAATATATTTGCACCCTTAATATCACGATGAATAACACCTTGTTCATGCAGATAGACCAAGCCTTCTAGAACCTAGTTAAGAAGGTGGAAATGATTATTCAGTAAAACAAAAAATTTACGTCAAAACATATATCTATATATACAGGAAATGGTTCGGGTGAGGATGGGTGTTCCCATGAGATTTGAGAACAATTCACATTTCTTCTGTGAACTAGTTTTTAGTTGAGACGTGTTTTTACAAAAAATTGTGGACCGAAAAAACAGTGCACCAACTTACAAAACTGGTTCACATTTGTGTACAAAACGGTTCAAAAGGTGAACCAGTTTTTTGAAGCGCACATTCTCACCTGAACTTCCCCACATATATATAAAGGTCAAAAGAAAACCTGGGCAATGTAATGAGCAACTAGCTGTTCTGGAAATGGTCCAAATTTATTAGGCTTGATAATGTTAGCTAGTGATCCATTTTCAACATACCTATTAGAAATATGACCAACTAAATGTTAGAATTTTAATCAGAAACTTTCAAGTTCTTGAAATAATCATTTAAATTCAGTATGATCACTAAACTTACTCAAGTATTATGTGAAGATGAGATCTTGTCTTTGAAGATCCAAGATATTTCACAATGTTCTTGTGGTTGAGATTCTGCAAAGCAAAATAGATTGTTTCAAACAAAATAAAATATTACATGAACAAACTTCCCTACAAACTCATATAGGCCTGAATTGGGTTCACAAGATGATCCATGTAAATGGAACTTAAAGACATTTGGGTTAACTAAAACCCAAAAGTTAAGCAGTAGAAGAACCAAGCACTTGCACAATATGCTACTTTATTCTTATAGCACACAGCTTATGCCAGCTCATTCTTGCCTGAATTCAGAAGTTGTGGTTGACTAGTTGCATGACCAAGATCCATGTGTCACTCTTGCTTATGAAGGGAATGCACGGAAGGCTACACTGGGACCCCCACGAGGCAATTGGTTCAGCTATCTAGTGGTTACATGTAATGGACCATGTGGTTTTCAATGCAAAGAATTTTCTTATCAATACTATAACTTTGTCCTTTTTTTTGGTACCTTTTGCTATAGATGCATGAATATAACATATCATGGTGGTCAAGGGGCACAATGCAGAATTCCTAAATATCTGAACTTCAAAAAGAACAGTTTCTTTGATTTTCCCCACTTTTTCTCCTCTTTTGAACTATGTACTTGAGACAAAACCCACACTAAACATAAACAAGTCAAGAAAGTTCCCTGTTTACTCCTGCCTTCAAAATATCCTTGGGATTTCAGTGTCTCAAAACATCTCTTCTTCTTTATTCATACTTCCATAATCCTCAGTAAATCGAATTGTTTCCTCCCAGATTGGCAGATTGAATGAAGCGAGGCATTTCAAATAATAACTTATCATACTGGCAGTTTTTGAGTCATAATTGATAAACATACTCGAAAATGAGATAAGCGTTACTCTTTTTAAGTACTTAAAACAGTTATCAAACAGAACGGAAGCAAAAAAGGCATGGGGGATACCATACCTTGAGAAGATCAATCTCTTGCTGAAAATATATCCATCCATGCACCATTCATCACCAAGAAATGGGAAAAAAACAAAAATAAGACAAGTGTAAGGCTAACTTAACAAGAAAAAAGATGCAATGTTCTGGGCCCAAAAAAAAAAACCAGTGCATGCAATATGTGGGACAGTAAATAACATGACAGAAATGTGTGATTGCAGAAGATCTTAATGTAAGCAGATCTATAAGCAACATGTTCATACCTTTAAGCTAAATTTTAAAAAAAAACATTAAAACAAAACCATGTATTATTCTGCTTTACTTATTTCATTGCATCGAAAGGATTAACACACATAGTCGTATTCCTGAAGTAATATACCAGTCTCAAACTAGTATCATACTGAAATCCTGCTGCAACTAAATCTATTTCAAACAAGAACACGTGCAACTTCAATACAAAATAGTGTTAGAACCCTCACTTTGCTGTGCGCACCACGTCAATTTTACAAGGGAAAAAGGAAAGAGGAGACAGACATAAACTAGTAGTCTTAACATTCTTGGTATAAAATGAAGTAGTCATCAACCATATAGTTTGCATTATTTTTACTGGCCATACTCAAAAGCGAAGCAAATAGGAGCCCACAGGCCACGTCAGATATTTTACTGCCTTTACCTCATATATCAACTCCTAACACCATATTGGAGTGGATTAAATACTTTGACTGTCAACTTACTGTGAACATCAAAGAGATTCAAATTTTAACAAAAAAATATATACAGCGGCAAAAGTCCTTTCTTGTAGACTGGGAAAGTGTAATAAGGGAAAATGTCGCGAAGTAAAAACTAGGAAGCTGGTGGCAGAGGAATTTATATCGTCACAAAGAGCAAGAAGTCCTGACTCCTGAAGATGATGGACACAGTAACTCGTCCTTAATGTTGCTCATCCTTAGCAAGTGCAAGTGATGACCCAGATGCCATATTGTTAATTCAGATAGTTTTTTACATCAACTAAAACAGCAAGTAGCTGGCATATCAAGTCATTGTCTGTGATAACTCAAACAATGTTTCCAAAATAAATTCCAAAGCATAATATCACACGTTATTACTTCATACTATAAATCCCTATTCATTTTTTAGGGTACGAACAGCATATTAGCTGCCAATAAGGAGCAAATGCTGCATAATTATCAAGACATACTAATCTTCCAAATGACCCTGCCATGCAAGCAGAAATGTAAAAGGCAGAATCGAGAAGGAAGAAAACAACAATAATCTCTGCTTGAATAAGGAAATCCAACATGAAACAATGTTATTGATGTTTGAAGAAAAACAGGTTTATTCCTTCACAATTGACAGCAAACAGTGCAAATAAGAGGTCTCAAGAATCAAACCATTATAACATTGAGATCCTCTTGAGCTATATTTTCCAGAGAAACTTGCTTAATAGCAACAAAATCTCCATTCTCCAAATCCAATCCTTTGTAAACTCGGCCATACGCTCCTTTCCCAATCTCATCACCAAGCATCTGCCCAAATAATAAATTAAAAACATATTCAGAAGCTCAATTCTTATCCAAAACGACTTTGAGTTGCAAAACAACTCACCGAACCCTAAATTCAATTATTCAAAACTACATAATTTAAGAGAAACCGGACAAAACCTCAGCTGCAACATTCATCCAGCTAAAAAAGAACCCTAACTGAGCAACAACCATTTACGCCCGAATCCAAATTGCCGCAAACTAACACCTTTCGAAGCCAATCAAATCGCCGACGCAGAAAAGCAAAAATGCAAAAAGAAATTAGAAGAATCGACAAGTGCACTCACGTATTTGTTGTCGAGTGTCTTCGATTTGTGGAACTGGGACGTCCCTGGCTGGCGTGACATTCTGCTCCTCTCTCTTCCTGTAGCTCTCTCTGCAGTGGAAAATCTGAGAATCCTCAAAGCAACCGCTCCATGATTGCGAAGTTCGAGTGGGGAGAAGCGAGTGTAGAAGCGAGAGATGATCGCCGGGAGAGAACGGCAGAAGAGAGAGAAACTTACATAGGGCTGCGATGGCGGAATTTGCTGCTTTTTTTCCTTTTTTATTTATTTTTTCCTTTTGAATTTGATTGTAAAGGGATAGCGGAGTACAGCAAAGAGACAGATAAATGCTGCGTTTAAGACTGATTGGCTTCTTTGATAAATGAACGTGACGTGATCGTAAGTATTAATTTAGGGAAATGTTTTTATTGATAATAGATGGTACAGTTTTTTTAAACCGACACCGACATATAGCATTCTTACAAGGTTTACAAGGTTTTCAATATCAGCCGGTAGGGCCTCGTCTTAGCCTTATAAGTTTATCAGCAACGGTGTTGATTTCCCTAAAAATGTGATGGACGCTGAGGTGCGTGAATCTTGAGATGGAGGACGAGGTGTCCGAGATGATCATATCCGTCTCCCATGGGGTTTTCATATCTGGTTGATCGAATTAATGAGCATCAAGTTATCTCCTTCAATTTCAATTGATGTAACATCCAAGTTTATGGCCTTTTAGAGGTCTTTCCGGAGAGCAAAAGCTTTCGCCTCTAGTACGGAATCGGCATTGCATCTCTCATTCCCTTTAGCCAAAGGAAAGGCCAAATTGTTTTGAATGATGAATTCATAAGCATATTGATTGTGCGGATTCGTGGAGCCATCAAAATTAAGTTTGACAAAACCTTAATTTGGTCTTTGTCATTTGATATTTTTGGTTTTCCTTCTTATTTTGGGTTGCTTAGTGTTATGGCTTGCTAAATTTGAGTGAGTCGTGTCCCAGTCGTTTATTTGTTTTAGGGCGTTCAGTTTCGTATTCGGAGGTGCCTTTTTTGTTAAAGGTGATTTGGCTACTAGCCAACCAAATGTTCCACCATATCATTATCGGTTGTCTCAATTCTATTGGAGAGATGCTTTGTTTTAACACTGAGAGGGTCTCCACAATGCTCTAATTTACAACGACCTGATTGTTCAGTATTGATGAGATTTTTACATTATCAATAGTTTGATGGGTGCATGGACACGAGAAGAAGATGTGTTTGGCGTTTTCGGTATGGTGGTTACAAAATTCACAATAATTAGAGTAAAGTTGTTCTTGCAGACCCGAATTATTTCTTGTGTTTAGAGTAAAGTTGTTCTTGCAAAGGATAAAAAGGTGCCAAACAGATATATAGATTCCATAAAAACAGAGAATCTAAATAAAAACAACAATAGTCATACTCATCCTCAATTATATCATTAAATTTGAAATTTTGAAGGCAAAGCTTCATGATACAAATCGAGGGGATTATATTAGTCCTAAGTTCATGACCTGATGGGTGATAAGTCACCTTCCGGCATTGTCTAGACAACCTCAATAAGAGACTAAACTCAAAGCAAAGTCAATAATTTTCCGAAAAAATAAAAAGCACTCAACACTATGTTGGATTTGGATTCGACATCAAGAAACATGAGGCTAATAGAATTTCTACTTCTTGGTTCCCTTCAACATGGAGATAGTGTTGTTTGTTCCAGTGGAGTGGAAATAGTTTTCAGAGGCAACAAGCCTCAACTCTTTCGGGATGTTACCATCCTTGAAGAGCAAGGTTATTAACTCTTCGACAGTCGGACTTCTAGTGGAAGCTCAACATCATCTTTATTGAGAATTTGTTCAATGTTTTCAATATTTTCTGTTATGGATTTGAGATCATCATCCTCAAGCATCGGGATAAGTAAGGTTGAGCATGGGACGGGCCGGGATGGATTAAGGTCATCCCACGTCCCATCCTGGCCATTATATATGAGACGGGATCGGGACGGGCCTTGAGTTTTTCCACTAAAAACCATTGGGCCCTATCCCGGTTGGGACCGGGACGGGACGGGACGGGATTGGACGGGACCAATCCCGCATGATCTATATAAATTTTGTTTTTGCCTTTTCGGTTAAAATTTAACAGCTTACGAAAGCAAATATTCGTTGATATCGTTAAAACGAAAGACATCAAAATAGAATGTCGTAACAAGGTTTACATAACATAATTAACTTGTCAAGTCTAAACATCCAAAATAAAATATAAGGACAAAATTATATAATGATCACTACTCCTTATGCAATGTCGCATCTGAGTTTACTTTTCTTTTGCCCTTTATAGATGGATTTAGACAATTGTAAACTTTATAAGAACAAAATTACATAATGATTACTACTCTTTAGATTTATATAGTTAATTATTTAATTTATATTTAAATTTTAATACATGCAGGACGGGACGGGCCTTGCGGGACGAGTAAGGTAAGACCCATATCCCGTCCCGCAATATTTTTGGCGGGACGGGACGGGACGGATTTTAAAAATTTTGGATGAAAAACCACCGGAATCGGGACAAGATCGGGATGGGACCGGGACAGGCCCGGAATTTGCGGGATTTGTGCGCAACCCTAGGGATAACAATGGGGTCCTGAATCTTCTGCTTCTTCTCCATATTAACATCATGAGAGAGATCCCTCAACTTGATCATCATTGGATAAAGGGTCATATTTCTTTTCTTCCAAATCCTCTTCTTTGGTTACCTTAAGGAGTTCCTCTTCATTGGCATTTGGTGGAGTCTTAGTTTCAATGGTACCTTTGTTCTACATAGTCTAATGTGTGCTTTCCTTGGAGCTTAAGAACGAGTACTCATCCTTTGAGCTTACTAGTCCATAATCACGGGACATGTAAGGTCTAGTGACATATTTATTTTCAGCTTCATTATCATTTCTCTTTTCCTTATCCCACTTGTTGCCACTATTTCCCTTCTTTCTCTTTAGTCTCTCTCACTCAACCCTAATGAGCTTCATTGGCTTTCCTAAGACTTTTGGTTCGAAATCCTCTCGATGGACAATTATAATATGTGTGATCTTTGTGATCACAAAACCCGCAGCCTTTTGAGAAATTGTCATACCACACGGGGAATTCCTTAATCTCTTTGTCGGATAACGTGTACAAAATCTTTCTCTCACCCGCCACCATCACAATTGATGCAGATTCTTGGTAAAGTTCACAACTTCTCCTTTTTCAATAAAGGAGTCTATTTTGAAGAATTTTTCCACCCATTTTTTCAATAATTAATCTAATGGCTTTTTTGTTTAGAAATTAAGGAGGGATTTGTGGGATTCTCAACCAAAGATCTGCTATTGTGTTATTCTCGGTGAACATGTTAAAGTTTGGTTTCCACGGTTTCAAGATGACCAAATGGCCATAGATATGGTAGGGTCTATCCTCCCATACTGTTTTTCGATCAAGGTGTTAGAGAATTTCGCTTCAAAACCAAAAGTTTGGTTTATTGTTAATTCTCACCTCTCCCTTAATGTTTTTCCATTCATGAAGAAGCTTTTTTTTTGGATTTTTCTTCTTGGTGTCCCCAAGGTTTGGGTTTTTCCTTTTAATATCCACCAAGTTTCAAATTTTATTTTGGTACCCTCATGGTTTTATTTGTTTCCATCTTTAGTGCCCGTTTGGTTGGAGTAGTGGAATGGAAACGGAGTGAAATTGGTTAAGGGGAAGGAAAGGAAATGGAAATGGTTGAGTTACCTTCATGTGTTAAAAGACATCCAAACAAACATAACTTTTGATTGATTCAGAATCATTCCGTTACCGGAAATAATTTCTAGCGCTACCAAACTGAGGTGAAGATTCAGTTGAGGGAGGTGAATCTACACGAGAGTTACTAAAATGAGAAACTCTCACATCTCCTCGTAATCCGGTGGTTAGGTTCTTGAATTTTCATTCACAAAAATAGGTTCCCTTTCAACACAATTCTTTTAGAGCAAAATGGACTTGACCTTATTACATGATTGAGCAAGATAGGGTGTAGAAACTCTCGTCCACCAACTGCAATAAGTATAAGTACCCTGGTGATAATTAAGAGGAATGTGAAAAAGCATCCCAGTGTTCTTTCTTAAAAGCCGGCTATATGCATTAGCAATATCCTCCAAAGATCTTCTACTTCTTTTGGAGAAATCAAACTTTATCTCATTCGCAGGAACACCTTGACCAAACCCAAATTGTCGAGCAAATCTATTCGGATATATAGTAGGGCTCTAATATCAAAGTAGCCCCAAAACGAATAGGCAACACAACAAAATGGATACTCAACAAGTGTTCAAAATGCAAAACTGATAGCTCATCTGAGTCGATACAATCAACACCATCAACGGTTGTTCCAAAGCTTACAGGTCGATAAGAGATGTGCTTTATACCTCAAAGTATAAGCCGGGCTCGGTATAAAGAAATGTCGTTGCCATTTACTCCAGCATACTTTGCTAACAAAGGAAACTTATCTCGAAAATCACAATCTAGACGACTTGAATATAAACAAGGAAAGTACTCTACTAACGAACCAACAACAAAGTGAATGCCGAAATTGGGTTTAGCGCTGCTTGGATTACCCGTATATGTTGCTACTTTGCCTAGTCCATGATATATGTGTCCCAAGACAGTGGGAGCAAGTGAAATCTTCTTTCCCTGAGACATAATGGAAGCCATTACAAATGTTTCCGATCTAACAGAATTTGAGCCATAGGTTAGAACAAATCGGCTGAGCAAAAGAGCCAAAAAGGATGCGAGTTCTCCTTTATTTGAGATGTGTAAGGGCAATGGTCTCTTGATAATCTTTTGATCTCGAAGCAGGAGCAGACTTTCTTTTTCTGAAAGAAGGAGGAGCCTCTCCATAAGCAGTAAACTCTTGTTCACCTTTGTAAAAGTGTCTTATCCACTTATACCAAGACACCTCTTGAGTCCCCTCACATCGGCAAATAACAGCATGAATCTTCAAAAGTTCAATTACAGTGGACGGGTACTCATCACTATAAAGTTGATCATTCTGTGGCAAATACGCCTCATAAGGATCACCTAAAATCGGCATGCCACCGATTTGCTTCAAATCATTTAATGAAATGCCTACTTCTCCACTCCCGTGATGGAGTGTGTTAGTTAAAGGACTCCATTGCTCCCAAAAAGCCTTCCATACATCCTTGTGATAATTATATGGAAATTGTGAGATTCCCACAAGACCATAAATATCAGCTTCCTCTAATGTTAGCTTATAACGGTCTATAACATGTCTTGTCCATTCCATAAGATAGGGAATGAAAGTAGAAAAACCCGAAAAGTGAACTCTATACCCCAATTCATAGGAATATCCACAAGTCTTTTGATAGTAGGATAAAATTCCGTCTTTACTTCATAAAAGTCATCGTTAATGCGGACCTTTTCAAGAAGTGTGACCTTAAATCGGGGACCAAAATCTTTTGTAGGTAATATGCATCCTTTGTCATCATACACAAAAAATTTGAAGCCTCCTTCTGAAACCTCTTCCTTTTTCACTAATGTGACCACATCTTTGACTTGGGGATTGACCTTCAGATTTTTCATAGATAGCGTCCTGTTATAAGAGGATCACATTGTCACCTCCTTGTTCTTATCCTTAAGTACTCTCTGTGACCCGACTTCATCACAAATCTTCATGGGAAGCTTCTAAAAAAACAACAACAAGAAGTTTTCTTTGGTGATATTGTCATGAAAAATTTCAGCATAACAAATGTTCTCAAGAATATATACAAATAGGGACAGGGGGAAAAAGTAAATGATAGTTAAAATATATTTAAAAAAACTATCATAATATCTTCAATTATACTCAAATAAATTTATGGTTTATATAAACATATCCCTTTCCCCCAATGGAGGTTGTAGTCGGTTTGAAAACATATGCTTTTAACCGCTACATTTAAGACTACGGTAGAAAAGAAACCATATGGTTTCAATATTTGATCGGGTTCAAGAGTTCAAAAAAAAAAGAAGAAGGAGGCAACATAGAAACAAGTAATGTATGCTAAAGTATACATGGGTTGTCTAAAATATTAAGAGTTGTACAACTTCAAAATGTTGGGGCAAAATAGCAAAAAAATAAAACAAAACAAAACAAAACTATATGTTGGTAAGATTTTGATACTAAGAGATAATATAATCTTTTTTTATTATGAAAAGCTTACCAGTTAAATAAAGCATATTTAAGCAAGTATGAAACATCAATTCTTTAATTGATTTTCAAAAATCTTGTAGTAGATTTGAAAGTTTTTACTTTCCCCACTACATCACCATGGGATTGAAAGTGTTTACTTTCTCCTATAGTGTCAATTCCGATTTAAGAAAAAACCATATGGTTTATATTCTTTTACTCAGATTGTATTAAAAAAAATACATATAAAAGGGATTTTGAGAACAAAAATTTTGAGCATTGACCAGTTTATGAACCAAAATTTTAGATAAGGAAAAAATCTAAATATAATTTGGTTCAAAGAAAAGAGAGGGAGACTAAAATAAATAAATAAAAACATTATGTCTTCTACTCTAAACTTATATCCCCATCCGGCAAATTTATATTATCACAACAAAATTTAAGGCATGTGATAAAGCATTTGCTTTCCTATACACCATCATGCTATTGAAATTAAAAAAAACGTAAATCAAGAAAGATGAAGAACATAAAAATAAATACAGTGTACCTTCTCTTTCATATTTTGGTGAAATACACAAGCAGATTTCGGTCTTTTTACGATCGTCAAAAGTCTGATCAAACAAATTGGGTTCGTAGCCTACACATAAAATCCCAAAATTATACCCAAATTCAAGAAATTGGGTAAATATTTTACTGCATAATCAAGACCAGCAAAAAAAAAGACTGGCAGAAATGGGATGGGTAAAAGTGTGAAATTAAAAAGCCTCGTCTATTCACTTTTTGAGTTTTAACCAAAACATTAATTATGTGATAAAAAAAATCCTATGTTCAAAAGTAGAGTTGCGTAAAGGGCAATTCAAAACCAAATAAAACACAAAGTGCAAAAAATATATGTACTTTCAAATCATAATTAACTTCAAAAAAAAATGGGAAAAAGATTGATTGTACGTGACTATGTACATCTTAGTATCTTACCAAAAGCAACCCAATCAAAATTTGGGTATTGTTGATGAAAAGTAAAAGTAGGCTAATTGCCTATTTCGTAGTGTGAAGGTAACAAACAAAAAAAAATCAATCAAAAGCATAATGGTGTATTACCTTTTTTTTGATAAAAGGTAAGTAGTTCGAAGCATTAGACGACACACCGTCTAATGGATCGAAAGAAATCGATAGACGGACAAACCGTCATGAAGAACCATAATAGAATAACATCAACGAAAACACAAAAGTACACCAAGTGGACCGAAAGCAACGAAATCTTCAAGAGTAAGGAGAGCGACTCGATCATTAGATGACGAAGAGTAAAAAGTATGTCGTTGAAGGAAGTACACGGAACAAGAGCTTGAGGAACAACTGTGGACACCTCATATTTGGACTCGAAGTAGAGCCTTCGGGAGTCGATCACAAATCCACGACCCCTCCAAAACAAACAACTCGAATGTCACCAATAAAACTTGATCAAACGCTCGGAAGAGTCCACTGCAAAAGACGGAACACTTGACAAGCACAAATGATTAACTTTGAGAAATAGGTCGGGGATGGGCACAAGAGATTCCTAATTGGGGGGAGTTTGTTTAATTTCATATATCCGAAGGTTTTTAAAAAATACTTATCAAATCGTCAATTTGATTTTGTTAATTTGATCATATATCACTTTGTTATATGCATTGATTATGTTTTGATTATTATGATTTTGTTTTAAGGACCCAATAGAAAAATTGAATTCTTTGTTTTTGTTTTCTGAAATAGATAAACTATTTGATTTGCTTTTAAATCAACAATTTTATTTTTTTTGGGGTCAGTTATACAGATTGGGTGAGAGGAGTTTTTGTTGATACGGTGAAAGCTTATGTTAATTTGAGAAAGCTTATGTTAATCTGAGTGGTAGTGGTGTACAAATGTCGGTGTTGCTACAATTGTAGCACAAATAAGTCACTGAGAGTTTGTGGGTGTTAGCTCAAACGAGAGCATTTCCCGATTTGTTTTTGGATATTTGGTCCAACATACGTAGTTCACCGAAACAAAATTTTGGAGTAGAAATATTTTGATTGATTTTTTTCTCCCAAATAGTTAATGTAGGTCTCAAAAAAAGATTTGAAACCAATAAGTTGAATGTAGCTCTCATATATAGAGGAGATAACATCCCTTTCAATATTGTTCCCAAGAGCATAAATCGCTAGAGTTTATTCAAGGAATAAGCTAAGCTCGTAAGATCGTTCAAAGAGTATACTTGATCACTCCGTATTGTTTAGATAATATATACGACATAAGAAAACCAATGCTTTATACTCTTATTCATGTTGTTCTTTCACTTAGATTAAATGTCAGGTGTTAATAGATGGTTTTCGGTTACAAGTTGGTTTGGGGTCAAATCATAGCTTTGGTCAAAATAATGGTTCAAGCATTCAATTGTTCATATGAATTAGTTTTGAGAGAAGTTTCAAACAAGGCCGTAGATTAGAGGTACTAGGAAAAGAGTAGAAACTGAGACATTTAAAAGTAAATAAAACAGCAAAAATAAAATATAAAAAGGATATTTATTTTTGAAATACGATTTTCGAAAGCAACTTAATAAAAAGAAAAGGGACAAAGGCTTACTAAGATAACTAAACAACAAAGAAAGTCAAAACCAAAAATCAATTAAAGATCATAACTTGACACGCACAAACCAGAAAAAACAAACATGTTTAAAAAGAAAAAACTAAAAAACCAAGAATAAAACAAGAAAAACAAAAACAAAATAACAAAAGAAAAAAAAAATTGCGTATTACCTATTGTGGTAATCAAAAGGCCGCTGCACTCTTTCCTGAGTATCCGTCCAAGCAAGTTAAGCGGCTAAGAAATAAAGAAAGCATCAAGTAAATTCTTAGGCTTAAACCGGGTATATATATATATACACACACACAACGGGTTTGATCTTTAACCAAAAGATCTTATTCAAATAATTTTAGATAAGATCTTTAATCGGAAAATCTTTTCCAAATTCAAAATAATTTAGGCTAAAAAAAATGTTGGCTTAAATTACTTATTATTTAAATTTATATCGGCGAAGTGTTAATATCTTTAACCGGTTTTCTTTACTCCTATGATAAAATAATCATGAGTTTAAAGTTTAATTAAACAAGTTGTCTTATGTATGCATATGATAGTCAAAATTATTCGAGCAACCCTTCCTAGAAGGTTGGCTTGGAATATTTTTGAGTGACGCATTAAAATAAAAGACAAAGGAACAATACATCCACGTCGATTCGAACTTTAAACGTGCTCGATCATTTGCACCTATAAAGTTCGGGGGCAATTGTTTGGGGGTAAAATTTCATAAATTTAAATTTATGATATTATATAAAAGATTTCAATTAAATAAAAAAAACTCAAAGAAATGATTATTTATTTTGATGTTTGCCCAAAGTTTAACTTATCTGTTTATTGGGTTTGGTTAATTAATTAAAGTTAAAATCGAATTGTTTTTGCTTTAGTTAATTAAAATAAATGTTTAAGGTGATAGTTATGGCGTATGATTAAAACAAAATGAAAAAAGATTAAACGTTGTAGAAGTTGAGGTAAGTGGGTTAGTGGTGAATTACCAAAATAACTCCTTTAAACCATAATAATCATCCTACAAAAGGAATGAGTTCTGTAACTGTAACACCCCAAATCCGTAGGACTCGGAGTGCTACTGAGCTAGGATCTCACAATGGATCCTGACCCTAGCCTGACAACAATTTCACTGATCTTACAACAAGACACAGATAGATTAAAACAAAACATGAAACTGATTTATATAAATCTCAAAAGGTTATACAGAGTACTGCTGAGTACAATCAAAACATAACGAATATGTACAAGAGCAAAAGGTCCCAAACCCACGAGGACGACCTAGTGTACGAAGCCCTCAGCAGATCACCCTCTCTGGATCACTCTGCAGTTCTCCTAACCTGCGAGGGATCTACAACACGGTATAAAACCGTTAGCTAACCATACACATATATAAGATGAACATAAGCACACATATCAAGAATATTAAACACCTCATCATGATATCACGCATTTACCCATTTTATAATCTTTATAAATATAGTCCAACACTCAAATCTTATATATAAGGATATCAATATGAATATATGTGACACGAGGAATATAACCCTCGCCTCTCGGTGCTAATGCCAGCTGGAGTGGTGATGCGGTCACCAACCCTGTATACCCTATGGGAGTGGGGAAATCCCGCCCCACAATCCAGAACTGACCTGCCCGTAGAGAACCTCCAGTCTCCCAGCGGGATGAAAGGATAGTTGTCACGCCCTACAATGGGCAGTCACTAAACCATAGGTCGGTAATAACAGTATCACATGCTAGCAAGCATAAACATGCACCACTCATGCAACATCTAATATAGAGATGACAGTTAAGTAAGTCTTATGGACTTACCTCAGTCTCGGAAGTAATCCCAACTATGATCAACTCTCAGATACGTCCACTCCAATCGGGAGGACAACACGGCCTATACAACGCATACATATATACATATCAATCTACTATCACACAAAGGGGTCACGCCTAAACTCAAGGGATCCATAAGGATCATATCCAACTCGTAAACCTCAAAGCCGTAACCGGCATATCTATATCATACTCATCATAAACCGATACCTAGCATGGTACTAAGTCCCTCATACTAGGAAGGAAAGGAACTACCCAACTATGGGTAGTCCCGGGACAAGATGCACCTGCGTGATCAAGAGACGCAGGAGCGGAGTAGACAACCCGCAGGCGCGGCAGGGATCAACCGCAGACACAGTGACACGGAATGCAGGCAAGGCGCTGGCGCTGGCGCTGGGGCGGTGGCTTCCAGGCGCGGGGGCGGAGACAGTGCAGAATGTGATCCCGCGGCTTCTCTTGTGATCAAATCACGTCATCTCCCAACCAAAACCACGCACATGCAACAACATACACATTCCATCATCACCCTATGATCAAACATCTAATCCTAAGCTAAGGAGATGGGAACAAAGAAGAAGAGAAGGAGAAGAAGCAAGAACTCACCACTACTGAAGATCCTAGGCTGCAGGGAGAGGTCATACACATCAGTAGCTGGCTTCCAAGCTCAGCATACACATCACTAGCATCATCAACAACCACAAAGCACAACTGTCAAGCAAAACTCCAAGGAGAACAAGAACAAGATCAAAGGAAGGGTGAAGGAGAAGCAAGGAGGACGTGAGCACAGATGAAGAGAAATGAAGATGAAACCCTTGATCGGCCAAGGGAAAGAAAGAAGTAAGGCAAAGGTAAAGCACGGGTCAAGAGAGTCAACAAAACCGGAACCGCAGGGGCGGAAACCCGCAGGAGCGGCAATCCTACCCGCGGGTGCGAAAAGACCAAACTCGGCCAAAGTCAATCTCGGCTAAGGTCAAGTCTCGGTCCAAAAGACTAAGGCTCTTACAGTAACTTTCAAAAAAAAGTTGGAGAGAAAGAGAAGAAAACAAAAGAAAGCAAATAAAGAACAAAACTACTCTTTTCTTCTTTGCTTTGATCAGTCGCCCAAATTCAAATAGAAGATTAGCTTGAAACCAAATGGTTTCACGATCGCGTCCAATTGTAGTGGGATTGAAAGAGAATTATTTTACCCCTACAATCACAAGGGAGACGAAATCAACATCGATTATATTTCGATCTCAATCTCAGTTTCAAATATACAGAGGAATCCACATTCTTCTTCTACAAAGCACAAGTAACCTTCTCTTTCTACACAAAGACAAGATCAATGAGAAAGAGTGGATCGGTTTTTTACAAACTTAAAAAAAAACATGTATATTAAATTGTTCCTACCCAAATTCTAGATCATTGGTGGGTTGAAGTCAAACGATTTTACCACTACACCAAATAATATCATATCCGAAAGTCGTAAGAAAACGCCTGGTTTCGAGCATGATTCGATGCTTAAAACAGGGCATTAATGGCATCTTAATATTATGCCTAAAAGATTCTCCAAGTTTCATTCATGGAGTTCAAAATAACCTCTCTAAGCTCCCATAAGTCTCTCCACTCTTATGTATAAAAGGAAGATAGTCATTTCCTCCATGGAGATCAAGAGTGAGTACATATGTACTTTCTATTCTTTTATCTTTGTTACTTGCTCACGTGAAGATCAGGAGTTGATTCGTATGTGAGATGATTGAGCCAAGGATGAACTTCTTGTCATATTAATCGTTGGTGGTTCCCGGTGTGTGAACTTGTAGTTGGATCGAAAGTAACTACTTTCGACCATTACATCATCTCATGGATGAATCGATAGTAATAGCCAAAATTCGCGGTCAGGTTGGAATCGAATGATTCTACCGCCGCCACACCGTAGTTGGATGAAACTGTTGGGTTTCTCCGTTGCACTTGGTACCGTAATTGATCGGAATTAGTCGATTCAGCCGCTACAACCAAGCCATTTGTTTTTGATTTTGTTAAAATTCGAAAACTGAAATGTGATTAAGAGACATAATATAAACAAATTGGAATTTCAAACTTATTCCTGATCTTGCTTTTTACTAGAACTCTTCTCAATCCGCTTGCGATTTTATCAGAGCCGAGAGCAGACCATATTCAAATAGAAGATTAGCTTGAAACCATATGGTTTCACGATCGCGTCCAATCGTAGTGGGATTGAAAGAGAATTATTTTACCCTTACAATCACAAGGGAGACGAAATCAACATCGATTCGATTTCAATATCGATCTCAGTTTCAAATATACAGCGGAATCCACATTCTTCTTCTACAAAGCACAAGTAACCTTCTCTTTCTACACAAAGACAAGATCAATGAGAAAGAGTGGATCAGTTTTGCACAAACTCAAAAGCAAAACATGTATATTAAATCGTTCTACCCAAATTCTAGATCATTGGTGGATCGAAATCAAACGGTTTTATCACTACACCAAATAATATCAGAACCTAAAGTCGTGAGAAAACGCCGGGTTTCGAGCATGATTCGATGTTTAAAACAGGGCGTTAATGGCATCTAAATCTTATGCCTAAAAGATTCTCCAAGTTTCATTCATGGAGTTCAAAATTACCTCTCTAAACTCCCATAAATCTCTCCACTCTTCTGTATAAAAGGAAGATAGTCATTTCCTCAATGGATATCGGGAGTGAGTACATGTGTACTTTATATTCTTCTATCTCTGTTACTTGCTCATGTGAAGATCATGAGCTAATTCGTATGTGAGATGATTGAGCCAATGATGAACTTCCTGTCATATTAATCGTTGGTGGTTCCCGGTGTGTTAACTTGTAGTTGGATCGAAAGTAACTACTTTCGACTACTACATCATCTCATGGATGAATCAATAGGAATAGCCAAAATTCGCGGTCGAGTTGGAATCGAATGATTCTACCGCCGCCACAACCGTAGTTGGATGAAACTGTTGGGTTTCTCCGCTGCACTTGGTACCGTAGTTGATCAGAATCAGTCGATTTCGCCGCTACAACCAAGCCATTTGTTTTGATTTTGTTAAAATTCGAAAACTGAAATGTGATTGAGAGACATAAATAAATTGGAATTCCTAACTTATTCCTGATCTTGCTTTAAACTAGAACTCTTCTCGCTTCCGATTTCATCGGAGCTGAGAGCGGACCTTCGCCGCCGATCTCTGTTATTGGCTTTGTATATCTTCTTCTCCCAACCAATTTGGTCCATGACTGCTCACTTTCCCAGTTTACTGTAAAAAGAAGAAGCTCGTTATAAATTAAAAAAAAGAAGTCAGCCGTTTTCTCATTCACGTGGAGAGTGGAGAGATTTCACACTCTACAATTCAAAATTGGTTTAATTGCCATTTGAACCCACAAAGGTAATTTTTTAAGGAGTGACCCATACAAACAAATCTTTTACAGAAGGGACCCATTGAGACTAAGTCTTACAAATATGGTCATAAAATTACGGTACAAAATCGTAATTGAATATCATCAAAAGTAAATCTTGGTGTTATTATTTTTCACCACTACACAAAGTTTGTATGTGGTCCGAAAGTAAATACTTTTGGATCACTACATTGTAACGCCCCAAATCCGTAGGACTCGATGTGCTACTGGGCTAGGATCTCACAATGGATCCTGACCCTAGCCTGACAACAAGTTCACTGAATCTTACAACAAGGCACAAATAGATTAAAACAAAACATGAAACTGATTTAGATAAGTATCAAAAGGTGATACATAAGTACCGCTGAGTACAAATAAAACATATATCCGTACATCAAATATCCCCCTATCCCACGATAACGATCCCAGTGTACGGAGCCCTCAGCGGATCACCCCTCTGGATCACTCTATAACTCTCCTAACCTGCAAAGGATCTACAACACGGTATAAAACCGTTAGCTAACCATACACATATATATAGAGATGCAAGAGCACAAACACACATCAAGAATCATAACACATCATCATGCTTTCACACATTTACCCGGTTTATTATCTTTATAACGTCAATCACTCAAATAGTATATAGATCTGCATATGAAAATATGTGACACGAGAAATGTATATAATCCTCGCCTCTGAGTGCAATAGCTAGCTGGAGTGGTATCAACGCACCTTCCCGTATACCATAAGGAGTGGTCAGTGCCCTTCCCGTATACCAGATCTAACTAGACTACAGAGAACTTCCCAGACTCCACTATGGGATGAAAGGTAAGTTGTCACAACCACTACAATGGGCGGTCAATATATCATAGGTCGGTAATAAACTATATCGCATGCTATAAAGCATATAACAAACACCACTCATGCATACATCCAATATAAGTATGACAGCTAAGTAAGTCCTATGGACTTACCTCAACCTCAGTAGTAGTCTCAACCACGATCTCAAACGCGGTCCACTCCAATCTGGAGGACAACACTGCCTAATAGCAAGGCATAACAATATATCAACTCGTATCCATCAAAGGGGTCACACTTAGACCCAAGGGATCCATAAGGATCATATCCTAACTCATAAACCTCAAAGCCATAACCGGCATAAATGATATCATGATCATCCTCATACTATCCTCATACACGTACCTAGCATGCTACTAACCCACTCATACTAGGAAAGGAAAGGATCTACCTAACTCTAGGTAGACCCGGAACAAGACGCACCTGCATGACAAGAGAGAGGCAGGGGCGGAGCAAGGCAACCCGCAGGCGCGGCAAGGCTCAGCCGCAGGCGCGGTGACAGTGGCCACAGGCACGGTGCAGGCGTTGTGACACAACTTCCGCAAGGGCGGCGGCTTCCAGGCGTGGGGGCGGCGACAGTGTAGAAAGTGACCCCGCGATTCCTCTTCGGCTCTTCACGTGATCAAATCACGTCTTCTCCATTCCAAAGTCACACACATACATATACATACACCTTTCAACATTAATCTACATTCAATTCATCTAATCCTAAGCTAAGGAAGATGGAATCAAGGAAGAAGAGAAGAAGAAGAAGAAGAAGAAGAAGACTTACCACACTTGTGGTCCTAGGCTGCAAGGAAGGTCAACAACCAACCTCACTTGCTTCCAAGCTCAGCAACACACCTCAAGCTCATCAACAATATCATCCACACCACAAAACACTTCCAAAACTCTAAGGAAGAACAAGATCAAGATCAAGAAAGGAGAAGCAAGAAAGAGAATGTAGGAAGGCTGGAAAAGGAGTGGAAACCCTTGATCACGAGCCAAGGAGAAGACTTAAGGAAGAAGAGAAAGAAAGGGTAAAGCACAAGTCAAAGAGTCAACAAAACCGGCTGCAGCCGCAAGAAACCGCGGGGGCGGTTCCCTGGGCCGCGGGAGCGGGAACCCGCTGGGGCGGCTAAGGTCAAATCTCGGCTAAAGCCAAATCTCGGCTAAGGCAAACTCGGTCCAAAAGACTAAGGCTCTTACATACATCGAGCCCGTGGTTGAACCGGAAGTAAATATTTTTGGTCACTACATCAATGGTTCTAACTTCTTAAAGAAGTACGAGTGATTTGATGTCTTAAAAAAGACTACGTAGGAAATCGACTTATAAATTATCGAGTCCAATCGCACAAATTAAATGACTTTTTAAAATATAAAGTCGAACAAATACCCAAACCAAATTTAACATTGTATTGTAGAACTACGTAAGTGCTTGCGCCATTCAAATGGCTACGTAGGTAGATCGATATTAAATTTAATATATTATCGGGTACCATCGCAAAATAAATTCAAATATTCTTTTCTTGCAAAATTGTCTCGTCCAAGTAAAGTACAATTTAAGTCGAATCTTGGACTTCAAATCAAAATAACAAATTTCTTGAACTTGATATAAAGCATCCGTTCATCGAGTTTAACCACACACAAAATCAAAACCAATTATCTTTTAATCTAGAACTACGTCATGACTTGATGCTCTTTTATGATCTACGTAGGAAATCCAATATTGGATTAAGTCGCAATGCCAAATTAAATTAATTTCAAAACAAATCTTGGAGTTAAACCTAAAATTCTCAAATATTTCTAACCTCGATATAAAGCATCCGCTCGTTGGGTTTAACCACAAAACAAGTCCAGTTAATCTAGAATTACGCTATGACTTGATGCTTTTCCGAGCTACGTAGGAACCCCAATATAATTAAATTTGGGTTCAGCCGCACCGTCTAAATAAATTAAACTCCGAAACAAACTTTGGAGTTAAAACCAAAAATCTCAAATATTTCTGAACTCGATATAAAACATCCGCTCATCGAGTTTAACCACCAAAAATTCAATCAATTAAGAACTACGTGTGACTTGATTCCTAAAAAAGGATACGTAGGAAATTTGGTACGAATAATTTAAGGACCAAATTCAGTCACGAAAATAAAATAAAATAAAATAAAACAACCTAACACTTTTCTTGATCATGCGCGTGATAGCGGGATAAATTAAGCAACCCTTCCTAAAAGGTGGGTTTAATTTAATCCTTTGATGCATGGTCGAGATATAAGTGTCATGCAAATGATAGTTGGATCACAGTCTAGGCAACCCTTTCTAGAAGGTGGGTTTGGACTTTGATTATCTGATGCATGAAAACACCGCACTGAACTACGTAAGGCTTGGTCCTCTTTATAGAGGTACGTAGGCAACCCGTCAAAAACCGGGTGCAGCCCAAATCACCAAAACCAACTAAATATCGGTATTTGTATAACTTAGAATCAAAAGGTCAAAAAGAGTGGGTCGAATTCAAATAAAAATAATTAAAATGTGTGTTGTAAATTTGTGCTCCAATAAAAACAATAAATATGTTTTATAAATTTCCTGTACATTTTTACCCAACAAACTAATTAAACAGAGACCAATTTACCTTATGTTCTAACATTCATCAATTCTACAGGTTGAAGGCGCATAAGCCATCTTAGTTTGAACATTCAATTTCGGAGGAGACAATATCGAAACTAGAACACTACGTTTGAAGAACTCATAATAACAAATTGAAAGATTTGGTATGTTAATATTTTAAAAACAAACATTTAGATGTAACGAAAAATTAACGGGTTTTTACCCTAATTTTTCATATTTTCTAATGTTCATCAATTCCACAGGTTGACATAGCAGAACCCACCGCAATCTAAATAATCAATTTCGGAGGAGACAATATCCAAACCCGAACACTGTGTTTGAAGTTTTCGAATTTGATAAAAAAATCGACGAATCAGGTAAGAAAATATTTTAAAAAAAAACACATAGATCTATCGACAAATTATCGAGTTCTTACCCTAATTTGTTGTGTTTGAAACAGGTGGTCGAAGCTATCAGATAAGCATGCGATTTTTGTAGTAGCATCGTCGAAGAACATATACCCATTGAAGCGACCTCGTCTCAGATAGTGGAAAGCGACGAGATAAAGGTTACGCCATGAACGGTTCCATCCCTTTTACGGATATGCTTACTACTTCGGACATGTACTACCAACGCAGTTTTGATCGGATGCATGTTGTAAAATCGGAGGGATATAATTGTGGGTTAGGGAATCAGATGCATGTTGTAAAATCGGATGGATAAAATTTTGGGTTAGGGAATCGGAAGCGTTTTAGAATCGGATGAGAGGAGTAGAACGAAGGTTAGGGATTTGATTATTTTGTTCCTGCGGCTGAGGATGTAATACAAGGTTTGTGAGGTTGTAATAGAATGGTTGAGGGAACGAGGGATATGAGTAAAGTGAAAACCCTAGAAATGTAATAGTTTGTTTGCTAGTTTTACACCCCTATAAATCTATATCAATGATTATAAAGATTCACAAGCTAGTAAAACCACGGTATGCTTTAAATTTATAAACTCACAATAAATACTCAATTGTAGCGAACCCACAGTGTATGGATCATATGCAGAATGAGCAAGTATTCCAAGGTCGATCTCAGGGACTAAATGAATGATTTGCAATAATGATATAAAATAGAGTAAATCCAAAATAAGACAAAGGTTGGAAAAGTAAGGAAGAAAGAGCAAATGTTTTTGAGGAGTTTTGTGTAGTTCGCAATCAAATGTCACCTTTGATTGAAAACAGTGTAAAACAAACAAACAAACAAACAATTAATGGAGAAAACAATTCCAAGGATTCAAGGTCATTGTTTATACACATGGACTGAGGATAACTCACAAGGCATCTATGTTTGACAAGCCACAAGGATGAACATTTCTACTATAATGGTCTATTACCGGGTAAGTCTCAAGAACATCTAGTTTCAATCCCAAATACCTATTACCTGGTAAGTCTCAAGGTAAAGAGGAGGGAAATTCTAAGCAAACCAGATTAACAACTAAGGACTAGGTAAACCTTTACTGGGTAAGTCTCAGGAATTACCTAACTCAGCAGAGAATCAAGGCACATTCAAACCAATAGAGGTTTTCACCTCTATTACCTATGATCAGTTCTCTATTGTATCTAAGAAGGCATATCACCATGTAGGTCTCAATTCCAACTTAGGTTACTGGCTAGAAGGATTCTAACAAAGTTCAAACCAAACTAACCACTAGGATTTCAAGGCTATTCAAACCAAGCAATAAGCACAAAGTATTCCATCATTGTCCAGGGCATAAACAAATCCCTATTCACCTTGAAACCACAAGGTTTCTAGCCAACAATCAACATCATAAAATCAATAATCAATTCAATTGAGAAATACATAAAAGATGAAATGACGAAAGGAATAAAGAAAATACTCAGCTTTATTAATCCAAAACCAACAAAATGATGAATCCCAATATCGCACAGCGTATCTGAACTGAATGAAATGAAAAAGACTGAATCTTCCTAAAACACAACAAGGTCCAACAATGGTGAAAATGGTCAAGACAAGGGAGCAGACAAGAGGAGATCTCTCAATAGGAGCTGAATGGAAAATAATTCGGAACCCTAAGAAATAATTGGAGATTTCCTTTTATACCCAACAACCTGCCAAAGACATGGGATGAGCCAAAAAGATCCAAAAATAAAATATAATCCGGCGCTCAGGGAAATCTCGATCTAGGATCTCGGCTGAGACAGTGACGATCGGGGCCGAGATTTCGACTTCGTTTTCAGCGTCCAGGGCATTTCGGTCGGGTCGATCGAGATCAAGGCCGAGATGATGCCCGAGATTTTGCAACAGTGAGATCCAACCTCGACCGAGGTACATGGATCTCGGCCGAAATGTCTCAACACTTCGGCTACTTTGTCTCGTTTGCTCTAAGCTCGTCTTCTTCTCCTTTCCTATGCTTGCATGACTGCTCCAAAGCATCCATTCCGAGGCTTGATCCTCAAATGCATCGTTTTAGCTCCAAAACACGCCAAATTACCTACAAAGTCACCAAAAGCACGAGTAGACATCTATACTTGCAAAGTAACACTAAACAAGCATAAAAGACACAAACTAAGGCTAAAACATGCATGCGGAAAGGGGAAATCTACCTATATGCTCTACTACACTAGGTCGATAAATCATGTTATCAGAAGCGTTTTAGAATCGGATGAGAGGAGTAGAACGAGGGTTAGGGATTTGATTTTGTTGTTCCTGCGGTTGAGGATGTAAAGTGGAAACCCTAGAAATGGTTGAGAGAATGAAGGATATGAGTAAAGTGGAAACCCTAGAAATGTAATAGTTTGTCGTTTTAAGCTACCATTAACACTGGGCTGACTGAAGACCATTTAATAACCTAACGGATTTTGACAGAAAAGGCCCAATTTATATTATACGTGATATAGTCTAATGATAGTCTTTCCTCATATCCGAAATAAGAACTATTTGTTTTATATATATATATATATATTGTAATTTATCTCCATTAAATGCTGTCCATTTTAAAAAATATTATTTTCAATAAAGATTGGAAATTTTGATAACACGTTTTCTTATACACTCTACATACAACTATATATTAAACATTTAATACATTTATATTAAAATTATATATACTTTTTAGTATCTTTTATATTTCATCGTAATTTATTTAATTCTTATATGTTTTTATTTGTATAGATTTTTCTCAGCAATGTTGAATTCAAACCGCACTCATTCATATTTCCAAAACCATTACTTAAGTAAGTCGGTATCAAATGAATTCCCACTTCATTCAATCATATCAATGTAAGGAGAATCCTCGGAAGCGGATGGAGATATTCACAAGAAAGAGACGAATGGATACTAATGGTATTTATGGTATATATAATTAACCATTATCCCATTAATTTTTAATTATATTTCAATATCCATGTAGATCAATTAGCTAAAAAAAGTGGACCACAACAACGGGTCAAGAGATCGCCATTCACAAACAATACCAATGGTAAATATTTGGTATTTTGAAATCGTATTATATTAATTTAATATTTTTTGTATGTTATAAATTATAATATCTTGTATATATATAATATATAGGTAAAGCAATCCTCTCAGTGCGTGTGTATAACCGTGGTCCGTCATCACAATTAACAAACAATGGTGTAGGTTGTTCCCTATCTCGAAATGCAACGTTTGAATCGAATGATTCATCTAATATATTACATCATTCACGGGGATTCGGAGCTGGTCCGCTTGGTACAAATATTCAACATACATCAAATGTAACTTTGTCCAATACAACAACATTTGGTAGGTACAAAATATTAGTCTTAATTCATAGATCATTGTTGCGTATGTTGTATATCGATACTAATCGGTTTAATTTATTTTGTTTTATTTAATGTACAGGCAATGCAAAATTTTCATCGCGTTCGTATAGCCTTGGTTCGTCAATCTTTATAATAAAGGCTTCAAATCACTCAAGTATTAGGCTTAGAATGTATTGTTTGACCCTCGTGAGGGTATAATGTTTTTTTCCCTTCTATGTAAGGGTCGGACTATCCCTTGATTGAGTACTACTTAGCCCATATTTTAATAATAATAGAAGTGCGTCAAGATGCGTCGGAGACCACTAACTCTCCTTCCAAATAATTTTGTTTATTAATAGGACAAATAACATGTTATTATTGTCATAATATCCGTGTTATTTTAAACGATAAACATTTTTATATTATTATATAACAAATTTACACCCAAAAAATCATTATATAACAAATACCGGTCCATGGCACGGGTCATGAACTAGTTTTATTTGATATTACAAGATTTTAACACATAATACTAAAACTTAAGTTTATAACATCACGTGTCATGCCACATGTCATAACCACATTAAGTCACCTAGGATTTTGCCACGTGTCACCACCATATTAAGCCACATCGGATTTGGTCACATGTCTAAATTTATATAAAGTCCATTGTTTCCATTGTTATTTGATTTAGTTTCATAATTAAAAAATATGACATGAGATATAAAAAAAGATTATGATATAAACAAACATAACTTTATATACTATTTGTGTGTTTGAAGATTACATTATATATTTTTTTTAAAGTTGAATTATTTTTTAATCAAGGTATATACTTAGTCGTTTACTTTTTAATTTCCTTTGAATGTATTTTATAAAAGAATGACGTAGTCAATTAATACATTAATAAATATGTTCAACAAGTCTATACTACATTATGATTCATATATCTTATTTAGGATAATATCTTATTTAGGATAATATCATAATAGGATAATCCTACACCATTTTCTTTTAGAAAAGTTTTTAAAATTTTAGCATTTATTTTTAAAATAATGTAAGAACAAAATTAAGCTTAATATATAAGAATTAGAATATTTCAATAGAGTAAATATCATGTATATGAGGCAAAAACTTTATCGTTTATTTCTAATATTAAGCTGAAAATATAAATACTCTTATAATAAAATTATGTATTTTTGTCATAAAATAGTATTTGATTTTTGGCTGACCATATATATACAATTATTATACTAATTTCTTTTAATTTATGAATAAAAGAGTGAAATGGGAGAATATGCTATTTTTATAGAGATGAGCACTAAGTAGGCTTTTTTTTATATATATTTTAAGTGACAAATTAGGCCATTCTTACTTATTTACTCATGCCTAATTGTTCTAATGAAGGCCCACATGTTTTAATAAAGCCCGCGCCCGAGCTTAATACAAAATATTAATAAATCTTATAGCTATTGGGTTTCGAACTCTGGATAATAGACCCTCCCACCCTTAAACCAACTGAACTAGTTGAACTTGTGTATTCTATTATTGTTTTTTGAAATGTTATACTTAAAACTGAATGTTAATACACAATATTGATACACAATTTCAAATACACACTTCCGTCATTTACAAAAGTCCGTTGTTTACATAATATGAAATTACACAAGTCTAAGCTCAATCGAGTTACACAAGCTCAATTGAGTTACACAAGTTCAAGCACAATTGAGATACACAAGTTCAAGCGCAATCGAGTTACACAAGCTCAAGCCCAAACGAGTTACACAAGGTCAAGCAAGTTACACAAGCCCAAGTTCCGTCGAGTTACACAAGTCCAAGTTTCGTCGAGTTCATCACCTTCAATTCACTTTTTTATCATCCTCACTACCAAACAAACCCTAATACCAGATCCGATTTTCTATCGTAGCTTGATAGCTAATTGATTGATCGGTAGAAATCCAATGGCAGCATATTTTATAATATACATAAAGAGGACTTTGGAATTCATATTTCATAATATACATAAACTAGTTGAACATGCTCCAGCTTTGAATATTTGAATATCCGAAGAGGCTCGTTGACTGTAATCCAACTCTTTACTCTATCTCTAAAATGTGCAAAACAACATTAAACAAGCATCTGCATAGTATGTGAAGTGTTTCCTGCATTTTAGCAATAGCAACTTAGTGGTTAGTATATTTAGGAAATTATACCATGTTGAGTTGAAACAGGAATAATTTTATGTAAAGGAACCGAAATATGAGAAAAAGAAAACATAGATCTCCAACACAGAACTTTACTTGGGACAATTGCGTCCATGTAGAAGAACTTCCCCAACATATTCTCATGCCTTCAGTCGGCATATCCAGATGTAAGGTGCCAATAGCTTCGTATAAATAACTCCTCTATATCGTATAACATCTACCGAAGATCGAAATCTGGGGAGAATAACAGTGCAATTCTCCACTGGCAGATAAAAGATGATGGCACATTCCTACTTATTCATCTGCCAAAGAAGACTTGTCCTGCCATTCCCCCACTTCAATATTTTCAACCAACAACTTTTTTTTTATTGTATGATTTTTATTCAATTTAAGAACTCAATCCTTATTCCCTAGCATTGCATTGGTTAACAGGTCTATTTTTTCGAGTTGTATTGTGTTTTTCAGTAAGTACGATCTAGTTGTATTTTCACTCGTACATATCCCTTATACCTTATAGAGGTCCATACCGAATACATTGCTCAGTAAAAAGTTTTCAACCAAATTTGTTGTGCAGGAAGCCCGTTAATCCAAAGACAATGAGACATAAATGCCATTCAAAAGAAGCTTTAAAACCTCAAGATTTGAAATCAAAAGAAGCTTAAAATTGGGGAAGTTAAGCACTATTGAAATGCACTGTTAAAATATTGCTAAATTAAAATCATAACTTGAGTAAAATCAAAATATACCGAATCTTGAAGAAGATGATCGCAAATTTAAATAAACAAAAAGGAGAAAAATAAACGAAATACCAACGACAACAATAGAAGTTGCAAGGACGAAGAGGAGTAGATACTACCTGAACTTGCTTCGGTTATCTTCTTCGCCAAAATCGAGCAGTAGATTGACGGACTCTAGATTGATGGACTCTTCTCCAAAACCAATCGATGCAGCAAGGAATCGCCGGGGGATGAAGAATCGAGCGCCGGGGATGCAGACTGTGGAGCAGTACGAAGAAGATGGATTTTATTGAACCGCCGGTTAGGGTTTCCCAGTCTCTCCACTTGTTCGCCACAATTCCATGAAGGGAGAGTAGATATGTAAACGCCCCAACATGGCCACAGAAAGAATGTGAAGAGTGAGAAACCAGAACAACGAAGAACATAAACCTAAATGCTTTTTTTTATATTTTTTTCATGACAATTTTCGCATATACCCTTACTATTAACTGTTTTTAGAAGTAAAAATTAATAAGTCGACAGAGACTTAGTTAGTATTTATAAAACAAAAAAAAAGCCCTATATTAGACGTTATCACCTTTTCAACCACAAAAAAAATAAACCCTTGCAGTCTACACCCTAAAGATTAGTTTAGATGGAAATTAAAAGAGATTATAGGATTTATTAGGATTAATTAATTTAAGATAATTTAGATGAGCGGTTTAGTAAGAGTTTTTTAATGGGCTTAATTAATAGAAATTTACAGATTCACCCTCAAGATCTTCGCACATATGAAATCGAGATCAAGCCAAATGGAACAAACTAATGACTTGATAAACCAGTGAGACGATCGGAGAGAACCCTTGAGGTAGACGGCTACGATTGACAAACGCTCCTTTTGGTTGTTCTTTTGTGTGAATTTTGTTTACGTGAGGATATATATGTAATCTATAATAATTAAAAGAAATTAATCCCTTTAACCTTGGTAGAAGGAGGTTATTTTTTAGCCATTTTTAGTGTCGGTTTACCAAAGGTTTATTTTATAAACCGGAAAAAACAAAACAAAAACGGAAACCTTAACCTAATATTCGTCTTCTTCGACCTCTATCTTTCCAGTTCGTCGTCTTCTTCAGCTTCTATCTTCCCAGTTTCTCCAAAGTCCAAAACTGTAAAACACGCCAATTTTTCATCTCTGTATCTATCTGTTATCTCTTCCCTCCAGATTCACATACTTCCTTTCACTCTTTACTTTCTTAGTTTAGATCTGTGGGTCTCTTCCAACGAGTCTCAATCCCTCATCGACAGCAGATTTTGACCGTTTCCGAGCCGATTCCGTGTTTACGACCCGCGACCCGCGACTGTCTAGAGGTTGATTCATCGGTAAGAATCCATCATCTGAATTCATGCTTCCTGATATCGAATGTTGTAACCTACAGAATGATCTACTTATTTTCTCTTGAGTTTATCCACGTATAATCACCTGTTACGGTTCTGGCTGAACTGATGAGTTATTCAGATGCTTATTGAACTCATCTTTAACCGACTGTTAGATGGAATACGAAATAGGGTGGACGGGTGGTTGTTTGATAATTGATAACAGTATATACTGGGTTCCTCCAAAAGATGCAGCGGTTTCTTCTTTTCCTTCTTCGTGTTCAGAATGCTTATTATTAATTTTATTCTCATTTGTTTTTTTGATGATAAACCTAACTCTGGATATTCTGTTAGGACTTTGAATTATCTGATCCACTGGGATATTGTTTTCTGCTTGTTAACCATAAATGGATCCCACAAATGCAGGGGATGCGCACCGGTATGATCATAACCTTTGCATGTGTGATTTTAGTTGAGCGGTAGGTGTTTCAGCTTGAAGTTAATTTTGTTTTGTTGTGTAATTTGCAGCCATCTAGAGGAGCAGTTAGAACTTCACAAGGAAGCACGGACTATACTGGAACATGAATTGCACAAGCTGCAGGTAATTCTATTGCTATAATGGTGCTCTTATGAACTCCTGTCTTAATGCTAGTAAGTTTGTCAATTTTCTTTGCAAATTTATCAACCAATACGAGTACTAATGTTTATGTTTGTGTGCTTCAACCGAATTCTAGATAGGTGACATAGGTTATAGGTCTACTAGGATTCCTTCTGTTTCTTTTCTAATTTATCGGTCAAATATTGTTTGTCGGAGATAGATAGCTTCCATAGTGAGAGGCTGTTGATATAAGACAATATGTTTGTTTGATTTATCACTTGGTTTTTGACTATGAAACTCAAATGAAAGAGTAAAAGATTTTTAGATTTGTTTGACCACTCAGTGTCTCAGTGATTCAAGTTGGTAACATGGTGTTTGGCCTGGTTGTTTTCCAGGTAGAAGAAGAAATGCTCATGCGTAAGTTTTATCAAGCCACTACTTCGGGTGTGCAAGAAAAGGTAAATAGGCATTTATTCTCTAGTAAGCTCTTGATTCATTAGAATCTAAATATTTTTAGTGGTTTATCATGTCACAATATCCTATGTTTGAAATATCTCAAGCAGAAGAACAATTAACAAACTTCTGTTTGTTAAATGTTCTTCTGTTCCATATCATCAAACACCAATGAACAATTAACAAAAAATTAGTGATATGCTGAACTTTGATCTATCTGATCAATTGTTTATTGTTTTTCTGTTCCAATTCTGTCTGAATGCTAGGAAGTTCTTCTGTTCCATCAGTAAAGAAACAGAAATTCATACTGTTGCAGCTAAATCTTCTTTTCCTAGTACGAAACATCAGCCCTACGGAAGTGAATTAAAGCTTTTCTTATTGCAGCTAAATCTTTTTTTTCTTAAATGAAATATCTCAGGCAGAACAAAAGCTTTAATTCACTCTTTATAGCTTCTGTTCCATATCATCTGCATATGCTTTTGTGCATTTTTATGTTTTAACTGCTTCTATGTTGGATGCTTCCTATTTTCTAATCTTAAGGTCGCTTGCATGGAGATTCTTGAAGAAACTTAAAATTCTAGTGATATGCTGATGCAAAGCTTAATACTGTTTGATGTTGTCATCATCGAAGATTGCATACAAAGAACAGCAAGCTGGCTTTTGATTGGTGTTATTGTCAAATGCAGGATATAGGAACTAATAATGATGCAACGACCGGGGATGATGCCGTACAAAAGGAATCAACAAGCAAAGCGCAGTAGCGTGTAGATACGTTATTTCACAACAACCCGAGTAAATACTTTTCGCATGGCTAATTTTCAAATGTTCTGGTCTAGGCTACTTGGGTATGGTCTAATGTTTCTGGTACCGGCTACTTTGCGCATGGCGATTGTGGATATGTTCTTCTTTGATTACCGTTCACCATGGTCAATCTGCTACACATCTAGCTTATGGCATAATCAAAGTCATTACTTGTTAAACTAATACTATGGAGGGAATCTGTATAGAACAAATTCATGGTATAATGTCTTTGTTTTTCTTTTTCTTGACAAAATTCATGGTTGCATGTGTATTGAATGAAGCAAAGAAAATATGTGGGTTCTGTATCCAATCCAATGGAAGCGTAAAACAATAAATTTTGCTTCTAAGATTCACAAAGGAAAACAGCATGGAAAATAGATACAATAAATTGGGAGCAACTAGTTTATAGCATGTTAATACATGAACCTTGCTTTAACTTTTGCGGGTTTGTTAAGTAAAATATTTTATTATGTAATATATTTTGTAGTTTTATTGGTGACATGAAAGTCAAAATGAGCATTTACACTTCTCACTAATCAGCAAAATTTTCAGCATTTTATCGGTGAACTAGTCGACACAACTAAGTAGGCGGTCTTGTTTCTTTAGAGTTATACTAATGTATTACCGTACATTGCACGGAATTTTGATAAAAATATTATTTGTTATTACACTTCTTTGAGGATTATATATAAACTATTTTTTTGTCATTAGATAGAGTAGATAATAAGCAATAAATATTTGTACACTTTACCTATAATATTATATAATAAATTAATAAAATATCTACCGTATAATAATTCATATTTTGATTTTTCTTTCCCTTATTATACTGATTCATATATTAATAGAAATAGTACATTGGAAGCATAAGGTGTTAAATTAATTGTTATATATAGATTTATTTAAGAAATAACACAATCTCATGTAAAAAAAAAGGTGATTGGAAGGGATGGATTTAATTAAGATTTGATTTTAATATTTTGTTAAATAATTTTGTAATGAATAAACTTAATTAATATTTTGATGGGCTCTAGTTAAATGCTTTTTTTTTTGGTAAATGGTAAATTCAAAGACCACCCGGTTCGATCGGCTTAGCCGCTCTACATCCAGATCGGGTAAAAAGTCGTGGCCCATTGCTGGGGGATACCCTCCCAATATCAGTTTTTCCATACATGCCGCCAGGAGGATTCGAACTTGAATCTCCAAGCTAAACACTTAAGGAACCTAGCACCACATCCCACTAGTTAAATGCTAAAATGACACGTGACAGTGAGTATTTTTCTGCGTGACACGTGGCAAGGAGTGCTACTCCTATAATATATACTAGTGTATTACCCGTGCCTTGCACGAGATTCGATAAATTTATCTTTTTAATATATTTCATTGAGTTTTTATGCATAAAATATTATATTGTCTTAACATAAAATAGTTAGATATTATTTTATAATAATTATATATACATTTGAATATATATATATATATATGAAATAATATTGTAACCAAATTAAATAGTGTATATAGGAAATTTATTTTGTAATATGATTTATTAATTTCTAACATTTCAGGTCTATATACATATAGTAATATTTGGAAATCAACTAAGTTCTTATTGTGATTAACTTTATTAGTTATATAATTGGTCCAATTGGTTGACTCAATTCTAAGACAACAAAATAATAAAGTATTAAAGTAAATAATACTCATTTAGTAACCCATCTTGATGAAATAGTGTCAGTATAAGAGTAGAAAATGATTTATTTATAGAAAAAAAGTATTTGTTAAATATTCAGATATTGTTTAAATTAATTAGGTAAGTATGGTTTATGGATAAGGAAATATAAATTAGAAATTTAAAATTGTCGTTATACTTTTCTTGAAGTAAAAAAGAAATCAAATGCAAATAATTTTATGCAATTGGTTGACTCAATTTTTTTTGTAACGTCCGGAATTTTTTTTAAAATAAATATATCTTTATATTTCTCCTTCCGTAAATTATTTTACGGAAATGTTCGGAAAATTATTTCGACCCGTAACCCGTAAATAAATTTTACGGAAATGTCGGAAATTATTCCGACCCGTAACATCCGTTACGGAATTATTTTAACAAGTTTGGGATCTAGTTCTTTTATTATCTTCTTTCCCTCACTTTTCTTTCCACCTCAGCCTGGGCCCGCCTAGCTTTTCCCCTCTTCTCCACGCTGGCGCGCAATGTCACTCCTGGGGCCCACGCCACGTCACCCGACCACACCTCCTTCTTTTTCTTCTCTTCTTTCTCCTCTCCTGCACGCTTCACTTCTTTCCCGCCCAGCTCTGCACCATTGTCTCCTCCTCTAGCCTGGCGTCCTCTTCATCCTAGCCCTCTGCAGCCTCGCACCTAGCCCAACTGCACCCCTCCCTTGCATTTGCCGCCCAACCTCACTCCACCTAACCGACCCCTCGTTCCAATCTCCCTCTCTCACCAAGCTCTTCCGCCTCGGCCCCCTCCGTCTCCTTCTCTCTGCAGCCTTTTCCATCTCCTTCCTTTTGTGTGTGAGATCGAGCCTTGTCGGGGACCGTCGCCTGAGCTCTCCCTCGCTTCTCTGCGGCCACCACCGAAGAACCCTATCTTCCACTCCGGTCTACACCATCCACGAACTCGCCGGAAGCAACATCACCCTCCTCCTATGCGGTTTCTTGCTTGCCTCCTCCACTTTTCCTCTGGATCGAGTCGCCGGAGAACACGCCACCGGGAGCCACCACCTACGGGGAAGACCGCCACCACACTGGGGGACCTCCACGCCTCCTTCCCCCTGCCGGAGCACCACCCACGCCGGCGTCCAGGGGCTTCAGAACCGGCCGGAGAAGCTTTTGGCTTAATTACGGTCGGGCCCCCTCACTTTTGGTATCTTTACATTTCGGCCCCCTCAGTTTTATGTTAATTGTAGAAATTACCCAGTATTTTGAGTTATTGCAGTTTTGACCCAGATTTCTGAATTTGTTGCAATTATACCCTTTGTTGGGTTTTGTCGGAAATTCCCCCAAGGTTTAATTATGGTTTTGACCCATATGACTTAGGAAATGTATAATTGCCCCGGAAAATACGTTAGCGAGTTTTAACCTCGGAAATTATGAACGAGCTTTATAATAGGTTTCGATATATTATATTTGATGATCAATTTAGCGTATGGGCTAAATTGTGTAATTTTCATGCTAGGTTCCGAATCCCGATAAAAGTCACGAATTCATATCGATCTAGTTATGTTCCGTAGAATCATGATAGGTTGGAATTAGCATAACTTAGAGGAAATGCCAAGTAGCGGCTTTTGAGACCTTAGGAGAATTTTTGAGCGTATTTAGACCTCGTTAGCTTTTACGTCGTTATTGACGGTAATTATGGTAGACTCTAGGATGCAGTCCTAGAATGTGAGTCAAATGATCCTGCGTAGATCATTTGTGTAGAAGTCCTAGACTTCTCGAGTTGAGCGGGTTTTTATGGATACATTGTTGTGAACAGGTTGAGTACTTCTTCCCAAGGGAAGCGTGAGCGTTGTGTGAGTTAGCGTTTGGGATGAGGTAAGTCTCCGGACTTACTTAGCTCGTATTTTATGTATTAGTATTGCTGTGTGTTTGGTGGTGTGTGTTATTTTATGCTATAACAATGAAACCGGTAATTAGGACCACCGACTCTCTCTCTCTCTCTCTCTCTATCTCTCTCTCTCTCTCTCTCTATATATATATATATATATATATATATATATATATATATATATATATATATATATATATATATATATTGTGGCCCAAGTGTATGATAACGAGCGGTGACAATACTGCCTAGCCCATAGTGAGGTCTAAGGGATTCTCGGCGACTAACCCGGCGGGTTAAATGGGCGGATGCATCCGTACCATTCTTTGCCGGTAAGTTGGGACCGAGGCGAGACCATTGGGGTCTCGTGTCACAACAGAAGTTGAATTAGAACGGGATATGACTAAGTAATAAAAAGATAATAAACGGGACTTGCGTGCTTCATGTTATGTGCTTTGTATGTGTTTGTGCCTTCACCGCTTTTCTAATGCCTAGAATATTAGCTAACGGTTTTAAACCGTTTGTGTAGATGACTTGCAGGTTAGGGATGTCGCCGAGTGAGGCGAATGAGTGGACATCCGGAGTCTCCGTACATTATAGGACGGGGATGTTTGAGTCATGTTTCATGTTCTTGTTTTTGGATCTGATTATGTCGTTTTGAGGACTCGGTTGAGTTTCCAAGTTGTAGTTCTTACTTTCGGTTTCCGCATACTTTAAAAACATATTTGAGTTTTCGCCTTTATTTGTGCCATGTTGGAAGGTCCGGTGAAATTGTTGTCAGGCTAAGGGTCGGGACCCATTGTGAGGTCTCGCCCAGTAGCACCCCGAGTCCCGCGAATTTGGGGTGTTACATTTTTTCTATCAAAATCAAATATATAAGATTCTAAAATTTAAGATCGGCATACCGATAATCTAGTTGCTCAAAATCTTCATTGTCTGTTAACATTAATTTCTTTTTAATAATCAACAAAATATATAAGATAAATAAAACTTGATTAAAATTTTTAGAGGCAGGTTAAATGCTGAAATGACACGTGGCAGTTAGCAATTTTTTGCATGACACGTGGCAAGGAGTGCTACTCCTAATATATATATATATATATAAGATAAGGTTAGAAAACTTAAGGAAACTTAGAAAAAGTGACCAGAAGAAAAATAATTGAAAAAAAAGAAAGAAAGAAGAAGTTGTAAATGTCATGGAAGATAATGTTATGATATATATATATAAAAGTTACTAGTATACACACATACAAGCTACTAGTATAATGATGTATGCCTTCTAGTTGAATATTATTGCATGGTGAGTTCTAGATAACATGTAAATTGTACCACATTAATTATTTATCTTTTTTTACCTCTCTACTATTTAATTAGAAAATTTACCTAAATTTGGCCTTAAAATGAAATATATCTTTGACTTAGTGGCTTAGATTTGAATTTCTCAGTGATTATTAGACAATGATAATTGTAATGATGAACATGAATTTCTTGTAAATTGCGATTATTCTTTTCATGATTACTTTATTTGACCTTAAAACGAAATATATTTTTGGCTATGAAACTGAACATTGAGGGTGACCAATGAATAAAAACACTACAAATAGTAAGTATGAGTATTTGATAACATGGTTTATTGTCCTAGTTTAGGCATGTATTTAGGTAGATTTTCTCTTTTCGCATCCATGTTTAGGCCTTAGTTTGTGTCATTTATATTTGTTTAGTTCTACTTTGCAAGAATAGATGCCTACACATACTATTTGTGTCTTTGTATGTGAGTTGACGCATTTTGGAGCTTAAACGACGCATATGAGGATCAAGTCTCGAGTGGATGCATTAGAGCGATCATTCAAGCGAAGGAAAGAGCAGGAATCGAGCTAAAGACATGAAGAAGACTTTGGAACCATCTCGGATCACTATCTCGGTCGAGACCCAATTTAAATCAATTAGTTCAGGGCGAGATCCACTATGTCGAGAGCAATCTTGGGTGGTATCTCGGTCTGAGATCCCAATAAGGTCAACCGAGATTTCCCTGACGGTGAAGAATCAAAGAACAAAGCATAAAATCTCGGGCCCGATATTGCCTAAATATCGGCCCGAGATTTCTTCCATGAGCATTGTATTTTATTTTCGGGCCTTTTTATTCAGCCCATGCCTTTTGACATGTGTTTGGGTATATAAAAGGAAAGTCCGGTTATTTTCCTAAGGGAGTTTGAAATTTGTTTTGAGAGAGATTATAATCTAATTAGAGAGAATTGAAAACCTAGAGTCGTCTTCTACCTTGTTTCTTCTTCTACTTTATCTTCTTGACATTTTCATAGCTTTAGAGTAAAATATTGAAACTTTTCTGTCAAATATTGTTTGGATACACTTTTTGATCGAGATATATTTCATTTGCTGGATTTCAAGTTATTAAAGCTGAGTTCGTTTCTTTTCCCTCTTTTGCATTTCCATTTTATGATTTTTTTTGTCTTTCTTCAATTTGATTTCTGAATTTGATACGATGATTGTTGGCTAGAACCTTTGTGATTCTAAGGTGCATATAAATTTGTTTATGGCTTGGACTATGATGTATTAAGTTGTATGTTAGAATTGGTTTAGAATTGCTTGAAACACTAATGGTTGGTTTGTATTGAATCTAGGTTAGAACCTTCTAAGCTAGCAAACTGAGTTGAAATTGCGACTTACCCGGTGATATTCCTCCTTGGATACAAAAGTAGATTGACCATAAGTAATAGAGATGAAAACCTCTATTGAATTGAATGTGCTAGATTACTACCTGAGTTAGGTAATTCACGAGGCTTACCCGGTAAGGGGTTACTTAGTCCTTAGAAAGAGAATCCGGTTTGTGCAGAATTTCCGTCCTAGATACCTTGACCGTCCTAGATACCTTGAGACTTACACAGTGATAGGTAGTTAGGGTTGCAATTAGATGATATTGAGACTTACCCGGTAATAGATTATCACTGAAGAAACGTTCATCCTTGTAGTTTTTCTACCAGATCTTTATGAGTTATCTTGAGTCCAGTTGTCATAAATAATGATCTTGAACCCTTGAAATTCATTCTTCCACATTATTTGATTATCCTTTGTTTGTTTTGTTCTAAAATAATTGTTTTTGATTGATATTGATATTCAATTAAGAACACAACAAAAACCCTTCAAAAATATGATTCTTCTTACCCTTACCTCTTCCTTCTATTTCTTAGTTTAGATTTATACTATTCTTGATCATTCCTTGCAAGTTAATTCACCAACGTCCTTGTGTTCGACCTTGAAATATTTACTCTACTTCGTACGATCCATACACTGTGAGTTCGCTACTAATTAAGTATTTATTACAAGTATAAATTTTAAAACTATCCATATCGTGTCTTGTGAGCTTACGAATCTTTATCATTATTGATATGGAGTTATAAGGTCATAATTCTAGCGAACGAAAGTCATGCAGTTGTTCCCTCCTAATAACTACATGGCAGAAGTGTCCCCTAATCAAGTCTCTCATTTGGTTGAAGGTAGTCACACCACTGCGAATTGTCGTCCACCAATATTTTGCTTGTTCCCGGAAGAGGGTTTGTACTAGCTCCACATGTATGTCCTCGGGGCAGTGTATCGACTCAAGAGTAGTCTCCATGTGTCCCAACCAATGCTCTACCTTTAAACCTAACTTTCCATCAAAGGTAGGCACTCTTTGATAGTTGAAAGTCTTCAACCAATCATCCGGTCTAGACGCCCGTGGTCCCACTCTAGTGCGGGCATCCTCCACAACTCTCTCCGGTCGGGTCCTTGCCCGGGTCACTCCTTGTGACACCGCAACATATCTAGATGACGTGGGCAGGTCTGGAGTCACATGCCCCTCAAATCTGCCTGAACTGTTGTAAGAGCCTTAGTCTTTAAGGAGCCAAGCCAAGGTAGCCCCCCTGCGGGTCCAGAGGGCCACCCTTGCGGCTTGTGCTGTAATCCGCCCCTGCGGCTGCAGCCGGCTTTGTTGACTCTTGACCAATGCTTTACTCTTTCCTCTTTCCCTTTAACCTTCTCCTTTGCTTAGGGAGCAAGAGTTCTTCACTTCATTTCCAACTTCCTCACGTCCTTCTTTCCCTCCTTTCCTCTCCTTGATCTTGCTCTTGAATTCTTCTTAGTTTGGAAGAGAATTGTTGTGTGGTTGATGATGATGAGCATGATGGGTGATGTTGTTGAGCTTGAGAGCTAGCTGGGAGTGTTTATTTGATCAATCCTTTCCGCCTAGGACCACAACAGTGGTAAGTTTCCTCTTCTCTTCTTTCTTTCTTTCTTTCTTTCTTTCTTTCTTCTTTCCCTTTTCCTTAGCTTAGGATTAGATGTGCTAGGCACGTTTTGATGTTTGTATGTGTATATATCTGTATGTGTTTGGTTGTGGAATGGTGAAGACGTGAATTCATCACGTGAAGAGTCGAAGAGAAGTCGGGGATCACATTCTGCACTGTCGCCGCCCCCGCGCTAGTGAGCCCCTGCCCTTGCGTGACTGTGTCACCGCACCCGCGCCTCAGCACCGCCGCCCATGCGGCCACGGTCACCGCCCCTGCGTTAGAGCGCCGCCGCGCCTGCGCCTTCTGTCATTCCGCCCCTGCGTCCTTCTTGTCACGCAGGTGCGTCTCGTACAAGATCTACCTAGAGTGTATAGATCCTTTCCTTTCCTAGTATGAGGGAATTAGTAGCATGCTAGGTATGTGTATGAGGATAGGATGATGGTGAGTATGATATTGATATGTGCCGGTTATGGCTTTGAGGTTTAGTAGATTATCGAGGTTTATAAGTTGGATATGATCCTTATGGATCCCTTGGGTCTAGGTGTGACCCCTTTGATTGATAGGAGATGTAATATCTCTTTATGCCTTGTTATTAGGCAGTGATGTCCTCCGGATTGGAGTTGATCGTGGTTGAGAGTATTCCGAGGTTGAGGTAAGTCCATAGGACTTACTTAGCTACCATCCTTATATTGGATGTATGCATGAGTGGTGTGTGTTATATGCTTGATAGCATGCGATGTTGTTTATTACCGACCTATGATTTAGTGACCGCCCATTGTCGTGGTTGTGACAACCTTCCCTTTCATCCCGCCGAGGAGTCTTGGAGGTTCTCTGTAGTCAGGCCAGATCTGGAATACGGGATGACCACTCCCCACTCCTTTATGGTATACGGGAGGGTGTTTCGGATCCACTCCAGCTGGCTATAACACTCAGAGGCGATGATTATATATACCTCGTGTCACATATGTTCATATACATATATACGATTTGAGTGTTGGACTTTATAAAGATAATTAACCGGGTAAATGTGTGACAACATGATTATACATTTATGATTTCCTGAAGTGTGTTTGTGCTTATGCATTATCTTATATATGAATGGTTAGCTAACGGTTTTATACCGTGTTGTAGATACTTTGCAGGTTAGGAGAACTGCAAAGTGATCCGGATTGGGTGATCTGCTGAGGGCTCCGTACACTAGGTTTATGCGAGGGTTATGGGACATTTTGTATGTACATATATATGTTTTGGTTGTACTCAGTGGTACTTCTGTATACCTTTTGATATATATATATATATACAATTTGATGTTTTGGTTTTAATCTTGTTGTAAGATCCAGTGAACTTGTTGTCAAGCTAGGGTCAAGATCCATTGTGAGATCCTAGCCCAGTAGCGCCCCGAGTCCTACGGATTTAGGGTGTTACAATTGTCTCTCCTACATAGGCTCTCAACTTTGTGGCGCTCATCACAATACGTCCTAACGCTGATGATCTAGTCCTCCGAGATCGGGACAACTCCGTGGCCCCCCTCTTAGGCTCAGGGACTGCACTCTCTACAACTTCCTCTATCGCATCGGCCCCAACTTGGGCCTCCACATTGGCCTCTATGTTGGCCTCAACATCGGCCTCCACATTGGCCTCAACTTCGGCCACTGTCTCTTCCCTCGGTGTTGTTAGTGGGGCAGCTCGCCCTCAACCTCTAGCAATTGGAGGTCTACCTTTGCGCCTTGGTGCCCTAATTGTTGGTGTTGTGGGGTGAATAGGTGAACGACCTCTTCCCCTACCCGTAGTGGGTGCTAAAATATCACACGCCATCTGTACAAGACGGACAACTAAGATTAGTATCATATTATTTCTAAGCAAAAAAGCATACTAACTTACTACTACCGAGATATGTGGAGTGGAGCGGTGGTTTTCGTACTGACTACCCAACCCGACTAAGAAAGAAATTATCAAATTAACTTTGAAATTCATTTTGAAAACCATATCACTTTTCGGGTTCTATATATACTTGACTTGTTTAGAAGATTGCGAGTATCATTGTTGTCAACCTAGAGCTTTAATACCAAGTTGTAACACCCCAAATTATGGGAACTCGGAGCATTACTGGCTAGGACCTCACAGTAGGTCCCGACCTTAGTTTGACATCAATAACATCGAACCTTACAACAAGACACAAATATTATACATCGAAATTCTTTTAAAAGTAAAACTTGTTTAGACATAACAGACTCTAGACGCGTACAAAAACCAACGGAAACGAAAATAGTCTACTGCAAGAATAAATAAATAAAGATAGCCACGAACTCCTAATACGGAAATCCCGGCTGGTCACTCCACTCCCGATTTCTCGGTAGAGATCTAATCTGCAAATTTTATCAACACGGTAAAACCGTTAGCTATAATTCTAATATTAAGGATACTAGGACACAATAACAAATAAGGAACAACAATATATCACTCAACATGCAACAAACAATGTCCCGGTTCTTATTTTTTCTTTTGGTGGAATTTGTCATCCTATTGTTCAGCTTTTCATGGTAGCACGAGGGTCTCCCGACCCTCGCCCCCGTCCCCGTAAACCAGTAGGACTGGTTTGGATGCATATCTCCCGTATACACTACTGGACTGGTCGCGGGGAACCTTCCGGCACCATCGGCCCGAATAGTGATGCTACGTCCTGTTATAATACAATTGGACCTCTCTTTAGAAAAATAATAGCATTGGTTCGTTCATTTTAATTAACAAGCATATCACACACTACCCTAAAGCATATCACACACTACCCTAATACACACTCAATATTATCACGGTACCCAAGTGAGTCCAATGAACTTACCTTATCCGTACTGGTCCTCAATATTATCCGCGATCTTATAGTCAGTGATCTCGAATCCCGAGTTAGATGTATCGACATCTTAGTACTCCTCACTTTATAATTCTATCCAAACTGAGTGGGATATCTAGCATCACTACTCTTACAATTTTTACGACCTAAGTTTCACGGACCTAGACGTCCGTTCCAATCTTTCCAAAATCTCATCAAACATTCTTACAATTACTCTCAATTCCATAACCTTTACGTTCTCAGTATTCTGCTTAACATTCTGCTACCTCAGAAGTCTCGAATTTTGTCTATCGCTATCATTCGTCCTAACTTCTTAATGTCGATTCCAATTCCAAGTCTAAACGGCGTTCACTGAACTTATTCCAAAATTGTTGAACTTATTCCAAAACTCTTCAACCAATCCGATTAATATTCTCTACTAATTCCTCAACAATATTCCACATCAACATTCCACTAATTAAATTTAATTAATTAACCACGGGATTTTTTTTATAGAACTATATAATTATTTATTACCGGAATTAAATTAGCATAAATAAAATAACGGAAAGATCGAATCTAACCGGAAACGGAAAGGGGTAGAAACAAGCTAACGGCACCAAGCGACTTCAAGCGGGTTCCAACCGGTCACAATTTCGAATTCCACTGCTTGCAAAAGGAAGGCGGTCGTTTATTGAAGAAACAAAGGGTCACCGGTTCAAATCCTCCTACACACAAGGGACAACAACCACGTGCATAAGGTCACGTTTCGATCTCTGGCGGCAACACCAATAAAGAATTAAACAAGACACAGGGTGCAAGAGGTTGGAGATCCTACGTTCGATCACCCTGGAGAACCAAATCCCAACGCAAGACAAAGAAGGTAAGGAGTGTAGAAGTCGGGTGTTCGAGTCTTCTTCTCCGGTGTGGTGTGCCGACGGCTGACAGCCACAGTGCTCCGGTGACGACGACAATGTTACTAGTGGTGCAAGAGATCAATTTCCCTGGTTCACAAGGACGCCGGTGAGGAGGTATTACATCACTTAACAGAAGGAGAGAGGAGTGGAAGCTGGCTTACCGATGACCTTCAACAGGCGGAGAAGGTGTGAAGCCGGCTTCACTGGAAAAGGGGATGAGGGAGGGGAACGAGATGCTCGTCCGCCTACGTTGGGGAGGGGAAAGAGAGTTTCCAGAGGTGGTAGGAGAGTGTTGCAGGAGGGAGGAGTGTGAGAGTTGGTTGGCATCGGTTTCGTTAGCAATAGTCGGGAGGTAGAGGGAGAGGTGAAGGGAGCGATAAAGGGGTATGGTAGGTCGGACGGCGTTAGTCACTGGTGGTCTCCCGAGCGAAACGCTCTCCAGCGTTTACTTATGTCTTGAATGAGCGTCAACGTCCACCATTAATGATCTCCGCGTAATGTTTCTAGGCGGGAGGTGTCGCTAGAGAAGACAATGTCGAGGCGTCTAGGCCGATGTCTAGGCGTTTGGGCCGCACGCTAATTCCTCTGCCGTTGCTCGTTGGCCCAAAGATAGGGAAGAATGGGCCGTGTCAATTGGGTCCGCTAAGGCCGGTTTGGTCCAGGAATAAAACAACCAACACGGGTTCGATTTGTTTTAGAGGAAATTGTTTAAACCTAGCTCTCATCTCGGTTTGGTTAATTGTTTCGGAAATTGGCTCGGATATTGGAATTAATAAAAAATAAAACATAATTAAATTAAATGTTCCGAATTTTTCTAGTTATTACATAATTTTATTCTAAATTTTCAGTTTTTAGATATATTATTTTTTCTTTTACATTACCTATTATTTAAAATTATATTTTTTTGAATGGATAACAATATATTATTTACGATTAAAAATTTTTAGTTCAAATTCTACAAATCTCATGTAAGACACGGGTACTAAACTAGTTGTTAATCTAAAAATACAACATCTACCTAATTGATACTATTACCTTCTAAACACATTTTAATATTGATAAAGTTTTGTTTTCATGTATCCTTTTCCTAATATACTCGATTGAGTGGATATTCTTTTAAACTTAAATTTTAAATTACTGAAAATTATATTTATAATTAACCAAATAAAAATATACTTTTAATTATAATTGATAGAAAACATAATTATAAGTTTTATATCTATATCTATATCTATATATTATATTAAAGCAAAAACACTTAAATCTCACTTGTCATTCATTTATACCTCGGATGACACGTGTCATTTTATCACAATTTACCCTTTGTTATAATTATTTGTTTATTTTTATAATATTTTTCATTAACTAAAATCCATCATCTATTGTTATCATATAAGTCAATATGAAATAAAAATATCCCTAATCTAAAAAAGCTAACATCTACCTAATTAATATTATTACCTTCTAAACACATTTTAATATTGATAAAGTTTTATTTTCATGTATTTATTTTTTAAATATACCCGATTGAGTGGATGTTCTCTCAAACTTAAATTTTAAATTGACGAAAATTATATATGTAATAAACCAAATAAAAATTTACTTTTAATTATAATTGTTACAAAATATAGTTATAAAATTTATATCTATATCTATATCTATTTATATATCGATATATACATATATTAAAGTAGAAGACCATTCACACCACGTGTCAATCTTTTATAAACTTTGTGTTACATATAGTTTTCTTGTACATTTGTATTTATAATTATGCTAAATTAACAAATAAACAAAATATCATTGATATAAACAATAAATATATTGTTTCTATTTTTATCCTTACCACAATCTTCAACATACTTTGATATCTATCTATATATCTATATACATATATTAAAGCAAAAACACTTAAATCTCACTTGTCATTCATTTATACATCGGATGACACGTGTCATTTTATCACAATTTACCCTTTGTTATAATTATTTGTTTATTTTTATAATATTTTTCATTAACTAAAATCCATCTATTGTTATCATATAAGTCAATATGAAATAAAAATATCCCTAATCTAAAAAAGCTAACATCTACCTAATTAATATTATTACCTTCTAAACACATTTTAATATTGATAAAGTTTTATTTTCATGTATTTATTTTTTAAATATACCCGATTGAGTGGATGTTCTCTCAAACTTAATTTTTAAATTGACGAAAATTATATATGTAATAAACCAAATAAAAATTTACTTTTAATTATAATTGTTACAAAATATAGTTATAAAATTTATACCTATATCTATATCTATTTATATATCGATATATACATATATTAAAGTAGAAGACCATTCACACCACGTGTCAATCTTTTATAAACTTTGTGTCACATATAATTTTCTTGTACATTTGTATTTATAATTATTCTAAATTAACAAATAAACAAAATATCATTGATATAAACAATAAATATATTGTTTCTATTTTTATCCTTACCACACTCTTCAACATACTTTGATATCTATCTATATATCTATATACATATATTAAAGCAGAATACCATTCACACCAAGTTTCAATCTCTTATAAACTTTGTACAAGTGTCATTTTTTTCCCGTGCATTTATACTTTATAATTATGCTAAGTTAGTAAATAAACAAAATATCATTGATATAGACAATAAATATATTTTTCAATTTTTATCCTTGCCACAATTTTCAACATATCTTTATGATATTTGTATAGAAAAAAGAGGTTGATCTTTTTACTTTTATTTATAAGATGATTCGATAATTTTTTATTCTAACTTTAATATGAACATATACAATTCTTATATTAATTAGGAAATAATTGCTAAATTAATAAATTTGTAATTTGTAATATAAATATTACATCTTCTTTAAATTGAACATATACAATTCTTATATTAATTAGGAAATAATTGCTAAATTAATAAATGTATAATTTGTAATATAAATGTTACATCTTCTTTGTTTTTAAAGATAATATTTAAAACTATCTAAGAAATTTATTATTATTTTTAAAATAAATTTTTAAAAAATTATTTATCCAATAAAATTAAAAGTATATCCGTATTAAAGCATGAGAACTACACTATTATTAATAATGTATTAATTAATTAAAAAAATTATAAAATGAAATGCATTAAAAAATAACATGTGATACGAAGTTAATAAGAAAATGACATGCAAAAATTTTTTTGTTTTGACTTTATGAGTGAGTATATAGATTTAAAAAAATATTATTAACTCATTTATTTCATTTGTTTTTTAAAATACGTTATTTTGTGAAAAGTACCTTTTTGTGGCGAGATGAAAGGTGGTGGGAATGTGGGATAATTTAGGAATACAGGCTCTTTACAAAATTTTTAAACAGAAAGCTTCCCCTTCTCGCCTTATCTGCACCATTCAGTCTACACCCCTGCATCATCTCCGTTGTTCCTCTCTCTCTTCCATCTCCGCCTTATCACCGGCGATTTTCCTTTCCTCTTACAGATGAGGGCGCCATTAGCAGTCAACCACTCTCGTCCGCCGCTAGTGTCCAATAATCTTATTACAGTAAGTTACATCTCATCAATTTCAATCTTAACCCCTTCTTGTTTCCTTTGTTCCAATACGCATTTTCTTCATCCCTCCAACATTTCGTCTACCTTATTATTATTTTTTCTTCTGAAAGTTACGTTAGCTTAATGTAAATTCATTCTATTCATTTGTAGTCGTTAATTTTGATTTAGGGACAGTGTGTTTAATGATCAAATGTCTTGTGCAATTGTGATTGCCATATATATGGGTTGTAGAATTTATACTCTTTTGAGATAGGGAAAAGCCGATGGATCTTCAATTGAGTTTACTGTTGACACAAATTATACTGAGATGGATCCTGTATGGTTGTTAAATGCATGATTTCGAAGGGTTTTTTTTTTTCTAGAAAGAAACTTCATATATAGTGACAAGATTCAGGCTATGTATATTTGTGCTCTCATTTTGTTAAACATGGAAGTTGGATTCATGGAAATTGAGTACCTACGAAAGGTATCTGCTAGTAATCAATTCTCAGATTGTTTTTCATCTGAAAACTGAACCAAACTCAGTAAGAACCGAGCCATGAATTAGCATACCCCCAAATTCTGATGCTAACCACCTTGAGTCCTTGACTATGTAAGAAATTGTTCTTCATCTGGAATGTTCAGATAACTTTTTTGTGTATTGGTGAGAACGAAGTGCTTCTAAACCACTAAACTTATTAGAACAATGAGATGTCTTAAAAAGAAGCCTAGATTGCTTTCTACATCGCTTCAGGTTGTCAATATCGTCATCTTTCTCATTTTTGTACACTGTTGGTTAGTACTAGGCCTGATAGATCATCTCTTGCCCATTGTTTAAAGGAAAGAATAACACATTGCTGATTGTGCTACAAATGACCGGCGAGCTAACATAAGTGACTACATTGTATGCAATTATGTCAACTGTACAATGCTCATTTATAAACTTGCACAACACCTACTTCCATTTGATGTTACTGAGCTCTCATTTGACAAGTTTCAGGAAATGATTCTTGATAGTTTTTTCTTTTCGTCTTTCTTTCTGATGATTCATATTGACAACTGGATATAGTTGTGGATTTCATGAAACAGAAAGTCACTGCATTTAAATTTTGTCATGAACAAGCAGCAATAAAATCTACTTTTGTAAATCAGCACAGTGATGATCGATGATTGATCTTAGATCCCGTGACAATTTTTTTTTAGGTATTTATTCACTTCACTCTATGTCAACTCTAAGGTATACTAATATCCCTGTTATAACTTTGATACAGGAGAGATGGTCAAGAACCACCAGAAGAAACACAGCTCACCAGCATAACAAATGGTGCTTTGTAGGTGTCAAAACCTTCACCGAACACAAAAACAGAAAAGCCTTTGAAATACAAGCACACACTGGAACAAACAACAGCATTGATATTCCAGATACTACAATTTCAGCCATGTTCGACGTTTCAGAACTAAGACGGAGCTTTTTCTTGGCAGAAATAGATCCTGCTACTGCAAAACTCGCGATTGCTTTGGTGGGACCATTCCTGTCAGCGTTCTCGTTCCTTTTCATCGTGAGAATAGTAATGTCATGGTACCCTAAGCTCCCAGTGAATAAGTTCCCTTATGTCCTAGCTTATGCTCCTACCGAACCAATCCTTATCCCTACGCGTAAAGTGATACAACCCTTGGGTGGTGTAGATGTTACTCCCGTGGTTTGGTTTGGATTGCTTAGCTTCTTGAATGAGATATTAGTAGGGCCACAGGGACTTCTTGTTCTCCTTTCTCAACAGAGATAAGCCAGTGCATATATTTGACTTGGATTGCACAAGATGCACATCAGTTTTGTTTACTGTTGTATATCACCTCTATATGTTGTAGTTTGTACGTTTGCACAAAATGCACTACTCTAGTATAATTAGCCCATTTGTTGATGTGATTATGGATGTTTTGCTATCCTGGTATATTTATCTCGTTTGGTTGCATCTTTGAAAACGGAATACGGAATGAGACGAATTTATCCATATATATAATTTTGTTTATGAAAAGTTATGGAACTGATCTAATTTGATAAATATTGACACCCTATAGAAAAGAAAACAAAACAAAATGGGAAAAGTAGAAAACAAAATTTACATCTAATAAATTAATTTTAGGATGAACAATAACCTTTAAATAGACTAGATTCGTTTTTATTCCGTTTTCGGAGTTGAAACCAATCGGACCTTAAAAAATTTCGGTTGTAGATGTGAAGCTAAACAAAAATACTCGTCGGTCAAGCCATCATTGTCAAGCCCAAAAAAAGCACGAATAGGGCAATTCAGCACAATAAGTCAAAAGCCAACAACAAAGCATGAAGAACACACGCACACCAGCAAACTAAGCAGTCAAAACTTACAAACGAAAACAAACCATAAATCGTCTAAATTCTCTCCTCAACAACGAGCACAATAACTTCATAGCAATACTCACCTCATACTAAACTCAATACAGCTAAGAACTCTCATCATAGGGAGTCTCCATCTCAGCTCTCTCGCGCTCGGCTTCCTGCACTTCCTTCTCGGTCTTCCTTCCCTTCTTCGACTTGTAGTACACACTCATGAACGTTCCGATAGCTCCATATTTCCTCCTACACTTCTCGTATAGTTCCGCGTCAAACATCCTCCAGAAACTCTTCTCACTAAGCTCGGACACTGCATACTGTGGCTGGAAACCATGGTTCTCAATCAGCCAGTTCTCCAACTTTCTCACGGCCTCTGCACCGTCATAGACTTCTCCTCTAAAGACTGCTGCCGGTGTGTAGTAGACCCCGACATCTGTATACATTTGAGCGTAGGGTGTGTCGCCCTGTCTTCGGTGAAGATCAAAGCCTGGCTCAGGGTATATCATTGTCTTGGTTGGAAGCTTGAATAGCCTGTGTGGGCAGAGCCAGAGAGGGTACACCTGAAAAAACAGAGCATTTAGGCTATTATGATTATTATTCAAGTAAAAATGATTAAATTAAGGGGCTTGTTTGGAAGCGCTAATAATCGTTCCCGATAACTGAATGATTCTGAATCAATAAAAAAGTATGTTTGTTCAGAGGTCTTTCAACCAAACGGGCACTAATATTGGCCTCAATGGTATTGGAGAGAAAACGCAGTTCTAACACATCAAGTGTTTGATTATGTGAAAATTCTCAAAATATATCAACTTTCTCATGACCTATGTCTGATATGAGTTGCCCAAGGCTATATTGTATAACAAGGTGCACTGATATTGTGTCTAATTCTTTGAACTTGGGTAAACTTTATCAATATTATTGTAAAAATGTAGATACTATGAACTGAAGCTAACAAGATGCACAAAGAGAGGAAATAAGCTTATACCTCCATTTCATTGTGTACCCACTCGAGGGCATCCCCGACCTTATACAAGGGTACGAGCATATCCTGAATAACATGATTCTCATGGTAATAGTTTCTGATGGCTTCACCTTGTGTAGCCTTTAGAAGAGAGACCTTTGGAGGCATCAACCAACCCAAGAGGAATCTGAACCAAAATTGATCTGCGAAAGGAATGATAAGCTTTCCCTCCCAGTACAAAGACCTAGTGTGCCTGTGGTAGTATTCCCTTGTAGGAATGTACTCAACAAACTCGCCTTTCGTAAGAGCCTTCTGAGCATGTTGGTAGAACCAGGGCTTAAACCACCACCCAACGTTGTTAATCACATTTCCTTTCTGCTTAGCCTCCTCTTTCGACGCGTATCTTCCAGTCATGCACACACCTTCATTTGGATTGTAAATCATGGTTTCAACAAAGTCAGGTACCTTGCTAGGATTATCTTGATCTCCATCCCGAGGTGCGAATGAATCCGTATATCCCTGAGCAAGGTCTTTTAAGCTTCCTTTCACGGGTTTATACGTTAACCTCATGTACTCCTTGACAGGGATAAGCTTTATCTCTGCAGCAACTAGAAGTCCCAAAGTTCCCTGAGACCAAGGAATGGCATAATAAAGATCAGAGAATTCATTGTCCCTTGTAGCTCGGACAAGACGTCCATCAGCTAGAACAATCTCGTAAGCCACAACAGTATCAGAGAACAATCCATAGATGTGAGAACTTCCTTCAATACCATAACCATTGATAAGACCACCAACAGTGAGGTCATCAAGTTCAGCAACTACAGCAAGAGCAAGATTCATAGGAACAGTGACCCTGGTGATCTGTCCCATGTTTACTAGAGGTTCAACTCTAGCTATCATTCTCTCCTTGTCAATTTCGAGAATGTTTCTGAATGCTGAGAGGTCAACTTCGAAATGGCGAGCTCTCTTATAGTCAACATTTCTCATTCCCACTGCAATCCAAGGCTTCCTTGCTGTGCATACCAGACCATCTTTTGATGGATTCCTCTTCTTAAGACGCTTCATGACTTTCTCAACATTTTCATCATGTTCTTTCTGGCGTTGCTTGAATGATTTCATCTCTGATCTCATATCTCCAAGGTATATGAGGAAATAGATGACATAAGATATTGGGAGGACAATAAATATACAAGGAATCCATCTGAACTGGACAAGAAAGTCCACCAATCCCTTCCTCCTCTTTGGACGAAGGGGAGTGTTCAAGTCTGACATCGCCAAAACTCTTTATCTTCTGCAAAGAAAGAATACAGGAAGTGTTAACCGAGAAACTACTGCAGCAAAATTTAATCTTCAAGGTCTCAACATCTTATGCTTGCATTTATGTAATGAAGTGGTACAAATGACAGTATAGTAACTACTAGTGTGCACTAAAACAGTGTACTAACTAGTGTGGACCCAAACAGGGAAGAAAAGGCCAAAGAGAGAGTACGATATCTACAAGGAAGACAAGGGATAGAATCAAGTAAACGTATGGTTGTAAAACGATGTAGCTTAGAAAGATGTTGTTTGGCCAACTTTATATAATTCAAGTTTCCACGATGCCTCTCATAGCTGATTCCTCAAAGCAACATAGATTCATCAGATCCAGCATTTTATATACAAGTCAATAGTCATGCAAACTAAAATCAAAAGTTGCAATAATGCTTTTAAGAGGCTGGATTCATGATTGCTCTTCAGAAAAGCTTTTAAAAACCATAAGGAAAATCATAACCAGAATTGCTGATATAAATCATTTCTGTTGTTCAGACATTAGAGGAAAATAGGAAAAAGGACAGCACACATTGATGAAGTGTCAAGGAACTAGAAGGAAATGAACTAGATGAAATGAAGTCAACAAAACGGTGTATTAAAAACAAATCATCCTTGAAAAGAAGTTCAAAAGACATTTACAATTCCACAATTTGTATGATACAAAGTAAAGAAAGCCAAAATGATACTGAAATACTGAATCATATCCTTTTTCCCGAAATGCAGGGGCAATGACAGGCTTGTAATGGTTGCGTGCAAATATTGGGTGTTCAATAATGCAGAAAATGCTTGGAGTTTATGATAATATGCAGATAAATGTCATCGGCAAAAGGAAACATGTGAATAAGCAATCGCTCATACTAAGCAGTGAGAAAATATATGATTAAAGATGACATTTTGTGAGATTCTTCCTCCGTGACCCTGGGAAATTAAATTAAACGAAAGGAAAGGAAAGAAACACCTGAGCAACAAGATCTACGTGAGATTTTGTTTTCTTTCGCTATATTGATTCTTAAGATCCATTAAAAGCAAAGTCACATCTAGCTGTATCAGCTGAACTTTTTCAAAACTACAAAGAAATGAAGCATAAGTAAATGGAAACAAACATTGTAAAACAGCGACGAAAACCATACTCGAAATCAGATAATTGTCGGATTAGCGAAAACAACATTTCAACAACTCAATCGAATAAAATAGTAGAAGAACAGTGCTAAAAAATCAGAAGAAATCACGCCAATGTGCATGCAGAGTATTACGAGTAGCAGAAAGCGAGAGAGAAAGTGTACCAAGGGAGAAAAATGGGGAGAAGATCGAACTGACGAGCGACTTCTGTGAATGATGATGGGGGCGTTAAAGATAGATCGTGGAAGTAGCTGGAATTTATTTTTTTTATTTTTTTGGTAACAATATATCCTCCTTTTTCTATACCACACTACCACACCACTCAGGCACTCATCATCTCAGCACGCCATTTAAATTTGCCAATGTACCCGTTTATTGTTTCTTATTACACAAAACCGCCCGCTAAACTTTAACTTGCAGTATAATCACCTTCCTTCTACCATTCGACGCACTCCTGAACTTCCAACAATTGCTTCCTTCACTCGATTGCTTCTGGACTTCAAATCTGATGACACTTTTTCTTATCTTTTGAACTCCAATCTCATTTTAAAATACCTAAATTTATGTAAAAAACTTTATAGTTTATACATAGTGGATTAAAATCCGAAGAGGTACGGTGTAACAGAACCTCAATAGGAAGATTAAATTGATTCAAAGGGTTTTTTTTTATTAGAATAATTGAGTTCATTGAGACGGGTCAGACGGCACATTAGAGTCATGCCCTCTCTTTGTATATCTATCCTCGGGGGAAAAAATCGATTGTGTTGACGCACATTGAGACATTGAGACGGCACGCCAACATAATTTTTTTTTAACTATGAATAAAAATATGCGTTTATTTTTAAAGATGAAAGTTCATTTTTTTTTTTTATAAAAATGAACGCTTGATGAATTAAAAATGAACAAAATCTCTCCTCGCTTTCACACCCGAACCAACTCCTATATATATATATATATGTGGATTAATTTTGCCCATCCCTTTGCTCATGTGTTAGATTATTGGGTCATACACTAAGCGTATATTTTGCGATTATCCCTTTATTTGTTAGTTTATTTTTATCTTTGAATTTATCCTTTATTTATTAGTTTATTTTTATCTTGTTATAAATAATTTACCTGATCAATGAAATAAACAAGCTTTCAGTTCACAAATCTATACATGGTATCAAAGCATACGATCCTATCCCGCCAACCTACTGTCGTCGAGTTCTATCATCAAAGAAAAGAAGAGAGGTTTATCATGTCCTCATAGTATCTCTTCGTTCAAACCATATCGGCATGTTATCATCACCAACAAAACAAGAAGGAGAAGCAATGAAGGGAGGAGGTTCATTAAGTCCTCATATCATCCGTTCACTCATACCTACCTTAGGACGCTAATTTGCGTCCTATCCATAAGTTAGAGCCAAAACTTCCTCTAAGACGCTTAGAGCCAAAATTTCCTTTAAGGCGCTAATTTACATGTGTCATAGGGCACAACCCACCGACATTATATCAACGTCAATATAATAAGCAAGCTTTCAGTTCACAATTTATATAGATATTAAAATATTATCTTGCATAATTCTATCTTTCAAAAGATTTATCATAGTTGGAATCATATTTTTAATTGTATTTTATTTAAAGAATGGTACTAAATAAGTTCTACGATTGTTTCGAAAAAAAAAACCAGTTTTTATTGAGGTTTGGAACAACTCTTGTTTATGGTTTAAAGAAAGGTTAGAGAGGTAATTATTTAACATATAATATTATAATATAAATTCCAAATCATAAATAGATTTCACAGCGTGTAGGCCATTATACGTTTGGAATATACTCTTAATTTGTCCGATGAAAAATGATGATGACCATTACTGTTTGTTAGTTTATAAATATATGCGAAGTATATGATGAGTACCACTATGATATTAATTACATTGTTTAAGAGGTACGTGCGTTCAATGCTTATTACAGTTAACAGCCAAACATCTACCTGTAGGGTAATCTTAAATTAAGTTTGATACAAAACTCATTCCCTATCCCAACCTATTTGAATTGACCGAAATATAGTTTATAAATATCTTAAATATTCACTAATTTAAATGTACATTATTAGTTTCGACTCCACTGCTCTGAGTTATTCTCATCGTCAGGTAAACAGTTACCCATCGTCATTATTGTCGGAGATAATAAGTTCTCGAATCGAAAGCTAGCGACATTCCGAGTTTAATATCTTAAATATATAAGGTTTGTTGGATCAATTTTTTTTTTTGGACTTAGGACTAACACGCATGTGCGCTCGTATGCACACGATCCTCGCTCTACGGTTCCTCTCTACCGGACTTTGTCAAGTATTATTAGTTTACATCCAATTAGGAGTTTTGAGCTTAAATTGCGTGTGTTGGGCTCGATGTGTGTATGATTTAGAGTTTGTGAATTTGAATTAATGGTTTTTGTCAATTATAGCGGTGAGCACGGGATGAGACGGGAATGAGATCATCCCAGTCCCATTCCAACTATTTTACATGAGAAGGAATCAGGAGACGTTCAATCTCGCTTGTCCATTAATTTGTTTAATGTTTAAATTTTACACTTTATTCACAAAAATATATGGGTATGTCTTACTTAAAACACAACACATTATTGTTGCGGTTGAGCTGGATTCCAACTTGTTTTGGACTTCATGAATAAAGGGGTGGGGCCTGCTCATCCGTTGTCTAGCCTTGTTGCGGTGTCAAGGCTTCTTCTTCCGAAAGTGGACTATTACTCTTGGCCATACATTTTGAGAAGGCAATACGATGGCGGACTCGCTTGTTAATTTTGCTTTCTCACTTGACGTTGGGTTGCATGTGCTTGACTCACCTCCGTTATGTACTAGTTCTCTTATTTTTGAAGATACTCGGGGAGTTTGTTTTCTCCGTTGGACTCGGTTATAATTTCTTTTCCACTTTATTTTAGCGCCTCTAAGCGGAGTCCCCACTCTCTTTCAACAAAAAAAACACACAATACATTTAAGTTTTAAAATATCCATAATAACATATTACAGTTTATATTAAAGTTTCCAAATATCCACGATAATGTATGAAACATACGAATAAAAAGTCCAAAATACTAAGAAAAAAGCATTACATGTCGATAGGTTAGTTAGCAACGGAAATCTAATTTTGGAAGAAATCCAAAATATATAAGCATAAATATGTAAATATATGAGATTATCAGTAATTCTTAGGGATTTTATTTACAATTTATTATTATAAATTAAAACTATATTATATACGAGACGGGCCTAATAGGATGAAGAAGTTAAGACTCGTATCCCGTCCCGGATAGCTTTTCGCGGACATAATTACTAATTTTGGATGAAATCCTTCCGGGATCAGAAGAGATCGGGACATGACAGAGATGAGACCGGGATTGATGGGATTTGTGTCCACCCCTAGTCAATTAGGTAGGGGTGGAAACAAATCCCGCTAAATCTCGATCCCGTTCTGATCCCGACGGAATTGAATGTACCAAAAATAATACGGAATATGACTCTTAACTCTCTTCATCTGGTAGGTCCGTCCCATCCTTATATAATAAACACTTTATTTAAAATATAAATAAAATTGAACCCTAAACCCAAATCATTAGTCATATATCTTTTTTTTTTTTAATTATGGCGCCTAGATGACAAATATCAAATGAATCAAATACATTTATTAATTGTTACGGTTTGGTGTTCGATGGTTATTGACATGTTGCCGCATGTAGGTTTCCCTACTCTTCATTCAATCGTGTTCAATTGCTCAAATTAATTTGATTAAATATTTTGGTTAATAAAAAATAATGGGAGTGGTTTATATAATACGGATTCTTCTGGTACGGAGGTGATACGGAGGTGCGGGGGGTGATAAACTGCACGTTGGAGCAAAATAGATTAAATACATTTAGTAATGGATCAAATATTAAAGTTTTGAACTTATGATTATTTAATAAAATATAATTGTCTAGATATTCAGTTACATTTTTGTACGTGTAACAAAAAATAAAAATATATCTATAACGGTAGAGAAATAGAAAAAATTAGATAGATTAACAAAAATAAATTCTCCAAATAAAAACCTAACTCTTATTTTCAGTGTTATAAAAACTAACCACTAACTTTTCTCTTTTCTTTTCTCCATCTCTTCAAAAATAACATATGTGTTTCGTTTTTGAATTTGATACTCTTCTTGCTCTCTCCCCCTCCATTATCTTCGATCATATTCATTTTTTGGTAGATTTTCTCTATAGCCGACTCATTTCACACATTTTGATATCTCCAATGTTGATTTCTAGGGTTTATGGTTGTAACACCCCAAATTCGTAAAACTTGAGGTGTTACTGGGCTAGGCATCTCACAATGGATCCTGACCCTAGCCTGACAACAGTTCACTGAATCTTACATATAAGGCCACAAATAGATTAAAACAAAACATAAAACTGATATATATATATATATATATATATATTATATATATATATATATATATATATCCAAAGGTAATACAGAGTAACTGCAGTACAAAATCAAAATATATATCCATACATATAAACATCCCATATCCCACGATATCGCCCCAGTGTACGGAGCCTCAGCGGATCACCCCTCTGGATCACTCTGCAGCTCTCCTAACCTGCAAAGGATCTACAACACGGTATAAAACCGTTAGCTAACCATACACATATATATAGAGATGCTAGAGCACAAACACACATCAGGATTCATAAACACATCATCATGCTTTCACACATTTACCCGGTTTATTATCTTATAACGTCAATCACTCAAATAGTATATAGATCTGCATATGAAAATATGTGACACGAGGAATGTATATAATCCTCGCCTTTGAGTGCAATAGCTAGCTGGAGTGGTATCAGTGCACCTTCCCGTATACCATAAGGAGAGGTCAGTGCCCTTCTTGTATACCAGATCTAACTAGCCTACAGAGAACTTCCCAGACTCCACTACGGGATGAAAGGTAAGTTGTCACAACCACTACAATGGCGCGGTCATATATCATAGGTCGGTAAAAAACCATAACGCATGCTATAAAGCATATAACAAACACCACTCATGCATACATCCAATATAAGGATGGCAGCTAAGTAAGTCCTATGGACTTACCTCAACCTCAGTAGTAGTCTCAACACGCTCTCAAACACGATCCACTCCAATCTGGAGGACAACACTGCCTAATAACAAGGCACAACAATATATCAACTAATATCCATCAAAGGAGTCACACCTAGACCCAAGGGCGATCCATATGGATCGTATCCTAACTCATAAACCTCAAAGCCATAACTAGCATAAATGATAACGTACTCATCATCATTCTAACCTCATACACGTACCTAGCATGCTACTAACCCGCTCATACTAGGAAAGAAAGGATCTACCTAACTCTAGGTAGACCCGGACAAGACGCCACTTACGTGACGGAAAGACGCAAGGGCGGAACAGGCAAACCGCAGGCCACACGGTGACAATGGCCGCAGGCAACGCAGGCACGGAGCAGGCACGGCGCGGCGTTGTGGCACGGCTTCCAGGCGCCGAGGGCGGCGACAGTGCAGAATGTGATCCCGCGACTCTTCTTCGGCTCTTCACGTGATCAATTCACGTCCTCTTCATTCCAAAATCATACACATACATATACACACACATTCCAACATCAATCTACCTCATCATGCATCTAATCCTAAGCTATGAAGAGGAAACAAGAAGAAGAAAGGAAGAAGAAGAAGAAGACTTACCACACTTGTGGTCCTAGGCTGCACAGAAGATCAACACCCAACACAGCTAGCTCTCAAGCTCAGCACAACATCCAACATCATCAACATCATCATCCTCACAATCAAAACACTTCCAAACTCAAGAACACTCACACACAAGATCAAGGGAGAAGGAAGAAGAAGCAAGAAGGACGTAGGAGGTCTGGAATGGGAAATGAAGGTGAAACCCTTGCTCAGCAAGGTAAGAAGAAAGTAAGGAAAAGAGGGTAAAGTACGGTCAAGAGGTCAACAAAACCGGCTGCAGCCGCAAGAAACAGCGGGGGCGATTCCCTGGGCCACCGGAGCGGGAACCCGTTGGGCGGCACACAAGTCCGCGGGGGCGGCTAAGGTCAATCTCGGCTAAAGCCAAATCTCGGCTAAGGCAACCTCGGTCCAAAAGACTAAGGCTCTTACATCTCACCCCCCTAAAAACAAGTTTCGTCCCGAAACTTGTAAAGTCCTGAAACCACTCGGACTCAAAAGCCGAGGTACAACTCTCTCTATAACCTCAAACACGAGCATGGAGGAAATCATCAACTCCAGCAACAAAACACTATCCAAGACATAGAGGAAAACCATCTCTAGCCAAACCATAAGCACATCACAAGGCATAAAGGAATCACATCTCTAGCCGTATCATACTCATAACAGAAAGGTATGGAGGAAAACATCTCCAACAACACTATGTCCATCAAAATAGCATGGAGGAAAGAACCATCTCCAGCTGAATCCTAAACGTATCACAATAGCATGGAGGAATGAGCCATCTCCAGCTATAAACCATAATCATACTAGCCACAACAAGATCTAATAAGATCATATATAACATCAAATCTAGTATGAAAATAAACACATCATCACATATAAGCATATAAGCCACATAATACTCACCAAGATAGCTACTAAGATCTACTCGGTGATCCTACAGGTACATCTATCTCGGCATAGAACTCTGGATAGTTCCTCTGGATACTATCCTCAGTCTCCCATGTAGCCTCATCAGGTCCTCGTCTCGACCACTGTATCCTCAGCATAGGAATGTCCTTCGAACGCAGGCGTCTCATACCTCGTTCTAGGACTGCAATAGGGTGTTCAACAAAAGTGTGGTCCGGCTCGACCACCAAATCATCATAACTCACGATGTGTCTCGGATCTGGTATGTACTCCCTCAACCGAGACACGTGAAATACAGGGTGAACACCCTCTAATCTCGTGTCGGAGACACTCTCGGCCACACATGGGCTCCAACTCTGAACTCTAGAGGTCTACGCCTCCTATCAACATATGACTTCTGACGGCTCTGCGCAGTCAGCATCCGCTCTCTAATCAGTGCTACACGAGCCACATCATCCTGAATCTGATCACGGTGTCAAACCACTAACACTGCTCTGCTCATCCCAGCATAATGGACTACGACATTTGTGTCCATACAATGCCTCATATGGGGCCATCCCAATAGATGCATGTTCAGTTGTTGTTGTATGAGAACTCAACAAGTGGGAGATGATCCGTCCACACTTGTCCCCAATCCAACACACAAGCTCGCAACATATCCTCCAGCGTCTGAATGGTCCTCTCTGACTGACCATCTGTTTGAGGATGGAACGCAGTCGTGAAGTGCAAACTCGTCCCTAAGGCAGTCTGAATTTGCTGCCAAAACCTCATCCCGAGACATCCGCTCTCTGATCCTCATCAAGGTCGGGCAGGTCTCCTACTTCTGTTGGATCTCACCTAACAGATCAGGTAGAACCTCTAAAGTACTCAGCCGGGCATCCTCATCAGAAACTGGATGTTCCAACTCTAGCCAGATCAAATCCCTCTGTAACTGCTGCTGAACTATCAGTCTCGCAATCACCTGCTCTCGAGGCGTCTTCCTGCTCAGGGCGTCGGCGACAACGTTCGCCTTCCCCGGATGATACAGAATCTCCATATCAAAATCCTTGATCATCTCAAGACACCTACGCTGGCGGTTATTCAATTCCCGCTGCGTGAAAATGTACTTCAGACTCTGATGGTCTGTGAAGATCTGACATGTAACACCATACAGGTAATGTCTCCAGATCTTCAGTGCATGAACTACCGCTGCCAACTCCAGATCATGAGTCGGGTAGTTCTCCTCATACGTCTTCAGCTGTCTAGACGCATATGCAATCACTCTGCCCCGCTGCATCAACACACATCCCAAACCTAGCTTGGATGCATCACTGTATACTACAAAATCCTTCGTACCCTATGGCTGTGCCAAAACAGGAGCAGAAGTCAAACGTCTCTTCAGCTCCTCAAAACTCTACATACACTGATCAGTCCACACAAATCTGGTAGTCTTCCTCAGTAAACTCGTCAGTGGACGGGCAATCACAGAAAATCCCTCCACAAAGTGTCTGTAATAACCGGCTAGGCCAAGGAAGCTACGTACTTCCTTGACGTTCGTCGGTGTAGTCCATGCAGCTACTGCCTCTATCTTCGCCGGATCAACCTTGATCCCCTCGGCGGATACAATGTGACCTAGGAATGCTACCTCTGGCATCCAGAACTCGCACTTAGAGAACTTAGCATAAAGGTCCCTATCCCGCAAAACCTACAATACAGTCCTCAGATGTCCTGCATGCTCCTCTCCACTGCGAGAGTATACCAGAATGTCATCAATAAAAACCACCACAAACTTATCCAGGAAGTCGATGAAGATATTGTTCATCAACTCCATAAAGACGGTTGGGGCATTCGTAAGCCCAAATGGCATCACTACAAACTCGTAGTGGCCATATCTGGTCCGGAATGTTGTCTTGTGCACATCCTGCTCTCTCACCCTCAGCTGGTGATACCCGGAACGCAGATCAATCCTGGAGAACACAGTCGCTCCCTGTAGCTGATCTAACAAATCATCAATACGAGACAGTGGATACTTGTTCTTGATGGTCACCTTGTTCAGCTCTCTGTAATCAATACACAGTCTCAACGATCCGTCCTTCTTCCGTACGAAGAGGACAGGTTCTCCCCATGGGGTCTTCGAGATCGGTCTCGTACCAGCATCTCGACAGGCGCCATCCGATATGGGATCTTCGAGATCGGTCTCGTACCAGGCTCTAACTCAATGCCAAAATCCACACTTCTCTGAGGCGGCAAACTAGACGGCTCAGCAAACACATCCGTAAACTCACATACCACAGGAATATCCTCTAATGCTGGACTTTCCCCCTCCTTCATGGCATAACACCAGAAGGCATCACAACCCTGTGTAATCAATCTAGTTGCTCGTACCGCACTGATAATCGTGCGAGTCTTTCCAAGGTCCCAACCTCGGAAAACCTCTATCTGACCTAACTCGGTAGAGAGGGTAACAGTCCTCCTACCTACATCTAGAACTGCAGAGTGTCTATCCATCCAATCCATACCTAGAATGACTTCCTCATGCTCTAACGGCATGACAAAGAAGTCAACTAGTAACACACGGGTCACTACAGAAATGGGACAACCGTGAATCTCATGGGTACCTCTGACCCTACCACCATCGGGTAACCCTATAATAAAGGGCATCCCCTCAAATGTATCTAAACCAAGACGCTCTACACAGGCATCAGAAATAAAAGAGTGCGTAGCACCCGTATCAAATAAAACTCTAACAGGTAAACCATGAATCAGAATGGTACCTTTAGCAGTAGGTGCAGTTGGCTCCTCTGCACTCCTCAGCTCAAAAACTCGGCCCTGTGGGCCTCTGGTATCAGTGGTGCCCCCACCACGTCCTCTGCCTCTACTAGGCCCAGGAGCAGATCCTTGAGTCGTAGGGCGATCGCGGACCCTCTGTTGTCCCTGACTCTGCTGTTGCTGCTGAGGTGGCCTCTGTCCACCTCCTGCTGCACTAGCAGGAGAAGAATCCTGCTGTGATGAAGCTCTCCCTCGTCTACAGAAGGTAGCTCTGTGACCAGGTCTGCCACAAGTGAAGCAGGTCATCGGCTGCCTCGTACACTCTGATCTCATATGCCCATACTCACTGCACTTGAAGCACTGTACTCCCTTATCTGCACCCGGTGCAGATGAAGGATGACTCTGGCGACTCTGACCTCGCCCTGAACCAGCAGCTCCACCAGTACCATTGGTCTGCCCAGTCCGCTGTCTCTTCTCAGACCCTCCGGTCTGAGAAGCTCTCCTCTGGCTAGCTCTCTCTCTCTCTCGTAATCAGAAGCCCGGTCCTGATAATCGACCAAGGTCTCACTGTGAAACCCTGCCATATAAGTCCGGGTAGCATCCCTCAGTCGTCGGGAAAACAGATATACATGCTGATCTGCAAGAGGTGCAGCTGGACCCAGCAATGCCAGCTCCTCCTGGAATCTCCTGATGGCCTCTGAGACCAGTACATCCTCGAACCCAGCCTCAACAAAGTCTCGCAGTTTCTCCCTCCTCAACAAGGCAGGGCAGAAACGCTCTCGGATCAGAGTCATCATCTGCTCATAACTAGTAACCTGTACCCGTACAGACCTCCACCAGTGTTGTGCCAAATCTTTGAATAGAGTCTGCACCAACTCAATCTGCCTGTCAGTTGGACATCTAATAGACTCCAGAGCTGAGTCTACATGTCCTATCCAGAGCTCCACCTCTAGCCCCACCTTCCCAGTGAAAGGGTACTCCCATCTGATGAAAAGCCTTCAACCATGTGTCTGGTCGAGGCCCTCTATGCTCCTCTGTAGCTCGAGCAATCTCAGCGGCAGGTGCCGGTGCAGCTGGCACCTGTGTAACTGCATGGGATCTCTCAGATGGTCCCTCCTGTGCTGGCAGATCAGGGGCACGCCTACCTGCTCTGACAGCCTCCTCAACACGTCGAATGTACTCGCGGAAGGCTGGTCCCTCCATAGAGACACGATCAGACTCACCAGACTGGGCTCTCTGTGGCCCCTGTCTCTCAGCTGCACCGTTCCTAGTCTCAGGAACGGCACTCTCAGCAATCTCCTCGTGGATCTCTTCCGCTGCATGTGAACCACCAGCAGGAGTCCTACCTCGTCCTCTACCTAGAGGGGGTCTAGCTCTACCTCGTTTAGCTGCAGGTAAGACTCTAGTCTGAACCATCTGTAGAAGACGTAAAATATATATATATATATATATATATATATAAATATAAAAAATAATATATATATATATATATATATATATATATATATGTATAGATATATATCAAATCAATCACAACAGAATATCTATATATATCTATACTGTCGAGGTCTTCAGAGGGGTGATGGCTCACGTACACGGTATCCCAAAACATTTGTACTCATTTCAAAACCAAAACCTTTTGAAAAATCAGACCCCTTTCGGGTTCTGTTTATTTATCTATTCGACCTTTATCGCAGATTACAAGTGCCATTGTTGTCAACCTGGGCTCTGATACCAACTTTGTAACACCCCAAATCCGTAGGACTCGGAGTGCTACTGGGCTAGGATCTCACAAGGGATCATGACCCTAGCCTAACAACAATTTCACTGATCTTACAACAAGGCACAAATAGATTAAAAAAAAAAAGAAACTGATAACGCCCCAGTGTACAGAGCCCTCAGCGGATCACCCACTCTGGATCACTCTGTAGCTCTCCTATCCTGCAAAGTATCTACAACACGGTATAAAACCGTCAGCTAACCATACACATATATAAGAAGATGCTAGAGCACAAACACACATCATAAATCTTAACACATCATCATGCTTTCACACATTTACCCGGTTCATTATCTTTATAAAGTCCAGGAATCAACTCGTATATATATATATATATATATATATATATATATATATATATATATATATATATATATATATATATATATCCATATAAACATATGTGACACGAGGAATATAACCCTCGCCTCTGGGTCCAATAGCCAGCTGGAATGGTGCCTGGAACACCACCCCGTGTACCCTAAGGGAATGGAGAGTGCCCGAACCGTTTACCAGGTCTGGCCTGCCTACAGAGAACCTCCCAGACTCCCAGCGGGATGAAAGGGCAAGTTATCACGGCCCTACAATGGGCAAGCAATATACCATAGATCGGTAATAAACTATAATGCATACTATCAACATATATCACACACCACTCATGCACACATCCGACATAGGAATGACAACTAAGTAAGTCCCACGGACTTACCTCAACCTCGTAGTCGTCTCAACTCGATAAATCCTCAAACTGGTCCACTCCAAACTGGAGGACAACACGGCCTATACAAGGCATAATGAAACATACTCATCAACTATCTATCCTCAACATATACCTAGCATGCTACTACCGCTCATACTAGGAAAGGAAAGGATCTACCTAACTCTAGGTAGATCCGGGACAAGACGCACCTGCGTAATACAAGGGACGCAGGGGCGGAGCAAGCAACCCGCAGGCGCGGCGAAACTCAGCCGCGGGCACGGTGATAAGGCTGCAGGCAAACGCAGGCACGGCGCAGGCGCTGGTGCGGGCGCTGCGGCACGGCTTCCGCAGGGGCGGCGACTTCCAGGCGCAGGGGTGGCGTCTGTGCAGAACGTGAACCCGCGATTTCTCTTTCACTCTTCACGTGATCAATTCACGTCTTCTCTCATCCAAAGTCACACACATGCAATAACATACACATTCCAACATCACCCTATGTCCAAACATCTAATCCTAAGCTAAGGAAATAAGAACAAGGAAGAAGAAAGAATGAAGAAGCAAGGAGGACATACCACAGCTGTGGCCTAGGCACGAAACTGCTCCAAGACAACACCTCACTAGCTCTCAAGCTCAGCATATCAATCACTAGCATCAACATCAACATCCACCACCATAACTCTCTTACCAACTCAAGGGAAAACCAAACACAAGATCAAGAAGGAGAAGGAGAAGCAAGGAGGACGTGAAGGTTGGATTGGAAAGTGAAGAAGTAACCCTTGACCAGCCAAGGGAAAGAAAGAAGTAAGACAAAGGGTAAAGCACGGGTCAAAGGAGTCAACAAAACCGACTGCAGCCGCCGGAAACCGCAGGGGCGGCACGCAAGCCCACGGGTGCGGCTAGGCTAAAGCTCGGCCAAAGCCAATCTCGGCTAAGGTCCAATCTCGGTCCGAAAGACTAGGGCTCTTACACCTGGATAGTATTCGCCGCCTTGTGTGTCATCTCTTCTATTACGACGTGTCATCTCCTCCGGCAACGAGTGAAGCGGGGCATCTCCTCCGGACACCAAGTGATATGTGTTTCTCTTTCTTGTCTTTAGCACATATATGTCTCTTTTTCATCTCCTATGTTCATTCTTCTTAGTCATTGTTGATCTCCACAAATTTCTTTTTGTTTCTAAATTTTGGTTGTTCTAATTTTCGATTTATCCATCGCTGATTGATTTCATTTGTTTGCACAGGTTGGTTCGAATTTGATTACAACCTTCAACAACGAAGTCATGATTTCCTAAGCGAAGCTCCGTCCTCGTCGACGACTCGCTTTCTCTTTCTTCTCTCTCATACTTCGCCGCCACCTCAGTCCTCCGATGACGCTGCATCCGTCGCCGCCCTCACCACCTTCCACTTTCGTCCTCCCGGCTCGATTCAATTGAGTAGTAAGTGTTTATGTTGAACCAAATTTTCTTTTCTTTTCTTAATGCAATCATATTTTGATGTTCTCGGGTCTATGCAACTTCTTTCTTTGTACTTTCATTGTTTCCACTAATGGTTCGTTCCTACTAATGATTCCTTGTTTGACTGTTTGATATGTGCTCTGCTTAGTTTAGAAAGTAATTTGTGCAAGCTTGAAACCCGCTTCTCATTCCTCTATCATCTGGTGTGTCCGGAATATGCTTTTTATCTGTCTGATTGGTCATGATATATTGTTTTGGTTGAAAGAATGAAATTAGGGGTAATGTATTGCAATTGATCATGATATATTGTTATTTGCTCATATACCATATGTTAATCATCGTGAATTTTGTTTTGGAAGAAATGGGATATGAGGCTAAATTTGAAAACTTGTGTATCAGATGGGCTAATTATATAATGAGTGGAGAAAGTATGCCTCTTTTATTTGTATTAAAAGATTAGTTGAAAGGGTTAATTAGTAATTTTAATTTTCAAAGGCCCAAACCCAATCTACTTAATGAATCTCAACCTAAATCGAGCTACACAATCTCAGCCCAAATCGTCGAGTTACACAAACTCAGGCCAAAATACAAATCTTGTAGTTGGTGGGTTTCGAACTCTGGATTACAGACCCTCCCTCCCACCCTTATACTAGCTAGACTAGCTGAACTTGGTAATGTATTGTTATTTTTTTTAAAGTTATATTTAATGTGTACTTACACAAACTAATCTTACACAAATATAACCCTACACAATTCTTATCGAGTTACACAGGCCATCTCTATCTATTTACACAAGCCCAATCGATTTGTTACACAAGCCCTACCGATTTTTTACACAATCACTATCGATTTACACAATTCGTCTCGATTTACATAAAACATATATATTTACACAAACAATCGTCTCGATTTACACAAGCCATATCGATCTATTTACACAAGATCTATCGATTTGTTACACACGCCCTACCGATTTAGCTCTGCTGATTTGTTACACAATCAATATCGTTTTTTTTACACAAGCCCTACCGATTTACACACGATTTACACAAGACTCGATTTACACAAGGCCCGATTTATACAAGGCTCGATTTACACAAGGCTCAATTTACACAAGGTCAAGCCCAATCGGCGGTTATAGGCGGTTAACGGAGGATATCGGCGCAATAGACCCAGGAGGAAGAAGAGATTTGGGTGGTTCTGGATGCTTCGACCACCGGATCTGCTGCTTTCGACTCCGGTATCGGCGGATCTGGATGCTTCGACCATGGATCTCCGTGACGCCGGCAGCGGAGTAGCCCGGCGACGGCAGATCAGCCTGCTTCGACCACAGATCTGGCTACTTCGACTCCGGTGGTGCGAGTCCGGTCGAGTTTCTTCGTGGTAGGGAAGATGATAGAGGGACGAAGGTGGAGGGAAGATGATAGAGGAGAACGGATGAAGGAAGTTGCGGTTAGGGTTTCAGAATGGGCAGCTAGGATTTCAGAATGGGTTATGTTTTATTTATAGGCATTTTAATTATTTCCATAGTAAATTTCATTCTTACCCCTCTTATTAATTAATTTTTGATTTAAAAACTCTGTAGATAATTAGATGGGCCTACCTAGTATTTGGTTTACAAAAAGGACTTCCCTACCTCATTATTCTCTTTTGCTTTCTTGTAGCAGGAATTTTGAGGTGTAAAAGCCCTGAGCGCCATGAGGTAGAAGATTTTGTTGTTTTTAGTTTGCTCTTGTCTAGCCTCTTCTATAGTGGTAAAAGGAGCACCTTAGGGATGTCAATGAGTCGGGTTTGGGTCGGAGAGTACCATATTCATCCCCATCCCCGTTTATTATAACGCCCTTCATCCCCATCCCCATACTCGTTCGGATATTAAAAATTGTCTCCGTCCTCGTCCCCATCGGATATTCGTCCCCATCGGGGAATACCCGTTCCCTTTTAATTTTCCCCGTTTACTTTCCCCATTTAAAAACTTGTTGGGTTTTCCCCGTTTAATTTCCCCATCCCCGTTTAACTTTCAAGAGTTTGACAAAAATATTAATTTGGATAATAAAATTTTTGTAACTATTTTGAGGTTCTTATTACTAGTCAAACAAATAAGAATACATTGTCTTTGCAAGACCGACAAAAATATTAAATTGGATAATAAATTTTTTCGAACTGTTTTAAGATCTTATCACTTGTCAAACAAACTATAATATATTATCTTTGCGAGACCATCCTGCTTATTGTAGCAGCAGCGGGATTACACTATTCTTGCAAGTAGAATATATCAAAATGATATAAAATTCTCCTCATAAAGTGAAACTCAACCAATTTAACTGCAAGTCAATGTCTAATCTCATGAAAAATAACATACCCTAGAAACCTACAAATAAAACCAACAATACTAGTAAAAGAACAATTCATAAATGTTCCCAACTCCTTTGCTCAATTTATGCGCTAACAAAGAACAGTCAACAACTGCAGAAAATTACAACAATAGCAAATCAACAAAAGAACTTGCACCACATTCTCCAACACCGATCATTTCACTACTATACTTCTTTTCATACTCAGAAAACATATCAAAACATATGCTTTTCACTTTCTCCGTTTCTTCACCTTTATAAACATCCAAAACCATGAGATTAAATCTCGGGTCTAACATTGCAGCAACACCCATCATCCCGTGAATTACTAGCCAATACTTATCAAACTTCTTCTTCATTCTCAAAGTCATATTCTTTATCAACTCATCTACATCATTCATCCACTGAGATAAAGTCCACTTGATCTCCATCAACTTAGGAAAATAAAGATTCGCAGTAGGATATTTATAACTCAGTGACACTATGAAATAGCTGTAATCTATCACACATATCCTTAGTCAAGTCCCATTCATCACTACCAGGCAAACACTTGTATGAAGAATCACGATGTTAAAAACGAGGAAATACGTCTATAAATTAAAGCATGAAATAGGTAGTATTCCATCTTGTCTTGCAATCTAATATCAACTTTTTAAAAATATTGATGTGATTTATTTGGTTGTTCAACACATCACCTTATCCAATATGCCAAATTATAGGATCATATATTGTGTGTATATATTAGGTTTTATTTGTTCAAGTAGGAATGTAGGATCGAGATTCGAAATACAAACTAGTATAAACTAAAATAATTATATCTTAATAACATTTTGATTACGGTCTCAAGATAAAAGTGTTATATTATTCTAACATTTTAATTTTAGGATTTAGGTTGCACCGTCAAAATATGTATTTGACAAACTATGACACATAAGATGAAAACACAACATGTAGTGTGTGATGCATTTGATCATCGCGATTTGACGTTTACAAATTACGACATATTCAAAATTTTCGCGAATGTGTTGTTATCCTCGTATGATCGAAAACCAAATTAATATAGGTTAGCATTAGCATGATTAACACACATTTAATTATCAAAAAAATATATTTAAACTTAAATCACATTTTAATAAATACATTGTGTGTAAGTAGGAATGAGTATAATAGTAATCATAGTATGATACTCTTAATTCTTAAAATTCAAAAGTGTATATAGTTTGAAATTTTAGTAATCATCGGTAATTTTTGAATTTAAACACAATTTCTAAAATAAATTTCGATTAAACTTATAACTACAATGAAAGTATAATATAAATTGTAACACCCCAAATCCGCGGGACTCGGGATGCTACGGACGAGACCTCACAATGGGTCCCGACCCTTAGCCTGACAACAATTTCACCGGACCTTCCAACAAGGCACAAATAAAGGCAAAACTCGAAAACGTTTATAATGTATGCGAGACACTGAAAGGTAAGAGTACAACGTGGAAACTCAGCCGAGTCCTCAAAACAACATAACCTAATACGAAGTCTAAACGTACGACAACATCCATGAACAAAAATAAGAAACATGACTAAAAAACGTCCCCGTCCTATAATGTACGGAGACCCCGGCTGTCCACTCCTCCGCCTCACTCGGCGGCATCCCTAACCTGCAAGTCATCTACACAAACGGTTTAAAACCGTTAGCTAATATTCTAAGCATTAGAAAAGCGGTGAAGGCACAAACACATACATAACACATAACATAAAACACACAAGTCCGGTTTATTATCTTTATATTATTAAGTCGTATCCCGTTCTAATTCAACTTCGGTTTGTGACACGAGACCACCGTGGTCTCGCCTCGGTCCCTACTTACCGGCAAATAATGGTACGGATGCACCCGACCATCTGACCCGCTGGGCTAGTCGCCGAGAACCTCCTAGACTCACTTGGTCGTAGGCAGTGATGTCACCGCCCGTTATCATACACTTGGGCCAACATATACATATAAGGTCGGTGGTCCTAATTACCGGTTTATTGTTATAACATAACATAAACACACACCACCAAACACATATCAATGCTAATACATAAAATACGAGCTAAGTAAGTCCGGAGACTTACCTCGTCACCACACTCTTGCTTCCTTAAGGCGGAAGCCCACAACCTGTTTTCATCTGGAATAACAACCTTTTTTTAAAAAAAAAAAATTTGTTTATGTTTGCAGATGTAATGACTATGTTAAGACGTGGAAACGTCTAACCATTCGCCAAGCTCCAAACATATTGACAATAGCCTTGAAAAGATTTCAGGTATTGTTCCTTGGTTAGCGCTTATAAGTCAGGGAGAAATTTGTCTTTAATAAATTTATGGCAGGGTATATCCTCTCTTTCATATCCTTTTTGCTTATGATAGTTAACTAACTATTATTTTTTATAATTTGTTGACTTGTATAATTTATGATCTAACCTGAAATGGTCACTAATCTTTGCTTTGTAGAGTGAGAGGTTTGGAAAACTCAAAAAGAAGATTACCTTTCCAGAGAATTTGAATCTTAGCCCTTACATGAGTGAAGAAGGAGACTACACATACAAATACAGGTTTTATGGTGTTGTTGTTCACCTCGACATGTTGAATGCATCATTTTTTGGTAACTATATTTACTACATCAAGGATCTCCAGGGAACTTGGTATAGGATTGATGATTACAAGGTAGAGTATACACCTTGAATTAGGAGTGTTTTTTCTGCAATATGTTTTTCTATGTGTCGCATATTAATTATCAAAGGATACCAACTGCAGAAAAATGGATCAGGCAGATGGTATATGTTGCTACTACACAGTACCTTTAAAGAGCAAACCGATTATAAATGTAACATATGTGTCTCTTCATTAATAAAGACAATCAATAATTTCTGATGTAGAAGCCCAAGGGAGGTTTTACTTTAAAGAATTAAGCATAAGACGTTGGCAACGAGATCAAGATTTACCTTGCCTTTAATGGCTCCTTATATAGATGATTGAATTAATATCATTTCAACTTTTCCTGATTATGGTTTGCGATGAAGATAGGATTCTGAATGTGGCAATTATGTATTTTCAGGTTCTCAGTAATCCAAAGAAGACGCCCATTCACACTTTCCTTTGCAATTATGATTTGACCGATATGCCAGCTGGTACAAAGTTATATTTTGTTATTGTATTGTGACTTCAGTTTACATCTCTAAACAAGTAGCCTTATTGGTTGTGCAAAGATATGGTATACTTGATTTCCTCAGTCGTAATCATAGTGACGATATGTGTTATGATTCGAGTGGCGATGAAGATCATGATGTTGAAAATCCTAGAAAAGGTTTGGAAAGGAATTGCTCTGAGATACCAGACAAAAGTTCAGCCCTAAGACAGCCCCTTTTAGTGAGGAAGAGAACCAATACAACCTCTCAAATTGGTATTATTGGTTCCAACCTTTGCCCCATCGAAAGCCTTGACTATGAATAAGAGCTTTTACTTATTTTCTCCTTTGAAACCGTTAGTTTTTTCTTTTGGTAAACTTAGAATAAATTACCTTCAACAATTTATGCTTTTCTAGGAAAAAAATGAGTTTCATTCATATAATGCATTTCAATTCGAGAACCAGGAGAAACTAAAAACTAACTTAAATTTTAGCATATCTTGTCTGTTGTGATTCTATTATTGATGGTCAATCAACTTCATTGATAATTGAGTACTTCATTTGTGATTGCACAAGTAAAGGAAACCAACTCTTTTTGCTGATTCAGTGTTATCCACTATCGTTATCTGTTTGTTAGATTGTAAATATAATAATTTGTTCCTCTTTTTCGGATTCCAGCTTAAGCGAGTATGGCGGCCAAAGCAGCGAAAGGTTGGCACATTAATGAGGGTAAATGTGCTTTAGAGTAAATTTGAACAATGTCATCCTTATCTTGTTCCAAAAAAGAATATAAAGTATGCTTTTAAGCTTGCGAGAGATGTTATTGCCTCTGAGATGGCTAAGCCTGCTAATCTTGACAGAGCCAACAATTTGAAAGAGACTTGTTCGATTTGTTTGGAAGATACATATACAGATCATAGTTCCATGTTGCTGTTTGTTCACATATTTACTGTTTCTCTTGTGTGAGGCATGTGAAAGTCAAACTTCTCTATGGAGTGATACCCAAATGTCTTCATATGACAGTATTCTGAGCTCAATGTTAATAGTTGTGACAAATTCTTGACTCCTAAGCTTATTGAAATGATGAAGCAAAGACTAAAAGAAGCATCTATCCCGCCTGCTGAGAAAACATTATTGCCCATTTCCCGTTGCTCGGAATTAATGTCAATAATCAAGCTTCAGAATTTGTAAGGCAAGAAGTTGTCATACACAAATGTTTTGGAGAAAGAAAATGTGTAAAATGTGGTGGGCTCTTTTGTATAAATTGCAAAGTCCCTTGACATCAGAGCATGAGAAGCACACAGTATAAGAAGTTATAACCAAATCTACCTGAAGATATAAAGCTAAAGTCTCTTGCTTCTATGAATTTTTGGCGCCAATGTGTCAAATGCAAGCATATGTTTGAACTCATTGAAGGATGCTACCATATGACTTGTAAGTACATTTTTTTGTCATGATGATGATTTGATTATATACTTGTTAGAACTTTTGATTAAATGTGTTGGGAGCTTGAATGAAATATGAGATCTTTGTTCCTCGAGTGATATTGGTGACTGCATGCATAATTTGTTCAATATTTTTTTACAGAATATGGGCCATTGAGCAATGGTGTACATTTGTTCTAAGGACTGTATACATACCCAACGATCACTTGTACGAAATTACTGGCTTACCTTACACCAATTTTTAAACGTATTCATCGATTCTTTATCTATTCTCGATTCTCATATTCAACTTACATTACATAACACTCATTGTTTATCTATTCTCGATTCTCAAATTCAACTTACATTACATAACACTCATTGTTATCGGTTCCTGAACTAACCAACGTTCTAAATTCACCATTTGAATCGATTGTGCGCGTGCGCAACACACGCATCTCTCCTAGTAATACTAAAGCATAAGGGAATTTTGTCATATGTCTTCCCCAAAATCAGTCACCTCATTCTATTCCAAATGTCAATCTCATATTATGCCACCTCATTATCCACCACATGTTTTTGTCATACACTATATTATACAAAATTTAAAAAAAAAATTAAAATTCATAAAAATTAAAATAACCCATGAATAATTTATATATTACATTCAATAATTTGTTTTTTATTGTAATTTATCATTATAATGACAATTTAAATTATTATATATCATGAATATTATTTAATACTTATGTATTGTCTTATTTTGATTACAATTTAATATTATGTTGTCATGTGACAAATTTAATTTTGCAATCATAATGGTAACTGAAACAATTTCCATATATATATTTGAATATGTCGATTTTTTTTTTCCTTTTTGATTTGATTCCGGCAATTATGTTGTTTGACAATTCTTGCAGATTAAGTTCACTTTGACTGGAAGTTAATTTATCAAATTTCCTTATAGGACAAAACTATTTATAATCTTTCTAGAGTGATTTTCGCAATATATGAAGGTAATTTATCAAATTTCGTTATATGCCAATATAAATATAATCTTGTCTGTCATATATGACGTAATGCAAAAAGAATTTTGAATGTATTGTTTCCTTTTAAATCATATTTTATAAATAAGGTTACATAATACGGTAAAAGATTATGATATAAGGAAATAATAAAGATATTTTCTTGGATTATAATCTTAATTTTATTTGAAATGTTTAATTCTAATCATTTAAATAACTCATTTCACATTTCAATTCAGTCAATAGTTCTTCCTCATATTATTTATAGTTTTTCTTCATACAAATATGGGTGATACAAGTTCACCATATCAATGACATTGTATCTACTAGAGGAGTTTATAAGCTAAAGGTTCGAGTAATTCGGTTATGGAAGATTCCAAAGAAAGATAATCCTACACAATATGTTACCAACGAAGTCATTTTAATGGATGAACATGTACTATCCATTACTTATAGATGCTTTGTTTTTATTAAATTATACTTACCGTTAAAAAAATTACTACTCATCATTTTCATTTTATGTTTGTGCAGGGGAATAAAATTGAGGGGATAATGAAGCAGAAATTTACTGAGATTATATAAATAAAAAAGGAAGAAAAAGCTTATTATATCTCAAACTTTGGACTTGCACTCTACGATTTTATGTATAAATATTGTTCTCATAAGTATAAAATAATATTTTACAGGAATACTATAACGTCCGGAATTTTTATTCCGGACTTAGAGCGTTTTGTAGATCTTCCCGCAGGCACGAGGTGCCGAGTGCCGGGATTTATTCCTAAAATCCCGAGCCGACTCGTCGTTTTTTTTCCCTTTTTCGCTTTCCGACCCTTCGTTCCGAGTTGAGGTGACAAGAGGTCATTTCCGACCCCTCGTTCCAAGGTGAGGGACAAGACGTCAGGTGACCCTTTGATCCCCTCCCCACTTTTCAGCTCTTGTCCCCTCCCTCTCTCTCCTCTCTTCTCTTTCACGTTACTCCCTCTCCTCTCTTCCTCTCTTTGCTCTCTTTTCTCTTCTTTCTCCATGGAAGCTCTTGGTTATGGATTGCAGTAGAGGAGGATCAGATCTGTTGTGGTAAGCTTCTCCCTCTTCCTTCCTTCTCCTCCTTGGTTGCTTAACTCTTTCTTCTTTCCTCCTTCATCCATGACCATGGATGAAGCTTTGGAGAAGTTTTTACTCAAATCCTTGCATGCATGTGTTCTTAGCTCGATTAGGTCGTGGAGAGGAGTCTAAGATCAGTGGTTGGTGTTTGGAGAAGACCCAGCAAGGAGAGGAGGACATTGGAGCCAAGGATCCACGATCGAAGACGAAGAATACGAGTTTCTGCACCGAAACCGCGGGGGCGGATCATCACGGCCGCAGGGGCGGCAAGAGCCCGCCGCAGGTGTGGCTGATCATGGCCACAGGGGCGGCTCCAGGCTCCAGACCACCGCAGGTGCGGCTGACTAGTGCCGCAGGGGGCGGCTCCAGGGCGGCAGCAAGGCGCAGGGGCGGCTTCTGTGTTCCACAGGGGGTGCCAGCTTGACTCCACGGCTGCGGTTTCTGCAACAGTAGGCTTCTCCTCTCCCTTCCTCTTCGTTCCTTCCTTAGTTTTGTAGTTGTATCATGTTAGTAGCATGGCTAGGATGGATCTAGAGTAGCTTGAGATGCCACTTAGTAGTTGTGAACCTAGGAGCCCTTAAGGCTCGATGTAGTTGATTGTTATGAGTATGTTGAGCATGATGGACCTTCTAGGCTAGCTTGTTCCTTCTTGGCTGAGGTTTAAGATCATGTGAGGTTATAAGCTGTTGTGAATTGCTTTCATGTGTTGAGAGTGTGGTGAGTACCTTGGACCCTAGGATGCATTCCTAGCTTGAGGGTTAGGTGATCTTGCTTAGATCACTAGAGTGAAGTCTAAGACTTCTTGAGCGTGAGCATGTATTGATATGCATATCTCTTGTGAGCAGGTTGTGGGCTTCCTCCTTAAGGAAGCGAGAATGTTGTGATTTGAGTGTGGTGACGAGGTAAGTCTCCGGACTTACTTAGCTCGTATTTTATGTATTAGCATCGATGCGTGTTGGTGGTGTGCGTGTGTTATTGTTTATGTTATAAACAACTAAACCGGTAAATAGGACCACCGACTTTATATATTTTGGCCCAAGTGTATGATAACGGGCGGTGACATCATCTGCCTAGCTCTTGCGAGAGTCTAGGAGGTTCTCGGCGACTAGCCCGGGTGGGTTGTGAGACCCCTATTCTTTCGGGCCGAGATTGGCTTTGGGCCGAGATCGGCCAGCCGCACCCGCGGGCACTTGGTGCCGCCCCTGCGGTCCTGGCTCCCGCCCCTGCGGTTTCCGGTGGTTGCAGCCGTCTTCGTTGACCTTTGACCCGTGCTTTACTCTCTACCTTACTTACTCTTTCCCTTGGCTGATCAAGGGTTTGTTCTTCACTTTCCCCTCCAGCTTCCTTCACGTCCCCCTTGCTTCCTCTTCTTCTCTTCTTGACCTTGTTCTTGATCTTCCTTGGTTTTGGAAGTGTCTGGTGTGAGAGTTGTTGTGCCTTGTGGTTGTGATGCTTGTGTGTGTGTTGCTGAGCTTGAAGCCAGCCTATAAGACTTTGGTTCTGCTCTCCCCTTGCTAAGCCACAGCTGTGGTAAGCTCCTTTCCTTGTTTTCTACTTTCTTTCCCTTGGATTCTATCTTTCTAGCTTAGGATTAGATGCATGTTTAAGGATGTTGATGTTAGTATGTGTATGTATATGTATATGCTTAGTTTTGGTGAAGAGAAGATGTGAATTGCTCACGTGAAGAGTGAAAGAAGAACCGCAGGATTATCTTATGCACTGTCGCCGCCCTCGCGGCACCTGTGTCGCAGCGCCCGCGTTGTGCCAGCGTTGCCAGCGGCCCTTGTCACCGCCCCCGCGGCTATGTTCCGCCGCGCCCGCGGTAGCTGCCTTCCGCCCTTGCGTCCCTTGTGTCACGCAGGTACGTCTTGTTCCGGTTCTACCTAGAGTTAGGTAGATCCTTTCCTTTCCTAGTATGAGCGGTAGTAGCATGTTAGGTACGAGTATGAGGTTAGAATGAGGTTGAGTAGGGTCTCGTTTATGCCGGTTACGGCTTTGAGGTTTACGAGTTGGAATATGATCCTTATGGATCTCTTGGGTCTAGGTGTGACCCTGTTATGGATATGAGTGTGAGATATGTGTTATACCTTGCTTAGGCTGAGTTGATCTCCAGAGCGGAGCCGTTGGAGTTGAGTTGAGACTCCCGAGGTTGAGGTAAGTCCATAGGACTTACTTAGCTGCCATCTCTATATTGGATGTTGCATGAGTGGTGTATGTTTATTCTTGATAGTATGTGCTATTATGTTTACCGACCTATGGTATAGTGACTGCCCATTGTAGGGTTGTGACAGCTTTGCTCTGTCCTCCCGCGTGGAGACAAGGAGGTTCTCTGCGGACAGGCCAGATATGGAAGTGGGACGGGCACTTGCTCCACTCCCATAGGGTACACGGAAAGTGTGACCAGATCACCACTCCAGCTGGCAACCTCCCCGAGAGGCGAGGGTTATATACCTCGTGTCACATATGTTCATATTGATATTTATATATATATATGATTTGTGTGTTGGACCACTTATATAAAGATAATGAACCGGGTAAATGTGTGATATCATGTTGAAGTGCTTAGTATTTCTGATATGTGATTGTGCTTATGTTCATTCTTTATATGTGAATGGTTAGCTAACGGTTTCATACCGTGTTGTAGATCTTTACAGGTTAGGAGAACTGCAGGGTGATCCAGAGAGGGTGATCCGTTGAGGGCTCCGTACACTGGGATTATTATCATGGGATATGGGATATTTGATGTACGGTTATATGTATCTTTTGTACTCAGCTGTACTTATGTATTACCTTTTGGGATTTATATATCAGTTTTACGTTTTGTATTTAATCTATCGGTTCCTTGTTGTAAGATTCAGTGAAATTGTTGTCAGGCTAGGGTCAGGATCCATTGTGAGATCCTAGCCCAGTAGCACCTCGAGTCCTACGGATTTGGGGTGTTACACGGGTAGACGGTCGGATGCATCAGTACCATTCATTGCCGATAAGTAGGGACCGAGGCGAGACCACGGTGGTTCTCGTGTCACAAACCTAAGTTGAATTAGAACGGGATACGACTTAATAATAAAAAGATAATAAACCGGACTTGTGTGTTTTGGAGTATGTATGTGTTATGTGATATATGTGTGTATGTACCTTCACCTCTTTTCTAATGCTTCGAATATGAGCTAACGGTTTTAAACAGTTGTGTAGATGTCTTGCAGGGTAGGGACGCCGCCGAGTGAGGTGGAGGAGTGGACAGTCGGGGTCTCCGTACATTATAGGACGGGGACGTTTTTGGGGTTATGTCTTTATATTGTGGATTGTGGTTTATGTTAATACGGTTTATGTTTTCTTATCGGAGTTGTGTCGTTTTGAGGACTCGACTGAATTTCCACATTGTATCTTTACATTTCAGTTTCTCGCATACATTATAAACGGTTTGAGTTTTTGCCTTTATTTGTGCCTTGTTGGAAAGGTCCGGTGAAATTGTTGTCAGGCTAAGGGTCGGGACCCATTGTGAGGTCTCGCCCGTAGCATCCCGAGTCCCGCTGATTTGGGGTGTTACAAATACAAAGGTGGAAACATGTTCTTCCATAGCTATGCCTATTCATGGATTCAAATTTGTTCAATTTGAACACATTTTGGAGGAGTCGGTAGATCAATTTGACCTGATTGGTAAGTTTTGTGTTTTTTTTTCTAATATTATATTAAACAAGTCTAAAAATATTTTTATATTGTCAGTGTGAATTGCTTATATATTCTTATTTGATTCTAAGCCATCAAATCAAAGACAATTTTGGTTCCTCTAGACCACTTTGATACTATTTTATTTTAAATTACTTAATTATTTGTATTTTTACATCACGGGTATTTTTTGTAATTATTTATTTAATTTTGAATTCAGTACATTATTTACGTGTGTGATCTTTATTTGTTTAACATTATAAACAAATCTCGTGCAAGGCACGGGTACCAAGCTAGCGTGAAGAAGAAAGGAGAGATCTGCCATATCTATCTTACTAAAATATTTTTTAAAAAAATAGGAATTTTCCGGATGGTATCCTTGTGGCATGGGGTATTTCGGATTTAGCCCAACAATTTTTCCTTTTTCGGATAGTGCCCTTATAATTTTGTAATTTTTCGAAATATGCTCAAACCCGGTTCAATGAATAAGAACTAAAAAGTACATTAATTTAAACCCGATTTAAAGAAGGAAAGAGGGAAAAAAACATGAACCACCTCTCTCCTATCTTCGTCTTCTTCCTTGTGTGTTTCTCATCAACACCCCGATCCACAACCAAATTTTAAACAAAAAATAAATTTTCAAATAAGGTTGAAAATTTGGTAGTTTACTGATTAAATTTTAACATTAATCCATTTATTTGAATAAACAAATTAATTTGATAATTTGAGTCAACAAAAACCCTAAATTCCAAATTCAAATCACATCGGCTTCATTGTCAACTAAGGAACTGGGTTGATTGATTTGAAGAGTGATCTACTTTGAATGTTTTACTATTATTACTTGTAATTAGTGATGAAGGTCATGAAAAATGTGAAAGAGGAAAAGAATGAATAATGGAAGGGAGAGGATTTTTCTTTTTAAAGAGAGAATTATTCATAATGAATTGTCAATTTGTCATGGCCGAACATGTTAATTTAAAGGGGAAAAAATTATAAAAGGAAAAAAAAAAAGAGCAAATGATTTCACCAATATATAATTGTCATCTTTACAGAATATATAACTTATTCCATTGTTGATATATTAGTTGAAGTTTATTCAATTTGGAACAGAGCATGACGGGTACTTACAATGTTAGTGGTAGAAGATGACGGATGAGCGAGGTCATCATATTTTTGTGTTTTAAATTAATGTATTTTTACATTATTGTTCATTGAACCAGGAATGAGCCAAATTTAGGCATATTCAAGGTTCTAAAAGACGTAAGACGAGGACGGAGATGGAACGGAGAGGCACCGTCTACTGTCTAGACGGATTCTTGACGGTCAAAACGTTTTTGACTTATTTTAATATATTTCACCCTAAAGTTTTGTACAAAGTACTATAATTATATACAAATAATAAAAATTACAAGCGGATGTGGAGCAGTTCCCCTTTAAAAGACTAAGAATATACATCTATTATTTTCAAATTTTCACTGCAACACATCCACTATAATGATAGTGACTAATCACACACTGACACATTCAGATTTTATTCACTACTTTCAACTATAGCAAATCTATTGTAGTTATATACAAATATAAAATTACAAGGGGAGTCGTACTGGAAAAAAGACAGAATTATCGAGACATAGATAGGGAAGGAGAGAGGGACTGAGAAAAAGAGAGAGAAAGGGAGCTCTCGCACATAGAAAAATCGATAAAGAGAAGTGCTTGCACTGAGAAAAATCGAGATAGAGGGACCGAGGGAGGTTTCTAGTAGAGTCGTCCTCGTCTCAGAGTGACTGCTCACAGTCGCCGGAGATATCATCGCACTCGCAGTGAGAAATCGGGGGTGTAAGAATGGGTAAGTCTGAAACAAATTGATTTAGGGTTTGGTTTTACTAACTATATTACTTAACCGTCTAAACCGTCTAGACGGTTTAGGCCGTCCATACCCGTTTTGAAACAATTTTTCCCATCTTAAACCCGTCTTGAACCGTCCTGAGGCCGAAACCGTCCAAGAAGTCCCGTCTAGCACATTTTCGGGACGGACAGTTGTCGTCCACCGTCTAGACGGCCGTCTACGCTATCTTTTAGAACACTGGGCTTATTTAGAAAAATTCCAAAAAATTAAAGAATTAGTTAGATCGGTAAATTTGTAATTTAATTTTTATTTAAGTTAAAATATTTATTTTAAAATCTGACCAATAAGCACAATGGTAACAAAACCAATGCGGAAGGAGAGGTTGTAGCGGATCCTCACTCATAATTTGAAGTAAATTTTAACTCAAAATCACTTATATTCTTTTCAACAAATTACCTACAACATTATCTTTATGCAAAAGGTAAAATGTATTTCCCTTAACTTGAACAATCACCACTTTGTTTAGTTAATTTTTTTTTGGAAAAATAATCTAAAATAATAACGATAAAAATTAAAATCAAATTAATACCAACTTCAAAAAATATTATTAGCAACCCAAAATATCAACGTATTTACCAAAAAATAATATGACTTATTTTTTCGGTAAAAATATTGGCTTCGATGATGACGTGACAACCGATTTTTTACATGTTACCAAAAATTAGGATTAGATTAGTGATGTGAATTTTACTTTATTAAATCAAAATAATAGCATTTAACATATTAAAAAGTTGAAACTAAGTTAAAATTTATTTTAATTTAACTATTTAAAAAAGGGTAAAAATTCAATTTTTTGGAAACTTGTTTAGGAAAATTCGATTCAAAAAATTTTTGAATAAACAATAGAAAATGATCTTTTTATTTTAATTAGGGATTAAATAAAAGGATGAACATTTAATTTGTTTTTTTGATTTTTGGCCGGAAAACAAGTCTCATTATATTTGGGAATACAAGTCGTATTATATGTTGATATGTCTTGAATTGAGTTTATCTTTTGTTTGAGTTTTTTATTTTTAGTTCAGTCTTATACTTGACGTCCAAGTATAAACCTTTTAAATATAAACCTTCAAAGTATAAACATGTCAAGTATAAACCTGGAAAGTTTAAATCAGTCAAGTATAAACTTGTTCAAGTATAAACTTAGGGTTTTGTTCCTATATATATTGTAGGGTTTCATTAGTCTCATATCAAGCTGATCATTTGTTCAATCTGATTATTTGTTAATTTGAAAAATCTGGAATAACTTAGTTATTTCCTGATTATCCTCTCATCTGTATTCTGAAACTCTTCAATAAAATCTCTCTAAAAAGTAAAAGCAGCATTTATTGGGTTCATTGGTTTTCTATTATCTGAGAGAAAGATGGCTTCTTTCAACATGACAATAAACAAGTTCTCAAGGAGGAACAATTGTAGTATGTGGCAGATCAAGATGCGAGCAGTCCTAAAACAAGACTTATGGAGGCCGCTATCAAGAAAGGAATCCGATAAGAAAAAGAAAAAAAAAACAAAACAAAACAAAAAAAAACAATGTTGTTGAGATGGCCACTAAGGAGAATAAGGCGCATTCGACCATCATGTCGTGTCTCGCAAATGATGTCTTATGCGAGGTTTCAGATCAGGATACCACAACCAAACTGTGGTCGAAGTTGGAGAGCCTTTACATGACGAAGTCTCTCACCAACAAATTGCTTCTGAATCAACGTCTGTGCAGCCTAAGAATGCAGTGAGGTGCGCAACTTCGTGAGCACTTTGATCAATTCAACAAAATTCTTCTAAATTTGCGTAATATTGATGTTAAGATTGAGGACAAGAATGTTGCATTGATTTTGTTGATAGCTTTATCGTCATCATATGAGAACTTTGTTCAGTCATCTGTTGTTGGAAAAGATATTATTATTCTAGAAGACGTTAGGTATGCCCTTCATACTAGGGAACTACGCCACAAGGTGAATGAAATGGTGTAGGTAGGGATGGTCAGACATCTGGTTTATATACAAGCGGATGCAAGGGACAAGAAAATTCGGAAAAGAAGGACAATAAGCCGTATTTTTCAAAAAGCACTAAACATGATGACATTTGAAACTATTGCAAGGAGAAAGAGCGCTAGCAAGCTGTAAAGAGGATCAGGGTGAAGAAAGTAGAAATTGTTGATAATCCTGCAAGTTCCAACATTGTCTGGACTTGCTAAACGTCAGAAGTTGTTGAGTGCCCAAAGAAAACATCTAGATATGGGATTAATTAATGCATCTGGTATGGGCATTGACTAATGCATTTGGAGAAGAGTTGAATTAGGCATAAATTAATTCATTTGATATACATATGATATGTTTGTGAGGAAGAGAGTTGGTATGGGCATTGACTAATGCAATTTGATATATATGTGAGGATTAAAGTCAAGGGGGAGATTTATTGATATACCTTGAATTGGACATATATTTTGTTTAAGCTTTTTTTATTTGATTCAGTCTTATACTTGGCGCCCAAATATAAACCTTCCAAGTATAAATCTGTCAATTTTAAACATGTCAAACATAAATCTAGCATGTTTGAACCTGCTAAGTATAAACTTGCCCAAACATAAGGTTTTCTTCCTATATATTGTAGGGTTCTCTTAGTCTCCTATCAATCATAGTCTACTATCAATCTGATCATTTATTCAATCTGATTATTTGTTAATCTGTTAATTTGGAAAATATGGAATAACCTATTAATCATATGTTTATGCTCATATCTGTATTCTAAAACTCCTCCATAAAATCTCTCAAAAGTAAAGGTAGTATTCATTGGGTGAACCTTGAACTATGTTCTTTATCTGTGCACAAGTACATAAATGATTGTTTGTATCATTTCTAATTATTTTTAAAATTGATATTATTTTTAGTTTAATATTTATAGGTATATCATTTGAGGTTATTATTTCATTTTCTTATACTATTTTTCATTTTGGAAAAGTATTCTTAATATTTGAACAAAAGTCTTAAATGACTCTTTTGAACTTTTAGTGCATAAAAATAACGCCGTGAAATTTTAGAGAATATAAAGAAAGTGACAAATTTATCTAAGTAATATAAATCTCTCATCTTTTTTATACAGAAATTATACAAATGGATCACTTTAACTCTACAAGAAAAAAAAAATGTTTATAAACTTACTCATAACTTTTTAACATCAAAACAATACACCGGCTAAAAAATTTCATCTCAACACCTTTTTAAGCTTCACCCTAACTTATTTTACTAAACCAAGTATAATTTATATAAGGTTAATCATACATAAGCGTTAATGTTGAAAAGAGTTTGAATTGGTAACTGACCTGCTAGTGCTACCAAAACACGAATATTCACATACTGGTTTCCAAATTTCAAGGGTTGAAGAGACTTGAACCACCTATGAGGAATGCAATGGCAGTGACTATGGACAGCCAAAACAAAACAGATCCTGCAAATGACATATCTCCTTAGTTGGTAATGTATTAGACGAACCACAACTTCCAAGTGTAAACTTTTTTCAAAGATTTACCATTAGAAACTCCATTATCACTCTCTATCTTTGAAGAAGTAGACTGAGCTGAAGCAGTTGTGATTTTATCATCTTCAGATGCTACTATTCCCTGGAATTCCTCGCTCACGAGTAACGCAGCAAGGACATTCATAATTGATTCTTTTTTTGCCCCTTCAAGAGAAACATTATCTTCTTCATCTTCAACATAAGCCTTATATGTTAGGCGGAGAAGGACCTCACCACACTTCCCCTTTTTAAACAAACCCCACCCTCCCTTCAATTCAGCTACCTTGTCGGTCGGTACAGTGTCTTCCAGACTTCCCAGATCAATCTGGACACAAAATTGGACCAAAGGAATAATAAGAGAATATGTACAACACAGAATCCATATCATGCTATAACAGAAGAAATATTGCTAAGCTAGGCAGTGTATTAGATTCACCCCCGTTTGGTTGTAACTTCGGAAACGAAAACGGATTGAAAATGAATATAGTCTATATATGCTACTTGTTCATGAAATCATTTCTTGTGCTTTCATGCAAAATGCACTTGCTTTCCTCATTTTGTTCCCTATAGGGTATCAAAACAAATCAAATTATACTACAATTACTTCAAACCACAAGAAATGATTCCATAAAATTTCATGAACAAGGGTATACACATGGACTAGATTCATTTCCATTCCATTTCCGTTTTCGGAGTTGAAATAAAACGGGACCTTAGTGTATCCAAACATGCATATCCAAAAACTGCTCAGTAGCAGCTGTCCAAAGTCACTTAACCGATATTTCGGTCAAACACGAATTCACTGTAGTTTGGTGCGTGAACATATGCATAGTTATCAGTTCGGTTACGTTTTCAGTTAATGCACCTAAAATCGTGAATTGTGACTGCCATGTAAACCGAAAATATTCTTATCTCCATTTTGAAAAGTATTGGCTTGGCTAAACAAAAACTCATCAGTTTTCTGGTTTTGTTTTTCTTGGATACCGGCCTACAAGTAGGCAGTACTGATGAAACATTTTTTATCAGAATTGTAAATTGTGAACATAAGCCTATTCTCCAACTAATATCATAAATATGATCCTGGATCAGAGGGCTGAAATTTCAGAGCTTTAGTATATGGAATTATATTATTATGATGACAAGGAAAGTGAATTAATTGCTCTCTTTCAAGAAGTCAATTTGGAAGAGATTATATAAGAAGAAATTACAAACCTAACACGGTCACATTTACAAACTCGTTTATGCTGCCCTAATAGGCTATAGTTTAATAAATTAACCATTCATAGTTCAATCTTATAAACTTCCCAAAAACAACTACATTATAGAGAACAAATGTGCCCTCAATTCATATTTCACCAATGACAACATATATTAGATTTGGATTTTGCTGAACTTTCCATTTTGTCAAAAATCCTACATTTTAGATTTTTTGGCAGTTTATGTATACACCGCTAAGATGGAAAGTGGGCTTAACTATTATGTACATTCCGGACGCATAAGATAAGACTATTAGAGTAAACAAGTGGATACAAATTCCCACTAACCCCTATTTGGTTGCATCTCCGGAAATGGAATGAAAACAAATCTAATCCATATTTATATTCTTGTTTCTGAAAAGTTTTGGAATCATTCCTTGTGGTTTAAGGTAGTTGGAGTAGAATTTGATTATTTTGAAACCCTATAGGAAAACAAAATGGGGAAAGAAAATACATTTTGCATTGAAAATGAAAAAGCATTCACCGTAGAAATTAATTTTATGAATGAATAGTGATATTTTAAGTGAACTATATTCGTTTCCGTTCCTTTTTCGTTTCCAGAGTTGAAACCAAACAACCCCTAAAAGTGGTTGACATATGGACAAATAAATATGAGGGGGGGAAAATTACCTCTGCTGCACCAATTGTTATATCCGCAAACCAAAAGGAGTCTTTAACCTGAACAAACAATTTCTGTTTCCGGGGATTTGAAACAAGCATTTGGAAATCCTACAAATAACAATACAAAATTTGAGTTGGTATTTGTCCAATAATTGTATATGTCTCCGATCCAAGAAAGAAGAGGCTTGATATAACATAGGAAATTAGAAGGTTCACCTGATTCCATATTGGTTCACCTGGAGAACCGATCACAGTAGTTCGACTATTCTTTTTACTACGTATAGTTTGATCCCCTAATCTTAAAACAACATATGGATCTGTTTTGCCTGAAATGACATGTTTTCAAGTTACTAACAAAACGCGTTCACATCGACGAAGAGCATTATAAAGAATGAATCAGTAAGATGTTCTATACCAAGGTAAGGAGCAATTTTCAAAAATTCTTACCGAACATATATGGTAGATTGCATGCATCAACAAGAGTGACTGAGAGCTCTCCACTATAATCCTTATTTTTTTCATTTATCACTCCAGACTTGAAATCATTGGCCACGAGGCCGACTGCTTTACCCTTCTGAAAATCTAAAACAATCTTCTTGGGACGGACAAATAACCGAGGTAGATCTTCAGTTAGGAGTTTTGTTAAAAATCTGTGGAAATATCAAAAGGTTTAAACTGAGTTATTGTTGGCAACGTTATTGCATTACAATGATGACACTGAAAGTGCAGGAGATTGCACATAAAAAATGCCAGTATGAGGTATATTGTAAGATTTATTAGGTGCCAAGTGTGGGACTTCAAATGTGTGAGTTACAATTATATGTTGCCTATCATGCTGACAGAAAAGAGACATTTCTGAAATGTATTACGTGAAAGTGATAAGTGAATGATTTACTTTAGGATCAAAATTAAGCATAATATTTTTTTAACAGTCGTAACATGAAGTTATAATTAGTTCAATCAGAACCAAACAAATTATAATCATAATATAAATATATTTTTGATAATAAATTATACAGTCATGTTGTCATGTACCGAACTAAGAAATCGGGCACCTTACAAAAGCCCCTTCTCTTTGTAAATATAAGAACTACCCCCGTCAAGGAGAATAAAAAACTGAAAAAATACTCATGTAAGCTAAAAACTTTTGTTTGCATTTTCCTTTCCCTTTTAAGTATATAATTTATTCCTTCCTTAATATTCAAGTTTAATCATATAAAATACCGAACCATTTGATACAAGTACACGTAAAATGTAATCAATTTAGCAATCAAGAATCTCCAGGATAATAGAGGATATAATAAGACAAAACGAGGACTTACATGGAGAGTATGGGGATTGCTGGGTCACGAGTATAGACAAAAGAGAGATGTTAACAATTAGGATAAATAAGACAGAAAATGTACGCTAAGCAAGATAACTTCTGTACATCCAGAGAATACAGATAACTTAAGGAATTATAAATCCATGAGAAGACAACACATCACATGGACCATCTATCTCCTCACACAAGATATGAGATTTTGGGGATTGCAAAGTGTTCACAAAACCACACAGTCTTCTCCATGCCTCTCTGATTGTGCATTCTCTTTCATGGAGGGGAATGAGGTATTCCATATTAGGTAGAACTATTTTCCAACACAAAATTAACTTTGAACTAAGCCAAGTGTTGAATCATCTGGTAAATACAGCAAGAGAAGAAAATAACCAAAGGAAAAAGAAAATCAATTTCCTAGTGCCTAAAAGGGGGGAGAGACATAAGTCACATTACTAGTGAAGATACATCAAGAATCCAGTATAAAGAGGCGGATGAAATTAACAGAAGGGCTCAGAACAATGAGCAACATAAATTAAAACAACAGAGTCCGCGTCATGAGATGTATCTTTCATTCATATGATATAAGGCAAGCAATAGTGTTGCAGAGAGAACTGTAATTTACCCATTAAATTGAATAACCGGAATGCTGAAAGCTCAAATTTGATTTTTGGCAGAGCAACAAAGGCCCATGAGACACCACCAACCCACGGCTCTGTAGGTATTAACCGCACCTTTACCCAAAGTTCCCCATCAATATCAAAATCACGAACATCAGCTGGAACGACAATGGGGACAATGCCAAGTTTCAAAGATAACATTAGGAGCATACGAGCACCACCAGTATAGCGAAGGCCTATTTGGTACCTAGATGGTATTTTATATTCATGAAAACACAAATGGTCAAATGTAGCAAGTAATTACTTTTATGATACCTAGTTAGGAGACTAAAATCTAGTTAGCAGACGAATACCATACTTAAACATCATCAAACTTGAAAATTTATAACTTAACAAACACACAGGAAATCCCTTTTCCTAAATGAAGTGACATAGCATTCTTGGTTCATTCTTTTATTCTTTATTCGTCCTGTTTATTGAATGTCTCATTCCTTCATCTAGAAGATTCAGAGAGATAGATACTTGAACTTTTTCCCTTTTGTCCTCTAAAATAGGATGGAAAATAAATATAACCTATCACTAGAGAGATTGATATTGCTCCCTCCTATCCTACAATTGAATTTCAAGGGACTGATCTGTGAGACTGACAGGAACTTCAAAAGAAAGATGCTACAAATAGGAGAGCAGTGGAGGTTTAACATGTCTGTACAGATCATTAAATGAAGATTGAAATATATTATTCATTCATGCGTGATATTAGAACTTCTTTATCTAAATGTCTACATACGAATTCCTCCTTCCCAGTGCAGCAATTTTCCTGCATCTTCTAAAAATGGTTATAAGGTCCATTGAAAGCATCTGAACCTACCTTAGATGATAATGATATGGATAAACTTTGTAGTTTGTACAGTCGAAGGCAGCAATATACACGAAAACTTAATCATTATTGAATCACTAAAACAGGCATAATGCTTATAAAATGAAACAAAAGTCACGACTCACTGCAAATCATTAGCACGGCGAGAGGTCCTGCGTTCAACACTTCGAACCGCCAAGGGTTCATCCCCCAAAGAGAACTGCTTCACTTCCACCCTCTGGACATAATCCGGCTTCTTGAGATCGTCAATGACAGGCTGAAGCAGACCCACAATCCAATTCTCAAGGCCACCCCTATAAACCTTCCATAGCTTCCCCAAAACCATATTTACCCACTCCACAGATTCCTTTCTCTGCCAATCCTTCTCCAAGAATGTCGAAAAGTTTGTTGGAACCTGAGGCCGTATCAAGGCGTCTCTTTCTAACCTCAAACTCTTCACCTTTGTCCATACCTTATCAAATCCAACTCCAACAAAAAAGAAGAACACAAACAACCCTATAATATTGCGATTAATTCGGGGAGACGGAAGAGGATGGATAACTCCTAACTGAGTCCTAAGCTTATCCACTATAGGATCCTCCCTAAAACTAGCAAAATTACCACCGGAGCCCAATTGCAAGTGCTCCCGTGTCAAAAGATCCCCATTATTACCATCCAATTCATTTGAAAACCGCTTGATAACAATGCTCTTGGTACCTCTTGTCGTCAAATTCGCAACCTTACTATCAAAATTAGGGTTTCCAGTACCACTACCACCTCCATTTTCACCATTACTACTAGCAAAAACGTCTAAATTCCACTTCCTATGAAACCTATTGTTGCTAAACACAAAACCTACATACTTTTTGGTTCTTAAACCACTTCTACTGATTCGATCGGAATACCTGACACTGCTCCACTTACACCGGGAAATTCGGGGGAAATTGGCAGGTGGAGCAGCAAGCGAAGATGCAGAAAGAGATTGCAAAATCATTTAGAAAATGATGATGCCAGGGAGAAGCTTGGAATTTCGGAATAAGCATCACCATGCGCGTAGAGCTGAGAATCCGTTGATTAAACCAATAAAATTTAAATAGCCAAAGACCAATCTAAGATTGAACGAATTATGTATGTCTTGTTTCAAATCAGAGCGGAATAATGGGAATTTGGTGAGGATGAGGAAGAGGGGAGGGAAAAACGAAAAAGGATTGAAAGAGAAAGGTGGCTGGTGGGCGGGAGAGGGAGAGAACTTAGAAGTAAAGAAGTCGGAGAAGGATGTGACAATGTAAAATGTGTGTAATTGTGAACGAGGCAAAATTTGGTGGGAACGAAAAAGTTATAAAGCTACCGCCTTATCTATTGAACTCGTGAAGCTAATTGCATGGCTGATTACCTCGTCAATTTTGCTTTTTCATTTTGACATTGATTTTTACATTTTTGTTGACCCTCACACGAGGGAGCAGTGAATATTATTAATTCCGATTAATTTCGATGTTAGTGTCGGGTTATCCCCCGTTTGATGACTATTTAGTCATTTTTTTTATTAATAATAAGCGCGACTAGATGCGCCGGAGACACCGAATCTCCTTCTAATCAAAAAAAAAAACCTTCCCTTTTTTTTCGTCCTTCGTTAGTTAAAATTTTTGTTACGGGGTGAATTTTAAGATGGCAGATCTTATTTACGTCTAAAATATTATCAGCATAAATAATTAATCTATACGAGTAACATGTGTAGAATTGGGCCGGCGGTTTTTTTTACTTCTTTTAAAGTTGACGTTTATCTATGTTTTTTTTTTCACCAATCATTAGTCAATAATTATTATTATTATTATTATTATTATTATTATTATTATTATTATAATACGTAGAGCTAATGTAGATTTAATTATAAGCCACTCATATTATTTAAATTTTAAATTATGAATAAATTTTAGACTAAATATCTTCAATTAAATTATATAGCCGAGTGTAATTAAACTCTAAAAAAAGGCCGTTGATAGAGGTACCGGCGAAAATTTTTATTTGTAACCAAAATTACGAACTTCGCGTGTGTAGTTTCGCTTTTTCTCTCCGGATTTTAACTACGCATATAGAGTGCGTAGTTGGAGCCGAGGTGAAGTCGGAACAAGCCGATAAACTACGCTTCTTGGAAGCGTAATCGGAATTCATTTTTTAAAAAAAAAAAAAAATTACTACTAGGCATACCAAATGCGTAAATGATTTTTTTAAAAAAAAAAAACAACTACTACTACGCATACCAAAGGCATAGTAGTAGGTTGTTTAAAAAACAAAAAAAAAAACTACTATGTACTACTCTTACTACAAAAAAAAAAAATTACGCTTATGGAAAGCGTAGTAGTAGTTTTAGCTTTAAAAAAAACTACTACTACGCTTCTAGTGTAGTTTTGTTTTTGTATAAAAAAGAACTCCAACTACGCTTCTCAAATGCGTAGTTTATCGGCTCGAACCAGCTCTGTCTCGGCTCCAACTACGCACTTCAAACGCGTAGTTGGAATCCGGAGGGAAAAGGTGAAACTACGCACGCAAGTCCGTAGTTTTGGCGTCAAATAGCGATTTTTACCGGTACATTTAGAAACCACGTAAAAAAATCATACAAGGCAAATTTAAAAGGGAGGAGTCCAAATTATTATGCTTGTAATTATATAATTATTAGACTAATGATTGATAAATGATTGGTGACAAAAAGCATTGATGTAGATGCGCATGTTGTGCGTCAACTTTGGAAGAAGCCCAAAAAAAGTCGGCGGTCCGATTCCGCACATGTTGTTTGTATGGATCAAACATATGCGCAGCTAATATTTTGGGGTGAAAATAAGATCCGCCTTTAAAAAGGGAAGGAGTCCAAATTATCATGCTTGTAATCATATAATTATTAGACTAATGATTAAGGACAAAAAGTATGGATGTAGATGCACTACTTAAAGTTTATAGCCACATTCCCTATCCATAGTATGTGTGATACTATTTCTTTAGAAACCACACATTCAGTTTGCACAAATATCCTATCCTAATCATTTGATGATAGTATAAACAATCAAACAATGAAATATCAGTTTAGAGTAAATCACAAATTCTAGAGTATAAAAGAAAACGGAGAACACTTTGCAAAGGTAAGTAGACACATATATAACAATAACATTTCTGCCTAAAAAAAACTCACAAAATATGTCATATAATTAGTGTGATTTTATTCGGTCAGACACATTATTACGAAACATTCAGTCCGGGCGCAACCATAGTGGGACTACACGTTCCGGTCGCTACGCGAGCGACTGCACCCCTTTTTTAAAAAATTCTAGGGGAAAAATGAGGCGTAATTGCGTTGTGGCCGGGAGGTGCATTGCCACTACGACTGTGCCCTGAATTTTACTTGCTTTCTCCATCTCATTTTGACACATGAAAGCTCTTGACACACTCGCATTTGCGAGTGTGGGGCGTAGTTACAATGCGCCAGGGAGACACACTCGTAGTGCGAACATGTTATCTCCTTCCTTTTTTCCGAATAACAATCCCGTAGAATTACATTTCATTTGTGTTTAACAACTCAATATTATTGATGCATATCAAGGTTAATATCTAAATTATATGATTAATTATAATGATAATTAAGTTGTAAACTTATTTCCGGAGACTCAAATGTCAATAAAACTGTTAAATGCCAAACAACTATATGTTTCTTCAAAACATTTATTTTAACTCGTCAATGCCTTAAATGTAACGTCCGGAAATTTTTTAGAAAATAAATATATAGTGTTGTTTCACTTTCCGTAAATTATTCTACGAAAAGGTTCGATAAATTTTCCAACCGTAAACCGTAAATTATTTTTACGGGAATGTCGGAAATATTCCGACCCGTAACACCCGTTACGGAACTACTTTAACGAGTTGGTTTCCGCACCGTTTTCCTTTTCCTTCCTTCCTCTTGGAAAATCCCGGCCTCGAAACGATCTCAGCCGAGACCGACGCCCAACAGCTGGCTTGTGGAGCGTGCCGCCCAGCCTACTCCCCGCCTAGCCGTGCCTAGGCCTACAGCGTGCCGCCCAGCCTAGGCCGACCCCTCGCTCTTGCACCCGGCCTCCCTCTCTCCTCCCTTACACTCCTCCCTCCATGCTTGCACTCCCTCACTCCCGACGCCCAGCCACCCCGTTCACTCTTCATCTCTTCTCTCTTGCTCCAGCCGGCCGCCCTTCGCGAGCACCGGAGTCACCACCTGCCAACACGAGGAGCAGAGCCCTCCTCGGCTTGGCCGGTCGAAGCCCGAGAGCCGTCGACGCCCCCGCTTGCCTCCCTCTCTTCTCTGCCACCGCCAGGGAGGCCTTGCTCCGCCGTGCCTCGCCTGCACGGGCCTAGTCGGAGCCTCCGACGCCAGTCCTTCTCCTTCGGCCTCGGGTGAGCAACAACTCACTTTTCCCCTCCACTGCAGCGTCCTCGCCGGAGCTGGAGGCCCGCCGCCACCGTCGGAGTGAAGCCCGCGACTCAGGCCGTCCAGGGAGACCATCGCAACCACCTTGCCACCGCCCTAGCCTCACCGGAGAAGCGGTGAAACCGCGGAGACACCACTGCAGAATCTCGGCCGAGATTTCTGGGTAATCTCGGTCGGCCACCCTCACTTTCGGTATAATTACGCTTCGACCCCCTCAGTTTATATTAATTGCAGATTATGCCCTTATGCCTTAGGAAGTGCAGATTTGCCCGGAATATACGTTAGCGAGTTTCTAACCTCGGAATTTAGAAACGGGTTTGATGTTAGGTTCGATATGTTATAGTTTTACGATCAAATAACGTATGGCGAATTGGATAGTATCATGCTAGGTCCGGATCCCGATAAAAGCCACGAATTCGTATCGATCCATATATGCTTAGTAGTATCATGATAGGTTGAAAATTGCATAACTTAGTGGAAATGCCAAGTAGCGGTTTTTGAGACCTTAGGAGAATGTGAGGAGCGGGATTAGACCTAGTAGGCTTTTATGTCGTGATTGACGGTAATTATGTTGGACTTTAGGATTCGGTCCTAGAATGGGAGTCAAATGATCCTGCGTAGGTCATTTGTGTAGAAGTCTTAGACTTCTCGAGTTGAACGGGTTTTTATGATACCTTGTTGTGAACAGGTTGAGTACGCCTTCCCAAAGGAAGCGTGAGCGTTTTGTGAGATAGCGTTTGGGACGAGGTAAGTCTTCGGACTTACTTAGCTCGTATTTTATGTATTAGTATTGTTGTGTGTTGGTGGCGTGTGTTATTTTATGTTATAACAATTAAACCGGTAAATAGGACCACCGACCTTATATGTATATTCTGGCCCAAGTGTATGATAACGGCCGGTGACAATACTGCCTAACCCTGGGGAGGTCTAGGGGATTCTCGGTGACTAGTCCGGCGGGTCAGATGGTCGGGTGCATCCGTACCATTCCTTGCCGGTAAGTTGACTGTCCCGAGGCGAGACCATTGGAGTCTCGTGTCACAACCGAACTTGAACTAGAATGAAATACAACTTAATAATAAAAGATAAGAAATCGGACTTGTGTGATTTATGTTATGTGTAATGTATGTGTTTGTGCCTTCACCGCTTTCCTATTATCTAGAATATGAGCTAACGGTTTAAAACCGTCTTGTAGTTGACTTGCAGGTTAGGGATGCCGCCGAGTGAGGTGGAGGAGTGGACAGCCGGGGGGTCTCTGTACATTATAGGACGGGGATGTTTGAGTCATATTTCATGTCGTCTTTTATGGATATTGTCGTATGTTAGAACTCGGATTTATTTACGTTGTTTTGAGGACTCGGCTGAGTTTCCAAGTTGTAGTTTCGTACTTTTCGTTTCCGCATACATTAAAAACATATTTGAGTTTTCGACCTTTATTTGTGTCATGTTGGAAGGTCCGGTGAAATTGTTGTCAAGTTAAGGGTCGGGACCCATTGTGAGGTCTCGCCCGTAGCGCCCCGAGTCCCGCGAATTTGGGGTGTTACATTAAAATAATGAATTGTCCGAAGGAGTTTTTTTAAAAAAGCTCAGAAACAAATAATAAGAAGTCAGTTCACGAACATCATAAATCAATAATAGGCTTATATATCAAGGTTTATTTAATAAAAATGAACTTTGTATTTGTTAAATAAAAATTGTAAGAGAAAGGGTTTCACTCAAAACGAATAAAAATGGATTACATTTTTTGTATTTGTTAGATAATTTAGCATTTTTTATAAATTTTTATTTGTTTCCGAAAAATCGCAATGGAACTCATACGAATTTGAAAGTTTTTCCTGAATGACTTCGGGGTGAAAATCCGAAAAATCTGTAATGCAATAAATATTTTAGAGTTGCATCAAAAAGAATTGGCATGCTCTCGAAATTAAATATAATCTTTCATTATGTAGACAAAAAAAAGTTTGATCTAGTTAAAAGAATCCAAACGAAGTTACAAAGTTAATAAAATTAAGAAGAAACAGATTTTATGTGTACATTCCTATTACAAGCTTTCCACTAAATAAGATAATATGTGAAATAAATAAACAAAACAAACACCTAAACGTTTTAGAGTAAACAAAGAACATAGTTAATGATTTTTATATGGTTATAATATATTTGATTGATCTGATTACAATAACAACATATCTCGTAAACTGAATGATCATAATTAGCATACAATATTAATGAATTACATATATAATAATAATAATAATAATAAATTAATAAATTAATTAAATACCACGTAATTACTTACACATGCATGTATAGTGAAACACTCAAACACATAATAACTTTTTTTTCCAATGGTAAATAAAAAATATCTTACCATATATGATAAAATATCTTGCCATATATGATAAATTTTTAATTAATTAGTCGATTCACCTAATCTAACCATTCAATACCTACGATAATAATATATATTCATATGTATGTTGAAGTCTTTAGATCCAAAATATACTTCAAAACTTAAAGGAGATACAACAATTTAAAGATCTAAAATGGCTTGTATAGCAAAATTGTTGAGTGTGATGTGGATGATATCTCTAGTTATGTCGATGCTTGTAGTTTCTTCCAACGGACTAGGTCTCGGTATTTGTCTAGTGACTTGTGTACAACAGTGCAAAATAGATCCTTTTTGCCTTGTTTCTTGCGTGAAATCATGCAGAGAAATTCCTTCGCCTCCTATTTCATCCCTTAAAGAAGATGAAGTGCCCCATATGCAGAGAAATTCCTTCGCCTACTCAAATTGACATCCTAAGTAAAAAATTCTAGTTCACACTTCTTTCGGAAATCGATCAAGTGCCCCACTGTGACCTGCGATAAAACACTTCTACTAATTCCAAAATTTCCGAGAAAAATTCATAAAAGTACTATGCCGTGTCTACTCCTAGTTAGGATAATCAAAATCCAAAAATACTAAACTATAAGATCCATACGAAAATCCAAAGTTGCTTCCAAGATCACCAAAATACATACTTAGTCATATTTCCTTAAAATTTCAAAAACTACATTAGATACCCCACTTCACAACATCATAAGTCTAAATCTAACCATTTGATTGTTTCCAAATTTTAATACCATAAGATACATATATCCATCTACAACATATTAAAATTTCAAAAATTAAAAGATATCTCTAAGTCATCGAAACTTGCTACTCAAGTTAGCTATTTATTCACTTTTCCTGAAACTACTATGCAAATCCTATAGGTCTTGAGTTCGAATCCTATAACTTACATTAACTGAAACAGATCTCAATAACCTGGAGACCACGGCTCAATACTCACTAGACACAAATTCCACATTTAAACATGAGAATCTAAAGATCAAGTCCTATGGGCAACGAAATTTGCAAAAACCGTGAACACATGATCTAGTGTTCGATCCTCTCCAGCCTCCAAACTAAACAACCTATTAGTATCATTTTATGTGTACACAACCACGTAGGGAAATCTTTACATGAAGAGAGGAAACAACTCACTCCCAACACTCCCAATGGCTCACTGATTCCTTTAGCCAAGTCCCGACGGGTCGATCATGTCTTCTTGGGCAAGGCTCGTGGCTGGACATGGCTCGACTCGACCGAGTTCAAGAAGAAGAGGAAGGTAGTGAGTAGTTTTGCGTTCAGGGCTTGCAACACATACAACGAGAAGAAGCTGCTTACCTGACTCGGCCGAGGTGAAGAGAAGCAATAAACCGTTCCTCACTGCGCTGCCCTGGGGTTGAAGATGAGAATGAATTGCTCTCCCGATCACTGGTGTTAAGTAAGAGGAGAAGACGAGAAAGAGGGAGAGCAGAGATAGTGTGTTTCACTTGCCCATAACTTGGAAATAAAATAAACCAACTAAAATAAAAATAATAATAAATCATCATGCCAAGGAGGTGGACGGTTCGGACGACGAATCTTCCACCACGGGCCTCATAGTATTATATCATCGGGCCAAGATGACGGATGAGCCGGAAGACATATCTTGCTCCATAGATAAACTCGTAGGATTTCTAGGTGACAACTTGTCGGGCATCTTCCCATTAGATTCGGGCTTTCGTGCGAAATGTAAAGTTGTAGCTCTCTGAAAGAACTTCAAAAGTAGTGCTTGTGTATTCTATATCTAACCACATTAGCGGGAATATCAATTTTACGAAGACATTGCAAAGTTATCATGGAAAACATATCTCGGATCACATCACTCATCGTCCCAGCAAAACGTTCTTCACAGTTTTTCAATTGTTCAATTCCGATCAATTTCTCCCCCAATTCAATACCATTTTCAACAATTTCAATCACTATAGCTTAATTTAACATTAATCAACCAACTAAACCCGAATCCGAAATTAAAAAAAAACGAAACGAGGGAATCAATTTCTTACATCAAGAACGGAGAGCTTGTGTTTCTCAAATTGTCGGGCTTCCGCCGCCGAGGTCACTTTGGTGATTTGTCAGCCTCAGGGTTCAGTATTTCGTTCGATGACTATTAGCTCAAATTGGTAAATTTCAAGAACTCCCCCCCCTTCCCTCCTCGTTATAGTAAACATTGGCCGATATTGGTAACTTTCAAGCTCTCCCTTTCCCAGTTTCCCCTCCGATGCGGGGTTAACAAATAGCATCATTTCAACGTCTCACAGTTTAGAATCCTCCCCTAATTTTTCCGCCATCAAAATAGGGCACAAACAAAAAAAAACTTCACATCCACCTTCATCAACCTTCTTTGATTCCGCTACTTTTGATATCATCGAGCTTCTCCCCGTCTCTCGGTCTTCTCCATAGCCATCGAATAGCTCTCAATTCCAGAGTTTGGTGATGGTGGCACCGGCAGTGCTGCAGTTTCGTCGTCGGCGACGGAGTTTCTTTTTGTAGTTTAACAAACGAATTTAGGCTTTGGTTCAATTGTAGATTAATGATGATGATTACTCCTACTCCTCAATCAATTAACAACGACAACAATGAAGATGATGTCAATCATCATCATCAACACCATCAGCTGCCGTCGCCGCTCTCTCTGGCTCCAATCTCTGCCTTTTCTTCTCAGCATCGGTGTCGTCACTTTTCTGGTTCTGTCTCCGATCAAGGATTAGGGCAGCCGGCGGTTCCTATCGCTACCATGCATCCTTCGGCAACTGGTGGTAGTGGTGGTGGTGGTGCGATTGGGGATGTGGTACTTGCTAGAGTTAGATTGTCGGACATTTCTGCCTACGATGGAGCACCTACTGGTGCATATTTGAAGGCCGTGGAGGCGTTGTCGGGGTCGCTAATGAGGTACAACGCTGCGTTGTTGGAACTTGGAAGTGAAGATGCAGCTGTTATGCGCTGCGGATTGGAGTCCACCAGGTTATATTTTCGGAGTAGGGCTCTCGATGGAGGAATGCGTGGTGGGAGTTTTGGTAAAACTGGAAGTAAAGGGTTATACATGTATAGAGCTGGAAGGTAATTTCTCTGACAATTGCTTTATAGTTCTGTGTTAATCTTTCTGACTCTCACTTACTTTTTACTTGGTTAGTTGTTTGCTTTTGTACAAATGATATTTGAGACATTCGGTCTGGGTTTCTTGACGTATTTATACAAACATTTGAATCTTATGGAGCATGTTTGTTGTAAGTGACATGTAGGCATATAGCTATGATTAGGGCTTTTTTATGTGTAGCGTGCACTTAATACTTATGCAATTAGATTTGTATTCGTATGCCTACTGGCCTAGCCCTGAATTGTAAATTTAGAAGTTGACTATGTTTCAGTTCTTGATATAGGGCTTTGGAAGATATTGACTTATCCCCTCCATGCATGGCTGAAATTTTTAAATGCATGGGAAAGGCTGCTCGAGTTTCTCTGTCTGCTATTGCCAGGCATCTTCGTCTTCGTAGCGAGTAATGAGAGATGCTCCCTCTTTTCTATTTTTCTTTTGTTTGTTGGGTTCTACTACCTTATAATGATCCCATGGATATTCTATGTCATACAGTGTCTTCAATCATATGCTTGATGATACCCCTTTACCTGTCAATGAGGCATCCTCTTCAGTGCTTGTTGCAAACTACTTTCATGCATCCATGCAAAATGGAAAAGGGGCTATTGGAGGTGGGAAGCCATCAATAAATGGTGAAGTTGAGAAGAGTTTGTTGACACTTATTTCTTGTGATAGTCCTGGCCTTCAGGTATTAATTTTAGCACTGCGTGGTGTCTGTAACAAGGGGTTGAAATCCCTTATTATTAACTCCGTCAATAGAGTTGAGGAAATCTCAAACTTTGATCTAAATGAATGTATTAGATGTAGTTAGTCTACACTTCAAATGTCAAAGAAGGAAAGAATACGTATAAAAAATTGAAAGAATCTCCCGTCTTCAAACCAATTATTCTTTCTTCCTCATTTGCTTCTCTCTTGCCACCAACACTTTGCTACAAAACTGCCTTCAATCCCGGTCTCCGACAGTTTATGTGATAAGGTGCTACTGAGGGTGATTTCCACTGACCAGTGAATAATATACAACTGCCAAGTTTTATTTTGATAGCACCAAAACTGAAAAATACAAGAGAAGATACAACTGACGAAGGGAATCAAGGGATTAATCTTGTAGTTGCAAGATGAGAAAAATAACGAAAAAAAGCAAATTCAAATTGTTCAAGACATAATTAGTTCTCAAATATGAAAAGATCATTAATTGGTGGGAAAATTGAAACACTTTGGAAGCTCTTCAAGGTTTCTGCATCTAGTATATGATAATCTCAAATCTTTTGATTATTTATATTACTCAGTGATTTCTGTCAGTTGTTTTTTCCTAGGTTTGTGATCCAAATGGCCGTTGGTATGTAGCAGATAATGGATCGACACCTGGATGTTTTTTGTTATTAACAGGGAGGGCACTTAGCCATGCTACTGCAGGTCTTCGTCCTGCTGCCTTATATCGAGCTGCTTTTGATATTTCTTCTACCGCTGGTCCAAGTGGGAGGTATTTCTACACTGTAAAACTTTACAGGCAATGGCCACTCTCAGAATTTATTAATATGAACTTGTAACCAGTTCCTTAGAGGGCCTTTTGTTTTCCCTGTATAGAACACCCAAAGGGATACAAATTCTATGTAATGTTTAATTGTTTTCCAAAGGTTATTACTGCATTTATTGGGTACATCCAACCATGCTTGGTTAGCTTCGTTTTGTTACTGATGATAAGCTTTTTAGAAGAATAACACCTTTCACCATTTGTAGCTCGTCGAATCTTGGTTCCCTCTTACATAACTGCCTTTGAGCATCCCTCAAATTTGATTTTTCCATCACTGGACATTCTCCTTGGCTGGTCCTTTTATTATTGTTTTTTGTGCTGTCCTGATGTTTGACCCAAATATTTGTTAATTGCTATGTTCTGTCTGGTGCCCTTGCAGAACATCGTTAGCATTTAGGCTTATGCCACAAAGCAATGCCATATTAGATTGCACTCCACTCACTGCAGCTGGTCATATTATTCCTCAGAGCTATGGGCCCATCTCTGTAAGCCAATTTATGGACGATCTTTCTGCTGAAGAAGATGTTTTGTGCAACCATGCTGAGATTGCCTATGTAAGTCCTTAAGAAGTTCAGGATTCAGAGAACGGTGCAAAATTGGTTTTAGATAATATGCTAGCTTCCTCAAGCATCTTAAGATATGAATGCAGTATACACATTTTAATTTATCGAATTCAGATTCAACCTAAAGTAATTGGCTTTTGCTCATCTCATTACCTTTTAAAAATTTCCTGATGTGGTAGAAATTATTATGGTAAGAATTAAACCTAGAACTTAATTTCTATAAAGTGAATGGTGGATGGAGATGTTGAATATAAAAATCTTAAGAAACTAGAATCTGGCACTGCATAACATGTGCAATGTGCTTGTTTTACATCAATCCAGTGCCTTTTTCTTTCCATTCCTTTATCGTGCTTGGTTCATTTAACATTTGAAAGTCTTTAGTGAAATAAAAAATTTCCAGGACCTTTAATCCTAAAAACTTCATTTTCCTGTTAACAGTTGTTCATAACTGTATATACTCAATCTTAGATACTGCCAGTGGCTTGGTGCAAGATAATTGACACAAAAGAGACAGAGGGTTGTGAATATGTGCCTTGAATCTATAGAGTGTGGATTAATAGAGATGTATCAAATTGTGATCTAAGAGAGAATGAGAAGTGTTTGGTCAATGGGCAATAAGTTTTCTGAATCTAGGAATAAAAGATTGTGAGAGGGAAACATACCAATTTCTGTTGTGTTGGGAGCGGATTTAGGTATAAACTCATGTGCTGCTATCATTAATTGCAGCCACAACATGGTTTCATATAATTAGCATAAAAAAAACAATTTATGATACAGGGACTTGTTAGGAAGAGGTTTTCTATAGGGATTTACCATATTCCTTTAGTTCTTTTGAAGGCATATATGCTGGACCAAAGAATATGGTACCTATTCAATGTCAGATATAAGAGAAAAGTGAATAGTTGATTAGCAATTAACAATCTTATAAACACCCATTTATAGGTCAACTATTTGTGGAAACTACCCTCAGAAGCATGAATTTGTATTGATCGGGGTATTGTCCTTAAATGAATTTATAGGTGATAAAAATTATTTGTTCATTTAATAGCAGTTTTAGTTTTGTGATATGGTTCAATTGATAGGTCTGGTAAATTACCAGTGTACAGAATGTCTTATTTTGCACACTCAACTTCAGGTTGACCGCAATCATTTAAACAAGGAACCTTCATTGAGAAGTGTGCTTTCAGATCCCCTTTCGTGAGTTCTTCCTTCCTTTCCTTCATTCATTGCTTACTGTTTTCGTACATGTTCATACTTCACTGTCTTACTTTGACAACCAATCATTTGCAAACGAGTTCGAACTTAAGCAACTGGATAAAAGTAGTGTTCTAAATGTAAGGTTTAAAATGAACAAGAAAGGAATGAATAATTATGAAAAGAATTATTCTGGCATTGGTTGGCTTACCTTGTACTCATGGAAGAGACATTTGATGATGTGCAAAGTATCACCTCCTCCTTCCTGTCATTTTTGCAGCTAAAGAGTGCGAGCATTTTGTTCTATTTCCTGTTTGTTGACCAACTGTTAGCGGTTGCGCCCAGGCACTATGTTTCCTATGTCTAGGTTAGCTTAGATTCATCTTTATCTAGCGAGATGCATTCACTGACATCTTGCTTTTTATTCCTGGACTTCATGGGCCCAGGGAAGATACAGGATCTTTATCCTTGTAACTAGGTCTTTGTGAGTGCTTGTTGTGGGCTGATGGCAACACTCCCTATATTTTGTCTTAAAAGGATTAGTGGAGAAATACATTTGCGAGATGCATATCTACTGCTGCAAATGCTGCCTGCAACTTTGCCTTTTAGTGATCGGGAATCGATGCATTTGATCCTATATGCAAAGTGGTTTCTTCTTGCTATTGTTTTCAGTATCTGGCTACAACTGTATATTTAGATGGTGGTCTTGGTAATTATAATGACAATCAATAACTTGCTTCTGTGATAACTTGAAAAGCTCCATTTCAGTTTAGTAACCAGATCAGTGATTTTTTGTAGTTGGATGTAGTGGTGTTGGTAAATGTGGCTTGTTAGTAATGTCCGGTGCTCTCTCTCAACATAAGGTTGTTAAATGTGTTATATTTTCCTGCCGCCACCCCCGGATGGCCTTGAGACTACTAACTCTTATTTTGTCTTCGGTTGTTTAGTGGTGCATTTCTTGAAGATGCTATGGTTGTATCATGTGGACACTCTTTTGGCGGACTTATGCTGACAAAGGTCATTGAAGCGGTATAAAATTTTGTCACTTGGTTCTAAAATAATTGTTATGTGAGTTCCGTGAATACTGATGTGAACAATGTTATGCTTTGTTATGTTAGTGGCTGTTGCCTTTTGGTCTTTGTATTAGTATGGCTCTGCATTACAATTTTACTTGCCAAGTTGCCAGTACCTTTTGGTCTTGTTTATTTTCTCACATTTCTGTTTTGAGTTGTGTCACCTGCTCTGCAATCTAAAATCAATCTTTGGATTCATTTGGTGCATTTCTACTTATTACTTACAAAGACATTAGAAGTAATAGGGAGGCAAACAAATATGTGTTTGTACGTCATGGATAATGAGTTCACAAACAATCTTTGTGGATTACTGTCAAATTATTGCACAATATGAGAAAGCTCCAAATTTTGTAGTTCTAGTTTTGAACAAATTCCTACAGTATCTGCTGTATAGTTCTATCAAATCCTTGCATTTGCTTATAATTTTTTTAAAAGGGTTAGATTCCTTCCGTTACACATCTGTAATCCTGATCATCTTATAGAAATCTGCAATTAATAGTGTTGGTGTTGTCCGAAGAAGGTAAGAACCAACTCACTGAATTATAAAAAATGATCAAAGAACTGCTCCTGAGATTTTTTTCCCTCTGAAAATACTCCTTCCCAAATTCTGACAGTTTAATTGGGATGGCGAGCTTGGTGATTCATCTTTACCATGGTCCCAATCTTCTATTGACTAGTTATTCTGTTTGATAATGATCTTGTGTTACGATACTTTTTCACATGGAGCTACGGAAGTAATATAGAATATTCATTAGCTAAATCTTAGTACCTAATGAAGTGCTGAATTGTGGTTCGTGTTTGGTAATTATCTTTTTCTTAATTTGATTTTTTATTGCATTGCCCACTGAACTTTTGGTGTCTCTTTTCCAAAATTTGGGGAATTAATTTAACTGTTTACTTTTTTCTGAATACCTGATGAAAATGTTAGTTTAAGCATTTCTTGCTGTATCTTAATTGTAATTATCTGCTATTAGCACGCTCTTTGTACTATTTTATGTTGGCAAAGGGTTGTGTCAGCAAGATGACTGCTGGTTGTTAATGTGACAGTCAAGGTGTACACTCTGCGATTCAGAAATTGAGACTCGATCATTGATCCCTAATCACGGTTTGTTACTTTCTTTGTCAATCGTTCATTCCTCTGGTGGTATATCTTCTCTCTCATCTATGTGCATGCACACCTCTGTTTCTTGTTACTGTGATAAACTGTAAATTCAAGAGAATATTTTGCCATAGATTCTCCTATTAATTTCTACCTTCTGTTTGATTGATCCTTATATTCAATTTTTTGTTGCAGCTTTGAGGGCTGCTGCTTCTGCGGTAAAGCATGAGGATGATAGGAGATTGTTTCATAATGCTGCTTTGCGGAAGCGTCGCAAAGAAATTGGCGATCAATCAGAGATGGCTAGAAGAGTTAACAGGGTATTTTTTTAGTTTAAGTTATATGCAAGCATCTTCTGATATTATCCTTTATATGATGGTTTGACAGCATACGGAAAGACATTTTGGTAAATTTTGTGGACCCTTAGAGACATTTTAGTATTTGGAAAAACTGCTGGGACATTTTTGGCATTTAAAATGAGCTCCGACATTCTTGTGATAGCATATCTATATTATCATGACTAGTATGTTATTGTTATTGTTGTTAAAATAAAAATATCACATGTAAAGACAAATGTCCATTAACTTAGATCTGCCTTATATAAGTTCCATTTTATTAGGGGTATCCGACTTCTAGGGGATAGCTTTCCATTGGCTACCATCAATTATGCTGTCTGGTGTCATTGCCTCTCCTTTGCACTTGCACGTGTTGTTCACTTGTTCTCACCCACTCTTTGCCTTTCATTGAGTTGCTCTCCATTGTTGCGTAAAACTCATTGTCATCTACCTGGCTACCTTATATATAGCATCTTGATAGAATATCTTGAGCTTAGGTTGTCAAGGAGCATTACTTTCCATAATTTGGGTTTTTTCCTCCTATGAAGGCTAATCCTTAAACAAGCTCCTTCCTTGCCTCAAATACAATCACTAATAATCAAGGTCTATTTCACAGCTTAAAAGCTTTCATTGAAAACTTCATCAAAATGCCAAAAACGCTATTATTAGCCTCGTATACCCTTAGTAATGAAGCAGCTTCCGGGCTCTTTTTAAAATTGCTAACTGCCAATAAACAATTTGGATACCACCTAATTATAACGTTTTGGTGTTCTGCTGAACAAAGGAGATGCAAAATAGATTTGGTTAAGATCATTAGCTAGTCCTAATTTTGTAGTCTTGTACCCTTAGTAATAGAAGGAACTACACTAAACATGAAGTTTGCTAACTGAAAGTGCAACATAATTTGCTTCTCGATATTTTAGGAAATCATATTTCCAAAGTAGAGGGATGATTGCCATATGAATTTGCAGTTTGCACTGACACAGAAACTAAGGGTCCATTATGAAGTATTTGTACAAGCGTCCTTATTTGTGCACAACTAGTACTTATAATGTCCTTATAATAGACAATGGGTTGCTGTGGAACACACTTAACTCAGAAAATGTGATTGAAGATGATTCCAAATAACAAAAAAAATTGTATTACTGTTTTCAAACCTTACAAACGGTTTTTATTTGGAAAATTCATCAGGAAAATGGAGAGACTGCTTCTGAAAGCACACTGGAGAGAGCGGTGCAGTATCCTTTTTCAGTGAATGAAAAGGTCATTATTAAGGTGAGTCTACATCATTTTAATGTGATATGTACCAAGTAGGCCAACTTTTCCCCAAAACTATTGAAATGATGCAGGGAAACAGGAGAACACCAGATAAGCTTGTTGGGAAAGAAGCTGTCATTACGTCTCAGTGTCTAAATGGCTGGTTAGTTTTCATGTCTATAAATTTTGAATCTTTTACATGAAATTTAAGTTGGTTGTTAGGTGTGTATAACATTATTCACAGCAGTCTGCCTAACAAATGTTCGTGGTAGATGATTTTAGGATAATTTCCTTTTTTAATCTCTAATTTTACATTTTATATATATGGATTATTTTGCTAAAGTAGCAAAAGTTTATGGAATCATTAACCATTAACAACGTTTAAAACTTATTTACCAATATGTCAAATTTTGTGTTAGACATACTTTAGAAACACGGGACTGTTTTGCAGAAAATAAATATAAACTGCAGTCACCAAATGCGTTTTTAATAAAATATCATTATTCCAATTAACTTCAATAAACTGCGGTCACCAAATGCGTTTAATAAAATACATATTTTTATATATATTGTGGGGACTTTTTTGCTAAAGTAGCAAAAATTTTGATTGAGTGAAATTTCTATCCTATTGCTCGAATGTGTTATGCTTTCTTCTAATAAAAAAGTTGTCTATGATGGAAAGTGCCTTGTGGGGATATTGATAGACTATTGTTGCAATTCATATTAAGTTATATTATGTCTTCACTCTTCAGGTACTTGCTTCAGATTCTTGGAACAGGCGAAAGCGTAAAACTGCAGTACCGTTCTCTTCATAAACTTCTGGCCTCTAACACAATCGAAGATAGGTGTACATCCGAACAACCAATACAGAACAATAGCAGTTGAAGACTTGAGGTCACTTTGTCCTCTGTAAAAAGATTTTTTAGGGCTTAGTTTGATCTTCCAAATCTGTAGTGAAACTCCATAAAATCTGTTAGATAGAGATACTTTGCTTCTGTGTGGATTAGTTTTGTAAAATGAGGGCGACATGCAAAGAAGTAATATGATCATCTCTTGGCTTAATGATATTACCCGTGCCTTTTTAATAAGCCATGGTTCGCACATATAGTCCAATTAGCTTACCTATGCCGTTGCTGGAAGAGGTTGTATTGTATGTTTTCTGGTGTTTGTTTTTTCAAGCTGGAATTTGGTTTTTGTGCTTCTTAAATTCCCTTCAGGCTGAAGTGTATCACCACTTATATCTGGAAGTTGTCATCTCTCCTAGCTTAATGTTCTTCAGCCGTATACGCCTGTCTTCCCTCCAAAAAAGGCTACGTATTCACTGAAGTTTAATTCAATATATATATATAGAGAGGATTTTGATACATAGGAAGGAGTCTTACTGTAAAAAGTTTTGTTATATTGAAAAATAATAATTGTCTAAATATAATATGTATTGTTCAACTAAAATTTGTTTTGAATCAAGGTTGTGACAATTGTTTAACTACATTAGTCAATTGGTTAAGTATATACAAAATAGTCAATTGTTCAACCTTAGACTGTGTCCAAAAATATTTGTATTTTGAACAATTTCAAATATAGTTGAATAATTGGTCATTGGAAAAAAAAAATTAGTTGAACAAACACATTATATTTGATTTTTTTTACATAATTTAATGGTTTTAAACCCTTTCTTACTTTAATATTAAGACCCATTTCCACTTGAATTCAATCCTATGTATAGGGGTTGGTTCAAGAGAGGAGATGGATTATAGAGAGGAGCGAGTATGACTGAGAGCATCGCTTCTGCTTTCTTTCCTCTTTTTGAAAATCGCATTGTACCTACCTTCTCTCTAGTTCTCTAAAGAGTAAAATGAACTATATTTTAAACAAAAAAATGAACTTCAACATAAGAAAAAATGAACTTCATTATAAGAAAAAATGAAGAGAAGAATGAGTTGATAAGTCATTTTTTATATCGTTATACTAGAAAAGCCTCTCTATTTTTCTTATAAAATTTTAATTTTAAAATTCATTATTTAAGGGGGTAAAAAGGGAACTAAAAGATAAAGAATCCCTAAAATCTAACCCAGCCGTATCCTTCCTCTTCTTCAATTTTAGCCGACCTTTGTTTCTTCTTCGACCGTTCTTCCTGTGACGTCTTCATCCCACCGTTTGTCTCCGCCGTCTTCGTCCTCGTCCTCTTCTGATCCCTTCCTCTAGTTAGTAAGGCCTTCGTCATCATCTCCGACATCTTCGTCCTCTTAGCCCTTGAAGTGCCATCTCGAGCGATCTTCATCACCGTCCTGAACTCGCTCTCTTCGGTCTTCATCTCCCTCAGCTTTACACTGTCCTGATCGGTGATTGAAGAAGATGAGATCCTCTCAAGGAGTGAGGAAAACTGGTTTCGATCTGATTTAAGGATCAATCCATCATCACCATTGATTGATTCAGATTGATGATCGGGAAACTTGATTCTACGATTTCGACACCATTGGAAAATTAGGTCTTTGATTATGCAATTTGGGGTTAGTATAGTGTGAGAGAAGACTTGTTGTGTTCTTTGACAAGTTCTATTCCCTGCTTTTAGAGCTTATCGAATTATGTTCTTGGACAAGTTTTAATGCATGTGTATTGCTTCACCGAAGGGTGAGAATGCAGGAGAAATAAGTATAGTGTCTCTAATTGCAAGGCAAAAGAGAAGAAAAATACAAATTGCATTTCTGTTTCTAGTTTTCATATCTTATACTTTATAACTGTCTTATTTTTGTGCTTATTATCACCTTAGCATATTAACCAATGAGTTGGAGGATGTACTCTTTGTTTATTCAATTCTTCTTGTATTAAGATAAACAAAATGTCACTGCATATGTTTATGGGCATATTTAGAACAACCAGAATTGCGTGTGACATTATGGAATGCTAGCTTATGTGGCATATATGGCTGTCGACTTACAAGTAACATGCTTTTGGTGATAAGATTCGAGCCCGAACAAGCTAGGGCTCTTCTCTACGGTCCTCCGTACAACGATGAACGTCCTCTTATGCCTGATGCAATTTGATATTAGAAAGAAATTAAAGATTGCTAAAAATATAGAGTATGCTGATTTGCATTTATCTGTATACATAAAATGCTAGTTCTTTTGTTATGAAATAAAAAATGGTAATTTGCACTTGTCACTTTGACAGCAGGTGTGTGATAAACACGTCAATTGCCACATGCATTAGGCTTTTTAATGCGTAATTGTTTGTGATTTGTGGGATTTTAATTCAACAAGTTTTATTCACCAATGACAAACTTAAAAGCCGTTGTTTTTGGTAATAAGATTCGAGCCCGAACAAGCTAGGGCTCTTCCCTACAGTTGTCATTTGTCAAGCGAGAAGGCATTTGAAGCGGTTGTCATTTGTCAAGCGAGAAAGGCGTTTGAAGCATGTCTTTTCCGCATGCTTACTATAACAAAAATTGTGTATTAATATTGTGTATAACATTACAAAAAGCAATAATGGAATACACAAGTTCAAAAAACAATTATGTAATACAAAAAACAATTAATATTTTGTAACTCGACATTGTGTAAATAATAGACTTTTGTAAACGATGGAAGTGTGTAAAAACATTGTGTATTTGAAATTGTATATTAATATTCGGTTTTAAGTATAACATTACAAAAAAACAATAATGGAATACACAAGTTCAACTAGTCCAATTGGTATAAGGGTGGGAGGAAGGGTCTCTCATCCAGAATTCGAAACCCAATAACTATAAGATTTATTAATATTTTGTATTGGGTCCGGGTGTACACTTGTGTATTGGGCCCGAGCGTAGGCTTGTGTATTGGGTCCGAGCGTAGGCTTGTGTATTGGGCCCTGACGCGGGCTTGTGTATCGGGACCTGTCCGAAGCTTGTGTATGAAGCTTGTGTATTGGGACCTGTCCGAAGCTTGTGTATTGGGCCCTGTCCGAAGCTTGTGTATTGGGCCCTGCCCGAAGCTTGTGTATGGGGCCCTGCCCGAAGCTTGTGTATCGGGCCCTGCCCGAAGCTTGTGTATCGGGCCCTGCCCGAAGCTTGTGTATCGGGCCCTGCCCGAAGCTTGTGTATCGGGCCTAGCCCGAAGCTTGTGTATCGGGCCCTGTCCGAAGCTTGTGTATCGGGCCCTGTCCGAAGCTTGTGTATCGGGCCCTGTCCGAAGCTTGTGTATCGGGACCTGTCTGAAGCTTGTGTATCGGGACCTGTCCGAAAGACCTGTCCGAAGCTTGTGTATCGGGTCCTGCCCGAAGCTTGTGTATTGGGCGTAACCTTTATTAAAACAATTGAGCTTTTATTAAACCAATGAGACTTGGACTTTTATTAAAACAATTGGACTTTCATTAAACCTATTGAGTTTGGGATTTTATTAAAACACTTGGGCCTTTATTAAAACAATTGGGCTTGGATTTTCATTAAACCAATTGGACTTGGGCTTAAGTAATTTCATATTCCTAATTTGCCCTTTCATTTAATCTTTAACGATAAGTTAATGAGACCTATTTTGTCCGTTGATATAAAAAGGAGCCTACTTAGTGCTCATCATTACAAAAAGAGCCTAGTTTTCCATTTCACCCAAAAATGAACTGCTTTTATAATTTAAAAAAAACTACGTTTTTAATATAAAAATAAATTTAACTTCTCTAGATGAAAAACTAAACTATGCATTGAAAAAAAAAGAACTTCATCATAAGAAAAAATGCTATTTTTATAATAATAAAAATAAAAAAAACTTCTATAAAGGAAAAAATAAATTATGTTTTGAAGAAAAAAAAACTTCATCATAAGAAGAAAAAAATGAACTACTTTTAAAAAAAAAAAAAAACAACGTTTTTATAAAATGAACTTCTCTCAAGGAAAAAACAAACCGATTTTGATTTAAAAGAGTAAGAGAAATGAACTACGCTTGATGATTGTTGAACTACTTTTTTTTTTAAAATGAACTACTTTTATAAATAAAAAAAATTTCTAAAGGAAAGAATGAACCATGTTTTTAAAAAAATGAACTTCATTATAAGAAAAATTAACTACTTTTATATAAAAAAAAGGAAAAATGACCAAGAATAATACCAACTATGAGACATGAACCAAAAATAATACAAACTTTAAAAATTACTAGTTGGTATACAAACTATTTCGCATTAAACCAATTTTGATACGGGATGAAATTATGCTCAATTTTATTAAAAAAATCGCCCATAATTTTTTTAAATCACACAAAATTACCCCTACATTATATATTATTTCAAAAACGACCCATATTATTTTTCTATACCTAACGAATTATGTTACAAAGGTTAGTAATCAATTTATTCTTTAATATTTTAGGCAATTTATGTAAAATATATCTATAAGAATGATTGAGAAGTTTTAAAAATTTCAAAATAAAATTTTGGTTAAAAGACCCATACTTGGTGAAGTTCCCACAAATTTTAGTATGAAATAATATTGATTTTTAAAATTATACAATTTTAATAATTTAAAACATGAAATGAAGATCTTTTTCCACTAATTTACGTTACATTTATTAGTTTTAAATTTTCAATTTACACAAAAAACTATAATAAATTATATATTCTTTCATTAAATTTTACCCACAAACATTGATTTTTCTACCCTCAAACTACCCATAAAATTATAAAACAATAATGACACTAAACATGGGTCTATCAACAAAATTTTTATTTTAAAAACTTCTTAATTTTTTTATTGAATAAACCACCATAAATATTTAAGAATAAAGTGATGACTAATCTTTATTACATAATTTGTTAAGTATATAAAAATAAAATGGGTGATTTTTGAAAGAAAATAAAATATATAGGTCATTTTGTGTAATTTAAAAAATGTGTGGGCGATTTTTGTAATTAAATTTTGCAATAATTTTACCCCGTATCAAAACTGGTTTAATGTGCAATAGTTTGTATATAAAATAGTAATTTCTAAAGTTCGTATTATTTTTGGTTCATACCTCATAGATGGTATTTTTTTGGTCATTTTTCCTAAAAAAAATTAAAAAAAGAACTACGTTTAAAAAAAAAATCAACTTCTCTAAAGGAAAATTTGGACTATGTTTTGAAAAAAAATGAACTTTATCATAAGGAAAAACGACTACTTTTATAAATAAAAAACGAACTACGTTTTTTAATTTAAAAAAAGAACTTTTCTAAAAGGAAAACCAAACTATGCTTTGAAAAAAAAAGAACATCAAAAGAAGAGAAAAAAAACTACTTTTATACAAGAAAAGAACACCGTTTTTTTAAAAAAATGAACTTCTTTATAGGGGAAAACAACCCGATTTTGATTTAAAAGAGTAAGAATAATGAACTACATTTGCTAATTGTTGAACTACTTTTATAAAAAAAAAAAATTTAAAAACTACGCTTTAAAAAAAAAAGAACTTTTCTAAAGGAAAAAAAGAACTACATTTTTTAATGAAAAACTTCTCTAAAGGAAAAACTAAACTATGTTTCGATAAAATGAACTTCATTATAAGAAAAAATGAACTACTTTTATAATTAAATAACGAACTACGTTTTTTTTTTAAAATATAAGTAACTACGTTTTTTTTTAAAATGAACTACATTTTTTTTAAATGAACCGCCTTTTTTGAAAAAAAAAAAGAACTTCTTTAAAGAGAAAATTGAACAATGTTTTTAAAAAAAGAACTTCACCATACGAAAAAATTAACTACTTTTATAAAAAAAAAAAGAACTACATTTTTTTTTAAAAAAAACAAGAACTTCTCTTAAAGGAAATACAAATTGATCTTGATACAAAAGAGTAAGAATAATTCCTTGTACAACTAGTCTGTGCTTTGTTTTAGCAAATCGAAAACTTGATTTTTTAAAAGCAAAAGTGAAGAATGAGTTGAAAGCGAAATTGTTGTGAAAAGGAGGTGAGTTGAAAGCAAAAGGAGAAAATTGAACCACTATAGTCCTTGTGTTCGACCTTGAAATACTTACTTTACTTCGTACGATCCATACACAGTGGGTTCGCTACTTTTTGAGGATTTACTACAAGTTATAAATTTAAAACTATTCATATCGTGTGTTGTGAGCTTGATAATCTTTATCATTATTGATATGGATTTAAGAGGTAATAATTCTAGCGAACAAGTTTTTGGAAGAGGAGGGCACTGCGTCAGGTTGGCTTCACAAAGCAATGATAACCTTCTACTCTTGTCAGTGGAAGGATTACGGGTCGGTGTCCCAGATCCATCTGTGCGTTGGATATCAGTTCTCTACGGACCATCACTTTTTTTCAGAAGCTAAATAAATTTTTGTAATCCCTGTAGAATTTAGGATCTTTCTTCATTAGACAAATATTTATGAAATTATCCGTTAAAATTACCAACAATTAGTAATTGTCATTTCAACATTACATTTATAGTTTTGTAATGGATTCTTGGGGTGTGAGAGTTTAAAGAACGCTCTTATTTTCTTCTTGAGTATGAACTTGTGAAGATTGTTATATGTCTTCTAAGTCTGATTGTTGGTCTGTGGGGCTTATCAACCAATTTGTCAATCAAAATTGATCGTCTAAACTTAGGCTTCCACCTCCTACTATAACTTAACGTTGGGGTAATATAACTTCATACATCAGGATAACGAGAGGACATCATGCAACTCTTTGCGGAAGGTTGGCAGGGAGAATCAATTTGGTATTCGATGCATGACTCGGTGCATTCACATGACAACGGTTAAAAATCAATAAATTTTATAACCTTTAAACGCTGAAGTAATCACCGGGATTTTAAGAAACTCTTCTTAAAGGTAAACAATACCGGAAGGTATGAAAAAAATAATCTTATTATTTAAAATATCTTTTAGTTTTCAAAATCATCTTCCATCGCTTCATTACCCACCCTTAAAACTTCACATTCAAAACTTCCAACCTCGAAAGTTGTAAGGACCCACAAACCCTTTTATAAATATCCAGTTATGTACATAGAATATCGAGTTTGGTAACGTACGCTTGCAACCCAAGTGGGGACATTAAAGTAATCAGACTAGGTCTTGGAAATCTGGACCAGGTCTACGTTGGCATACACTGGCTCGCCCCTCTCCAAGTAGGGAGTTGAGCTGCGTGAATTGAGCGAAGGCTCGGAATACTCGGTTCCGAAAGTAGAGGGCACCGCACCAGGCTGATTTCACAAAGCAACGATTGTGGCACTCCGTTAAATAAGGTATACGAATAATAATGAACGTTGCGAGTTATTATGAAATAAATAAATATTATTTTAGTAACGTATACGCGATAAATTTTTACCTTAAGTAAACAAGTAAGGTAAATATGTATAATTTAAACAATTTATAAATAAGTATAAGCTTATTTATGGTTTATGCTTAATCTTGGATATAAATATATAATTAAAATATAAAAAAAGGATTTTCTTATAAGAGCAATTTAGGTGAGTAAGATATATTAGGACAAGTTAGTCATCTATACATAACTATATATTTAAAGTAGTAAATAAATAAGGAAACCTAGGTAAATATATGGATTTTAGGGGTTTGTTTTAATCAAAATAAAAACTAGAGGGCCTATAGTGTAATTAGGATAGATGTAGGCTTGCTTTGTAGACGTTCAACTAAGATACCATGTACACTTTTCAATCTCTTGGCACATTTTTAAAAGTCCACATGTACATCTAAGAATATGATCAAATATAGTAAAGAAAGTAAATAGTTTTCTTCTTGAATAAGTTAGTGTCTGCCTAGCACTATATAAACCGAGAGAATTGGGCCAAATAAAAACACACACCAACCTTTAATTTAAAGAAAGCAACACGAAGCTGAAGTAGAGAAGCAACGTTGGTACGGAAGGACTTTGTGTACGATTGGACCAAAATCGTTTTAAGTTCAACGTAGGCAAATGGTTTATAGTTATTTTAAATAACTATCGTGCATATTCGATCGGTAATATATATATATATATATATATATATATATATATATATATATATATATATATATATATATATATATATATATATATATATATATATATATATATATTAATCGAGATAGCTGTAGTTAAATACGCATATATAATCTCGTATCGTATTAATGTGTATTTTGTTAATTTTAGCAGTTACTTGGACAATGGACGAACCGTTGAAAAATGTGAAATGTGGGCACGGACATTGTGGGTAAATAATAATGAAGGCTCGATAACATAATTAGAAATGTCCGTTGGGGCTTAGTGGACCCCGGGAATTAGGTCGTCTAATTCCAATCTCGCTACCGGTAGGAGAATTTAGAGAGTCAGGGACTTACCAAGAGGTTCCTTGCCCTTCGGTTTATTAACATTTAAAATCAAACATGGTATCCATGGTATGCTAGCGTAACGCTAACACAATTAAGAGTATTATTAAATCGATTAAGCGTTGAAAAGCTAGTACGGTAACGTTATAAATACTATATGTTGTTCTAAATTAATATGTATATTTTTTTAAAAATTAGGCTAATACAGCTTGTCATTCTGCCAGATAGACTGACCCATTTTATTTTATTTGTTTTGGTTGGTTATCAACCTATTAATAGGTTAAGGTGAGTAGCAGATGACATTAAGAAAGCGTACCAGGAGTTACACTTGATCACCTCTTACTCTAGCTCGAAAGCTCGAGTAACTTTAAAATTTTCAGTTAACGTTTTTTTTTATCTGTAAACTATAGTCGTAATCTCAATCAAGGCATGTGATATAAATGCGTTTTTGTATAACTCGTTGAAGTCTAGTCTTAGCTTGAGGCGGATTTCAATAGTAGTAGAGAAACCGCCGGCGTTTTAGCATACCTAGATAAAGAATAAATTGGGGTGTTACAATGGTTGGTATCCAAGACAAAGGTTGATATATATAGAATAAATAATGATCATAATAATAAGTAGTATATACATAATAAGATAAGGGTGTGATCAGGTGAACTCCATGTACCATCTCTATACCTTAATTGTTTTTTGATATTTATGTCTCAATGTACAATTGTAACAATTATTATGGTGTTGCAAAATTTTCTATAGCTAGATGTCAACTTCTAATGATCAGCGAAAAATCGCAAGGGGAAAGGCAATAAAAGTTGAACCGGAATCTCCACCTCCAATCCAGTGGAATGAAACAAGAGATATAAACCCGATACCTGCATTTTGAGAATTGCCATGCCCAACTCTTGTATGGCCTTTAAACTTACACCCCAGAGAAAGGTTTTTAGTATGACCCGACAAAAAACCCCTATAACATATACCCTGGGGAGACTCAATATTGTTGTGATCTTTCAACGAGTTACTTCAGAAATAGAGAGAAGAAGATAAAAGGTTTTGGGGTTTTGCTGCACAAACCTTGCAGCTAGGGTTTTCAATATACTTTGGTGGATTATGAATATAACCCTAAATCTATCTATTTATAACCATAAATAGATAGAATCCTCTATAAAAAGATAGAGTCATATGAAAAGATATAATTCTATAAATAGATAGAATTCGTACCACGGGGCTCCGTCTGATACCACCCGCACCCCCTATCACTCCGGGCCCATTAATCCATGACCCAAAATATGTTTCTCCCCTTGACCCATTGTATCAGTATACCTAGATTTATTGTCTTATTATAACAATCTCCACCTAGACAACATAATCTAATACAAAAAATTGGAAACACATATACAACTCCAGGATCTTGTCGCCAGATCCTCCTTGTTTCTCTTGACAGGGGGCTTTCTCACTCATCTAACAATGAGTGACATGAACCAAATCCAAGCAATGCTTGAATTTGTCTGTGGTAACCAGTTTGGTCATCATATCAGCTGCATTCTGAGAAGTGTGCACCTTCTCTAGGATGATCTCACCAGAAGTTACTAGCTCTCTAATCTTGTGAAATCTCACATCAATATGTTTAGTCCGAGCATGGTATACCTGATTCTTAGCTAGATATATAGCACTCTAACTATCACAATGTACCTCAACTCCACCTTGCTCAACAATCAGTTCCTCCACGATTCCTCTAATCCACAGAGCCTCCTTAACTGCCTCTGCTAAAGCCATGTACTATGCCTCTGCCCAGAATTGCTTTGGAAGCCCTGCATTCAATCTAAGACACCGCGCTTTTTTTCTGCAATGGACCGATTCATCCTCTCAGAAACACCATTCTGCTGTGGTGTCTTCCGCACTGTATAATGTCTCTGAATGCCATGCTCACCACAAAAACTCTGAAACTGAGAATCCGTGTACTCTGTCCCATTATCCGATCTCAGATACTTCACTTTCCTCCCTGTCTGATTTTCCACTTCCGCCTTCCATAGCTTGAACTTGCTGAAGACTTCAAATTTATACTTTAGAAAATAAACCCAGACCTTCCTTGAATAATCATCAATGAAAGTGACGTAATACCTAGTTCCTCCTAGGGACGACACCTGAGTTGGTCCCCACACATCAGAATGCACATAATCAAGAATTTCACCTGTGTTGTGCTGACCTGTCTTAAAAGACACCTTGGATTGTTTTCCCATCACGCAAAACTTACAGAAGTCGATCTTACAACTCTTCACACCATCCAGGAGATCTCGCTTGTGAAGCTCAATCATCCCCCTTTCGCCAATGTGACCCAGGCGCATATGCCACAGAGTTGTGTAATCTGTCTCAGAAGCCACGACTGCAACTCCACCTGCAACGGTACTCCCTACCAACCGGTAGATATTACCCAATGTAATCTGCCCCTTCATAATTGTCATTGCCCCCTTGCTCACCTTTACACATTCTTTTTCTGTTTTGAAACAGAACCCTTTCACATGCAAAGTCCCCAAGGAATCAGATTTTTCTTTAGAGCTGGAATGTGACGCACGTCAGTCAATGTTCGAATCACACCATCGTGCATCCTCACCTTTATCTGCCCAATGCTAACAACATCACAAGCCTTGTTGTCTCCTAATCGGACGGAGCCAAAAGTTCTAGACTTGTACGTATCAAACCAATCTCTATTCGGAGTCATGTGAAACGAACATCCCGTATCCATGATCCATACATCTGAGTAGTTGCCTGACGTCACAAAGAGCATATCAGAATCTACACCATCTGAGTCATCTTTCTGCACCACGTTTGCTGATCTTGAAGATTCCTCTGACTTCTTATCTTCGTACTTCTTCTTCCTGGCAGGACAATCACGTTTGAAGTGACCTTCCTCCTTGTAGAAGTAACAACTTACTGGCTTTTTACCCTTGGACTTAGACCTGGATTGCTTGTTGCTTCCTTCTTGCTTCTCTTTCGTCCTCCCTCTATCCTGGTTGCTTCTAACATACAACCCTTCGCTTTGAGAACTCTCACTGGTATGTTGTCGTCGTTCGGCTTGTGAAAGCAACACTGTTGACACCGTATAAAGACTTATCTCGTCTTTCCCACACGTCAACGTCATCACTAGATTCTCATATGAAGAGGGTAGAGAACATAGCAAGATCATAGCTTTATCTTCATCTCCAAGTTTTACATCCACCCGAGCCAAATCCCCAATAATTTGATTGAAAATATTCACGTGTTTCACCAAGTCAGAACCTTACACCATTTTCAACCCATACAATCTTTGTTTGAGATACAATTTGCTAGACAAAGATTTTGACATATATCGTTTCTCCAATTGTGTCCAAATCTCTTGACAAGATTTGAGATCAATAACGTGGTATATTACCTCGTCTGCCAAACAGAGCCGAATGACCGACGTTGCCTTCTCCTGCATCTCCTCCCATTCTTCGTCTTTCAACGACTCCGGTTTTGTCTCCTTCAACACCTTCAACATCCCCTGCTGCGTTAGCAGATCCTTAACTCGTCGCTGTCAAAGACCGAAGTTGTCAGTTCCGTTGAATCGTGGAACCTCAAATTTTGCAACGGAACTCATCGACAACCTTGCTCTTGATACCAATTGTTGTGATCTTTCGATCAACGAGTTACTTCAGAAATAGAGAGAAGAAGACAAAATGTTTTGGGGTTTTGCTGCACAAACCTTGCAGCTAGGGTTTTCAATATACTTTGGTGGATTATGAATACAACCCTAAACCTATCTATTTATAACCATAAATAGATAGAATCCTCTATAAAAAGATAGAGTCCTATGAAAAGATAGAATTCTATAAATAGATAGAATTCGTACCACGGGGGCTCCGCCTGATACCACCCCGCACCCCCATGTCACTCCGGGCCCATTAATCCATGGGCCCAAAATATGTTTCTCCCCTTGACCCATTGTATCAATATACCTAGATTTATTGTCTTATTATAACAAATATCAACCTCAAGAGGTATACTATCATGAACCACCAGTGCCCATGCACCCTCCCCAAGAGCCCATATACGAGTATTTAGACTATTGGGGTCCCCTCAAGGATGAAGACTCGACACAAGGATCGACGCATGGAAGCAAAATTTCAACAAAGGAAGTCACTTCCAAACCGAAGCCGACAACTAAGAGACTCCGAGAGTTACAAGAGGAAAGGAGGGAACTAAGAACTCATCTACAAGAGGTGGAAGATGAACTATCAGAGTTAGCAGAAATCCAACTAGAGAGAACCCCCTGTCCAGAGCCAAACATAGGGGTGATTACAAACAAAAAGGGCAACCGCGTCCTTAGGATTAAAAATCCTAAGAAAAATTAGGTTCAAGGAAATGAGACTAAATTTGTATAGTACTAAGAGGATGGTTGTGTGAAGTTAGTATGAACCTAGCTCTAAAGGAAATAGAACCAGACCCCAAATTTTTCAGAGTGTGTAGAATAGACGGGGAAAGGGATATATACTGTTTTGGATAAGGAAATAGAACCAGACCCCAAAATTTCCGGATTGTGTAGAATAGAAGGGGGAAAGGATGTATATTGTTTTGAATAAGAGATGAATGTAAAATAAAATCTTGTATGTATGAAATAAGTATATGTTATAAAATGTCATGTTTAAAAATAATACTAACAAGGATTAAATGCTAACATTCGGATGAGCGACCCACGTCAGCATTCACACACGGCGGAAAACAACCCAGGAATGGATATTTCTGAACAATCCCGCGAAGAAACTGAAAGGAATATAAATGCACCGCAACAATCAACAGTACAGTCTCAACCCCATTGAGATCCCCCTATTAACGTTCAGGAAAACACAGTGGGACAAGAAGCCTTGTATAATATGATTCAAGTTGTGGTGGATAGAGCAATGCACCGCGCACCTTCTGGCTTGGCCAGGGTAGCCGAATGAAGAATGGAGCTATGACCGTGCATATCAGGTGGTAAGAGCTATGAAACCTGATAAGTATGACGGAACTGGTGAACTAATGAGGCTTCAACATTGGTATAGTTACATAGAACAAAGGTTCAGAGGAGTTAACTGTTCAGAGACAAATAAGGTTCGCACTGATGCATTGTATCTTCGAGACAATGCTCATTTTTGGTGGGAGACAACCAAACCCGCATACAATAATTTCATAAGTTGGGAGTTATTCAAGACAAAGTTGATGGATCGTTTCTTTCCATCAGCTAGACGGGAAGAAAAGCAACGGAAGTTCTTATTTCCACAGAATGAAGGGCTTAAAATACCCCGAATGGCAGAGAAATTTCAATAGTTATTACCCTATGCCGGATCAATAATTAGGATTGAAGAAGATAAAATCCGACAATTCTATGCATGGTTACCCCCTGAGATAGCACCGTCCATGATACGACACAATTGTGTTACCTTGGAACAATTTATGGACGAAGCTCTACGTATGGAAGCCACCATAGACAATGCTAAAAAGCGGATGTAGAACGAGAACATGAGGAAGGTGAGTGTAGGATTCAAGAGACCGACAACACCATTGGAGTTGGAAAGGAGAGGACCGACTCATTTCAGCCGACAAACAACCATTCAAAACCCCAAGGCCTCAGGAGAAGAACGTCGATGCTTTAACTGTGGAAGTCCAAATCACCTCCGACAAAGTTGTGACAAGGAAGCTCGGGAATGTAGAGGATGTGGGAAGATTGGACACATGGTAAGATTCTGCCGGAGCACTATGCAAAAGCCAACGATATCTTATCAAGCATCTATAAATGGTCCAAGAGCTAAGTCATCTCAACAAGTTCGATCTATTGCGCCTTCAATGTCAAACCAGGCAGTATAAGACAAGGAGAGGCATGCCACATGAACTTCCAAGTCTGGCCCCCGCTTGTACGAGATGAGACAGATAGGAGAGACTAATACAACCGTTACTAAAGGTACCCTTTATAATTATTCTAAACCAGTAGAAATTTTGTTTGACTCTAGAGCAACACACTCGTTTATTTCGAAGAAATGTGTTAACCAACCCGGGGTAGAAAATGAGAACTCGTGTGAACCTTATATTGTTATTTTACCCAACGGAGATAGATTGATAGGTACTACGGAATTGGTTGATTTTCCAATTCTGATTGAGGGACGGAAATTTTCCGCCAACCTAATAGTTATCCAAATGAGCCCTCATGATATTATATTAGGTGTCGATTGGTTAGTCCAACACGGTGCTATAATTGACTTTGAAGCTAGCACAATTACAATAAAGGGGAACAAAGACTTTATATGTAAATTCAAGGGTAGGAACCCATCTGAAGAAGGTAGAATAATAAACGCAATGACGGCAATAAGGTTACTTAGACAGGGATGCATGGGGTATTTGTGTCATATGGTGGAGGGAGGAAAAAATGGGGTAGATATAACGAAGATACCCGTGATACAAGAGTTCATAAACGTGTTTCTGGAGGAAATTATAGGAATGCCACCTAAACGGGAGGTCGATTCACCATTGATCTAGAACCAGGAACCTCCCCAATTTCCAAACCACCATATAGAATGGCCCCACGAGAGATGAAAAAATTGAAGAAGCAGTTGACATAGCTTTTAGACAAAGGATACATTCGACCTAGTGTATCGCCCTGGGGAGCACCTGTGTTGTTCGTTAAAAAGAAGGATGGTTCATTGCGGCTTTGCATCGATTACCAAGAACTGAATAAGGTCACAATTAAGAATAAATACCCGATTCCTCGGATTGACGATCTACTAGATCAGCTTCAGGGTGCGAAAGTATTCACAAAGATCGATCTTAGATCTGGATATCATCAACTTTGAGTTTGCAAAAGGGACACGTAATCTCGGAAGAAGGAGTTATGGTGGATCCCCAAAAAGTAGAAGTTGTCGCGGATTGGCCACAACCTCACACTGTCAAGGAGATTCGCATTTTTCTAGGACTTGCTGTATACTATAGGCGATTCGTAGAAGGATTTTCCAAGTTAGCTAGACCTCTTACTTGTCTTTTGCGCAAGTCACACAAGTTCGAGTGGAGTCAACAATGTGAAACGACTTTTCAAGAGCTAAAGAGACGATTGACCATCGCCCCAGTCTTAACCCTACCCACAGGAGAAAAGGAATATGTGATATAAAGTGATGCCTCAAAACAGGGTATGGGATGTGTATTGATGCAACATAATAAGGTTATTGTTTATGCATCCCGACAATTAAAATCATATGAGGAAAATTACCCAACACATGACCTGAAACTAGCTGCGGTAATTTTAGTTCTTAAAATATGGCGGCATTATCTATATGGAGTGCATTGTCAACTTTTCACTAATCACAAGAGCCTGAAGTATGTATTCACTCAAAAAGATTTAAACATGAGACAAAGAAGATGGTTAGATCTTTTAAAGGACTATGACCTTGAGATTAGGTATCAGCTTGGAAAAGCTAACGTGGTAGCCGATGCTCTAAGTCGAAAGAAGACTCAAGAGGGACACCTGGTGTGCCTAATAAACGAGAGTCAGTTCCAAGATTCAGCAGAGACAAAGGTTTTGTATCCTCAATAAGGACAATTAAGCATGATGAAAATCAGGGTAACATTGGAAGAAGAGAACAAACATCAACATGTTGATGACCTCTATTTGATTAAGATATGCAATGATGCAAGCTTTGGAAAAGCTCATGGTTTTATAATACATGAAGATGGGTCTTTATGGTTCCAAGATCGAATATGTGTGCCAACTGATGAGAAACTCAAGGAAACAATTCTTCGAGAAGCACACAACTCTGCCTACTCTATGCATACAAGTTCAAGTAAGATGTACAAAGACTTAAAAAGGAATTTTTGGTGGGCCAACATGAAAAATGAGATTGCTTAATATGTGGCTAAGTGTTTAACTTGTCAACAAGTTAAAATTGAGCACAGAAAACCCGGCGGGGAACTCCAACCTCTCCCGGTACCGGAATGGAAATGGGAAGATATTGCCATGGATTTTGTGATGGGTTTACCCAAGACCGTCGGAGGAAAGGATTCTATATGGGTGATAGTTGATCGGTTGAAAAAGACAACTCACTTCCTGGCTATCCGATCGACATGGGGACCAACAAAATTGGCAGATATGTATTTACGTGAGATACTCCGCCTCCATGGGATTCCACGATTAATAATTTCAAATCGAGATGGTCGTTTCATGTCCATATTTTGGCAAGGTCTTCATAAAGGATTGGGAACGAATCTACAGTTTAGTACGGCTTATCATCCCCAAACAGATGGACAATCAGAAAGAACCATCCAAACGTTAGAAGACCTACTAAGGGCATGTGTACTTGATAGACCCCAAGGATGGCTTCAATGCCTACCTCTCATAGAATTTACCTATAACATGTACAACAACTGGCATAACTCGATAAATATGGCTCCATTTGAAGCAATTTATTCCGATATGTTGGAATGACCGAGCTGATGTAGTATTACTAGGGCCAAAATTATGAGCAGAGACAACCCAACAAGTAGTTGTGATCAGAAAACGACTACTTGCAGCGCAAAGTCGACATAAGTCTTATGTAGATCCAAAGCGCCGAGAAGTAAGTTTTGAAGTAGGAGATAAGGTTTTTGTAAAAGTTTCACCTTGGAAAGGAGTGTTTAGGTTCGGACAACGGGGAAAGCTTGAACCCATATATATCGGACCATTTGTGATATTGAATAGAATAGGCCCGGTAGCATATCGTTTGGCCTTACCACCTACCTACCAAGTGCACAATGTTTTCCATGTATCGCTACTCAGAAAATACATTCCTGATCCATCACATGTTATTGACTATGCTGATATTGAGATACAAGTGGATGCCACAAGTTCCGAGGAATCCGTCCGAGTTTTGGAACGCTGAGAAAAGTATTTACGGAATAAGATCATTCCATTAGTAAAAATTCTTTGGTCAAAACAAGGAACCGAGGTGATGACGTGGGAAATCGAAGAGGATATGAAAAGTCGATACCCCCACCTATTTGAAATATAATACTTCGGGGACGAAGTATATTTTTAGAAGGGGAGGACGTGTCACTCCGTTAAATAAGGTATACGAATAATAATGAACGGTGCGAGTTATTATGAAATAAATAAATATTATTTTAGTAACTTATACGCGATAAATTTTTACCTTAAGTAAACAAGTAAGGTAAATATGTATAATTTAAACAATTTATAAATAAGTATAAGCTTATTTATGGTTTATGCTTAATCTTGGATATAAATATATAATTAAAATATATAATTAAAATATAAGAAAATGATTTTCTTATAAGAGCAATTTAGGTGAGTAAGATATATTAGGACAAGTTAGTCATCTATATAACTATATATTTAAAGTAGTAAATAAATAAGGAAACCTAGGTAAATATATGGATTTTTGGGGTTTGTTTTAATCAAAATAAAAACTAGATGGCCTATATTGTAATTATGATAGATGTAGGCTTGATTTGTAGATGTTCAACTAAGATACCACGTACAATTTTCAATCTCTTGGCACATTTTTAAAAGTCCACATGTACACCTTAGAATATGATAAAATATAGTAGAGAAAGTAAATAGTTTTCTTCTTGAATAAGTTAGTGTCTGCCTAGCACTATATAAACTGAGAGAATTGGGCCAAATAAAACACACACCAACCTTTAATTTAAAGAAAGCAGCACGAAGCTGAAGTAGGGAAGCAATGTTGGTACGGAAGGACTTTGTGTACGATTGGACCAAAATCGTTTTAAGTTCAACGCAGACAAGTGGGTTATAGTTATTTTAAATAACTATTGTGCATATTCGATCGATAATATATATATATATATATATATATATATATATATATATATATATATATATATATATATATATATATATTAATCTAGATAACTATAGTTAAATATGCATATATAATCTCGTATCGTATTAATGTGTATTTTGTTGATTTTAGCGCTTACTTGGATAATGGACGGACCGTTGAAAAATGTGAAATGTGGGTACGGACATTATGGGTAATAATGACGGCTCGATAACATTATTAGAAATGTCCGTTGGGGTTTAGTCGACCCCGGGAATTAGGTCGTCTAATTCTAATCTCGCTACCGGTAGGCGAATTTAGGGAGTCAGGGACTTACCAAAAGGTTCTCCAAGACTTGCCCTTCGGTTGATTAACAGTTAAAATCAAACCTCGTATCCATGGTAAAATTGCTAGCTTAACGCTAACGCAATTAAGAGTGTTATTAAATCGATTAAGCGTTGAAAAAGCTAGTACGGTAACGTTATGAATACTATATGTTGTTCTAAATTAATATGTATATTTTTTTTTAAAAAGGCTAATCCAGCTTGTCAGTCTGCCAGATAGACTGACCCATTTTATTTTATTTATTTTGGTTGGTTATCAACCTATTGACAGGTTAAGGTGAGTAGCAGATGACGTTACGGAAGCGTACCAAGAGTTACACTTGATCACCTCTCACTCTAGCTCGAAAGCTCGAGTAACTTTAAAATTTTCAGTTAACGTTTTTTTATTTATTTGTAAACTATAGTCGTAATCTCAATCAAGGCATGTGATATATTTGCGTTTTTGTATAACTCGTTGAAGTCTAGTCTTAGCCTGAGGCGGATTTCAATAGTAGTAGAGAAACCGTTGGTGTTGTAGCATACCTAGATAAAGAATAAATTGGAGTGTTACAATGGTAACCTCTAGCTCTTGTCAGTGGAAGGATTACAGGTCAATGTCGCCCGGATCCATCAGTGCCTTGGATATCAGTTCTCTACAGACCATCACTTTTTTCACAAGCTAAATAGGAAATTTGTTATCCCTGTAGAATTTAGGATCTTTCTTCGGCAGACAATTTTTTATGAAATTATCCTTTAAAATTACCAACAATTAGGGATTATCATTTCAGCATTACATTTACAGTTTTATAATGGATTCAAGGGGTGTGAGAGTTTAAAGAACACCCTTAGATTTCTTCCTAAGTATGAACTTGTGAAGATCATTATATGTATTCTAAGTCCAATTGCTTGTCCGTGGGGCTTATCAACCGATTTGTCGGTCGAAGTTGATCGTCCAAACTTTGGTTTCCACCTTTTACTATAACAATGTTGGAATAATATAAATTCGTACATCAGGACAACGAGAGGGCATCATGCAACACTTTGCGGAAGGTTGGTAGGAGAATCAATTTTGGTATTCGATGCATGACTCAATTCATTCACAAGACAACGGTGAAAATCAATAGATTTTATATCCTTTAATCGCCGAAGTAATCACTAAGATCACGAGAAACTCTTCTTAAATGTATATAATACATGAAGGTATGGAGAAATAATCTTATTAATTACGATCTCTTTTAGTTTTCAAAATTATCTTCCATAGCTTCACTACCCACTCTTTAAATTTCACATTCAGAATTTCCCACATCGGAAGTTGTAAGGACCAACAAACCCTTTATAAATATCCAATTATGTACATAGAATGTCGAGCTTGGTAGCGTAAGCTTGTAACCTGAGTGGAGACATTAAAGTGATTGGACTAGGTCTTGGATATCTGAGTCGGGTATGCGTTGGCAAACACTGGCTCTCCCTTTCCAAGTAGGGAGTTGAACTTGCGTGAATTGGGTGAAGGCTCGGATCACTCGGGAAGGAGCGTATAAGTTCCTACTTTGAAGTCTCTTTCGTCCTCCATTACAATGCTAGTTAGAGAGTCCATACCGGTCCCGTAGTGGGGCTAGTTGTCTTTTATGACTATCGTTCTCATGCAACTCAAAGAAGAGACTAAGAGAGTCGATTGATTAGTTGAGTGTTTTTTTTGGAAAAAAAAGTGGTGATATTGAAACGAAAAATCTATATACACCAAGCTCGTTTTACTAACGTAAAATTCGAGGGCAATGCGATAGCGCTTATCGGACGCCGGCGCCAACAGCCGGCGCTCAACTTTTTTTTTTTTTTTTTTTTCCCGGAAAAAAAGAACGGGCGCCGGCGCCCATAGTAAGTTTTTTCCTCCATATTTATTTTTTAATTAAAGTCTTATAGTAAACTTAGTGACCAAAATGTTATCTCTATTTTTTTAAAAATATTTCATCCCAATAATACTCATCAACCCTATAAATTTCCTCTACCGAAAGAATCCAAGGTGACTTATATTATTTTATACAGGAAAAAGAGAAATATATGAATTAATGAATCCAAAATTACTTATATTATTTTGTATAGTCCGACACCCTCTTTTTTTTTTTATTTAAAAAAGTTCTAGAAAAAAATAAAATAATTGAGCGCCGGCACCCGGATGGAAAAAATGTTTGGCTCTGGCGCCATAATCTATTTCAATTCGATTTTATTTTTTGTGTAAAGCTCAATGTTCATCTACAGTGATTGTTTTCAACCCCATAAATTCCCCCTATTACGGTTTAAGTCGTATTGTATGGAAAAAGAGGAATTTATAAATTGAAAAAGTTAGTTATGTAATTTTTTTTCATTGCCAAAACATTTGCTTATAAACATCTGGGCGCCGGCGCCCGAATCTCAAAAAAAAAAGTTTTAAAAAAATCTATACATGGACGCCGGCGCCATTAGACAACGCTCAAGCTAGGCGCCGGCGCCATGCGACTGTTTTTGACAACAAGTAATTTGAAGTCCGTGTATATAACACGCCCCTATTGAAATGACTCAAATTAAAGAAAATGACAATGTATTAGTGTGTTTTCTATTTCTCCTACTATAATGTAACACCCCAAATCCGTAGGACTCGAGGCGCTACTGGGCTAGGATCTCACAATGGATCCTGACCCTACCCTGACAACAAGTTCACCGATCTTACAACAAGGCACCGATAGATTAAATACAAAACATCAAACTGATATAAAAGTATCAAACATTTATACAAGTACTGCTGAGTACGATCAAAACATAATGTATAAACATAATCAAAATGTTTCCCAAGTCCCACGAGAACGACCCAGTGTACGGAGCCCTCAGCAGATCACCCACTCTGGATCACTCTGCAGTTCTCCTAACCTGCAAAGTCTACAACACGGTTTAAAACCGTTAGCTAACCATACACATATATAGGAAGATGCAGGAGCACAAACACACGTCAGAAAGGATAAACACTTCAGCATGATATCAATCATTTACCCGGTTTATTATCTTTAATAAATGAATCAATCAATCGTATAAAAATATGTATATATATGAAGATAGGTGACACGAGGAATATGATCCTCGCCTCTAAGTACTATATCCAGCTGGGGTAGTATCGGCACACCTCCCTGTACCCTATGGGAGTGGTGAGGGGCCTTCCTTTATACCAGTACTGGCCTGACTACAGAGAACCTCCCAGACTCCTCGGCGGGATGAAAGGGAAAGGTTATCACAGCCACTACGATGGGCGGTTAGTATAACAAAATAGGTCTATGACCATTATAAACATAATCGTACTGATAATCATAATCGTAATCATGCTATAAAGCATATAACAAACACCACTCAAGCATACATCCAATATAAGGATAGCAGCTAAGTAAGTCCTATGGACTTACCTCGATCTCGGGAGTATCTCCCTACAACTCGCTCTCAGAAACGTCTACTCTCAACTGGAGGACAGCACAACCTAAACAAGGCATAGCAAGGTATATCACCCTCATATCTATAACGGGTCACGCCTAGACCCAAGGGATCCCTAAGGATCAAAGGTTAACTCGTAACCTCGAGGCCGGAACCGGCATAGCCGATACCGTACTCGCACTCAAGCTATCCTCGTACTCATACCTAGCATGATACTACCGCTCATACTAGGAAAGGAAAGGATCTACCTTACCCTTAGGTAGAACCGAGACAAGACGCACCTGCGGAGTACAAAGGACGCAGGGACGGAAGCACAAGGCCGCGGGCGCGGCGGAACGTGGCCGCGGGCGCGGCAGAGCTTGGCCGCAGGCGCGGCAGGACGTGGCCGCGGGGGCGGCGACACGGGACACGGCAACGCTGGCAAGCCGCTGGCACGACGCAGGGCTGGAACTCTGTCACCGCGGGGGCGGTGGTTCTGGGCCGCGGTCGCGGCGAAAATGCAGAGAGAAAGCTCGCGGCTTCTCTTTTGCTCTTCCCTTGATCAAACCACTTCCAAACTCTTCCAAGCCACAACCAAACATACACATACATGAGTCCACGTCCAACCACTCCTATACATACATCTAAACCTACTCTAAAGAGAAAGAAACAAAGAAAGGAAAAAAGGCACAAGATCACTTACCAACTTGAAGCTCTAGGCTGCAGGGGAAGGAAGGTGATGCACTGCAGCAGCTGGCTTCTGAGCACAGCCTACTCAACCACTAGCACTCTCAACACTCAAGCTACACCTCTTTCTTTCAAAGGCAAAAGAGGGCAAGAACAAGATCAAGAGGAGGACAAGGGAGAAGCAAGGAGCAAGCAAGGAGGTGAGGGCTGGAAAGAGAGGAATGAAGAACCCTCGATCAGCCAAGGAAAGATAAGGAGAAGAATTGAGTAAAGCACGGGTCAAGGTCAACGAAGACTGCTGCAGCCGCCGAAACCCGCAGGGGCGGCAAGACTACACCGTGGGGGCGGTGAGCCGCAGGGGCGGCGGAAGAGCCCGCTGGGGCGGCAAGGGCTAAACTCGGCCGATCTCGGCCAAAGCTAATCTCGGCTGTGATCCGATCTCGGTCCGAAAGATTACGGCTCTTACACCTCTCCCCCTAAAAACAAGTTTCGTCCCGAAACTTGCACAACCCAAGAAACCTCTCGGACCTAGAAACCGAGGTACAAACTCTCTATCGGAGGAAGCACATCTCCGTTCATAAGGTATCAACCTATACGATTCTAAAGCTCAGGCATGGAGAAACATCGTCCCCGTCCTAAGAGTATAGTACTCTCCAGGGTCTAGATGTAGAACATCCCTAGCCATAACCTCATATAACCTCACAAGGGCGGGGTAACTGTCCCACCTAAAATAGCATGGAGGGAAGAACCATCTCCAGCTATGCATAACAGTCGTATCATAATAGCATGGAGGGAAGAACCGTCTCCAGCCATTCCTAACCGTCGTACTAGCATAACAAGATCTAGGAAGATCATAAACATATATCAAAACACGGCTAGCACGAAAATAAATATAGCATGGCGTATAAGCACATAAGCACATAAACACATAATCACAATATTCACCAGGATAGGGCTAAGACCTACTCTTGGATCCTTAGGTATATCTATCTCAACGTAAACTCTGGATAGTCCCCTCTGGATCCTATCCTCAGTCTTTCACGTAGCCTCAACAAATCCTCGACTCAATCACTGTATTCTTCACATAGGGGTGTCCTTTGAATGCAGGCGTCTAATACCTCGCTCTAGGACTGCAATCGAATACTGAACAAGAGTGTGGTCTAGCTCGACCACCAAAACTTCGAGGTAATCGTCCGTCTTTACCAGAAATGATCGTCCTTGGTACATCATGGAGTCTCACTATCGGTCTAGTGTACTCCTCAGCTAATCCCCTCACTGGCCACGTCTCCCTGAAGGGTAAAACGTTCCGTCATCATCAATCTGTCTACTATAACCCTAATAGCATCAAAACCACGGCTCGGTTTCAGCCAGTCACAAAATCCATGGTGACGTCCTCCCACTTCCTCTGTGAAACGAGAAGTGGATGGAGCTCACCTCCAGGTCTGCAATACTCGATCTGGACCTGCTGGCAGGTCACACACTGTGCCATCAATCTAATCACATCGTCTTCATCCCTTTCATCAATACAAACGTCTCAAATCCTGGTACGTTTCACTCGCACCCGGATGTACTAAATAAGGCGTACAATGAGCCTCCTACAATATCCTCTTGCTTCAATTCTACATCAGTAGGTACACAGACGCGACTACGGCGTCTCACAACTCCATCTCTCGGATCTTCATCAGGAACTGGATGTTCACTCTACCCAAATCAGATCTTTCTGTAACTGCTGCTGAATTATCAGCCTCGCTGCATCAACGCACCTCCCAAGCTTAGCCTGGATGCATCACTAAATACCACAAAATTCCCAATAACCTCTGGCTGTGCCAAAATTAGGAATTGAAGTGAAACATCTCTTTAGCTCTTCAAAACTCTATGTACACTGATCAACCTAACAAGTCTAATAGTATTCTCAGCAACTTCATTAGGGGACGAGCACACACAAGAAAATTCCTTCACAAACATCTGTAATAGCCGGCTAGGCCAAGGAAGCTAAGTACCTCCTTGACGTTCGTCGGTGTAGTTCATACTGTCACTACTTTTATCTTCGCCGGATTCCCCTTAATTCCTTCATCTGATACACTATGACCCAGGAATGCTACCTCTGGCATCTAGAACTCACGCTTAGAGTTCTTAACATAAGGTCTTCTATTCTGTAAAACCTACAACACCCTTCTCGGCCAACTCCTCGAGTGGCTTCCTCAGCTTCAATATCTCCACTAGCGCCTTACAGTATGGGGCCTTCGAATTCGAGCTTGTACCAAGCTCTAACTTCATAAATCATAGTCCACACTCCTCTGGGACGGCAACTAAACACTTTAGCAAATCATTCGTGACTTACAGACGATCTGAATGTCCTCTGACACTGAACTCTCACTCTTCTTCATGGTGTAACACCAGAAGGCATCACCACTCTATGCAATCAATTCGCTGCACGCATCACACTGGTAACCATACCTGACCTCTTAAGATTCCAACCTCGAAAACATTTATCTGAGTTCACTCGGTAGAGACTGTAACAGTCCTCTTATCAACATCTAACACAGTCGGTTGCCTAATCCTCCAAACCATACCTAAAAGAACATTCTCATATACCACTAACAGGGTAAGCAAAACAACGGATAATATACAAGTCCCTACTCAAATGGGACAACAATATCGCATGGGTGCCTATGACCCTACTACTATCGGGTAACCCGATACTGAAGAGCATTTCCTCAGACATAACAAAACTCAAACACATAACACAGACATCAGATATAAAAGAGTGCGTAGCACCCGTATCAAGCAAGATTCTAACAGGTAAACCGTGAATCAGAATGGTATCTGTATCAGTAGGTGCAGCTGGCTACACTGCATTCCTCAGCTCAAAAACTCGACTCTATGGTCCTCTGGTGTCAGTGACATTTCCGCCACGACGTCTGCCTCTACCCAACCCAGGAACAATTCCTGAGTGGTAGGATAATATGGGACTCTCTGTTGTCCCCGGATCTGTGACTGTTGCTGAGGTGGTCTTTGTCCACCTTCCGCTGCGCTTGCAGGAGTAAAACCCTGCTGAAACGAAGCTCCTCCATATCTACAAAAGATATGTATGTGACCTTGTCTGCCACAGACATAGCATGTCACTGTCTGCTTTGGGCACGCTCGGCGCATGTGTCCATACCCACCACAGTTATAACATTGTGGTCTTTCGTCTGGAACTGATGCAAATGAGGTATAACTCTGGAGATTCTGATCTCGCCCTGCACTAGCAGCTCCAGCGATACCACTGGCCTGGCCAGTGCGCTGCCTCTTCTCAGACCCTCCGGTCCAAGAAGCTCTCCCCTGACTAACCCGCTCTCGCTCATAATCGGTGGCTCTGTCCTGATAATCCATCAAGGACTCACAATGAAACCCAGCCATGTAAGTTCTGGTATCATCCCTCAATCGTCGGGAAAACAAATACACGTGCTGATCTGCAGAAGGTGCAGTTGGTCCCAGTAATGCCAGCTCCTCCTGAAATTTCCGGATGGCCTCTAAAACTGGCACATCTTCAAATCCGGCTTCCATAAAATCACACAGTTTCTCCCTCCTTAACGAGGCAGGGCAGAAACGTTCTCGGATCATACTCTTCATCTGGTCATAGCTGGAAACCTGTACTCGTACAGAACTCCACTAGTACTGCGCTAACTCTCTGAACAAACTCTGTACTAACTCTACCTGTCTTTCAGCTGGACACCGAATAGACTCCAGAGCTGAGTCTACTTGTCCTAACTAAAGCTCCACCTCTAACCCTACCTTTCCAGAGAAAGGGGGTACTCCCATCTGATGAAATGCCTTCAACCAACTGTCTGGTCGAGGCCCTCGATGCTCCTCTATAACTCTAGCAATCTCAGCAGCAAGTGCCGGTACTGCTGGCACCTAAGTAACTGTATGGGATCTCTCAGCTGACCCCTCATGTACTGGCAGATCCGGAATAGGTCTACCCGCTCTGGCAACCTCAGTCACTTGACGGATATACTCACGGAACGCTGGTCCCTCCATAAAGACATTACCCAAATCATCTGACTGAACTCGCGGTGGACTCTGTCTCCCAGCTACGTTGTTCCCTATCTCAGGAGCAACACTCTCAGCATGAACCTCTTCTGCTGCACGCAGATCTACAACAGGAACCTGACCTGGTCCCCTACCTAGAGGAGGTCTACCCCTACCCTGTCCAGTTGCAGATAAGGCTCTAGTCTGAACCATCTACAGAGGACGTAACCTACTCAGAAGGCTATATATATGTCGTATGTATAGGTATATCACAATATCACATCAGATAGTATCTATCTATATATACCTATACTGTCGAGATCTTCAGAGGGGTGATGGCTCTCGTACACGATATCCCAAATCACTTTGTACTCATTTCAAACCAAAACCTTTTGAAAAGTCAGACCCCTTTGGGGTTCTGTTTATTTATCTATTGAACCTTTATCGCAGATTACAAGTGCCATTGTTGTCAACCTGGCTCTGATACCACCTTTGTAACACCCCAAATCCGTAGGACTCGAGGCGCTACTGGGCTAGGATCTCACAATGGATCCTGACCCTACCCTGACAACAAGTTCACCGATCTTACAACAAGGCACCGATAGATTAAATACAAAACATCAAACTGATATAAAAGTATCAAACATTTATACAAGTACTGCTGAGTACGATCAAAACATAATGTATAAACATAATCAAAATGTTTCCCAAGTCCCACGAGAACGACCCAGTGTACGGAGCCCTCAGCAGATCACCCACTCTGGATCACTCTGCAGTTCTCCTAACCTGCAAAGTCTACAACACGGTTTAAAACCGTTAGCTAACCATACACATATATAGGAAGATGCAGGAGCACAAACACACGTCAGAAAGGATAAACACTTCAGCATGATATCAATCATTTACCCGGTTTATTATCTTTAATAAATGAATCAATCAATCGTATAAAAATATGTATATATATGAAGATAGGTGACACGAGGAATATGATCCTCGCCTCTAAGTACTATATCCAGCTGGGGTAGTATCGGCACACCTCCCTGTACCCTATGGGAGTGGTGAGGGGCCTTCCTTTATACCAGTACTGGCCTGACTACAGAGAACCTCCCAGACTCCTCGGCGGGATGAAAGGGAAAGGTTATCACAGCCACTACGATGGGCGGTTAGTATAACAAAATAGGTCTATGACCATTATAAACATAATCGTACTGATAATCATAATCGTAATCATGCTATAAAGCATATAACAAACACCACTCAAGCATACATCCAATATAAGGATAGCAGCTAAGTAAGTCCTATGGACTTACCTCGATCTCGGGAGTATCTCCCTACAACTCGCTCTCAGAAACGTCTACTCTCAACTGGAGGACAGCACAACCTAAACAAGGCATAGCAAGGTATATCACCCTCATATCTATAACGGGTCACGCCTAGACCCAAGGGATCCCTAAGGATCAAAGGTTAACTCGTAACCTCGAGGCCGGAACCGGCATAGCCGATACCGTACTCGCACTCAAGCTATCCTCGTACTCATACCTAGCATGATACTACCGCTCATACTAGGAAAGGAAAGGATCTACCTTACCCTTAGGTAGAACCGAGACAAGACGCACCTGCGGAGTACAAAGGACGCAGGGACGGAAGCACAAGGCCGCGGGCGCGGCGGAACGTGGCCGCGGGCGCGGCAGAGCTTGGCCGCAGGCGCGGCAGGACGTGGCCGCGGGGGCGGCGACACGGGACACGGCAACGCTGGCAAGCCGCTGGCACGACGCAGGGCTGGAACTCTGTCACCGCGGGGGCGGTGGTTCTGGGCCGCGGTCGCGGCGAAAATGCAGAGAGAAAGCTCGCGGCTTCTCTTTTGCTCTTCCCTTGATCAAACCACTTCCAAACTCTTCCAAGCCACAACCAAACATACACATACATGAGTCCACGTCCAACCACTCCTATACATACATCTAAACCTACTCTAAAGAGAAAGAAACAAAGAAAGGAAAAAAGGCACAAGATCACTTACCAACTTGAAGCTCTAGGCTGCAGGGGAAGGAAGGTGATGCACTGCAGCAGCTGGCTTCTGAGCACAGCCTACTCAACCACTAGCACTCTCAACACTCAAGCTACACCTCTTTCTTTCAAAGGCAAAAGAGGGCAAGAACAAGATCAAGAGGAGGACAAGGGAGAAGCAAGGAGCAAGCAAGGAGGTGAGGGCTGGAAAGAGAGGAATGAAGAACCCTCGATCAGCCAAGGAAAGATAAGGAGAAGAATTGAGTAAAGCACGGGTCAAGGTCAACGAAGACTGCTGCAGCCGCCGAAACCCGCAGGGGCGGCAAGACTACACCGCGGGGGCGGCGGAAGAGCCCGCTTGGGCGGCAAGGGCTAAACTCGGCCGATCTCGGCCAAAGCTAATCTCGGCTGTGATCCGATCTCGGTCCGAAAGATTACGGCTCTTACATATAATCTCTCAACCTCTTTTGTATTCTTCCTCTTCTTTGCTCTAATCCCTCTATATACTTTGAATCTATGAAATTCTCTAAGGTTAGCTTGTTTCGTTATTTGTATTCTTATTTTATAGAGCTAGCCTGTTCAATTTTCCATAGTTTGTATAATAATTGTCCGACAAATCTCGAAGTGCATTGATTATAAATCTGAAATCCACTATGCTATTGATTACGACCACAAGGAGTAATGCTAGAACTCACTTTCTCCATCTTTTTATTTATGTGCACACTTGTTAGGAATGCTAGGCTCCATTCTTCTTCTTCTTCTTCTTCTTCTTCTTTCATTTATATATTTAAGGATCCGATGCCTCTGTCTCCAACATCGTTGACATTTCAACTATTGGCAAACTTATCCTCAATTTTCTTGTCTTTCTTCCGTGTGTTTGATAGTCTTTAGAGTCACGGTGTTGACTTAAATTTCCGATCGGTCTTAGAATTTAACTTAGGACAACTAACCTTTACTCATTCAATTTCAAGGAAAGATCACCACTTTTAGTGTGTTTAGCGACATTTCTCGTATTTTGAGAGGAAAAATGAAAATCCTTCAAAATTTAATTTTACTTTACATGTATTAGCAAGTCTCAAAAGAGCTATTCTAAAATAACACTCAAATTATAAAATAAATTTTTTTGGTAGGATAATGACAAAATAATTTAATAAGAACTGAATTGTTATTTTCCTAGGTGTAAAATTATTAGCGAGACGAAGGCAAATTTTATCGAGTACAGCGGAAGATTAAAATAAATACGTAACTACTCGTTCTGGGATAAAAAATTCTTCAAGTCGAAAGCCCTAAATTTTTCCTTCTACTCCCCCACACTACCTCTGTCGTTGCTTCTTTCTCTGCTCTTCTCCGGTCAGAAGTTCTCCCCCTCGGGCTCCCCGGTAAGTCTCCTTTGGTTTGTTGCTAGAGGAGATCCATTCTTCATTCACACTGTTAGAGCTTTGATAGAGTAGGCTTTAGCGACGCCGTTGGCATGCATTTCTCACATATCTTAGGTTTTCTATCCTTTTGATGAGCAAGGGGGGGTGCCTTCAGTTCTCACTGACTGGTTTGATTACTTTTGATGGAATTCAATTGTGGTGATCCTTAGGTTTTATAATCCGAGAGTGAATTTTTGATTGAAAATCATTTGGTGAATGAAACATGTTAGGGGACGTTTGGTTGCAACTGCGGAAGAGATTCAAATCTAGCCTATTCTTCTTTTATAAAATTAATCCTCAGGGGTGAATGCTTACTCATTCTCAATGTAAATTGTGTTTTCTTTTCCCATTTTGTTTTCCTATAAGATTTTGAGATTAATCAAATTCTAATCTATTTACTTGAAACGACATGGAAAGATTCCAAAACAGTTGCCTGCCTGGAGCGTGGTTTTCTGCGTTGAGGCACTGAGATTGCATAAATGTGGATCATTATGTGGTTTTGGGTCATAATTTTCTTGGTACAGTTTCCGTGTATGACCTTTGTAACCTAAGCTCAAGTCATGTGATTCTTTATGTAGTACTTTTGAGTTTCCACATTGAGAAGGTATAGAGTGGTGTATACAGTGCTTTCTATGCATCATATGTATCTTGATTTATGTAGTTCATGGAGATATAAGTGTAGAAGCCTTGAACAGACGGAAATTATTTAGAGCTTGGTCATGTTAAGTTGGACATGTCTTTCTTACAAGTAAAAGTACTACCAAAAGTGGAAATTAGTGATTTGTTAATAGCTGTAACAAATAGGCAAGTTAAATGTTTCACAACACTGATATTCCATTTTGGAAGTTAAAGAAAAAGGCCCATCTTCAGAAAGATAATAATATATAAAGAAGATGTTGTAGCTGAAAGCTTGCAATCTAGTAATATCTCGGTATGACAGCGTTCTTGACAATCACTGTTCACCTATGCACTCATTTTGGTTCTCTACCTAGGGCACATTAACAATGTCAATGTCCAATAAATACTATGTAATCCCTGTCCAGTTGTGTCAATGCATGTAGGGAGATATTGAGTGACATGTACGGTATGTACCCTGGATGCTTCTTTACTATTATTGGATTGAGACCGTGTCATTTGGTAAATCAATGCCACCTAGTATTTCGTAGTATTATCTCAATGAAAAGCTGGCCCGGCGCCCTCTGTGGACATGTGGATGTGCAGTTGTGTGGGGTGGGAGGAGCGTTTTCTGCAGAATTCATACATGTTTCTTGATCTGAAATGAGAAGTCTTGTATCTTCCTTGTTTTCTTTCTTCTTGTGTATCTTCTTATTTTTGGTGTATATATTTCTTTTTATTTAAAAAAACCATTTTGACAGGTGGCAGCTTCAGTTTCAACTGCCAAGAACTGTTTATAATCCTTAAGTCATCAGTCCAGACCACGCTACACAGCTTGCTAAACAAATGCAAGAATTGAAGCCATCATCATCTGAAGCTCCTATTCATCCTGCAAATCCATCCGGGACCTTAGCTTCTGGAACATCCCCAACTGGGTCTGCTACTATTTCAAGTGATAACAATGCCCAAGGAAAGTTTGTTCCTCCTGCATACATCACAGGTCCCGCCTCATTCACATACGGAGTTTCTTCCGGTGCACACTCTTCCATGGAAAGCACCCAATCATCAACTGAAAATCTTGTAAGTCAAGATTTATTCAGTCAAAGGCTTTTCTGGTCTGCCTATCATTTTCTTCTTAAGTTTATACAGCTGTATAATTTTCTAACACATAATGCATATTAATTTGAGTTGATTAGGATATGGCTATTGAATGTTGATGCATACGAGTCTAATATAGACTTGTAGAGTAATTTCTAGGTCATTTGTCTCATATGATTGTGCCTGCATGGGGATCGTAGAGTCGTAGACTCAAATAGAGACATGTGGTTTCTATTCCTTTAATAATTATGATACAGAAAGAGGGGAAAAGCACTGACTGCTGCATAAACTTGATAGAGGTTGTACTCCCTCTGACTTTTGGGTCAAAATATCTAAGTGTGGCATGAATTGGGGTGCATTTGTGCCATATTTTTTTCATAGCTGAATTTGGTTTCTTTCTACAAATTCTTTTTTCAGTCTAATGCTCCAGGAGTCCAGGATATCCCATTGTGCATAATAACCCTCCATAAGGATTAGTAATGCCACAACATCCTTTTCCCTGGGCTAGTTCCGCGACCATCTTCTTTAATTCCTGGAATGGCCTTACTCTCAGAGCCACCACCAGTAACTTCACCTTTTTTTACTTTCAGAAAGAACCTCATCAGATACTGTAACTTTTCCTTCTTGGGAATTTACAGTTCATTCCGAAAGATGTCCCCGTGATTGGTTTGTAGTATTTTTGACCTTCTGTAGCTGTCGGTTTGACAGAAAAATGTCACTATCTTTAGTTATTTAGTTGCCACTTGCCAGATGATCTATATTGAATTCTTAGATTGGATTTCATGCAGAGAAATATGCTTGTTTTAGAGCTAACATCAAAATAGTAAAAATGTGGTAAAAGAAGCTAGGTATAGCTGATGGGACCCTGAGATGGAAGAATCATGTGACTGTTTGTATTTTATGTTTTGTGTAATTTAGTTCAATTATCACATCCTGTAGGTTGTGTAATCAAACTATACGACCTTAATCTTACAGAGTTATTTCAATCTCTATATAAAATATGAGTTTTTAAATGTATAATATTCTGTAGTAATTGTGTGACACTACTAGTTGTACACCACCCTGAAGTTTGTGATATTTAAATTAAATATTGGCGTTTCTGTCCTGTTAAGTTTCTCATATAACTAGAAAATGAAGCTTCTCATGGTGCTGAGTTCTGTTTGACATTCAAATTTAATGATGCAGAATATATTAGCAGTATCCACACAATCCACTGTTCCAGTGATGCCAGATCCTGGAACTGCAGTACCCACACAAACCACTGGTTCGATATCTGCAAGTCATGCACCATCAGTACCTTCAAATCCTAATGCGAACCAGTCAATAATGTCATCATTCAGTAGGCCTTTGAATTCTCCACCTTTGCCCTTGTTAGCTTCCTCTGGAGTTGCTGTTGCCTCAGTAACACCCTCTACCAGTCCAGTAGGTCCTTTTTCAGTGGTTGATTCTTCTTCTGCCTCGAGACCTAGTACACTCGGTGCCCCACTTTTGTCAAATCCAGTCGTTCATCAGCATGCATATCCTCCATTCCACCCTGTACCATCTCTCGGAGTTTCACCTCAAGTCTGGTTACAGCCTCCCCCTCAGATGGGGGCATTCCCGAGACCACCATTTCTACCATATGCTCCTTCCATTTATCCCGTTCCCTTCCCTTTGGCAGCACCTGGAACACCGCTTCCTTCTGTTCCACTGCCTGATTCCCAACCTCCTGGTGTGACTCCAGTGGGAAATGTCGGCTTCATTCCCATGTCTTATCCTGCTCCTGCAGTCAATCCAATGGCTACTGGTTCTGCAACACAGAAGGAGCCGCAGATCCCAGGAACTGGTCTGCATTCCTTTTTCCTATATTTTTGACGTAATTGCTATATAATTTGTAACATCAACTGCTATAATTTGTTATACATCCTTAGTATTTTTTGTTGTTGCAGATGGAAACAAAGGTATCACTCATGCGAGCAATGAGGAGCAAGGGGCTTCTGGTGACAAAGTGGAAGCATGGAGTGCCCATCGAACTGAAACAGGTGCTGTGTACTACTATAATGCTATAACCGGGGAATCCACGTACCAGAAGCCGATTAGTTTCAAGGGGGAGGTACAAAGTTTCTACACTATTTTGATGAAGTATTTATCACACTTTGATTATGTGATCTGGTTTCCTGTGAAATATTTCGCTGCTTTGATGATGTCTCAACTCTCATGTTCTATTGAAAGTTGACTATTGGTAGTTGACCAAGGTTGTTCAAGTGATATTCTTTTTTTTTTTTTTTCAATGCAGCCAGATAAAGTGATTGCACAGCCAACTCCAGTTTCATGGTGAGTACATATTTACATGGGCATTATGTTTCTACAGATTAACTATATTGCTTGTGGTTAAATCAATTTTTATGTTGTATTTTTCTTCATTGACCTGTTTGATGGATGCTTCAATTTTGCATCTGCTTCATAGAGGTGACTAATGTGTCTGGTCTTTTTAGAGATCGTGATTTTGTTTCCAAAATTATTTTGGTATGAACATGTCCTTACGTAAAATGCGAGGCATGACGGTGATTACTTGCTTAGGGTATGGGACATGGGTTCAACCATGTAATGTGCAAGATCTTCACACAGTATCAATGTTGGACTTTTAGAAGTGTGCTTATTTGATTAAGCGAAATATATTTCCTTCATTTATGGATACTAATCGAAGCAGGCTGCTCTGTTGTGTAATAAGTTAGGGAATAATTTTCTTGATTGTTTTCTGAGGAAGTCACATTTTATGTATATGACCTTAGCAGCATTTGTCATTAGTAGAAACTAGAAAGCAAGGTGGGGCCCTTGTGAACTCAGGGAATCAAATGGGTTGGAGGCTGAGGTATTTCAGGCTGGTAACTTGGAAGAAGTAAGCTAGTATAAATATGGGTATGAAAGGTTATTAGGGTACGTGTTATTTGTGCAAAGACCGTTTAATTGGAGTTCGGCAAAGAGATTATCTTGTAAGCTGGTGGCTTAGGGTAAATATTTGACCTAGAATCTCTTGGGTTTCCTCTGTGCACAACTCTGTTTTTCACTCCATCAGCATTCACCTATATTGGTGTTGAGGATACGCTCTGATTGAGTTTAAAGTTCCTTCTCTGTTGGAATAAAGTAAGCCATTTGTGTCACGGGACCAGTTGAACTAGTACCAGCATCAGAATAAGCACTAGCATCCCTAGGGTGTCATCGAAGAAGTCACTTTTGTTGACTGTTCAAGTTTTATGAAATTTCGGAAGCAAGAGAGGTTTTTGTTGACTGTTAAAGTTTTACGAAATTTGGGAAGCAGGAGAGGATTTTTGTTTCGGTTCTCTCTTCCATTTGTAGATTCTTATCACTGGAAGTTTTGGAATGACCAGAGACTGGATACTGTTGTTTTTATTATGCTAATTAGGTTTAGATGTAATTCTAGTGTCTTGAGTAAATCATCTGACCATGCGCCTAGGATACTCACAGGCGCAGCTACGCGCGCTCTGGCCTCTGGGTGCCTGATATTATTTTTGTACAAAAATCAGTAAAAATTATTTTTCTTACTTATTGACAAAAATATATTATATTAGCTTAAAGAAATAAATATATTTAACATTAACTTCAGGAAATAAATAATGCCATAACTTATTAGTGAAATCTGAATTATATGTTCTAACTTTTCTAATCCCATTCAACCTATACTTCTCATATTCTTTAAATAGTTCCACCTCCTGGCCTCTAATTGCACCATCCCTTGTTCCCCTTCCCCTCCCATTTAAATTTAAGTCCTCTGCTGCTGCATTTGCAGTAGAAAAAAGATAAGAATATAGGGACTTAAGTAACTTACTAACCGATTGCATGAGCGTTATGATTCTTATGAACTATCTTTTTATACTTCCTGGTTCCTATTTCTTCCTTGTTTGTTGTTGTTTTTGAACTACCAAGTTGTTCGATTGAATAAGAATTTTTTCTCTCTCTTAAAATCTACAATCAGGCGCGCCTAGGCTGCAGGAGCCCCTGTGCCTAGTTCCTTTTTATAACACCGCTTTGGACTAAGTTTCTTATGTTTTATTCCCCGTAGGGAGAAGCTGGCTGGTACTGACTGGTCACTGGTCACAACAAATGATGGGAAAAACTACTACTACAATGCAAAAACAAAGGTACGTATATGCCACACACTTCTTGAAATTATTTCTAGAATCCGGGGTTTCGGTACACGTATATAAGCAAAGTACATAAGTTGCAATACGAACAGATGCCTTCCCTGGTGGATCCATTGTGCCGTGTGAATGGATCTTTACATGTCTGTGGTCTAGTCCTATTCTAATCCAGGCCAATTTGTTGCACTTTCTCAATCAGACTAGCAGTTGGCACGTCCCAGTCGAGGTGGCAGAGTCGAGGAAAAAGAAAGAGAGTGATATTCAAGGAGATAATGTTATGCCAGTGCAGAATACAAATGAGTTGAGTGAAAAAGTATCTGCGATAAATGGTTTAAGTGCTCCAGCTCTTAGCAATGGTGGTCGTGATTCTACACCATTGAGAATGCCTGCTGTGGCTGGGTCATCCGCACTTGACTTGGTTAAGAAGAAGCTGCAGGAATCTGGAGCTCCCATCACTTCAGTAATTCCATCTTCAGGAAACCTGGAAGTTAATGGATCTAAAATGGTAGAAGCTGCAGTTAAAGGCATTCAGGGTGAAAACACCAAGGCTAAGGCTAAGGAGACAGATGGAAATAGTAATATGTCAGATTCATCTTCAGATTCTGAAGATTCTGATAGTGGCCCAACTATGGAGGAGCGTGTTATCCAATTCAAGGTATTTATTGGTCCTTTATATTTGTGTAGTTTGATTTATTTCTAGTGTATGATAGAAACAAAAGAGTTCTTAAATGTATTGGGCACATAAATTTTCAGTTCAAAGTTACTGGGTTTTGAGTCTTTTCAGAGGTAAGGTAATTTAGTGTGAAGATATGACATTATATGAAATCCATTAGTTTCATTGATCTTTATGACCTTTTCTGAGCAGTTAGTTTCCCCTAGTTCTTGTTTGCATCAAAATAAGAGATACAAAGTTGATAATAAGGAGTCCGTGGCCAATTGATGGTTTCTTTTCCATCTTCACACTCTCGGCGAAGCAGGGTTATTTTTCAATTTTTCGCTAGTACAGGAAGTAATAGACAAACCTAGCTAGATGGATCATATGTGAAGTCTAGATCCTGAGAGTCATTTAAACTATATTAGATGAAAAATAGTTGAGTAAGCTATCTGGGATAAGAATATATTTCTTCTCATCTTTTTCTCCCTGTTAATATCACCTACCTACTAAATTGAAGAGGAAGAGCTTAAGAGTATTATGGGCCAGTTCCTCAAACGCTATGCTGTTAGAATGTTGCACTACTATTGTAGGATATCCTTGTGGGAATTTTCATTGATTGGCATTGACTGTTCATGAAGGACTACTACTGTATTCGTGCACAAATAGTGGTGCTATATGGGTAACATTGTTAATTATGATTATTTGGTCATCAGATCTGTATGTTTTATGTAATTTACCCATTCTCTAGGTACCTACTGCTGTTTCTTTGTCTTTGATAGTTATTTGTATTATGGAAAGATCATATTCACACCTCGTGTTCCATTTGGCATTCTTTCTAATGTTGTTTTCTTGCATTCCTTGATATCTGTGACAATTCCAGGAGATGCTTAAGGAACGTGGGGTTGCACCATTCTCGAAATGGGAAAAGGAACTTCCCAAGATAGTATTTGATCCCCGTTTTAAGGTTTGTGAAACTTGGGAATCTTTGAATTGCTTCTTAGTTTGAACTTTGAAGTTTAGTTTCTTTTTATAAAATGCTTGTGTTATATGCTAATGAGTATATGCAGGCTATTCCAAGTTATGCTGAACGTAGGTCATTGTTTGAACACTATGTCCGGACACGAGCAGAAGAGGAACGCAAGGAGAAGCGTGCAGCTCAAAAGGCTGCAATAGAGGGTTTCAGGCAGCTACTGGAAGAAGCAAAGAAGGTCCTTTCCAGATTTTCTTGCTTTAAAATGTCTGTATATCTATCGAAGCCCTAATGACTTTAAGATGTTTACTTTCTATTTCAATCAATCTCATGATTTTTAATTTTCCAGGATATTGATGAAAACACTAATTACCATTCATTTAAAAAGAAGTGGAGTCATGATCCTCGATTTGTGGCCCTTGACCGCAAGGAACGAGAGCATTTACTGAACGAGAGGTATCACTAGCTTCTGATCAGGTGTCATCTTCTTCTCTATATGTTTTTGTTGTGCGGACAATACTTCTTTGGAGATCAAATCACTATAACCAACTCGACGCTGACAAAGTTCAGCTTAGTGTAGCTACTGGCTCATCTATGAACACATAAAGAAACAAAAACTAAATTGTTTAATGAAGGCATGTGAATAATTTGTTAAACATTCTCATGTATGATATCTAACTAGTTATTTTAATGACTGCGAGTGCGATGCCACAGCAAGAGAGCTGTGAAATAGTCTGTCTATTCAGTTAACGTGCTAATAAAGGTCCTTACTAGGGTAGTAGATATTAATGACTCCGACTTGCGTTACCACATTATAATATATGCTTTGGAGGCATCCTCCTCAGAGGGGAGCAACGGATTGCTTGATCTAGTTGAATTGTGCCACGTTGTTCAAGTTTTTTTTTTTTTCTTTTTTTTTTTTCTGTTCTTTATAGAGAAAACAGGCTTGTACTTATGATTTTATTGTAATGCAAAAATTTACAAGTAATATTTCCTTGCATTTGTGATATTTGTAAGCAAAGTTACGAAAATCAATGCAAACTTGTTTTTGCACTTTCTTCTGCTAGCTTTCTTTAAAGTAAGCAGGTGAAAATAAGTTTCCTGCTCTGTGGAGTACTTGGGACTTATGAGCATTCCATATTGTGCTGTTATCCTGTGCACTTTGATGGAAATGCTAGAATCTGCTTTGATAAATTTCTTTCTATAGATATGATTTGGTTTGAGGTGGTTTAGCATCTATGTTGTGGACTAATGGGACAGACAACGTGGTGCCGTTGTGGTTAAGTTTTCCACGTGGTGCTGAAGGTAACCTCCACTTTTGGACTTCTATCCACAGTAATTGTAAAACTCCATCAGAAGCAAGCTGTTATTAGAAAGAGTTTGGAGGAAGTGATACTATAAAATAACAATACTAATATATTGTTTTGAATGTTGAGAAATTGAAAGGTGTCTGTATGCCAAAGTTCAGTTGACATATTGCACGCCACAGAGGCACCAAATAATCCGTCCTTACCGAAATGTAATTTGAATGCAAAAGTTTCATAATAAATTATACTTTTAATTATAATTTTTTTTCCTTCAATAATACTGTATCTTATGAAGTAACGTCCATTTAAAACTGTTAGTAGTAAATTTGAAATCACTAATAACGGGCACTTATAATGTGTATAGAACTATAGATAGTTGCTGTAACTACTTTTGATCTCCTTTAATTTGTGCCAAATGGCACAGTTATTGCTGTACATAAATATGAACAAATATCCTAGAAGGATATGGGGCTTATTGTGGTTTTGTACAAATACTTGCATCAATATATCCTAGTCTCTTTTGAGCATAACTTATTGAATATAATACCGTGCCCAAATTCTGCTGTTTAAACTGATATAAAGTGCTTGAGTGAGGGATATGTTAATTTGACTATGATTGCTTGGATGGTCTCAGGGATTTGTTGGGTTGACTATGATGGTTTAGATGTTCGTTTCTTGTTTTACAGTTGGCTTTATGTTCTTGCTTTTCTGGTCATGAATATGGTTTTTCAAATTGCTTGCAAAAATATTAGTGATCCAATGGTTTCTGGTCTCATCACAGGGTTCTTCAATTAAAGAGGGCTGCAGTCGAAAAGACCCGGGCTGCACGTGCAGTTGTTACTTCAGGTTTCAAGTCAATGCTTCGTGAGAAGGGCGATGTAACTGCAAGTAGCCGTTGGTCAAGGGTGAGTGTTATTTTTGGATCTTCTTGTCCCTTATAAATCTAGAAGGTACTTATTGCAACATTTTTTTTCTTCTCTCTACAACTTTATCCCTTCACGCTAAACTATATTCTGTTTACACAACAACTACGTATTTGGTGTTTGGTAACACAATATTCACCAGCACCACAGTAATGACAAACATGTATCCAACTCTTAAGTTCCTTGTTCTAGTCTATAATCATGCCTCTTACAATATTAATCATATCTTCCGGATCCACTTATTGGGAAATTCTCTAGAAAGAAAATGGTTTTATTAATGGATGCCCGTATGCACTGTTAATGCTTAAAATGCATTTTACACATTTCAAGAAGAATTTGCCACATGAACCCTTTTTAAAACATATTTTAGTTTGATGAAGAATCTACATTTTTCTTAAGGTGTATTTGTTACAACCAGTTCTCTTTGAAGATTTAAAAAAAAAAGCACCTAAATTTATATTAAATCGAAAACAAAGTTCAGTTCAACAAATAACTTGGTAGTTCAATAACAACAATAGCAAGCAAGAAATAGGAACTAGGAAGTAGAAAAAAGATAGTTCCTTAGCAAATGCAATTGGTCAGCGAGTTAATTAGTCACATAACAGTAGTATGGAGATTGTGCAAAGTGTAGAGCACATACTGCTGCTACTTATAAAATAGTTGCAGACTTGCAGTAATGCAGTTGTATACTAGCAGAGGTGTAGAGCCACAGAGGACTTCAATCAATATGGGAGGTGCAGGGTCGGAGGGAAAGGGGGATGGATTGCACAGGGCAATGAATTAGTTCAGGAAAAGGAGACAAGATCTAATAGAAAGTCAACGGAAAAGAAGACATAATTGAGAAAGTTATGGCAATATATGATTTAATGAAAGATTTTCTTATCTAAGGACTTCAATTAATAGGTATTTTTAATCAAATTTATTTCTTTAACTAATGGTATAATATATCAGAAAATAGGAACAAAGATTTTTTCTAAAAAAAAATATATTACTGATTCTGTAAAAAGATATAAGGCAGGCGCACCTACCTGCACCTAGGGGTGCCTAGGCTGCACATTTATAAACAATTTTTTTATTCACGAACAACTTTTTCTTCTCTCACTATTTACCTCCTGGACCCACATATTGTCAACCAAAAACCATTTATAAACAAACCCTACCCTTAGTGTCGCAGACTAGTTAGAAGGTGCCGTGTGGACACCAGTTAATATAATCCTAAATAAAATATTTAGGTGAATGTGGTTTGTTTCTACTACTATAAGCTTTTAATGTAAGCCATCACTTCTCCGTTTTCAAATTATTGTATTATTTGGTTATTTGAAAAGTTGAAACTTTTGAACTTTACTTGTGTGATTGACATCAGGATAATATGCTTATATTGGTAAAACCTTTTGTTGGTATATTTTTTGGACAATTGCACCTGTGTAACTGGTACAGGCTTTGATTATGCTTTGACACATTGACACTTTGTTGTCATGTTTGACAGGTAAAAGAAGGACTACGGGATGACCCAAGGTACAAAGCTGTTAAACATGAGGAGAGAGAGGCTTTGTTTAATGAGTACATATCTGACTTGAAGTCTGAAGGTGATGAGGCAGAGAGAGCAGGGAAGGTTGAACAGGTACCTACTAGGACTTCTACAGCATTGTTGACTGAAAATTTTCTGTGAAGTAAAACAAATTAAGTCAATTTACTTTGAATTCTATCTCTTAGCACATTGGTAGTGGTGGAAAATTACAATTCTCTTCTACTAGTCCTAAAATGGATATGAGCTTTTGTATTTACAGTGAATCTCTGTGATCCTTCTAACGATTGTACTTATGGATTTGTCTTCTCTTGGGTTAAGATTTCTGTAATTCCAACTAATTTCTACAGAAGCTGCTTCCTTCATAAACTACCTGGATTTACAGCCTTCATCCAAGTATCTACCATCTCATTACATATTCAGAACAAGTAATTAAGTTAAAGCATAATTATATCAGTTTAGTCTACCGGCATAAGAAAATAGCAGCTTTGGAGTCCATAAAGTTGCTCCAGCTAGGACCATATTGCATTGGCTTATATTGGTAAACAATGAACTTATTTTTGGATGGAAGTCCCAAAATGCCTGTTAGGATTAAAGTAATAGGAAGACCTAATGATATGTTAGTTCATTCAAGGTGTAGGAAGATCAAATACCCTCCAGCAGCTATTGATTTGCCCAAGTGCATTTCAGCAAACCTGCAGGCAGAAAAAGACAGGACTGTAGGGTAATGAGGGAAAATACTATGGTTGTGATGTGTATAACCAAGAAGGGTATTGATTTTCCCAAGTGCATATCAGCAAGCCTGCAGCCAGAAAAAGACAGGACTGTAGTGGGTGGGGGTAATGAGGGAAAGTACTAAGGTTGTGATGTGTATAACCAAGGAAGGGTATTAAGGTTGAGAACGAGGTATTGGGGAATATTTTTCAGTGGTGGCTAGTGGCTTGGACAAGGGGCAGTGGCCCTTCGTAACTGTAAATTTGCTTCTTTTGTTTTATAATTATTATAAAGTGAATCCTCATTTCTCTTCATTTTCAGATTTTCTCAACTTCTCTTGTTCTAGTTTATAATTCTCACTCTTCATCCTATTTATATGTTTGGTGTCTGAGATAGTTTTTCACTCTGAAAGAAAGCTTGTCCTTTGAGCAGCTCCCAATTATAGCGTGCTTAGCTAAGTTTGCAATCTTTCAGCTTCTGCAAATTTCATATTATGTTCTAAGTTGGGCGGAGATAAAGTTCCTGTTGAGATGATAAGGTTACACATGATGTTGTGAGACTAGCATATAAGCTCCATGGGTTACTCCTATTGCCAACTGGTTTTAGGATGGAACCCCATGGACTTGTGTGTGGCTCACCCGACGTGCGCCCTCCACGTCGTTTGGGCCTGAGACGGATATAAGAAAAAGTAATAGTTCCTTCTAGTGAAACTGTTCTGTTCCTTCATCTGTTGCAAGTAGGATCCCAAGTATATCACGTTTGCGCTGGAAATTGAAGTTGTGCTGTTCCTTGATCTGTATTCTGTGCCAAGCAACTGTTAAAATCATTAAAACCCACAGTAATTAGGCTGACATTGGGCCAGTGACAGACCCTTTTTCGCATTGATGGTGCACCAGACTCTAGATTATTTTATATCAGGATAATAGTGGAGATACTATGCATCTGAGTTTTTTTGAAGGCAAACTCTAATCATACACAAATCTTTAGGGTAAGTTGAAAGTCTGGAGATATTTTCTTGATGACTGTTGTGAAGTCCATTTCTTTTAGGTGGTCAAGTGTGTAACAGTTTTTTGGTTTGTTTGTGATCCGAATAATCGGTAGGATAAGCTAAAAGAGAGGGAAAGGGAATTGCGTAAGCGTAAAGAAAGAGAGGAGCAGGAGATGGAAAGGGTGCGTGTAAAGGTTCGTCGAAAGGAGGCTGTGTCATCGTTTCAAGCTTTGCTGGTGGAGACAATAAAGGATCCCCAGGTATCTGTCACTTTTTTATGTTTGTGAATCATATGACGACATCTCAAGAATCTGTGATATGATTTCTCCTTGACATTTGTGAGCTTATTTTCCATTTGCCTCTGAAGCATGTTCATGCTTCCTTCTAAAACATGCCATTGAACTTAATATTCAAAGTTCTGATTTTGATTATTCTTCGAGCTACAAAATAATTTCTTATGCTTCGTTTGAACTCATGTTTAGGCATCTTGGACGGAATCAAAACCCAAGCTGAAGAAAGATCCACAAAGACGAGCAGCTAATCCTGATTTGGATGAATCTGACTTGGAAAAGCTCTTTCGTGAACACATCAAAATGCTTCATGAGGTCAGAATATTCTTGTTCATTTTTTGAAATTTTTGCAAGTCCTCATTTTCTCTCCTTTGTCACAGAATTTCAAATTTATGCTTTATTTGTTGTGAAACTAAATATCATGTAGTACTGATGTCAATTAGTGAACTGTCCAGAATCTTTGCATATAGATGCAAGATAAATGAGTTCAGTTACATTGTGTCTAAAATAGTAATTTTTTGGGAATATATTCTCAAGTTAGATGTACTAAAACACCATTTGGCTAGGATTAAGCTGCAACGATAGGATTGTATAAAAGACTGTTTCTATCTTGTAGATAGCCACATTGATGACTTGCGTTATGGCTCATGGCCATATTGCTGCACCATGTTGTTGAGTAGTATAATTTGGGTGAGGCTGATCACCTTTTTTGCCTTTGTGTTACTGAGCAGAAGAAAAAGATGCTAAGAAAACAGTTTCGATCTCCAGTAGCAGTCACAAGGTGCTGAGTGAAACACCATCAATGTACGCAGCAAGATTTGTCCTAAGCCAGAAACCCAAATCGTCACACTTAAACACAATCCGTTAGAATTCTGACCATATGATGAAATATAATGATTTGAATTCCACCAATCTTGAACTGAAAAAGGACCAGATCTTAGTTGAATGAAGCCTAACTCCGGGAGAACTGTTTTAATCGATATGGTATTGTCATTGTAGATAAGTTCTGCTATTCATATTGGATTCCTTAATTTCTCCCGACCTTCGATTTTTAATGTTGATGGGTCATTGCGCATTTATCATAAATCATAAATATTACTCCATGATTGAAGTCCAAAAGTGACCCGTATCCAAGCTTCAGAGTATGAACCACCACCATGACTTTAACAAAAATATCAAATGGTATTTGATGTTTAAATTCTAGGGGGAGGTTTTTGTAGGTGTAAGTAAAGCTTAAAAAGTTTACCAAAGGCACAAAAATGTACCACTTTCTATGATGAGAGTGCTCCAAGCTGTCCCAAAATTTGGAGTATTTCTTCTTTTGATTGTTTTGTTTTGAAACTGCTGACCTAGATATATAGTGAATGGTGTCTTAATCTTGTAAAATCAAGCTTACCCCTTCTTTTGCCCTCCTTTTCTCTATGTATTTCAAATGTTCTTGTGCAGAGGTGTACACATGAGTTTAGAGCTTTGCTTGCTGAGGTTATAACAATGGAAGCAGCTGCAGAGAAAACTGAAGATGGAAAAACAGTTCTTACTTCTTGGTCAACTGCTAAACAAATACTGAAATCTGACCACAGATATAAGAAGTTGTCCGGGAAAGAGAAAGAAGCCCTTTGGCGACGTCATGCAGAGGAAGTGCAACGCAAGGAGAAAGATGATGATCTGAAAAGTAGAAGCTCCGTGGATCCTTGGAGACCCTCAGTGTCGAGACCTGCACATGAACGAAGATAAATTATTATTTTTCTTCCTGGAGGTATACGTGGGCTGTCTTTACTCTCCATAGAAACCTAGTTTTTCTTACATTGCATTTTTCCATTTGATCAATTTCTATAGAGTATATTTTACCCAATTTTATAGAGCAAAAACCTGCAAATGAGTTACGAATTCTCCGATCCAATTTTCAGCTAAAGACTCATATGCCTTCCTTTTTGTAGGCCTTATAATGCTTTTAAATCATATTGTCAGCAATATTTTTGTTGCTTTATGCCGATATAGCCATGTATCTAACAAAACTTTTCTGTGTATTCTTAACAGAAACTCAAGAGATTCAGATCATGCCGGGATTAGACAACATGCTGAACTTTGTACCAATGGCACATTTACCTTCTTTTGTACGGAGCTGTATCTGGGTACGGTACACGCTATAGTAGCAATATCGTTATTTAGGCTCTAGTAATTGTGTTTTTAATGACGTGTCTCATCTTAACCCTGATCCTGGTATCCGCAAACCTGCTGGCCGTGGCAGATGTTGAAAAATTCACTAGGAGATCGGATGCAAATTATTTCAAGTTTCAGCTTAGTGTGCTATTTTGGTGAGTGATCACTGCTAGAGTTCAGTATATTGCCCAATGTACAAAAGATCAGCGCGAACGTTATATTGATAGCTCTCTGCCTTTCTGAGTTTATATTAGGCTCGTTGTTACTTCTAGTTAGGTTACTTGATATTCTAGGGTCATCTTGCCTTACATTATCATATGTCAAAGTACAAACTTGTTATAACCGAGCCATATGTTTCATTAAGGGTGTGACTTTTAGGCCATAAGCTACTCCACAAAAAATGAACGTCATTTTACTTATGTTATGTAGTATCACTACACGAGATTTTTACTTCTGTCTATGTAGGTAGACTAAAAGAGAGATTTTTTTGCTGGGAAAATTATAATTAAACCATCTTTTATATAAGTTAATTTTCACCCTTGTTTTATTTTTTATTTCCCGACTGTTCAAATAACTATACAGTATATTATTTCCCTTTTCATAAAAAATTAACTTTTATTCTCTCATTCAATGTTGTTAAGGTTGTAAAGAGAACAACTAGAGCCATCAAAATTGACCTGACCTATAACATGAACTGGAACCGAAAATTTTGGTAAAAAAGAGACTTGAAAGTCGAAATCGATTTAGCCCGAAATAATAAATGACCTGAAGTAACCTTACCTGATAACCTGAAGTAACCGACGTCCCAACCCGAATGACCTAACCTGAAGTAACTGGACATGTTCCAATAGTTCGAAGTAACCTGACCCGAAATGACTTTATAACCCGTATATATTAACGCATACAAATATGGTGGTTAAGTTATATGGATAATTCTAAGTTAAAGTGATAATTATTTACATGATTTAGCAAGAAAAGAATAAACAAAATTTACTTACAAATAAGGTATTGCAAACTAGTACAAGTCTTGTTTATGAATGAAATGATATTGCAAAATGCAAATTGATATAAGTCTCGTTTAACATGAGATCTTTAACAAACAAATGAAACGATATTGTAAACTAATATAAGTCTCGTTTATGAATGAAATAATATTACAAATTAATATAAGTCTCGTATATAAATGAAATAATATTGCAAACCAATACTCAGTTGGTCTAGCGGTAAAGTTTATACTCCTTAAGTGTTGGCCAATTGAAGACAATTTCAATCAAACGGATTTGGTTAAAGTACTTCGGATCAACAATCATATTCACGGATAATTTTCCAATCCGGATAAAATTTATTCGGATACCAATGTCATAATTTAGAATTCAGGTCAAACGGATAATTAGCCGTACATACAACCGGATCAAGTATTCCATATCGTATCTGGATCGGGTTTCCTATAATTTGAATCTTGATCAAATTAATACCCTCACATAAGTTTTAATGAAAAAATGTATACATAAGAGCTACCTACATTCAACCCAGCAACTTGTACGACCCAAAACCGACCTGAATCAAGATGTTTAACAATCAAACCGGTTTTGACCCAACCCGACATCAACCCGAACATAAATTGGCCCGACTCCGAACCCGGTTGACCCGTCGCTACCTGAATCCATTAAGCACTCGAAGTAAACTGACCCTAAATCACCCGAGAAACGAACTAATCACTCCGTTATGATCCGAGAAATGAGAACTGAGGGTACCCAATAAGTAGCTTCAACCCGAATAATTGATACCAGACCCAAGTTTATCCAACCTAAACAAACCGCTTGATAACCAAGCCCATTTTTTACGCGACTGGATTCCAACCCGAGCATGATGTGACCCGACCCCGACCTGTTGACTTTGTTTGATAGTTCTAATTACACCAAATAACTAAATAGAGCATGACTGATTTTTTTTGTATGGTAAAAATTAGGGGTGGGCATGGGACGGGATGAGACGAGATTGAGGTCATCCTAGTCCCGTCCCGGATATTTTACATGGGACGGGATCAGGACAGGCCTTTGTATTTTAGATTAAATCCCACCGGGTCCTATCCTGGCTGAGATCGGGAAGGACGGGGTGGGATGGACCCAATCCCGCTTGTTGATTACGTTATTTACCATGTTTAAACTTTACGCTTTATTCAAAAAAAATTCTGTATATATCATAACTAAAATGAAAAAACATTAAAGTTTCTAAATATCCATATTAAAATATTACAATTTACATTAAGATTTACAAATATCCATAGTAAAACACATCTAAATGAATTTGGGTCATTGTCAATTTTAACGGTTTGACCAACATGAATTATTTTTAAATATATAACAATAACTATATAAGCATATCACTAAAGCTTAGGGATTTCATTTTATATTTATTATTTTAAATAAAAAAACTTTATTATATACGGAACGGGACGGGTCTAGCGGGATGGACAAGTTAAGGCCCGTATCACGTCCTGGATAATTTTTGGCGGGACGAAATATCTAATTTTCAATGAAATCTCACCAGGATTGACGGGATTTGTGTCCACCCTAAGTAAAAACGAATCGCAGGAAATTAAGATTATAACAAATAACTAAGGGGTGTTTAATATGCGGAGATTTTTGTAGAAATGAGAATCGTACATTTAGTAAGATTTCTGATTTATTTTTTTGATCGGCCAAAAAGTTAAATTTACCCTAAAAATCTATCTACAAATTTGAACATGTCAACCAATTATTTTTATGTTTTCATAATTTTACAGAACTTTTAAAAACTCTACTAATGATCTACCCAAAAAGTTAAATTTAGACAAAAATAAAAGCTTAACAACATTGTGTATGAGTTTCAGAGGCATCTATACAATCTAAAATGAAACAAAATAAATGTACAAGAATCTGAAAAATGTAAGATATAAAATGAGAAGGGACTCAATAACTGGTTTAGGCTAATTAGATCTAGGTTTTGACAAAAGAGACGGGATGGTTGGCATTAGGGGTGGTCATTGGTCCGATCCAATCTTCTACATCACAATCTGATATGATTTAACTGCTTCGGTCCAAAATCGGTTAAACACATTCAACAACTATGTGAATTTGATCAACAATTCTACAAATTTGATCAGAATATGCACAAATGAAGCAGAAACTCAACACACATTCAATAGATACAACACATATTCAACATATATAACACATGCACTTTCAGGAGATTCAAGTTCAACATACATTCAACCCAATAGAGAAAGAGTACGAGTTTTCCAAATACTTCTAACAGCTCTAACAACAAAGTAAAGGAAATCGTAAGAGATTCAACACACATTTAGCTCTAATAGCTTTAACAATTTTCATTTTCATGCGTAAAATATCACTCCAACTCAAAAAATTACTAGTTCACCACTCTTGATTTCTCCATACTCCTTTCCCAAGTATGAATCCATTGTGTATTCCCCTGATCCTCTTAATTTCAAAGGAATCACATAAAATGTTAAATTTCATTACAGAATTATATTTTTTTAATATGTTTGGTATCACCTACCAAGAAATTTTTTCTAGAAAGATATAGTTCGGTTCCACCATCGTTGGGTGACTATTTTCATTGGTAATGCCTATAAGAGTCTAAAGAGATATGCCCATCAATATAAAGTGTATATGCATCACATACCGGCACAAGGGCGCCAAAAACTTGATGTGAGTTTGATAGATAATCAAAAATCACATATTCTCACAAGTATATGGTCATTGTCAATGTAAGTACATGATGTTTTCATTAAGGTCGAGTTTCAAAGAGATTCTATATAGCTTGATTGTGATCAAGTTCAAAGCAAGTTTAAGTTTGTAAAAGAAAGGAAAAAAGGGTGATCAATGGATCAATTTTTGAAAAAGTGAGTAACCGGAATCAAGTAATACAAATGTATAAAAAAAAAATGAGAAAACACTAGTTTTGGGACTAATACTCCCAAAACATAACTAATAGCATGCTTAAGAAGTAATATTCAAAAAATGAAGGGAATGGAGTGCATGCAATTAGGTGAATTTTATCTGATCATCCTAATCCTCTTTTGAAGCTCATAGGATAACTTTATTTCAATCAAGTTATGCATTACATGGTGTTTGTTATTTGCATACTAACTGATTAAGCTTAGTCACAATCATGATCATATTAGACAACATAAGCATCACATGACGTTTAGTATTTGCATGCATGATATAATATGATAGTGTGTATTTGCATGCATGATATAATATGAGAAGTGGTCCGGAAATGGCCTTCATTTCTCTGCAAGAAATGTTCTTTATCTCTTTGCGGGAAATGGAAATGGTCTGCATTTCTCTGCTAGAAATGGTTTCAGTTTCTTCCCTAGAAATGTTATTCATTTCTCTCCTAGAAAATGAACTTGATTCTTCCTTTTCTTTTTCTAAAAGTGTTCTTCACTGCCTTCTAGCTTCCGTGGCTTCCATGGATGTGGTCTTGAAACTTCTGACTCCTCCTTTTCTCCTCTTTTGAGTGCTCTTCACTCATTGCTTCATAGCTTCCATTGTTATGGTCTTTAAGTGAACTAGGTTTAGAGATGCTCTTGCATCAGTAATCCTCCATATGCCGAGAAATTTAGATTTCATAACGAATACACACTATCATGAACCTAATCATAGGACTTAGTTTAAACTTCAAACGTAGGCATTATCACTAAGATCACCCACAATGGTGGTTTTTTAAATGAAAGTTTATAAACCCTCTCTCTCCGTCACATCAACTTATAAAACTCTATCTACTTTTTCTCCACGATCATAGTTTCTTAACTCTCAATCTCTTAAATCTATATTTATTTACCCACCATATTTAAATGCATTTTAAAATATTGATACTATTAATTTTATTTGTAATTAAATTTATTTCAAAAAATTAAATAATATCATCCATATGGAAGTGTTCCAACGAACCAATATGGTTCATACGGAAGCTTCCCGACAAGTCAATATGATGCATATGGAAGCACCTAAATGAGCTCATACCAACAAGTGGCGAGTCTAGAAGAAATAAACCCTACCTTAACCCCTCTAATGAGTGGTCAACAAGAAGATCCTCGTGAAAGTGGTGCTCATCAAAGTGGTCTACAACGAGTGAAATTGAACCAAGGAGAAGAGTTGTTAGTTGTCAGTGCATGAATCAACACCAGCATGGACAATGTTGTCGGTAATGATCAAATGGTGCAAAGTTTTGGGGCTGGGTCATGAAATACTACAACACCAGAAGAGTGAAGGATGACGGTAATTGGGTTGAAAGGGGTTCGACATCTATAAAATAAAGGTGGCACAAATTACCCATAGCAACTTCAAATTTTGTTGGATGTTACAAATAAGCATCCAACCGAAGAGCAAGTGGAGAAAGCGAGACAAATGCACTCGAAATGACCCATGTTATTTACCTTTCCGATACGGGTGAGAACTTTAGATTTGAGCATTGTTGGCGTGAGCTTCAACATGTACCAAAGTGGTTCACGGTGGTTGAGAAACTTGCTGAGAAAAGTGAAGGAAGCTCAACAATGCCGGAGCCTACTCTTCAAGTTCCAACCCGTCTACTCCCAACAATGCCGTTACATCCAATAATACGACATTTATCGGACAAACAACTGATCTAAATTGTCCCTCTAGAAGGGATGTTGCAAAGGCAGGAAAAAGGAAGGGAAAAGGAGTCGTCGAGAGTTCGGTTAATCATGGAGACGAGGCGGACATTAAGTACTTGGAGTTGCAGGTTGATAAAAATAAAATTATGAATGATACTTGGTTACTCAAAAGCTTCAAATTCTAACCACATTGCTTACAAAAGATGGTGAGTTAACCCCTTATCAAAAGGACGTAGTGGAAAAGCGAAGACATGAATTGAATATTTGATATGCGTGGGTGTGAAATCTATTTGTATTTTCATGTATTTCATAAAACCTAAGTGAAGAATAACTTCACAATTATGTTAGGATTTCTCTAAAATTCTAGGTCTTTTTAAGTTTGGTATTTTAGTTATGTATTGTAATATATTCAATTTATGTGAAAAAATCTCGTGTAATATATATTCTATGTATGATGTCTTGTAATATATTGATTTTTATGTGTAATGTTTGTAATAATAATCTTTATAATAAATATAAAGATCATTATTAAATATTTATAAAATAAAATTCATTCATAATTTTATTTTCAATTAAAAATAATTATTCTAAGGATACCCAATATAGACTTTATAGATAGGAAAAAATATTTTTGGACTCTACAATAGATAGAAATATTTTTTTTATTCTTCTAAATATATTCAATATTGGACTCTATGTGTAGATAAAAATAAAATAAAAATTATCAAAATATATTTAGTTAATCCAAAAAACTATCATAAATGATTAATAAAATTATGTCAAATAAGAAAAAAATGTGAACCGTTGATTTCGCTTAGATTCAATGGATCAAAAATTACCACGCTCCATCACTCTCCATTTGCCGCATGACATGTTTTAAATGCAAAAAGCTATAAAAAAAAAAAAGTTGTGCACTTTTCTTCTCTCTCCTTGTTTCAACGAGATCTCTTGCTTTCATATATCTCTAGAGTTTTGAAGTAATTTTGAACTATTTTCAAGAGATCTATGTTATTTTATTGCTTAGAGACTAACATTGCATGTGATCTAAACCAAATATCAATCAATAAAAAGGTATAAGTGCATAACTAAAATCAACTTTCATATACATTTCATGGATGATTATCCAACATGCTTCACATGTGCTATATTCACTAACATATGCACAATTGTTAGATTTCATAACCAATCTAATGTTTTCACGTTAAATTGCTAGAAACAATGAAAAAGCTCCTCACCAAAGTGGAATCAATTTCAAAAAGTCAAGAAAGGGAGCATGGGAGCAATGTTGTCCACCTTAGAGCAATGCATGAGAGCTCCCATGCTTGGAAACCGAAAATGGGAGCAATGCATGTCCCCCGTAGAGAAATGGGAGGTTATTCATTGTTCATAGTTTGAAATAGTTGGTTTTTATAGGGCTTGTCTTTTTAACCAGTATAATAGTTAGACAAGTGTATAAAAAACCAACATTTTAACCCGATCACGTACCAAAAGTAGGATATATAGTATGCTTTCAAGGAAAATTGAATGTTGTGATCGAACATGTAAATGAGTTTTCACTAGACCTGATCATATTTGGGCAGTCCGTCAAGAAAAAACGGGCAGACATTAACATAGGAAGAAGCCCGACCGGTCCGTCAAGTCCGTCGGACTGGATCCGGACACCACTCTAGGTCTGACTGGGCCAAAAAAGCCCAGCCCGTCTGTCTGGATAAAAATAAAAAATAATAGAAATACTATGTAGTATATATTGAAAATATTAAGTATAACTATAGAATACTTAGCATAATTATCATAAATTTAGTGTGTATTACATATAATATTAAATATATTTAAATATATTTTATTTTAAAATAAAATTTATATTTAAAACATTTTTAATTAATTTTTTTTAAAAATAAATAAACGGGTACCCAACCGGGTATGACTGCCATTGTAGGCCCTTCATCCGGGCTCGACCCAGGTCTGGATAAACGGGCCGAATATTTCATAAAGCTCAACCCGAGCCCCGGATATGAACATGTTTATCTCTCGCGTTAGAAGCCCACGTGGGTTTTCAATTTGCACATTGGCTCACAAATCACAATGTAAGTATTTTTACAATTGACACGCATAATTTAAAAAATACTTGTGTTACAACTTTAATGTCATCTCATCCATCCCAAATTTGGGGCATATATAAAGCTCTATAGGAGTCAACTTACGGCTCCTGGTTGAAATAGAATGGGTCGTCATGAGTCATGACTATATGCAAATGTTATCACTGAAATAGCTAACAATCCATTCATAAGGTTCATCTTCTTTTATTTTCTATCTTGTCTATGTACTTCAAGTTGAACACGTCTATCCTAAGGTGCAACTTATGAGTTGGGTCTAATCTTCATGGATTTTGGAAATGCCAAAGATCCCTAAGTTAGTGTTTATCAAAGGGTCTACAACATGAATAATTAATTAGATACGTGGATTGTGACCCAACACAAGTTCTTCATTCAATAAAATTACAACTTCCATTCACTTAATGCTGAGACAAGGAAAACTGCATTATATGGTACCCTTTTTTTTTCAAAAAAAAAAAAGAAAAAAGGCAAGCAACCCCCAACCCCCAAAAAATCACTTCCTAATCGCCAACGATTATGTATAAGCAGACCTCGTAATGATGATGATACAAATGGGAATATAATTTTTACCCCCGCTCACTATCAATGAAAAAGAATTAAAATACCCAACAAAACGGCCAACATGGCCCTTAATGCAAGAAATTTAGCTCAGACGTCACAAACACTAGAGAGAACAACAATTTCTCAAAGTCCAGCTCCACCAATCTCTCAAACAAAACATTTCGTGGTGACGAAGAACGACAGCGAACAAGACCCTCTTTGATATCCAACTTGAATAGATGTGTCAGTGACAAAAAATCAGCCAATGGTATCTCGCTTTCAAAGAATCAGTAGACTCACATGGGAATGTGCGTTGCCAATAAGCTGATGCAGTTCTCGCTTTTAAGGGAGCGTGCTCTAGAGAGTAAGCCGCGGAAATAAGGTGAAAAAAGACTATATTTGGTACTTCGACAACTTGTCTTTTACTGCAGGCTCTAAGGTGGACATGCATTGCTCCCATGCTCCATTTCCAAGCATCTGTAGACAATTGTCAGAGGATTAACCATTAACATTTCCACCTGACATTTAAATCATAATATGAGAAAGACCCTTATGAGGCTTTCTCATAGAAAAACCAATAAATAAATAGAAGCAAATGGAGACGAGAAACCGAATGCAGAATGATAACACGAAACAGCTGGATTGTTGAGGAACCTTGGGATCAGTAAAGGCGGAAATTGGCAAATCACGAGCAAGAATCAACATTCTTGTTCTCCTAGAATTACTCTAGGTGAAGTTCAAATAATCATATAGAAACAATCAAACTCAAGAAAAGATAATTGAAAATAAAAAAAAAGATTGGGAGAGAGGATACACTTAATCTAACCATTAGATTTTCATTTAAAGGGTCGAGATTCATTCAATTCTAGGAGAAGTTTTTTTTTCTAGAACTTCACCATAACTAAACCCAATAACTAAACCCATATATGATCAGTCTCAATAGGCTTGATAAGGTGTACTTGCAATTCATGCAAAGGTGAAAAGAAGCCAACCGCTTCAGATGTGTCTATGTCTCAGAAAACACGGGGATTATATACAATAAAACCAATCACCACATTGATGATAAAGCCCACCTGCTTATAACCCTGCAAAATTTGGCAGATCTCATTGTATAGATCCTCACTTCGGATTTCCTGCACAAGAAAAAGCAAGATATAGTTGGCAATTAAGTAATACAGATTTGTTGATCACGAACAAATAAGCTTCAAGATTTAACTTACATGCCAGCTGGCTATAGATTTATACAAGAATGTAAGAGAGTTCAAAGCCCCAGAAGGATTTGCTCTGACCTGAAAAATGTATAAGAATACGTCAGAACAAATACAGAAATTGGAAGATCATATGTATCACAGGGAAAGCAGATTCGTACCACTGCACATAGACCATGAAATGCATCCTCCTTCTCTACATCATCACGTATCCTGCCATAAACAGCTTCAGTAAAACAGAGGGAATTGATACAGATCAAATAATTGACAAGGAAACTACACAAAATTCTTCTTGTTTAAACAATTTCATCAAGAAAAACAAAGTTCTAATTACTTTGTACATCTTGCTGATGGATCCTTAATCCCCATCAATTGAAAAAAACAAAGGGGATTTCTATAAATAAAGAACAAGCTATTAACTTTAACAAATTTACTAGTACTACACTTTGTGCTTTTGAGTTCTAGTGCCGAATTGTTATTCTGGTCCATGACTATATTTTGCTTTTACATTGTATGGAAAAAACATTATGATGCCAAAAGAAAATTGATTGCGCATATATTATATTTGCAAATATACAACAAAGAAAATCACAAGGAGGCAATGACACGTGATAAACAAATAGCTAATACATAAAAGACAACCACGCCACCATCTGAATTAAAACTTACATAGCTAAAGCACTACACCATGGCTGTATAAAGTGCTCCATATGGGGTGCTACAATCTCAGGGCAAACCCAGGCGAGTCTCCCTAGAGTAATTGCACTATTCTCCAATAGTGATTTATTGAGTCCCTGAATATTTATGTGAAGTATGATGATAAGCATCATGTTATACAGGAAATGTCAGGAAGGGAAAACATTTACAGACTGCAATAAGACAATTATGAGAATCACCTCTGCATGCTGAAGTATTGGGACTAAACATGATATAACGGTCATAACAACCGGAGAGGTATCTTGTTGAACCTGCAAATCAGAATATGAGGACATGTTAAGACTTAAGAGGCAATGAAGTATAAAGAACTATATGAATAAGAGGATTACAGTAATGAAATTGCATAGCTAGAATATGAACAGAGACGCAGGGTTCTATAGTTCCTATCCTGAATAAATAAAACAACTTTTATCACAAAAGGATTTGAGGCTCTTCTTTTGTCGTCAACTCTATATGCCTTACACAGCCTCTTAATACTCTATACGCTTTATACAGCCTCTTAATCCTCTATCCATAATGTATTGACCTACTTCGGTCAGGAAGCAGAATTCTACTTGTCGGACTGATTATATATTTTTCCCTTCTTCCTATGCATCTCCATAAGACCTAATGATTTTGGCAGTCATTAAAATGTTTTATGCCCCTTACATCCAGTCCTTTCCTTTGAACAAGGACATTTGGAAATCAAAGGTTCCTGAAATATGACATTTATCTGACCCTTCAGTTGAAACAAAGAATTTGCCCCATACCAGGTAGGGAGACTGATTAAAGTTCTATCCCCTGATGTTTACTTCATTCATTTCAAAACAACAAGTTTACAACCATCTGCAGGTATTTCCATTTTCAAGAGAATAAAAACAGATACAAGAAAAGGGTAAAACAAGGGAGCTACCAGTTCTATCTATTTACCAAAATGGCTCAAGGAATACTGTAATGGGAAGGAGAGAATCACCTTAACTGCCAATTCCCCAATTGCCCAACAAGCATTATTTGCTACCGAACTGCCTTCCTTCAGATTAGATACATCCTGCAAGCACAAATATTAAGTCCTTATAGGAACGATATCATCCAGCAAACATAACATCTTCCACCTACCAGTTGCTTAGCAGCTATTTCAAGAAAATCTTTTAATCTTGGTTGTAAGTATCTTGGGCAACCCTAATTAATACACAGAAGATGAAACATTCTTAGAAACATGTATACATACACAGACTTCAAGGAATTTCAACAAATATAGACAAAAAATGTATATGTTCCAAGATAGAGGGCCTCTCTAACTATTACGCTTATATTCTAATAACAACAGACAATGTTGCCTACTCACTCTTGCAAGGTCTCCCAGAAGTGCAAACGCACTTTGACGGACATCAGGAGCATCATCCATGCAGCACTGAAGAAGCACATCTCTCAATGTGCTTTGTGAAACCTGCAGCATGATTGGAAAGGTGTAATTTCTAGTGGCAATAGATTCTGTACGAGCCTTTAATTACTAATAGATATCCTCTAAATGATCTTTTTTCAAAGAAATAGTTGACACTTCAACAAAAAACACAATTAACTGGTGAAAACAAATGATAGATACAAGGGTTAAGAACGTGATGTATGGCCAAACAAATATGTTTTCAAGTCTTGATTTAGAGAACAAAATTTGAAAACAGAAAGAAGAGAAAATAGCAAGCAAAAATTGAACTATTTTCCACATTAGCAAGCAGCAAAGTTTCTAGAAGTTGAACTCCAAATTTTTATACAAAATCTTAACAGGTCCGAGCATCAGACATTACCAAGCTCTCTATTCCACCACCGAGACCTTCTGCAAGTCCAGAGAGCAGATCCAGAGAGCACACGATGAAGTCTCTATCATACTGAACACCAGCTGATACAGGATCAACCTGCAACAAAAGTTGAACCATCAATGCAAAAAAAATTGAAGGGAATAAACAGTGACTACTTAAAATAAGCATATATCACTTTAAGGTAACTGATAAGAGTAAGAACTTTAGCCTGCCAAAACAGAAAGAAGAGAAAATACCAATCAAAATTATTTCATCAGGAAAGGAACTCAGCAAGAAAAAAGCTGGATGGTAAATACAAAAAATTTAACCATACATAACACTACTCAGATATGAAAAGATTAATGAAAGACGACATATCCTAAGAGAACTTCCTTCCTGCACAAGGCAAGGACTTGTCCTAGAACTAGCCGAAACCCAAATCAGTAATTTATATATTTCCATCTTGCTGCTGTGCACATTCCTCTAGATTATATACAAATATAACCTAAATGGTTCAGCTTTACCACAGTAAAACTACCCTCCTTTTCCTACATGACTTCCTCTTCTATGGCTTCCAGTACTCGGTTCATCCCCTGCTGAATCTTTCTCACGGTAAAAGTGAATGAGGACTTCATATAAACAAAAAAAAATGGAAGAAAAATGAAACAGAGATCAGCCAGCTTTAGGATTGGAAGTTGTGGAAATCTCTAGTTCAGTTAGTGAAATGTGCAAACATTATCTTTCTTTCTCATAGATAACTGTAGTATTGCTAGACAGTAGAGGATGGCACAGAAGACAGAAAATCAAGTAAGAACGGAGTCCGGTGACACATTTATGCTCTAACTCGTAAAAACCCCATCATAACCTCTCACTGTTCATTCTCCGGAAAACCCATTATAGTTTCTAAGAGACCTGCAGTTATGGAAATCTCCTCGATCTCGTTCTGGAAAGAACATTGCATCGTTATTATTAATATGCTATGTGATCTTTATCCAGATTATCGTAGAAATCTTAACCAAAATATTGCAAAAATTTTCCTCTCGACAGCATGCAACATATATATACGCAGTTCATCTGGATGATTTACTGTCCAAATATATGCCACATTAAATGTCAATGTTCAGAAGCCATTATCACTACAGTAACTCGAATCAAACACTCCCAATTGTATCATGTTAAAAGATGATAAAATACAGTAAGAAAATCATTCTTCACCTTCGCTAATTGTTCAGTCTGAATAATGTTCATGCACCTTTGAAATACAGGCTCTGCAAACTGAGCAAATCCCGATCCCAAAGCCTGAGGAGAAGTAAAAAAGAGAGCCCAGTTACAAACTTTACAAAGCTGCCAAACTTAGAGATACTTTGCCGTGTATAGTTGGCATATGGCAAAAAGAACATAATCTTGGAGAAAATTTATACATCTGTTAACAGTAGGAATAATTCTAATCCAAAACCACAACAAGGTAAGTCCTAAACGAGCTAGATCACAATGGTCATTATCAGACATGTTGATTATTGGATGAATCATTTTCTTCAACCAGATTTCATTATGCCTCGCATTCCCCGGGCAGTACAGGTTCCCAAGGCAATTGAGATCATATGCTCTTTGATTTGCTGAATGACTATAAGGTATATACTCCCAGCCACAGCAGTACTCTCTAGAATTAAGACTAGAGTACTGTAGACTGAATATCAACCTCAACTAGTAATATTCTCCTTCCATATGTTAGAGAGAGAGAGAGAGAGAGAGAGAGAGAGAGAGAGAGCATAATCTGTACAAAGCCATCTTGTATTAACCACTACATACAGAAATCTTAACCAGTAGCACAACTTCCCAGCTCTAATTATAAGGCATCATGTATGTTCTAGATGAAAGGAAATTCTTATTTTATCTTGCAGGATATCAAATCCACACAATTTGAGAAATGTGTCCAGCACTTCAACATAAATACAGATAAACAAATATAGATAACTAAATAAAATGGAAGCTCCACAAATTTGCATGTATGTATCTGAAACATAAATTGTTTTTCCCCTGCACAGGTGCACATTATTAGGATGCACTTGGATTTCTGTAAAATGGTGACAAAATACCTGTGCTATAGATGTAAAGCACTCCAGCAGTGGGAAGATATCTTTATCTGAATTTGCAAGTTGCTGCCACTTGGCAATTAAGGGTGGCATGAGGATTTTCAAATATGCAGGCTGCCAATAATTCATAAAGCAACTATATGATTGGTATCATAAAAATAATAGTCACCAAATAAGCTATAGAATTCAAAAGATTACCTGATTTAACTCGGCACCAACAGCATCTGCTAAAGTTCCAATAGCATCATAGACAATTCTTAGGTTTTTTCTCTGCACAAAAGATAAGCTCATTAAGATTTCAACTTTTATTGCAAGGCTCTGATAGGCATAGGTGAGCACAATCAGCAGAAAAAATATAACCTGGTATTTTCCGAATGCACACATTAAATGCTGCAAAATAATTTCCAATCTTGGTGCTAACTCTTCAGCAGCCTCCTGAAAAAAATCAAAAAATGTTTGAAAATATATACAAAGAGAAAAAAAAAAATTCTTCAGCGGGGGAGGGGGGAGCACCTCTTCCAATGTTGCAAATGCTGAGCAGGCAGCTTCCTGCACACGCTTGTTGGAATCCAGTATTCTCCGTAAAAAGCCCAATAAAACCTTCTCAAATTGTTCATGCCCTTTCTGATGGCTAATTCCCTGCATTACAGAAGTGAAGAAAGAGCACAATGAAGATGAAACAATGGAAAAGAAATCCGTGTCTACAAATGCTACAAGGTCAGAAACCGAGAGGAAGAGAGTGGAGAAAAAGTATTCTCAAAGATATATTTCCAAAAAGGATAACCTTGTTAGCTTACAAAACAAGCTAACAGTCGCTGGAAATTAAAAAGCTGAAAAGTAGTCTAATAATTACACTACTAGTAATAGAGTATCTAACCCTATAGTCTATAGTACAAACTAAGATCTTATACACAATAATGTCCTGCTTATTCTCAAAACGAGTGTCAATGAAATATGCTTGATAATGTTTCTCAAAGGTAACAATTAGATGTGATGATAAGTAGGTAGTAAAGGTACAGACAAAAGGGAAACTGCCACGCACCATGAACTGGTAAGGAAAAAGACATTTAATCAAACCACAAGACCCAAGAGATTTTTTGATAACAGATGGTGGAATCACACTAATTCAACATTGGCATATACTAAAACCTAATAGAAAGATAGTTTTGTAATATTTTATGAGTAGTACAAAGCTAAACCCCTCGGCCAAAAGCACAATTCTACCTCCAGATGCAATCCAAAAACAGGGGAAATGTCTACAGTATATTCACAATGATGGTTTGGAAACCCTATGCAGCACATTACATACGACAAAATTAATTGGAGAAATAAGTAAAACAGGATTCAAGATCCTTTTCGGAACATGCCTTAAAATTAGGTTTTGAAAAAATTATTAGATTACAAAATTATTAGCTTACAAAACAAGCTAACAGTATTCAGGATTCTTTTCAGGACATGTCTACATTATATTCATCAAGATGGTGGGTTCTATAATTAGGTTTTCACAAAATTATTAGATAAATTTAGGTAGGTTACTGCAATGTAGGTTTTAGGGTTTAAGGTTTAGTAATCAGATAAAGTGTCTTAATCCAAGTGACAGCAAGAGAGTTCCATTATTTTCTACTTTCCATGCTCTATGGTGATTTAATAGTACTTTATCCTTTATAAATAAGATATAACACAAGAAGCAAGGAAAAAAAGAACGTCTTCATACCTCAACAAGAAATTTACTAAATCGCGAGAGTGTCCAACAGGAAATACTCCGGATGAGGGGGAACTTATCATCCAATAAAGGGACAAGAAAATCCACAATCTGCATGACAGAAGACATTCGGTTTTTCACATGATACTACAATTTAAATCATCATCACAATACCATTTCTAATTCAAAACCTGTCAACAAATTATTACCCACTTCCTTCCCTCCCAGCCAAACATATAAAAAAAATATATAAAAAAATTACCCCTCTTTTCCCTTGTAACCAAACAAAAGAAAATATAGAATATTTCCTTTCTTTTCTTCTTTCTTAATTTCCCTTTCCCTTATTTAAACCCATGCCCAACAGGGTGTTGGGGAAAGATTATTGACCCAAACCTACACACAAATAATATCTGCAGGTCAGTGCACAACTTACTTCCCTTGTCCTCATTATTTATTTTCTTGCAATTTTTCTATTGTAGTTCACTCCTATATGCTCATACAAGCTACAACTACCCAAACCAAAGTGCATATCAGGACTAGTTGGATCTTCAATACATCCACACATCAAGTCATAACTACACATGCATCTTAGATGACTTTCCAAACAAATTATTGACCAAACAGATTGTTGGGGAAAGATTATCGACCAAAACCTATACACAAACAATATGTTTAGGTCAGTGTATTACTTCCCTTATCCATTATTTATTTTCTTGCCATTTTCACTATTGTAGTTCACTCCTATAAGCTCATACAAGCTACAAGGACTAGTTGGACCTTCAATACATCCACACATCACTACACATGAATCTTGATGAATTTCCAAACAAATTAGTAGAAAGCAGGAAAGAACGCATCGTTTCAGGAAATAATTGCCTTATAATTGTTATATTTAAGTTAGCTATTTATCCTGTAACATTTTCTTTGTTTGACTAGAATTTCATATGCTGCCATTAATACTCTAATGGAAAGGGATAAAGTCGCATATTTTGGAGCTATTTTTAGCTATTTTATTAGTTTTTGGACAAACACTACCGCTTACTGAACATTACCCTCAATGTCTGACTCTTTTTATGCAAATGTAACCAATCTCTTGACTTCAGAAAGATGTTAATTATGTTCATGAGTCCACTATAGTAAATATTATCTACTAATTTGTAGAAACCTGGAAAGAACGCATCATTTCAGGCAATCATTGCCTTATAACTGTTATATTTAAGTTAGTTATTTATCCTGTAACATTTTCTTTGTTTGACTAGAATTTCATATGTTACCATGTATACTCATAATGGAAAGGGATAATCACATATTTTGGAGCTCTTTTAGCTTTTTTATTAGTTTTTGGATGAACACTACCGTTTACTGAACATTACCCCTCAATGTCTGACTCTTTATATGCAAATGTAACCAATCTCTTGACTTCAGAAAGATGTTAATTGAGTTCATGTGTTCACTATAGTAAATATTATCTACTTCTACTGTAATTTTTGCATTTTTTGAGCACAACTGATGGACAGCTCCTTAATGTATTATTTTGCCTATCCTACATAGCAGGTCCATTGTGGAGCCAAGATTGCAACGTGGCAATGTCCATCCTCTAGTCTAGTCAACATAGAATATGCTCTGATAATATTACTCTCATGAGAAGAGTATATGTGCAATGAAATTATTAAAGCCAAACAAATTTTTAGTCCAGATTCCATAACAAACTCAACGACAGAAAAAGGCTACCTCGGACAGATGAGGATATAAACCATTGACACAACCTTCAGCAATAGCACCAATGGTCAAAACTGCAGCTTCTCTTTCTTTCCAGGATTGGTCATCAGTAGCAGAAAGTTTTGCCTGCACAAGTGTACAGAACAGGTATTACAAGAACCAAATGAAAATTCAGCAGGTAGATATGTCAACCTCCAAAGAACCACAAGAACAAACAAGCCAACATAATTTATGACCCTTGATCAGAGCATTGGAAACAGAAAAAAGTGAAGCTGGTATAATGTCATAATACATTCTTAAGATTTCAGATTCTGCAATGGATCAAAGATGTCTGTTTGCAATCAAAGAAAGCCCTACCACTTCACATCCTACAGCTTGGACATTACACAAGTATATAAACCTTTGAGAACTGCTAAAACCCAAACTCCTATATTTTGGTTCGTTTGGTATGACTTAGTAATCGAGTTAGAATTAGGAATTATGCAGCCCAATCCCTAATTGGTGTTCGGTATATTGTTGGTATATTTCATGTCTTAGAATGACTGATATCTTGGTTTAATGTTATGACAACAACTGTTTTGATGACTGATGTTCTAACTAGATGGAAGACTAAACCTTAGTTTCAGCCACTACACATGATTATGCTATACCATTACTAGCCTAAGCAGATCTGATTTCTGTCGTGTTTTTTCTGCCAGTTATGCACTGGTTACATCCCATTTCTCTCCTTACCAAAAAAACATCACATTTCTCTAGTGAAATAATAGAAAGGAACCTTGCAACCTTACTAGAAGGTGGATACGCAGAACACTTCAAAAAGATTAAGCAGCTGTAGAGTTTTGTTTCCAGAGTATATTAGGCAACTTATGATGCTGAGTACATAATATATTGGCAAACATGTTATTTTGTTTACCATTCAGAAACTTAATTAATTTGACAAAAACAAAAAAAAAAAAAAAAAAGGGATTCATATGACAAAATAAAGTTGCTGCGTCACGAGGGGCTTGAAAACAATAAACTGAACCTTTTTTTTTTATAAAAAAAAAACAATAAACTGAACCCTTTTTTTTAAAAAAAAAAAAAAAAAAAAAAAACTAACACTGCCGTGGAACATATAGGAAAATGTCAAATACCTGAATCAAGGGCATCAATGTAGGAAGAATCTCATCCCCAAACACATTGGACAGTATATCCAAACCAGCAGCACTACATTTCCGCAAATTCCAAACATTAATTACATCATCCTGCATCATAGCATCCAACAAACCTGACATCAAAACTCATTCAAGCAAACCTTCTGAAAAGTACAAATTTGACTATAAACAACTTAAACATTATGGTAAATGACAACCCAAGAGAAACAGATTGGCAAACTACAAGAAGGTAAAACGTACATCATCTTCCACGTTATCAGACCCATGAAAACGAGATGAATGAAAACGAGGCTTTAGGTCCTACAAAAGAACAGGTTGAACTATAAGTATACAAGTTGACAGAATACATAGTGAACATTAGATAAGTATCTCATAATGCTCACACCTGCTCTCTGTCAGGTACAGATTCGTCTTCCTGCGCACAACATTGGCAATATCACAGTCATTGCATGCAACAAATTTGAAGAGGATCAGATCATTTTTCATGCAAAACTAGTTAGTCCCAGTGAAAGTGCTGATTTTATTATCCAAAAATGTAGAAAGAGGATAGAAATGGTAAGTGTTAGAAGGAACTCCTAAGAATGTAAATTTGATTTGACCTTGATACCTCGTTCAGTCAGGGGTTTTGTATTTTACATTGATCCTAGATTTGGTCTTTTTTTATTTGTATTTATCATCAACTCTTCCAGAACTTGGAGAGGATCTCATAAATCCTTAAGATAAAAATCTAAGATTCTCACCTCGGCTTCATCAAGTGATTCATCATCATCAGCATAAACCATATTTGACAGTAAAACCTACACAAAATTAATTAATAAATTACAAACCGTGCAGCCTATAAGAAAATGACACAGTTAGAGGAAATAATAACAGTAGCAGTTACAGGAATTAGCCTTGGAAGAAATTCTCTCAAGTTCTCTGGTGGTAATTGAGCGTCACAATATGCACCCCTATCAAGATGCACAAACCAGAAATATATATCCAACTATTAGTAACAATATATACAAATGGACACAATAATGCAAGCTCAAGAAATATTGTTAGTAAGACGATAACATTCAAGGCATTCAACTAACCATCAAACATAATCATAATATCTCACCAAGCTACCAAATTTCAACGCTAAAACCATAAATGCAATGAAAAGAATTTGCAACGGGTCTATAAATACCTTGATGGTAACAACATAAAGCAATGGGGAAAAAAAGATAGCAGAAACTATAGCACCTACAATCACAAAGTATAAAAATTCCTCTAAAATCTCATTAACAACATAAAATAAACATACTAACCAAAATTCACAAGCTTCAAGTGCTACTTCCTCATCACTGTCCTGGTTGGCTTGCAACATATACTCTACAACATTCCTCGCATATGGCTGCATTGTTGGGATTGTAAAATTATATACAAACGATGCCAAAGGATTTCATAATATATAACTGTTCAGCAATGCATGATCCAACAATTGAACAACATATTAACTGAGTCTTTACAGAAAGATAAAAAAAATAACATAATTTTACAACCTCCAAGAAAGAAGGGTGAACTTCAATAATTTGAACGAACGCTGCACAGACCTGTACACCAAAACCACAGAAACTAAGCAACAAGAAATAAAATCTTACATATAGGTAAAAGGGTAAATAAAACGCAAAAGAGCATCCCTTCACTTTTTTACAGGGAAAGTTACAGTTATTGCCTGGTGGGGTTTTCAAAAAGCCCTTCCCAATGGAAAAAATAAAGACCCCAAAGTTGTAGACAATCATATATCCACATAAACTCCAATGGTGAAAGCTAAGAATAGATTCATTATCACGAAATGCAAAGCAAACCATTGATACTAGTTATTTCTCTTCTTCCGATCAATCTCACAGCAGTGAATTATTATTTGGAATCTAATATGGACAGAATGTTGTCTTCCCATAACTCCAGAAAACAAATATCCTTTGATAAGTGTAGAATATATTTTTTACAAAGTCTACTTACCAATTTCCGCACTTCTGACACAGTGTCATTAGCTAGCATGAATAAACCCTGGAGATACTGATCCATTGACCTGTACAGAAACTGAAGGAGAAAATATACAAAATTATCATACAACGGTCACATATTGTATCTAGGAACACATTTTACAAAATACTCACAGCAGGCATCAACATGATGTACTGATTCACAGAACTTAGAGCCAGCTTCCTGAGGACGGGATGTGGTGACTGGAAAAACTGTACATCCACAACCAGGTGTGAAAACACATAAACCCAACCAGAATTATGTCAGTGAAATAATGGTTAGACGGCAAAGTAACACGTTGAAAGGAAAAGGGAAAAAAAAAAGTTTCCATAATCCAACTAATTAAGCTTTTCCATAAAAAGGTTACCTTTAAAAATCTTGGAAGGAATAAATTGATAGGTCGCTCGTTCATGCTCGGCACATCTGAATCCAATACTTGAGGTATATCTTCACATATCTGGTGGCATCATATGATGCATGAAGAAGAGTTTTATTAGTTAATTCAAATTAATCTCAATATAAGATTAAGATCAAACTGGACATCTTTGAGTCAGCTCCTTCAGCACATGAGAGTCTAGATATCTCTATTGCACAATTATCAGATTCAGATCCAAACAAAAATGAGTGTATAAGCTATTTTTTGGTAATAAGATTTTTAAGTTTACTCCTTTTAAAAAGAAGTCATATGATCTTTAACTTGAAGCAGAGAAAATAGTATCTTCCCGGCTACAGGACTTTATGAAAGCAATACAACAGGTCATCATGAATGATAGATAATCTATGTTCGAACAATAGGGGAAAAAAAAGGAATTGACTACTATTTCAAACCCATCTATGTCATGTATTCATATGTACATCATAAAAATAACCTTCTTTCCAAGTTGGAGAAAGGAAACAAAATTTTGAATATTATTTCCTTGAAGAAAGCGTAATACAGACCGACAGAAAGGCTCTAAGCAGAGAAAAACGATATCGATTCAAAGCCTAAGCTTATGGGTTCTCTTCACAAAACTAAACAATATAAGACAGAAAAGCATACCTTAGACAAAGCATCCATTGCACCTTCCATGTGATTAAGATCATTGCTATCAAGGCAAGTGCCAAGAGCATGGAGAAGCTCAAGCCAATCGCAAACCCCAGCCAGCTGAACAATAACACTAATAATTGTTCCCGTGGTGTTGCGTACGTTCCGATCAGGTGATCCTAGGCAAGGTAACAACTCTGATTTTATGTAACGCTGGTTTGTAGGGGACATATTCTTGAAAGCATTTCTAAGGTTGTTCTTCAAAAGCAAGCCAGCAGCTTGCCGTATCTCCACTGATTTTCCCTGACCATGTAAAAAAACAACCAGAGAAGAAAGTTTATGCTGCTTCCGATTGTCACCCCCACTATATTTCTATCCTAAATAACAAACATATCGTCAGCGAGAGAACTCAAGGAACTTTCTATTTTAAATGTGCAAGAAAACGCAACCAAAGCTTCAAGCCTTCAACCCTAGATTGACAATCGGCAGTACAAATTCAAATGTCTGACACTACCAACAGCCAATTTGACCTATAATCAAGCTAAACATTTCAAATACAAATGTATACACCAGAATTCGACCGCTCCGAGACCAAAGAAAGAAAAATATATGTCAATAAAAAAACGATCATAATCAAAATCAACATCACCAAGTGAACCAATGAACTTAATTTGCCGATAAATTAAGAAGAAAACCAAGACAAGCGAGCGCAAGGGAGACATGTAAAAGCTTACATCGGCATGGGAGAGAATAAAAACGAGATAATTGTTGAAATCAGGGAACTGAGAGTAGTGTTGGAGCTGTTGAAGAATCTGAGACTTATCAGCTGTAGAAGTCGGGGAAATTTGTTGCTCCAACAGGCCGCAGATCTCCATAAGCCCTTCTTCCCGTGGTTCCCATGAAGTAACAGCCGCCGCCTCCATTAATCAAACGAAGAGAGAGGGAGAGAGATTGGAAGTTTAAAAGCGAGCAGAGAAAGTATGAATTCGTTGGGGGAATTTGGAAGGGGCGAGACCTTCTCAGGGCTTCTAATTGCAAAGGTGTCCGTTGCCTCTCCTCTCCTCTGTACCAGCCAGCGCAGCGGCACTGGCAGTGCCAGGGTTGTACAATAAAACCCAAACCCAATAACTCGGAAAAAAAAAAATCATAAAAAAATTCAATTTCCTCAGCGGAATTGAATTTTTTTATGTTGTTTTTTAATTTTGTTCAATTTTTGTTCAATTTTTTATGTTGTTTTTTCAATTTAGTTGAATATTTGATATTTTAATTTTGTTCAATTTTAGGTTGTTTTTTATTAATTGAAGTTTGAATCATATTAAGGGCTCATTTAAAATAACTATGAATTATTTTCGATAACGGAATACTTCTTAACTAGTGTATTATCCGTGCCTTGCACAAAATTTGATAAAAATATTATTTGTTATTATATTTCGGTAAGTGATTATATATATATATATAATTTTTTGTCATTAGATAGAGTAGATAATAAGCAATAAATATTTGTACACTTTACATACAATATTAGATAATACAGTAATAAAATATCTAATCGTATAACATGTGGTTAAATGCTGATATGACATGTGCCTATTAAATAACTATGAATTATTTTTTATATCTTTTTTCTTCTTCAGCGGAATTTATATTTTTATACATATTTTATCAATATTTTTTTAATGAGAAACTTAATTAAGATTTCGGTGGGTTTCGGTTAAATGTTGATATGACATGTGGCTATTAGCCTTTTTCTGTGTGACACGTGGAAAAGATTGTTACTCCTATAATATATATATAAGATCAATCAAAAATTATGTTTGTTTAGAGGTCTTTTCATACATAAAAATCCTCTAATCATATTCATTTTCTTTACTTCCACATTTCTACTCAACCGATCTCATTCCATTTTCATTACACCACTTCAACCAAACGGGTACAAAGAATGTATAAATTGATGTTATTTTGAGTTGTTTCTATTGAGAGTCAAGCTACCAAGTTTTGCTTGAATTATACTCATTTAGATTACAAACACAAGGTGAGTATGCTCACGTTGTAAAGATCAAACCAAGGTTGTGTTAAACTCAAAGTTTAATAAATTGAGTCGAGTAGCTCATTTAGGAATGTATTTTACATAAATGTCTCCAATTATATTTTTTATAACTCGTAATACTAGTAGTTATGTTTAGGAAAATATTGGGTAGTGTGTAAAAGATATGGGTAGTCAAAAGTAACCCGTTTGAATCTTCTGGCCCCATTGTTGGCCCAACCCCTGTCCCGGGACTATGATTGGTCCACGTGGCAGGGATTTTGGTGAATAAAAAAAGGTAAATTTGGGATTGGGTTTAGATAATAAAAAGATTTGGTTCAAACTGAACCGAGATCTGAGCATTGAGAAGAGAAGTCAAAATAAAACGAAACATAGAAGAATTTGGCTCCATTTGTAAGCGGCATTTTGAACATCCTCTAATTGAAGAGTTGCATATTTCAGCTTGATGCATGGGTCAATCTTGTAGTGTTTGAGAATCAATACCTTTATCCTCTTTCAATGTAGCTTGAATTTTAGTCAAGCTCCCTTCAAGTTTCATCTCTTCCTCTTCCACGCCATGAACTAAGTGATAATGTTCCTGTATGAAATCTGAGGTGAGAGTTGAGATTAAAATGGTGACAGGGGATGCTACAAGTGATATAGGATCCACCATTTTTTGGTTTGTTTAGGTGTTTAGATGTGTCAATATATGAATGGTAGTTGTGGAAAAGGATCTAAAGGTTTTTGAGGTTCTGTTTTCTAACTGCAGAAAGGAACAAAAGTGAATCAAACACCTTTGTAAGTGCTGCATCTTCAATTTTTTTCCTGCATGAAAGGGAAATTTTGATTAATTCATATAAATGACTATAACAGAGTGAGGATTGAAATTTAATAGACTATAAGATCTATAAACCATAGTTGTTCAATAAAACTTGAATTTACGTGAGGATTTGAGATATACCAATGCCAAATCTAGTTTATGCTTCAATCAAAGTCACTTGAGCGAACATTGAATGGGGATGATAAAATGAGATGTGATTCTTGAGCAAACTCTGTTTTCTTGAAATTGCTTTCAAATTACAAGATAAGAAGCCGATCATCAACTTCATATTGATGGGGCTTCATTCGAACCTGTTCAAGCATCAACTTGAAAGTACAGGAGTAATCTCTACAGATCGTGAAAGCTGTTCTTTTCTCCTTCTCCTTCTCCTTCTCCTTCTCCTTCTCCTTCTCCTTCTTTCCTGATCCAATTGCGAACGGACTGAATTTCTTCTTTGTTTGGTTTTATTTTTTTCGTCATTTTCATCGCCTGATCCCGGTTTAGTTTGGAAATAAATGAACCAAATCTTTTTATTATCTAAACCCAACCCCTAATTTACCTCTTCTTTTTTTTAAAAATCAAAATCCCTGCCACGTGGACCAATTATAGCCTTGGGACAGGGACTGAGCCAACAAAGGGGCCAGAAGATTCAAACTGCAAAGTAACACGAGAAATGGGATTGTGTGTGAAGGAAAATGTATGGATCAAATAAGTGTGAGTACCAATAACATCCATTGTAGCGTCTTTTTACACCCTTATACGTATCCATTTCTTGAGAATATAGATTAGTTTTATCATATTATGGTAGATTGTATTCTCTATTGTGTTTTAAAGATCTACTCGTGTCTTCATGACATTGCATACATTCTAGTCCTTTCAAGAGCTAAAGTTGATTTATTCTCGAAATAATGTCTAAAACGCACTACGATTCTCCTTGTAATCAAGAAAGTTTAGGTCAAGACTAAATTGATTGAGATCCGAGAGTGAATAAATGAAGATTTACTCGAGTCATCACTACAAATCGAGTCGATCTACCCCTTCAGTCAGGCCAATTTGTCCATATTTTTACGCTTGTGACCATATCTTTTTAGGCGTTACGTTTTTGCATTAAATCAGGTTAAAGAACAAAATTGAGTTGTGTCGGCTTGCTACAATAAGGACGTTGAATTGGAAGATTTATCTTTCTTTTTCATTCCCGTTATCTTCCCTTAGAGATAATGTTAGTTGAAGATAAGGTTAGACTTTTAAGATTTTATTTCCTTAATGATAGGGTTTCGTAGGATTAGCCTCAAACCCTATAAGGCTTAGGTTTAGCTTTATCCCCACAAATAAGGTTATGCATTCATAAGTTTTCATATCTTATATTAATTTCGAATTTGTCATCCTTTGTAATCGGTAAATTGTCGGACCAGTCGACTCGATCATCTTTGTGAGTCGGCTCAACCGGCCCTCATCAGACGACCCGACTTTGTTCCTTTTCCAGCTCGATCGGTCACGTTTTTCATTAATTAATAAAGGTACGCTGAAGTTTTGTAAGCATGTCTCGTTGATTTCTCACTATTATAGGGTCTGAAAAGGCCAACTTGCATTATGATTTTATGATGATTATGGTTACATTTATCATTTGATTATATGGTTTAATCCATATGTCATGGTAGTTCGGCGATCGTTCAATACAATATACGAGAGCAGTGAATGGATGATTATTAGGTTTATTGCACTTTAAGGCGTTTGTTTGCAAAATACAAGAGTTGCGTATGAATGTTTCCTTCATAGCATGATTGTATAACTTAGAACATATTTAATCATATAATTGAGTTTATTTATGTATTATTGTGGTAATTCAAGTTCTGAAATTGTTTTATTAATCATCCATGTTGATGTTACATTTTCTAGTTGTATGTAACTAGATGAACCTATAAAATTTATTTCACTCCCTTATCCTCCGTGGATCGGCCCGATCTGTCACCGATAAGCTAGCTCGATAGATCCTGTGTGTTTCTATATTCTACCTTGTGTTCTCACCTTTGTTGTTTTGTATATATTTGACCTGTGCAAATCCGGGCTTGGGCCGGGCCAAAATCAAAAATATGTCCGAAATGTACGGGCCGGCCTGACTTGTGCAGGCCTCTAAGCTTGTCCATGTCCACCCACATAAAACTCGGGCGGGCCGACGGGCCGGCCCGCCCACCCGAGTTATTTTCTTGTGTAGCTTGTTATTTTGTTCCATGGATTTGTTAGACAAAAACTGCATAGATAAAACTTTAAACCTTATAATACAAACTTTCAATTTCCAATCCATTTAACGATACCTGTAAATATGTAACATTGCATAGTGCATTACAACTTACAAGTTACAAACAACAATAATAAATAAATAAAACAGTTGAATGAAATCAACCAAGCAACGGTGGAAGAAAAAATGTTAGGGTTTAATAAAATATATTATGTAAAATAATTAGAATTTATATATATATATACGGGCCGGGCCAGCCCACGGGCTAAAACGGCTATCCATACCCGTCCCATCAAAATCCGGACCGGGCCGAATTTGCAAAGGTCGATATATTTCTTATTTTGCATTTGGTTTTACACTTAACGATTCAAATCATTAAATCATCTCTCTTAATTCGATCTTGACCCTATACTACAAATGAGTCTTGTAGTTATTTGTGAGATATGAGGCTCACGTTTCAACCCTCATCAAATTGACGTCGTTGTCGGGGAGTTTATTTTTTTATTTTTTTTACTAATTGCTTCCCCAAACCCCATCCTCCACCCCATCTATTTAATCCGTTTCTTTTTGTCTTTGATTTTAGAGTTCAAGACTTTACAAGTTGGTCAATCCTTTCCACAAAAAGAAATGCTTCAAGGGAGGCAACTCTAATCCACTTTGTGAGTAATTTTAATTTATATCTTATTTGGCACATTGAGGACAATGCATGATTTAAGTATGGGTACTCGAATTTTGGATTTTGCATTTATTTTAATTTTTAGATCTCTTTCCCTCTCGTCTTTTTCAAAACATTTTCTCTCTATTATAGTTTAAGTCGGCCCGACGTCCTTTTTGGATCGGCCAATCGAGCATAAAACTTATTGCATTCACATTTATTTTTTGTTTTTGTCATCTTCCTTCCGTTGTTAGTACATACCAACTCAACCCCATAATGGATTGACTCGATCAAGTGTTTTTGTCAACATGCATATTTTGTCTAGTGTAGGTTGAGTTAGATGTTATTAAGTTCCTTGGAGAGCGGATATATACTACTCTATAACTTTATAATTGTTACCGATGCATTAGAAATTGTTTTCCACCTTGTTTATGTCATTGAGTTGTATGTATAATGATGAGTAGTTCCATTCTATGACATGACCTAATGAGGTTTCTTTACCTTATAGACATTATTTACATGTGTCTTACTTCTATCATGAGTGATCTCAACTATGTTTTTTATTCTCTACAACTTACTATGGACTCTCTTTTGAGACTGCATGTTTGTTCTTGTTTTTGATTACATTGAAAGACCCTCTCCACTAGGACTTAAGTTTTCTTGAAAAAAAATATAAGTGTAAGTTAAAAAAAAAAAGAAGTAATACTTACTAATGTTTATGCCTTTGTGTATGAGTTTTTTGTCATGCCATTTTTTGCAAGGTTGAAAGGCTCAACTCTTCAAGTTCTTGTATGTCAAGAAACTGTTTTTCACTAGTAGTATTAAATCTCAATTCAGACTTTTAATAATCCAAAAGGTGTGGTGATCCATCTATAATAGTAGATGACAAAATCTTCATAAACAAGCTTGTATGGAGTGGCACCTAAAGGGGTTTTGCTACACTCTACGTCTCTACCATTTGTTGCAAACTTCAACCTGACCACTATTTTGAGAATGATAGGGTGTAGCAATGTGATGGTTTAACCCATAATTTATAAATAGATTTTTAAAAAAATCCATAAATGGGATCCTTTATCGCTAATCAAGACTTGGGAAACTTTGTATCTAGCAAAAATATTGGTCTTGGTAGATTAAGCAACAAATTTTAGCATCATTGGAAATAGTGGCAATAGCCTCAATTGTGAGACCCCTACTCTTCTGGACCGAGATCGGACCATGGCCGAGTTTGGCTTTGGCCGAGTTTAGACTTTTTCGCACCCGCGGGCACTTTGGCCGCCCCTGCGGCTCATGGGACCGCCCCTGCGGTTTCCGGCGGCTGCAGCCGCATTTGTTGACTCTTTTGACCATGCTTTACCCTTTACCTTACCTCTTCGTTTTACCTTGCTGAGCAAGGGTTCCATCTTCATTCCTTTCTTCAGCTTCCCACATCCTTCTTGCTTCTCCTTCACCTTCCTTTGATCTTGACTTGGTTTCCTTTGGCTTGGAAGAGTTTTGTTATGGATTTGTGGTTGACGATGATGCTAGTGTGTGTGTTGCTGTGCTTGGAAGCCAGCCTTGGTGTGTGTTAAGCTTTCCTGCAGCCTAGGATCTTCAGTAGTGGTGAGTCTTGCTTCTTCTCCTTCTCTTCTTCTTTGATTCAATCTTTCTATCTTAGGATTAGTTGTATGCTAAGGGTGTTGATGGTTGGTATGTGTATGTGCATGTTGTGTGTGTTTGTGATGGAGAGAAGACGTGATTTGATCACGTGAAGAGCTAAAGAGAAGCCGCGAGGTTTCATTCTGCACTGTCGCCGCCCCCGCGGCCAGAAGTCACCGCCCCTGCGGAAGACGTGCCGCAGCGCCCGCGCCGTGCCAGCGCCGTGCCTGCATTGCCAGCGACCTTTGTCACCGCCCCCGCGGTTGAGTGCCACCGCGTCTGCGGTTGCCTGCGATCCGCCCCTGCGTCCTTAGTTCACGCAGGTGCGTCTTGTCCCGGGACTACCTATAGTTAGGTGAACTTGCGTAGATCACTAGAGTGAAGTCTAAGACTTCTTGAGTGTGAGTATGTATTGATATGCATATCTCTTGTGAGCAGGTTGTGGGCTTCCTCCTTAAGGAAGCAAGAGTGTGGTTGACTTGGGTTTGGTGACGAGGTAAGTCTTCGGACTTACTTAGCTCGTATTTTACGTATTAGCATGATGTGTGTTTGGTGGTGTGTGTTTATGTACTTGTTATAACTATTAAACCGATAAATAGGACCACCAACCTTATATGTAATTTTGGCCCAAGTGTATGATAACGGGCGGTGACAATACTGCCTAGCCCATAGTGAGGTCTAGGGGATTCTCGGCGACTAGCCCGGCGGGTTAGATGGGCGGATGCATCCGTACCATTCTTTTCCGGTAAGTAGGGACCGAGGCGAGACCATTGGGGTCTCGTGTCACAACCGAAGTTGAATTAGAACGGGATATGACTAAGTAATAAAAAGATAATAAACGGGACTTGCGTGTTTTATGTTATGTGATATGTATGTGTTTGTGCCTTCACCGTTATTCTAATGCTTAGAATATTAGCTAACGGTTTTAAACCGTGGTTGTAGATGACTTGCAGGTTAGGGACACCGCCGAGTGAGGTGGAGGAGTGGACAGTCGGGGTCTCCGTACATTATAGGACGGGGACGGTTTTTGGGTTTATGTTGTTTATGTCGCTAGTTGGATGTTGTTGCATGTTTAGACTTTCGTATTGAGGTTCTATCGTTTTGAGGACTCGGCTGAGTTTCCACTTTGTACTTCTTACTTTCGGTTTCTGCATACATTAAAACGTTTTGAGTTTTGCCTTTATTTGTGCCATGTTGAAAGATCCAGTGAAATTGTTGTCAGACTAAGGGTCGGGACCCATTGTGAGGTCTCACCCGTAGCGCCCCAAGTCCCGCGGATTTGGGGTGTTACACCTTGGGTCTAGGTGTGACCCCTTTGTGTGATAGGATTGTGATATATATGTATGTGTACCTTGTATAGGTTGTGTTGTCCTCCAGTTGGAGTGGACATTTCTGAGAGTTGTTCGTAGCGAGATACTTCTGAGATCGAGGTAAGTCCATAGGACTTACTTAGCTACTATCCTTATCTTGGATGTATGCTTGAGTGGTGTGTGTTATGTGCTTTATAGCATGTGTTATTATGGTCACCGACCTATGTTATATTGACCGCCCATTGTAGTGGTTGTGATAACTTACCTTTCATCCCGTAGTGGAGTCTGGGAAGTTCTCTGTAAGCTAGTTAGTTCTGGTATACGGGAAAGGCACCTACCACTCCATATGGTATACGGGAAAGTGCGTTGATACCACTCCAGCTAGCTATTGCACGCAGAGGCGAGGATTATATTCATTCCTCGTGTCACGTATTTTCATATACTGATTTATATACTCTTGAGTGATTAACGTTATAAAGATAATAAACCGGGTAAATGTGTGATATCATGCTGAGGTGTTAAGTTTACTGATATGTGATTGTGCTCTAGCATCTTCTTATATATGTGTATAGTTAGCTAACGGTTTTATACCGTGTTGTAGATCCTTTGCAGGTTAGGAGAGCTGCAGAGTGATCCGGAGGGGTGATCTGCTGAGGGTTCCGTACACGGGGACGATATCGTGGTTGGGATATTTATGTTGTACGGGTTTATGTTTTGACTTTTGTACTCAGCAGTACTTTGTATCACTTTTGATCGGTATATATATATATACATCAGTTTCATGTTTTGTTATCATCTATCAGTGCCTTGTTGTAAGATTCGGTGAAGTTGTTGTCAGGCTAGGGTTAGGATCCATTGTGAGATCCTAGCCCAGTAGCACCCCGAGTCCTACGGATTTGGGGTGTTACATCAATCCATTTAGAAACATAGTCCACAACAATCAAAATACAGTTATAAGGTCCAAATTTTGGGAATTGTCTCATGAAAGCAATACCCTGATCATCAAATAATTCAATTTCTAAAAAACCGGATTGAGGCATTTCGTCTCTCTTATTAATGTTTCTTGAACGTTAACATTCACCACAAGATCGAATAAATGATGAATATCCTCAAAGTAGGTAGGCCACCAAAAAACAAATTGTAGGATTTTTGTTGAAGTTTTAAATGCCTTCATGTGTCCACGTACCTACATGCAAAGAGTGACAATATTTGTTTAAAAAAAAAAAGAATGACAATATTTGATAATGTATTCATCCCTATTCTTTGGGAAGTTATGTCGTAGGATTCCATTGCTTTCTTGCTTGAAGAGGTATGGCTCATCTCAATAGTAGTTCTTAAGGGCAAGGAGGAACTTCTTTTTTCTGATTATAAGTCAATACAAAAGGTAAGGGATTACAGACAATAAAATCTACGAAGTCTGCATACCAAAAAGATTAGAGTCGTTGGTTAAATACATGCAAGCCGAGTCGATCTCTTCCTTGAGCGACTCAATTGTTGGGACATCAAGTGCATATGTCGGAGTATTAATCTCGTACTCAAGGGGTTCAATCTTGACTTGATTTTCTACAAAGGGTTAAGAGTCCTTTGACGCATGAAATGTTCTTTTCTAAGAGTGACCTTGAAACAAGAAGGATAGAAAAAACCTAAAATATTATAGGGATCGAGTCTATCAATCGAGTTGGTTGACTTGATTGGTTTACTTTCCAGGGTCGTTTATGTGGCATAACTTAGTACATCTTTTTTTTACATGCATGAACCTATCATAATGGTCGATAAGTCGTTGGATGGTATCTCGTGCTTCCTCTACAGGTAGATATATTTTGTCAACACATGTGCTCCTACTTTTAAAATATAAAGCTATGTAATTTAAGATTCTTATCCTATGCCTAATGACATATGTTAGAAAAAATTGTTTATCATAAGTATAAACTACTATAACACGAGATAACAACTTTCTAGCACATGATGTCAACGTTTGACTGACACGTGCCCTCATAGAGTACTCATCACTTTGACTCATTGACTACTTTTCTCGTGATCCTAATTTATTATCTAGGGTGAATTTGATATGTAACTTAACTTCGTCATAATGATTTAGTGAATGTCCCCCAATGATAAATATTAAATAAGTTAGTATATATGATCTTTATAATTATGTTGACTAATTTGTCCTTAATTTAATATATTAATAATTTTTCATCTATTACAAGATTTTGTATTAATACTTGTACATGAATTTTAGATACAAGAAATAATTAAATCACTCGTGTACAAGAAAGTTATTCTAGTAATATTGTCGATATTTTTGAGTTACTTGTATACAAATAATGCAATACAAGACAAATATTTACATTAACTATTACAAGATTTTGTATTAATTCTTGTGCATGAGTTTTGGATACAGGTAATAATTAAATCACTCGTGTACAAGAAAAATAATTAAATCACTCGTGTACAAGAAAATTATTCTAGTAATATTGTCGATATTTTTGAGTTACTTGTATGCGAATAATACAATACAAGAAAAATATTTGCAATAATTTTTGTACAAGAAATTTTTTTTAATAATATTTCCGATATTTTCGAGCTGCTTGTATACGGTTTAGAATCGTGCCCAAGAAAATTATTATTTACATTAATTATTGTACACGAAAGTTATTCTAATAACACAACCGATATTTTCGAGTTGCTTATATACGATATAGAATCATTCACAAGAAAATCATTTACATTAATTCTTGTACAAGAAAGTTATTTGCATTAAATCGTGTACAAGAGAACTTTTGCTTATCATAATTAACATATATTTATAATTTTAAAAAAGAATAAGAATTATTGATATCTAACTTTATCAGTTGGTAGTAGGGTGAGAGGGAAATACTATCAACCGGAGATCGATTCTTCACAACTGCATCAATATATTAATTTTTCATATCACGTATAAGAACAATAAAGTTACAAAAGACACCTCATTTACAAGAAATATTGATAAAAACAATAAGAAAAATTATGCATTAAATAAATTTTAATAAAATTTATAAAAGATATTATTATATACATGTCATTGAATGTAAATTGATTTCATGATCAATTAACTTCTCAATATAGATCTTAGAATAATTATGAGATTTTGAAAATATTCTCTTAGAACCAACTAAGAAATAAGGATAAATTAGTCTTTATGTTTTTTAGTATGCTATTTATTAATCAAATTATAGGGATAGGACATCTACTAAGTCATATTAGTGAACTAATGTATTTTATCAAATTCTCTCTATTATCTAACACGTGATCTTAACAACTCCATGTATTAGATCTCGTTTGGAATCACAAAGAATCATTTTCGGTAACAAAATGACTCCGAATCAATCAAAATTTATGCTTGTTTAGAGGTATTTTAACACATGAAAGTAATCTAATCATTGTCGTTCCCTTTCCTTTCCCTTAACCAATTTTATTCCATTTCCATTCCATCACTCCAACCAAACGGGCACAAGTGTCAATGTTTTCTTAGCATGCTCACTTATCAAGTTCCCTTCACTTTACGACATCGATCGACCAATATTAATATACAACATCAAAACCTTAAGAGTTGGCTTAGATATGACAACCATTATTATCTGAAAGATTACCTCAAGATCTGACTAGCATGTGTCCTCATCGAGTGCTAAAAAATCGTGGTGATAAATATCCATAGCATGACCTTAACAACTTTCTTACAGTTAGTGTCAATGTTTTCACAACATGTTTTCTCATCGATTAACCAAAATATAACCTCAAGAGTTGTCTTCCTTGTGATTTCAACAACCATTTGTGTAACCAAGTTAAGTAGTTGCATGTGGGAGCATTGACTAATTGACTTGTGGTTTTATTGACTACCCGAAACACGGCCTTAACAACTTTCCACTTAATGTTATTGTTTTCTTTTCATGTTGCCTTATTGGCTATTGTACCCTCTCCCAATTTGCCTCATCTAATGGTTGACATATAAACTCAAGATTTCACTAAACATGTAACCTCAATAACTATCGAACAAGTGACATCAAAAGTGTCCTACATGCGCCTCATCGACTACCCTTTATGTTACCTCAACGGTTTTCTAACATGACATCAAGAGTTGGATAACACTTGACCTCAATACTTCTCTAACATGTGACCTCACAGACTACTCGACTACCCAACAAATAGCCGTAAGAGTTAACATGTGACCTCCATAAGTATTTGATTTTACAGTCTGACGGGTCCTAGTACATGCTTGATTGTTCCCATTGGCACTTTGATCAGTAGTAACAATGATTTGTTGATTTTATAGTGTGGTGCATCCTTCCCGGCCGCATGAATGGTCTATTACACAACAAGGGTGAGAATTATTTGTTCTAGGGCCCGCTAGACTATAAAATTAACAATATCTTACTATGTTTTTTTTTTAAATAAAATAAAATAATAATACATGTAAATAGAAGTCCCAGTTTAAAATTGTGGTTCATATAAAAAAAAAATAGAGCAAAAATCGTTGTTTATGTATAAAGTGGTACTTTTAAGGGGCATATAATTTCCATTTTTAAGTGTGCCTTCCTCCCAAGAGGGAATACATTTCTTCCTCCCCTCCTTGTCATCGTCTTTCCAAAATTGCGATTATTTAAAGGGAGATTTTTTTCTTTCTAAAATAATAAGGAAATTTAAACTATTTCCGAATGTAGATCCGGATAAAAGCTAATTACCAGAATAGGAAGGCTTTTAGGGTCGGAGCGGACCCGTCGTTTTAAACGACGGGTTTCAATTTTTTTTAAAAAAAGAAACAAACAAAGGAATCGCAATTTGAAACTGCAATTCCCATCAAATGGAAAGCAGAAAATAGACCCGGTTTATTGCTTCTTCTTCTTCCTTTGGCCGGTTTCAAATTCGATGAGACAGACAAAATACTTTCTATTCCATTGCCCATAAGATATTTTTATTCTCATTTCCATTTCTTGATGACCATGTCAATTGTAAGAGATAGTCTCCAGTACCGAGAAAAACATTCTGCATATTACGATTTGACAATAATGCGACAAAATTCAACAACAGAGGTACATATGCCCCAGTGTCAGGATAATAAGCATCGCAATCGAAATGAATGGAAGGGCTTGCAGGCAACTCTTCGATGAATAAGTTGTATACTCTGTCGAGCCATAAACGCTCATCGAATTTGAGGCCGGCCGAAGGAAGGAGAAGAAGCAATAAGTCGGGTCTTTTTTCCGCTTTGCATTTCATGGGAATCGCAGTTTCAAACTGCAATTATTTTGTTTGTTTGTTTTTTTAAAGGTCCGCAGTTTTAAATTACGGGTTTCTTTTTTTTTAAAAATAAATAAATAAAACCCGTCGTATTAAACGATAGGTTATTCATGTAACCCGTCGATTTAAACGACGGGTCCGCTCCTACCCTAAAAGTCTTCCTATTCTCGTAATTAGTTTTTATCCGGACCTACACTCGGAAATAGTTTAAGTTTCCTTATTATTCTAGAAAAAAAATCCATTTAAAGGGAATCAATTATTTAAGTGTATATTATATGTGGGTAAGCACATGAAGAAGAGAGAATAGACTTTTAAACTCGATTACATAATGTAAGGTAGGAAATCCAAGGGGATTTTTTTTGAATAACTTTGAGAAAGAGGATAATCATATCAACCTTCCCTCTCTACACCTAGGAGGCCTGTGGTTCGAGTTTTCTTCTTCATTCTTTTGAAATAGGTGACGTATGCACATAAACAGCACCAGTAAGCAGATCAAGCTGCAAGCGGCCATGACCGACGTGAGAAGCTAGACTTACTACGGATCTGTCATCATCATTCCTGGCCTCTAAACCTAAGCTAAAGAATTGGGATACCTACTTGATGAGCCGGTAGAGTCAGAAGTAAGCGTTCGTTGGTGCCAAACATCTCGATGTGATTTGGTTTTCCGTCACCAACGTCAAATATGTGCTAAGACAACTTGTATGATTAAACTGCCATGGGAACAATCAAGCTTGAGACTCCTGCTGTGCACATCATAGCTGCCATTACTGATCATTGACAGCTCGAAGAGGAGATAAAATGATCAAATATGTATAAGAAAGAAAAGAATTGTCAGGACTCAGAATGATCATATATTCACTATAAATGAGAAATAGCTCCTCTCCATTTCCAAATAGCACTCTCTTTCCAACTAGATTATGAACACAAAATCTCTTTTTAATCACAAGTACTTTGAGGAACAAACTGCTCCTGGAAATACAACACACCCATGTTTCATCCAAGATAGTCACCAAATATGCGGAAACATTATCATCAAACTTACACGTCTTCAACATTCTCGCGAATTTCATCAATACTTTGATTTTTTTTAAATACCTGTTTCTGGGGTGAGAAAATTGGGTGGACGACACAACACAACACAACACAACACAACAATGAAGGATCAAACAAAACTGCAATTCATGCTTCAACACTCAAAAGTTGAACAGTCTTGAACGATTATTTGTACCTGGATCCTGATATTTTCATAGAGCTACCAAAACCCTAGGAATCAGCTTGAGGTCCCTCTTTGAATAGATAGAAACTGAACCAATAACCATTTCAGAAGACAGGTTAAAAGCCGTCTAAGTCAGCTTCCTCAGGCACAGCATTTTCTACAGGTATGGTCTTGCTAATGATCCCCTTGCCAAAATACTCAGCAATCACAGAAAACCCATCTTTTGAATTCTTGATTTTCTGAAAGAACTGGTTTTGATCTTTGGAGTTCTGCTCCAGACTCCGCTTCATCTCCAAGACGGATTGGTACTCAGGAGCACATTCTGGGCACTCCTTCTCGTTGTCACCCAGGCATCGCTGGTGGAATGAGTGCATGCACATGAAGTGGACCGCTGGAAGGTCAAGAGTGAATGTGCATGCAGTGCACTTGCTTAACTGAAAGATTCTTGCATTTGTCCTCATCTCCTGAATTTCTTTTCTCATTGCACTAGTTTCTTCCTGCACAGAGAGAATTATATAGTCTCATATGTATAGTCAAAACCTTCTCCCCCAAATGAAAATTTCGGAAATAATTTCTCCTTTGAGGGCTATAGATGATGAAATATACCCTTTGTAGCGTTTGATAGTAACAGAGTGTGACATGAAGTTTCCTAGACGTGATTTATCAGCTAAACCAATAATTCGTTACTGAAGCATACGCCAATTTTCATCAGACAAGAGCTTTTTTTATATATTTTACAATACGGTTAAGGAATGCAAAATCTTTCTCCTTTAAGATGAAACCATTTTTCAGTTCATCCAGGATATCCATGCTGCTCTAAACAATGTATGTGTCATTTGATCCAATAGCCTTTCCATTAGATGGGATAACATGTTTTGGAAAATGATGACAAGTTAATGCCACGGGTTTATATTATCGATTAAGAGATCAGCTTCTGTTTCAGTTTCCATTTTCATTGGTGATCAAATAAATGTTGTAAATTCATTGACATGCTAAGGGGGTCCTGGCACAAACTGGACTTGGAAATTCAAAATATTAATTGAAAGAGAAGTACCGAGTCCATGTATCTTGAATATCAATGTCAAGGTTGCAGAATAATGGAGGTATTTATGATAGTGTCACGACAAGGTAAATCAGCTGGATTCATAGATATAAAGTTTATACATCCCGTAAATCAAGATTCCACTTGAAAAGGAGTCTTTCATTTATGAAGTTCTACTCACGTTGCTTGCTTGGATTGGAAGAAAATTCAACAACTGTGACTAAAAAGGTGCATTTTCTTTCAAAATGGTGAAAAACATATAAATAAACAATTCAAAAGGCCATAGAGGTAAGCATCAAGAATAATTCAGAGTTCAGACGTATGTATATAGAGTATAGACAAAAACTTACCTGATACTTGTCGATGGCCCTTCTGTCCTCCTCAATCAGCCTGGATTCTTGCTCAAGCTTCCGAGCAATGTAATCCTTAATGACAGACAATGTGAGGCAAGGATTTTGAGACAGGGTTTGAAGAACAACTATTGGAGGCAAAATGTCATCCCTTTCAATGTAAGTCAAAACCTCCTTCACTTCTTTGGAACAATCTTCTCCAAGTTCACCAAAGTATTTGAGCAGATCTGCCCAAATGGAGGGGTCTCCCCCCTTTCCAGAATCACCTAGTCTCTTGCAACATGCAATCAAACCCTCATGGTCATGGGCTTGCATGTAGCAAGCAACTACCTCCTTGTAGAGTTTCATTTTCTCATATAAAAACAGAAGTCCGTCTTTGAAGGCATTCATTTCACATAGGATTATAGCAAGATCAATATCATATTGAGGTTGCTCCTGGTCTGATGGCCATGCACTTTTAAGCAACTGCAATCCTTTATTATGTCTTTTAGTACACTCTTCCTCATCAGCAATTAATTTTCCATTTGACACAGAGGCTCCTATTGACCTTCTCACTGAACCACTAAGATGGCCATTTGAGCTACTCATTGAGGGGAAGGTCAAGTCAATTGACAAATACAACTCCAACAATGTATTATGAATTTCCACCTGAGCAGGAGATTCCTTTACCTTGTCAATGTACCTCTCAAAAAATGTCATTAGAGATTCTGGATGATGCACAAAAATGTTGAGAAAATCGACAGGAGATGGCAAGACTGTTAGAGAACCTTTTTTTGCAGGTTTATCTTCCTCTGTGCACAACTTGAGGAGTATTCGGATAGTCTCTTCTGGCTTATGTTCAATGAGAATCTTTCCATACTCCTTTACAGTCATACCAGCTTGATTTGATTCTAAGCTAGAAACATACCGCAATGCCTCGTCATATCTTCCAAGATCTTCAAGCAAAATCTTCAGGTAAAGCTCATGCCTACCAGCCTTTTTGGCAACAAACATCGCATGCTCGTGATAATTAGCAGCACGACAGACCTTTATAACAGTTTCAACATCATATTTATGCTCCGTACCACCATCACTTCTGATGAAGAAGTTGAGTTTCTCAACATCTTTTAATTTGGTGTAGCAATTCAACAGAAGAGTTGTGTGGTCCTTGTAAGCAAGACCTTTCTCATGTAGTTTCTCCAAGTAATTAGTCAAGTTGTGGATTCTTTGTGCATCCAGAAACTTTTGGATTACATATGAAGGTTCAAGGTAACCAATGGTAAGAATGTATTGGGCCATTGCCTCATCATAGTCTTGCTTGCTATACAAATGATCGCCATATTTTCTTAGAACTTCAGCAGTAGCAGCCGCATCTGCTTGCTGACTTTGAACAAGATTGATAGCTACAGTGTAGAGATTCTTCTTGAAAAGCAAATCTAGCTTGCTCTCCATGTCCTTTTCCCCAACACATAAAGCAGACTTATCACTCATGAGGAGAATAATGTTACCCCATTCACAGAGCACCTGTGATACTTCATCAACCACCATACTGTGGGCAATTAGGCGGTTCTTCAAGTCATAAACATTGAAAGTATTTTTCCCATTTCTTTGATCCGCAACTACACACAGCAGATACCCTCGGAACCAACCAACAAATTTTTTCTCTCCCTCAAACGCCCAGCAAGGACCACGGCCGTCATCATCATAGAAATACACAGCTTCAGGCCGCCCAATTATTAGTTCCTGAAAACAGATCAACAACATTAACTTCGACCATTAAAGATGCATATATTGAGCAGAAAAGAAGTTGTGACGAGTTGAACAGCATACTGAGCGGTCACTCATTGCAACACCATTAATATGACATCCAATATGGTCTAATATTTGCTGTCCAAATGGTTGATAGTGAAGGTTGAACAAGCTGATGGACGATGGAGTTACTGCAAACAATTGAAGAGCTTGGCCATCAACCCTGAACCCTAAGCCTGTAATGGCAGAAGGACTCTTGTTTGAAGTATTATCCACCCGAAGCTGAAAACGCGTAATTCTCTCACGTGCAATATCTCCTTTAATGCAGTAAATACTACCATTGTCTAACCCAATGGCTATAAGTAATATTGGTGGAGCTTCTTCTAGGACCAAAAACGACGTGACCTGGAAAAGATCATAAAAACTGTTATCTAGAGAAATATGATAAAACAAACATATCAATGGATGTACAAAATTATAGTGCAGTACCTTTGCTTCTGGAAACTGGTTTGTAAACACACGCAATGTCTGTATACATTCAGGGATTGCTCTGCTTGTATTCTCTGTATGTGTCTTGTCAAGATCGAACACTTTCAGGCAAGTGGGTGATATTTGCGGTGACATTTGCTCATCTTCTCCAATGGTTATAAGAAAATTGCGTTGCTGTTCAGTAAATCAAATAACAGAATTTCGTCAAGTCAGCATACATGTTGGATTGGAAAAACTCAAATCGAGTTCATCAAGAAAGGCCCTATAAATTTTAAATTAATAAATAATTAGATACCATTCAAGGATTCTGAATGTGCTAATTGAATTTTGACCTATCTTTTCATTCTTCTGATTGATAATCTTCACTTTCCCACCAATATCATAACTTAAAGAAGCATTTACAGGATTAATGAATTCAAGATGTCCAACCCTCCAGGGATATGATGTAAAACAAAACTTGATAATAAGCACCGCTTAGCCAAGGGCCAGGAATATAATTGTAATTGGAGAGCTGTCATTTCAGAGTATGTAGCTGTTTATGAGTAATAGTCTTCAGTTACTGCAATCTCTTTACATGGTTGATGGTGAAATCTAATTCAAATACTATCCCAGTGTTTTAGAAGTGATTGTACATGGTGCACTTCTTACAGCCAGTAATTTACCGCAAATGAGAAGGGTGAAGACAATGCATAAATAATATCATAATTCGAAGTGTCCACAAAAAAATATGCTTTGTTTGTTGCCAAACTTTACTTCACATCATAACCCTGATCCAGGTAAAAAAAAAACTCCCCCTCAGTCTCTCCTATCCAAATTTGGCAGTTCAAAACCAAACATTTCAAAGAACTGCCTCTCAAACCAACAGAAGCAAGAAATTTCTATCATCCTATCGATCTACTCCAAATTATAAACTTTATATTGACAACAATATTTTTTCCACTCTGCGTGTAACCAAACAGATACTCACAACAAAGAACAAAAGAACCTACATTCCGATTCATCAATATAAAATGGAGGAGAAAGAGATTAACCTTGAGCTGTTGGAGAAAGAGAACTGAACGAGAGTGAGCAGGGAAGTCGTAATTAAACTTAAATCCTCGATCAAAGAGGCTAACAGTTCCATCATTGCATCCAATGGCTACTTTACCTCGGCCATTGGAAGAACAGTTGATCTCCCCCTTGATCTCCTCAGGGATATTGCATTTACCACCATACTTTTCTTCGAAGAACTCGAATTTCCTCCATTGATACATTTTTCGTAATCTCTCCTATAAAATTACCATTGGATTGAAGAAACTTATCAGCACCAAACCACCCATTACGGATATTATAGCACTAAACCACCTGATGTATTATAATTTGTTTGCAATAAGCCACCAAAGATCTTTCCCTTGTCCAAGTTATCTCATTAACAAAAGGATTATTATAAAACTTAAACTTCTCTTAAATCCCTGAACATTGACTCTAACTGAAATCAGCAATAGTTGAGAATAGGAAACAGTACTCGATTATGTATCTGGAAAGAATTGCTCAACAAAGAGCTGATGAAGGGATATAGCTGTTGAAGACATTGCAGTAAGAACTATCATATCCAAAAATTCATAACTAGTTGCAATCGTACACCTACTTCATCTCGATTTTGACACGTAACTGATTCGCAAAATCGCACCTAATAGCTACACTAAACCAATTAAAGTCAAAGTTGAAATTCCATCTAATTCAACCCCTAATCCATCTCGAGTTGAAATCGCAGCCTAACTCAACCACAAATTCATCTCGAGTAAGAATTGTACCTAATTCAATCCCTAGCAGCTACACTAAACCAATTCAAGCCCTGATTCATCTGAATATATAGATCCAATTCATAATTCAGCCCTGAAGCAAAGCAAATGAAATCGCACCTCGTTTTGGTTTGCACCAACAGTGTCGCTTCAGCTCTTCGCCCCACGACGACCGTCAGACTTTCTCTCCCAGTCCCCTCCCTGGTAGTCCTCGCAGCCAAGGGTTTTCTGGCTAAGAGAAGAGTGGGTACAAATCTTCTTCCGTCCAAGCCGACTCCCTTCAGGATCGTCTTCGTTCCGAGTTTCCCTCTCCGGTTGCCCTCGTGGCAAAGGCTCTTCGCTGCTAATGCCGTCTCCGGTGATCCTCGAGGTTATGGAGATCAAGGTAATCCCTCCTGAAATAGGATCCTCAGATTTTCGAACTCTCATGTAACTAATGTAAGTGACACGATTATCAAACGAAATATAATTCAAAATTTGTCATAGCAACGTGAAAGAATAACTTCATATCAACAAAAAATTAAATTACACAACATTCGTCATAAATTGCTCTCTAAATTTTGATTTACTATATAACTTTAAAATTTATATCGGTAAGACATTCAACTATAATAAATTTGCTAATATTTATAAATTTACACTAAAAAAATAATATTTATAATTTAGTAATGTATGTTTTGATTATTGTTTGCAATAAGATTTCGTAATAAGATTTTTATAATAAAATTATTGTAAGTAAATGACTATATTTAAAAAATATGTACATAAGTCGGATAATATTTTTGAAGGTGATTTTTTTTTGAATAAATTAAATAAAGTTGAAGGCAAATTTCTTTTATCAACATAAAAAAAAAAGATGTTTTGTTTTCTAGAATATAAATGGTCCTTTTTATAATATTCAAAAAGTTTATACCGAAAATTCGATACGAGGCGATCCGGTTTAACTCAATCCTTTTATTTTATGTGCATTCTAGTCATATTTTTCGCTCCTCTCCTCACATGATATTTTATGGGTATAGTTACCTTGTTTAACCAAACATGGTAGTATAGTACACAACCTAAACCTTATACACTTCCCTACTTTTTTGTCTCATCCTATTTTGAAATAAGATAAGAAAGATGTGATATTTCTCCCACACCATCTACTCTTACATTACTTCTTCATGGCTGCCGCAAGCTTCCTCCCAAATGATGCATACATACCAACATGGAGCCGAGAGCAGACCACACGAGTCATCCCTCTCTTTCGGAACAACAACAACAAACATGCCTTCCTCCCTTTTCGGTGAAGCTAGCAACGGTCTCTCCCTCTTCTCCCTTCCTGAGTCTGAGTAGCGGACTTCTCTCTTCCAGGACATCAACTCGAGTCTTCCTTCTCCCTTCCTCACTCTCAAGGCCGGTCCTTGGGATTTTCGTGTCCTTGGCGGTATTATTTATGGGTGCTCTAAACTAACATTTAACAATTTCAACTATGCAAAACCTTTAATTCAATAATAAAGTCGTACTACAAACTCAATATGAAAAATTTAGGTATAAAATTATCAAAAGAAATCAAAGAAAAATATTATTTTGATCCAACTTGTGTGCGTCTCACCAAATTAATCTATATCGATTGCAAGTCGATTTTTTTTCTTAATCACAATAGAAGAATAAGAACATAGAGATAAAAATGTTGTGCTAACGGTTGAGAGTAAATTTTCTAATGTTTTACAAATTGAAAAATAGAAAATTTAATATCTTTCAAGGTTTTTTTTTTAGTGAAAAGTGAGATAAAATATCAAAATGGTATTGTTTTAAAAAATTTTTTATATCTAAACAGTATTGTTTTAAGGAAAAAAAAATGGTATCACCTTTTTCTTTGAAACCAATACTAATTTGAAAGTAAAAATGGCCCCCTTTTCCAACAGCAAAAAAACGCGCCCCACATGCCTCCCACAAACCTTAAAAACGAAAATCAAATCTAACTCCTCTTTCAATTCACTAAAGCTCAATCACTCCGATCCCTTGAAGATCGACCAATTCATTCTCTACCAATCTAAAGTCAGGCTCAAAGGAAGCAAAGCACAAGCAAGAAGCAACATAATCTTTCGACTCAGTACTAGATTCGTCTCTCTTCCTAATGTAAGAAGAAGAAAGAGGGGGGAAATCACCAAATCGGAAAACCTCCGGCGGCGTAGGGCCTCGATACAACAGTAGCACACAACTCATGGGAAAGGAAGGTCGGTCCAAGTCCTCAATCTCCTTGCAGGAAACAAGTTCAAGTATTAGATGAAGTTGAGACTCTAGAGTTCTCGGAATCCATAAGTTCTTGCAACCCGCAAGCCATTACGACTTAACAACAACACTCAATCTCATAACAAAGAACACAACAACAACAAAAAGAAGGATAATCCCAGTCAAAATCCAATGAGCAACGATCTTCTGCTCAAGTGGTGTCTCTTCTTACTACATCTTGTGTTGCAACGTTACTTTATTGCACAAATTATCTGCAATTTGTTCTCCTTTGTTGAGTATTGCTCCCCTACAACATTGTGAAAATAAGTAATTTGCTTGATCTTATGTCTCAATTATATAAAAATCGCAAACTGCATGTCATTACAATGATTTTGATGGATTTTATGGCAATAAAATACATGAATTCGACCCTATGTTGTATTTGTCTAATAAAACCTTCCTTTGTAAGGCTAGCAACCTCCCTGCACACCCTTTTGATTTTCTTCATCTTGTCCTTCAACCTCACTATATTGATGATAAGTCTGAACCTCATTGCATTCATTGACATATATTGAATACGACATAAAACCCACAGTGAATCATATAGTAAGGTGTCTCTTCATTTCTATAATGTGGTGTTATTGGTTATGGTGTTCTTCCTCTTTCTACCTGAATACATCTTTTGAATCTGAACATCTCACTGCTAAAAACTATGATAGCAAATCAAACACACAAAAATACTTGTTGATGGCCGGTGGTATTAACATAATAGTATGGACTAGAAAAGCCTATGAACAAACCAAGTTGATCCAGAACGCACACATTGGTGCAGAGAACACTACAAATGAGGAACACCCGAACCAAAAGCAAATGAACAATAATCTTCATCTAAGATGTTATCTCTCATATCCCCATCTTGTCTTGCAAACCTTGTGTATTGCATATCCTCTTTGCACTTTGATATATGTTGTTGAATATCGTCCTCATTGCAACCTTGACGACACTAGAACTTTGCTTGTTTTGATGCCTAAAACTTCTAGGAAACACAAACTGCGTAGATTGACGTTGTTAAGCCCGAAAATTAATTTACCGAGATTTATTCAAAATGAAAATAAGACCAATAGAAATGGCCACACCAAACAAAAAATGTTTACTCTAGCTTATGATCCAATAGGAATTTGATGCACAACTAATAGGAACCAATGTACAGGAACTAGCCAGCAAAGGTATATTTCTGAATATAAGAGTCAAGCCCCTACTATGACTAAGCACTTTGCCAATAATAGGTACCAAAAACTAATCATACATGATCACCAATCTTCTTACATGTCTCTGATTCTATGCAGGATAAGATATGCCTCTACCCAAAACTCGGTCATAAGTTTCAAGTAAACCACTCGGCCAAAGAGAGCACTGGTGCATCTAGAAAATAGATATGAACAACAAATATTGCAATGCCTAGTGGAACCAAAAAGGGAGGGAACTATCACACGATATCACTGAAAGGTAAAAAAAACTATACATGAACAAGAATGCATACAATGGTCGACTTACTGTACCGAATCCGCACACATGTGGAACCAAGACTAGAAAGAAGAGAACAAATGGTTACCAACCGTATAAGTGCTAGGTCAAGAACGAAGAAAGAACGAACCTATATTCACCATAATTAATTACAATTCCTAAAAGAACTATATCTTGATCAATATAGAGCTAGAACATGCAAGTTTGTATGCACCTTTAAGCATTGTTGCACTATTAACACTGCACAGGTCATGTATGCAAAAGTTTCATATGCTCTCAACACATTGAATGAAGACACCCTAGAAAGGAGGTTAATGGCGCCATTTCAGAATATGTTAAGATGTCTGATATTGTATGCCTTAGATACAAGTGTTACTGTGAGTTATTTATACGAAAGGAACACATTTGTTGCGCTAATGATCACTACCGATTGGTATATGAATCTTTCACAGTGTAAATCGCACAACAATAATGACCTGGACCTATATAGGGTACATTGGAAAAAATTGGGGACTATAAGAGAACACACCAACCATGTGGATAAAACACTAAACAAGGATATCCAAGGACACTACTATAGAACCCAAGATACTAAGAACAGTCTAGCGAGTAGTAAACCCGCAACGGATAGGAAATAAATAATGCATCCTAAGATCGAAGCTCAAAAAGGTCGTAGTAAATATCCTACCAAGCACATCACAAGAGTACTTACCAAGCACCTGAATAAAACACTAAACAAAGATAAGCAAGGACAAGGTTACAAGAACCAAACACGGAATAGGCCGAAATATAAGGTAACGAACAAAGGACAATTACCACCCATCCCTAAACAATGTCAATGAAGATCGCATTCTGGAACCGTAGAGGGATGAGGAAGAAGAATTTTTGGACGGATCTAAATATAACCTGTAAAAACGAACATTTACAAATGATCATGCTGCCATAACTCAAAACAAGTGTAGAACCTACTGAGGCAAACTGGAAAAGCGCAGGTTTTGATAACATGCAATTTATATCAGCGGATGGATTATCTGGAGGTTTATGCCTCCTATGGAAAAGGAAATGTTACCATTCTGAAACTATAGACAAAAGGATCATAGTTGTAGCACACACAAATTTACCATCAAATGTTACCATTTCCATCAATTTCAAATGTTACCATTGACAAAAGGAAATGTTACCATTCTGAAACTATAGAGAAATGAATCTCCAGTAAATGAATTTACATTGAGAAATGAATTTACAAACGTTTGTAAGAAAGGAGGTGCACCTGTTTGTAATAAGAAACTCAAAAGACTACAATACTTCACCCAACAGTGTAACATGATTGACCTAATTACAAAAGGAAATGAATTTACATAGAGAAAATGTAGAGATGGAGAGAACATCACATTCGAAATATTGGACCGGGCCATGGCAAACCAAGATATATTGCAAGCATATCCGGAAATATATACATGGAATCACACATTTACTACATCTGACCATTGTCGGATCTCAATCGAACTCTCCAATGCATCACAACAAATAAATAATAAACCCTTCCAATTCGAACTCATGTGGACTCAGAGGAAAGACTGAAAAAATTATTAATAAACAACATGGAGAACACAATATCATGAAACTCATATGTACAATTTTGTAAAGAAAATTAGCTTACTAAATGTAACACCCCGAATCCGCGGGACTCGAGGTGCTACCGGGGTAGGATCTCACAATGGATACTGACCCTAGCCTGACAACAATTTCACCGATCTTACAACAAGGCACAACAGATTAAAACCAAAACATAAAACTGATATATAAACATGTCAAAAGGTTTATACAACTGCTGAGTACAACAAAACATATCATATATATATACATATCCAAAATACCCATCCACGAGTATAACCCCAGTGTACGGAGCCCTCAGCAGATCGCCCCGTCTGGATCACTTTGCAGTGTCCTAACCTGCAAAGTCTACAACACGGCATTACACCGTTAGCTAACCAAACACATACAAAGGAAGATGCTAGAGCACATGCACACGTCAGAACTTAAACATATAAACATGTTGTCACACATTTACCCATTTTATTATCTTATAATAATAGTCCGGCGCATATAGCGTATAAATAATAACTCAATATGAACGTATGTGACACGAGGAATATAACCCTCGCCTCTCGGGAATGGTGCCAGCTGGAATGGGATCCGGTGCCACCTCCCGTGTACCCTATGGGAGTGGTATAGGTGGCCGGCCCACTGAGTCATACTGGCCTGCCCGAAGAGAACCTCCAGACTCCCAGCGGGATGAATGGACAAGTTGTCATGGCCCTACAATGGGTAGTCAATAGACCATAGGTCGGTAATACAATATATCATACGGGCTATAAAGCATAACATCCACCACTCAAGCACACATCCAATATATGGAGGGCAGCTAACCTCAACCTCGGGAGTCACAGACTCAGAATACTCGGCTCCGCTCTGGAGATCAACTCAACCTAAATAAGGTATAACGCATACATCATATACATATCCATACAAGGGGTCACACCTAGACCCAAGGGATCCATACGGATCATATTCCAACTCGAAATCTTCAAGGCCGTAGCCGGCATAACAGTTCCGTACTCAACTCATTCTAACCTCAACTCGCACCTAGCAGGCTACTAACACTCATACTAGGAAGGAAAAGGATCTACTTAGCCTTAGGTAGATCCGGGACAAAACGCACCTGCGGGTCACAAGGGACGCAGGTGGCCGCGGGCGCGGCGGAATGTAGCCGCGGGGGCAGTGACACGGAACGTGGGCGGCCGCTGGCGCAACGGAGGCGCTGTGGCACGGTAGCCGCGAGGGCGGTGGCTCTTGGCCGAGGGGGCGGCGACAGTGCAGAAGGCAACTTCGCGGCTTCTCTTCGGTTCTACACGTGATCAAATCACGTCTATACTCTCATCCAAAGCCAAGAACATACACATGTATACACATACAACATCAGAACATGCCTAGGCAATCACCTAATCCTAAGCTATGAAGGAAAGCAAGAAAGAAAGAAGAGAGGAGAAGAACCCTTACCACACTTGTGGTCTAAGGCTGCAGGAGAGCTCAACATACACCAAGGCTGGCTTCCAAGCCCAGCATAACCTCAGCCAACACTCACACAAGGTATCACACACACAAAACTCTCACAAAACTCTTCTACAACTCAAGAACAAGATCCAAGGAAGCAAGGGAAGCAAGGAACGTGGAGAGAAGCTGGAGAAGGAGATGAAGAAACCCTTGATCAGCCAAAGGTAAGAAGGAGCAAAGTAAAGAGTAAAACACAGGTCAACAAGGTCAAAGAAGACGGCTGCAGCCGCCGGAACCCGCATGGGCGGTCCAAGCAGCCGTAGGGGCGGCCAACCGTAGACCGCGGGGGCGGCAAGACCAACCTCGGCCAAGGTCCGGTCTCGGTCCGAAAGATACCGGCTCTTACACTAAAAAAGAAACTCAAAATTTGGAGTAGAACTAAGTTTGGAATATTAACAAACAAGCCCGTGAGGTGGATGTGGAAATTGAAAAAATTACAAACTTTGATTTACAGAAACTTCTGCCCAACAAAGAACACAAAATTCAATAGATTAAGCAAAAAAAGAGAATACTTAATAGAATATCAACAACGATACTGGATTCAGCGTGACAAGACAAACTCGTTGAATCTAGGGGGTAAAAATACAAAGTTTCACCACAGGAAAGCAACTAGTAGACGAAACCATAAAAACATAGCGAATATTACAAAAAAGGATGGCACGATTTTGGCCACAAAGGAGGCTATCACTGGCGAATTCCTCCAGGATTATGAAAAGCGATTCCAAGCTACACCACCGAACATAAATAAAATGCACAAACAACTTGAAGTCATTCAATCGGAAATAACAAAAGAAGAAAATCTAGATCTAATAAAACCATTCACAAATGAAGAAATAAGGAATGCAGTTTTTTATATTGGTAAAGATAAATCACCAAGACCAGATGGTATGTCAGCTGAGTTTTTTCCAAAAATATTGGCACATCATAGGCCCGTCAGTCTCTAGAGCAGTCATAAGCTTCTACAAAACGGGGAATATCCTGAAACAAATCAATCATACCTTCATCACTTTAACACCAAAAGTAGATACCCAATCATCAACAAGCCATTACAGACCAATTAGCTTATGCTCAACACTATACAAAATCATAGCAAAGATCTTGACGCAAAGACTAAAAAAGGTCATCCTAAAACTCATCCACCCACTCCATGGAGCATTCATACAAAACAGATCAATACATGACAACATCTTAATATAATAGCCCATGAAAATTTTCATGGATTCAAATCTAAGAAAGGAAAAGAAGGTTATGTGGCTATTAAGATAGACATGGAAAAGACATATGACAGAATCGAATGGCCATTTATACTACAAGTCCTTCGGAAATTTGGCTTCTCTAACAAATTCACCAGATGGATTGAGGAATGCATCTCGACAGTCTCGGACTCGCTTATAATAAATGACAACCCAATCGATATTTTCTACCCTAAACAGGGGCTCAGACAAGGAGATCCCCTGTCACCACTATTGTTTAACCTAGGGGCCGAAGTATTAGCTAAAAACATCCAAAAAACAAGCAAAGAAAATCGGAAAAACATCGGTTTTCCAATTACAAGATCAGGACAATCATTCCCTTCTTAGCCTTTGCGGATGATATTATTATCTTTGCCAAAGCAACAAACACATCTTGTAACCAACTGATTGAGACTCTATCAAAATATTGTCAAGTCTCGGGCCAAAAGGTGAACTATCACAAGTCAACTTTTCAAACAACGAATAATATTGATAACACAAGCAAAAGGTTAATACAATAGAATATGGGGATAACCCATTACACATGTGTGGAAAAATATTTGGGTTGTCCAATAATAAATGGACGAGTGAATAAGGCTAAATTCAATGACATAATTACAAGATCAAGACAAAAATTAACCAAATGGAAGACAACATCTCTTTCGCAGGAAGGACGGACAATGTTGATAAAAGCAAACCTCAACGCAAAACCAAACTACATCATGCAAAGCTTCATGCTACCAACAACCAATCATAAAGAATTAGACCAGATAAATAGACAATTCTTTTGGAACAAAGGACCAAAGTTCCATCCTATAATAAGTTGGGACAAAATATGCCGACCCAAGACATATGGGGGATAGGAATTCGGAAAGCGGAAGTGATGAACAAAGCCCTTCAAATGAAATTACTATGGAAAATTATGGCAGAACCAGATAATATATGGGTTAAAATAGTACAAGAAAAATACTTAAGAGGTTTTAACTTATGGTCCTACGAAATAAAATACAATATCTCCAAGCAATGGAAGCCGCTGATGAAATTAAAACCATGATTCGAAAAAGGATTTATATGGTGAGTAGGAGATGGTCAAACGATCAAATTATGGAAGGATCCTTGGATCTCTGAGCATCCATTAGAACATGTCTTTAACACGCAACCAATAAATGATTATGATACGATAAGCTTGCTCATTACATATAATAAATGGGATCAAACTAAAATATCGAACATTCTCAAACCGTTGGTCCCGCAGACCATGATTGACCAAATCTTGGGATATCCCCTACCCATTCCTAGCATACGAGACAGACTATATTGGGCTTCGAGTAAAGACGGATGGTTCTCCACAATGTCAGCATTGGAGTTACTCTATAAACATAAAGGTATCAACATAGTTGATAATTCATGGATATGGCGCATTAACGTAATGCAAAAGGTGAAGAACTTCTTATTCTTATGAAATATGTCGGTAGACGAGCCCCAACAAAGGAGAACCTCGAAAGGCAGAAAGTACCAGTAATAATGAATTGCGCACTATGTCAATATCCATATGAAGCAGCAAAACATCTCTTCCTTAAATGTCCTATCACCATGAACAACATAACAAATGGACCAACAAAGAACTATCTGAATAACATTGATATAGCCGGGATGAAAATGCCAGAAATCATATTCCAAATCCACGATAATTTAGACGACAAGAGTATGGTCTAACTTGTTGTCATCTGGTGGAATATATGGCACATGAGGAACAAACACACATTTGAGGACAAACCCATAACAGATATCCAACACGAAGCAGCCAAACAAATACAAGATTGGAACAACGCGATCAACACGAACTCTATAAAGGAACTAACAAAGATTAATAAGAGGGGGGGGGGGGAGGAAATTGCGCGCAATGGACCAAACCAAGAGAGGGAAGTACAAATCTCAACTTCGATGGATCAAAAAAGAGCAATAATATCGGTCCCTTTGGATATATACTCAGAAACCATCAAGCTACAATGATTGCATTTGACTATGGATAGTGTGGCCACACATCAATATAACACGTAAAAGTTTATGCGCTTAGAAAATACATTTTCAAAGCAAGAGAAATGAAAATCACAAATATAGAAATTGAAGGAGATAATCTAACGATTATTAACTCTATAAATAAAATATGGAAACCACCATGGGAAACCAAACTGGTCATTTTAGATATTTCAATAGTTTTGGCTGATTTCATACAGGTTAAGATCAATCATATATTCAGAGAAGTCAATGGTGTTGTGGACAAGCTCGCAAAATTAGGTCAGGACAACTTTGCAGCAGCAAGAGTCATCCCACCAGAAGTCGATATTTTCATCCGAAAGGATGCATTACCAACAGATGGTGACCAGAGCTTCTTTTTTCTTAGGTAAAGGTAAATTCATAGAAAAAGTTAAAAGAGTATAACTAGGGCCGTTTAGACCCAATTACACTGAGTAACAAAGTATATGTACATGCCTGCGACATGAGGTCTATGGTTGAATAACCCACATAGAGTATTCCAGAGAGGCATGCAATTCTCCTGAACATACCAACTACCCTGAAGCCTAAGGAAACGAGAGTACAACCAAGCTGACGGAGGTTATGAGGTTCGTCCACTTCGGCAAAGCCATCAGCAGACAACAACACTCACAAGCCAAATAACCGCCCAAATCTCGGGACAATAGCCAGTCCATTTTCGGCAATTCCATCAGCAAAACTAAGCCAAACCCGGTACATATATCAAAAACCAATACATCAAAGTATGGAGCAGAATACAACTCCGGAAAATACCTACTACTATGATGTAATTCAATCTCTAGCTCCTACAGGAAAAGCCTCATGTAACAAGGTATAGACGTGGGTCTTGATTAATCGTATGAGGATATCAATCTATATTCTGTTTTGATCAAATACCAAGGCATTCCTAGAATACCAAAGATAGTAGACCGTGGCAGAAAATGCGTACATCCTAGATCTGCTCGTTCAACCCCTGCCATATGCAGTGTGAGTCAGCCAATCTAAAACCTCTGATCTGGTGGTAATATCTTCTAGGATACCAAAATCCGCACCAACCTGTCTCCAAACCTCACGTGCATATGTGCAACCAAATATCAAGTGGTCATGGGACTCACTCTCACATGTGTACCAAACACAAGTAGGATCAATACCAAGGAGTTGTAATCTATCTTTGGTAGATAACCGGCCAATAACCGCCATCCATAGGATAAAGTAGTTCTTTGGCGTATTGTCCGAATTCCACACAACTTTGAACCAATCCACCTCCTCACCCCGCGGTCTAAGCATCTCATATGCTTCAGCTACTCGGAATCTCTCACCCTGACAACATGAACCAAGTATCGCCCTCAAAGGTGTCTCCTCATTTTGGACCATAGCTAAATTGCATACCCTTATAATCAATACAATTTTTTTTTTGCTGCCCCACCTAAGTTGGTGCCCTGGGTTGTGGCCCAAGAAGCCTAGTGTTGGGGTCAACCCTGCTCCCTCTCCTCCTTCGAGTATGAGTAGCAGCAACCCGAGTCTTCCTCTTCTCTCCCTAGGCAGTAGCTCAAGCCTCTTTTTTATCTTCCACGAACAACAACAAGGGGAACCTGATTCTCCCTTCTTTTTCGCTCTACAGGAACCGATTGGAACGGTAGCGGCTCTCCTTCCTCTTTCCTTCTATTATCTCGAATTAGTGTGCTAATGGAGGTCCTTCACCTCCCCTATACCCATACAAAAGCACAACAAATCAAGTTATTAAACCCTCTACATATCCAATTTTCACAGCTCTCTACAACTATTTTTGGGAGAGAGGGGAGAAATCGTTCATATTTAAGGATCAACCACTAGGATTTCTGAGCAATTCTAAACACTAAAATACAACCTCATCCATCATAGTCCAAGGCATAGACAAATCTCTATCTACCTTGGAACAACAAAGTTCTAGCCTTTAACAATCATATCAAAATCTACAACTAAGAAAGACAAATAAAACATGAAAAGGAAATAACAAAAGGGAGAAAAGAAACTACTCAACTTTGAATGAATGAAACTTGCAATTGTATTAAATCTTGAATCCAACAATGTCTTCGAACAAAAACTGAATGCGAAAGTCTCGAACTTTAATCTAAACTAACTAAGAAGAATGATGAATGGAGAATACGGCATGGTAGGAGACGGCTCCTCCCTCTAGGGCAACTCTAACCCCGAATAAGCACTTTGGGTATAACCCAGCACACCTCTGGATGAATCCAGAGCTTTCTTTTTATACACAAAAACCTAGCTAAAAGACGTTGGGCCAAAAAGGAAAAAGCCCGTAAACAAAATATGACGCTTAGGGAAAATCTCGGGTTGGATCTCGGCCGAGATCGGTCACGGTCGGGGCCGAGATTTCGTCTTCGATCTTCAGCGTCATGGGATCTCGATCAGCCTTCCATGGATCTCGGTCCGAGATACCGACCGAGATGGTGAACAGTAGCCTCCATCACGGACCGAGATAAGTGAATCTCGGCCGAGATGGATCCTTGGTCGTTCCTTCATGCCTTTAGCTTGATTCCTAGCTCTTTCCCGTGCACGTATGCTCGCTCCAATGCATCCACTTCGAGGGTTGATCCTCAAATACGTCGTTTTAGCTCCATAATGTGTCAAATCACCTACAAAGCCACAAATAGTGTGTGTAGACATCTATTCTTGCAAAGTATAACTAAACAAGCATAAATGACACAAACTAAGGCTAAAACATGAATGCGGAAAGGGAAAATCTACCTAAATACATTACTAAAACAGGTCAATAAATCATGTTATCAAGTCACCTCTGGGGTTCTTCGCACCTAGTCATTTACACCAAGAATTTACTAGTGTTGCTTTGCCGTTCGAAAGTGAGATAGAAAAGTGATGTTATGGCTGCAAAATAGATCTAGGTATGTTAAACTCAACTTCTACAATTGATTTTATGGTATGAAGTAGTTGATATATTCTAGTTGTGCATACTTAAATTTGGAGAAAATTCAACGGTTGTTCGAAGTTATGAGCATGAGAAGTTGGGTTGAAAAGTTGTTTGGGAAATGTGGTGAAAAAATGACTAAGCGTAGAAATGTCCATAGTGGAAGAAACTTTGAGTAATTGTTTATAATTTTTAGGCGGAAATTGATTGAGTTGTTTTATCTAACCAAGAGTTTATATGACATAGTACACCCGAATTATATTACCTTAATTTTTACGAGATGTTTAAGAGTAGATATGAAAGGACAAAGTAGAGTAATTTTGCTTAAAAAGAAAAAATGAGATTCTTAGTAAATTTTGAAAGTCCGGAAGACTTTCAAAACTCGTAGTAATTCAATTATCATTTATCATGTTGTAACATTATACCTTTAGGTTTAAAGCCATCTCATACCCTATAAATAAGTTGGTAACTATAAATAAGTTGGTAACTATAATCACGGACACCTCTAGCAATAAGGTTTAGAGCCATCATGTTGTAACATTATACCTTTCAATTATCATTTATCATGTGATAGCCATCTCATACCCTATAAAAGTTGGTAACTATAATCATGGACACCTCTAGACAATGTCGTTTCCGGTATCAAACTTTTGGAAACTTATTGGACACGGTTAAAATAGGAAGGACGTGGTCAAGACACCTTTTCAACATCAAAAATAAGACGGACACGGCCAAAACTTGGTACGGGTGATGGCTCAAAGTGGACTCAAGGAAGGACACGAAATATATGAACAAGACATTGGATGTTCCATTCTGTTTTTTCTTTTTGAAATTCAAAATAAACAAAACATCCACAACATCATTACGCTTAATTCAAGCCTATAAACAATTATATTACCCTGCTATAGAATTCGTGCAACCATCCAAACAATCAGAGGCAGAATACTATATAGGGAGAGAGCCGAACATGTGGATCAAAATCTTACGAGGACGCCAAGTAAATGTAGTAACTTCGAGGAATTACAACGCTCAGAATGCATAAAATCTCATACATAATAAGACAACACATCCAGTAGAAGTAAGGTTCACGCTGTCAGATTTCAGAGTTCAGTTCTGTCTAAAACTTTGCTGTACACATACATATGCTTCCGAGCTAAGGCACAAGTTGCGTATTTTCATAAAATCTCAATCTTTTCGCGGTTGGTGTACTACCCAGTTCTTGTATGATCCATGTTCCCTGTCAGATGCTCAAGGTTGGTGGGAAGCGTCGGGATCCTGGTCATTTTGGTTATCGGCTGATGGGATGACGGGAATGTCTAGGCTGCTTCGTTCCACCTCTCTAACATCTGAAATGCTTGCCTCAGTAGCCTGTATATCATTCCATTGACTACTTCCTTGGTCTACTTCTGAGACATGAAATTCACCTTGCTCTGCAACAGGAACCTCTCTTGAAGAGACGCTAAGGCATGCTTTGTCGACATTGTCATCCCCTGAGTCGACATGTTTTGTCAGGGAACATGTGTCTCTGATATCTGATGAACATGATTCCATCTTCTCAAAGATTGGATTTGTGTTGATCTTCTGCCTGCACATCAGAACAATAAAAGTCCCACTCCCATCAAGCCTTTGAAATCTAAATGTAACTTATAGATTATGAAGATATTCGAGTTCAGGGAAGCACATGCAACCAACCAAGCAATTAGGAATTTTAATGCAATGTACTCCAAGATAGATCAGCATGAAGGTAATCAAATAATGGATTTCAAGGACAAATGTACTGAGATTACAGGAAATGCAAGAGAACAGGGTATCGGAGAAGTTCCATTGGGCTACGTTCATTTATCAATTTTGGTCGGACCGAGCCAGATATGAGATCAAGTTTCTGAGTTTGGGCCGAGATTTTTCAGATAGGTTAGTTTGATTGTATTCTTTTGAGGTTAGATCTTGCAGGGCCATCCTAAGTATGTGGATTAGTGGAAAGGAACAAAAAACAATGTTTCTCAAGTGAATAAGTAAAAGACAGTAAGTACTCGGTGGTGATATTATTGTCAATGATAAAGGTAGCTCTACCAAATAACCCACAGGAAACACGAGTTCCAAGTTGTAATTGTAATAACACATATCCAGAAATCGTAGCGGCAATGTAGGCAACCATGTCATATCAAAATTCACAATAATATTACTAAAATGAAGTTACCTTTCAAAGGACACTTACTAATACAGACACTTATTATGCCTAAAATAATTTATACATAAACTTCATATCTTGAGCCAATTCTCACAACATGAATTCATTCATGCAGTTCAAAATGTTGTGAAGATAAAGTTGACTCAAACGCATGGTCTTAGGAATTAGGATATCAACACACAGGAGAAATACCAAATAGTTTAGATTAATTACCTCTTCAGTTCTGCTTGCAATGCACTAACATACGCCAGTAGTTCTTGCTTTTCTTTCACAGCTGTTGACTCCTTCTGTGCTGCTTCCTTTATTTTAGCCTCAGCATCTGATTCTGCAATCCTGACTCTCTCCTCAGCTCTAACAACACTTGCTTCTAGTACCAACATACGCTCCCTAGCCTTTGCAAGTTCTGTTCTCCATAGATGTGTCTCCTGGTGAGCCGAGTCTCTTTGTTTAGTCAGTTCTTCTATATCTCTAGATAGGGCAGCAAACTTGTTTTCAGACTCTTTGAGCTGCACACTCGAGCAAATGAGAATGAAAGTTAGAAACCATTAACAATGAATATCAAACTGACATAACGGAATAAAAGAAATGACTAGATGAAGGCTTTAGACAATCCCAGCCAATGTTTTTTAGGTTTGAGCCTTCTTTACAGTAGCAACACATCATCAAGCAAAAGAAGATGGTTTAAAAGAACGGGCAAAGGCACCTTAAGCATAGCAGCCTCCAATTGCTTATCTGAAGTTTCTTTTAGCCGCTCCATTTCAGCACAAATAAGTCTCCTCTGGTCATCCATTATGTGAGCTGCCGATGCTGCTGCCTCAGCAGCATCAGCCGTATCAGAGAGTTTATCTGCTATTTCTTTTATTGTTGAATCCCGGGCACGAAGCTCTCTGGCCAAATTTTGTAACTCTTCATCTTTCACCCGCATTGTCTCCTAAATAAATATAAAAAAACAGAACAGCAAATGTACAATGAACAATTTCTTAAAGAAAAACGTATCCGAAGCAACATTTTGCCTCTCCAAGGATATCAGATATAACTATCGGAGTGACGTAACAAAGTTGAAACCTAAAGCACAAAAACAAACAAATGGCTACTAAAAGAAAAGTTAAAAGAAAAAAAATGAAATAATGAGCTTGCTCATTGTTCATCGATAATAAAAAACATGAGCATATTAAATTGTGGTTGTACCAGCATACCTTCATGATTGTCAGGTCATCCATTTGCCCATCAGGAGATTTGTTTAGCATTGTGCCTAGAGCATTCCTTAAAGAAACACGCATGGCTGCCTCAATTTCTTTAGAGGCTTCTAGTGCTGTTGAATTCGCAGCAGCAACCACAGTAGCAACTGTTCCAAGTTTGGTTGATCCACTACCACTTAATGAATTGACAGCCTCTTTGTGCGCCTTTAAGACCAGCTGAGTGGCACTATTTTTCGTATAGTGATTAGTAGAAGAAAATATCAGTAATCACTTGAAGAGGAGAGGATTATAGAAAAATCATACGATAAACAGCAAGAGAAAACAGTCTGAAACAAAATAGAGCATGTGTAAAAAGACCTCATCCCATGCTCTGGTGCTCAGGAGGTGCCCAGAAATCTGAGGTCAGGATTCATGTTTTCTATCCTATATTAATCCCTACATCCGAAACAGTCCAAACAGACAAGGAAGTGGAAAACACTACTTTTACACTAAAACTTATGCAAATTTCCTACTTGATCAACAGGCTTCCACTCTACAAAAATTCTCTCTTTTTTTCTTCCACGTCTCAATATGTTAGTATGTATAAATTGGATGAACATACAGAGAATAAATAGTGCTTTATCATAAAAAAAAAATGCAAGGACAGAAATAAAAATCAAGAAAAGAATAAAAACAAGAAAAGGAACTAGTGAAAACCCACTGTAAAGTTGACACCCAGGCTCTTGCTGCCCCGGGAGTTTCTGCACAGAGGAAGAAATCCTTTTTCTGTGGGGTTCCGATATCTGATTAGGACTGTAAAGGAGTAACCATGATACAATTCTCTAACTTAATGATTTTATATGCCCTCATCCACATAACAAGAACATACACTTCAACTATGTCAAACGTTATTGGTAAGAACAGTATCATGGATACAGAAACAGCAGCCATCATACTTCGGCAATCCTCTGAAACATGGAAATTAAGGAAACAAATGAGCAAAAGTTGAATGAACAAAGACATCCACAGCTGCTTAGTAAATTATATCTTACTGGAAGTTCACAGGGGACAAGGCAATTATGCTATTTGCATCGAATGTAATGGTTCCCTTAACTGTTGGATCATTTCTCCTCATCCTACATTCATTGAGTAAATAAAATGTGAGTGCTTCTTTGGTAAAAAACAGTGATCAAGTGCACAGTAGTTTTGTCCGTCTAGAAAAAGCATCTCTAAAGTTACTTGTATATAAGACTTACTTGTACTCCATTTTCCCAGTGGTAGGGTCTAGGATCACCCATCGCTCGTTCCATTTTCTTAACTGTTCAATGTAGTAATCAAGAAGGCAACATTAGATTTTTACAACTTTAAGAGGAGATATATACCAAAACACAGATCACATCCCATGCCGAGAGACTCCCACACCACAGGAGTCTGCAGGGATCAACTGTACACAGTTACCCTTCACCTTTGAGACTCATCTTTACCCTCAATGAGATATTTTAGATAGATTCTCATATTTTGATTTAGAAATTACAATCTATGACCTTGAAGTCTGTTTATAAGGATCATTTAGTTGAAAATATCCAATACCATATTGGCTCATGGAAAAGTAAGTAGAGACAGCTGAGATGAAAACTTTATTTATTTAACTATGATCCTAAAGCAGAAAAATTACCATCTCTTCTCAGCTAATTAAGGAAATAAACCACAAGATTTTTGGTATGCATATTTATATCATATCAGGAATGAAATCAGAGACCAAAGGAAACAAGCCAGACAATTCCATTGACACTCGTAGCACAAATAATGTCTAGTTCTAACTGCTAACGATAAATTTGTCGTTGTCATTACATTTGTCAGTTTGTTGCGATTAATGGTGCAAATAACTAACCAGACGAATACGGACAAACTGATTTGCCTTAAAAATAGCAGCTACATTTTTAATGTAACACCTTATCCGAATTGCATCCTCCCAAGTGGACAAAATGAGTATATGTGTAATGTGTCTCATTTTCGCACTTGCAGATGCAGAATGGAAACTATTCACAGCATAGTTTTACAGAAATAGGCGGCTCAAAGAGCCAACGAACTTCCAAACATAACATGCTGAAGAACATGGCCTTCCAAGGTGGCAGCATAATAATATGCACAAACTTCAAGCTTGGGATATATATCTCCAGCAAATGCACTCTTGAGTGGCAAAAATCAATCGTAAAAACTAAGTTAATGTCATTGGATCATGCAACTATGACCTTTCCTAGTTACTAGGCCCATCTAATCTCAAGCAAAACTAGTAACTCGCAATTCTTATTCCTATCTCTTTTCGGGAAAGTCCAGTCTTCAATATCATTGAATCCTTCATACTCGACAATCTACTTTACAATGTTTGAAATATATAACCCCAAAGCTAAGCAACATCAGTACATGACGCACCTTGTATTGAAGTAAAATCGAATCACACCAATTAGAATTTTCATTTCCCCCTCACTCAAATGCGCATCAAGAAAAAGGAGAATCGAAATCATGAAAGAGATGATGAAATTACTGTTTCAGATCGTTTGAGAAGGGGGCCCTGCAACAAATTCCGACCGGAAGCAGAGGTCAATTGGCGCTTAATCCTCTCGAGACTGCTTTCAGTGGAACCATCATCTCTCTGGCATTGGAAATTTACGATTAAAATCAAGGCGTCAGAATCACTCGTAGCTGTACAGCAAAGAAAGAGGAGAGAGGGCTAGTTAGGTAGACTGACCAGAGGAGCTCCATTGGAGGCCATCGGATCAAATAGAGAGATAACCAGAATATGTCGATTTGGGGAAGGAATGGGAGTTTAGGTAGCGTCGAAGAAATTCGATGAATTGAATTTCAATTTTCACGGGATGCTGGGCTGGGCTGTTAGGTTTTCAATGGGACTTGCTGGTGTGTGGACTTTTTTTCTCTGTCTAGTTTCCATACAAAGCAAGTGACATACTATCGAAAGTGTAGGGCCCGTATTTTGTAGTTTTAGGTGTGAGATTTTATATTTTTAGATATGTTTAATCTGAGTTTGATTCCGGTTAACATTTAGAAAAAAATATTTTAGAAATTCCATAAAATAAGATTTTTTTTTACAGTTTTCAAAAGTTTGATTCCGGTTAATATTAAGGAAAATATGTTTAGATATGTCACGTCTTCCTAGTATACCCCAACCCGAATTTAAGAACTTTAACATTGAAAGACGTTAAGCTTTTGACATAACTGAAGATGTATCCTCTTGATAACATTTATTTAAATATGTTTTTCACCATCATGTTCTATCCATCTTTTGAGCATATAGGTTAGATATGTATGATTTTATTGTAGATTTCCTTCAGTTTGTTGTTTTAGAGAACTACTCGTGCTTGTAGGCATTTTAGTGCATTCGAAGGGAAAATGGAGTTATCCTCGTAAGAATGTGATACGGGATAAGGCGTTTAAGAAGTACGGATCTTTCGACATCAATAGGGATGACTCGATATCGATTCTTGTTATAGGGATCAATTAAATGTAGGGATATGGGTTTTGATGAGAAATGGATTAGGCGTATTAGGGGGGGTCATGATGGGAGAAAGGGATGAATGATCCGATGATTGTGATAGATAAGTAGATGGATATATCAAGTTCGAACCCTATGAAACAATTTGGAGTGGAGCACACTAAGGAAACAAATGCCCTAACACACAACCAAGAGTGATCGTAAAACCCTTCCGCTTTATTCTTACACAAGAGAAAAAAACGATGGTCCCTAGAGCACTAGGAGGAGGCTTTGTGAATGATTGAGAGCATCAACTTGTCAATTCAAGGTTACACAACACAAAACGGTTCAAGGTATAAGGTCGAAGGACGCTTCACTCGTTTTCTCTTTCCAATGAAGAAACAACACAAAAAACATGCAAAAGAAACTGTATTTCATTCGAAGGTAAGTTGTATGACAAAGGATCCGAAATTCACCTTAAATAGATGAATGAACAAGCTAAAAAAAAAACATCCTTAAAACCTCTCAAATCGGACCTTAAAAAACTTAATTAAAAAACTTGGACTTACAACCAACTAAAAAGGCCCAACAATTTAAAACATAACTCATAATCAAATGTATTTGTCATGAGCTAGAAAATAAGATCTACTTAGATCCAACTTAGCCACATATTTCGTCATCTCTCCTCTTACCCATACGTGATTATGCATATCTTTTTATGCTTCGATGCATTCCATGCATACGTGATTTTTGATGCATTTATGGATCCATCTTATTTGATCCAGTTCCTTCCTTCATGCAAGCCTTTCTTTCTTCTCTTAGTAATCCATGTGATCATTTGAGGTCTCCTTCTTCTCTTTCTTTTCTTTAGCTCTAGCTTTCTTCATTTGCTTTTAGAGAAGGTTAATTCCTAAAATGCTCCCGCATGCTGCATCAAAATGTTTACTACTAGATAAAGTTTTCCATGAGATCAAGGAAGTCCAAGTTAAGACTAGATCGATTGAGGACCAAAAGCTGAAGAAATGAAGAGGTGCTCAAATATTATTTTTAGTCGATCGACACTATCAACCGATTCATCCGACAACCTGATGAGAAGCATGTGACTACACCTTCCAAACGTTGCGTTTTGCACTAGGCCGAGTCCAAGTATTTGTATGATTGATTCAATTGTGGAGTCCATGTTAGAGTTTGAATGATCTATCATTCTCTCTCTCTTCCACATATATTCTCTTAGAAATAATGCTAGTTGGAAGATATGGTTAGAATTTTTAGATTGTTTTTCCTTTATAGATAAGGTTGGTAAGATTATATTAAACCTTATAAATAAGGTCACTTCGGCCATTAGGTATTTCTATAATCTTTTACTTAGAGCTCATATAGGACAATTCAACCTTCATAGGCATTAACGTTCCCACTCAAGTCGACTCGATCTCCCTTATAGGTGGACTCGACTACCGCATGTTTTCACATATTAATAAAATGAGAAATTCTATAAGTTATGTCTTGCTAATTTTATTTTGTTCTAGTGCTTGGAGAGTCCGACTTTTCATGATGAATCAATGATTATTATGTCCCTTGATTGTATGTCTTAATTCATATGTTATGGTTGTTCAACGTTCATCCAATGCAAGATGTGAGAGTTACGTGTGGATGTTCGATCTATATGTTCTTCAAAGTGTTATTTGCAAGATGCAAGAGTTGCGTAAATGTATACTTTACTTTCCTACAATATGCAAGAAGCACATATGATTGTTTGGTACATAACATGACTATATATGACATTGGATGTAAATAATTATGGATCGGGATTCAGTTATACATTGTTGTGCTTATTATGATGTTGGAACGTCTTTATTATTTGCCTATATTGTTGCTTTGCTTCTTTCTATTGATCGGATCGAGTGATAAACTCATCCCCTCCCCCATTTCCTCCCTTACTACTATTGTGTCGAGTCTACTAGTCCCACTAATCGACTCAACTTGTGCGTTGTGATTTCGTATCTTGTTTAGTATTATACTACACTCGTTTCCATAATCCTCTATCTCGATCAATCAACCTCACCCTTTTTGTCGACTCGATCCCCACCTTTTGATTTCAAGTCTATATTTTTATTTTTGGGTATTACTTCTAATCATTCAAATCATTACTCGATCAATTTCCATGTGTTTGAACAATGACCCCACGTATTACAACGGGTCTTTTATACTATTCACGAGATCCAAAACTCACGTTTCAATGCTCATCAAATTGGCGTTGTTTACTGGGGACTTTGTTGTTTTGTTTGTTTGATTAATTACTCACAAAGCATCTTTTTTGTTTGAGTTTGTTTTTTCACGTCTTCGATTTTAGGTACCAAAAGCATGAACTTTTATGGAGAAGCTAGATTTTCATGGATGATTAACCCGATCCCTAACCACGCATCGACTTAATATGAGGCTCTTGTAGTGGCAAAAAGTTGGGTGCAAAAACCAAGGATACGATGCATAAACAATTAGAAGAGATGACCGCAAGGATCGAGGCCTCCTAACAACGAACGAAGGTCTTCCTCGAGAGGACGAGAATATTAAATCATGCCACAAACATTGCACGACACGTACATACAAGTACTATTACAATCTAGTTCCACCAAATGCAACCCAACGAATGACAATGGTGTACACCGAGGTGAAATGAGTCGAAGAACAAGCTACTTTGTATTGCCTAGTCGACTCAACCAAAGCACATGATTAACTCAATCGCTTCATCTATCAACTCGATCATGACCAATAGCGATTTACCACCATCTTCTCCCTATCACGACGAGGTGAATAAGAAATATATATATATATATATATATATATATATATATATATATATATATATATATATATATATATATATGGAAAGGATCATGCAGGAACTTCTCTTACAGTAGGGAGTAGGGACTCTTAATATCCGTTAGATTGATTTAGATGGACGTTCGTGATTAACCTAAATAAATGGTAATTTTTTAATAGAATTAATTAAGATCATTGACTTTCTATAATAGAGTTTAAAAGTTGAGAAATAAAGTTATTAATTTAATATCATTGACTTCCTATAATTTTGACTTAATAATTTAACCACCTATAATTATAACCTAGACATTTAACGACATATAGTTTTAAACTCGGTATTTTAACGACCTATAATTTTAACATATTAATTTAACCACCTATAATTATAACCTAGAAATTTAACAATATATAACTTTAAACTAGGTATTTTAACGACCTATAATTTTAACATTGTAATTAACCACCTATATATAATTATAACCTAGACATTTAACGACTTATAAATTTAAAATACGTATATTAACGACCTGTAATTTTAACATAGTAAATTAAAAACCTATAATCATAACGTATACAATTTAACGACCTATAATTTTAAACTAGGTATTTTAACGACCTATAAATTTAAAATACGTATTTTAACAACTTATAATTTTAACATAATAAATTAACCACCTATAATTATAACCTATATAATTTAACGACCTATAATTTAAACTAGGTATTTTAACGACCTATAATTTTAACATTGTAATTTAACCACCTATAATTATAACTTATACAGTTTAACGACCTATAAATTTAACATAGTACATTAACCACCTATAATTATAACTTATACAATTTAACGACCTATAATTTTAAACTTGTGAAGATAATCGTCGACCATTATTTTATTCCGATGTAAAGATTATTCAGCCCAAAAATAACATATAATATTTCCATAAAGACAAATTTATTATAGGCTTATTAATAACTTATGAACAATCCAATGGAACACCCCTTTAATAGCTTATTTTGGTCCTTAAATCACAAACGTTCATTGTATTATCTAATGGTTGTAAATACTCCATACTCCCTACTCTAAGGGATGTTCCTACCGGATTCTAACCCTATATATATATATATATATATATATATATATATATATATATATATATATATATATATATATATATATATATATATATACACATATATATAAATATATAAACATATATAAAAGATACAATTGACAAGAAGCTTCAAATGTCCAACATGACCAAGTGAGCAACCACAGTATCCATCCTAGAGACTGATGTTTCAATTGTACCATTGGACACAACTTATCCATTCTCGCCTTTGTACAAAGATATACAACCCTTTCTATAGGCAATGCCGATCGTCTCAATCAACCCTTGCAATCGACTCAATCCCGACAAGAAAAAGGATTCGGTATGGTTTCCTCTCTAGACTCATTCAACATAGCTCGGTTCCTGTGCAACCTTAGTATTCCACCATATCTAGCATGTAATGCAAAGGTTCTCCAGCAATTACCTATCTTGCATTTCATTCAATTGATTCATCTAAGGATCGGGTACATGTGCCCGTTCCTACTCAACATCATATCAAGGGCACCAAGGAGTCGCCTCCACTAGAACTACCACATTTCCTACTAATAAATCCAATTTAACGTCTTTTTCATTATTATTCTTATTTTGAAAAACTTAGACTTTACAATTAGCATAAGAGAAGATTGTACCAATCGGATCGGACTCCACTAGGGGTCGATCGATCAGTCCAACCAAGTCGGGGCGATCTGTTTGTGGTTGGTTGTCATGTTTTCTATAGATTTAATAAAGGACGAGGCATTATAATTATGTCTTGCTAAATTCTCGTTTTCGATGTTCTACGAAGCCTAACTTGCATTGATAATTCTATGATGTATATGATTGTTATAATCCTTTATTTAGATGTCTAAAATGATAAGTTATGGTAGTCCAATGATCACCTACTGCGAGATTGAGAGTTGCACAAGGATGATTCTTGGTTCTATTTATTCTTCAAGGTGTTGTTTGCAAGATGAGAGGGTTGCGTAAATTGGCACCTTAATGTACTACAATATTCAAGAGTTGCATGGAGATGTTTCTTTCTTAAGATGATTATAAATAACTTTGGATATGAATAATTATGAATTGAGTTCATATTATATATTGTTGTGGTAATTCAGATTTATAGTTGTCTTTATAAATTACCAATGTAAATTTTTGTTTCCTATTGTTTGTTAATGGATCAACCTATCAAATACATATTCATCTCCCTTAATTCTTCTCATCTTTATTTGAGAGATCAACCGATTTTTGTCACTTGGTTGGCCAACTTGTGCCTTTCCGCTGACCGAACCATCTTATTTGTTTTCCATATCTATATTGTATTCTCACCTTTATTGTTTTCTTTATATATTTTATATTTGATTTTTACAATTAATAGCTCAAATTCTTACATCAATCCCCTTAAATTCAATCTTAACTCCTTTACTACAGTTGGATCTATAAAACATTTACGAGTTTTGAGGCTCCTTAAAATATGCCATTTTACAATATACTTCATTAAATTTTACTTTTAGAATGTTTTTACAAGAAACCACTCATCTATTGTTTTTTTTAATAAGGGAAAGTAATTAAATCGATCTACCTCCCGGAGATAGTTCAACCTAAAAACCACTCATATATCGTTGAATGCTTAGAATATAGCTAAAAATACTACATTTCTATCATTTTTTTTTCCTTACAAAAATATAACATATTATGAACAAATGGACCACAACATAAAGAAAACCCATTCCATGAGTGATTTAATATTTTAAGTGTGATTTTGTGTAATTTGATCATAATACTCACTTCCAGCTATAAAAGCTCATGACTCACGAGCAAGAAATTAGCAGGTTCGAAGAACTTGGATAGTAAGAGCAGCATGTATTGAGGTCGAGGACATTGAGGTGATTAGAAGCGAATGAATTACAACAAAACATACAGCGGTGGAAACAAGTCAGCCATAATATAAGACAAAAAATACATGCACTTTCTACTTCTTGCTGCTCTTCTACAATGCCTTCTTGGGATTTTGCAAAGCAATCGTGTGTTCCTTGAACGAGGTTGCAGCTTTCTCCCGTTCTTTGGTATTCCCCAGCTTGTCGTAAACAACAGCCAGCAAATAGAATGCCTCCATAGCCAACTCATGATACTGCACACGACCACATTCAAAACAATTACAATAATCCTCTTTCTAAACAAGTCACACAGATTTAACTACCAATTCCAAACTCATGTTTTCAAGTCATGTACATAGTTACAATATCATAAAGGATGGTGAGTTCTTGGAGATATCATATATGAAACCCGTCGAAATTAGTTACATGTATGACTCGCTCAATTTACCTCTAGAACCTCAAGTGCTTCACACGCTTGCAGTAAAGGATCAACCACAAGCTCTGGCTCTTCTGAAACTGCAAACAGATTTAATGAGAATGAGATGATGATGACGAGTTGAGAAAAAGGGATCATGGAAAGGAAAGTGAGTTAGCTCTCTTTTACTCAACAATAGCACTTAAGGGTGACGAGGTTGAAGGTTAGGCCAACATTTTTTTCTTTCTGATATCTTTGGATTTAGGGACCGTTTGGTTTTAGCTCCGAAAACGGAATAGAAACGAATGTAGTTCATATGTATATCCTTGTTCGTGAAATTTTTTGGAATCATTCCTTGTGGTTTAAGTAATTGTAGTAGAATTTGATTAGTTTTGATACATATAGGGAAACAAAATGAGGGGAAGCAGATGCATTTTGCATGAAACCACAAGGAATGGTTCATAAAAATTTCATTAACAAGGTACGCATATATAGACTAGATACATCTTCATTTTGTTTCCGGAGTTGCAACCAAACGGGGGCTTAATATACAAACCTCTATCCTCAAGCATGTTCACTTAACTGAATATGGGTCTTCGTCAAAACTTAAACAAGGTTGCAAGAAAAGTGAGGTGTTGAGATTGTTTAACACAGGATCCAGCCTTAACATAACGAAAAAACTATGACAGTCCCAATCATGACTGAAATTAGTTAGACAGTCTCAAGGGTGCAAGCTCCAATCATGATTGAAATTTGACAGTCCCAATCATGATTGCCATTTGATCATTGTCTCATTCGAGAGCTTGGCTATATGATAAGACACGTCTCATCATGTCTTAAAACACTGATAGTTGTAATAGATTTCTAGATAAACGAAGTCAGAACTAAAGAATCTCTACCATTCAGCTCTCACAGGGAAGAGGTTCATCCTAATTCAGAATTATGCCTTTTCTGACCTACAACATGTGATACATAACTAGATCATTGAGGGAAAATGATGCCGGTCATGATGTACCTACAATCAACACTTGGAACATGCATTCCTGTTTGCACACCTCCGTGTTACAAAAACATTATCCTCCTAAAGGTTTCCAAATAATTTCAATTATAGCCTCACATTTGTGAATGTGAACTGTGAAGTAATACTAGAATCTATATTCTATCATGAGTTTTCAAGTTGACTACAACAGGAAATGCCTGCAAAATTGGACATAAACACATTGTACTGAACAGGTTAACTCAGAGAGAGAGAGAGAGAGAGACCTGAATACTTATCATCAGATAGATAACATTTTGCCTCTAAGATGTGAGCTCGGGCACGAAGCTCCAAACCTCCATGACCAAGAATCATAGGGAAGGTACCGTAAAGGAGGTTTAATGCTTTCTTTGCTTCACAAGATCCAAGTGACAACCACAACTCAGCCAATGTGAGAGAAGCGGATGCTTTGAGAAGATCCAAGTTGTATGATTGGCAGAATGAAAGGCTAGCCAACACATATGGAAGGGCAAGAACAGGATTGCCTGATTTCTGTAACGCAAAATCAATTATTTAAGCCACATTGAACGTTGTCAGCACAGTCATGAAACATAGATACAAGAAAAAACAGAATTCCAGAAAAAACTAAAGTTGTGTTCAGTATGACTGAAAATCAGAGAACAGTCTAAACCAGAAGTTTAACGAAACAGGGAAATGGGTACTGCCTGAAACTTCAAAAAGAGCCTCTTTATGCCTTTTCAGCATGTTCATTAAACCTTTCCATACTTCAGGGACATTCAGCAGAATAATCTCTTTTTTTGCACCCAATGTTACCACTAACATTGTTTCTCCTGACTATTCCCCTCTTGTTTCTCTCACCTTTCGTCATCTCGATGACCGTAACAATGGGACCATAAAACTTTCGAGTTTGCTTCATTATTTCACAATAATCATTACTCTAGGGTTCCCCTAATCCATTTACAGAATTTAGGGGAGCATTGGATCCAAAAAAAAATTACCTTAAGGCTTATTAATACCCATAATACCTCTAAGTGGATTTTTATTTTACTTCTATAAAGAAAATAACGTTACTAAGTTATCTATGCCAAGTGATTGGCAGCTTAATCTTAGTTTTTGTCCCCTTGAATTGTAGAAAGCCACACAGACAACTTGACAAGCATCTTTAGATTGTCAACAGACCATGAAAATTTGAAATTTGCAATTGCTACTTTTGTTCCCACCAATTTCAAATCTAGTTTATAATGTCCAGAAGTGAAATTCTTTTCTTTTTCCTAAATCGTTTCTCAATATGTAAGAGACTGAAACCAAGAAAATGTCCGAGAAAAACAACAATATTAAAATAGTTAATTTCTAGTTTGTGGAGTAGATGATTTCTGCAATGTTAACTTTCCACCACTAACTGACTTAACCTTCTCAAACAAGGAACAACGTTATACAAGCGGACCTTGAACAACAATTTGATTGTGTTCATATCATATCCCTCTTTAACAACCATGACTAATGGGGTATGTTCTACTTCCGTTTCATAATAATAGTGTCTTTACAAACTGACTAGAAAAGAAATTTAGAGAAAATTTCATACAAGGAAACATCTGTGTTCTTACAGGAATGGAGAATATACCTTGTGAATTTCAGCAAGCAACAGTAAAACAGTAGCATTCTCAACCTCGAGATTAAATTTGTAACACGTGCAAAATAGTGAGTTTGCAACCTCTGCTGCCTGCAAGAGATTACAACGTAAGAAAAATTTGATATTAAAAAAAGTGCAAGAGGATAAGACATACTCCAACAAAAGAGCAAATGAAACAGCGTAAATCAATCTAGTAATTTGCAATTGGTTGCCAATTTGAACCACTAGCAACTTAGGGATACAAATGGATCGCCATAACTCCAAGCAAATAGCAAAGATAAGATTCATGTCAGTGTAAAGTTAAGTTCTTCAGTTTGAATCAAGAGGAAATTACGAACAACTCCCTCTCTATGTTTCCTTTTCTAGGCATCAACCATTGGAAAATCAATCTAGCAATTTGCAATTGGTTTAAAGAAAGCCAAATTGACCCCCTAGTAACTTAGGGAGACAAATGGACCACCATAAACCAAGCAAATAGCAAAGATAAGACCCATGTCAGTGTAAAGTTAATCAGTTTATATCACGTCAGAAATTACATTTAACTCCCTCTCTATTTTTTCCTTCTCAGGCATCAACCACTAGAAAATGCGTCAGCACTGTAGTTCTGCTCCAGCAAGACTGGACAGAGGTACAAGAAAGCAATGATATTCAAATGATGTCTCATCAGGCTGATAAAATATTGCACAAACATCCAGAGACATTGCTTTACAAGCCTAGCTTTGTTATAACAAACCACTAGTATTGTTTTTGCCCAAAAAGAGCAGTCCATCTAAGTCTTCAGGTCTAACCATCTAAACCACTTTATGGTGTCATGGTTTGCAAAATCATTGAACACCCAGTTAGCAGCACTCAAAGCTTCACTGGAGACTCTAATCAAGTATAAAGCTCAGATACAAAGTTTCACTGCTTCACTATCCACCATCTATTCATTTTACAGATAGCAGTAGAAAGATCCAGCTGCATACCTATGTCCATTCTTATAATTACACAAGCTAGAAGAGCCTGCCACACGCAATGTACGAGCATAGGTATGTAGCTGGATCTTTCCACAATTCGAAATCAATTAGAACCTGTGTCCATTTAACTGTTTGTGGCAGGCTCTTCTACCTATGTCCATTCTTATAACTTCACTATCCACCATCTATTCCTTTTCCCCAACTAATAAGGTGAAGAAAAATCCTTCCACACATTGAATACATCACTTCGGTAAAAGAAATTATGGACCTGCATATACTGTTTCCCAGTAAGCAATGTACGAGCATGACGAAGGCCGGCTTCAACTTTCATTTCCATGTCAACGCCGGTAACAGGGGACGCCAAAACTCCAAGCTCGTCACATAACTGTTGAGCAAGCTTTGCATGTCCCCTATAACACAATCATGTTCAATTAGAGCTTAATCAATTCAATGATTCAGCAAAGCATAACAGAAAAATAAATAAAGCGGACGTCAATTTTGTTGAGATGTGTGGATTTTCCCACATCAACTATACTAAAGTAAGTGAGCCTAATATATAAGTACATGGGTTACTCCTATTGTCAATTGGTTTTAGGATGGAACCCGTGTGCTTGTGTGTGGCTCACTGGACATGTGCCCTCCAGGTTGTTTGGTCCGGAGATGCTCGACCCGGGGGAAAAAAAAAATTGTGTCCGTTAACTAGTTTGTGTAGTAACCCATGGACTTATAATCCTCTTATGGCCAATTGGTTTAAATGCTTGTGGGTGTGTGGCTAACCGGAGGTGTGCCCTCCATATGCAATTAGAACTTAATCAATTCAATGATCCAGGAAAGCATGACAGAAAAATAAATAAAGCAGACGTGGAAAGCATGACAGAAAAATAAATAAAGCAGACGTCAATTTACCTATGTATAGCAAGATCATGTAGTAGTTGTAACTTGAGTCGCACAACTCGTGGCCTTGAGATATCAAGGAACTTCTCTTCAACTACTCTAAAAGCAGCAAATGCCTCTGAAAGAAAATATTGATGCATTAGTAATAAGGTGAATTGAAGACAGCATTCTCTTGTACAACTTCCCTCCAAACAAAGTATTACAGCTAAACTGTGAGCCATCTCTTACTGACCTTTGTATCCTTTATAAACAGAAAGATGCTGGACAAGTTTCACATAAGATAATGCCAGATTGTCCAAGCTGACAAACAAAAGGTGGAAATAATTGATCAATTTTCAGCACGTGGTAAGATTATGAACAAACTAGAATTATGGCATCCATGTTACCTCGAACTATCAGCAAAATTAGCAGCATAAACCAAAGCATGTTGCTGAGCAAGTGATGAGCTGATTGAACACCAGAATATTCAGTAGGAAGTAAGGGAAACAAGTCAGGTCAATGCATTCAGAAGTTACTTGTTTATAACAGAATTGTTTAATGTGTACGTCATTTATTCAATCAGCATACAGCATTTGCTAAATAGTTTATAGTTTTATGTAATAACAAAAACTAAAAGCAAGGGCTTTTCCATACAAGATAATTTTAAGAATAATCAAATTATCTTGTTGTGGGATAATTACAGCATATAAATATGTATATTAATTCCATATGCCAAGATCAAGTAAGATGACTGAGTTATAAGTCCTATACAGAACAGCTAGACATGACATAAAGAAGGGAGCAGAACTTAAAAGGCAAGCAGCAGTCCACTTATTCAAAAGCTCAGTGGAGATCATCATGCATTACCTGCCATAAATTTCCCACACTGTTGCATGGAGTAATGATGAAGAACCAACTAATTGCAGGAGAGACCCAGGAATTGAGCATGGTTGAGCGCAAAACTGTAACGCATTACAGTCCCTCGGAGATCTATTCTCTACATTCAAAACCAATGGACAGAGGGGAGTTTGCAAATTCTTGAGCCAATCAGTGCTAAATGCACCTTCAGCAGATACTATTGAATTCTCCGAGCTGCATTCAGTCATCACATGACAACTTAATCTCAAATCCTGTAACAGTAACGTAAGAAAGAACAAAGGATTAAACAAACTGACAAGAGACCAAAGAACTGATAGTGAAATCTGGTAATAAACATATTTCATTACCTTGATAACATTAGCTGGACTAGTCCTAAGATTAACAAACGTCTTAGGTCCAAAAAACCGCAACGGTCTCTGCACATGCTGTAAATCATGACAGAGTACTTAAGCTATCCGCATTTCATAATCCAACAATACAGTGAAATATGTTGTAAAACATTTTGTTCACAATCAAACACCTTACATCAATTGGAGGTACCAAAATAACCAATATTATCTGTAAGAAATTTTTGCAAGCTAGCAGTGAAATCCCAGGCATCGTGCACAATAAACATCTGCATTGTGAACATCCCACCAACCCGGCTAAAAGTATGTTGTAAAACATTTTGTTCACAAACAAACACCTTACATCAGTTGGAGGTACCAAAACAACCAATATTATCTGTAAGAAATTTTTGCAAGCTAGCAGTGAAATCCCAGGCATCGTGCAACAATAAACATCTACATTGTGACATCCCACCCACCCTGCTAAAAGTAAAAGAAAAAGGAGTTCCTTAATGTCTGAAATGGGATACTTTGGTAACCTTTTAATATCATTTTCAAAAGCAGTCTTATTAAAATGGTGTTATATACGTGAAGTTTAGTGGTAATTGTATCCAATTTTCTTATCACATTTATATTCTTTCTGAAAAGATCAAATACTACATGAAACTTGTAAAATAACAGTAAAAAATGATTACTAACACAAGCCCATGAGCACACATTAGAAGAATCCTAAAGAGAAATATAAAGGGAAAACAAGGCACTTAGGTACGTGGCACTCAACTGGACCATGAGTAGTGACTAGTGACATCTTGTATGCACTACATCCCAAGGAACAAGAAATTTGAAGACAATACTCTGGGAGGGTAGAGATGTCCCAGAAAACTATAACAGAGAACACAACCAAAACTGATGCATAGTTTAATTAGCCAAGCTCCTTTTTTTTTAAAATGGATGATTAAATACAGAGGAATTATTAGCTTTACTGTTTTACTTTTTATTCTCTTTCAATTCAATTGTAAGCACAATTCAACTAAAACTAGAAAAATAAAAAGGAAAATCATGATATGATGTATATATATATCTTGTATATTTTTCGATTGTTTTTAATTTTTCTCATTTTTCCTTTTCTTGTAATTCTAGACCTAGGCTTGTACATATATGCCTATTATTTTGGCAGAATTAATCAAGTTTTAGACGAGCGTCTTCTCAATTTACTTCAATTATAATCAAATCTTATAGAATATACCTGTGCAGGATTGGAACTTACATAATAGTTTTCAAGTCGCGTCAAACATTTATCTTGGAAAAAAAAATGCACATTGATAAAAATCAAGAGAGAGAACATGCACAACTACTAAGCATCACACATACTCATGAAAAGAGTGAAATCATCAATCTACGAGTTTCTACATTCACTATGCTTGCACCTTACCCGCATTCCAAATTTCGCCAAGGTAAGATGGTTGGCAGACACCAGCTGGGTCAACTTTAGGTTCTCAGCCATATGCAAACATCTTTTCAATAGCACAAACAACTGTTGTTGGATGGTCAAGGAAATATTAACACCAGCCACAGGTGAATATGATGAACCCAACACTCTGGTGGTGCTAGTAATTCCAAACTCAGATAAAAGGTTGCAAATGGCTGTTAAAACATATGCAAGACAAGAATCGTTGCTTTGCTGCATACAAGCCACAAGGAAAAACAAAGAAAAACTAGAAGTGAGAATTGGATAGCCCTTCCAGAAATTATACAAACAGTATGCTTTGAAAACTCAGACAAGTCTTGGACATGAGCCATTAATAAGTAATACAGAACGCTAGGATCAAAACAAACAGATGCTTCTCATGATGCAGGAAGAATCACTATTGTTTTTTAAGTATCATAACATGAAAAGCAAATTTAATAGTCAATATGAGCCATTATTGATAGTCAAACAGATGCTTCTCATGATGCATGAGCCATTATTGATAGATGACGCATTTTATATATTTCTGTAGTGGTGACACATTCGGGTGATTACAGTTCCAAGTGTCACCAGGGGGTGGGGGGGAGGGAGGGAGCGCATAAATAAAAACAAACAAAAAATGCCTGCAAGTTGACTGATTAACACCAGAGGGTCGGACAATCGCTTTGACATCATAATTAGCAATATTTCTTCTTCTTTTTTCTAGACCATCAAAATATATAACCAAAATTTATATATAAATAAAATAATAATAAAAAGTTGGAGGGGGTCATTGTCCTAGTTTCCAAACTTAATTTAGTCATTTCACAAATTAAGCCATAATAATCAACTCAGAGCTTGGCCTACAGAAGATTTATTCAAAAAAAAAAAAAAAAACGCCTGCAAGTTGACTGATTAACACCAGAGGGTCGGACAATCGCTTTGACATCATAATAAGCAATATTTCTTCTTCTTTTTTATAAACAATCAAAATATATAACCAAAATTTATATATAAAAAAAATAATAATAAAAAGTTGGAGGGGGTCATTGTCCTAGTTTCCAAACTTAATTTAGTCATTTCACAAATTAAGCCATAATAATCAACTCAGAGCTTGGCCTACATAAGATTTATTCAAACTAGATTGACAGTAAGAGCATGCTTTCTGATAGTCAATATGAATATGTAGGAGGGAGGTAAAAATGTTATGTTGCTAGAAGAAATCCATTTGCTAGAAAATGAGCAGTATGACATCAAAACTAATATTAAACTTCTGCTGGCCAAATTGGCGAGAAAAAATAATTTCACATTATTTGCTTAAGCATATGCAAAGAAATAAGATTACCTTCTGAGATATCCCAACAGCTTCTCTTAAAACCTGGCCAGTGCAAAGCAAAAGATAAAACTTAAAAAACTAACCAAACAAATATATAGATAAGGAGATGACAATCGATTTCCACAAGATTTCTGTCTTTCTGGGAAACTTACCTCCAAAGCCTTCTCCGGATGGCCAAAGTGAAAGTGCATCATTCCTAAGCATAAAAGAGCGCTTTCGTATCTTTCAGAAACATCGCTAGAAGATGAAGATGAATTGACATCAAACCCTTCCATCCCTGCACTTTTTTCATCAAGCATGACAAGATAAGCTTACTCATATAGGCTTCCACATGGCTCGTGCCATCAAAAAATCCAAAACATGAACTGCTCCTTCCTTTCACAGAAGTCAGAGTCTTATAGATGGGAAGATCCAGGAGATTGTGGAAATAAGTAAGAATGGTGATGAAAATAAAAAGAAACATTTCAAAGATGAGTCCTCAGTTGTCAACACATCCTAACATATGAAACAAGAGGGAAAAATAAATGCTCATTAAAAAACCTTTTAATGAAACAAGCACCAAATCTACTGATACAGAAAAACATTGATAGAGATTGAGGAACTCCAGGAAATGGAAGCTTGAATATCCAAATATATCTCCTAATCCCTCCGGCCCACTCTCACCCCTTAGCATTTATGTATGAGAAGTATAGACCTCCAACTTTGAAGTCCCTGATAACACAGATTCTTGAAAAGGAAACAGAGAACTCAGATGAGAGAAAAAGAGATAATGCTTTGGAGCTTACCTATAGTCAAAATATCGATGTAGATTCTCCACAGCACCAGCATAATCATCATGATGGAGGTTATTCAAGTACCGCAAAAAATGAACCTGCATTTTACTCATATAGAACAAAAAGAAGAAAAATCAATTAACGGAAGATTCCACTACAAGCTGTAGAAAAAGATCAGTGCAGCAAGCCAGTGACACTGAGAACTAAGTAATCTTTTTGTGCCAACAAGTACAGTATTCTTCCCTTGAACCTCTTCTTTCATATATACTGTCCCTACCTTACACTACTTCGAGACTGCATTTTTCTCTATACAGATACTTATATACATCAAAACATGATAAGTTTAACATCTTCACAATCACAAAAGATTAGAGACAATCACAAATTTCCCGCTGGGGGAGGAACATACTTACACAATGCAACTCCGGCGCCAATTTCTGAAGTTGCCTTAGAGTAGTTTCTAAGTTATTCAAAGGGAAAGAGCTCCCATGCCTGAAATAATAGCGAACTTAATGAAATCATTAATCCAAGATGTTTCAAAGATGAGCACACAAATAAAGAAAATGCTCACTTTACAAGATTATCAGCTTCTTCCAATAAATACTGTTGCATTTGCCAATTTGTACGCAAAAACTTTCCATCGTTTCCAAGACTATTATCCAAAAGAGTGGCTTGTGGAAGCAAAAAAGAGCTCCTTTCCCCAGTGGATGCACAGTGTCTAAAGGTCAAGTCAACACCTGCATTTCAAGCCAATGCTTCCATATTCAACACTACTAGGTATCATGTAACTACTAGTGGCATTATCCACATTAGAGAATTTCTAATATAAATCCTAACCCACTTTTCAGTTTTCTCATTCTCTCTCTCACGTCAGCTTAATAACACAACCCAATATTCACCCACATCAACAAAACACACCACTCGTTCTTAACATATCATATTATATATATTAGCCACTTTTATTTATTTTGTTAATTAAAACATCAAAAATAAATTAAGTTCAAACAAAATTAGTTTATGAAATCATTCCGTTAAAACATCATAAAATTCGTATTATATCATAAATCTATATATATATATATATATATGTGTGTGTGTGTGTGTGTGTAAAATATGAAACTTTCGATGTGTGATAAGTATATACAAAATGGGTGTTGGTAGATAAATTATTTTATAGATCATACAACTTATTTATTTTGATTTGGTGTTCTAAAATTCATTTTTTAAAACGATATTTAAAAATCAAATCCGGCCAAGACACGTGGTGGGCATTGATTGGCGCGGAGACAGTCAATCAAGCCAAGCCACACATCTCCTCCACTTCATTTTTTTCCTCATCTGAAGGTAAAAGACTTTGTTTTTTTAAAAAAAAAATCCGCAACAAAAAACCCATTTTTATTGAGTAGGTCCATCTAAAAGAAAGTAGTCTTCTGCAAGATTCTATTTTATTGGTTCTGGTGCAAATTTAATCTCTCTCCTACTTGTCATTAAGATCAATAGTTAAGACTAACCAGTGTGTGTTCACTTAAGGCATAGAACTTACAAGATGTCATCATTCATCAAGTACAAACTGTAAACACTACATCGTGCCCCCTCCCTCCCAGAAGAAGAAAAAAAATGACAAGCAGCCTTTAAAGGTTGAAGTTATTAAAGAACTTTGAAGAAATAGAGATGAGAGAGAGAGCATGAAGACCCTCCAACATAATGCAGCGAAAACGATAAAACTGTACCTTCAACCCATTCATCAAGGGCTTTTGGAGCATGCAAATGGAAAGGAGCTTCTTTATTTGCTCGTGTGCTTGATTCAACTTCTTCAGAAACTTTTTCATAGACAAGATTCTCCAAATCCATGTTTTCACACTCAGAAAAAGTCTTTAATTCATTATTAGGATCATCCAGATGATCAAATGAAGAACCGGGAAGCGCTTCTCTATAATATGACTCTATATCCGATAAAAGATGGCATACTTCCTGCATCATCAAAGAAGCTAGGGTTGGAAACAGAAAATTAACCACATACAAAGGTTAAATTTAAAAATCTGACTCGTTTGAGGGAAAAAAAACAAATATATTAATGTGCCCATTGCAGGAAAATGAGCCAAATAGAATGTCCATAATCAAAGCATGAACGCACATGATAGAAGTATCGTCACATGAATGAGTAGAAGTGGAAGTAGAAACTTCACTAAATCTGCATCTCAAATTTTTATTTGAGAATCTGTGAAGAAGAGGGAAGAAAAAGGATAACTGCAAGCACATGGGGCTAGTAACTACCTCAAAGGATAGCAAATTGAATGCGAGTAAACACCGGCGTACAAAAAGTCCAAGACTACAACTAGGATCAAGGCTAATTTCTTCCAGAGTATTAGCATCAGTACCCCCAACAATGCCTACAGAAATTCACGCAAGCATTAAATTCATATACACAACATAAGGCATCAACACATATATCTCTATTGAAAAAAGGCGAGTAGGACAAACCTCGAAGTTCAGAGAAAAAGTTGAACAAATCATCAGGGAAGGAGAATGATGAGAACTTATTAGTCAGTTCATCCGTCAATTGATGACCAAGAAGTTCATTAATCTCCCTCAGTTGAGATAGAATTTTGTCCAGCTTCGGCTCCAAAATATCATCACAACACTGCACAAAGTAAATAGTCAAGTCGTAGTCTACAAAACCTACATTGTTCCAGACCACTAATAGAACCTTTTATCAGTTTTTACCTCATCACTATATTGTGCTACAAACCAGAAACAACCCAATTATCGCATTTTTTGTTCAAGAATCACCAACAAAATAGATTCAAAAAATGTATCTCACACGAAATGGGAATGGAAGCGCAAACTATGACATCGGAAGCCAATAAGAAAATCGCAAACTCGTATCATAACCGGGGAAAAAACGAAAGCAACTGATCACCTTAGTCTGAGCCAACAAGAAGAGGCCGAAGCGATTGTGCTGAGAAATGGAAGAGAAAGGCTCGGGGAGGTAGAAATGCTGAGAAGGAGAAGCGAAGATTTGTACGAGTACACAGACCGACACTTTGTGAGGGGTTATGGCAAATGAACCTGGAGGCATGAGCATGCCTACCATTTTAACGCCTCAAAGCTCGCCACCAAAAATCGCCAGTCAGATCAGCGCTCGGCGGCGAAGGGCTCCGGTTATGCGTATCCGGTGCCGCTGCCTGGTCGGAGGCGGCAGCAGAGGCAAATGGCGACGACGATGGTTGGTTAGGGTTTCAATGTGAGATGAATGAGGGGAAATTCAGATGAAAGCAATAGAAATTAATTGTAGTTGATGAACCTTGCGGTGGCAATGGAGGTTGGGAGGAAGGTCCCCTGATTGACGGTGCTTACTGCTGAGTATGGGGATTCAAATAGTGACGCTGGTCATCTGAAGGAAGCGGAGAAAGGAGAAGAAATTACAAGCTCGTTTTTCCCTCCCAAGGGCTGATTGAAGTGGGAACAAAAATTGAAAAATAAAGTTATAAATAGTACGTGGAAGGGACATAAAAGTTGGGAGAAGTTGATGGACATAAAAGTCATACTTCATCGTTATCGGAGCTGAAACTGAAATAGGTAGCTGATTGAACTAGTTGATTTATTGCAATAAGTTTGTTTAGCGTTTGGGAACCACGAGTTTATCGAAGTCGATGGAAACGTATAATGACGAAAAAATCCTTTATTAATAATATAAATGTTATGTGTTTTTTTATATACCATTTAATAGTTGTTACATTTTTTATTATTATTTTTTGATTAAGAAAGGTCAGGAGCTCGACAAACACCAAACATCCTTGATGTATCGAGAGGCCGAAAACCGGCAAACGGATTAACCGTGTCATAAAAAAACGCAAAAACAAAACACAACACCACAAAAGGTTCGAAAAAGGTTAGCAAGAACCAGAACCGGTCGGAACAAACAAACTACACGAGAAGACGAGGAACACGAGCCTGACAAAAACATGGAGAGGGCACGGGATAGCAAGCTGAGCTAACACGGTGTCTCGCCGCCGGGAAGTAGGATAGTAGAAACCCACAACATGGGAAGGCATACCTCCTGCGGAAATGTGGATCCCTCGACATTCCCTCCACCTAGATGGAGGATCTTCAGAGACCTCGAACACCACCACGATCAAAACACGATCAAACAGGGGCACGTGACTACGGCATCTTCCGGAACATTCGTTTAAGTCACAACTCGAGAAAACGACTTCAAATAGAAATTGTTCCAATCTAAAAAAGCACGGTTAAGGCCAACACTTCTCAAAAATCCGAAACTGACTTCACAAGGAAAGTCAAAATTCCAGACCAATTCCTTACGAGTTCATTATCTATGATGTCATTTCATATAGTGTTATATATATGAATATATAATCATTTTTGTTGTTGTGATTGATCTCTTTGAAACGAGGTTGTTTGAGAAATGTTCAATAGCTTTTGTTCTATAGGTTTTGAAATTGAGCTTTGTGTTATACTTTTATGCAATAACTTCCAGCCAAGAGACTGACCTCTAACAACATGAGATTGGCTAAGATGCCCAAGGTCTTTACAAATCAACTAAAGCCCCAAAACTTCAATCGAAAAATGCAAGCAATTTCAGGTTTAATATAGGTTGGGATCTCAAAAGTTCAAAGGTAGACAGAAAAATAGGTAATCAAAAGTTTGAATATTTGGTTTAATGTACAAAAATAATATGAGCTCCAACTAGAATGGAGGAAATTGTTCAAAAAAATGGGAATAAACAGATTCAAGAAGAGATATCTCTTCAAAGTCAATAGGACCCGAAAGAATCGAGATCCAAATATTGTTCAATAATTGTTGAGATGTGCAAAATGCACATTGATTTGTTCGACGGATGGCCACAAGCCACAATTCAGAGCCATAGAGAGAAGCCGCAAAACAGAACAGGCTGGCACCAAGCAAAACAAAGACAAGAGCACGAAAGAATCGTGCTCTAGACTGCCGACGGATAGAAGCCTTTTGGGAGGGACTAAAGAAGAGTCTTGGATCTGGGATGCGGGCAACGACGAAGCGAAGCGAGATTTATTCCGAAAACGAAGGAGGGAGATCGGAAGAAAAAGTTATACGGACCTACACACCGCAGGGCCGACAATTTTCCAATGTTTCTGAAAAAAACCCGCAGGCATACCATCCGGACCTGGGGATTTCTCACTTCCAATATCAAAAGCCGCCTTTTTAATATCACTATTTGAGAAAGGTTTAATTATGAGTTCGTTATCAGCATTAGTAACTTCTTTCGAAACCACTTGGAGATAGAGATCGCATAAATTCCTATCGTGCGCGGAAGATCTGAATCGGCTTTTATAGTCAGTAGAGAATTCCTGCGAAATTTTCTCTTCTGTTTCTATCCATAGGCCATCATTTTTTTTAATTTTGCTAATCATCTTTCTGTTCTTCTGCCAGTCGCTTTCCTATGAAAATATCTCGTATTCTTATCCCCTTTTTCGAAGTTATTAGCCTTAACTCTTTGTCTCCAATACTTTTGTTGAAATTCGATCAAACATTTTCTTTTCTTATTAAGTCTGATTAATTTATCGTTGATGTTATGACAAAACTTTCTATAGTTTAGGTTTTGTAATTTCTCAATTTCTTGATCAACTTTCTTAACTTGTTTGTGAATGTTCCCAAACTTTTCTCTACTCCACTGTTTAATTTTGATCTTTGTTAGTTGAATTTTTTAAACTAGTTTAAACATATTAGTGCCCGGAACATGAACCCGCAACGCTTGTTTGATAATATTTTCGCAATCTTTTCTATCATTCCACATCAATTCATATTTGAAAGGTTTATTTCTGAATTTTTGTTTAGTCGTGTTTAGATGTATTTTTGAATTTTTGGGCCAATTTACCTTCAAATATATTTGCATATTTTTATTATTATTTTAAATACTTATCTTTTTTGATTATTTTACCACAAAATCTACCTATAAGTTTTCACATACCAATCACTTTTTTCGTTAGATATTCATATTTTACAAAACTACTCAATATTCTACCGAAAAAACTTAAACTATCCAAAAAGCTTAAACTACCGAAAAATCTTGGCTGATTTTTTATGTAGAAAATAAAAGGAAAACCTTACTAACATGCCATAAAGGAAAATAGTTACATACACCACCTCTTAAATCATCCAAAATTAAATTACTAGAGTATAGTGGAGTATCTTGAAAATAATATATCCCCTACCGACTACCGAGTGAGAAGGTAAAATTGACTAGCTACCTTCTTGGAATATACGACGGAACCATCCCGAACGATGAAACCTTACACGTGCCACCAGGCTTAATAACAGATGAAAAGTGTCAACACCTTTCTTAATAAACTGGAGGGAGGGCAGTCCTCGAGTCGATACAATACACAAGTTAGCAGCAAAGCCCTCTAACCAGACCCCTTCACTGTCTCTGATGGGTACAATACATTTGAGTATTTCTTATATTTTACGTTGTAAATAAAAAATTGTCTGAGTATTTTGGTTTTTAATTAAAATAAATTATAAGCTAAAATTTTAAAAATGAAAATAGGTGTGCGCAAAAACGCTGTCGGTACTAGGTAGTCTAAGGTACAGAAATGATGGTGACCCTGTGAGGACGGGTTTTGTTACTGTCAAAGAACTAGAATTTTACGCTGTACACGACTTCTCTGTCACTTTCTCTCTCACCTTCGTCGTCAATTCCTTCACACGTCGACTTTCACCGGCGACGTGCTCCGTCGATTGGCGAACACCCATTCTGTGCGGTACGCTTTGTTTTCCCAACTATCCGTTGCTAAGGTGAATTTTACGCGGTTGATTATAGTGGTTATGGACCTTAATGGTGCTCGGAGAAGATAATTTTTTAAGAAGAGAAGGTTTTGATGCGATACCTAACCTAATTGGAACGAATTTGTGGAATGGCGTCAATTTCTATGCTTAGGCCAAGTTGTTTGATTGTGTGTAGTAAGAGTATTTATTTTTTGTTGGATTTGAATTTCCTTTGTGATCTGTCAACGGCCGCTCAAACTTGTTCACGTTATTTGGTGGCATGTGGTAGGTACAACTACCGCCATTGCTTGAAATTCTTAACAAGCATTAGAAAAACCTTCGAACTTGACTTCACGTTTGCCTTGCTTACTACAAATAAGGGGAAAGCTGTGTCACTTCTGTACTGTCCACTTCCATTCTCAGTGATTATACTCTACCTCTATCAATCATCATCTGTTATTCACTCGTAATCTCTTGCTCCCTCTATCCTGTTGATTTCTACGTCCCATTTGTTGGATTATTTTCTATTTGAGTTTTTTTCTCTCGGAAGTTTCTTTCTTGAAATTGAGCAATTCCACTGTTAGTTATTTGCTCAGTAGTGGAAGTTTTGTTCAGGTTGTAAGTTTAGTTGATCCTCCCCTTCTCAACCGTGCCTCTTTGTGGTGCAGCTTGTTTGGCTAGATTTTGCATCAGTAATTAAGATGGCAATATCAGAGGAAAAGGTAACAGTTGTTTGGGTTTCTTTACTTCTTTTCCTGGTGTTTTCCTCTTTTCAGTACCCATTTATGTTAAATTTATCTTTTATATCTGTCGGGTCTAATACGTGGAGGGGATGCACGCCACAAGTGAACCTACGCACATTAGCCCTCGGGGTTCCATCCTAAAACCAATTGGCAATAGGAGGAGTAACCCTTGGGTTTATATGCTAGGTTCACATTATTCATTTAGTCGATGTGGGACACAATAATCCACACATCTCAACACTCCCCCTCAAGTGCAACTACACAGGATAACGAGACCCGGATCGGATGCTCTGATACCATGTTAAATTTATCTTTTATATCCGTCGGGTCTAAGACGTGGAGGGGATGCACGCCACAAGTGAACCTACGCACATTAGCCCTCGGGGTTCCATCCTAAAACCAATTGGCAATAGGAGGAGTAACCCTTGGGTTTATATGCTAGGTTCACATTATTCATTTAGTCGATGTGGGACACAATAATCCACACATCTCAACACTCATTTATGTTGATTGATACTTCTTCAAAAATGGAATATTTTGTAGTGATGTTAAGATGCTTGCCTTTTCTTTTTATATACTATTGACTTGTAGACGACAGGTAGTGAACTTGAAATCTGATTACTGATTGCTATCATATGTCTGGAGAGAGATGAAAAATAATGGTAGAATCTTGCTAGATTTCGGGATTTGGATTGTGTGAACCTTTTCTATTTCCAACTGATAACTAATGCTCAGGAGTCAATCATTTTATCAGGTTGTAATTTGCCAAGAGGTAGACCGTGTAGGATTGATCACAATGAACCGACCACGACAACTGAATGTGATATCTAATGAGACGGTAAGCTGCTTGTTATGACCTAATCCTTTTCTTATTTGGTTTCTCTGATTCATTTTTTTAAATATTGGTCCTCTCTAACAAGTTATTCGCTCCATGTTCTTGCTCAGGTGGTTTTGTTAGCAGAACATTTGGAAAAATGGGAGAAGGATGATAAGACTGAACTTATACTAATCAAGGTTTATTCAGTTCTTTTTGAGTTTCTGACTTATTTTATATCAATAAAGTACTTTATCTGCAAGGTATTCTAAGATTTATTATGTCGGGATGGCAATTTTGTGATGAGTTACTACATAGCTCTGTGAGTTTGTTGCTTTAATTTAAATATAAACAAAAGAATGAATGTTATCCATGGTATCCTTGCATGTAAATGCTAGATTTCTTTGTTATCCCTGTTCTTCTGTACCATATCCTCTTTCTTTTGTCTATTGTCTGTTGTCTAAGTTCAGTAGAAAGTTTGTTCACATCCTCAAAGAATAGTATTACATATTACCCAGGGAGCAGGTCGAGCATTTTCAGCTGGAGGGGATCTAAAGATGTTTTATGATGGAAAAAATAAAAGTAACCCTATCCTGTACTTTTCATATGTTTAATCTGTTTGTTTAGCTTTTCACTTATTCCAATAATGACGCTAAAATCTATTTGATTACTGGTTAAATTTGTTGCATCAGAGGATTCCTGCCTTGAAGTGGCTTACAGGATGTACTGGCTTTGCTATCATATTCATACCTACAAGAAAACACAGGTATCAATTTATTTTTCAATGTTTAGCCAACTTATTTTTTAGTCAATAAAAAACTGATGAAGACATTTGCGAGTATGTTACATTGTTATGTTATGTTATGAGGATGTTGAGGAAGTCAGAGTTTTTTTTGCAGGTTGCTCTCGTTAATGGGATTTCTATAGGTGGTGGTGCATCTTTGATGGCTCCTATGAAGTTTGCAGTCGTATCAGAGAAAACTGTGAGTAATTGTATTTGTAATCTGGCAATGCACTTCATGTTAATATATGATTTAGCATGTAAATTTACTACAAATTCGATTAATCATTTTTATAATGATTTAACATAGGTTTTTGCTACTCCTGAAGCAAGCATTGGATTTCACACTGATTGTGGTTTCTCGTATATTCATTCACGTCTACCTGGGCGTTTAGGTAAAGCAATTGTAAAGTCTGAGGTGTAGATTAGTTGTTTTAAGCTTTCTTGTTTTGGCTTGGCTGCAGTAATAACTTCCATCCAGTTTTTTTTCCTTTCATAATGTCTCATGGCAAGTGTAATATGTGGTTCTATTCTGAAAAGTGTTTAGGCCATGGTTAAAAATAAGACTATTACCATTTTTGTCCAATGTTGGATTAGATGACTCGTGTACTGAATGACCATTGTATAGAGATATTGACATTGAAGTGTTTGTTAATGCTCAAATATCTTTGTTAGGGTAATGTCTAGCAAAACACTTAAAAACAGTCATTATGTAAGTTGAAAAGTATACCTAAATGCTTAAAATAACCTGTCTAATGTTTGTCAAAGGATCTTTTTAAGATATTACTTACAAAAAGTCCGGATAAAATCAACTGTCATGACATTTTTTGCATAAACTTTTATTCTTGTACCATAAAATTTTACCGTACATCGGATATTCAAGACTTCCGTTAACATGAAGTTGCATAGACCTATAATTGTGTAAAAGGGAAAGCCAATTCATGTAGGTGATTTATTATTGACATTAAGTATTAATGGGGGTTAGGTAAAGAAGTTAGGACATTCTCTGGCTATCTAGATCCATCTACCTAAACCTTGCACATCAGTGTTGGAGTTCTTTATTTTTGTTAATACTGTAAGGCAAGGATTAATAGTGAAGTTAGTGCCTCACATTATGAAATTATGCATGCAGGGGAATACTTGGCCTTAACAGGGTCAAGATTGAGTGGTAAGGAGTTAGTTGCAGCAGGACTCGCCACCCATTTTGTGCCTACTGAGGTACGTGGGGATTAAAGGATAATACAAATTATACAATCGGTGGATTATATCTCTTGAAGGATTGTAAGAGACTAATAAAAAAAAGAATTGTTATGTGTTGTAGAAATTTGCAGAACTGGAAGAGCGTTTGATCAGCTTGAACAAGGGTGACAAGGATGCAGTCCAGTCATTGATCGAAGAGTTTTCTAGTGATGCTCAAGTTGATGAAAACTCCATCTTGAACAAGTAAGAGCTTATAAAAGTTGACAAATGGATATGATGATCAGGTACAAACTGAAAATTCATTTCTTTCCAGGATGGAAATCATCAATGATTGCTTTTCGAAAGATACTGTGGAGGATATAATAGAATCTTTTGTAAGTTAACCCCCTACTTGCTAAATATGCTTTGTTGGGATTCATTTCCTAAAACTTTCGCATGATTTTTGATTAGGAGGCCAAGTTATCCCAAGAAGGAAATGAGTGGATAGGTCCAGTTCTCAAAGGCTTGAAAAGATCATCTCCTACTGGATTGAAGATTACCCTGAGATCGGTATTTTTTTAAATATTTTTTTACATATTAAAAGTTTTTTTGACATTATAGCTAGTTGCCTTGGTGCTGATCAATCACGCTAAATTGTTGGCTAATGAAAGTGATTAAGAAAAAGTAAAATGATTTACAAATTTACTTCAGTATGGTTAACTTGATGCTTGCATATTGAGCATCCAAGTTAGCTTGACTCATAAAAGTAAAGGTTCTTGTAGGATCCATATTAATAAGAAGTTCCTTAGTCTTCCTTAAAAAATCACTTTCTCTTTAATGGAACATACAATTGTATTGTGGGAGTGCTATTATGGAAAATGAAGTTGTTTTGAACAAAACTGTTGTATGTCTCTATCTTGTGCATTCCCAGGTACGTGAGGGAAGAAATAAAACCCTGGCTGATTGCTTGAAGACGGAATTCAGATTAACAATAAATATATTAAGATCCATGATAAGTGGTGATGTTTATGAGGTAATTTTGGAACATTTTAACTTACTTTATGTAGATAATCTATTTTCAATGTGAGTTATTAACATTATTGGTTTGCCAAACCAAACAGGGTATCCGAGCTCTCACCATCGAGAAGGATAATGCTCCAAAGGTACACTACACTGCTTTCCTCTATCTAAATCATGAAAATGTGATTCTATTTTCATTCTGAAGACATTCTGTTTTTTTTTTTTTTGCCGTGTAACCATTTATTCAACATCAGTATCAGACTTTCAGTTCTTTTTAGAAGAACTAATTATCCACCTGTTTCACTGCAGTTTGACCCACCTAGCCTCGATAAAGTGGATGACCAAAAACTGGACCTTGTATTCCAACCATATGAACCACATTTGGAGCTCCAGATTCCGGAGGACGGTTTCAGGTTAGCTTAGATTTATTGGCATCTTCTTTTTTCCACTCTTGCTAATTGCTATACGTGTACAAGATTCATATACAGAAGTGGGAACTTACTGGGGGCTGTAATATATGAGACAAGCTATTCGGGCTCGGCTCGTCAGAAGCTGAGCTCGAGCTCGTTTATTTTCTAAACGAGCCGAATATGAATACATTTAGCTAGTACAATATTTAGGGTTTACTCAGGCTCGACTTGTTTGGGTAAAACTCGGACCGATCGGCTAAAATAACACGATAGAAGCATTATTTTAGTCGAACTACTTGGGCTCGGCTTGTCAAAAGCACGTTTCGAGCTCGTTCACTTTCTAAATGAATCGAATATGAACACATTTTAAAGCTCGTATAAAATTTGGACTTTAAACGAGCCGAGCTTGAGCATGTCAATACTCGGCTCGTTCGGCTCGAGTTACACCCCTATAACGTAAGTCTCCAGATGCCTTATTCACAAAACTCGATTTGTTCTATGACACTGATGGCATTGTTTCGAACTGCAGGTGGGAAGGGAAATATGAGAAGTCACCCTATGCAGCATTGAAAGTGATAGAAAATTGAACTAGCGCACTGTAATCCCTTAACCTCGAAACAAGTTAGTGAACGGTGTATCAGTGTTCTTTATGATAATCTGTATGTGAACAAAGTTGATGAGATGATCTGCTGGTTAAGCTGCAAGGGAAGTTTGAGAATAGTTTTAGCACTTTATATCCGCCACTGCCCAAGGTTCTTGGAAGAGTTTAAACGTTGAAGTTAAATCTATGCTTTGTTTGTTGTAATTGTGTGCTGTGGCATTTTTAGTGGTGAACAGTGTTATCTGGGCACTTGAAGGTTACTAGAACAAGTGTTTGTACTAAATAAATTATCTACTAGAACAAGTGTTTGTACTAAATAAATTATCCTTTGTTTCAACGCAATTTTTTCTAATATTTGTATGTTTCAAAGGCCACCTAGTCTATGGCCTTGTGATCTTGTGGATAGGACTTCACATGTTCGGACCGTAATAGGAAGTTACGGTTCGGTCCTGGACCGTAATTGTAAAAATCTGGTCAGGCCCAGTCCACCATATTATGGTCTTGTTCGGACCGTTATTTACACTTTTAAATATATTTGAACATTAATTGCATCAATCCGGTCCAGTCCACCATATTGTGGTATGTGATTTACACTTTTAAAATTTTTTAAACAGTAACTGCATCAATCCGGTCTGGTCCGGTCCAAACCTGACAAGGTCGGATTTAATTCATTAACTTTTTTTCAAAAAACTAATACGGTCCGGTTCATGGACCATTTCATACAAACAATTTATGGTCCGATCCGGACAGTTTGAACAACTATACTCCTGGACAATCGTCGTGATCGATGGTGGTTCGATTGGATGTTCTGATCCACATGTATCTTGCCTTTCAACCTTGTAAATTAGAAAGAGGTGTATTTGGGAGAAAGATCGAAAGCTTTAGTTCACACAATAATGAAACAGAGACATTGCTGTGACATATAGGTTAAATTTGAAGGAAGAGGTTTTACCAGCTGATATGTAAAATGAATTGTTCATGTGAATTAGGTTGTGGATAACACTTTTAAGGTCACCTTGAAAATTTTGAAAAATAACCAGGCTGATGGATTAAATTACTCATTGATAACTGAATCAGGGTCTTGCACTCGAGAGTCAAGAAGCCACATTGGTTGGCATTGAAGTGAAGAGAGATTGCAAATTTGCAATAGACCGTGGAGATAAAATTACCCATTTCTATAACAAATGTAAAGTCTACCACATAAGTTTGATGGTCTACTATTTTTGTTTTAAATTAGTTTTATGATCGAACTTCTACTAACTTATGTGTTGGGTTCGGATCTATCGCACATGTGTAACACCAGTACATCACATTATATTGGCACACCAAAATTTCACATGATATTAAAGTAGTTTGTTCTCGGGTCTTGGCTTATTAAGTTTGTCGTCCTTGACATTGATCACGGGCTTGAACAAAAATTATCGCGTCTATAAGTTTGGTGAGTTACTTTCTTGTTTTCAATTAATTTTAGGATAAAATAACTTTAAACTTATATGCTAAGTTTGGGTCTAAGTTACGTGTGTACTCAAATGTGTGAATCACCCACATTATATTGATCAACTATAATTTTACTACATGTTCCATTAGTGAATAAAAACTAAATTGTTGTGACGACCCGAATAATTATATCCAGTTCATTACTTGACTAAGGGCCCTTTTGTGGACCCCTTTACATTTTTGTTTTTTGAAGAGGTACGTAGATCACCCGGTTCGATCGGATTTGCCGATCTACATCCGGATCGGGTAATTAGATCGTGGCTCATTGCTGGGGGATACCCTCCCAATATCAGTTTTTCCATACATGCTGCCAGGAGGATTCGAACTCGAATCTCCAGACTAACCACTTAAGGAGTCTAGCACCACATCCCACTAGACCAACTGAGTATTGGTCTTTACATTTAACTTAACAACAACTCAAAACACCAATAAAATTAAAATTAAAAATAAAATACAATATTTTGGACTCGTACACAAAACTTACACCTTGATTTAACATGATACAAAATTAAAATATTAGACACATTTCTTCAAACTTAAATCTCTTGGGTAATTTCATGCAATTATCGTCTTTTTCAATGTTCTAGCATCATTGGCATGATACCTATTAAAAGTTCATGTCAGTCCTCCTAAAGTACGCAATTTACTTAAATAACGTGTGTCTTCACATATTACGATGTTGAAATCTATCCGTTGATTTGACAACATATGTGATGTCAGAAGTTGTTAGGTCATGGCGTATACACATTTTTTAACACAATGTATACATTCATTATCATAAAATTCTTCCGGTCTAATATCATTTGACCTTTTTATGTCATCGTATGTAGACAATGCAAGCGATTATATTTAAACATGTAAGTCTCATTGTTATCTTTATCAACTATCTCATGATGTAAATTGGCTCATTGCGTGTCGTGAAATACTTACAATTAGACTTGCATATTTCTTGCTCAAATTAGTGATTGGCTCGTTTGGAAGCACTAAGAATCATTCTCGGGGTAACGGAATGTTTATGAATTAATCAGAAGTTATGTTTGATTATAGGTCTTTTAACACATGATAGTAATTCAATCGTTTTAAATTCTTTTCCTTCTCTAATTTCATTCCGTTTTCATTCCACCACTCCAACCAAACGGACACTAAGTTTCTCGGTCCTTATGCAAGGCAACCGACTTTGATATTTATTTATTTTTTTTGTTAAAAGGAGATATTTTTACTTTAACTCACACGAGTCTACTTGCACATCACTTTTTATTAGTCAATTTACTAAGTCTATGAGTTTATCACCGATCTTTAATGTTATCGGCACTAATACAGGCCTCACCGGTCTTTAACGTGATCAACACTAGTACACGTCTCGCCGATTTTAGTGTTGTCACACTAATACAAACCTCATTGATCTTTAAATCCTTATAATGTTCTCACACTTTACATTGATTTAGATGATTAGCTATTTTTTTTATTGACTTTTAAAAGTTATTCACATGATTAATCTGGTGTTTATATTTTACTTTGCGATTTCAATGTCTACACATACTTTTTTCTGTATTTTTAGACACTTTTTGTAGTTGAATTGTTGATTTACAAATGACGTAGATGATACAAAATTCTTTTTTTTTTTTTGGTAATGGTAAATTCGGAGACCACCCGGTTCGATCGGTTTAGCCGCTCTACGTCCGGATCGGGTAGAAAGTCGTGGCTCATTGCTGGGATACCCTCCCAATATCAATTTTTACATACATGCCGCTAGGAGGATTCGAACTCAAATCTCCAAACTAAACACTTAAGGAGTCTAGCACATCTCACTAGACCAACTAAGTATTGGTAGATGATGCAAAATTCTTAGTTTTCCTAAGTTACGAGGACTGTACATGAAAAAAAGATTTATAGAAGTCTTGATGATGAATTGATGGTGCTTTTTTTCAAATTCAATACACCTTATGTCGAGTCGACGACTCTGCATGCCGAGTCAACACATAGTGTTATTTCGATAACACTTTTTTCTTTTACATGTTTTATTATTTTAGACTATAATTTTATTGTTTAATTTCTTGGACCGGATTTATTCCAAAGGTTGTCCATATTTATATAGAAACTTTGTTAACCTTATCGTCTAGATTACGGAGTTCGACATTTTTTGTCATAAATTGCATGGTATGAGTATGACTTTTGTAGATGTTTTTGTACTAACAATTGATACGGCTTTTCTATTCAAATTGATTGCTAGTTCGAATATATGTGCCTAATTTCCTACTATTTTTAAGTTGATGCATGGAACCCAACTTAGAGTTTATGGGTCGTTTACTATAAATTAACTGATGGATTTTTTTTTGGTACCCTCAAGGTTTAGACTTTTCCTCTTGATATTCACTAAGTTTAATAAAAAAATTATTTCTCCTTAATACCCATTTTTAACATAGAGTTTTTCCTCAAGGTTTGGACTTTTTCTCTTGGTATCCACCAAGTTTTAAAATTCCTCTTGATACGCTCAAGGTTTTACTTGTTTCCTCCTTATACTCATTCTTAATATATTACATTAAAAATTCATTATAAAATAATAAAAAGAATCATAAAAATAAATCTAAAACTAATTATGACTTCATTACATTTAAAACTAATAAATCTATAATAAAATTATTTTTTATACATAATTTTTATTTTTCGAATTTAAGATAATTTTTATTTTTTGAATTAAGATTAAAATATTTTTATTTATTTTCGATTTATATAAAATATATAAATTTAAATTAAAAACAAATTTTAAATTTTTTTTATGAGTCTAGAATTTTAAAAAATATAGTATTTTTTTATTTATTTTTGAATTTAATTTTATATAATTTACTTTAATTCAAAATTTTAAAAAAAATCATGTTTTTTTAAAAAATTTAAGAGTATAGAAAAGTATATTGTAAACTAAAAAATAAACATTAAACATAAAAATAATAATTTTATTTTCGAATTAAAATAAATTATAGAAAATTAACTTCACAAAAAATATTAACTATATTTTTAAATTTCTAGACTCTTAAATAAAAAAATTTTAAAATATAAAATATAAAATTTAATTTTATATATTTTATGTTAAATCGAAATAATAAAAATTACTTTATTTTAAAAAATAAAAATTATCTTTAATTTACTTTTTTCAATTAAAAATATATAAAAAATACTTCAATTATAAATTTATTAGTTTAAAATTTAACAAGATCATAATTAATTTTAAATTTATTTTTCTGATTTTTAAAATTGTTTTATAATGAATTTTAATGTAATATATTAAGAATGGGTATAAAGAGTAAACAAATGAAACCATGAGGGTAATAGGAGGAATTTTGAAACTTAGTGGATACCAAGAGAAAAAGTCCAAACTTGAGGGCACTGAGGAAAAACCGTTTAACATATTACTTTAAAATATTATATATATATATATATATATATATATATATATTATTGATCGAATATGTACGATATTTATTTAAAATAACTATAACTCACTTGCCTTATCATAACGTAAACGCTGATTTTTTCCACGATACTCACCGGATATATTACCAACTCCGTAGCTCTTCTACTACGTTTCAAATAAAAGAGCTCAAGTTGTGTCTTTTCTTTCAAAATCCTAATAAGGCTTATATAGGGAAGAATGGATAAGATTAGCTTAAAAGAAGAAAACAAAAATTAATTTATGTGGCAATTTTCTCTTTGTACACAAACACATGGCACTTCTCTACCTATTCCACTCACCATTCTAGTATTCTACTACTGCATCATCAATGCTATACTAGAATTAATTCACTTATAGGCATTTTATATTAGGTTAATTATAGAAATTACCCTTATATAAATATTATCCCTAATTTAATAAGATTATAATCCTAAAAAAAAACACAATTTACTTATAAACCCCTGTATATATAAATAGCCTTAAATCTATCCTTTTCTTTACACTTTAATTATATTTCTATACCCATATTTAAATATAATTTAAAATAAACTTTTATCTATTTACAATTTGTTTAAAATTATCCTTATTTACCTTACTTGTTTACTTAAGGTAAATTTTATTGCGTATACGTCACTAAAATAATATTTATTTATTTATTTATTTATTTTAACATTTCATAATAACTCGCACCGTTCATTATTATTCGTATACCTTATTTAATGGAGTGCTACAGGTTCGGACTTGTTTAGCTCATTTTTATACGAGCCGAGCTCGAGCTCGAGCTCGGGCTCGTCTGGGCTCGTTCGTTCGCCGAACACTGGAGCCTGGAGCACTGGTCCCCGAACACTCGAAGTCTTGACGCCGAGAAGAAGGTCTCCGAACACTGGAGCCCGGAGCACTAGAGCCTGGTCCACTCGAAGGCCGCCGAACTGCCGAACACTGGAGCGTGGACGCCGAAAAGACCTGAATAAGGTCGAAGAGCAGAGATTCAAGAGAAGGTCTCCGGAACTGAAGAAAGTCGAAGAGATTCAAGAGAAGGTCTCCGGAACTGAAGAAGGTCGAAGAGCAAAGATTGATGAGAAGGTCACCGGGACTTAAGAAGGAGTTGAAGTCTGGATTGAAAAGAAGTCGAACAGAAGAGAAGAAGGCCGCAGAGAAGGACGCCGAGAAGAAGGTCAACGCCGATTGAAGAGAAGATCGTCGGAGTCAAAGTCTGGATCCTCGAAGAGAAGCAGCCAGGGCGCCCAAGGAGTCGAAGAAGTTGAAGAATGTCGAAGAAGAATACTCCCGCAGGTGGCGGCAATTGAAAAAATGTAAAATATTGAAGTAATTGTAACCCTAATTCCCAAGTCCCATTTCTTTTTCTTTTTTTTTTAAAATGACGAGCCTTGACGAGCGGCTCGGGCTCGGCTCAAGCTTGGCTCGGGCCCTATAATAGAGCTCGTATTCGGCTTGTTTTGTAATATGAACAAGCCGAATACGAGCTTTTGGCAAGCCGAGCCGAGCCCGAGTAGCTCGTCTCGGATTACAACCCTATCAACGGGGTGACAACCATTGATGAATGTAAAGCAAAGTCTTAACCACGTGGCAATCGGACGAAGGTGTTTTCCGCGTAACTAAACTTACATTAAATAATGGAATTGTCAATTGAGATCTATAATGTATGCATGTTGTGGTGATATGAATTTCAGAATTGCTTTATTGATTGATTATCTCATCGTTATTCTTCCTCTCTCGAATTATCTGGTTCTAGTTCCAAAAAATACATTATCTTTCCTCTCCCTTATTGCTATTGTTGTACCCTACATTTTTGGTGGTGGGCGACTGGGCGATCAACATAACACTTGGAAGTCAATCGGTCTTTCCTTGAACTTTGGTTCTTCTCACTTCGTTTTCACTTTTGCTTTCATATTATTTTTGTTCGATAAAAGTTAGTGTCTTTGGCCGATCGACGTAGCCTTGTCCTGTCGGCAAGTGTCTTCTTCATTTGCTTTGTTTTGGTTTCTTGTATATATATAGTCTTTACCTATTTTATTTGTTTCTTAGTTAATTTGTTAAATCAAAACATCGTTTTCCTTTTGTATGATCATGACTCCCTATACTACAATGGATTTCGTAATTTATTTATGAGAAATGAGGCTCACGTTTTATCCCTCATCACGTGCTTAATGTGATTGATATCATGTCATGATAATTTGAACTGAAATGTGTTAGCTTATTGAGGCATGATAATGTTGGCATGATGAGCTTGTTAAGATGAGTAATATGATCGCAACTTGTAACGGTCAAGAGGATGTATATTCTGTAAATGACGTTGAGTTTAACGATTAGCCAAGCCGCTATTAGAAACACTGATGTTAGCCTCGTATGTCTTCCGAGTCTCTAGAGTAAGTCAAGGCATTGAGCATAACCATTGACAAGTGCTAGCAAAACAATGAATGCCTCACTTGCGTATTATGTCGTACTTAGCCAAAGTCGGTGGTTATGTAAGAAATGGCGTTGAGCCTAATGGTTTTCCATGCTCGGATTACATACTTACTTAAAATGGTAAATGTTTGTATTATCATGAAAGAGAAGATGTGCATGTCGTAAGTGGTTAAGTAAGATAATATCAAGCAATGGTTGAGACACTAATAAACATGGTAGGGACTTAAGAGCAAATGTTTGAATTAACGTAATTTGTACATGGGTGATGCTCACACCCGATCCAAACTCATATAAAGCAATGATGTAGACTTGGTACGAATCACTAATTGTAAATTGCATACTTGTGCATCATCCATATACGCATGATATTGTCTCATGAGCATGTGTATGTGAATATGTGTGTTGTGTTGATATGATCTCTTGTGGATAAATTATGATCGGTATTTAACAATTTCGATTCTTTTTAGGTAATGCCAATAGTAGGAACAATAAAGGGATGTCAATTGCAAGATGTGGCCAGTCGGATCAGTGTTAACTCAAGGGTTGGTTGAACTTCAATCGAAGATAATTGCTTGCAAGCGAGTTTTTTCGTTGCTTGCGTGTAATTGTGTAAATGTGATGTTTTTAGACTGATATTTTTTATTCAATTGAATATATGGAAAAGTATTTGAATCGGATCAGATGAAAAAGGATAACAATATTGTGAGAGCCTTTTCTTTCGGACCGAGATTGATCTTTGACCGAGCTCGACTTTGGCCGAGATTGGCCCAGCCGCTCCTGCAGCCATCTCCGCCGCACCTGCGGGTCGCCGCGGGAGCGGCCATCTCCGCCGCCCCCGCGGGTTCTTGCGGCTGCAGCCGTTTTCGTTGACCCCGTTGACCCGTGTTTTACTCTTTCTTTTGCCTTACTCTTTAAGTTACACCTTGGCTGAATGAGCAAGGGTTTCTCACCCATTTCCAGCTTCTCACGATTCCTTGCTTTCCTTCTCTCCTCCTTGATCTTGCTTGTGTTCTTGGATGTGTGGAAGAGTTTTGTGTGGCTTTCTGGGTTGTGATGCTTGTGATGTATGTTGCTGAGCTTGAAGCCAGCTGTGAGGCCTTGGTTCTGTTCTTCCCTTGCTAAGCCATAGTTGTGGTAAGCCTCTTCCCTTGTTCTCTTCTTCCTTTCTCTTGAATCCATTCTCCTTAGCTTAGGATTAGATGAATGGAGTATAGATTAATGTTGGTATGTGTATGTATATATGTATATGCTTGGTTTTGGCTGAGTGAAGACGTGAATTGATCACGTGAAGAGTGAAAGAGGATTCGCGGGATCTTGCTCTGCGTTATCGCCGCCCCCGCGGCCGAGAATCACCGCCCCTGTGGCTACCGTGCCGCCGCGCCCGCGCCGTGCCTGCGCTTGCCAGCGACCTTGTCACCGCTCCTGCGGCTACGTCCCGCCGCGCCTGCGGCCGCTTACTTTCCGCCCTTGCGTCCTCCGTTCACGCAGGTGCGTCTTGTCCTGGGACTACCTATAGTTAGGTAGTTCCTTTCCTTTCTAGTATGAGGGAACTAGTATCATGCTAGGTATCGGTTTATGATGCGTATGATATAGATATGCCGGTTACGGCCTTGAGGTTATGAGTTGGATATGATCCCTTATGGATCCCTTGGGTCTAGGTGTGACCCTTTGTGTGATAGGATTGTGATATATATATGTGTGTCTTGTATAGGCTGTTTTGTCCTCCAGTTTGGAGTGAACGTTTATGAGAGTGGATCATACTTGAGTTACTTTTGAGATCGAGGTAAGTCCATAGGACTTACTTAGCTACTATCCTTATATTGGATGTATGCTTGAGTGGTATTTGTTATATGTTTTATAGCATGCTTATGATTATGATAGTCACCGACCTATATTATATTGACCGTCCATTGTAGTGGATGTGATAACCTTTCCCTTTCATCCCATAGTGGAGTCTGGGATATTCTCTATAGTCAGGCTAGATCTGGTATAAAGGAAGGCCCTCACCATTCCCACAGGGTACACGGGAGGTGTGCTGATACTACTCCAGCTGGTTAGAGTACTCAGAGGCGGGGATTATATTCCTCGTGTCACCTATCTTCATATATATATATATATATATATATATATATATATATATATATATATATATATATAAGTGATTCAACTTATTAAAGATAATAAACTGGGTAAATGTTTGATATCATGCTGAATTGTTTATCCTTTCTGATGTGTGTTTGTGCTTTAACATCTTCTTATATATGTGTATAGTTAGCTAACGGTTTCATACCGTGTTGTAGATCCCTCGCAAGTTAGGAGAACTGCGGAGTGATCCAGAGAGGGTGATCTGTTGAGGGCTCCGTACACTGGGCGACATCGTGGGATTTTGGGGTTTACCCTTATTGTATGGATTTGAGTTTGACTTTGTACTCAGCAGTATCTTGTATCACCTTTTATATATATATATATATATATATATATCAGTTTTTATGTTTTGTTTTAATCTGTTGGTGTCTTGTTGTAAGATTCAGTGAGGTTGTTGTCAGGCTAGGGCCAAGATCCATTGTGAGATCCTAGCCCAATAGCACTCCGACTCCTACGGATTTGGGGTGTTACAAATATTTACCGATTTCGCTAAATGAAATCCATCTTGACTCTAAGGCCCCTTCCCGTTTGAACTCAACAATGTGTGTGTTGCGTGCGTGCGTTTGTACGTGGACTAACTCAAAACTAAAAGTATTTTTATTTATACATATTAAAAAATAATTTCAAACATTAATATATATATATATATATATATATATATATATATATATATATATATATATATATATATATATATATATATATAAAACGAGTATTATTAAACGTAATATTCATTAAAAAAAAAATCTTACCTGTAGGTAGAACATGATCATATGTTTATATTAAACATTTAGTGCTCTAAAACCTAATTATATATGTAGGCAATTCAAATAACATTTTCTGAAATTTATAATCCAAGAGAATTGTATTAAATTGATTGATACACAATTCATCAAATTTTCATAGTTCAAAATTTAGACTAGGATCTGTTGACTCGAATTAGAGTTGAAACTCGATCACAAAGTTTCACAAAATTCTCAATAATTTCCTATCAAATTTCATGATCTTACGATCTAATCTAAGTGATTTTTAAAAAAAAATTAATTTTTTTATGGACTGGTATTCACACACTTTTTAGATACTTTTAATTATTATTTGTAAATATTTTTTTAGGAAGAGTATTGTATCTGAATCTTATGCTAACATTTATTACTAATAGTTCAAACATTTTGTATAAAATTAATACATTCCTATCCAAAAATAAATAAATAAATAAATTCATACATTTTTCTTATACTATTGGCTAGTTATGCTAAGAAATCAAGAAAACTATGGAAGATAGGTTCAAGGAACGTGAAGTCGACATCAGATTGTGGCCCCTGGGCCATTGCCCTTCCTTACCCCTACGGGCAACAGGACAAATATAAATGACAATGTCAGAATCAGTAGCAAAGAGTAAATGCTTTGTCAGCAACTGATAGCAACTGCTACTCGAAACACAAGGCGACAGCTTAAACTAGAAAGCATCTCTTTTTTTAACTCTTTGCCCTTGAAAATTGGCAACCCATTTCCAGAATTGACATCAAGAAAACAAAGCACATGGGCCACCTCGGCTTCGCTATTGCACATCAATCTAATTACAAGATGACAAGCATTTCTTACCTCATCATCATCCTTGAGTTTCTTTAGATTGGATTACAACCCGAGCTCCCGAAGCAAGCCTGTCAAAACAAAGCCAAAGAAAAAAGGTTCAGCTAACATAATATTATTATAACTATAAAACTGACTGTCATAGTGTTTCATTCATGCAAAATAAACGTCCAAGTAAAAAACTCAACTTTCTTCAATCTTGATGATCTTTTCTCTATCCTCTCTATCTTCTAGGGATGTAAACCTTTGACTGTGGCCACTCGGAAAATCACTAGTTATGACGTATTCTTCGTCATGGTTATTTGATAAGCTTCTTGGTTTATCAGAGACGGGGGATCTTGTTGATACACTTTTTGGCTGCTTACTCACTGAAGCTTTGATAGAGAGTGGTAGACATTTGGACCTTGCTGAAGTCGTTCCTTCGTCAGTATATATTCCATGTTGCCTAGAGGACCTAACATCAACGTACATGATAAGAAATCACAAGACAAACCAGCTATGATGTAGCTCATATCTTTATGGTCCCAGAGTATTCCCATTGTATGAATAATTTCAACCATAATAAATGACAGTATATATGAAGTATAGAAAGAATTTTACCATATCTGCCTACATCATTTACAACCAATCATACACATCCAAAGGCTGAAGTGCATCAACTATGAAGCAATCTAATGTATCTTGAAACTAAACAAGACATAATTAAAAAAGAAGTACCTGTCCGCGTTAAATGAAGAAGAGCGTCTGAGAGAAATATGACTGTCTTCTTCCTTCATCATTTTGGTTTCCACAAGACTGCCACTAAAATACTCCTTATCTTCCAATTTAGTACCCATCAATCTGGGATTCTCTGGCAAACAGTCAAGCTCTCCTAACATGACAGGAGTTGAATACACTGGAGATGGGAATTTCAGATGAGAAAATTGTGGTCTGTATGTAGGAACAATACCAAAATTGTGATCTTTGACAGATATTGACCCACAGGAAATCAACTGCAATAGCACATCTGAAGCTTTTATTTTCCGATTGGATGGGATTCTCACACCTTCCTCTTCAAGGATTCTAAAACTATTAATTTTACTTGCATCAGTCCTCATTAAAGATCCCAAGGTGTCTGGTTTCTCCTCAGATGAAGCTGCGGTAGAGGATGACAAAGGTGAAGGAGAATCCCTACATATCTCAGAATCCTGGTTCATGCTTTGATCATGGTTGTAACACTCCACAGTGCATTCACTGTTCGTTAAACCATCATCTGTAGAAACACCACGAGTACAAGTCTCCTTAAACGTAGTTCTCCTGTCGGTCTCCTCGGTTTGGGTTGAAGCGTCAGCTGCTCCTTCATTCTTAGAAGCTTTAGAGTCTGTCAAACTTAATGAGCTAACCCAAGATGGACTATTTTCCATTCTAGAGTCAAGAGAAACACCGGAACAACCAGAACATCGGGAAGGAGGAGAGATCTCATCTTCTTGATGGCGTTTTGTCTCTTTCGTGTTCATCCTTGTTGAAGTAGATGCATCTCCTTGGCTTCTAGAAGAAGGTGGTTCTGGCAATTGTTTCATGTTTTGAATTTTAAAAGTAGCAGCCGGACTAAGATGACCTGACACAATAGCAGCCAAATGTGAATGGCCTAAGTAGACTAGCTAATACTCACAGGACAAAGACTAAGTATGGTTCACACTATATGAAGAAAAAAATTGTATCATGTGACCAATGTGGCTAAACAGTAAAAATAGATGACCACCTGAATTGGATTCTGTTATGATTTCAGATCCCTTGAGAACATATTCATGTCCTTGGGCAGGAAGTATAAGGTCATCTTCACATAGATCATTCCACACAAAGCCATTTTTGTAGCTTCTGCACAAGGTTGAAAGCTCAACATAAATAGGCAATCATATACATGTCTACTTATCAATTGTCATATAAGAAGACTCTAAACCATTACTCAGTTGTCTAGATTTCAAGCTCATATTTTCATTACATGTAGCAGCCTACTTGAAAATTGAAATTATCATCACATATATAATTTTCAGTTATCGCTTTCCTAATTTAGCTTGTTTCTTAACACAGTAAAGGATACTAAGTCAGTGAAAGTACCTTACCTCTTACAGGACCAAGAGTACATGGAAGCCATTCCTCTTCCTCTTAGAACATTCAGCTTTTCAATAAAATCTGCACAAGAACAGGAAGCCTGAAATAATCAGTAAACTCATCATCTCTCTTTGCCGCTCGCTATCTCCGAAAATTATTAACCTTACCTCTCAAGTAAAGGCCTTCGGGGGAGGAGATTGGAACTTCGATGAAATGAGGATGCTCAAGCTGACGATTCCGGCACAGATAGTAAACAACCGGTACCTTGCGGTTCTGTAAATACTTGCCTGATTTCTCCGTCCACACCTTCGCCCTATCCGGACTCACTTGCCTGTATTTCGACATCCTCCTCTCCATTTTCCCAACACTCTCCACCCTTACTTCCCAAACTAAACCTAATCAACCAAACACCCGTCGAGATACTCCGAATTGCCGCCTAGTTAACCTCAAAGTCACAAATAGAGCTCACACAAGCAAAGTAAACATCCAAAGCACATATTCAACAATCATGAAAAAAATTCGTCTAACAGAAATTGAGAAGTGCAAGCGAGCAGGACAAGGTTGCCAGAAAACGTAGGGAGAGAGGAAGAGGGAAAACTGAGCTCATAGAAACAGAAAGCAGCGAAAATTTGGCCATTTTCGACAGCTCCAAGCACATATTTCAGAGGAAGGAGAGAGAGAGGGAGTGACAGAGAAACGGAATTGTGACTGTTGAGTGGAGATGGAGGTTTGTTGTTTGTGTTAAATAGGTAGGCGGAGTGTAATTACTTTAGGGGATGATTAGACGTACCACTAAAAATTACTATTTTGGTTTTTTAACTACGCATATGACGTGCGTAAATGAAGTCGGAAAAAAAATAAAAAAAATTAAACTATGCACCCCAAGTGCGTAGTCGTAGTAAGCAAAAAAAATAAAAATAAAAATTTGTTGTTGTTGTTGTAATATTAACTACGACTACGCACCTCAAGTGCGTAGTTGAGTAGGTTCTCAATTACGCACGCGAAGTGCGTAGTTACGGTGTCAAATAATAATTTTCACCGGTACGTTTAAAAACCAACTTTATAATTGGTTATTTGAATTTAGTTATCTTTTTTAACTCGAATGTATTGTTTAGGTGAGTAAAAATAATTTCTTAACCTAATACACCTAAAAATAATTTCTTAACCTAATACACCTAAAAATAATTTCTTAACCTAATACACGTCACTATATTGTCATGCAGTTACATTGCGCGTCAGACAAAAAAAAAATAATGCTAACATGTACGGTGACCACGGTTAGCCTTAGTAAATTTTATTTTATTTTATTTTTTAAAAATCTAAAAATTTACAAAGAAAAGTCAAATCTGGCGCATACTACGACTACGCGTCAGAGTAAATCCCTCACGCACAATCGTAATGCGCGTCAGTTACGCGTTAGTAAATCCAACGTCATGCGTATAACAATATGGAATTACAAATGTATATTGCTAATGTAGTATTATGATCTCAAAACTAGACAACTAAATGCATGTTGCCAGATTTACTAACGTATAACTGCCGGAAACTGAGAATACATATAATGTATTAAGCCTGATGTGTAGTCGTAATGCGCATCAATGTTGGAATTTTCTTTTTAAATTTAACATTTTAAAAAAAATATTTAACGCACAATCTCACTACGTGTTAGATTTCTTTGTAAATCTCGTGTTTTTTTTTTGGAAAAAAAAACGACGTTAAGACTGCGGGTCAACCTCATACTTTTTATTTTTTTTAAATTCTGAGTACGCGTCAGTGAACATAACTGACGCGTAGTCTCATTGCGCGCATTTATGCGTTTGTAATTTCAACACCGTGTAATCTCATCTCAAAATCATTATTATTGTTACTATTATTATTATTATTTTAATTATTATTTATTACTATTTTAGCTCTAGCTCTCCCTCTCCGAAGCTTTTTACAATATTTTTAGTCCCACTTCTCCTTATTATATATCTCTCAACCCACATGGATAAACCAAAAACTTCTTTTAAGTATGCTATATGAAAGGAAAAACAATCAACTTTAGTGAAATTTAAAGAAAGAAATATTAGACAAAAAATAAAGGTAAGAATGTTGAGAACCCTAAACTTAAAGATTACCTAAAATGCCTATCTAAAGTTAAAATGACTTTTTAAAACAAAAAGATACATCTCTCGTGGGACGTATTTTTGGAGAACCTTTTTATCATTCAAAATTAGAATCATACTCAATGAGTGGAAAAGTATCAAAAGGGAAGTGAGAATCACTGATAAACCAAACTTTTGGTTTGAATCCATATTCTCTAATCTGCTTGATAGAAATCTATCACCTTCTCAGAAAACTCAAATGTTACTGATCTCTGGATTAGAATATCCTAAATCCATGATGATTATGTGCATCGGGAAGTAATTTATATTATTATAGAAAGGAATGAAGTTGGTAAATTTATTAAGTTAGCTTCTTTCTCCGGAATAAGAAAAGGGGATTAACTTTTACTAAAATATGCATCAATATTGATGTAGTTGGAAAAAAAGGAAGAAAAGGATTACCATCTCGGATGATGACGGTGAACTAAAACTCTTCCATGTTTGCTATGAAGACTTCTCAAAGGGTCGAGGCTTTTGTGCTCTTAAAGACCATACATATGAAAGATGTATCCTTAAAGATTTTAGAGTACCCACATTTGTTGATCTTGTGGGTATTATTAGCTTCCACATAGGAAAGATAAATTATTTTTTGCTAGAATCAAGAAAGTGTCATCTTTTATAAAATATCTATTCAAATACGTATACAAGGGACACGGCAAAGTAAATTTTCTCTCGTAATATGAAGACCAGTCATCTAGGATGAACTAAAAGACTACCAAAACGAACGTTGAATATCACCACCAGAAGCCCCATGGAGAATATTTGCTTTCTTCTTACATGACAGAAACCCCGGAGTATATCCACTTTACATACATTTTTCCTATATGCATTTCGAAATCATGAGCATCTAGAAAACGTGGTGTCAAATGAGATAAAACAAACAACAATGTTAATAGGCTTCTTCCAAACAAACAACGATACAAGAACAACCGAAAAACACCTTTACGTGGAATTCCCATAAATGTACGTATAGAATTTGTAGAAAAAATTTATGACAAAAAAGGAAAATACGTACATCGATTGGATGCCTAACATATGTCTCCGTGTGAAGGCGAACGCTATTATCTACGACTTTTACTCATTCATGTAAATGGACCAAAGTACTTTGAAGATATGCATACAGTCTAGAAAGCATACATATTTAACTTTTGAAGAAGAGGCATTGAAACTGTAACTAAAACAAATGGAAACATGGAAGCATGCATGAATGAGGCAAGAACGATATAAATGCTGAGAACATTACGCAGACTGTTTGTAACATTACTTGTATTTTTCACACCGACTAATCCTCAACAACTATGGGACGACAACTACACATTTCTTTCCGAGGATTACAATAGACAATATCTTGAGAACATTAACAACGTTTACACCTTAACGTGGACACAAATTGATGGATACTTGGAGGGAATGAGAAAGTCTTTAACATCCTTCAAAATAATATTCCCACACACATCGACAAAAGACCCGGTTAATTTAGTTCGTGACATAGAAGATGCTTTGAATGCTCCAATACCGGATGAGTATATAAGTGTATCCAAATTAATAAACGCAAAACAAAGAATTTCATACAAGACAATCATAGAACACGTCAAAAACAACAAACCAAGCTCCTTTTTCATTGATTGCCCAAGAGGAACGAGCAAAGTTAAGAAAAAGTGATAAATCATGTTCCCAACTTCTAGATCAGACATATCAACATCAAACCTATCCACTGATCGAACAACTCATTCCAGATATAAAATTCCAATCAACAATAATAGTGTGCAACCGTGTAACGTCTCCAAAAATGTAACCTAGGACGACTACTATGCCACACAAGTCTAATAATATGGGACGAAGCTTCCATGCCAAAAAAACAAAATATTAAAGTGCTTAATACACTATTACAAGATGTCAGTTATGCGAAGCAACTCTTTAGCGAAGAAGTCGTAGATTTGGTGGAGATTTTAGACAAGTACTTCTTGTCGTGCCTCATCAAGGACATAGATAATCCATAAATGCAAGTTTAGTTAGCTCAAGTTTATGACCATCGTTAATTGAAGATTTTGTGTTAGCCCTAACCGAAAAGTTACTAAGAGATAAAACTAGTAAGTAAAACACCAACAAGAGAACCATGTTTTCTACTTCGCTAATAGAATTACAATTACTGATTAAACAACTTATATGATATGTATGAAATTTTTTGGATTTAGCATTGCATGTTTGATCCTCTTGGCACTTACTAATTTTGATTTTTACACACAGATATAAAATTCGTTTATTTTATATATCAATTTGCGATTTGATTCTATAAAATTCGTTTGAGTGAAAAATCTCATAATCTTTTTTTAAAGACTTTGAAAAGGTTATGTCTTATCTTTATACGTAAAATTTGTAACTAAAAGATATGCACTTATTCCGAATTTACATATGCATAATCTATTTATTTTATATATCAAAATTTCCCCTATATATATAACATATACCTGCGGTTCCAATGCATACATTCTACACATACATATCTCGCAACTATTAACGACGACAATGGACATGCAACGATAAAGCTTTTAAAGTCGAGTGATTTCTACTTCCTTCAACTGGATTGAAATTTGTGACGGGGTAGAAGTTTTTACACGTAATATGCATTTGAATTCACATTGAATATCTATTATATCTCGCATCTATATATTTACGTTTGATTCTTACCTAACCAAAATGATTATGTGAGATTATCTACGGATCTACCTTACTATCTATATATTATATAACAATAAATGTAATCGAGACAAAAACAAATACTCATTCAAGATTTCAAATGAGACAGTTCCCTTGATGGTTTGTTTTTCTATGACAATTAATGAAAGACCGAGTGTTGGTAGTAGTAGGTTTGGTCATATCTGTGACTAGAATTTACTGGTCAACAAACGATGACGGTTGATATTCTACTAAATCTGAGATAGAATTTACAGGTCAATATTTCAAATAAAGACGTATAACCTTCCAACTAACGACATCAGAGATAGAATTTACTGGCCAACAAACGATGACGGTTGATATTCTACTAAATCTACAATAAACATGATTCAAAGACGAAAAGTTGGGATATCGGAAGATAAAACTTGATATGGAACATGAGTATCATGCCGAAACTTCAAAATTTCTTGTGAAAATTTGCTCTAAATGGGCTTCCAACCAAAAAAAAACTTGACAAGAAAAATATTCCGGTGGTTATGCATTGCGTATACTGCAACTATCACACAGAGAGCCCCAAACGCCTTTTCTTTGAGTGCCAATGCACACTCCGAGCCTGGGATAATATCAAAATATCCACTATTCTTAAGGATATCGATACATGTAACCACTCTATATATGACACGTTACTAGTTTTGAAGGAAAAAACCTAACCTCAAAAGCTTAGACAATTGGTAATGATCTGGTGGAATATATGGTTAGATAGATTCCAAATAATCTTTAACAATAAAAGACCAACAAAGAATTTGAAACAACCCGCACTAAAACAAATTGAAGATTGGGAACAAGCCAACATCAAGCAGTCGACCAAGAATCAAAGTCATATAAAACCAAGAAGAAAGACCAAGAATATCAGTTGGCAAAAACCAAAAGTAAACTTTGTTAAACTTAACTTTGACGCATCATCCAACAACTCCAACCAATTTGCCTTTGACTTCATTATTCGTGATAATCATGGCCACCCGTTGCCCCACGGAAAAGGGAGATGTAATGCGGAATCAGTTCTTGAGGCAGAAGCTTTCGCTCTGTAGAAGACCTACAAAAGACCAAACATTTAGGGATGCAGGAAGACCTACAAAAGGTCAAACAGTTAGGGATTTCGGCTATTGAGATTGAGGCGAAGAACTGATGCTCACACTTGAAAATCTTAGTGGGAGACATGATCATTATAGACATCTCCGCCAACATCGTCTTTTCTCACGCAAACACCACACACATCTTCAGGGAAAAGTTAACACGGTAGCGGATAAGCTCGCAAGACACAAACTTTCTGTCATACCAGGAAGAGACGATGCGGTTGTACTCATCCGTAAGATGCTGTAGGTCGGTGTTTAGACCTATTTGCTTACCTTGTATAAAAAAAACTTAAAAGAAAAAAAAGAAAAAAAGAAAATGCACATTACACCAGGGGATCTACGGGTACAGCTTAGCAATCTTTCTCCATTCTCTCTCCTATGAGCTCACCTCTTTGCTCGTCTCTTCATTCTTCAGAACGACGAAAAACAATCCCTACGAGTACGCTTTGTAAAACAAAAAACGAGCTTCAGTTTCAGTTCAAACAACACCTTCTTCTGGGGAAGGAGTGAAGGATTCTAAGATCTAAGTAGCGTATGAAGCTTGGAGGGATCGGTCGGTTTAGTCGAACTGGTTTTGGATGAACACCAGTTAGCTTCCGCTAGGGCTTTGTTTTTTCCTGGAGTTGTGGGAGTAGGAGGCGACGGCTTGGTGGTTTCTGCTTGAAATTTGTACTCGACCTCGTTTTTCCGTTTTCGTTTGGTTAGTTTTTTTTAGGTTTTAGGGTTTTGTAGGTTGGTTCCTTGTTGCTTTTTATTTTGCAGAATGAGACTGTCTTCATCGGGCTTAGCTCAACAAGAAGAGGAAGGTAAATCCGTTTTTTTTTTTTTTTTTTTTAAATCATTGAATTTTAATTTATGAGTTGTATGAACCTAACGAAAATGGCGGAGGTTGTTTCCAAGTGTGTCGTGACTCGTGAGGTCTTTAGCTTGTGATGTCGCGTCGTTATTTTAGGAGATCCTGTTAATTGGGGGCAATTATGATGATTCGTTGAAGATATTTATATTAGTGAAATAAGTATCAAAAGTTAAGCAGAGTGATAGTGGAGGCTTCTGTCGCCTCGTCCATGACTGATAAACTTTCACTTGAATTCAAAGCGTTTGAATCACTCTATGGAAAACCGCTTCTTTAGTTTATATAATGTACTTTATAATTGAATGAACTATGGTTCCTGGTTTTCCTTATTTGGATTCGCAATGATGTTTCTGTCACCCGGTTCTTGAATAGTACACTAATTAGAATTCAAAAAGTGTAAACATTGTTGAGAGGATAAGTTTCATTTTTGCCTTTCATGAATGCTACAGACTACACTGCTTGTACCGACTCCTAAATACCAGGGTTATTTATTTCCCTTCCTTAGCTTCTGAAAGATATGGCTTATGTAAATTTTTCCTGATTGGGAAAGTTATAATATAATGCATTCATACAGGGGAGAAGAAATGCTTAAACACTGAACTCTGGCATGCTTGTGCTGGCCCTCTTGTCTCTCTTCCACCTTTTGGAAGCCGCGTTGTTTATTTCCCTCAGGGTCACAGTGAGCAGGCAAGTCATACTTTTGTTGACATCTTTGTTTTTGTCATGCTCGTTAGAGGAATTTATTGAATAGTCAACAATTCTATTCCCTTTTGTATTTTTAAGCAACATCCTAAAATTCTTGCTTATATATATAGTTTATGTTCAAGTGAGAACCATTCTTATAGTAGGAAGTCGTTGGATCAATGAACAAAACATTAGATCGTAATAAGAAGATTAACTACTAATGATAAGATTAGGAAATTAGGAAACAAAATAATGCATTTATGGATACTTGCAATCAATTCAATTTTTTTACATTCCTTAATCATTATAAACAATAGTTATATACATTCACGCAGCAAGCTAATGAGTAATGATCGTTATACGTAGATTAACGATCGTTAGATATAATTTTTTTTTTTTTTTTGTTTAATATCTAACGAACGTTCTTACAATCATTAACATTGTTAGTCTAACGGTCATTATAGTTATCTTTTTTTATACGTTCTATCAGAAAGTTAGCTATACGCTAATGGTCGTTAGCATGCTCTAAAGATCGTTAGCTACTTTAAACAAATATATATATTTATGTTATGTATTTTACGTTTAAAAACACATCCTAAAGAGTTCTAACTTGCCAAGTTCGTAATAGGGTGGGAGGGCCTAAGAGAAGTAAATATTTGCTTATAAATTATTTATTTGTTACCTTAAACGTTATTTGTTACCTTAAACACATTTAATCGTTCATAATAGTAGATCGTGTGTCCGTGAGAAGTTCATACTACTTACTGTAATTTTGGTTCCTACATATTCCTATCTCTCTCTATATTTTTTATAGCAGGTTTTCATAGTTTCCATTTATCTTTTTGACATCTTCAAGATTTCTGTTGTAGGTTGCTGTCTCAACCAACAAAAATGTAGATGCTCAGATTCCCAGCTATCCTGGCTTGCCTCCTCAACTTATATGCCAGCTACATGATGTTACCATGCATGTGAGTAGCTGTAGTTTTGGTTTTTGATCTGCCATACTTATGTGGCTGCTTTCTAAGTCTACACTTTGACACACAGGCTGATGTAGAGACAGATGAAGTATATGCCCAGATGACCTTACAACCTCTGTCTCCTGTATGTTTTCTGCAATAAAAATGAGATGTTTTTAATTTATAGCTGTCTTACTATAAGATACAAATTCTGTGCAGCAAGAGCAAAAGGATATTTGTCTACTACCAGCTGAATTAGGCTCTCCCAACAAGCAGCCAACCAACTATTTCTGTAAGACACTGACTGCAAGTGATACAAGCACTCATGGAGGATTCTCAGTTCCTCGTAGAGCAGCTGAAAAAGTCTTCCCTCCTCTCGTAGGTGGCTTTTAGATCTGAATGAATGTTTTGTTTGCATGAAAATGAAGTAGTGTTGATCTAATTGGTGGTTGTTGTATGGATTTATTTGTTTGACAGGATTTCAATCAAACACCTCCAGTGCAGGAATTGATAGCTAGAGATCTTCATGACAATGAATGGAAATTCCGACATATATTTCGTGGTAAGCTAATTAGTGATTAATTGACTGGCCAAAGACCGGCTGTTTCTTTCATTTCAAGTTTCTCTGGGATCTCTCGGTGATTATCATGCCATCCCTGTGTTTAGCTCCAACAGCGTGCGTTTGTAATACCAATTTTTCATCTTATAAGTCTGGTTAAAGTTCCTATATTAAGAAGTGATAAGAAGCGTTAAAGAGCCAAGAAAGTGGTGGTTTTAAAAGACTTCATGTCTCTACTGCGTAGTTTGAGTGTATGTGCATACTACTGAAGGTTCTTTGTTAGCAAAAGAGTATACAACTTTTCATGGTTTGACGGTGCCATGTTGTTTATTTCTTTTATCTTTTATTATTAAAAATATGATACCCTTTTAGGCATTACTTCTAGATCAGTGGTGTGTAGTGTACATAAACTATTTACATTAGTTAGAAACTGTTTTTGAAGTGTCTATTTTGTTCCGATCAGGTTCTCTTGATTAATTTTTCAGGTACACCAAATCGGAAATTTGACCATTATTATTTACAATAAGTAAATAGTTCATGGATTTTTGGGGTGAAGTATTTTGTTTCTGGCTTGATGGTTGTAAGCTCTGAAATATAGTTGAATTCAGTTGTTGTGTTTTTCTTCTTGTTTCTAGTTAAACATCTTGGCTTCCTTTCTTTTTCATGTGAGTGTGTTTATCTTGGGCACTTCACTAATATTAACTATTAAGCATTGACTTGTATTTCTTATGCATGTTTTTCTTCTTGTTTCTAGTTAAACATCTTGGCTTCCTTTCTTTTTCATGTGAGTGTGTTTATCTTGGGCACTTCACTAATATTAACTATTAAGCATTGACTTGTATTTCTTATGCATGTGCACTTCAGTAAAAATTGATAAGTCCACTTTTGCTGTATTCCTAAATCACGTGCTACACAGCTTCATTGCTTAGTATAGGAGTTCCTTTAAGTTCGGATTGTAGTGCTTGATAAAGGAGTGAACCGAAAATGGGTGACACTCTTAAAGCCACGTATCATCCATTACAACTTTTACATGGAATTTTATGATCGTTCTTGGTGTGTTTTGGTGGTGATATTTGCTGTTACTGGAACAGAACTGTCATCATTTCTTGTCGGTTCTTCATATTTAGTCACAAAATTGGTTTTCATTTGTAGGTCAGCCTAAAAGGCATCTTCTTACAACTGGGTGGAGTGTGTTCGTCAGTGCAAAAAGACTAGTGGCTGGCGATGCTGTCATATTTATATGGTGAACACAAATGCCTAGAACCTTCCATTTCTTTTTGTCGCTCTCAACATTCATGAACTTTTATTACCGAGTTCAAAGTTTAGGAGAAATTTAGCTGCCTTGCACCTATCTCTCAAGTGGACTTTTATGGTTATCATATTCATGAAGAATTTGGTGTGATCTGATCAACTATTAATGACCTGAAACCTTTTGAGTTTTGACCAAATTGGAAACGGCCAAAGCAGACAAATGCCTCATACTGAAAATTCATTTAGAAGTGGCCTACCTGAACTTTTGACTTTATTGACACTTATAGCGAATTAGAACGATTTAGATGGTTTGGAATTTACATTTTGCTAATATCTCTCTAAGTCTCTATATTATATGTGCATTATGTGCATTCATGGTGAGTAGTCTGTAAGTCAAGAGAAATGTGATTGCTTTTGGTCTTAACTGTAATAAAAAAAAGGTTCTAATGGTATTTTTTGAGGTATCAGCTACAACTATGAGTTTGGATTAACTGTAATCCTAAATATTTATCCAATCGAATCAATTAAATGTTGAATTATCTTGTTAGTTCTTCTAAATGTGGGCCGCATTTGCATCATTACCTTTTTCTTCTTGACTAGGAATGAGAAAAACGAGCTGCTTCTTGGTATTCGACGTGCTAATCGTCCACAAACTGTCATGCCTTCGTCTGTTTTGTCAAGTGATAGCATGCACATCGGCCTTTTGGCTGCTGCAGCACATGCAGCTGCTACAAATAGCCGTTTCACCATATTTTATAATCCAAGGTTTGGTGTTTTTCAACTACATGCCCTATTATGATAGAATTAGTGAAGCTTGAGGGATCTACTTTCCCTTTTGCAGGGCTAGTCCGACTGAATTTGTCGTTCCTCTGGCAAAGTATGTTAAATCAGTCTATCATACCCGTGTTTCTGTGGGGATGCGCTTCAGAATGCTTTTTGAAACAGAAGAATCAAGTGTTCGCAGGTAACAAAATACTTTAGGTGAAGTTTAAAATGGACAAAACTGATTAACCATTGCCAAAACATGGATTCAAGTAATATTCCACAATTACCTCATTTGCAGTCTAAAGAGCTAATGTGTCTTGACTTTCAGACACTTTTAAAACTCTAAAAAGTCGGTGTTGAACAGTATACTGTATGTCACATAATGAAATTAACTAGTGCAAAAATGTGTTTAATGGGGAAATTATATATATTTCTTTCCTTTTTTTATATGGTGTGCTCGATTTCCAGGTACATGGGAACTATAACTGATATTAGCGATCTGGATCCTCGTTGGCCGAACTCTCATTGGCGCTCTGTGAAGGTTTTGTTATCTCTTTCTCTGTAGCACTTATGAAAGCATGAGTTTGATCCTTTCTTGAAATGCACTCCTGAACTATCTAAACTCCAATTGTAGGTTGGTTGGGATGAATCCACTGCTGGAGAGAGGCAGCCCAGAGTTTCCTTGTGGGAATTTGAACCATTGACAACATTTCCAATGTATCCTTCTCCATTTCCTGTACGATTGAAGCGGCCTTGGCCATCTGGTTTACCCTCTTTCCCAGGTCGGTTTCATTAGTATTAATCACTGAAAATATTCCGAGTGCTGACTTTTTTTTGCAACTCCAATTTTAATCTTTTCTGCCTCAGTTCCTTCATTTATTTATTTTTTTTATTTTTTATATGTTTCAAAGATGGTGATATATCCCAGATGATGTGGCTCCAAAGAGAGCTTGGAGATCGTTGCTTGCCATCTTTGAGTTTTCAAGGGTTTGGACTTGCGCCATGGATGCAGCCAAGACTAGATTCTACACTGCTTGGTCTACATCCTGACATATATCAAACAATTGCTTCTTCAAATATCCAAGATCTAAGCAGCTTATCGAAACGGCCAAATCAGTCTCTTTTACAGTTTCAGGAAAACCAGAATGCCTCTACTCAGCCTACACTAGGTGAAAACCAAATCCTGCAGCAAGCTCAGGTTCATTCTCAGCAAACTCTTTTGCAGAGTTTCCATGAAAACCAAGTGCCTCATGGTCAACCCCATAATATTCTTCAGCAACAGAAGATGCAGAACTGTCATTCATATGATAATCAGCAGCACCAACAGCAGCAGCCACTTCAGCAATTTGAACAGTTGCACCATCAATATTCTGACCAATGCATGCCAAAGGTGGTCCCTACAATGGGCTCTTTTGCATCTGCCACAAACTCTCAAGCAGTGACATCACAGACTATCTCTTCAACAAATGCACAGCGGATGTTTTCTAGAACCATTGGGGGCTCTAATGTTTCTCCGATTCAAAGCCTGTTGAACTCCTCTCAGGATGGAGGATCTCGAGTTTACAATTTGCCCGACTCTAGCTCTCTGAATTCTCAGATTCCTTGCAATACTGCCCAGTCTATTAAAGAGCTAGCAGTACCGCCATCTAGGATCTCTGAACTGTCTACCTTATATCCATCATTTAGCGGGAGGGACTTCTCAGCATATCCGGATGTTGGTGCTATGCAGAACAATTTGTTGTTTGGTGTGAATACTAATCAGGTTGATGGTGCAAATCTCAGAGATAATAATAACGGAAACAAGTTTGCTACAAATAATCAACAAAATGAGTTTGTGAACCTTACAGTTGCAGATAATGACAGTGATAATAATTCATTGTCAGTGCCTTATGCTTGTTCTGGTTTCCCCACTTCTACTGAAGTTGATTTCCCTCCTGGTTCTGATATGACGATCACCAGCTGTGTAGATGAGTCAGGTTTCTTGCAGTCCTCGGAAAATGCGGACCAAGCAAACACACCCTCCCGGAACTTTGTAAAGGTTAGTGTACGCTCTCTCCGACAATTTGTCTGTAATTTTTGAGTTAGTCAAAACTAGGCTTTTCTTTCCTAGGCAGAATAAAAAATATGACTTTTATCAGGAGAAAATGGTTCAACGAAAAAGAACTCAGAAGAGGTTAAGTAGTCGACTACAGTATATGTGAAATATAGAATGTTGCGGACATTTCTGCTATTACTGTAAAGTTGGATCTTATACTAGAAAGTAGCATAGAAACTAGGTGAGTTTTTCCTAACAGAAAGACAAGATTGATTCTGTAAGAAAAAAAGTATATGAGTGATGTTAAGTTTAAGACTAGTTAAGAGATTTCCTTAAGCAGATTGGAAGAAGAAAAGCCAATTGATGAACTAAGAGTAAATGTGAAATATAGAATGTTGCGGACATTTCTGCTATTGCTGTAAAGTTGAATCTTATGCTAGAAAGTAACATAGAAACTACGTGAGTTTTTCCTAACAGAAAGACAAGATGGATTCTGTAAGGAAAAAAAAGTATATGAGTGATGTTAAGTTTAAGCCTACTTAAGAGATTTCCTTAAGCAGATTGGAAGAAGATAAGCCAATTGATGAACTAAGAGTATATGTGAAATATAGAATGTTGCGGACATTTCTGCTATTGCTGTAAAGTTGGATCTTATGCTAGAAAGTAGCATAGAAACTAAGGTGAGTTTTTCCTAACAGAAAGACAAGATGGATTCTGTAAGAAGAAAAGTATATGAGTGATGTTAAGTTTAAACCTAGTTAAGAGATTTCTTAAGCAGATTGGTAGAAGATAAGTCAACTGACGAACTAAGAGTAAATAGCCTGTCTTTTAATATCTTATTAAAAGGCTGTAGTGTAATTTTTTTTGGGTTTGTGCAACCAAAACAGCCTTGTAATTCAGAAACAGTCAACTTTAGTGAAGTTCAACTACTGTTATAAAATCTTAGGCTTGGATTTATATGACAGGTTCATAAGTCAGGGTCCTTTGGGCGTTCACTGGATATATCCAAATTCAGCAGTTACCATGAGCTTCGCAGTGAACTTGCTCGTATGTTTGGTCTTGAAGGCCAACTTGAGGACCCTGTGAGATCAGGCTGGCAGCTTGTATTTGTTGACCATGAGAATGATATTCTCCTTCTTGGCGACGACCCTTGGCAGTAAGTTCTAATCCTTGTAACTATTTGGACATTTCATCTTTGGAGTTTTTAATGTGTTTTTCCTGCCACCTTTGCCAAGTATTTTCTTTGATTTCTTAGAAGGTTCTAAGATTGACCCTTCAAAAAGGAATATGAGTGAGAAACTAGTTCTCTAGAATCATTAGGACGATCCATTTCAACTGGACAAGCTTTATATGTGTATATATATATATATATATATATATATATATATATATATATATATATATTTGTTTCGGTATTATTTACGGACAAGCAATATATTTCTGTAGTGTAACTATTCTTCTGAACTGGAAGAGGTTCCATTGTCTCATTCTTCAGGGTTGGTTCTAGCTTAGTTATACTGCATAAGATCTGAAGAATAGCCAATAGGTTACCAACATCCAGCCTTTTCCTCATTAGCTGTTGATACAATAATGCCTGATGTAAATTTATAACCCAAACTGATGGCGACTATAAACCGAAATGAACTAATCTTTGTTCGACGTCGCAACCTCCCAATTGCCACATCTTGTCGTGCCTGCCATTTTTCCATATGTTATTGTTTCTGTGATTTGTGTTCATGAGATGTATTGATTTGTCGATATAAGATTTTTGTAATTGCATAAATTTCGCAGCAGCTTCTCATATTGTTGGTGTGGCATCTTTTCTGTGATGTTCAAGTATATTACTTTCCTAATCTTGTACAAATTTCAGGGAGTTTTTCAATAATGTTTCGGTCATCAAGATACTATCCCCTCAAGAAGTGCAGTTAATGGGCAAGGAAGGGCATGATCTTCCAAACTCTGCCTCAAGGCAAACACTTTACAATGGTGTCGGAGATGATTACATGATTCAACAGGTCTCTAGGCTTAACTACAATGGGTTATCATCTATGGCGTCTTTCGATCACTGATCACTGTGCTATTTTACATAGCAGCTCAGAAGATTGAAGTAAGCTGTCTTTGACTTGATAATCCTTATAATATGTATGCCGTTACCCTTCAGGTTGTTGTACCTCGAGAATGCCTGGGCTTGTTGGAACTGTAATTTGTAGGTATCTTTATATTATCTGCTGTGGACACACTAACGCTATCAGCTGAATACTGTAAATCTGGTACTAGTGCGTTGGGCTTAATGGTTCTTTAGGTAAGAATTTCAACCGATGTGGTGTCATAGTGGTTACTGGTTACTTAACTAGTCTAAAAATGCACCTTTGGTAGTGTATGATGATCATGGGAAGGTTTCAAGGGGAAGTTCATACTCATAAATCATACTCATAAAGGTTTATTTGGATTACACCAAATAATGCAATCTTCATGTGCCTAGATGTCTGTTTTAAATGGCTCCTCTTTGTCCTTTTGGAGAGAGGATAATTCAATTCTAGGTGAAGTTTTTTCTAGAACTCAACTAAACCCTTTATGCATCCCCATGTCCCAAACCAAATTTTAAATATATTTCCTTTGGTTTTTGTTTTTCTTAGAAAAATGAAAACCACAAACTATCATAACTCAAGAGTAAATCAAAATCATCATACAGAAATAAATGGAAATCAGAAGACAAAAGATAAACCTAGAAAAAGTATAACATTGGTTCAAGATAAACATTCCTAATGAAATATTCGATGCTTTGAGGAAGATGAAAACCCGCGGTCAAAATGAACATTCCTAATGAAATATTTGACGCTTCGAGGAAGATGAACACCCGCGGTCAGATTTAGTTGTCCAAGAGCAACAATAACATTGACCTATAAGTTGATTTTTTGCGGTACATATTTGATACGAACTTCTCCAAGCAACTAAAAATAGGAACATTTTGTATCTTATCAATTATCATACTTTTAACTTGTCAAGAGTTCGTAAATTCCTAAAATATAGTTGATCACGTTTAGACTACCCCTTTTAATCACAACTTTTTGATAACCTAAATCTTTTTAGTTTAATAGACATTTGCGTAAGACAATTGATTCTTGTTCTAATACTGACATGATTTGAATTTTTCCAGTCTTAAATGCAACTCAGGTCGAAGATATCACAGATGATGTATCCAAACACAAGATCCCGTATTCATTTTTGAGCCATTGAAAATAGCTTAACAAAGTTAATAGTATGTCTTATCCATGTGAGGGTTTTTCTTTTCCGTCTTTTCCTTGGGCTTACTTTGGATAAACTTTCGCAATCCATACTTATTTTTGCTTCAACCCAACTATTAATTTGATACATAACAAATTTTTTATTTTTGTTATCGTTATGGTAGTATTTTGGCCGGAGATTGTTTGGTTTTTGAAATATCAAATAGCCCACCAAATCAAAGACAATTTATGGGTCCAAGTTTTTTTTTTTTTTTCTTTTCCCTTTAGGGTGTTGATATTTGTTGGTGGATTAGGGTTCTAAGTAGTTTGGGATGATCTTGATAATTGCCTGTTTCGTGAATAAGAATTCTAACAAAATATGTCCGAGGTCTTCTAGATGATGATTGTAGAAAGCTCATTGGAACTACACTTCGCCGATGTCCAAGTAATTCCATAGTCAAATTCCAGTTTTCACGACTCTCCAAATAAAGTTATAATTTTGAGGGGCAAAATCTACTTTTCATATTCATGTACGGTTGTACTATGTCATTCATTCACACGAGTTATCAGGTCCACAACAATCAAATGGAGAATCAACCATGTTTATCTTGTGACTAATAGAGTATGATAGTGATAATAAAGCTTGAGATGTGATGGATCAAAGCTATCTCAAAAAGTATAATCCACCAAATCCGGGAAAATGGTTTCTAATTTTTCCATATTCCATGTTCTTCTTGTGTGTGAAGAACTCACACACCTTATACAAGGGTTACAATGGCATTGAGTTCTAACTAGATGGTATAATGACTAAGCAGTGATCCATCCATTTGTCTAAAATTTAATTGTCTAACCGTCCCAAAGTCCATTTTAAAAGATTTCTCATGACTGACTAGTTTTTTTCTTCCCCTAATGTCATTATTCACTTCCTTTTGGAATGTATAATAGGATGATCGTCCCTTTGTGTTATTTCTCCGAGATCACTCGAACTCACACATTATTTGCAAATAAAAAAAAATTCAACACTTCAAGGATATTCTCATGAGCAATTAAAATGTTGTCTTGAACGAATCTTGTTGTACAAATGTACCTTATAGGGGTGATTTATTTTAGGCATAATGCATTTTAGACTGTCAACTATGATCTTGACAATAACCTTAATTGTAGCACAAAATACTAGTAGATCAATAGTGGTTCATTCTGGTGTTGAATTATCTGTTTCAAGGATAAGGGTGATATAAGTATGGTTGATTTGTTTCAATAGTCATCTTGTTCGAAAGATCTTTTAAAACGGTTGGACCAAAAAACTCCAACAATACTCTAATCTTTTTGGTATAACTCGTATGTCATTCAATCTAGTCTTGAATATGTATCATTACCAACTGACATTCTTAACTTCCGCATAACTATCATCACATAATGCAGCAATAAACCTACTAGATGTAACAATCAGTTCATAACATAACCAATAACTCTATTTACAACGCATCACATAGTCATCAGTCAAAATCCCGTATCTTGAGGCGTAGTTATAAGTGTATAACAATACCAATTATCCTCTAGGTGTAACATCACTTGGTAATATAATCAATTACCTATTTTCAATATATTCCAAAATATCGGCCATATCTCTATCTGCCACAATCCAAACGTTACAAAATGCAAAAGATCACATCTCTCAACTTTCTAAACAATAAGCAAGTACTATATCTAATCTCTCAAGGTACAAACGTCAACACATGATTTAATTTAAAACATTTGCAAACACATATAGAGATATAGTATAATCCTAAATAAGTCATGTTCCCATTCAAAGATGAACATAACTGGACAATACGAAAACTAAGTCAGTGTGAGTTACCTCAAAAAGACAAATTTAATAGTCACCGATATCCTTTTTGAATTATTATCCAAGTAAACAAGTATCTAACTAAATGATACCAGACTATATGCAATCAATCCACGACATAATATATTCTCAACCTACAACAAACATCTACACAAATTCAATCAAAGAAGGGTTTTATAGGGCTCACATATCGAAAACTAAAATAAAAGTTGCATGCCGATTCTCTTCTTCTCCAAACGTTTTTCAAGGTGTACACGACTTAAGCAAATGAACTACACAAGTTTAGCCCGATTTACTAAAACTTGTGTCTTAAAATATAATTATAAATAATTGAGTAATTTTATGTAGTTATAAATTTATGTCATTTTCTACAATTATCTTTTTTGGACAATTTTTGCAATTCTAGAATTTTGGGCCATTATGAAATATAGAATATGAAATAATTTTTGTAATCAAACAAAATTATACCCGGTGATTGAGCTAACTCACCAAACTCGCTTGACTCAATAAGTCACTCGCTAACTCACTGGGTCGACTCGTCGAGTCGTAGATATGGACTCGACTCTTCTTCTTCGGGTTTCTCACATGTCACAACGACAACTATTTTCAAGTGACAATGTCGGTTGTTACTAGTTGCGGATGGCTAGTGTGGAGCCATAATCTTTTTTTCAAGTTGCCTAAAATCGTTATAAAAATATTCGTGTATATCCTTGTGCATATATATTATTTTTAATCAATGATAAAAATAGTTGCATTTATATTAAATTAAAACTAATTACAAATAAAATACCAATTTGAAATTACAAGAATTTAATTAAATAAAATTTGACATTAATATTAATTCATAAACAGGCTCACATGTAGCTATGTCTTCTAACCAATTGAGCTAACTTATGTACATATTTATTTTTCACCGATTTTATTTAATGTTTCTCAATTTATCCAGCGATCAAAACTAATTTACGAGAGTTCAATGGCAAGGCATTGGCCCCATCCCACCCCTAAATCTGCCTATGTGTGTGAATGATTGATAATCATCCATTTTAGCGTCTTTTTTTATCCTCATTTTTATCCATCTCTTGAGCATATAGTATAGTTTTTCATTGCATTTCGGTATATTTCTTTTCCTTTTGTGTTTTGAAAAACTACTCGTGCATTTGTTGTAGGCATTCTAGGCCAGCAAAAAAATAAAATTATTAACAAAACAATATCCTCAACACACTAAGGTTCTCGCTATGTTCAAGGAAGCCGAGGTCAAATTGAATTGATTGAGATCTAAGAGTGAAGCTACATGATGAGGGCTGGAGTGTGATCTCAGATCTCGCAAATGATTTACAAAACCTACTATAGTACAAGAAGTCAAGATCGAACACAGAGAAAATGATATTTTTCTTTTATGAATTAATTAAGAAAATAAATAACCGGAATGGCGTTAAAATTTATATTGTGCGGAATTGATGAGAAAGAATAGAATTCAAAAAACAATAAAGAGAACAAACACAAATTTATATACTAAGGGAACCCTATAATATAATATAATATAATATAATATATATATATATATATATATATATATATATATATATATATATATATATATATATATATATATATATATATATATATATGGGATTCTAGTTGATTTGGTAAGGGAGGAGTATATATATATATGAACAACTATAGGTTTAGACTTGAGCAAGTTTATACTTGGTAGGTTCAAACTTGACAGGTTTATACTTGACAAGTTTATACTTGAAAGATTTATACTTGAGCGACAAGTATAAGACTGAACCAAATAGAAAATGCCGAAGCAGAAATAATCTCAATTCAAGGCATATTCAACAAATTCCACATTGACTTGAATTCTCACAGTTTTACCAGATTACATTAGTCAATGCCCAAACTAATTACCCTCCTCACAACCATACCCGATGCATTAGTCAATGTCCCAAAAAGATGCATTAATCAATGCCTAGACCGGATGCATCAATCAATGCCCATACTAGATTCTCTCTCTATCCAGATGTGCCCCTTGGAGACTCAACGGTTTCTAACGTTTAGCAAGTCCAAACAATGTTTGAACTTGTTGTGAGGTACCGACTTGGTGAACATATTAACAAGATTATCAACAATCCCTAATTTTTTCACCTTGATTCTCTTCACAACTTGCAAATGTTCTTTTTTTGGTTGCCCCTTAAAACTGCTGACGACACTAACAACTTGTGCCAAATCTTGTCTTGTGCAGACCATAACATACATCAAACTCCCTATTGTACTAGCATAAGGGACTCGCGACATATACTCCTTCTCCTCATCCGACTGTGGTAAAAACAGAGTGGTAAGATTGATGTTAGTAGCACTAGGTGTATCGATCAATAGGCTTAACCGATGACATTCCGAACCTTGATAATACCTTTTCATTGTAGCCTTTCTGTGATAAGAAAATCTTCTTATGATCCCCGTCTCTAAGAATCTCCATTCTTAGAATTTTTCGAGTTGCTTATGGATCCTTCGTTTCATCTCCCGTTGCTGCAAACCATTGTACTGCTTCAGACCCATATACAACTTTTGTATAGGTGGATGGTTCATGAGTATCCACCTCTTCATCAACTTGTAGGACATAACCAACTATATCCTCAAAGCCGTACCTTTGAGGAGGTCTTACTCCAACTCTTCTTGAGTGTCCCTCAGCTAAGCTCTGGTGAATAACTCTTGATGGTTGATCTTCCTTTGCTAGAGTTTGCATCCCTCTTTTACCCATATGACCAAGTCCCATATTTCATAACTTAGTCATATCATCATTTTGGACCTTTGAAGATACAACAAAAACATACCCATAAACAGTACTACAGTAGAACCTTGAGGGAAATATAAAGTGCCCCTTTTGACACCTCTCAAAATAACATTAAAACCCTTACAGACATTCAGAACTCCACCTTCACCTTTGAATCAAAACCCCTTACTATCCAACATACTCAAGGATATCAAATTATTAGTAATAAGTGGAACATGTTTGACCTCGTTCAATGTACATAATCTTCCTTCACGTGTCCTGATTTTAATCGAGCCAATTCCAACCGCCTTGTAGACAAAATTTTTGGCCATTGAAATACCATCACTATCTACCTGCTTGTAAGTTTCGAACCACTCTTTGTTAGGACATATGTGGTAGGAAGCTCCGGAATCAAGAACCCACACATTAGCCTGATAAGTGTGTCCACTAGCAACCAAAACAATATCCTCATCTGATTTAAAATTATCTTCTACAACAGTTGCAGAATCAGAATCCTGCGGTTTCTTCTTCTTAGGACTTTCGTTCTTCCAATGTCCTTTCTCCTTACAGTAGTTGCAAACGTCACCGGGCTTAGGACCTTTTATCTTACTGTCATTCTTCCCTGATTTTTTTCTCTGTCCCTTTCCTCCGTTTGTATGTAGACAATATGTCTGACCATCACAACCAACACCACTTTCATTCATCTTGTGGCGTAGTTCCCTTGTATAAAGGGAAAACCTGACGTCTTCTAGAGTAATAGTATCTTTTCTAACAACAAATGACTTTACAAAGTTTTCATATGATGACAACAAGGATACTAACACAATCAAAGCAACATCCTCATCATGACAACAAGGATACTAACACAATCAAAGCAACATCCTCATCCTCAATCTTAACATCAATGTTACGCAAATCTAGAAGAATTGTGTTCAATTGATCTAAGTGCTCACGAAGTTGCATAACTTCCTACATTTGCATGCTGGACAAACGTTGCTTCAGAATCAACTTATTGGTGAGAGACTTCATCATGTAAAAACTCTCTAGCTTCAACCACAGTTTGGTTGTGGTATCTTGATCTGAAACCTCACATAAGACATCATCTACAAGACATAACATGATGGTCGAATGTGTCTTATCCTCCTTAGTGACCATCTCAACAACATCGTCCTTTTTTTTATCGGATTCCTTCATTGAAAACGGCCCCATAAGCCATGTTGTTTCATCAATGCCCACATCTTGATTTGCCACATACTGAAAATGTTCCTCCCTTTTTCTTCCATGCATCTCTTGGTTTTGGTCCTTTTTGTTCCTTGCTCTCACATTAGGTGCTTTACTTTGTTTTCTTCAAACACAACGGTTACTTTGTTAGCCACTTTAATTTATGCCCTCTCGATTCGCTAGTTTAATCTAGTGAATCTAATTACTTTTTTCTTTAAAAAATGATTAAATATGATTGTCCATACTTGTTTTTTTTTCTTCTTTTCTTGGGACGGACATTCTAGACGGTCAACCCAGATTTGTACATGTCTATACGTAGGAATGTCAATTTCACCCATACCCAATTGGTACTCTCGAACTAACTCAACCCTAAAAAAGAGTGAAAACCTGTTAAATTACGGGTGTAATAGATGCAAATGGTAGGACGGGCCGTGGTTCACCCATTCACCCAAACCATCACCCAACCCTTATTCAGAAGTAGTATTTTTAATAATATAATTTTACTAAGGAATCCGAAGTTGATTAAACAATTGTTAAATACATATTGATAAATATTGATGTAGTTGAATAAAAAAATATGTTTCTCTACTTTCAAAGTATTATTAATTTGAATTCAAAGAATGTATAATTAATGACAATTGAATCACCTATTTATCATATTTATGATAGCAATTCAAAATTGAGTATTTTTAGGTAGTAATTTATTATTGATTCATTAAAAAAATTTAACTTTTATGTTTAGAGCAAATGAACTTACTTTTGCGTTTGTAAGTTTTGATCTAAATTTTAATCGATTGGTATTTTAATCTAACGGGTCATCCAACAAATATATGATTGCCCGAGATACGAGTTTGGTTGAGTAGGATAATAGGTGGATGACGAATGGATGAATTTTAGGCTAAAACGAGTAATAAGGATAACTTATCTACACATATCACCTGACTCATAGTCAACTGTACCGGATTGAGTATGAATGTAACATCTTTCTAATACACGTGTGTAGCATTTAAATTAATGAAAAATACTATGTATATGTATCTTTTAGTGCATGCACTTGTCTTAATCGGGAAAGATATTGTCTTCCTTTGTAATGAGAATAGTATCTATACAAGATACTTAGCATGCACTCACCACTTCTTAAACCAAACTTGTCATCTTCGTCCAAGAGAGATTGAAAACTATAATGAAGGGTCCTTGCATCATCTTCGTCCTTGTTCTAGCTCTCTCATTCATGTCAGGTACGAACTACTCTTCCGTCCTCAATACTTACCATTTAAACTCTAAAATTTTGATTCATGATATTTGTCCTTAGGCGTTATTAATACGTACTCAAACTTTCTATAAATATAATTCTAACTACCTTTTTATTTATTTTTTGTATTTTCAATACACTATTTCATCTCTTCTCATATATAACTCTCTACATTTTATCATCGTTTTTATAAATTTTTAAAATTATAATACATCATTAAATATTATAATTTTTACTTTTAGATTTCTTAATATGTATTTTTTTAATCCTAACTACATATATCGTGAAAACCGAAGTGAGTAATAAGTTACGGAAATCTTAAACCTCATTCAATTCTAACGGCATATATACATGCTTTTGGTTGTGTGCTACTGTGCTTAATTACGTGCAGGTTATGAATGCATTGTGGCAAAACTCTGCTCAGAAGTTATATCATCTGGAGTTTGCGATGGTGATGGCTGCAACAAGACTTGTAAGCATCGTTACATAGTCCCTGCCAAAGGAGTATGCCATGGAACCGATTGCACTTGCTATTATCTTTGTTAAGTACACAACATAATATATAACAATATATATATATATATATATATATATATATATATATATATATATATATATATATATATATATATATATTCAATAATATTTCCCTTCTTCATTCTTATAGGTAAGCACATCCAGATTCCAAAATCAATATACGATTTACCTACTTTCTTTCTTTTAACACCGTCTTATTCGCTAGGATTGTTATACGGTACGAGTTATTTAGGCTCGTTTACTTTTATAAATGATCCGAATATTAAAGCCGTCCAATGAACTTTTGAGGCTCTGTGCTAAAATGTATGCTTAAGTTGTCTCATCCTCATACAAATCATGCTAGTGTATGCTTAAGTTGCCCAAAATTTCTTTTTTTATGTAAGCTTTCTAAATGTCTCTCACCCATATATCGAGACTTTTAACATTTCAAAACCAAGCGATGGAAACTAAAAAGTAGGTGATAAATATGTGATTAAGCCAAATACTACCATGCTTTCAAGTTACTGGGCTAGACTAAAAAATCAAGAGTTGAAGAACTGCAAATCAAGAGTCAGTAAAGGGCAGGCATGTGCCGAAGATTCTGAGGCAAAAGACCATGCTTCTAGTGCTAGTAAGGAGTGAACGGTGTCCAAAATCGATCAATTGAGGAGGAAGGTGACAACAAGGACATAGAGGATTTTTGAGAAGCCTACAATGATTGTTCTAAGGAGCTTTGAATGTTGTAGAGGATGACAGTCGGACTAAGTTTATGACAGAGGATTTTTGAAGAAGAGGAGGCCTGAGCATTTTAAAAGAGGATTAAAATCAAGAGAATGCATCTTGTTCGTTCATTTATTTGGATGGTTGAGATTCACTTATTAGGAAAAAATTAGAAAGATTATATTAGGAGATGATCTTAATTAGTCAATTTCACTCATATCTAATTGGTCTGGTACGCTAGAACTCAACCCATAAAAAAGAGTGAGTACAGGTGTAATAGATGCCCAAAGTAGGGTGAGTTCACCCATTCACCCAAACCATCACCGGACGCTTATTTAAAGGTAGTATTTTTAATATTTTACTAAGGAATTCGAAGTTGATTAAACAATTGTTAAATACGTATTGATAAAAAATGATGTAGTTGAATTTTTTTTATGTTAACTTGTTTTTCTACTTTCACAATACTATTAATTTTAATTGAAAGAACATATAACTAATGACAATTGAATCACTAATTTATGTTTAGAGCAAATGATCTTACTATAGGTTTGTAAATTGTGATCTAAATTTTAATTGACTGGTATTTTAATCTAACGGGTCATCCAACAAAATACGATTGTCTGAGGTACGAGCTTAGGTGAGTAGGATAGTAGGTTGATGACGGATGGATGAATTTTAGGCTAAAACGGGTGATAATGATAACTTATCCACACATCTATTACCTGACTCATCGTAACCGTACCGGATTGAGTATGAACCTAACGTCTCTCTAATACATGTGTCTAGCATTTAAATTAATGAAAAAGTCTAGGCATGCACTTGTATTAATCGGGAAAGATATTATCTTCCTTTGTAACGAGAATAGTATTTATACAAGATATTTGCATGCACTCACCATTTCCCAAGCCAAACTTGTCATCTTCGTCCAAGACATATTAACAACTAGAATGAAGGGTCCTTGCATCATCTTCGTCCTTGTTCTCGCTCTCTCATTCATGTCAGGTACGAACTAATAAGTTAAAGAAATCTTGAACGTCATTCAATTCTAACGGTATATATATTCATAGCTTTTGGGTGTGTGCTTCATTACATGCAGGTTATGAATGCATTGTGGCAAAATTTTGCTCAGAAATCATATCTGGAGTTTGCGATGGTGATGACTGCAACAAGACTTGTCAGCGTCGTTACATAGTCCCTGCCAAAGGAGTATGCCGTGGAACCGATTGCACTTGCTATTATCTTTGTTGAGTACACAACTAATTATAAGAAAATATATATCTTCAGTAACATGTCCCTTCTTGATTCTTATAGGTAAGGATATCAGTATTCCTAAATCAATATATATATATATATATATATATATATATATATATATATATATATATATATATATATATATATATATATATACCTACTTTTTTTCCCCCTCTCATATAACACCGCTTTATTTCTTTATACGATACGAGTTATTTGAGTTCGTTTACTTTTACAAACGAACTGAATATCAGGACCGTCCAATGAACTTTGGAGGGCCTATGCTAAAATTTAATTTACGATTCATTATTTATTGATCATCAAATTATTTATTCAACATTATTTATGTTTTTATGATACCACTAACCAATTTAGATAACATAAATATCAATTATAAAATTAAAAATAATTATAATAAAATTTTGAAATAATTGCTTAAAATGATGATAACATTAATTATTGAGAAAATAATAAATTATAAGTTAAAGTAAAAAAAGACAGAAAATAAAAAGTAAAAGAAAGGAGTGAAGTTTGAACCTTGTAGTGCAAGAGAGTTTTGCAAATAGAACACTACATAGCTACAATAGGACAAGTGAACTGTAATTTCTGTAATAATTAAAATTGCGAGACTCTATTCCAATGGGTCGTTTGAACACCCCATTGGACGGATATGCCGAATAAGAACATGTTTTTAAAATAAAAAATTGGCTTGGTCCGGCTTGTTTGGTTAAAATAACACTAGAAGGTTATAAATTAGCCGAGTTATTTGGGCTTGTCTCGGTCTTGTTCATTTTTTTGAACGAGCTGAATATGAAAATATTTTAAAATTTGACTTGACTCGTTTATAAATGAGTCAAACTTGAGAGCATTCCAATGTTGAGTCCATATAACAACCCTATTCTTCACGCGTCTTTTTTCTCATACTATTAGGTTGTCCTATTGATACGGGGATTAGCTGTGTGGTTGCCCTGATCTTTCGACACCAAGAGTCAAAGTGGATGAAGATGAAAAAACATGAAAATGGAGAAGAAAACGTGTGATGATCCGAGGATGGTAATGGATCGGTAGTTGGATAGATCTGGTCGAACTTTTGAAGCAACCTGGAGCACACTAAGGAAACTAAGGCCCTAGCACACAACCAAGAATGATAGAAGAACCCTTCCGCTATAATCTCACACAAAGGGGAAGACGATATTCCCAAAGCACGAGAAGTTGTCTGAAGTTGATTGAGAGCACCAACTTTCCAATTCAAGTGACACAACTCAAAACAGTCCAAGCTGCTTGGCGAACGAGAATCCACTCGCTCAGTTGAATAGGATTCCACCTATTCGTTCTCGATTCCACAAGAGAGAAAATACTTGAAAAGTATCGGTGTTTTTATTAATTTATGAGGTGAGTAAAGAGTTCAACCAAGAATGCCTTATATAGGCAGATGGGCATCCTCCTAGCAAACTAGGGTTTCTAAAGAGATAAGATCAAACTATGTGTCGTTGATCTTCTCCTAAAAGCTCAAGTAAAATAAAAGATAAGTTCAAACTAAGGGCTGAAATCTAACATAAAAAGCCCATGAAACAAAACAAGCTCATAATTAAAAGAGTCTAAATATGAGCTGAAATAATAGATCTAATTAAGGTCTAATTTAACTAGTAAAATATGACCAACTAGATAGGGAAAAATGTCCAACTCTTCCATCAACACGCAACCTTCATAGGCAAGCCATTCGAGCTATTCTCCTTGCCCATGCATACGTGCTCATGCATGCACGTGTATGGCTGCTTCTCTCCCACGTGAATCTCGGCCATATGCAAGCCAATCTCATCCAATTCCTTCTCTTCCCGTACGCTGATCTCTGCGGCCATATCCATGCATATCTCGGCCATTGGTGTCTCTTCCCGAACGTGATTATGCATGGCCATGCATAACTTCTTCTTTGTGCTTCATACGTGATCTTGACTTCAATGGCTATCTCTCATGCATATGTTCTCCATGTCACCTCCCATCTCCCATCAATGGTCTTCAATGTATCTCCGAAAATGGTCTTCACATCACTTCTAGGAATAATCTCTCTTCTTTTTTTTCTTTTTTTTTTTTTATCTCTTATAGAAATAGACTTCATTCCATTTCTGGACATGACTTTCATTCCTCTCCTAGAAATGTGTTTAATCCGTCCTCTCCTCCTCCTTAGAGTGATAAACAATCCATGCCTCCTATCTTTAATGATCATGATCTCCAATCAGGCTAGGTCCTAAGATGCTCCTGCATCACCTATGCTCTTTGAAAATTAAACAACCAATTTTGACATAATTCGAAATGAGGACATCCATATATTGATAAAAATTAAAATGTTGTAATGGATAAACCTCCTCGCATAAAGGTAAGTAGTTCTTAATATGGTTGTTTGGACCGGACCGAAAATCAACCGTTGGACGGACTTGAACCAAATATTCAAGTCTAATCCACGTCTAGACCGGGTTGGTATGTCGTAAATTTTAAGGGACCAGTTTTGGATCCTAAATAGTCCAGAATAAGTATTAAAAAACTTGTTCAAACCGTCCAAGACTAGTCTACACCGGACTTGGACTGTCTTGGACCAGACCTGTATATACGGTTAAGGTTCGATCCTAGTTGTTGATGTAGATAAGTTAAAACTTTGAATTCATAATATTCAATATTGTTTGTGATGTCTTAATATGAGTTGAAAAAGTTTTCATTTTTAAGATTGTGTTGGTAATATTTTTTTTTTTTTTTTTGACTACAATGGTAAGGAATTAGGTAAGGTCACCATCTATTGGTGGACCATCCTATAAAATCCTTGTGGATGAGAACTTCAACTTCATTTGGATCCCTTCTTCAGTTACAGGGCAATCTTGGCCTAGAGTTTCGAGTCTATCTGAAGCGCCGTTGACTTCCCTGAAAATAATTTTGATTTGTAGCTGCACGAAATCAGACAAAATGAGAGATATGTCTGAGCACATAAGATCGATTTCCAATAGAGGTTTCCATATATTCTTGATTAAGTTGATAATTTTTTTTTTATTTCCGTTTCTCTTGCTTTAAGTAGGTAATTTCTTAGGGCGATTGGTTCTACAATCAAGACAGATGTGTGTCCACACTATCCATGGTCATAGGCTATAATCGATGCATTATGGTCTCTTATGATTAATCCAAGTGCACACTAGTTATCACTTCATTTCGATCCATTGAAATTGAGTTTCATGTTTCCTAACAATGGTGTGGACTAATGTATTTTCCTTGTTTTTCTTTGTTGTGACTTTGGTTTTATTTTAGCATTGTTTATTGGAGTTGGTTTTATTCTATTCCTGATTTTGAGTTTCTACTAGTTGGGTGATATCGGTTACTGAAATTTATTGATGATACTCTTGTTTCGCATAAACCACACGCTCCACCACGTAACAGTTAGTCTTATCATTGTGATGTCATCAAATTTTCCTTGAATCATGGACAATATTTCCGGAAGCTTTCGTTGCGATGTATCTAAGTTTCTTACAAAATCTTGTGTTTGGTATCAAATATATTCCTGATTGTGTACATACATTTTAGAAATATGTGTTTTGCACTCTCATACGGGTGTTGTCATAGTACACATTTCATAGGTACATGAACCTTTTGCTTTTCAAGGCTTTTCTTTGTTGAAAGACTATCTATAGGCAATTTCCAAGTGAATTTTTTTTAATTTTTGGCATAATGTCTAGGTTTCAAATCCAAGTATTGTCAAACTGCGTAGTTCCTTTTGACTTGTTCACGATCTGAATTGCTGTTTTCGTGGAAAAACATCCGACTTTACTCGATGAGCAATATAGTCTATCTCGCATCTTGCAAATAGGTATTGGGTAATGTTTTTCACTTGATTAGCTTATATATGGACAAATTGTACTTTAACTCGTGATGGGATTTTTTCCTAAATAAAAAAAAAAGTATTCTAAAACTAGGGACGAAACAAAAATATTAATGAGAAGCCGTTCATGTTAGGGATAGACTTGTAGTTTAAAAATACGGGTTATATAAAGAAGTTGTGTTTAAATCTACTATTTTATTTTGAAAATAAAGAAATATCAATTAAATTTAATAAAATACAATTATAAAAAGTATTAAAACTAGAAAGTACAAAAAATGAAAGATATAGGAGATCTTGACTGGTATTACTTGACCCATATAGTGGAAAAAGGTAGAAGTGTTTAAATCTACTATTTTATTCTGTGCTTGAGTCGAGACTCGAGACTCGAGACTCGATACTGTTCCAGGAATAAAAATGCTTGGTGGTGTCTCATTGCAATGAGAACTAGAAAGCTGTCATTCTTCAAGATCTAGACCGCAATATATTTCATTTCTTCATTTCCGATTCTTTACATTTGGCGGGACTTTCCGATTCTGATCTGTTCTTCCACCCTTGTTTCGATTCGAAGAATCACGCTCCCGTCATTGATTTTCGGCCATACAAAAGGTTATGATTATTTCCCCCCTTTCTCTCTCCGTGCATGTCTTTCTGATTTTCCCTTATCTGTTGATCTGTGATGTTGCAATTTCTCTTTCTTTCCTTTTGTTTTGTAAGTTGGGCCATTTTTTAGGTATCCCACAAACTGTTTATGTTGAATTTCTCACGGTGAATGAACGGCATCTCCTATTGACTTGGGAATGGAAGTGCCCTATCGAGAATTTCAACTTCAATTGATTGATTGTTTCTGTAATCCTGTGTTTGCATCGGTTCTATGTATAATTATAGCTTTTGTTGAAACATGGTAATGCTTAATCATGTATTAGGTGTTAACCCTTATTTTCCTGAACATGAACTGTACATCACCCTCGTAGTTATCTTTCCCCCAAAAGAAAATCGAAAATCATTGAAATATCTGAAACCAATTACGGCCATATCGAACCATGAGGTATTGTAGGAAACAATAAATATTCGATGACATTGAAATTGGCTTGTGAGGGTAAAATTGCTTGCAAGGCTGCAAGTCAATTGTGGTGCATCCTCAATCACTTCATTGTTTAGTACCTTCATAATGTTAATATTTTGTGTGTAGAATTTTTACTTATTCATAGTTTATTTTAGCTCCTTATTGTTGCTTCTTGTCTTGTTAAATTATAACTTACAGAAGGCAGTTGTACTTATGGAAGCCTTTTTGAAGCCCAAAGTGCCAGGTTTTGCCTACTTGGAAAGCTCTCTTCTTGGTTCTCTAAAGCACGGTAAAACCACGGTCTATCAAATGAAGTATAAAACCCGTGTTTAGGAATTAAGTACTACAGAAGCCTGATAATTTAAACAGTGGTGATAACTTAATTGGTAGGATGTTGTAATGTGCTAATACGGACTGCATATTGAAGGTTACTTCCTGTAATTGTGGTAAGTTTGAACATTCTTGTTTTTTTTTTCCAAATTAGTACTGCTAATTGTTTGTTCATTTTTTTTTTTGCTGATAGTTTGGAAGGTCTAGATATTATTTGTAACCCTTATGACATTTCTGTATAGAGTTTGATCCTCTTTATGATATGCACTAGTTCAGGTGACTGCAATTATTTTCTTGCTTACTGAGATTAAAAATATGTGAACTAGGATATTTCTCCCATATAGGTTTTACCATAAGCCCCCAGGAATTTTATAATATCTGGTTCATTTACCGTAACACATTTTCTTGTTTACGCAATAGTTAACCCACAATCAAATTGTCTGGACAAGTATATCCCTGCTACTGATTTGGAATGCTCATTATCACATGTAATGTCACCAACACGATTTGTTAGAAGATCAAAATCCTTGAATAAGAAGATGAAACTGAAAGCTATCGTTCTTGTAGGATTATAAAATTATTACATGTATATCCCTGCTACTGATTTGGAATGCTCATTAGCTTTTCATTCGAAAAATGGTTTGTTATGTTTGAGTGTGAGATTAGTGTAGTACTTACACATGACTGTAAAATAATTTTATACAGAGTTTGGACTTTCATTCTTGATGAGCATATCACTGCACCAATCATGAACATCTCTGGTGCAAAATCTTATGAGGCAGGCAATTGTTATTCAGGTGATGACTTGCCTGACTGGTTTCTTCTTGAAATCTTGTTACGACTTCCGGTTAGGTCCATTTTCAGGTTCAAATGTGTCAACAAACAATGGAACACCCTAATCAAAGATCCTTCATTTGCTCACTCATATGCTGCATGTACTGCTAAGAATGATATGCAAAACTCCTTGAACTGGACCCTCCTTTTCTGTTACATGAACAACTACTGTGGAAAAATACCTCCAGATTATCTTGGCCTTGATGCAGCATTCAGGCTTTGCAACTCTGAATATTTAGAGCTACTGATTTCTGCCCAATTTCGGTATCTCAATCCAAGATCCCTCGACAGTATCAGACTTCTTGCATGTGACAATGGTTTGTTGCTGTGTTGCATAAGTCAAAACTGGCAAGAATTCTATTTCGTATGTAACCCTTTGACTATACACTGGGTTTCACTCCCGAGACGCCCACAACTTCATAAATGGGTAAGCATCGGCTTTGTGGTTGACCCAGAAGATGGCTCTTTCCAAATGGTAAGAATAGCGGAATTTAGTAGCTCGTCAAATATTCTTGACTTAGAAATATACTCTTCTAAAGTCGGAAAATGGATTGAAAAGAAAGTGACTTGTTCTAGCCCTGTTTGCCTGTTCATCACGCACCGTCAAGCTGTAGCTTACAAAGGTATTCTCCATTGGAGAGAGTACAATAACCGAATCATTGCTTACAACCCGAAAAGTGAAAACGATCAATGTCGTTTGATCGACATGCCTAGGGAGCGAGTTAGAGATGGTCAAGGAGTTCTTAGAGTTATCAAAGAAGGTTTGTTTTATTTTGAGATCTGTACTCGATTTCATACTCTTGGTATAGATTTATGGGAGCTGAAAGACTATGAGATTGGAGAATGGTGTTTGTTGTACAGGATATCGGTCAATGACATCAACTCGGTTGATCCTCGAGTGCTGAGGACATTAAGGTCTGGTAGGTATACTCTGCATCCGTTGGCGTTGCACCCTTTTGATTCGGATATCGTTTACTTAACGTGTGGAGATCGTTTGGCTTCTTGTAATTTACGTACGCAAATGCTGGAAATTAAGCAGAATGATCGACTTCCGTTGAGTTGCCTTGACTCGTGGACGGTTGTTCCGTTCGTGTTGCCTGTGTGGCCAACTCCAGTTCCTCGGCCACATTGGCATGGCTAGTCTCGGACTCTCTGTAGAAGACATAGCCTTTGCTATAAAGTGAATCGATATGATGATGTTAATTCAGCTTTAGGTGAGTTGGAGGTGTGGGTGTATGATAGCTTGACGGTTTTGTTAGTTGCATTGTTTTGGACATAGAAAATAAGGGCAGAGGAAATGAATTCTGTCATTTCTCTCTTTGATATAAAAATTGGGATTCATAGTTTCTGGTGATATCCTATCTGGAGTGAAAAATTTTGGTAGGGTGATTAATCATTTTCAGTTATGAAATTAAAAATTAGTTTTTAGGTTTTTTTACCTTGTTATAAAAGTAAAAAAGGATAAATAAATAATTTTTTCTGAATTTTTTTTCCTGAATTTTTTCAAATTGAATTGTATATTGTATATTGTCAATTGGAATTTATTTGATTTTCATCGATGAATCGTCATTAACGATATCATCATCAATTATACTACCATTAATTATATTGTCACTAATTACATAATGCTCTAAGTGTCTTAACTGTGTCTTTGATTTTGTTGTCATTGACTATATTGTCCCCCACTACTATTATGTCATGTTGTCAACAATTGTGTTGTCCCTATGTATTGTAACCAACACATGTACTTTCATTAAGTGTATTGTTATGGTTGTACTGTCACCAACTGTGTCACTAATTGTCATTACCAGAAAACGCGATTGTAGCCGCGTACAATATTGGTAATAGCCACAAACCTACCCATGAATCTCCTTACCCTCGCCATTAGCCACAAAATTACCCTCGAAGTTGCTATAGAGGCCGTGACTAAATTGGTTGACAAAAGTTATCCTCGAAACTCATCTTCGCGGCTAATTTAGCCACGAATATAGATTTTAGGGTAAAAGTTGAGGTTGTTAGACACAAAAAATATGTGGATGTCATCAAGGCTATTACCCAAAATTAGATTTGAGGCTAAATTCGAGGTCTTTACCACAAATAAATTCATAGTTATATTCGCGGGTAAGACTTACAGCTAGGGCTGGGCACAAATCCTGCAAATCCCGGGCCCGTCCCGGTCCCGTCCCGATCCCGTCCCAATCCCGGTGGTTTTTCATCTAAAAATTTCAAGTCCCGTCCCGTCCTGTCCCGCCAAAAATATTGCGGGACGGGATATGGGCCTTACCTTCCTCGTCCCGCAAGGCCCGTCCCGTCCCGCATATATTAAAATTTAAATATAAATGAAATAATTGAATATATAAATCTAAGGAGTAGTGATCATTATATAATTTTGTTATTATAAATTAACAATTGTTTAAATTCATCTACAAATTGCAAAGGAAAATTGAACTTAATTGCGACATTGTTTAAGGAGTAGTGATAATTATGTAGTTTTGTTCTTATATTTTATTTTTGATGTTTGGACTTGACAAGTTAATTATGTTTTGTAAACCTTGTTGCCGACATTCTATTTTGATGTCTTTCATTTTAAGGATATCAACGAATATTTGCTTTCGTAAATTATTAACTTTAAACCGAAAAAGATGAAAATAAATTATATATATCATGCGGGATTAGTCCCGTCCCATCCCGTCCCGTCCCGGTCCCAACCGGGATAGGGCCCGGTGGTTTTTAGTAAAAAAACTCAAGGCCCGTCCCGGTCCCGTCCCATATATAATGGTCGGGATGGAACGTGGGATGACCTTAATCCATCCCGTCCCGTCCCATGCCCAGTCCTAGTTACGACCGTTGTCTGCAGGTAAACTTGGGGTCTTCCTTCACCCACAAAATATTTTGTGGCTAAATGCGAAGCTTCTACCCACGAAAGAAATGGTTGTTAGCCTCCAAAACGTTTGTCGCTAAATTTGTGTCTATTGGCATCATAACAATTTTATTCGAAAATTCGAGGTTATTAGATTTTAATATTTATGTGGCTAAGCTAATGATTGTAGTTTTTTTGAAGCTGAATTAATGGTAACATCGTTAAATGATTTATATTTAATATTACATCCTAAAATTACAATATAACTAGATAGTAAAAAAAATTCATGTTACACACGACGCTTAAGATTTTGCTTTCTCGTTTTGTGTTGTTAGTAGTATTTGACTATATTAGAACTTCTTATATAATTAACTAAGATTGTATACGATCATATTGTTTTACAAAGTTTATGTCAAATATATGTTTTTTATAATATAGGATTTTCTTAGAAAATATTAAAGGATGGGATTTTAAGCCATTTATTGTTAACTTTTGAAGAATCTAAGAAGAATATATTTGTAGTGATGTATATCATAGAATTATGGCTATTTTGTATTTTAAAAATTAATTAGATCGCTGAAATTTATGTCAAAATATGGTTCAATTAAATGTGACAGTAATATATCTAATAAAAATTGTGAAATTTATGTATAAGCGAAACTGACTACGAAACCTTTTTCTTTTGTTGAAAAATGAAGTTTTGGGACTTGTTCATTCCGACATTTGTAAATTAAATGACGTTTTAACAAGAAGAGGAAATAAGTATTTCATAACTTTTACAAATGATAAGTCAAGATATACTTATGTTTATTAAATGAATACCAAAGATGAAACATTTTCTAAATTCAAAATTTATAAGGTTGTTGTTGAAAACCAAAAAGACGAGAAAATAAAAATCCTAAGATCTGACGGAGGAGGAGAATACTTCTCTAATGATTCTTCTGAATTTTGTGAAATGAACAAAATAGTTCATCAAAGAACAACCCCATATACACCACAACATAATGCGTTGGCTAAAAGAAAGAATATAACATTAACTGACATGGTAAATTCCATGATTTTAAATTATAAATTACCCGGTTGCTTATTATCCTCTCGGGGTTAAGAGTAATCAAAGCTCACGTAGTTCTCTTACCTTGACTTACCTTTTTCGGACTTCCGAGTTTTGTTTTTACCCCGCTTACCTTTTGGGCTCAGGCTCGGAAGTAGTGCCGCTATCTTCGGAGTTGGTATCCGATTTGGAGTCATATACCGGGGCATTATGTTGTGTTCCGCTTCGCTGCCCTTATCCAATCTTGAATACAAACTTGCATCTCCAACTTATCGGGCTTCAATTGAGTTCTTTTGTAAACGAGTATGTTCCTACTTGGCTAAATGCTTGCTCCACCACAACCGTTGATGCGGGCACGGCCATGAGTTGTTGTACAACTCCCACTAATGTTGGATATTTGTGGGCTAGTTTCTTCCACCAATTCAAAATATCAAAAGTATCACCATCAAAACTAAAACATGTGTTTAGACAATCTTGATACTCTGCATTTGAGGATGAATGTCTAGGTGTTTTTGTTCTTTTGGCTAAAAATTTTGTCCTTTTGAAAGAAAAGAAGATGAAGAAGAAGAGGGAGAAGGAGTAGGTGCGGTAGAAGAAGAGCTAGCACTTGATTCAAATTTATTAAGTAAAATTTCAATTTCGTTACTAATATTTGCATTACGGTAGAAAAAGTAATGTTTTCTTCTACCAAGTCTAAACACAAACAATCATAATAAGCAAGCTTCCAATTTCGTTACTAATGTTTTGTCCCCGTGATATCCCTAGCTTCTTTGGACAATAGTTGCATGCAACTTGACAATACTCGTTCACCGGCTCCCCCTTCTTGTAATGCTTCATAAAAATTTCAGATGTAAGCATTTTTCGGTGGGGCAAACGCCGTCGTTGTGGCATTTCGGTATTTTCGGGATCGTTAGGCATTTGTGTATCACTTTCTTGGGTGCTAGGAAAGAACTGAGAAGAGGGGAAGTCGTCACTTGGGTTTGCAATTAGGAGAATACAAGATAGATGTATTCGAGAAAGATGAGAGGAGAGTTGAAAAATATGAGATGTAGATGGTGTGAGATTTAAAGGAAGAGGAGTTGGGTATTTATAGGAAATTAGGAATGGGTATTGGGGTTGGGTAGTGTAAGATTGTTTTAAAGAAAAAAAATCACTTCCAACGGCCTAATAGTTGTTGGAGTGGGGCCCACCAACGACTATAAGGTTGTTGCGCTCAGCGCCTAAACAGGACGCTTTTTTTTTTTTTAAAAAAAAAGTACAAACCGGCGATTTGGTTCGGTTCAAATCGCCGGTTTAGGATATTTTTACCAAACCTAAACTGTAACCCCCGAAACCTAAACCTCCGGTTTAGGCCGGTTGAAAAACGACGGTTCGACGATTATGCTCAAAACGAATCCATGTCTATTTCAAATGAGATTGCTTAACACAAGTCCACAACCTACAGGGAACACACTTACCTCAATGAAACACATAATATTTTATTTTCATTATTTTTAGCAATAATTTATTAATTATTATTATTTATAAAAAAATCAATTATTATCTTTCTAACAAAGTTAATTTGAAGCAAACAAATTATCCTACCTCTAATGTTTATGTTTACGATCTATAAATTCTACTTTTCCTGTTTAATCGAAACAATATTTAGGCGTATTTATAATGAGATAATTCATTGAATAAAAGGAAAAAAAAAAACACAATGTATAATATATGCATGTACTAATGTATATATTTATCCCCTTATCAATGTTAATAGAATATTTATCTTATTGACCAATTTTAATTACGATCCGAATATCCGGTCACACTCCCCAACCATCTATAATAGTTGTCTAATATTGTTTTTTTGTAAATATTTTCTTTCTTTTTTTTTTTTTAATAACAAAAAGCATTACAAGTCCACTTCCCTTATAGCGTCTTCCCCGGATCCAAACACAGGTGCACAGAAGAGGGACGAGTACCTCAACGCTTACGTTAGCTTCATTTTTAAATCAAAACAAAATTAAATAATTCAACTTCTCACGTCTATTCTCTTCCTTCTCCCCATTTCAACTTTCAACCATCATACTTTTTTTTATTTATTACGAAATCTGTCATTCCCCCCTCAATCTTCGTTTCTCTCTTTCAAAACGCAAATTTCCATAGATTGAGAGAGATTGCTCATGGCTGCAAATCGAATCTCAGCTCCAGGTAAACCCCCACATTCTCGATTTTCTTGCGCTTCCTTTCAATTGACTAAATTATTCTACGAATTCCAACATAAAATATTTGTGTCTTCGATTATGCGGATCTTGTTATTTGCGGATTTCTGGTTCCGATTAGCTCGCTATCACGGTTTCTGTTTGTGTCTTTATGTCAACGTCTTGTTCGATTTGATTGCACCCTTCTAAACATGCTTACCGAAATGATTATCCGCGTTGTGCGATTTCAGCACTCCGTATTATACAATGAAACAGTGAAATTCGTGGTTCCTTCTTTTGATTTTCTCTGCAATTGGTAGGAAATGCTGGATGTAATCATAGCTGTTGTGGAATCAAATTGATTATATCGGCGTAAAGGTTGTTTCTTGGAGAGAGACGAGCAGGAGAGGGGGGAGTATATAGAGAAAAATCATGCCAGGGAGCAACTCAGCCGAGAGCGATCATGAGGATGAAACGGGACCGAGAGAGTTCCGTGCCAATGGCCAAAGCATGAAAACAGCTGAGGTTGAAGCGAAACTCGATCGAGGTAATATTGATGAAGCTGAGTCCTCATTGCGGGAGGGATTATCCCTCAATTTTGAGGTAAACCACTTTGCTCATTCTACTATTTCGATTATAAAATTCCAATGGATTGTAGCTTCCTCTTTTCACTGTAGTTACAATATCTGCAGAAATGCAGTTGAATATTCTATCTTTAATCTATAATTTAGGGCTGTTTGAGAAGGAATTGAAATGATTAGTGCTATAACTAAACTGGTTCATTGATAAGAAATTAAAATAATTGAACCTCCTTCTTCCCTATAAGCTAAAGCTATATTTGTGAAGCGAATTCAACGAATACTTTCATAGATCGGCAGCACAAGTCCAGTAGTAATAGCCTCATAAAGACTTACACCTATGTTTATAATCCCTACATTTAAAAATATTATTTAATCTAGCCTTTGAGTTTTGTATAAATATTTGTCATTTTTAGACTTTTTGGCATCTACTTTACTGGTTTGCTCTTAAATTTATTTAATAGGTTGGTAGTATTAGTTACCAATCCATTGAAAAATGTGGAAAAATAAGTGAGGCTATATTGACATGTTTGATAGCCTTCTTAACAAGTGTGAAAATTGCTGAAATGACAAACATTGCCAATCGGAGGGAGTATGATATAGTAGCTAATGTTTTGAAGAGTCTTCATTGTTAAGCATAGGAGTAGGTTGATAAGTTTATTTATGAGCACAGTCAAAGACTACCAGATCTGAATCTAACCTTATAAGCTTTTCATGGGATTAATGGATGAGTTCAGGTGAATGTAACTGGATTGGGCTTTGTGTATCTGATTAAGAGATTGGAACTAATTCTCTATGCATCTACCATCTAAATTAGTTGGACTATGTATCGGTGAGTCGGTGACAGACCACCAAAGGTGAATAAAAACAAACCATGTTTTCCTCGGAATTCACGAATGATGTCAATTATCTCTTCAAATTTGAGTTCACATAGCTCGTGAGCTTCCCTTTCTCTTCAAATTCATGCAAGCAGAGTTTGTATATTATGACTAACTGTTTCTCAAGTGAACTAAAATTGTAGAAGGAATGCTATTTCTACCTTTGAATATGGATGTGGGTGTTGTAGGTACCTTCGTTAGCATAGAGCCCATTTTTTGTATACTCTAATATATCATTGTGAGGGCTGCACTGGCCTATATGACAAGGCTGTCTGCCCTTATATATGGTAAGCTAAAGTTGTGATGAATTGATGATTTCTGTTTGTGAATTGCAATTACATCATTTGGCTGCGTGTCTGTTCAGAAAATCCGGTAATTGATGAAAGTAGGAAAAACTATGAGTTATTTGTGGCCACATACTGAATGAAGAGGAGGATTTGAGAGGTTAATATATTTTTTTCTTATCAATTATCGTTAAGTTGAAGCAGTTAACATTTTCTACAGGAAGCAAGAGCATTATTGGGAAGATTAGAGTACCAAAGAGGCAATGTAGAAGGTGCTCTTCGCGTATTTGATGGCATTGATCTTCAGGCTGCTATACAAAGGTTGCAACCTTCTCTTTCTGACAAGTCCCAAGCTAAAAAGCGTAAAGAATCTGAGCACTCTGTCTCCCAGCATGCTGCTAGCCTGGTTCTTGAAGCCATATATTTGAAAGCAAAATCACTTCAGAAACTCGAGAGATTTACTGGTATGGAACTTATAAATACAGATGGCTTTCGTCACTTATGCTCTTCTTTTCTAGTGAGTAATTTTCTTGTTTCTCTACAGATGCTGCTACTGAATGTAAAAGTGTCCTTGATGCTGTTGAAAGTGTATTCCAGCAGGGCATAGTCGATGTACAAGTTGATACTAGGTTGCAAGATACAGTTAGCCGAGCTGTTGAACTGCTTCCGGAACTGTGGAAGCAGGGTGGGTGCCATGATGAAGCTATCAACGCTTATAGACGTGCTTTGCTCAGTCAATGGAACCTTGATAATGATTGTTGTGCAAGGATTCAAAAAAGATTTGCAGTGTTTCTTTTGTATAGTGGAGTGGAGGCGGGTCCACCAAGCTTATCAGTTCAAGTGGAGGGATCATTTATACCAAAAAACAATTTGGAAGAGGCAATTCTACTTCTGATGATTCTGCTACGGAAGTTTAATCTTGGCAAGACTAAGTGGGACCCATCAGTTGTGGAGCACCTAACATTTGCATTATCCCTCTGCAATCAGACTTATCTATTAGCAAGGCAACTTGAAGAACTGATGCCTGGAACTTATCATCGTGTTGACCGTTGGAATGCTTTGGCACTTTGCCACAGTGCTGCAGGGAAAAATAATGAATCCTTGAATTTATTGCGAAAGTCATTACAGAAGGTTGAAAGACCAAATAGCCTTATGCCACTGTTATTGGCTGCAAATATTTGTAGTGAGGATCCTTTAAATGCAGCTGAAGGTGCAGAATATGCACAGCGGGCAGTCACAAATGCCAAGGGAACAGACGAACATCTAAAAGGTGTAGCTTGTCGTATGTTAGGGCTTTGCTTTGGCAAGCAAGCGAAAAACTCTTCATCAGACTATGAGAGATCTCATTTACACACACAAGCATTGAAGTCTTTGGAGGATGCTATTACTTTTGAACCCAATAATCCTGATGTGCTTTATGATCTGGGGGTTCAATATGCAGAGCAGCGGAACCTAAACACTGCTTTGCGTTATGTGAAAAAGTTTATTGATGCAACTGGTGGATCTATATTGAAAGGCTGGAGACTTCTTGCTTTGATATTGTCAGCACAGAAACGATTTTCAGAAGCTCAGGTGGTCATTGATGCTGCTCTAGATGAGACAGCAAAATGGGAGCAGAGGCCACTCCTCAGGGTGAAAGCAAAGCTAAAAATTTTTCAGTCGTTGCCAACAGATGCCATAGAAACATATCGGTATCTCTTAGCTTTGGTTCAAGCTCAAAGGAAAGCATTTGGGCCACCAAAAAGCATTCAGCAGGTTTGAAATTTCTGTTTTCTGTCTAGTTTTCTGTTGCTGGAACTTTTTTGTGTAAGAGATCCAATCAAATTTAAGAAAATAACAGAAAAGGTACAAAGGGAAAGATTTTGTTTCAGAAATTGCAGCATACAATATTTTTTTTTAAAAGCACATACAATGTTTTTATTTTAACATAAATATATATGATATGATCGAGCATTGAAGCAGATTCCTTTATTTGTTTCCAGAGGATTCAAATAACTGTTTGGGACTTTGGGTGTGCTTGCCTATGTTGATGCTTGATTAGGTAGCAAGATTTATACTGGTCAAAGTTCTATTCATATAGAATTACCTTGCACAGAAGACATCCTAGGAACAACATCTTTTCCAGTGGTAATAAACTAAATCTGAAAAACGAACTTCCTAAAATAGCAACAAGATCAATATATAAATGTGAACAAATTTATTTACCTTGTTTAAACTTCCCTTCAGTATGTATCAATTTAGTGATGGCGAATTTTTAAAACCATTCCTTAATTTACATGCTGCAGTTGCTTTTCACCAAGTATTTGGAACATCTCTATTGATCACATTATTGCCCCATTAAACTTTGATACAGGCTGATGAGGATAAAATGAGTGAATTTGAAGTTTGGCATGGTCTTGCAAATTTATATTCTACCATCTCACACTGGAAGGATGTTGAGGTATGCTTGGAAAAAGCTGGGGCACTGAAACAATACTCTCCAGAGATGCTGCACGATGAAGGCAAGTATTTGAATTAGCAAACACTAGAAGAACAGTCTGTTATAATAGTAAATGACTGATTGTTCTTATGAAATAAAAGAAAATCTAATTTAGTGTATGATTGATTGTTCTTATGAAATTGTTTGTTTATCCTTTAAAATAGCTTTAGATGGTTCTTGCAGGTATGATGCATGAAGGGAAAGGACAGATAAAAGACGCCATGGCATCTTACTACAATGCTCTTTTGCTAAGTCCAACGTACGTACCCTGCAAGATACGATTGGGTGCGTTGTTGCCAAAACTAAGCGAAAGGACACTGCCCGTGGCAAGGAGCTTGCTTGCAGACGCACTAAGGATGGAACCCACGAACCGAAAGGCATGGTATTACCTTGGAATGGTACACAAGGAAGACGGGAGGATGTCTGATGCCACGGAATGCTTTCAGGCTGCTGCCATTCTTGAAGAATCTGACCCTCTTGAAAGTTTCAGCTCCTTACCATAGCTATCATCTGTGAATTTTCAGGTAACAGCTTGACGGATTTTCCTTTTGGGGTCCTTACTTGACCCATATAGTGGAAAAAGGTAGAAGTGTTGGAGCTTTTCACATAGTCACAGATGGATAAAGAAAGAAAGACATAGAAGGGAAGGGATAGAAGGAGATGGGGATTCAGTTTGGCCCTTGAAGCTTGAGGGCAATGAGAATGGTAAAGAGAGTGTTAAGTTAAAAACCTGCTAATGCTGTCTTCAGCCCCTCCTTTTTTTGGTAAGGATGTTGTAAATATACCTTCCATTCAAATTGAGTTCAATTCAAAAGTATGGTTTTGCCTATTAACTCCTATTTAACCCGTCACTGTAACAATTTTATTTTCACCCCCGTTTGGTTGCAACTCCGGAAACGGAAACGGAAACGGATTGGAAATGAACGTAGTCCATACTTGTACCTTATTCATGGAATCATTCCATGTGGTTTCATACAAAATGCACTTGCTTTCCCCCATTTTGTTACCTTATAGGTTATCAAAACTAATCAATTTCTACTCCAATTACTTCAAACCATAAAGAATGATTCCCAAAAATTTCATGAACATAGAAATGCGTATGGACTAGATACGTTTCCATTCCGTTTTCGTTTTCGGAGTTCAAACCAAACAGACCCTTTTGGTTCAGGTTACAACTTCTACAACAGTAAAAAAAATTCACTTGCTTTTCATCCCTATTTAAGGGATGATCAATCTTTTTGGAAGACCCTTCTAAACTTTTATATAAGGTTTACCAGCTTATTACGTGTGTTGTGCGCAATATTTGTTTAAAAATTGAATTAAATAGTTGTATATTGATACTACAGTATTTAATAGGCAAAATGGTGATAAATAGCACCAACTTTAGGAGTGGTTGCGTTCGGTGATACGAACTTTCAAAAATACGAAATAAAGCACAAACTTTGGGGGTGGTTGAGTTATTTTGCTGATGTGGCACCGAAAAATGATAATTTGACTTTTTTTAAATTATTTTTACACCTATGTGTATTAAAATTTTCTAACTAAAACAAATAATACAATAACAAAAATTTTAAAAAATAATTTTCTTCTTATATTGTGAGACCACTACTTAAATATTTATTATTCTTCAAGGAAAAATATTTTTATATCAACAATAAATTGTTATAATCGGAGAAAATATATATATATATATATCCGAAGATCTATTGTATATAATTTTTAATTATATAATAAATATATAAATTTATCAATGAAAAATAAAATTAATGTTAAATATTAATAATATATATATATATATATATATATAAAACCCTACATATCAACCCATACAAAATTTATAATATAAAAAAAAATTATGGTATATAATTTTCTACTAGTTTTTATATAGAAAAAAAAAGTCAATACACATAGGTGTCAAAAAAAAAAAACCAAATTATCATTTTCCGGCGTCACATCAGCAAAATAAACCGGACATTTCACCGGAATCAGACTTGTGCTAAAATACGCAACCATCCCCCAAATACTTTATTTCGAGTTTTTAAAAGTTCGTGCCATCGAACGCAACCACCCCTAAAATTGGTGCTATTTATCACCATTTTGTCTATTTAATAAAGTATGTAACTATTTTCATAATATAATAATTGCTAATGGAGGAGTATGTCAGCTCACTTGTTATATGGACAAACTTCCGTCCCTTCAATTTTGTCAATGGTAGAAGATTGAACTAATTACTACGATATTCTAACATTTAATACAATTTTTTTTATATTTAATGTATTAAATAGCTAAAAGAATATAATTTGTGTTTATTTTTTAGCGATGTTATTTAATTAAACGACCAATCAAACAATGCAAGAAAATTGCAAAAATGGGTTATAAGCGCTTCACAGATACACTCCGAATGCACAATGCGAGTACACCCACAACCCGAACCATACAAATGTGAGGCTTATTGTGACCGTTCATCCCAAATTCAAAACAAGGAGAAAGAGGCCATTCACGCTAAGCTTGAGACTCACATCCATAATAAACTTGCATTGGTTCATTATTTGGGTAAATATCATTCCCGTTTATCATCAATTTCACGTGTTAAAACATACTCCACAAGACTCGCATCCGTAATGTGCTTGCATCCATAATGTGCTTGCTTTGTCTGGCCATACATTGTTCCATTTTTAGTTATTATCTTATTTACTATTAATATTGATTCATTAGTTGTTAGAAATATCAGTATATTGTTAAAAAAATCACTTTGGCAATCAAGATGCCATTCAACTAGTTATTAAAGGCTAAAAAATACTCTATGATAAAATCAATTTTAGTAATCAAGTATTGAATTACAAGGAGTATGTCTGTATTAATTCAAGACAATTCGGCTAAGTCAATAAAGAGAACAAAGTTTAGATGTTATGTTATGTGAGTTTTTGGAGACAAGTAACCACTTTACCGATTTTAATGAAGAAATAAGATATAAAATAAGAAATTTAAGGAATATGTATCGACACAACGATATATCAATCAATGATCAAGTATACAAATACTGTGAATTCAATCAACATAAATGCAGGTAATTGACTAATATCGCTCCTACAACCTCTCAATGCTCAAAAACCTTGTCTAACAAACACATATAGACACCAATAAAAGCATGATTCTTCCGGTTTTTCACTTTGTTATTCAATTGTGTAAATCTGTAGAAGATGGCTTATTCCCGGTTGCGGTGAACCCCACTGACAACAACACAGGTCTGGTGACGGGAAGAATCAAAGACCAATCTCGAGTCTAATTTGAACTCGAATTTCCAAGAGAGAAGAGGAGAAAAGAAGAATCAAAGTCCCCAAGTTAAAACCGGTTGAAGAAAAGAAGGGTAGATGAGAAGAGAGTGGATTTGATCAAGAGGATCGATTTTTCTTGAGCGGTGGAGAAGGATGCGAAAAAGCATGAGAAATCGTCCAAAGATGCTTCATCAACATGATAAAACTATAACCAAGAATAAAGTGCATACTTAGTCATAAAATTAGGGTGCATACTTGTTCTGCGTAATAAATAAATTGCGTTTTCACCTAATTCCTTCAAAGTTATTTCCCCGTTAAATACTCTTAAATACTATTAGGGGTAGACACAAATAGTGCAAATCCCGATCTTGGCGGGATTTCATCCAAAAAGTAACAATTCCGTCCCACACCCGTCTCCCAAAAAATATATGGGATGGGATACAAATCTTAACATCTTCATCCCGGTAGGTCCGTTTCGTTCCATATATACTAAAACTTCAACTTACAATATAAATAAAATTATATTCCTTAGTAAAAAAAAAATAGTTATATACTAAAACAAATTAATTATGCATGCCCAAATTGACAAATTGGCATATGAACCAAATGTATTTGTGATTTGTTATGGTTTGGGTTTTTATTTTGGATGTTTAAACAAAAGTTATTTTATCTTTTGAGGAAATTATGTAATACGGATTGTTGAAAATTTTAATGTCGTTTTATACACAAATATTTTTGTGTGTAAATCGTAATATATGTTTATACACTGTAAACAATTATAGATCAAGCGGGATTGTTCTCATCCCTCATCTCGATCACAATCGAAATAAAATCCGACATGATTTATCTAATAAAGAAACACAAAGTTCATCCCCTATTTCGTCCGATATAATATTCAGGACGGAACGTCGGATCACCTTAATATGCTGTGCCCTTAAATACTAGTCATGAGCTGGATCAGAAAACAATGGGACTCTCATTTATGAGCCTAACATAGACACTACTCATTAAATGAGTTTACAGCGTGACTCATACCATTCACAAATCACAACTATGTGATATATTATTTGGAAGGCAGTATATATAATAAAATATTCAATTAGTATTTCGATGTTTCAGATTTCCCATGGGAGTCAAATTCTTGAATCGTTAGCAGATGTTTTTTTATTTATTTATTATTACAGCTATCCAAGAAAAGTAGGCGATTTTGTATAAACCAAATATACTGCAATATTGAGACGTTAAATAATAATTGGTACGTTATCATTTTGGTCAAAATCTTATCAAGATTATATACAAGTATATGGTTGACGATGAAATCTGAGATAATACTTGAAAAATCAGACTTGGTGGTCCTGTCTCGATACGCATATATCCAATATATACATATGTATATATGATCTTCAATTTTTACACAAATATACTCCGTACTATTATAAGAATTTCCAAGTGTAATATTTACACCATCGTCACTATAAAATAGTAACCCATTTAGCTTACCCATTTCATCAGGAAATTCTCCAATACATAAACATACATACACTTAAAAGTTTTTTTAAAAGAGAAAACTAGAGATGTGGAAATTGAAGGTGGCAGAAGGAGGCAAGTGGCTGATGAGCGTCAACAACCACGTGGGGCGCCAGCATTGGGAGTTCGACCCGGACGCCGGCACTCCCGAAGAGCGGGCCGAGGTTGAACGCCTCCGGCTTCAATTCACTTTCCGACGCTTCACCCACAAGCAAAGCTCTGACGCCTTGATGCGAATGCAAGTATGTTTGTTTATCTCGTACTCTGGTAATTTCTTTCTTTTAACTTTAGACGTGAAAAGTTTATTATCTCATGTGTGCGTTTGTAGCTGAGGAAGGAGAATGAGAGGAGGTCGATTCCGGAAGTTGTGACGGTGGATGGAGTTGAGGATGTGACGGAGGAGGCGGTGACGATGACTCTAAGGAGGGCGATCAGTTACTACTCGACCATCCAAGCCCATGATGGTCACTGGCCTGCCGAGTCCGCCGGCCCCTTGTTTTTCCTTCCTCCTCTCGTTAGTTCACTTAATCCTTTACACATTAAATAAAAATAAATGTATAGTTTTGTTAAATTATATATAATATATAATACAATTGTATTAATGTTAGATTTATAATATGAAATATGTAATAGGTGATGGCGTTATATGTAACGGGAGGACTCAACACTGTTCTATCAGCTGAGCACCAAAAGGAGATCGAGCGTTACATCTACAATCACCAGGTACTTAATATTTAGGCTAAAGCAAGTATACGCTCCTCATAGGCACACGATTCCGCTCTATTGTTAGTCTGAATCGAATTTCGACAATACCTACCCATCTTGAGACTTGTGTGTTGAATTTATGGTTAATATATTATATTACAGAATGAAGATGGGGGATGGGGGCTGCATATTGAAGGCGACAGCACCATCTTCGGTTCGATACTCAGCTACGTGGCGTTGAGGCTTCTCGGAGAAGACCCCGACAATAATGTTGTCGCCAGAGGGCGAAAGTGGATCCTCGACCATGGTGGTGCCGTCGGCATCCCCTCTTGGGGAAAATTCTGGCTAACGGTAGCTCTTTTGACTTTCTTAATTATATTAAGCAATAACGAAACTAGTATATAAACCGTCATATTTTCAGGTGCTTGGAGTCTACGAGTGGGATGGTTGCAATCCTATGCCCCCGGAATTCTGGCTATTGCCCGACATATCTCCGATTCATCCCGGAAAAATGTTATCCTATTGTAGACTAGTGTACATGCCCATGTCGTATCTCTACGGTAAGAGATTCGTCGGGAAAATAACTCCGCTGGTACAACAACTCCGTCAGGAGCTTTACAATGAGCCTTATCAACTCGTCAACTGGAACCTCGCCCGCAACACTTGCGCCAAGGTATAGTACCATCTTCTCGTATATATATATATATATATATATATATATATATATATATATATATATATATATATATATATATATATATATATATATATATATATATATATATATTTATTTATTTATTTATTTATTTATGCCTTTGAATGTTTCAGGAGGATCTGTATTATCCACATCCACTAGTTCAGGACATGCTATGGGGATTTCTTCACCGTGTTGGAGAGCCCATTTTGAAGAGATGGCCCTTTTCAAAGTTGAGGGAGAAGGCCATGAAGATCGCCATGGATCATATTCATTACGAAGACATTAATAGTAGATATCTCACAATCGGATGTGTTGAAAAGGTTTTTTTTTAAAAATCTTTCAATATTTCATATACATATGGATACTTTTTAATTTGTAGTACTGTGAAAATTTCTAGATTAAATTAGTTTAAAAAATTTGGTATTGAACATCTTTTTTTGTAGATTCTGTGTTTGATTGCTTGTTGGGTTGAAGACCCGAATTCAGAGGCTTACAAGCTTCATCTTGCTCGAGTTCCTGATTATTTCTGGGTGGCCGAAGATGGCATGAAAATGCAGGTAATGAGTTATTGTAAAATGATTTTTTTAAAAAATATTTTTAAAAAATATGATATGTGATTGAAATGGTGATTTATTTGATAATTTTATAGAGTTTTGGGAGTCAAATGTGGGACGCCGGATTTTCAATTCAAGCAATTATCTCAAGTAATCTTGCTCAAGAATACGGAGAAACTCTTCGAAAAGCACATGACTTTGTCAAAGCTTCACAGGCATGTATATAAATATTTAAGTATATAAATATCCTTCTCAAATACATATTTGATTGTGAACTAATGAATTATTCTATATACTAGGTTCGGGAAAATCCGAGTGGAAATTTCGAAAAAATGTATAGACATACAAACAAAGGTGCATGGACTTTCTCGATCCAAGATCATGGTTGGCAAGTATCCGATTGTACAGCAGAAGGACTCAAGGTTTCGTTACTACTGTCACAAATGCCTGAAAATGTTGTTGGTAAAAAAATGGAGATTGAACGACTCTATGATGCTGTCAATGTTCTCCTCACACTTCAGGTAATGCATTTTATTCAACTTATTTTGCTACAAAAATATCATAAAATTTAATATTATTGGAGTGGTCCATTAAAAGGTGTTTGTTTTGCAGAGTGAAAATGGAGGTTTTCCAGCTTGGGAGCCCCAACGAGCATACCGGTGGCTCGAGGTGAGTTTATATATATATAAACTATTCATTTACGATCAAGATATGTATCTTACTTGTAACTAATGTTATATGTAAACCTATCTTCTTTCAGAATTTCAATCCTACCGAGTTTTTTGAAGATGTGCTAATTGAAAGAGAGTAAGTTGCATCTACTATATTTTTAGTATTTTGTTGGAGATTTAACAAAAAAAAGTATTTTGTTGGAGATAATAAGTTCTCATGTCGAAAGTGTAAAAATGATGAGCCTAATATATAAGGTCGTGGGACTATTCTTCTTTACCAATTGGTTTTGAATAAAGGTATTAGAGCAGTTAGCCTCTATATATTCAACTCCGGTTTATGTTTTTGGGTCTAACGTGTATGTGGACTCTTATGCATATGACATCGTGACTTTTTGTTTGTATCGGACTTTAACATATTTGATAAACTTTCTAGTGAAATCACGACGAGGACAAATATCTGATCTCAACGATGTTGGTTTTGAATGAAGGTACGTTGAGTGCACATCATCGGTTATTCAAGGTTTAGCTCTTTTTAAGAAGTTACACCCGGGGTATAGACAAGAAGAAATCGAGAGTTGTATCACAAGGGGAATCCGTTACATTCTCGACACACAAAATCCCGACGGTTCATGGTAAGTCGTACCAAAAGTGCAATCCGTTATGTTACGAACGAAAACTCTATGTTTATCTAATTGAAATAATGGTAATTACAGGAATGGTTGTTGGGGAATATGCTTCACCTATGGAACATGGTTTGCCGTGGATGCATTGGCAGCGTGCGGGATGATTTACGAAAATAGTGTTGCTTTGCGTAAGGCTTGTGAGTTTTTATTGTCAAAGCAGTTACCCGACGGTGGTTGGGGTGAGAGTTATCTATCCAGCACAGATAAGGTAATATTTGTTTATAATCGATGTGAGATATTAAAAGTTTTAGGGTTTGCTTCTGCGGTTAACTAATTGACGAAGTTGTGTTTTAGACATATACGAACATAGAAGGGAATAGATCAAATTTGGTTCAGACTTCGTGGGCATTGCTAGCCCTCATCAAAGCTGGGCAGGTATGTGTATGATGTAAACAATTAAACTTAATAATCTACTTAAGATATTTTTAGTATACTAATAATGTTTGGTATACTAGGCGAGGATTGATCCAACACCCATCAAAAGAGGCGTCAAGTTATTGATTAACTCACAAGTTGAAGAAGATGGTGACTTCCCACAGCAGGTAACTATATTGAACAAGTAATGAATAAACAATGTACAATTTTATTTCTTTTATTTGACTATATACTGTTTATAATTGACAGGAAATAACTGGAGTGTTTATGAAGACATGTACTCTTAATTATGCAGCATACCGAAATGTATTTCCGATATGGGCACTTGGGGAATACCAGAAATGCCTTCTGTTTGCTTGAATTCATCTCAAATTCTAGGGGATTAACAAGCTTACTAGTATTATTGGTATAATTGTTGTATTATGGAAACATAAATAAAATACAATTTGCTGGGAAGTTGTCAAGTATGTTGTGGTACATGATCGAGTTCCGAAAGTTTTCTATCAAGGATTCTATAAGATCCGAAATCTTTGAGAAACTCGTCCCGTGTCGGTCATGCTCAAACGGAGCCGAGTTCATATGTCAAGACCAAAAACCGTCACTAGCTCAGTTCACCCACTCCAACATATGTAGACCTGGGCGTCCCAGGCCGGACTTTTGGGAAAATTTATCTGTTTTTCTGGGCCGGACTCGGCCCGAGTCCGGAATTCGGGTCTGGAGTCTTGTCCATATCCGTCCGAGCCGGGATTCGGACCGGACGAGCGGGTTCCATTTTATTTTTATTTTTATGAAAAAAAATATATACATTTTAAATATAAATAAATAAACTTTAAACACATAATTCAAAATAACATAATTGTCATGAACATTTAAACATTATGTGTCATATTTAAATTAAAAGTATTAAATTAAAACAGGTTTGATGGAACGTACTTATTGGTCTAGACGGACCTACCTTATGTGTCATACCCGTCCGTTTTCTCGGGACGCTTTCCCACATTTGCCCAAGTCTAGATGTATGCTATACGTTGTTCAGGAGATGGGCAACTAGGAATCATGCAAATGAGAAAATAGTTTGATTCACATAAATTTCTTTCTGGCCACCATCTCTAACACATCAAAACCAGACACCAACCATGTATAAACAACACAAAAACAAGTACAATAAAAACAAATAGTATTAGCATGAACGCCTCATTGTCATTTTCATATCAATTGTAAAAGTTCCATGGCAGTTTTTACAAGCACAAGCTTGGAATTGTAGTCAAGCCAAACTGTTTTACTAAAAGTCACTTTATTTTTAACATACTGCACTCACAAACTTGCATCATTCAATTCACCCCCAACAGACCATCAACCTACATATGTGCTCTGTAGATATCAGAGGTCCTGGGAGGGAAAATAATGCGACGATTTTACAGCCTCGAGATTTGGAGAGGAACCGACATGATCTCGTCCGTTACGGACTGGAAGATGTCGAGCTCTCCATAGCGCTCCAAGACGCGCATTCTGCAGCCCTCGGCAGCTTCTAAACCTGTGGAGTAAGCGCCGTGGACTGAACCTGGATAGCTTGTGCTCGTCGCTTCACCAGCAAAGAATAAGTTGTCTACTGGAATTCGGAGCTTATCGTAGAGATCATGTGGGTTTCCGACTTTGTCGTAGCTGTATGACCCGAGCGAGTTTTTGTCTGTACCCCAGTGAGACACAAGGAATTGAATCTGCATTGGTAACTATGAACGTTAGTACAAGATCAGACTTCATTTCTAGTGATTCTACTTTCCAGATGCAATTAGCATATAGGGTTGGCTTGGTTATTATTAGGGAAACAATAACGTACAGAAAATGAAATTTATGGCTCCGTTTGGTAAGTCAATAAATTAAGGGTACGAAGATTATGATTTATGGGGATAAAAAAAGGTAGAATAATTCCACTAATCTTGTTTGATAAGGAAATGACGGAGATGAAGCCATGAAGGGCATTAAATTAGGGAGATTATGGAAATTGTATAATTCTATAAAACTTCAATTATAAGGATTATAATGATTATTGAGGCTAAAATTTCATTTTTACCCCTCTTTCTTTTTTCATCTAAAAAATATTTAACACAAACTTTTTCGTAATTTTACCCACAATCATATTTATTTTACCAAACACTTATTTCACTTATTTTCATACTCATCTCCTTAAACAAATTTCGTTTCCTTAATTCTTTATCTATATAATTCTCTTCATCTTCAATTTCATTTACGTAATCTTGATATACCAAACGGACCCTGTATCTGGAAAATTATTCATTGATTCATCACTGCGGCATATGGCATTTTTCACATGAAAATTTGCTCCCGTCCCCTCCATTTTGTTAACTGGGGCATCAATGAATAATAATGGACTAGATTCATTTATTTTATGTTCCTTAATCACCCTAATAAGTTTCCAGAACAAGATTATAAGTTGCTTACCGGGGGATTGGCATCGGGAAGAATATTTTTCAACTGCGAGAAGGCAAAATTAGCAGCTTCTTCATCAGTCAACTTGCCGATGTCTTCAGCCAGCTTTCCAGCAGGCATATAAACAAGAACAGGGTGGTTCGTTGCCTTGTAAAGGTTAAGAAAGTAACTGCATCCGTAAGACGTGTCTGCTACTACTCCCACAAATTCCACATTTGGCCAGAAAACTTTCTCAAAGTGCAGCACGATTTTATTTTCGATCCCTACTCCTAATTGGGAAATTGCCTCCTCCTTCCATTCTGGAAGTCTTGGCTCAAAATTTATGATGCCTGCCTTTAGAACACCAAGAGGAGCAGCTACTATGGCAGCATCAGCTACAAAGGTAGTCCCGTCTTCTACTGTCACCTTCACTCCACCATGATGCCTAACTACCTTCGTAACTCTGGAGGATAACAGATTGTGAATAAAGGACTATCTGTAAGGGCAAAATACGAGAATAAAAAATTAGAGAATTTAGCACAACCTGTGATTCAAGCGAATATCTAGGCCCTTGGCAAGTGTGTTTACGACAGGAAGGTAGCCTCGCACCATCAACCCATGACCACCAGGAAGCAATACCTCCTACATGTTCAAGCATTTGTACAGTCAAGAAAAACAATGCAATAAAACATTTATACCTCATCCCGGTAAAACATATTAATTACTTCAGTTACACAGGCAGTTGTAAACCCTATCATATGGCTCCCAAATGAGTACTATATATGCAAAATAGAAAGAATAGGGAAAGGATTTAACTCATATACCTCATCCCAGCATTTCAGGGAAATATTCTCTGAGTCAGTAGCAAACCAACCCTCCATCCTACACAAGTACCACTGCAATACCTTGTGTGCAAGTCCTTCCAACCTGTAGCCAAATCCAGTTGTTATGAACTCAGCCCTACTTGTTTCAGGTGTAAAATATAGATGTTGCAAACAATAATCCATACCTTAAATCAGGTCTCCTTGCGAATGCCATTGTAAATGCTTGATGCACAGACATGTCCTCCTCATACTCTTCCCTTACTTTATCAGTCTGCATGTTTAAGACTCTAATATGTCAAAAAGAAAAGAAAATAGTGACTGAATACTTTACAGGAAATGCCAAACATTAGCTCCGGTATGATTAGTTGTAAGGTTGAGAGAGAGAATATAAGGTCAATAAGTTGACTGCATTTAAAGGCATCCAAATTTCCAATTCATTTAGAACTTCATCTCCCCTATCCAGGAGTGCCTACCGTATAAGCTTGCATATTAAGGTCGTCAGGACCTGGGAAAAGGGAAACTACTATACAAATATAGAAGCATCTCCACAGGAAGGAGCTCTAACAGAAGAAATTTCCAGTTTCCATATCAAGAAACAGAAACAATAGCAATTGAATTACCATGATTACGGATCACATTAAATAATCTATACATACTATGCGACACAATTATATCTGTATTCTGCAAAGTGGGAGAACCAGTGAAGGGGATAGGATGACCATAACCCTCCACTGAAAGTCCACCAATACAGCACCATACAATGGAGGGATGGAATTTTGATCGTTATGTTTTATGATTAGTAGATACTAGATATAAGCTCTAGTCAGCAAAAAAAATACAGACACGTACCTCTTTCAAGATCCTCTCAAAAGTCTCACCAACTTTTGCAACCAAATCCTGAGGAACTTGTTTCCCATCCATATCAAACAGAGCATAGCTGAAATATACATACGTGCTCATACTTGGTAAGTGAAAGTACAATAGTAACTGAAGACAGGAAGAAGATAATCACTGTTGCAGTAAAACACTTTAGAGCAAAATAAACAGATATACAGGCTTCATTAATGTTTATATCAAATCCGTCAACGAGAAAACAGATATTCAACCTGCGATACAGTCACATCTTTCCTATTTGATTGCTACATAGTATGAGCAAGCAACCAGATAGAATTAGACATTTTCATGACAGGAAGACCAAATTTCAAAGTGAGCTTAAGCTTATGCATGGCAACCTGTGATGCAGTCGCATCTTTCCTATTCGAGTGCTATGAAAGGAAGACCAAAATTCAAAGTGGGGTTAAGCTTATGTATGGCAACCTGTGATACAATCATATCTTTGCTACATATAACAAGCAAGCAACCAGATATAATTAGACATTTTCATGAAAGGGGAAGATCAAAATTCAAATAAGGTTCAGCCTATGAATCAAAGAAGGAAAATAAAAAGTAATCCTTATGAGATGGGAGATAGATAAATCAAATATATGTTGTATTACATTAATTGACCGTTTCCTTGTAAGTATGGAAAAGGAAAAGAAATGAATCTAGTCTACTTCCACATCATTGTTCATTTCTAAAACTAATCATTAGTGTGAACGTTTTCTCGTTCTCAATATAAAATTTGTTTGCTTCCCCCCAATTTGTTTCCCTACAGGGTTTCAAAATACATCCAATCCTACTCCATTCACTTGAAACCACATGGAATGATTCCAAGACATCAATGAACAACGATTCATGTATGGACTAGATTCGTTTCCTTTCTTTGGAAGCCCTAAATTTCTTCAAACCTAACGCTGCACCAGATATGGCCAGATCACCCAGCAGTGGATATCACAGATTCACAGTGATAATAACAAATTGATGTTTTCACCACAAATGTTAATATATGGGTGGGTGGGTGTGTATATATCCTAATCACAACCAGGTTTAAATTTCACTCCTCCATCAAAGGTGTACAGTATCTGCTAAGCTGTAAGGTATGTTTGTAGGCAATAGTAGGATACAACAACCATACGAGGTTATGGAGACAGCAGCAACAACATGGATAGTAAAGTTACCGATCCTTACCTCTCCAAATCATGGTCGTACAGGACAGAGTTGTCACCACTAGTGCGGTAGAGAGGGAGTCCAAGTTTACTAATCAGAGGTGCCAAAGGGTTCTCGTTGCCAACTCCATGCAACCTAAGCCACAAATTGATTGTAATTCAAGCTATAAAGGGATAGTTACCAAAATAAATAACATTACACATTAACTTACCATGATGCACCCAAATCAACAGGAAAACCAAATGTATAATCAGTGCATACTCGCCCTCCAATTCTATCTCGCGATTCAAGGACAACAACCTACACAGTTGAACAAACAAATTTGTTAAGTAACATTTAAAGAAAGTGCTGCTACACACCTACAATTTGAGAGGAAGTTCTTATAATATCCCATATGCAAACACAATGTTTCATTGAATCGTCACCAATAACATCCAAAACATTCCTTAAGCCAAATCAGAGGAAGAAGAAATTTTCTATTGATAAAAACCTGAAAGGATGCTTCATAAAGGGCACGTGCAGCACCAAGGCCAGCAATACCAGCACCAATAACTATTACAGAAGGAGTAGAGGGCTTTCTTCCAAGTTTCGAAGAACAGAGACCTGGAAAACGATTAATGGTTAGATACTCGCAATTTACATCTCGATTAAAGATAACTCCATGAAGTAACATACAGCAACCATCAAAAAGATGGATGCAGCTTGTACTCATCAATTGAAAGGTTATGCACGGATGACAGCGGGGTGGTAATACAAAAGTTCAACAATATACAAAAAGAAAGCAGTAAACAGCATTCACTGGAAAATCAAAGCATGACAGGTCAAAGCACCAACTTTTAATTGTTACATCTGAATACTTGATTTTCAAACCAGCCTGTTTTTCCATTTTCCAAAATCAAACTTGTGCAACTAAAAAAAAAGAATTTTGATGAAATGTCGTTCCACGCTACTGAAAGTTGAAATCGGCACCATACAAGTCATGTGGTCCATAGAAGAATACCATACAAGTAATATCATCCATACATGTAACTTCTCTAGTGAACCATACAAGTAATAATCATCCATCAATTATCAACAACAATAGACCTCATAAATAGAAAATATACTCACAAGAGCAAATTGGATTTTATGTATGAGTGCCTTGATATTTCAATCCAACAGACATTTTTTGGATATTCCGAAATCAAACTCGTGAAACAACACAATCAAATGGTTTATGCTGAAACGTTGTTTCAAGCTACTGAAAGTTCTAATCTGATTCTTTCACAACCATATGCAGCGCTAAGGTTTACTACATACTTAGTCAAGTGATAATAAACAAACAAAAACGCGATTACCCAGTGATACCAGCATGCGTAAGAATGTACTGTTCCAGGAAAAATAAGTTATACATGTGTCAGTGTCATAGAGGCATTGAGCAGTCACCCCCTAGTCCCCTACCCAGGAAGCAAGAGAAGAAATTCAGCCACCGACTTTCTTTCTTTTTTTTTGTGACAACTACATACCGACACAGACAAGTCTTTCTGGTGGACCCACCAAAACTAACCAACTAGAAACATCCACGAACAATATATATAAAGAAAAAATAATCAAATAATTATTTTTAAAAAAAATATTTCAGGAATTAGAGAGAGAAACAGACCTTGTTGCAATTGACGATTACTCCTGGTATCTAGCTCCATTGAACTTGATCAACAATGATGAATATCAGTACTAGCTTCAAGAAAAATTTGAATTAAAATGGAAGAACGAAACGATCTGTAGATGAAGACGATGGTATTGGAGAAATGAGGGGATGTATATTAAGATTTAAAAGGAGGACAGGGCGCAATTGAGGTGAAAAATGGAGGGTGAAGATCAAAAGAGAAGTGATGAAGTGATTTGAGTTCGAATAAAGCCTCAGATTCGATACAGACCAGCTCATACGTATCCTCGCCTCAAATCAAAGGAAGCAGAACTGAACAAAATCCCTAATTCCCTATCCACCTCCTCCAAGTTCGAGTCTGTTTTGAAGAAATTGAAAACAACCTCGTTCGATCAAGTCGACTTCAAGAGGATTGACGATGGAATTGTAAATCAGGGGTTAAGATCAGAAGCGAAGAGGAAGAGAGATTGATGAGAATAAAAACCTAGAAAGAAAGGGGGAGAATGTCGTGACTGCTTGGCGTGGTCCAAAATCAAGGGGCTGTTTGGTTTATATAAAAGGAGAAATCTGTGATACATCATGTGATAAATAAGAAAATATCTATTTTTTTTATCTTAAATATATGAGAAAATTATATAAGGAAAAACCAACAAAAAAAAGTGGGTCCAAAGGTGATTTTGAAAACGAATTGCGAAGTGGACGATGTGGAGGAACAAACACACACGGCACGAGATCTTCGTGTGTAAATTTTGTGTGGTCTTAAACGTGTCATATATTATATTCAAATTGGATCATATAGGCCTACCATTATGGACTTGTCTTGGTTCTTTTCAAGAACAAATCCTTTGTATCAGGATTAGAAAAACTAGAAAAAATATAGAATTATAGGAGTTGTATTAATCAGTTTACCTATAATGTCTATTTGAGGAGCATACGAACATTATAGACAGATACATTCTCAACTCCATACTTATAATTCAAGAAAATAAGAACCATAAACATTCATCACATCGTAACCGCAATTCTAGAAAATATCTACATCTACATTCATCAACCGCAATTCCAAACATCGTAGACGTAGACACATACACAAATAATTCAATGTTAAGAGTTTCAATTGAATGTTATTTCTCTCTCTATGTATCAAGCTGTGAAATTTATAAACATGATTGAGTGTGAAGATTAGGATTACATACAGAAAACCCTACAAATAGCCTAGACACATTCACCAACTACAATTCCAAACATGAATGAACAAAGAATAATTACGAGCAATACATCAATGAGAAAATCTGGGTTCTTCGACAAATTGCACGAAACCCTCAAAATTAAAAGATAGCAACCTCACCTGAATATTCTTCGACGAGGTGAACGAAAATATGGGTTCTTCTTCGACGAGGTGAACAATACTCTTTGTATTCATCTTCTTCTTCTTGAGTTTTGTGTTCTTTTTCGACGAATTATTGTGATAAGGCGATATCAATGGAGTGAAGGTTGAGGTGAGAGAACTTGGTTTAAGTAACAAGTAAAACTGTAAATACGAAAAATAGTGAAGAATAATAGAGTAATTTTGTACATCAAAAACACTAGTTTAAGGATGAAACTGTTGCTCAAATATGGGTTCATAAATACATCCGTAAACACTAAAAACTAGTGTTTTATAACTTTTCAAACACCCGTTAAAATTTAAAACACTCGTATAAATTCAGCTACACTAGTTTAAGTGTCCTGCCAAACACAATCTAAATAGTTTATACAAATAAATAAAGGAATCAAGTCACGACACTTTTGAAAAGAAAGTTGAATATGAAAAAGCAATAACGCGGGGACACATATCCACAAAATACATACAAAAATTTTATCTTTCATTGTAATACCCATTGTACTTAACATGAAAAATATAGTAATTACGCCGGGCATTATTTTATTCACACATAAATTCTATTGAGCTAAACTTTGTTTCTTGGAATGAAAAGGGTGACGGCCTAGTCTAGTCTATATCGGACTCCACCCCTACGTCAAGACATAAGGATTCTCAGTCTCACCAAGTGAGATTTTCAATGGTTGGTTAATAAATTTTCTTGGTCAACCTTAATCGTTTCGACTTGTAAGGTTGGTGGCAAAACGATCGATTCCGGAATATTGACGACCATTGTTTCTTTTTCGGGGAGGATCACATCATTGAGACTAAAAGTGTAAAATCTAACTCTACGATGAAATCGTTAGGAATCATATTACAATTAATAGTTGAGCGGTTGAAATAGAGAATAGAGGGAAAAATACGAAGAAGGTCGATTGTTTTAATGTACCGAAGGTTAGTTTACTTTTCGTTATCCGCATTCTTGTTCATGGGGCTTTCAAATTGAAGATGTATGATGCGGGATTGAAATAAATGAGAGTTTGATATTACTAATTAATAGTTTAGAATCATAATCATGAACTCATACAAGTAACACATTACGATTGAAATTGCAGAATTCAAATATTTGAAGGTTTATTTCCCAACAAATGGTTGAATGAAATTCTATGAAGTGAAGACATTCTATCTACAGTCAAATGAATATTAATCATAACTGACCTCATCATTGTAGTGTGTAACGAATGCTCAGTAATTACAGTAGATTCTTTCAGCTCCACTTTGCTTTTATGCTTGATGATCCGGGGACAAATGGCTCTCGTCTACTTGAACTATAGAAATGAACATGAGTTGTTCAAGTTCAGGATATATTTGACAAAATTGTCCATCGAAAATATCGGATAAGTAAAATTGAATAGCTATGGATAATTGAAGTTAGTTAATTAAATTGATTAACCGAAATTGAATATGTAAAGTTGTGTACGTGAAGCTGAGTGTTTTGTCTTTCTTTTTTTTTTTTTGTAAAATTATCAAAAAATATAATTTAACCCAACTAATTTTTTTCTAATTAATTATTAGGACAAGTGCATGTACCATGTTATAAAAAACACATACTTACTAAATTTAGCCAAATATTTTTCATAATTTTATTAAAATTATTTTTATAAAAATAAAACAAATAATTGATTTTAATAAATTTTCAAATTTAATTTTGTTCCTAATTAAAATAAATAAATTTTATATATATATATATATATATATAATAAAATTTTCAGAAAAAGTTTCCATTTTTTTTAAAATCAAATTTTAAAAAATTTAAATAATTATTTTAAAATTAATCATAAAGGGTGTAGGAGTTTTGCATGGTACAACGAGTCTTGCATAGTAATGTTGTGTCATCTAAGTATAGGGATGTCAATGAGTCGGGTTTGGGTCGGGGAGTACCCTATTCATCCTCATCCCCGTTTAGTATAACGTCTTTCATCCCCATCCCCATACTCGTTCGGATATTAAAAATTGTCTCCGTTCCCGTCGGATATTCGTCCCCATCGGGGAATACCCGTTCCCATTTAATTTCCCCATTTAAAAACTTGTTGGGTTTTCCCCGTTTAACTTACCCATTTAAATACTTGTTGGGTTTTTCCCGTATAATTACTCGTACCCATCCCCGTTTAACTTGCAAGAGTTTGACAAAAATATTAATTTGGATAATAAAATTTTTGTAACTGTTTTGAGGTTCTTATTACTAGTCAAACAAATGAGAATACATTGTCTTTGCAAGACCGACAAAAATATTAACTTGGGTAATAAATTTTTTCGAACTATTTTGAGATCTTATCACTTGTCAAACAAACGAGAATATATTATCTTTGCGAGACCATCCCTGCATATTGTAGCAGCAACGGGATTACACTATTCTTGCAAGTAGAATATATCAAAACGATATAAAATTCTCCTCATAAAGTGAAACTCAACCAATTTAACTGCAAATCAATGTCTAATCTCATAAAAAATAACATACCCTAGAAACCTACAAATAAAACCAACAATACTAGAAACAAAACAATTCATAACTGTTCCCAACTCCTATGCTCAATTTATGCGCAGACAAAGAGCGGCCAACAACTACAAAAAATTACAACAATAGCAAATCAACAAAAGAACTTGGTCACCATAAAAATGTGATCTCAACTCACTTAATCTAATGGTTCGCTAAAGTGTGATATTAATCTAACATTTTAATTTTAGGATTTAGGCTGCACCGTCAAAATATGTATTTGACAAACTATGACACATAAGATAAAAACACAACATGTAGTGTGCGATGCATTTGATCATCGCGATTTGACGTTTACAAATTACGACGTATTCAAAATTTTCGCGAATGTGTTGTTATAATCGTATGATCGAAAACCAAAGTAATATAGGTTAGCATTAGCATGATTTACACACATATAATTATCAAATAAATATTTAAACTTAAATTACATTTTAAAAAATACATTGTGTGTAAGTAGGAATGAGTATGATAGTAATCATAGTATGATACTCTTAATCCTAAAAATTCAAAAAAAGTGTATATAGTTTGAAATTTTAGTAATCATCAGTAATTTTTGAATTTAAACACAATTTCTGAAATAAATTTCGATTAAACTTAAAACTACAATGAAAGTATAATATAAATACAATTTGCTTATTTATGTATTCTTTGCGGAATTTCCGTCGGGGTTCCCCGTCGATTTCCCCGTCGGATTCGGATTCGAATCGGGGAGCGGGGCGAATACTCCTATCTTCGTCCCCATCCCCATACCCAAGCGGGGAATCAATTTTTACCCCGTCCCCGTCCCCATCCCCGTTTAAATTCCCCATCCCCATCCCCATGACGGGTAATACCCGCGAATTTCAGGGAATCCCCGACTCATTGACATCCCTACCTAGGTCTTACGATGTAGTGTTTAGGAGGGTCGAATTTGCTATTCAGAAAGGGTTGACGACACAGCTTGTTGTCCGCCTATATTCTAACTCGATATGTAATTTTGATCCTAACATTATTTTAAAATATTTTTAACATATCAAAATTAAATTAATTTGATTTTTAAAATAAAATCCACATCACACCGTACTATTTCTTACACTGAAGAAACGGGTTACCAAGTTATCACCGGAACAAAAATTTTAAAGAGAAAAATTATATTACTTTTAAAAATTAGTATTATTTCTTACTTTTAGTAAATATCTAATTAACTTTTAAAATTAGTATTATTTTAAGTGCAACTTGATGTTATTATTATTGGTTGTTTTATAAGAATAATATAGGATGAAATGGGTAATAAAGCTTCTTTTGTAAACTTGGTGTACTATTAAGATTTATAATTAAATTGTTTGACAAAGTAAGTTCCTCTTAATTATTCATAAAGATTAATTGAAAGGTAATTTCAATTTACTCAAAACACAAACCCAATCTATTTAAGCTCAGGCCCAATTAGACCCACTCGAGTTACACAAGGTCCGTACACAAGTTCAGACCCAAAGAGTTACACAAGGTCCGTCGAAAATATAAATCTTTTAGTGGGTTTCGAACTTGACAAGCCCTTCTGCCCACCCTTATATTGAAATACACAAGGCTCAATTTACGTCGAAATACACAAGCTACGTCGATTATACAAAAAAATTGTAATTACCCACTACCTCTTTTGATTTACACAAGTTGTATCGATTTACACAAGTTGTATCGCCTTACACAAATCGTATGGATTTACATAAACACTATCAAGTTACACAAGTCAAGCCCAATCGAGTTACACAAACACTATCAATTTACATAAATCAAGGCCAATTGAGTTACACAAGTCAAGCCCAATCGAGTTTCACAAATCCAACCCAATCGAGTTACCCAAACCTAACTCAATCGAGTTATACAATCCAACCCAATCGAGCTACACAAGTCGAATCCCAATCGACCGAATCGAGTTACACAAGTCGAATTCCAATCGACCGAAAAAAGCAAGAATCTTATTATTAATTTAATGGCGATTAATAGAACATAAATAAAATAAAAAAATAAAAAAAACCAACTTAATTATATAGATGTTCACTCAAAATACAACTTAATTATATAGATGTTCACTCAAAATACATACTCGTTGAAGGAAAGAAATTAAAATACATACTCGTTGAAGGAAAGAAATAAAAAGCCAACTTATTATTAATTTAACGGTTAGAAAGAAATCAGACCATGTTCTTCTCCGTCGGCAGACCATTTTCTTCTCCGGTGGCGTTCTTCTTCGTTCCGGTGGAGCCTCGGCGCATGCGGTAGCATGTGAGTGGGAAGAAATTGAGGTCGGTCTTCTTCGTTGGCGGCACTGTGCAGTCAAGACGGTCTTCTTCGTTGACGGTATTGTGCAGGCGAGGCGGTCTTCTTCGTTGGCGGCACGTTGCAGGCGAGTCGGCTAACTGAATGACTCAGTGGCGGCAGGGCAGTGACAACAACGTCGACAGACGGTGACTAGGCGATTTCGGTGAGATTTCGTTCTTCTCCCCATACGTCTTATTCGGCTGCTGCATTGAAAAAAATTCAGTTTTAATTTGTTAGGGTTTTGGATAAGCTTAAGCATTTATATATAAGATTTTTATCTCTCAAATTCTACTTTTTACCCCTTTAAATAACTGTTTTTTAGGCTTAAAAACTAATCTAAAATTAAGAGACCTAGTTAATATTTAATTTACAAAAAAAATTTTAGAGCCTCAATCTTCTCAAATATATATGATAAAATTTTCAAACAAAGTTACCATTTTAAAAAAATTAAATAATTATTTTTAATATATTAAAAATAATTTATTTTAATTTTTAAATAAAATCCACATCACATCTCGTACTATTTTTTTTACACCGAAAAAACCGGTTACCACGTTATCACCTTAAACAGGAAAAAAAAAATGTATATTACTTTTAGTAAATATCTAATTAACTTTTAACATTAGTATTATTTTAAGTTCAACTTGATATTATTGGTTGATTTTTTAATATTCTATACAAATCTATCCGTGGGTGTAACGGTAAATTCCGTCCGTGGAATACAAACATCAGCATTAAGCACAGTACTGAATGCTGAGTGCTGACCCTGTCACATGGCAGAGCACTGATGCAAACAAATTATGCCGCTCACAAAATAAAGCTGATCCTTTCTTGCCTGTAAAATGCTCTATTATCATCAAAACCCATAAACTCTTCACCTACCCACTATCCTTTCTCTACCTCCTAAGACCCCTTCGATATTGTGTGAATTTGGTATCTAGGGCTTTCAATCATATCTGTACTCGCTTCACTTGGTTCGTTCGTGCTATCTGTATCTCATTTTCAATTTATTTTCCTGATTTTGATGGTTTGTGTGTTTGCTTGGCTGACTTTTAGGGTTTTCTGATTTAGTTTCAAGGTTAATATCGCACAATTTGCTTCAGACTGAGTGCAATTCGTGTTTTTTTTTTTTTTTGCATTTTTGTTGAACCTGAATAGTCTGCTGGGTCTGTAAAATAATTGAAAGCTATTATATTGTGGGTTTCTGTAAAATACGATGATTGGATTGTTAATTTGATGTAATTGTAAATGTTATATGCTCAATTTGAGCTTGATTTGGTTAGATTCTTTTTTCTCTCTTATTCTACATTGATTCTTCAGGAAATGATATTATTAGATTTAAGTAAACGAAGAAGGATCTTGGGTCTAGATTGTGGTTAATGTAGGAAACGAAGAAGATTAAGAAGAAGGAACCAAAGAGTAGAGTTTATGTAATAAGACGAGAACACTAGAGGAAAGTTCCAATGAAAAAGACCTCTAGAAGTATCACACTGTTCGCCACAATATATTGAGAAATCTGTAGACTGTATATATGCATACACGTAAGCTAGTAAACTCTAGAATCAAATAAAAGATGAAATTCAATATATATTCTAAGCTAATTTACCAAAATTACACTTGCTAGCTGAACTGACTCTAACAGTAAAAGGTTTTGGGCTTGGGTAGATTAAGGGGGGAATGGCTACCTAGAGAAGCAACTTTTGGTCCCCAATGGGCCTCTTGTCTGTAATATTGGTCTTCCTTTCTTTCTTCTCTGCATAACTTGGTTATCCTCCACAAGTTTTGATGGTTAGTTGATAAATTTATAGGGGATGTGACAGAAAGGGGTTGTGATTGAGAACAAAGATTGGTGGGTCACAATGGGGAAGCCTAAATGATAGTTCTTTATCGTTGCAGGATATGAGTTATTTCCAGTTCAGGCCTTTTACATGATATTTCTTTGAGCTTTGGGATGGAATCATGCAATTAAATTGCTATAATTTGTTAGTGAATAATCTATGATTCTGATTTGTATTTATGGGCTTTTCAGCAATTAATATCATAGTTATTTAGGAGAAATGCCTGAGAGATCAACATCAGATACTCTTCTTAACAACATTGTCGAGTCACTAACTGACCTTCAAAGGCAAGCATCCGGGTCCTCTCTCAATGAAAATATTACAGAGTCTGTCTCTTCGGGGTTCAGTCGACTTTTTGGACGTGAAAAGCCTCTTCATCATATTTTTGGTGGTGGAAAATGTAAGAATTCTGCTTTTTAATATCTATATCTATTTTTTAAAGTTGTCTGTTGTTTCTAATAATGTATACTTTATGTTTGAATGCTAGCTGCTGATGTCTTGTTATGGAGGAACAAGAAGATCTCTGCAAGTGTTCTAGGTGGTGCAACTGCAATATGGATTCTATTTGAATGGCTTAATTACCACTTCTTGACCATGTTGTGTTTCGTGCTGGTTCTTGGGATGCTTATTCAGTTCGGTTGGACTAATGCTTCGGGATTTTTAAACAGGTGATTTGACCTTGAATTTTTGTTTGTGCTTAATATGCATGGTAATTTGCATATTTGTGATGTTTGATTCTCTCTTGAAATTCAATGAAGAAGCAGGTCACCGTCACAAGTCCCGCGCATTGAACTACCTGATCAAATATTTGTCAATGTTGCTGTCTCTGTTGGTGCTGAGGTGAACAAAGCTTTAGGTTTTCTGCAGGATGTTGCATGCAGTGGAAATTTGAAGCAGTTCCTCGTGGTATGCTTTCATCACAATACATAACACCATAATTCTCAATACATAACACCATATGCAAGTTTTTTTGTGTAGTCCAATTAACAATGAAATATACACTATTACACTAACAAAACCTCATGGACTCAGATTAATTGGTAGGCTTTAGTATCTCTGCATTTTTGTGTAGTCCAATTATCAATGAAATTTATTCTAATCTTTCTCTTTATTCTGTTGATTGATATTCACACACCGTGATTGGCTGGTGCTAATTGCTGAAATGAGTAGTAAAATTTTCTTACTTACCTTCCTTTATGCTAGAAAAATCAGTTTTCCTGCTCTCAAATTGTTGCTTTGTTACTTTCCAATACTCAACTAAGAAAGAAAGATCCTTAGTTTATTACTTGTTGAAGATGTGCATAGATAAACACTATAATGAAGAAGTGCTCTCTTGTTCAATTTATTAATACTGCATGTATATGATGCAGAAGAGTCATGCTTTGGATATATCACGGGCACTGCCCACACAATCTAATGTTGTTTCATTTTCTTATTTTTGTTCTTCTTGCTACCATCCTAACAAAGTTTCTTTGGTGATTGAAGATTGTTGCAAGCCTGTGGGCCGGTGCTGTGATCGGTACCTGGTGCAACTTTTTAACCGTTATCTATATCGGTATGACTCAAAATTCTCCTCTTCCGAATTTTACGGTGATGTGATCACATTGTCATATGAAATAATTATGATTTTGACAAAAATTTGTTTAGCAAACTATATATCCAGTAGTGTACACTACTTAAATTATCATACGAAAGAATCCTTTCGAATGTTTATTCGTTCACAGTTAAATACACATCTTTGTTGAAATGCAGGTTTATGACTATTTATTAGTTCCGCAATTGTGTCCCTTAATACAGTCGGGCCCGTTTGTTAGAGGGGTGAAATGGAAACGGTTAAGGGAAGGAAATGATTATGTAACATTAAAAGACCACTAACATTTCATTTTAGTAGCTAAACAAGCATGATGTTTTAATTTTGTTGATTCGGAACTATTCCTTTTCCGGAAATCATTCTTAGAAAATCCAAACGGGCCCTTAGTTTATTTGACGTGGATGATGTTGTGACATGGAAATGCAGGTTTTGTTTGTGCACACACGCTACCCGTCCTATACGAGAGGAACGAAGATCAGGTTGACAACTTTGTTGAAAATTTCCTAGGACAGATGCAGCACCAATACAAGAAGATTGATAGCCGCGTCCTAAACAGGATCCCGACGAGGAGGTTCATGGGATGGAAACGCGACTAATTAATCTGAGTCTCTAGGCTTTTGCTGGCTGGTAAAAGGTTTATTCGACATACTCCATGGTTGGAATGAGCGTCAGCTTTGAAAGGCATAGTGATTGTGAAAGTTGTATGAAATTGTTATATCTAAAGCAGGTGAGTTTAACTTGTATTTGATTTGGCTGAACATTTTGAAGTACAGTTTAACTGTAAGAAGTAGAAGCTATCAGGGGGGAAATTTGGTGATAATAATTCCAAGCATGGGCAATTAACCTTCTATCAGACGAGCTTGCTTGCAAGTACGGGCTTTCATTCTAACATAGATTTTTATTCGTGGGTCTAAAATATTCGGTAAGCTGAAACATATATTTTTGTATACAAATGTACTTAGGCGTGGTCATTTTATGTGAGTGGACCACTTTATATCATCCTTGTGGATGATAACTTCGACTTGATGGGGATAATCACTTCAGCTGTAAGACTGTCGTTACCAATACTTTGATTTGATGGGGATAATCTGTTCGGCTGTAAGGCTGCCGTGACCAATTGTCGTGAGTTTGTTTGTTACATAATTGGTCGCGGGTTTGTTTGTTACACAAATGACTTCCTTGAAATATAGATCGAGGATCTGAACCTGCGTGAAATCAACCAAGATAGAAAGATTTGAAATTATAATGGTCAGTTTTTCATGGAGATTTTGAAGTGTTTTTTATTGAATTGATAATGATGAGAGGATCTCCTTTATTTTCAATATTTTTTAATCCCATTTCTCGTGCTTTTATTAGTCAATTTCTAAGATGCATAATAATGCAACTCAAATAGTATGTTATGTTCGTTTTGGTCTATAATTTCTACACGTTTTGTGTCTTTTTTTCTCAACATCGTTAATGCTCTTGTCATGCATGATCGAATATAAAGTTTTCACTTGCATCACAACGGTAAAATAAAATGTGCAATTTATAACATCTTAGCTTCACTTTTTCCGCTAAAAAATTGTAATCACAACGGTAAAATAACATGTTTTGGTGGAACCACACCACCTTAATTTTATAGAACACAAAGCCTTATATATAAGTGTAATCAACCTTAACTCTTTTCATGTTTTAGTAATTTGTTATCGATCCCAAAGGTTCCGCTTGCTCGATCAATGACGATAATATTGTATATGTGTCTTCATTCATGCACTAATGAATAACGTGTCCTCACCTTGAGTCTACTTCACTCTATGTTCACCATCTCGACGAGGGCTCGATGTCCTATGGAATTCTTATTAATATTTCTGTAAGTCGAGTTCGTTGTAAGGGTAGGGTGTGTTTCATCAAGACTTGCCACTTGTTTTTTTTGATAAATGGTAAATTCGTAGACCACTCGGTTCGATCGGTTTAGCCGCTCTACGTCCGGATCAGGTAGAAAGTCGTGGTCCAATGTTGGGGGATACCCTCTCAATATCAATTTTTCCATATATGCCGCCAAGAGAATTCGAACTCGAATCTCCAAACTAAACACTTAAGGAGCCTAGCACCACATCCCACTAGACTTGCCACTTTGTCTTATTGTATGAGTACATTAAGGCGCTTCCACCATATGGGTCATATGAGTAAATTAGAGTATATGAGTAACTTGGAGTGTATCGGTTATATGGTTTGTTTGCTTGATCTCAAATCAAATCAAAAAATTAGGAGGAAAGTTGAGAGAGTCTCGATATTTGTGTGTCAATTTGGTTCCATCTCGGCGGAGTAGATGAGTTCAAAGAATTATTATGAGAAGAGGGGTTCAAATGGATGCTTTTAGAAGATTGTTTGAAAACGAGATTACTATTCGCGCGGCCGCTTTTTACCATTTACACGACAATGCGCACTCCGCATGCTTTACAGGGCTAAAGCGCATGCGGAGTCCGCTAGCGCCCCAGGCCGCGCACCAGAGCCAGAAGGTTGAGGCATATGCGGAAACCGCATGTGCCCAAATTATTATTATTGAAAAAAAATAAAAATAAAAACTCGAGCGCATGCAGACTCCACATGGGCCCGAGACCAGACGCAACAGTGTGAAAAAATCTATCGGGCGCATGCCTTGAATGAGTGTGTATCTGAACTGCACATGTGCCCGAATGGGACGCATGTACAACCCGATTCAACCGTGCCCTTTGCGATTTTGGGTTGTACGAATTACATTACTCTTAAATTGCAATGCACCAATGAAACATATATGTAGAGGTTCACATGACAAGTCTGCAATTGAAATCCAATGCATTTCACCTTGACTCTACCCAATGCTAGTGAATTATAAAAGCTTGAGTCTATATGCATGTAAAATGTCATCCATCAAACAAATGCATGCTGAGTGTAAACCTGAAATGTGAATAATAATGATAAATTCAAATTTAGAATCCAATGCATTTAACTTTTGATCTACGTAATATAGACGGGCAAATCCAACCAGCTTATCCCAGTCTGGTAAATAGGCGAATTTGGACACTAGATTTTGCCCGAATATGTCGATGAGCCAAGCCCGAGTCCGACAAACCTGGGTATAGACAAGGGATGGGGCCTGATGAAAGTTATAAACGTGAGCTTAGATCTCACAAAACAAATACAAGGTCTGACTGTAGTAATCTGATCAAGTTTGATCACTGGGTAAAGAAGTATTTTGATGCATTCAATCAACAAAACTAGCCAAACGTTTAAGGAAAGAAACAAGACTTTTGAAAGTGTTCTTGTAGCAAAGTAACCAATGCAACAAAGTAGCACATCATAACAAATAGTGAGGAAAAATTCTAAAGGCAAGCATAACCACACACTTGTAAATTGAGAAGGTGATAGCAGTGTGTTTGATTCCACAATCCATGTGTATACCTCCTCAACATCCTACTTTGCGCTCTCAAAGGCCCTCTATTTTCCCATACCCATGTGTATATAGTCAATGAACCCTCAATTTATCTTACTAATTTGGGCTATTACTTTTTATCTTATTAATTTGACTATTATCTATACAGATTCTTTCTATGAGTTTGACATGATTCAGGGAAGAATCAAAGTTATGAGGATGATGATACGAGCGACATATTTGGACTTTGACACTTTTACGAGACATTTTACGAGAGGAAATGTTTGGGATGAACCTTACCATGAGGAGTTTCTTAGAGCAAATTTAGGATGACATTACTCGCATTGTCGTCAGAGGTCGTACGTTAAAAACTAACGGCAATCTTTAGAATTTAAAGTTGTTGCTCATGTTTGTTTGAGAGTATCGCTGACATTTCAATATTAAGAGAAAGTTGTGTCTCAGATACGATGGCTCACTTGAGATTTTGGAAGGGGTTGTAGAAGTTCCTTATAGCTAGAACTTTTGCCTACACTTGAGGTGGTCCGTCTTGTATAAATTAGTAAAACTATAGTACTATGAGACATGTGTTTGTTAAACAAGTTGAATTAATGTTTTGTAGATATTTTTTCAAGATCTTAATTGGAAGGTTCTAAAATAAAATTGATGTCAAGATAACTAGTGACACTTATTATATGGTCTCAAACTGGTAATATTTCGCGTATTATAAACCTGAAGATTACACTATCTACCGCTTATGAATATAAAAGTAACTCACATTTGAATTTCATGCCATGGATACTTCTTATTCAATATCGTGAACTTTAATTTTTAGTATAGATAAAACGTTGTATTTATGTCATTATATTTTGAACTTGGAGATGAAATCCATTATGCTTTATTTCGTTATTTTAACTTTTGGATTTTTAGAATGGTAAGCTTTATTATATTTTAAGTCGTTATTACGAGTTTAGATTTAAGTAGATAAAATCATTTCTATTGAACATCCTAATTATGAATTAGGAATTTAGGTAGATGGAAAAAAATATACATTTTACGACGGAATTATGATCAAACTTTTCGAATTTATTCGAAACATAAACAAAATACAAGGTTAAATTATAGAAGAAAGAGGGATTTATGAGAATTGTAAAGAACGAGGGCTCGTTTGGTATCGCTAGGAATTATCCCCGGTAACAGAATGATTTCAAATCAATCAATAACTATGTTTGTTGAGGTCTTTTTATACATGAAACTAACCTAATCTTTTCAATTTTCATTTCTTCCCCTTAACCGATTTTATTCCGTTTCAATCTCATCGCTCCAACCAAACGGACACTCAATATGAACTATGAAAGGCGTAAATAGAAACATGAGATCCAACAACATTGTAGTAATCCTACTACCTACTTTAAAACTAAATATTATTTATTGCAATTTTGAAGTTTTTTGTTTAGTTTGGTGAATCGTCACGTGACATCTCTCGCCTTAGCTAACATAATAAATCACTCAACCATATTTCCTTCCTACCTTTGCTTGCTTCATTACTGTCAAATGTCTCGCTGTAGCAATTAACGGTTAATACTATTAATAATGATTAATAAAATATTGAAGATAATTGATCATAAAAAGTACATTACATTGTTTTCACTTTTCTCTTTAATTACTATATTAGTATAAGCTAATCAACGGCATGGTACAAATATAGAAACAAATTATTAAATGTATGAAATGGACAACGTAGGCAACGGAGTATTTATTATGGACGTACTTTTTTTTGTCGAAATTATGTTTAAAGACGTACAACGTTATATGTATCTCATGTTTGTACCTACGTAAGAACATGTAATATATTTATACACAGAAAACACGACATACAAATGCATTTTATCGGGTTTATGTGTACTGAAACAATATATACCCACTGCATTTTATATTCGTAATTTGATAATTGCCTCATTTTTACATTTCTTTGCTTCGTTTTAATATCATTTTACTATACCGTGATTGTTAGTCGTTGGTAAGAAAAACGTAGTAAATTGAAAATAAAAAAGCTCTTATGAAAAATAAAGAAAGTTAAAAATACAAGACTTTTTTTTATTTATTTATATACATTGATAATATTAAAGATAAGTAATTTATTTTGGGGAAATAGTATTATACTAAGATTTTTGAGACCTTGTTTATAAACGAAAAAAATACACAAAAGTATTAGTTCACGGGAATTGCAACTGGGTTATTAGAATGTCAATTTACGGTATAAATAGTAGTTAAAAGATCGATCTATGCTATAAATTGTAGTCTTTGAAGTCATTCAATATTCGTTTTAATTGTGATTACCCACTAAACACAAAAAATAAAAGAAATAAACTATAAATGTAACAAAAACAAACTGAAATGCACATTAAGTATGTGACTATGGTGGAGAAAAGATTGTCGAGCATAAAAAAGTCGTAGGTATAGACTATATTGAATCTTGGACCCAATGAAGTGTTGGGAACAAAGATGTGTCAAATTCGATTTGTTTCAAGATGAAGCTAATGAGATTGCTGCCAAACAAGACGGCAAGAGTCATAATGGTATATAAGCAACAAGACGGGGTTGGTGTGACCAAGTTATGAGCATGCAATGACTGTTGGTGTCTTTCAAGCGCCACAAAAGGATGTGAGGGTTCAATGTTGTGATGTGGCTCTCGAACACCTTAGGGACAAGGAAAAGTACCTTTGGAAAGACTACGGTTATAGTCAAACAATTGATTAATTTAAAAAGTTATTATTTGCATAATATAAACATTTTTAGGGGAAACAATATCAAATTTTTCTTAAACATCAACCTTTCATACAAATCAGTCCAATAAGAATGTCATTCAGCCTAATAATACAGACCCTCATTTTTTTAGGCCTTAAAATATTTATTTTTAATTGATTTATAATACAAACGAGTGATTGCTATAATGATTAGTACTCAATATTTAGTGTAATTAATTAAGAGTTTAAATTCTGCAATATTTACTATGTTTCTTTTTAATTTTTTTTTGTTTATTTTTTTTCCTCCTAAGATATATTTAAAGTTAATAATGATCTTATTTTTTTATTGTAATTCTTTCATGTATTATTATTAAATTAAATTGGTCAAGAGTTCAAATCCTACAATATTCACTATGTATATTTTTTCATTCTTTTTTTTTTTTTCTTTTGTTTAATTTTTTCCTCCTAAGATATATTTAAAGTTAAGAATGGTCTTATTTTTTATTTTAGTTCTTTCATATATTTTTATTAAATTATTTAAAAGTTAAAATTCTCTTTCTACTATATTTTTTCTTCTTTCTTTTTTTCACACATGCTTTATAATATTTTTTTCCCTCTCTTTTATTTAATTTTTTTTTCAAAAAACTATTTAAAGTTAAGAAAGATCTTATTTTGTTTTTTTATTGTCATTCTTTAATGTATTTTTTAATTAAAAAAGTAATTTTAAATTTTTTTTTTCTTTTCTTTATTTCGTTTTCATAATAAAACATAATTTTTTAAATAAATAATAATAAAAATTTACATTGACATATATAGGATCTTTGAAATCCATTGGACGGACCTGCTTTAGTATATAAAATAATCGAAAATCTATATTCAGACTCTCATTTTTTCAGGATCGACTTGAATCGATAAAATGCTCGAGTGTAATGCTGCATGGACTGCATCAATGTTAGCGCTACAAATTCCAATGCCATCATATGTGAAGGTTGATGTAAAACCCAAAAAAAAATTTACGACCAAAAAGATATAACTAATCCATGTTTAATATATAATAAAGTTTGATGTAATCAATGCTTATATATTTTAACATTAATCAGCAGTGTAGTATATTGTATGTGTCATCACCAATGACCATGCTTAGGTTGAGACAAATTGCAGAAAATAACCTTCAAATTTGATATTTTTAAAAAATAACACCTTTGAATTGCAATATTACATAAAACACAACTTATATATAATTATCCTACCAAAAAAAACTTATATATAGTTAGCAAAGTTTATCACCTTATTAGTTTAGAACTTTTATATTATTAATTTAATCTTTTTTGTTATTTAGGTTAACTTTTTTGTTAATACTTTTAAATTTGTATTTGCACACATTTTCCTATATATTTTAGTTCACACTGAATTTATGTTATTTTTATACTAATAATACTAAAAATAAAACTATAAGTACATATTTAGCGTTATGCCATATTATTGGTGAATAATAAATATCATCAACTTTTAAACTAAACAATAGTAGAATATGACTTAAATAATAATAATAAAGGTATACTTAACATATGAATTGCATCTAGTGATATTTTAAATTGATTGAAATTTTAAATCAACTTTTTTTTTTCCTTCCAATTTTGTATACAGTCGTTTGTTTTCTTGTCTAGTCGTTTGTTTAAATGAGTTACCTATTATTGTAAGCCGTGTTGAGATGGTTACATTAAAAAAAAAAAAACTCGTAAATACAATAAATTTTGTATACAAATTAAATAGAATAAAACTACGTTCATTGAATATATTTACATTGGTAAACAAAAAAACATTATACAAGTTAAATAAAAATGAAATTTTATATAAAAAACACTTAAGATGAACATTATGTTCATAGATTATACATTCAATTGAAAGAAATATAAAAGAAAAGTCGTATATTTATTGCTTATTTTCTAATAATTACTCACCATAATTAAGTTATTTACTTGAATGATCTCAGATGTTTACCTATTAATTCAACGTCTCTTATAGGTTGTCATTTTTTTCCGTAAAAATGGATCTCTCCAAAACTTGACCCTATATAGGGTTTGTTTAGTAACGTAAAATTATGTAGATGAATTTGAATATGATAAAATTATATAGATAAAGAATTAAGAAGATGAAATTATTTAAGACTTGAGTATGAAAATTCAAAATAAGTGAAACAAATGTTTAGGGTAACATGAATATAATTGTGAATATAATTACGAGATAGTATGTGTTAAGTTTTTTTTTAATAGATGAAAGAGATGAAAAAAAGAGAGGGTATAAACGATATTTTAACTTTGATAATCCTTATAATTTTTAAATTTCATAAATTACACAGTTTTTATAATCTAATATCCATAATTTAATCTCCTTCATTTCATTCACTAACTTATCAAACATATTAAGAGAATTATTTCCTATAATCTTAATCCACTATTTTATATTCAACCACACGTAGCCTATATTATGAATAAATATTAAAGGTGAAATGATGGCAATAGTTTTCAAAGCTACTTTATGTATGTATACATTCACCAACAACTATATAATTACGGATTGATTATTCTGCGACAATTTATATACATCTTTCAATAGCTAAGGGTTGAAAGTATCTCATGAAAATGGCTAAATGATCAAACAAAAACCACACAAAACCTATTTATCTAACGCTATATTTATCTAATATTGCTTAAATAATCATAATAGCAAAATGAAGTTTAGAAAACTTTGCATGATGGTTCAATAGTACATATTTATCTAATATTGCTTAAACCCAAATTTAGAGATAGATTTACCTTAACCGGCCAACGACAATATACTTACTCGTTTGGTATCGCTAGGAATTATTTCTGATAACGTAATGATTCTGAATTAATCAAAAACTATATTTATTTAGAGCTCTTTTTACACATGAAAGTAATATAATCATTTTCATTTCTATTCCTTCCCCTTAATCGATTTTATTCCATTTCCATTCCATCACCCCGACCGAACATGCACTTAGAATACAAACTTACATAATACTCCATATATCTATGCAACTATGTTCCTTCTGGTGTTCTAATTAAGATATCAAACTTCAGAATGGATTAGCGTAAATATAAAAAAAAACTATCATTGCTTTCATGAAATTAAATCACAATCATGATATTGCTCACATAAACATAAACTTATATAACAAATCTTGAAGCAAGAAAGAACTAATAAGATGTGTCCCAACCTTCTATTGAGGGAGTGGATTAGTGTAAATATCAAAAATATTTATCAATTGAAGCAAAATAATATATCTACCGTTGGGATAATAACTTCGCACATTTAAAATTGAGAACATTTCGAGCCTTATAAGGTCGGTGAGCTACTCCTCTCTAATGACAATTGGATTTAAGATGGAACTACGTTGGGATTATGTGATGGGTTTAATGTGTATGTGCATTCGTATGTACATTTTTTTATATTTCAATCTTTGTGTAAATTTCATTTTTTTTATTTAATTATTATATGATCTTTCAATTAAGAAAAAGAAGAGAGAATAAAAGGCAAGAAATAAAGTAAAGATTTTTTAAAATATATCCATTCTAATTTAAAATAAAAATCTTATTAAATTATTTTATTTATATAATATATATTTTTCTACCTTATGTAATCATATATATATATATATATATATATATATATATATATATATATCTTTATATTTAATTCTTATTTAAATTTTCATTAATAAAATATTTTCATCCTTACTTTAAAAATAGACTTTTTAAAAAAGATTAAATACAAATTCTATAATTAGATAAATTTTATTTAAAAAATATCTTACTTTTGTTGCAATTGGGTCATAAATTTTAGTTAGATTATATTTTACTTCCATGATAATCTCAATTCCTTTTATTAAAAAACAAGACTAAAACAATTTATATTAGATTAGCGTAGATTTTAATTATATTATAACGTGGTTTTTAAATGTATCGGCGAAAATTGTTATTTATCATCGTAACTACGTACTTGGGGTGCGTAGTAGTTAATTTTTTTTTTACCGCGCATCCCAACTGCGTAGTTCATTTTTTTAAATTTTTTTTCATGGACTCCAACTACGCACCCCATATGTGTAGTTGAATTCCACTCAACTACGCACGCGAAATGCGTAATTTTGATGACAAATAGTAATTTTTGCCGGTACGTCTAACAATTATCTATTATAACTACAAATTTTGTTTATATTAGATGTTTATTTCTATATTTTATATTTATATATTTGTAAAATTAAAATATATAAATTTATACTAAATTTTTAAAAATAATACAATTATTTATATTGGATATGAAAATCAAACTAGTTATTTTATAAAAACAAATTCATTAACGGAGCAAACAGAAATCTGGTTGGTTATTTACCTATTTAGGGTAAAAAAAAAAGAAAAGAAAAATAGGAAAGTGAGGCTATCTCGATCCGATGGAAGCTCTGAGATTAGTTCACGACTTCACGTGGTGCAGTCGCCACATGTCACTTACCAGTTACCTCTTTCCATATTATAATATTCACAAAATTATATATTTTCAATTTTTTAAAGCACTTTTATTAATCTTTTTATATTTAATTATATTATGTATGATACTAGTGTCCTGTGAAGGTGTGTGCACTGTGGAGGAGTCCGAAGTGTGAGAGCTTCCTCTGCATCTAAGCTCCTCCCATGGCTGCCCAACAAAAACCACACCCCAACCACCTCAATTTCTTTTCTATTCTCTTAGTTTAACTCTTATCCCTTACGATTTATCTCACATTGTCCAGATCTCAAGTCTCCATTGAAAGTGATCTCCAAACTAATGTCATCTTCTTCCTCCATTGAAGCACCACTAACAGAAAAACACGAAGAAGAAGAAGAGTAATATTTCACTTGATTCGAAACCTTCCATGGCTTCTCCAATTTCGATCTTCCTCCTCTGCTTCTTCTTCTCCTTCCTCTCCGTTGAATCAGCCACCGACGCCGCAGCTTTACTAGCCCTGAAATCCATCGTTGATCCTACGAACACCTCACTTTTACACTGGCCTCCCGTCGCCGGAGTCGGCGACTTCTGCCGCTGGGATGGAGTAAGAGAATGTTTGAAAGGAAGAGTCTCGAAGCTCGTCCTTGAGCATCTTAACCTAACCGGAAAACTGGATGGTGAAAGCTTGAACAGGTTGGATCAACTCAGGGTTTTGAGCTTCAAAGACAACAAACTCTCCGGCGAAATTCCCGATTTCTCTGGCCTTCCAAACCTTAAATCTCTATATCTCAACGGAAATGGCTTCACCGGAAAATTTCCCGTGTCGCTCACAAAACTCCACCGTCTCAAGACTATCGTTCTCTCCGACAACCAGCTCGCCGGAGAAATCCCTCCGGGAATCGCGTCAATGCCTCGTTTATACACTCTCTACCTCGAAAACAACGACTTCACCGGACAAATCCCTCCGCTTAATCAGCCTAGTCTCCAGTTCCTCAACCTCTCTAACAACAATCTTTCCGGCAAAGTCCCCGAAACCCTAGCTCTTAACCGATTCAACTCTTCTTCCTTCTTAAACAACCCAAATCTCTGCGGAAACTCTATTCAAATCCCCTGTCTGCCCCCTCCGGCAACCAGCTTTACCGCCGCTCCAGCAAATCACAAAAAGCGGAAGAAGATCATAATAATCGCCGCCTCTGTCGGAGCAGCGGCTATTCTCTTACTCATCCTTCTCCTCCTCGTCGGAGCTTCGCAAAGAAGAAGGAGAAAGGTAACGGAAAGAGCAAAAGACGAAAAGAAAGGAGAGGAACTCGGCGGCGTCGGTTCCGGATCACCGGCGACCGGAGTGAGGGAGGTCGGAGAAGGATCCGGCTACGGCGGTGGTGGTTTAAAAGGAGGATTCTCATGGGAAGGAGAGGGGTTAGGCAAGTTAGTGTTTGTATCACCGGAGGCTTCCCCGGAGGAGGTTAGGTATTCACTGGAGGAGTTGCTGAAGGCGTCGGCGGAGACGCTAGGGAGAGGGACGATCGGAAGTACATATAAGGCGGTGATGGAAAGTGGCTATATAGTGACTGTGAAAAGGTTGAAGGAAGCAAGGTATCCAAGAATGGAGGAATTCCGGCGACAAATGGAGGTAATCGGAAGAATGCGCCACCCTAACTTGGTGGCCGTTAGGGCTTACTTTCAGGCGAAAGAAGAACGGCTTCTTGTCTACGATTACTTCCCTAATGGCAGCCTCTTCTCCCTCATTCACGGTACGCTGCGTTTTGCTTACGTTTTGATGAATTAATTTATTCTCTGTTTAATATCCTTTGTCAATGTCCTGAAATTAAAACAAGCTTAAATGGTGTAAAGAACTAACATAATCATCTACTTGATCTATATTAGCTGTCAGGTCAGTCTGTTGGCATCTACTAGATCTAGATACGTCAATTCTGTTACCCAAAATTGCACCATAACACATTTTATCTTATTTTTACTTTTATATATAAAATAAACCGTATAAATATACAAGACGACTTTTTTTTTTTTGAAAACGGAAAGCAATTAGATTAGACTACAACTATAGAGGTATAGTAATGTATGAAGCACTGTACTACAACTCTTCAGCATCCTTTTAGTTGAGCATTGTCGGTCCCAATTCACCCACAATTAATGTCTATTCAATTCAATTTAATAAATTCTATTTATCATTTTATCATAATATTATGTGGGGTGACATCTTATCAAATATTGATAAGCTGTAGTTTAACTTGATCCAATTGGCGTATACTCTCACTTTACCTTTTTTCTTTTGAGAGGTAGGGATTGTAGTATGGGGCTCTTGCTACTCTTACCACATAAACACCTAAGATTGTATATAAACCCGAAAAGATGTGGATCCTACCCTGACCCGAAATAATTTGATTTCAAAATAGCTTAAATCCAAAAACGCCAACTTGGACAATTATAGAGTTATGATAAACACTTGACTTGTAACTCAACTTTACCCACATGTAATTGACTAACCTAATTGTCGCACATGATTAACCAATCTACTTGTATTTATGCTACATTTGAGTTTCCGGATAATATCCTTGAGTTTTAGACTTTGCATTATTTAATATTCTTATGCAAACTTATTTTAACAAAATGCATTACATTTTCTCATTTTACTTATTTAAACTTGTATTGAAATGGAGAGGATGACAAAAAAAAAAAGCAATTATAGACTGATTATCACAGAGAAAGTTGGTCAACAAATGTGAAGTAAAACTGGGAAATAATTTGATGAAAAGACAAATATTGTGAACTTGCCATGCTGTGAAGTCAGAAGAGAAGTAATGAATTGTGGTGTGTGTGTGTCAGCCGGCCCCCTGCATTCATTTCGTGTTATGCTTGTAAACTCCACACTGTTCACCAACAATTATTATTATTTCCTGGAAATCCGAAATTGAAGATTGTCAATTGCGTCATGCATGTCATGCTTAGTAGTTTCACACTATTAATGGATTATGGTTGGCTTAGAATGTCGTGATTACGTGTCCCCAAGGTGTTGACTACTCTGAATTCAGGCGTTACGAATCTAGATGATTGAAATTCAGAGTTCTCTGTTATGTCCCGATTCTGTTGCCAATTGTAGTTAGAGGACTAAGGTCCGGTTGCGTGGAACTGTGGAAGGTAGATTATCGGGTTATTGCGTTATTTGGGCGAGATTATTATTTGGTAAATTATGTTAAAGGATTTTTCAGTTTCCGGGTGACACCTTGAGTTTTGGACTTTTTCGGATTATGTCCACATATCATCCATAAGTTAACATTTTAAGGAAAATAAGAGATATTTTTTATTTGCTAGTTAGTGTTAATAAACATTTTTAAGGTATATATAATTTCTTGGATGAATAACTTATATTTTAGTAAGCCTCAAAATGTTAATAAGTGTTAATTTATAAATGATAGAGGGTATAATCCGGAAAAGTCTAAAACTCAAGGGTATTATCCGAAAACTGAAAAACACTTGGGTATAATCCGAAAAAAGTCAAAAGTCCAGGATACTATCCAGAAAAGTCTAAAACGATATTATCCGGAAACTGAAAAACACTTGAACATCATCCGAAAAAGTCAAAAGTATAGGGTACTATCTGGAATTTCGCTAATTATTATTATTTTAAAAAGGTTATTCGGTTTTTTTTTTTATATATCTCAACTTGGATTATCGGGATTACTTCTAATAATCTCGAAGAGTTCAGCGAATGGGGCCTAACTGATAAAAAAATTCTAAAGGTTAGAATTGCTTCAAAGTTCAAAATACTCAATCCATTTTCCCTAGCTGGGCAGTCAATTATTCAGATCTCACTCTTTAGATATAATCTATTCCTCTGTTTTTTGTAGAATTTCTTGGCCATTCTGTTTCCTCTTCAATTGCTTACATTAGGATAAGTTACTTTTGTGGGATTGTATTAACTTGACATCTTTTCAGGTTCGAGACCATCAGGTGGCGGAAAGCCTCTACATTGGACATCCTGTCTAAAAATAGCAGAAGATTTAGCCACAGGACTTCTCTACATCCACCAAAACTTCGAAATGGCTCACGGAAACCTTAAATCCTCGAACGTCCTTCTCGGATCAGACTTCGAATCCTGCCTAACCGACTATTGTCTCCAATCCTTTAGAAATCCCGACACCATCGACCAAGAACCGAGTGCGATATCCCTCTTCTACAAGGCCCCCGAGTGCAGGGCCGACAACTCGAGAAGGCCACCATATCCACCAACAACACAATCGGACGTTTATAGCTTCGGAGTGATCCTCTTGGAGCTTTTAACGGGCAAGACTCCGTTCCAAGACTTGGTCCAAGAGCACGGATCCGATATCCCGAAGTGGGTCCGGTCCGTGAGAGAGGAGGAGACGGAATCAGGAGACGAACCGAGCTCGGGAAACGAGACCTCGGAGGAGAAGCTGGCGTCATTGTTGAATATCGCGATGACGTGTGTGGCGATTGAACCGGAGAACCGGCCTCAAATGAGGGAGGTGTTGAGGATGGTGAGGGAGTCGAGATCGGAGGCTCAAATGTCGTCGAATAGTAGCGATCATTCTCCTGGGAGGTGGTCGGATACGGTGCAGAGTTTGCCGAGGGAAGAACACCAAAGCATATAAAGAAACAGGATTTCGTGAAATTTTAAGGTAAGGTAGAAATGGTCTTGGGACTTAGCATTGGTACAGGTTTGTTGGATGTAAATTTTTCGATTTTTGCTTATTTGTCACATTATTTTTGTTTGTGTGTTTTTATTTGGTTTTTGAATTGTGAGGACAATACCTGATGATATGAGTAGTGGTTCTGATCTTGTTCAGTCTTGCATTGACTGAATCTCGTGAAGGTAGGCGTAGTTTAACATGGTTTCTATGTTGAAGAGTTATTGCACTTATTTACTCATTGTATGCTAGGAGTATTTAGTAGGTTTGCCATCATTTTGGATTCTCTCGTGATAAAGCTTTCACTTGAATGGTAACTAGAGTACAACTGTGGAGGTAGGTGTGGATACTCGAACATCCCATCCACATACATGGTCAAAGACTTTCACCTTACCCCATAGATACCACTTACGAAAGAAAGTGTTCCGTATTCATATCTAAATATGAGTATGAATATTAACGTATAAAAAACTCTGAGTGTTTGGTATATAACGTTTGTTTGGTATTAGATGAGATTTTTTTAGATTTTGGTGGATGGAGATTGTTTGGGATATGGATTATAAAATAAAATTACTATTTGTGCGGATAATTTGACCATAAATATATGTGCATCATCTTGGTGCGTATGCGGAGTTTTTAAAAAGAAAAAAAAATATTGGGCACAACAGTGAGTAAGCGCACGTCCCGAATGGACCGTGCACAACCTGAATAGAGTGTCTTTTTTCCCCCCTAACCCTTGATTAACATCACTCTTATAAAATTATATCATATTAAAGAATGTAAAATAACGGTCTTATTCCCCTAGAATTACTCTAGCTGAATTTCTTAAAATTCTATTAAAAACATTAAAATCAGAAAAGGTAATTGAAAATAAAAAAGATTTGGAGAGAGAAGATAAACTTAATCTAGCAATTGGATTATAATTTAATGGTTGTGATTCATTCAGAAAAACTTAATCTAGCAATTGGAGTATAATTCAATGGTTGTGATTCGGTGAAGTTATTTTCAAGAACTTTCACTGTAGCTAGAGCGTAAAATTAGGGGTTTGATATGAGTTTATATCCTAATATTATATACTTCAAATTTGCCAAAACACCCTTCTAAAGTGATGCCCCTTTGCACGTGATCGAGCAATTCTTTGAACCCTCTCCTTTCTAAAAACCATGCCCTTCTTTGCATGTGATTGAGCAATTTTTTCAACCCTCTCCATCTGTGGCAATTTTTGTTCGACTGAGCGAAAGAGGGAAGAGTGGAACGGCCTACAGATCCAACGAGGAAAGCTCCAATGCAAAGGGGCAGAAGAGGACGTGATGATAGCAATCTCGAATTATGTTTACAAGGTTTAAACTTTATAATTTATACACAATAATATTCGTGTGTATTATAAGACATTAAAATTTTCAAGAATTCATAGTAAAGTTTTACGTAATCTCTTCAAAATATAACTATTTTTTGTTTAAATAACCAAATAAAAGTTCAAACCGTATATTTTGAAGAAGTTAATACTTGTAGCTTGTTCTAAATATATTTTTGGCAAGACAGGTTCAGGGTTCCTATTTTAGATGAATTTCTGCCGGAATTGGGACTTGTGTCCACCCATACTTTTAAAAGTCTAAAAACGAAAAAATACTACACATCCGGTTATTTCCCCCGAACACTCGGTGAGTGTGATGAATGGGTGACAAGTAGACTTGAACAAATTCGGGATCGGACCGGGCACGGGCCGGGCCAAATTTAAAATCTTGTCCGATATGTGCGAGCCATGTCAGTTCGGTCCGTCTTGTACGGGCCACAAACACGACCCATGTGTGCCCACGTATAATCACGGGCGGGCTGCCGTGCCGGCCCGGCCCGGCCGTGATTAGGACTAATATCAAAAATTCAAAATTCCCTCTATTAGGGTTAGGATTTGGGATTGACTTAGAGTTTAATTTTTATTTTTATTTTGGAATTTAGAACTAGTATCAAAATATATCTCTTACGGCAACAGTTTATTATTATTTTTAATGAATTTTTGGTTATATATAATATAATTATAATATATATACGGGCTCCCCGCGGGGCGGCCCACAGACTAAATCTCGTACCCTTGCCCATCCCGTAAACATACGGACCGGGCTTGGTCCGGACCGAACGGACCAAACTGCTTACCCATGCCCATATTTTTAGGCGGACCGACCCGAATTTGTTCAGGTCTAATAACAAGTGATATGTTACGCGGGTGGTAGGAAGGGTGTGTGAGTGGTACACCTACCCATCAACCGAAAATTTCCATCCTTAAAAGAAGATTGTGGAAAGGACTAAAGGAGATAGAAGGGGATTGTGGTCTGTTATAGAGTATAAACTATAAACCATAGTTATGGGCCGTTGGTAGGGACAGATCATGAAGAACTGGACCGGACTGGACCATTACTCACTCCGGTCCAACACAAAGATATGGCCCATATATTTTGAAGTAGAATGAGCGAGTGTTGGGGTTGCTCAATCCTTCTGCAAAATCTCACCGGATTGCCCATCGGCCATTCCTCTGCCGTCTCTTTCTTTTTGTACGATCCCTTCCCTTTCTTTCAAATCTCTTCCATCAAAGCCCTTCACTATTCAGAGCTCTTCTGTAACGGTAATACATTTCTTCTATTGTCTCAAATTTTGATTTCTCAACTCTTTTTTCTTACTCGGTTCATTGTCAATCGTTTAGGGTGACATTTGGTTGCTGATTTATCATTTCGCATTATAATCAGTCTAGTAATTTAGTTTTAGATAGACAATTCGTCACATGAATGACCAAGCTGATGAATTTCTAGTTCTATACAAGTTCTCAATTGAGTGATTTGGTTATATAATATTTCGTAATGAGGATTCAGAGTCGATGTATCATCCTTGCAGTTATGTTCTTGGCAAGAAGCTGAGTTTGAGCTAGTGGACATTTGCAAAATGAGTTCCCTTCAACTTGCTTCTTTCAGGCCCCAAATACATGTAAAAATAAGTCGTATGTCATATGTACCTTGCAATCCAACAACTTCCCTCAAACTAACATTTGGTAGGCATAAGTACCAAAGATGTCCCCCAGTTTCTGTGTATAATGACGGTGACAAGTCAGAATATAGTAATCAGGTGAGTAACACTCCAGATTTCCTTTGCTTTCGCTGTATAATTTAGGGTTTGTTTGGCTCACTTTACTCTATACTGAAGAACCTAATGTAGTAAGTAATACTCTTCAGGGACCTTCTATTGGAGATGCTGGGAAAAAATTGTCTTTAGAAGAGATACTCCGTTTACAGATTGAAAAGCAAGAGTATGACCAGGATGATACTGGTGGGAATCCTCCATCTGATGGAGGTGGTGGGCGTGGTCGTCGTCGCCGAGGTGGTGGTAGGCCTGATTCTGGTGGGTCGGAGGAAGAGACTCCCGCTGAGCGGTTGAATGAACTTTTGCAAGTGACTTTGGCCACCATTGGTCTCATCTTATTGGTATCTACTCCACCTTTTCAGTTAAACTGTCAATCTGTTGTATGAGAGCATCAAATATTAAAATGTTGCTGCAACAAAGGAATGCTATTAAACACCAAAAATGAAATGTGATAACAGTGTAGTCAGTTTCTTGGTAACTGTGGTTGAATATGGGCATCTTTGGTATCCAAATCTAGATATCAATATATCAGATATCGATATGAGATTAATATCTACTAGAGAAAGAGTTGTAGAGAGGAAGAATAGAAAAGGGATATAAGATATGTGATACCACTAGTTTTCGGAGTATATCAAAAAGGAAGAAAAAGTGTAGTATCAGTATATCAAATTGATATCCATATAATTGCATACCAAACACTGGGTATGTATTTTTTATATCGATACCCATATCTGATATCTAGATATGGATACCAAACACGCCTAAGTACTTCAGAAAATGAAATCTTGCAGCAAAGGAACGTTAAAATTTGCACTGTGATCAGAGTGTAGTCAGTTCCATTGAAGTTGATAGTAAAACGTGATGGTGCTGGATGGGTTTTTGCTGTAGTAGATCAATGCTCAATATCTTTTTATTAATTTTCACCATTATATCATGATATATGCAAAGGCTGGTTACTGCTGTTGGTTGATGGAATCTTTACCCTAGAATTAGCAGATTGTTTATGTTCTGACCTAGAATTTCACATGGAAACATTGCAGTATTCTTACATCCTCCACGGTCCAGAGATCACTCGGTTAGGAAAGGATTACTTAAGGTATCTAGTGACTGGGAATACGAGTGTTCGCCTGAAGAGATCTATGTACGTATGTTCAATGTTCTGGAAATCCCTGACAACGAAAAGGAAGGTGGCGGCAGCGGATGACAGCATTTCGTTGCTACAACGCCATATCTTGAACACGCCCACGTGGTTTGACAGTCCTAGCAAGTATGAGCACCTAGCCAACGCTTACATGGAATATAAGCTATCTGAATGATGTCTTAGACTGTATACTGTGGACATCTTCTAGTGATTCTTGACTCTCTGATAGTTAATGGGTTTGTTTTTGTTTTTGTTTTTGTTAACGAGGGTGAAATTGAGATTATGTTTTGCTCTTGCTAAGCTGAAATCTGAAGCTTTGAAGAGTTATATGTGCAGACGAATGGGGCTTCACATCATGTGCTTGGATTGGGTTTGTTCTGCTGATATTGGATGAATATGAAAATAAGAGTTATGCCCATAATACATGTTTATGGAAGAAAACTTGATTGTACGTGGTAGTAGATTGCACCTGTGTGGAAGAGTAGAATGAGAGTAAGTTACACCTATGTGTGCATAGTAGAAAGCACCCATGTGTGAGAGTGGGGTGAACATGCGTGTGAATTGAATTGTGATAGTATTATATATATATATCTATATATATCCACAAATTTTTTCATGGTTTTAGTTCTGAAAAGGCAAGAAAAGTTTCATGATAATTAAACTTGATATGGAGAAAGTATATGATAAAGTGGAATGACCTTTTCTAAAACAATCTTGGTAAAGTTTGGATTCGGAGAAAAATTAGGGGTAGATTAAAGAATGCATCTCAAAGGTTTCTTACTCTATATTAATAAATGACTCCAAATAACTATCTTCTTTTTTTTTTTTCAAAGAGAGATCTATGTCAAGGAGACCCATTATCACTAGTGCTTTCCGAAAGGTAAACTGGCTTTCCGATCTGAAAAAAAGGAACAATCATTCCGTTTTTTGCCTTTGCCAGTGACATAATAATTTTCACAAAGGTAACAACAAGCAACAAAATTATATCCATTTTATTTGAAAATTGTTTGGTGTCTAGTCAAGTGAACAACTACAACAAATCAACTTTTTAAAAAACTATAAATGTCGACCCCACAACCAAAAGAAGAATACAAACACATATGGACATTGCAACTTCAGAAAACCTAGAAAAATATCTAGGTTGTCCAATACTAAATGGGAGAGTAAACAAAGACATATTTAATAGTGTTACATTGAAATCAAGACAACAACTAACAAAATGAAAAGTATCATCCCTATCACAAAAAGGTCGAATAACCTTAATGATAGCATGGTTTCATGTTATGTTTTTAGACGTGAATTCATTAGTATTGCATAGTATGTAGTATGTACATCTATAAATTAGCTTATTCCTTAAATGTCAAAAGAATGTCTACTCTCATTGTGCTTATAGGTGATTTAGGTCTAAATGGAACATAAATGATCATCTCAAGCAATCCCAAGAAACACTCATCAAATCATCATCATCCATGATTAAAGGAGAAAATGAACCAAACATCAACACTTGCAAGAAGCCTAATGAGCAAGGAAACCCCAAGGGAGGAACCTCGAGTTAAGCCTTCACTCGAGGTAAGAGGAACTACAAACCTAGAGTAGGAGCAGTTTGGAGGGAAAATGTCGACTAAGGTCGAGTGAAACCACAAAAATCCATAGTAAGAAGAAATATCGTATAAGAAGACACCTTCACCCGATCTAAGAAGAAAAACTGACAACATAGTTGGAGGGAGCATGGTGATCGACGTAGGAGTATCTAGTCCACTCGGAGTAAGAAGCATTTTTGCACAAAGTTTCAACGTACCTCGAGTGAAACCACAAAACTAGAGATAAGAAGACTCCAAAATCCGAACTAAGAAGAAATCTCCCCCCGAGCTATGAGTACCCGAGTAAGGCGATGGAAGCACCAAACCTTGAGTGAACGACCCACTCGACCTAAGGAAAATCCTGCACTCGAGGTAGCCAGCTGGTGTGGACCACTTTCCTAACTAACTCCAAGCTAGTTGATCGAAGAAGTTTCTTGAAGGGGGGACCACGAATCTAGCTCTATAAATAGAGTTCTTGACTAATTGTAAACACAACCATTCATTTTATAACAATTCTCTAAAAGTTTATCTAGTTTATTCTCTCTTATGTAAGAAGATTGATCGTTAGGCTTGAGAAATTGAAGAAGCTCTTGGTGTTCTTCATATTTCTCATCCTAGATCTTATTTTCAACTTGTTTCAGTCATATCTTTAGATTGGTAAGTCCGATTGAATCCATTATTTTTCCTAAACTCCTTGTTTCAAGTCTATTCTACAACCATGTCACTTGTTCTAGTTGTTGCTATGTTGAGATTTTTGACCATGTGTGAGTAGTCCTTTTGCTAGGATTTTGGGTAAAAAAAAAAACGCAAATCATGCTAGGTTATTGTGTTTTATGTTGTGTTTATTATTTGTTGGAGAATCAAATACATGTTTAGAAGCATATAGGAGGCCTCAAATTCATATATGATTCATCTCTTGCTAGGAATTATTTTGAATGTTGGATTCTAGACTAGAAATAGTTTAGATTGTTTCCTTTGCACATTTTATATTTTCAAACATGAATAAGTGATATATGAATCAATCATCTAAGTTGAGACCAATAAGTAATACAAGGATGATTGTGCAATGTTGTGATGCATATTGCTTGAGTATTGGCTACAGCCGAAAGGATGGCTATGATACTTGTCACGTGAATGTCCAAACTATGATTATGCTAGATGGTGCAAGCAAATAGCAAACACCATGTGATGCTTGCATTGTCTAATATAATCGATCATAAGTTGTTGTAAAGCTTATCAACTAGTGTGTAAATAGCAAACACCGTGTGATACTCACTAGTTGACACAAGCCAAATGTCTTGACAAAGCATACCTAATAACATGCTACATTAGTATTTGTGACTCAATACTCTCCTCATTGATTGAATGCAACATGATTTAGCATACTTATAGCCATTGTTTGGTGGAATAGCCCCAATCCTACTATTTTCCTCATATTGATACTTGATATTGATACTTGCTACTTGATACCCCCATACCCAAGCATTTGATCACTTAATCACCTTTTTATTTCATTTTACACACTCATGCTTTTCTAGTTGAACTTGAAACAATAGTCGCAATACACATAGTATCTTGGGATTCGACCTTGTTGCCATAATAATATACTTACATTGACACGGCCGGCCATATACTTGCGGTAATATGTGGTTTTGGGTCATGACAATGGAAGAAACTAATGAAACTAAGAGAAGTTTTCAAGAAAGGATTGAGATGACATGCGGACGATGGCAAAACCATATGATTTTGGAAAGACTCATGTATCACCAAACAACCACTTGAAAATCAGGTGAATAACAAAGCCTTGATTAATGCAACTGAACTAGTTTGTACTTTTTATTACATATAACCAATAGAATCATCAACAAATAAGTCAACTAGATAGATTATTACCAAATGACAATATTATGAAAAGAAAAAAGATATAATCTACCTGAAAATAAAATACAAGACATATTGTATTGGAGATCAAGGAAAATGAAAGTTTTTCTACTAAGTCATCTATGAAACTCATCCAAAAACATAAGGTTGGAGTAACTCCTGATAAAACATGATATGAGAATTTAAATGATGCCTAAAGTCAAAAAAAATTTGTAAAAACTAACACTATGACATCCTAGCAGAAGAGAACTTAAGCGAGAGTTCAACACATTTTCCACAACCAAAAAGATTAATGTGTATAACTAACAAATGTAGGTCATTTTTGTTTGGCTAACTAATAGATATATAAAGAATATATGTACATAATTGTTGGATCAAGTACACGTATAGATGATACATGTAAGTATGTTCAATCCAAAAGGCTTTACGATTATGTTAGAAATATATTTCGACATCTCCTCTTTGATATATGGGTTCATTCAAGTGAAAGTTCAACGCATTTTTCAGGAAAATCAAACTTGTTGCAGATAGACTCGTATTTATAGGCCACATCTTGAATGCAGATGACGAGACTATTTTGCGGTTCTAGAAATCAAAGTTATTGCAGATAGATTCGCATCTTTAGGCTACAGCTCGGACGTAAATAAGGGGACTATTTTACAAAACGTTAAAGACCTCATCCGCGAGGATACTTTAGGACGATCAACTTCTAAAAATTGACCCTCATTTTCCATTACCTTTGTATATAAAAAAAAATCATGGAATGAATCGAACGAGTGAAATTATTCAATTAAGGTCACACGGTATGGTCCCCTACCAATGTTATATAATCTAAATTAAACTTAAAGACTTATGTGTATAACTAACACATGTATGGGCCGTATGGCATCTTAGTTTGGCCAACTTATGAATATATATAAAGAATATATATGTACATGATTATTGGACCAAGTATACGTATAGATTATACAGGTAAGTGTGTTCAGTCCAAAAGTCTTTACGTTTACGTTAGAAATTTCGAAAAAATGCACATTATTAGCCTTTTTTTTTAACTAAATCAACTTTAATTATGTACATAAAACATTTAACTTTATTATACTTTCAAGTTTTAATAAAATCCATAACTCAGTTCATTTCCGAGTTAAATAAAAAAATTCTTAATAAGTAAACACAAATTATTCAAAAATTCCGGTTATAATATTCTTCAAGGCCATACATGCAAACTAGTGTATTACCCGCACAAGATGCGGGTTGGATTTTAATAATTCCTAAATAGTATAATAATGTTTAAAGGGGAATATATAAATAAAAACATAAACAATATATTATAATTCATATCCATTCAAGAAGAATTGAATTCGGTCGTGCTCAATTTTATCCAATTAAAATAAGACATCTAATTAAATCAAATGAACAAATTATATAAATAGCAATATATTAGTCGAACTTAAAAACAAAAATTTGCATATTGAACTAAATTAATAATAGCAATAGTTGATTAAAAACAGTTCATAAAATATATTTAAAAACAAACAAATTTATTTGATAAAATGAAAAATAAAATAAAAATGGTAACAAACTTATATGATAATAACCGAACATACAATTAAAATATAAATAAAATCTTAGTTGCAAATTGTTTTAAACAAAACTAGTTCATTGCCCGCACCTTGTGCGGGTTTTGTTTAAACAATTTTTATTATAATGTTTAGGTATTGAATATTAATCTTAAAAATATGATTGTACTAAGAATATAGTTTTTCTAATAAAATTCATGACAAGATTTTTAACAAATAAAATATTATTAAATAAATTTTACTTTAACATAGTCAAAAGGCCAAAAAAAATGTATGATTTGTTTAGTTTTCAAATCACGATGTGGGATAGTAAAATTGTTGGTCAACGACAATTATAACGGATATTAACCCGTTATAAAAAATTATATTTGAACTTAACCAAAAGGCCAAGAAATGTATGATTTGTTTAATATTAACCTTACATAAATAGTCGATGTGGGATTACATAAATAGTCGATGTGGGATAACAAAATCTGAAAATAGTTAACGACCCACAAAAAAAGTAGGTCAATGACCCATGTAACGGATATTAATCCGTTATGAATAAAAATTATACTTGAACTTAGCAAAAAAGGCAAAGAAATTTATGATTTGTTTAATCAATCCCTCAATTTATATAAGTTCTCAAATTATCAGTCTTAATTATAATCGATGTGGGATAGCAAAATCTTAATCATCAAATCCTCTATTTCATACTATCGATGACGACCCACAAAAAAGTAGGTCATATAACATATATTAATCTGTTAATTAATAAAAAATTATACTTCAAATTAACCAAAAGGCCAAAAAATTAATGATTTTGTTTAAGCTTAAAACCACTCTATTTATACATGTACTCAAACTTTCAATCTTACATATAATCGATGTGGGATAGAAAAATCTGGTCAATGACCCATGTAACGGATATTAATCCGTTATTATAAAAATTATACTTTAACTAATTAGCCAAAAGGCGAAGAAATGGATGATTTGTTTAATCTTCAAACCCTTTTATTTATACATGTTCTCAAACTATCAACCTTACATATAGTCGATGTGGGATAGAAAAATCTGAAAATATTTAACGACTCACAAAACGGTAGGTCAAATACCCATGTAATGGATATTAATCTGTTAGGAATAAAAATTATACTTGAACTTAGCCAAAAGGCAAAGAAATTTATGATTTGTTTAATCTTCAAAACCTCAATTTATATAAGTCCTCAAGTTATCAGTCTTACTTATAATCGATTCAATGACCCACATCAAGGATACTACTCCAATATTATAAAAATTATACTTCAACTTAGCCAAAAGGCCAAGAAATAGATGATTTGTTTGATCTTCAACCCCCTCTATTTATACATGTTCTCAAACTATCAACCTTCCATTTAGTCGATGTGAGATAGAAGCGTTAAAAAAAAGTAACGCAAAATTGTTCAAAAAACTGTGTAATTTAAATGAAAAGACTTGATGTCTAAATTTTGGTTTAAAAAAATAAAAAATATGAATATAAAACGAAAGGAAATAAGAAATAAGTAGGGTTAAAATTATAATGTACAGGAAAAGATTAGGTTTTATTGTCAGTTAATGTAAAAGATTTGATGGCTAAAGATTTTACGGTTAAAATAATAATTTAGTAAAAAAAGATTTTATGGTTTATTAAATAATTTAATAAAAAAAAAAATTTAGGGGAAAAATCGTGAGGCCATCACGTCAGCATTTTGACGGCTGTTTTAGTAAAGTATATAGATCTTAGTTGTAAATTGTAAACGTAAAAGATTTACTAACTTTTCTATTTTGTAACCTATATTATTATTAACGTAATACATTAAATTATTAAAAGATCTTTTAGGCTTCGTGAATTTTGACGCTGACACGTAACAATAAGGGTCTCTCATCTAATACTTATAAGATAAGATGTTTGGGTCCAGCTTCATCTAATACTTATAAGATAAGATGTTTGGGTCCAGCTAGAATAAGCTTATAGAATAATTTCCCTTTTGTTGCTTAGTGTAAGGGTAAGTACTAAGTAGTTTTATTCCTTAAACAAGGCAAATATTCGAAAAGGTTAGAAAAAAGCATATTGGACAAAGAATTAACTAAGCTCATAATAGCATGCTTAAGATAAATTAATAAGATTAAGATGTAGTTATGTTTGTGCGTTTGACTGTGGTCCCTATGGAAGTCGGTATGTAGAACATAAACAAGATTCAACATATTTTAATCTCAATGACATATGTCAGACGATGTCTTTTGTGGATACCACATAATGTTTATATCGTAACTACTTACACGTAGTGTATCAGATGGTGTTGGGCCCGGTTTAAACCGAACCGTCGAATCGGCGGTTTTCAAACCGGTTCAAACTGTCGGTTTAGGTTTGCCGGTTCACGGTTTAGGTTTGTGAAAATAAAAAACCTAAACTGTCGGTTTGAACCGGCCAAGAACCGTCGGTTCAAACCGACGGTTTGATGATAAATAGGTTTTTAATTTTTTTTTTAAAATAAACTTTAAAACTGACAGTTTTAACCGACGGTTTGATTGGTTAAACCGTCGGTTTTCTGTTTTTTATTTTTTTAAAAAAAATCATTCCAACGGTTGCTACAAAACCGTCGGTTCGCTTCAGGCCGGTTTTTAATTTTTTAATTTTTTTAATAAACCGTAGCTAAACCGACGGTTTAGGTTAACCTAAATCGGCGGTTTGGACCACTAGTATCACATTATTCCTGCTTGGAACTTTGTACTCATCCGTAACAACAATGTTTTGCCTTATTATTAATTTTTTAAGAGCAAGTTGGTTCGGATTTAATTCAAAAAAAAAAAAATTTATTTATTTATTTATCTAAACAAGTAAAAAATTTTGTTCAATTCTAGTCAAGCTCAACATTAACGTATTGAACATAGGGTTTATTTGACAATAATCGGTTGTTTGTTTTGGATTCATGGGTATGCTTATTTATTAATGTTTGTTAATCATTCTATGTGGATTTAAAAATATAGGGTAGAGATTGATAAGTTTTGAAACCATATAAAAAGAAATAAAATGGACAAATTTTATGGAAAAACCTCTATTTTATATAAGTTTTATAAAGAATATATATTGTTTACTTTTTGATTTTAAAATTATCATCTTATATTATTTGAATATAAATTTATGATTATCATATAAGTAATTGAGATTTATAATTATTTATAAGAAATTACGTCAAATTGGCAAAATAAATGGATAGTGCGCGTTATTGATTAGAGAATGTTGGCACACTACAAGTCATGCCATCATTTGCCCTATTTCATAAGCATGGCCAACTAATTAAGTAAGAAACTAATCATGTTACTATATTTATATTTGAATTAAATTCAATTTAATGTTGAGGTCAGACATAATCATTAATGATGCGTTTAATCTTTAATAAAATATTATATGTTTTCATATTTATTTTGTTGACAATCTTCTCTAAAATTTATTCTCGACCCATGTCACATTTTCATTCTCGGCATAAAATCTCCATTCTCGTTTGACTTTTTTTAGTCGTCATCAGGTTTTTCTACGATTTTTATTACTGGGTTTTGCAATTATAAATTCTCGTGTAATATATATATATATAGGATCAGGATCCGGTAGAAACAGTTTTTAAAGTAGAGAATATGAACTCCTAAGATCTGTTGGATTATCATTTGTACGTCCATGATAAAAGGTGCATAATAAGTTTCCCCAATGTGAGAATCTCATTATTGTTCATTTTTCATTATTCATTCATTAAATAAGATACAAATTAGAAAAACAGATTTCTTATTTTTGGGCTATCCCAAAAATAAACGTTGAGTAATTGATCGTTAATATATTTGGTTAATTTATTTGGTCGTTAATATATTTTATAGAGAAATTTGATCGTTAAATTTATTAGTATTGGTCGTTAAAATTTGTTTTGGTAGTTAAAATATGGAAAAAAAACATTTTAACCACCAATTTTTCTCTATGAAATTTTAACGACCCACAAAATATTTAACATCCAAGATTTAACGACCCACAAAATTTTAACGATGACTATATTAATTATATAAAAAATATTTTAACGACCAAATTTTCTCTATAAAATATAATAACGACCCAATATGAAAATAATTTAACGATCAAATTTCTTATAAAATATTTAACGACCAAATTTAACCAGCATTTTTTTCATATTATAAATTTTAACGACCAAATTTAATGAACAATTCTAAATAATTTATTTTCATATTGGGTCGTTATTATATTTTATAGAAAAAATTTAGTCGTTAAAATGTTTTTATCATAATTCTATCAGAGGCAATATAATATTCTCATTAATTATTACCATAAACAATGTTAAATCTTGGACGTTCATCTGTATTAATCTAACGGCTATTATAAGTCCCTATTCCATACTCTAAGAGAGGTTCCTACATGATCCTAACTCTCTCTATATACATAGGGATAAGATCATGTAGGAACCTCCCTTAGAGTAGGGAGTAGGGACTCTTAATATCCGTTAGATTGATTTAGATGGACGTTCGTGATTAACCTAAATAAATGGTAATTTTTTGATAGAATTAATTAAGATCATTGACTTCCTATAATAGATTTTAAAAGTTAACAAATAAAGTTATCAAATTAAATTAAAATCATTGACTTCCTATATTTTTGACTTAATAATTTAACTACCTATAATTGAAACCTAGACAACTAGCGACATATAATTTTAAATTAGGTATTTTAACGACCTATAACTTTAACATAGTAATTTAACCACCTATAATTATAATCTAAACATTTAACGACATATAATTTTAAACTAGGTATTTTAACGACCTTTAATTTTAACATAGTAATTTAACCACCTATTGTAATAACATAGACATTTAACGACATATTATTTTTAAACTAGGTATTTTAACGACCTATAATTTTAACATAGTAATTTAACCACCTATAGTTATAACATAGACATATAACGACCTATAATTTTAATCTATATTTTTTAACAACATATAACTTTAACATAGTAATTAAATCACCTATAATTATAACCTAGACATTTAAGGACATATAATTTTAAACTATGTAGTTTAACGACCTATATATATAACATTGTAATTTAACCACCTATGATTTTAAACTAGGTATTTTAACGACCTATAAAACGTATTTTAACGACCCATAATTTTAACATAGTAAATTTACCACCTATAGTTATAACTTATACAATTTAACGACCTATAATTTTAAACTAGGTATTTTAACGACCTATAATTTTAACATTGTAATTTAACCACCTATAATTATAACCTAGAAATTTAACGACCTATAAATTTAAAATACGTATTTTAACGACCTATAATTTTAAAATAGTAAATTAATCACCTATACAATTTAACGACCTATAATTTTAAACTTGTGAACATAATCGTCGATTATTAATTTATTCCGATGTAAAGATTATTCAGCCCAAAAATAACATATAATATTTCCATAAAGACAAATATATTTTGGCCTTATTAATAACTTATGAACAATCCAATAAAACACCCCCTTTTTATAGCTATTGTGGTCCTTTAATCACAAACGTTCATTGTATTATCTAACGGCTGTAAATATTTTTTACTCTAAGGAATGTTTCTACCGAATCCTAACCCTATATATATATAATATCAATTTAACTTAATAAAGTATAATAATAGATCAATGTAATTACTTCCGAATTATATTAAAAATAGGTAAAAAAAAAACATTTCAATCCAATTAGTGCCCTTTAGTTATATGCTTAATTCAAAGTTATGTAACGATTACCAAGATCTTTTTCTTTCTTTCTTTTTAAATTTTTTTTTTTGATACAATACACACAGACACAAATGTGTTACAAAAGCTTTTAAAAGTTACACCAACGGCCAATAATTCAAATTATTTAAACCTAGAAAGAGAAATTCATACACCCCTAAACCGTTATCTTATCTTTTTTTTTTCTTTTTTTTTTTTACCTTCAACTTTGTATAGTTTATATTAAAGATACCTTTATAATAAATTGTATTTGTAATTTTAAGTCATATTTTGTAATATTGCATGATCATGTCGTTTGGCGTCATATTCCGTAGTTAAGTAAAATTATAAAGTTAATTTTTTAAAAATACCAAAACTAAGTAAAATTAAAGGTTTTGAAAAATTGTCTACCTAAAAAGCGTCACAGGCAAAACATTAGACTAGGTCATAAAAATTTTATAATCGACGATATTGCATATTTATAAATTAGATTAAGTTAGTTGTAATTAAGTCTTAGAAAATATAGAGATGAGCGCTCCACTTATTGTTAATTGTTAAATAAAACTAAAAATTAAACATATTTGTTTTACAACTAGTTTAAAGCCTCGAAGCCTCAAAGCAATAATAAGAAAACTAAATTTTCTTATAAATATTTATTTCCAAAAAAAATCCTCAAGAGTAATTTACGGTGCCCAACTTAATTAAAAATGAGTAATGTTATTGACACCTTTTTTTTTACTAACCGGCATGACAGAACGGATTCTGCCCCAAATTGGACGGAAATGGAATCACATTCCGTTGCGCCTTTCTCCGAAAAAAACTCTCTTTCTCAATCCGCCGCCGCCCTTCCCCGCTGTCACCGACGCCGCCCTTCGTCTCCGGCGAACAACTTTTCCGTCTTTTTTTTCTTCTTCTTATTCCGTATCATTGTATACACATGGCGGATTCAGATTCTCTCCTAGGGCTAGAAGAACACTCAAAGAACGGTTTAAGGTACGTTTTTATCTATTTTTTGTTGTTTATTTTTTAATTTTAGGCTCGAAAATCATTAGTTTAGAAAATTTTGCTTAGTTTAGGAAGAACTGGAATTGGATCTTATATGAAGATTAGTTTAGGATGATTCGGTTAGTTTAGGAAGAACTGAAACTAGATCTTATATGAACATTAGTTTAGGACGATTCGGTTAGTTTAGGAAGAATTGGAATTGGATCTTATATGAACATTAAGTTGTAATTGTGTATTCCGGCAAGATAATTTTTTTACAAAATATATCTAAAATTATATAATATGGAAAATTTTATCTGAAAAAAAATTCATATGGCCATGCAAAACATTAGAGACAAGAAGAAGCGCGATAGTAGAGTTGTTTTTTCCCGTCGAGCTGCTAAAGCTCGACGGGATAGACTTGCCTCCACATCGGTCGAGGTGCCCGTTGATGGAGTTGCAGAGGAGGAGCCTATTAGGGGGGATGTTGGGGCACCATCATCACTACGCCCTGGTTATACTACGGAGGGTTCCGCTGATGACGAGCCACACCTAGACGACATTGTATGTGGTGAGCATGAGCATATACATGTCCCACATGAGCAACAGGAGGAGAATGAGTATTATTACGATTATGTTGAGGAGCAGGATCAGGAGTAGGCACCACAGATGCCTGCTCAGGAGGAGGAGGAGGAGGAGGAACATCCACAGGAGGTGTTATTGAGATGTTATACTGACCACATAGCGAGCGTGATATGGACTCGGAGGGTATAAATTTATTATCCACCAAATATATGATTTATTTTTTTTAATCGATCTAAGATAATGTTAATTTTAATTTTAATAAATTATTATAGGAGGATCCTGGGATGATCAAGGTTAACATGAGGCTTGATGGGATAGCCAGAGTACGGAGGTGGCCTAGGGATTTTTATGACCCACACACATGGTTTGACTTGGCGAGACGCATCGGACTTACTGACTTGGAGGACCTTCACTTTGGTGGGGTTGACCACTTCTTGATTACTGCTTTCGTTGAGAGGTGGCACCCCGAGACGAACACTTTTCATATGCCGTGGGGGAGATGGGCATAGCATTGCACGATGTGCATGTTCTTATGGGTCTTGCTATTGACGGAGATGCATTATTGACCGATCCAGATGATATTGCTAGGCATGAGTGACTTGTACATTCATTGGAATTATTTGTTTCTGCAGTTGGTGCCATCTGCAAGAAGCTTTTTTGCGAGACTGTTAGGTCTAGAGCCACAATCATGTTAGGCCTTATAGATCCTCCTCACGCCGCAATTGCATCTGTGTACCTGTTGTTATTGATCTCGTCGACCTTGGTAGTCGACAAGATATTTGGGGGATGCTAGTAGGAAGAATGTGAAGACGGGCACATATGCTTGGGGCACCGGGACTCTTGCATACCTATATAGATATTTGGGGGATGCTAGTAGGAAGAATGTGAAGACGATGGGAGGTTGTACAACATTATTACTGGTACGATTTCATAACGATATTTTTAAAGGTAAAACATGATTATATGAGTGGAGTTTAATTTATTTTTCTTTATTTAGTACTGGATTTACGCCCATTTTCCATCATTGGGATGTGGAGTTGTTGAGGATCCTTAGTTGCATGGGCATCCACGTTGGTGTTCGAGACTTTCTATCCCGAAGACACCTCCATTTAGTATCAAGAGGGTCCATGCCTTACGATTACAGTTGGACCAGATGAGGGCGGAGGATGTGCGTTTCACCCCATATACTAATCGGTTTATTGACTTTGGAGGGGATTATGCCATATCTCGTTACCGAGGCATATTACGGATAGATGACATCGAGGAGGCGTATATGCCAGATCGATTTTTACGATAGTTTGGGTACTGCAGACTGTGGCCATGCCCCGGATCCCGCCCACCAGGAGGTACGTCCAGATAAGGGACGTGGCACCAGAGTTTCATATGCTCCCATCTATGATGTTTGGACATCCCGTCACCTAGAGGAGACCAGAGTTTCATTTCACGAGTTGGTCCCCAACACATTCTATGTGGCTTGTCGATGATGCATACATGCCCTGGTACACTGCCCACTATCATCCATATATCCTCCCGACGTACATTGCCGTGCAGGTTCCGGTTTAACCCGACACTCAATTCACGCTCAACCTTTTTTGCCTGCGTGGGGTCAATCGTCCTGGATATGCATGACCTCTTAGAACCAACGGAGTTACGTGGTTGTGGACTCCACATACAACCTTCAATGACCATTTCTCTTCTTCAAGCTGTGCCCCCTCAAGTTCAAACTTGCACTTACACTTCTTCGAATTCTTCTTCCGACTAGAAATTGGAACATGATCGGGATTAACATCTTTCAACTTTCTAACATCTCCGTGTCTATCACATGCCAATTGTAAGATACGAAACCCCCTTCTATCTAACCATGATTTTTTATGACCGACACAAAATTCATTGAGTTGGTCATATACCGAGCTCAACCCAATAAGTTTTCTCTATCTGGAAAATATCCACGGAGCTCAAACTTGGACGAAAAATCGGTACCAATTGCACGTGAATATTCCAAGCATCCTAGTTAAATTAAAATAAAGTAAGTGTAAGTTCGACAATTTTGGATCTCTACTCTAAAACATGTGTAAAATTAAGGGAAAAACAACTTATGACTAATATATGTTTATTAAGGTAATATAAGATTTTTATTATTTATTTTATTTTTTGATCATTATAACTATTTAAATTATGTTACCTAATTATCTACTTAATGTTGTAAAGAATTTTGCATAACAAGTTCAATTTGAAATCTTCACTAAAATCCACATTAATTAGATTATATGACTTTTATTTGTTTTAAATTTAAATTTATTTTAGATTCAATATATTAAAACTAATTTAAATTTTATTAAATAGTTCACAAATATACAAATTCAATTAATGAAAATTGGATGGAAAGTTGGATGGAAAGTGAATGAATGGTTATGGAGATTAATTATACAAAACCTTGTGGGCACCACAAAGAATTACATAAAATGTTGGTTACCAAATAAAAAGTTCAAAACCTCAATGGACACCATAAGTAATTGTACACTTACCTCAATATGTGTGACAAGTTCTTCCGGATCATTATACTTGTCGATATCAAACGGCATGGTTGTACTTTCACATTCGAATTCTACATCTTCTTCGGAATATGTCGACATTTTTTTTAGATTTCTTAAACGACGTGTTGTGGATGTGAATAGGGACTCGTTTTGATCGAATTTTTTCACGTTCGGTAAAACGGCTAATTATTTACGACTTTCAACTCAATGTAGGTTAAAAACGCATCCGCTCCAGCTTGGGGCTGAAGCGGATTCAGAATCCGCCCCACCGTAATGTCTTTAGTAATCTTCGTTCGCTCGAATATTAACTTTGTTAAAAATCCAAAAAAGAAAGATAAACCAAAATAAAAAGATCTCAAAAATCTTAAACAGTAGTATAAGAACCCTTCAGCGGCGGCGGTGTCTTCTTCGGTGAAGCTCGTCCACCACATGTGGTGTCTACTGCGTGGCTTCCTAGCGGACTAGATGGTGATCCGTGGTTACTACTCGTTGTGGACAAAGAAGGTGGGGGTTGGCGAGAGCTGTTATAGGCGAGTAGATCCCGACAAGGCTCGAGCATCGACCGACTTCAACGAGGGAGACGGAAACGGTTCCGACGACTTTCCTCTTGTGACAACTGGTGGCTATCTAGTTCAGCACAAAACCAGGCTCGGTAATGGTGCACTGGTTATGGGCGGCGCATATCTCTGCGGTGCTTCTCCAAGACTCTAACGAAGCCTGATTCCGGCCAAAGACATGAGAGATGAATCTCAAAGAACTACAGGATCGGGAATTCCAGAAAGAATTTTCATTTCTGAGAGATCTAGACACCAATTTGCTGAGGACTGAGGGGTACTTCAGAAATTTGAAGGCATGAATAAAATGTGTAATATAGGAGATAAGAAATCAAACTTATGTTCTCATGTTGATCTATGTGTTTGAGTAAGTTAGCATCATATATGATAGTTAGTTAACCTCGTATCTAGCATAAAACAAGACGAAGAGGTTTATTGATTAAGGTTATCGATTTTGATTTTTGAGCGAAGGTAGAAGAAGGGGTTGAGTTTAGGTTTTATTTAAAACAAAACTCGATCCAGTTTAATCATTTATTCGTGTTGATTTAGTAAGAATAATAATAAAATAATTATAAGTTGAGCCCACTTATAGTAAAAGTAACAAATTTAAAAAAAGAAAGTAATAAAGAAACCATGTTTTGAATGAGCCTAAAACAATTAAATTTTTAAGAGGTGGTCGGTTATAATTCGACTAATTTTTCAAGTGATTTCCGATAATTAACCTATGATTTTAATTTTAACTTTCAACGCCTTATTGCTATTTTTAACTTGTATTCCCATTAGCAAATAGTACTACATTAATATATTAATTATCATTTATTGAATAAACTTTTAATAACCTAAATTTGTTTTGTACGAAGGTTGGCATCAAAAAGGGCTCATGGGGATGCTCACTGTTCCTCAATTCCAACAACACCCCACCACCAATCACCATCGATGCAATTATTGTTTTTTCAGAATTTATTTTTTAATTTCATTTTTTTTAGTAGATTCCTTCTCAAACGACTGCTCATTTGACTTATTCAGGGATAGAAATGAACACAAATTTTATCCATATAATCATAACTTTATAACCTACAAAGAAGAGATTGAAAAATCTCACAATTTTATATTAGTAACCTTCGTCCTCATAATCTACCTTCTTAATTGGACCTGCATCGTTTCAAATGAGTAATTTTTTCCTTGATTTATTCTATTACTTAGTTTAGATCCCGTGCCATACACGTGTATTTATAATATATAGGATTGATTCGGATAAATAGGCATTTCGTTAAAAAGAACGTATTTTAAAAAAATTTATTCGTTAATAAAAGTTACTGGTATATAATTTGATTTAAATCATGTAATTAAAAATATAATTTGGGGAGTATTAGACGTACAGACGAAAATCACTATTTGTCACCGTAACTATGCACTTCGCGTGCGTAGTTGACTGGTTTACAACTACGCATATGGGGTGTGGAGTTGGAGTCCGAGAAAAAATAAAATAAATTGAAAAAATTGAACTACGCACTTGACGTGCGTAGTAGAAGTAAGCAAAAAAATTTATTTTTAATTTTTGTAATATTAACTACTACTACGCACCCCAAGTGCGTAGTATCGGTGTCAAATAGCAATTTTCACCGGTACGTCTAGAAACCACGTATAATTTAACCGCAAGGAGGCTGAAATTCTTTTAAAAAAAGATACAATATAATATGAAGATCTAACTTGTTAAGAAAGATAGAAATGCACCGAAATATATAAATCGTTTAACCAAAAGTTAAGCTTAACTTAAATGGAGTTTTTTTTTAAAAAAAATCGGATTACTTTAAAATATTTAAGGTTAACAATTCTTTGAAAAAACGATATTGGATATACATTGGAGATTTGTAACAAATTTAACAATTTCAATCTGAATTGATTTTGGTTGAAATATTATAAATAATTATTTACTTTTTTAAAATTTTTTAAATATAAATAATGGCAATTTATTAATATATTGGAATTTGGCTTCAAAAATAGATAATATTAATTTGGTTTTGAACTAAAAAACTTAAAAATAGATAATATCGAAATTGATAGTAATAGGTTTTAAAATAAATACTTTTTTAACAAATTAAGATTTACAAGAAAATATTTTTTTAATCTTTATTGTAATTAGCTAAAAGAGAATATTTTAAAATCTTTATTTAATTATAAGATCAATTCCATTAATTTTATAAAGATATTTTATGATAATTTTTATTGGTTTTAATAAAAAAGTTTATATAATATATCTTTCTTATGAAAAATTATATAATTTTAAATGTTACAATTTTATTCATGTACATATTTTTAACTTATTTTGATATTTCTTATAAATGAGGCGTATCTCTTTAATTTTATAATTTTGTAAGAAATATAAAAATTTTAATAAACGAATGTAGTTTTGGAGTATCTTCCCAATTCAATATTCAAAATCCAATCATCCTTAGCGTGTTTACAATTCCCTAAAATAACAAATACATTGTTCCACTTAACCTTTCAGACCAAATCATCCAAGTTCAGTTTGAAAAAGGAGGTTAACATTCATTGCGAACAACTAAATTACAAACATCCTTAGTGTGTTTACAATCCCTCAAAAGATGCAAAAGGGGCTCAATAGTATGAGGGCAAGATAAACATTGGGGTCGAAAGCTAAGTGATGGCGACATCGTTCCATATTTGTTAAATTAACACCTCATGGAAGTTGTCACATGAAATAACAAATACGTTCTTGTACTTGAACACTCTAGACCAAATCAAACAAACCATTTCTGACATTTAAACTAGTCCTCGTATGTTTTAGAACGTTGTAAGCCGATGTAACAAAAAAAAGGCTCATTTCTCGATCCTAACCAACGAGTAGAATCATTCAGGCCCAAATCATTTAATAACATCACAACATCAAGCTTGAGAAAGCATTAGTTTGAAATTCTACATTGGAGTAATTCAAGTTTGAACCCTCATTGTCCGTACATACATCACGAACAACCATTAGATGGAAAAAGGTATGTCGTTATGTTGTTCCATTGGTGCATTTAGGAGATACTTATCCTTCCAAAATATGGTTGATCGCCCATCAACTACACAATGGCCCAAATTTGGAGCCACCACCGAATAGTATCTAGTAACAACTCTCCTCCGCATATACGAACCCCCCTACACACCAAATTGGATGGCCATCCATGTCCTTGCATACAATATTTCCAACAAAAAACCCGAGGCTACAACTGCTCCTTGTGAGCAAAAAGGAGTTATCCAAGTGTAGTAATAAGGGAAAGATCGGAGTCCTTTGTAGGGTGCAATCCGATACCACCATTGAAAAGTGGTTGACAAAGTTCATCCTATTGAAGTAGATGAATTTTATGACTACCTTCAGAGCTCCCCAAATAAAATTATAACATATCCTATCAATATCTCAAGTCACGTTCTTGGAAGAATAATTGTATGCATGGAGTATAAAGGAATTACAAACATACGTGCACGGGGAATAATTGTAGGTGATTTGGCACATTATGGAGTTAAAACGACGTATTTGAGGATCAAGCCTCGAAGTGGATGCATTGGAGCAAGCATACGTGCACGAGGAAGGGCTAGGAATCGAGCTAAAGGCATGAAGGAACAACGAAGAGCCAATCTCGGCCGAGATCAACCATCCCATACCGAGATTTACCAAATCTCGTCCGAGTTCGGGAGTTTTAAGACCGAGATCATGCACTTCGGTCGAGCTGGGAGTTACTGTTATAAAATCTCAGCCTCCATCTCGGCCTTGATCTCGGTCGACTTGACCGAGATGCCCATGACACTAAAGTACAAAGTCGAAATCTTGGCCCCGACCGTGACCATCTCGGCCGAGATCCAGACCGAGATTCTTCTTTGAGCGTTATATTTTATTTACGGGTTGTTTCCTTTTAGGCCCAATGTATTTTAGCTAGGTTTTGTGTATAAAAGGAAGCCTTGAATTCATTCCAATGTGTGATGGGATTCACCCAGAGTTAGCCCTGGAGAGGGAAGCCGTCTCCTACCCTGCCCTTCTTCTTCACCATTGTTCTTCGCAGTTTAGTTAGTTTAGATTAAAGTTGGAGACTTTTGCATTCGGATTTGTTGGGAGACATTGTTGGAATCAAGATTTCATTGAAGTTGAGTTCTTTCTTTCCCTTTTATTATTCAATTATTGATTTTGATATGATTGATATTGGCTAGAACTTTGTGGTTCCAATGGTGATAGAGATTTGTTTATGCCTTGGACTATGATGGATTAGATTGCGCTTAAAATTGCCTTTGAATAACTTTGAAATCCTAATGGTTAGCTTGTACTTGAATCTAGGTTAGAACCTTCTAAACTAGCAACCTGAGTTGGAATTGAGACTTACCCGGTGATATTCCTCTTGGATACATAATTGATTAACTATATGTAATAAAGGTGAAACCTTTATTGGTTTGAATGTGCCTGATTCCTCTCTAAGTTGGGTAATTCCTGAGACTTACCTGATAAAGGGTTACTTGATCCTTAGTTAGATAATCTGGTTTGTAGTGAATTTCCACCCTCTTTACCTTGAGACTTACCCGGTAATAGGTAGTTAGGATTGGAACTAGATGGTCTTGCGACTTACCCGGTAATAGACCATCATCCTAGAAACGTTCATCCGTGTTGCTTTTCTACCATATATTCCTTTGAGTCGTCTTGAATCCTTATGCTATAAACAATGACCTTGAACCCTTGTAATCCATTTTCTTTCCTTTAATTTGATTATCTTTTCTTTTATTTCGCTTTTATAAAATTGTTTTCAATTGAAGGTGACATTCAATTGCGAACGCCAAAAACCTTTCCCAAAAACATTTGATTTCTCTTTCCCTTATCTTTTCCAACCTCCTTCTTTATTCTAGAATTATCATATCCTTAATCATCGTTGCAGATTAGACCACCCAGTCTTCGTGATCGACCCTGGAATGCTTGTCCTACTTCGTACAATCCATACATTGTGTGTTCGTTGCTATTTAGGGGAGTTATTCACAGGTTACAAAATTTAAAACTATCCCTCTCTTGTTTTGTCAACCTTTGAGTTTCTATCACTATTGACACGGATTCTTAGGGTGCAAAACTAGCGAACACACTCGCCAAAACATGTTGGGCTGTACAAGGGACGGTGTTCTTGACAATAAAAATAGAAAGATCGAAATTAGGAATAGAAGCCTGAAGATTACCAAAAGCTCCACAAAACTCAGAGCCTATATCCACAACTCCACTGTACCACAAAATGTGATCTTGAAGGTCCCAAGATTGGGCCTTAGAGGCCACAAAAGCAAAAGAAGAAGCCTCCATAGCAGAGTGAAGCCCAAGACCCTCAAACCGAAGGGGCAAAGAAACAAGCCGCCACTAAAGATCCCCAAAGAAAGGGCCCACACACCACAATATCCTCTACTGATCCACGGAACCCATCATCAAAATAAGTTGTTGCACTCTCCCAATGTTCCGGATGACAAGTCCTTAAGCCAAAATACATCTTAGAAACACCCATACAAGAACGAAGTAGGAGTAGCTCACTTTGCGGGTCTTTCAACTGTGGAAGAAGATGCATCAACTCAACTGCCTTAACCGCTCTCTAATAAACCCCACGTCTCTACTCACTGCCCCACCCAACAACTTAACTCCCATCGCTGGCCTTGCAATGTCTTGTGGGAATAGTCCATCTCTAAGTTTCGACCCATCACACGAAGGCAAAAGAGCTCAGTTTTGCGAACATTCAACTCGATCCCTAAACCCGGACAAATTATCGAATGATATCAAGAGCTCTAGCCACCTCCACAGAGCGACCAATAATCGTACCATCATCTAGATACCAAGCATGAAGGAGAGGCTTGCAACTGTCCCTGATCCTATGCAGAAGCGGGTGCAAGACAAGAGAAAAAAGGAGTGGCCCCAAAGGGTCCCCTTGTTGCACACTAGTAGCCGACAATATTCATCCATCTCCAAGGTATAACTGAGCAACCTGACCATACAAGAAATCAACCCCATAAAGAGATAGATGGACATCTCTCTCTAACCTCCCTAAGCAAAACCGACCTGTTAACTAGGTTGAAGGCATTAGAAAAACCCACTATCAACATAGTCAAAAAACCATCGTCATAACGGTCGCTCAAAAGTCTATTAGCATTGTGCAAAATAGTCTCTGCACCACCTGAAACACCGACTCCAAACTAAAAATCTCAAGATATTCTCTCATATCTGTACACACTCCCTTCATGGCTACTTTAGACACCAACCGTCTCCATACAGTACCCATTGCAATGGGTCGAACCTCATTGACAGGGCTTCGGCAACGGTGTAAGAGTGTAACACCCCAAATCCGTAGGACTCGGAGTGCTACTAGGCTAGGATCTCACAATGGATCCTGACCCTAGCCTGACAACAATTTCACTGATCTTACAACAAGGCACATATAGATTAAAACAAAACATAAACTGATATATATATATATACATATCAAAAGATGATACAGAGTACTGTTGAGTACAAAGTCAAACAGAAATCCGTACAACATAAATAACCCAAAATCCCACGATATCGCCCAGTGTACGAAACCCTCAGCAGATCACCCCTCCGGATCACTCTGCAGCTCTCCTAACCTGCAAATGATCTACCACACGGTATAAAACCGTTAGCTAACTATACACATATATAAGAAGATGCTAGAGCACAAACACACATCATAAATTATAACATATCAACATGCTTTCACACATTTACCCGGTTATTATCTTTAATAAGTCCAATCACTCAATTGTATAAATAGATGTATATGAATATATGTGACACGAGGAATATAATCCTCGCCTCTGGGTGCTATAGCCAGCTGGAGTAGTATCGGCACACCTCCCGTGTACCCTATGAGAGTGGTGAGGGTCCTTCCCGTATACCAGATCTGACATGACTACAAAGAACCTCTCAAACTCCACTACGAGATGAAAGGGAAAGGTTATCATGGCCACTACAATGGGCGGACAATATAATATAAGTCGGTAATGAACCATATCGCATGCTACAAAGCATAAACAAACACCACTCAAGCATACATCCAATATAAGGATAGTAGCTAAGTAAGTCCTATGGACTTACCTCAATCTCGGAAGTAATCTCAACTATGATCAACTCTCAGATACGTCCACTCCAATCTGGAGGACAACACGGCCTATACAAGGCATACATATATACACATCAATCTACTATCACACAAAGGGGTCACACCTAGACCCAAGGGATCATATCCAACTCGTAAACCTCAAAGCCCTAACCGGCATATCTATATCATACTCATCATAATCCGATACCTAGCATGGTACTAAGTCCCTCATACTAAGAAAAGAAAGGAGTTACCCAACTATAGGTAGTTCCGGGACAATACGCACCTGCGTGATCAAGGGACGCAGGGGCGGAATAGACAACCCACAAGCGCGGCAAGGAGCAGCCGCAGGCGCGGTGACAAGGGACGCAGGCGCTGGTGCGGGCGCTGCGGCACAGCTTCCGCAGGGGCGGCGACTTCCAGGCGCGGGGGCGGCGACGGTGCAGAACGTGATCCCGCGACTTTTCTTCAGCTCTTCACGTGATCAAATCACGTCTTCTCTTAACCAAAACCACACACATACATATACATACACAAACCAACATCAATCTACATCCACATACATCTAAACCTAAGTTAAGTAAGGAAGAGTCAAGGAAAGAAAGAAGGAGAAGCAAGATCACTTACCACCCTTGTGGTCTTAGGCTACAGGGAGAGATCACACACCTCAGTAGCTAGCTTCCAAGCTCAACATACACACATCCATCATCAACATCAACCACAAAACACAACTCTCAAGCAAAACTCAAAGGAGAACCAAGAACAAGATCAAAGAAGATGAAGGAGAAGCAAGAAGGACGTAGGGTCTGAAATGGGGAAGTGAAGAAGGTAACCCTTGCTCAGCAAGGAAAAGAAAGAAGTAAAGCAAAGGGTAAAGCACGGGCCAAAGAAGTCAACAAAATCGGCTGCAACCGCCGGAAACCGCAAGGGCGGTTCCCTGGGCCGCGGGAGCGGAAACCCGCTGGGGCGGCACTCATGCCCGCGGGGGCGGCTAGGCCAATCTCGGCCAAAGCTAAACTCGGCTAAAGTCCAATCTCGATCCGAAAGACTAAGGCTCTTACAAAGAGGACCCGTAGCCACAAACTCAGCGGACACCTACCTCCCAACTACATATTAACCATTGAGGTAATCGCTCTCAAAAGGCTCATGGCAACCGCAAAACCCTCACCCCACATGGCATCTAAGATGTGTTGTGCTCTCAAGCCGTCTCAACCGCATAACCGAAAATAATACCAACTATGAATATTACTAGGATTGATACAAACTATCAACATATTTACCAAAAATATTATATATTACTTTTCTTGCAAAAATCCTAACTCCGACAATGACGTAGAAACCGTAATTTGACATGTCATCAAAATATTTCGATTAGATTTATGATGTGGATTATATTTTTTAAAAAAATATTAAACTTTTATGATTTAATATGCTAAAAATATTAAGTTTTTTTATTAATTAAAAAATAATTGATTTTTTCAAAAAAAGTTCTGGAATTTTTTATTATATGTATTTTTGGAATTTCTTATAAAATAAAATTTTATGAAAAAACATTTGTAAAATATTATATTTTTTTAAAAAAATTCATCTTTGAAGTTAATCCTTAAATAAAATTATCTTTTTCCCGATTTTGTTATAAAAATTTCTATTCAAAATTACTTAAAATATATATATAAAATATCCCAAAAAAAAGTTTTCAAAAACTCACTAGGAAACGATTTATTCTTAAAATTTTTTTTTTTATAAAAAACAGTATATTTTCTATAAAATAAATTTTTAAATAAATTATTTTAAAACTATTTTACAAATATTTTTTTAAACAAAAATTTACAACTTCATTTTGAAAAATATTTTTATAAACTTTATATTTGTTAGAAAATTATTTCTTACAAAGTTATTTTAGAATTTTATTTATCAATTTTGTTTTTAAAAAAATAATATTTGAAATAGATATATTTTTGAAAAATGGTTTTGAATATAATAATTGTTAATTTGATTTTTAAAAAAAATTAAATTTACATCACATAATTATTCCATACTTTGATAACATGTAACATTTCGGTTGACATGTGATCGCTGGAGCTAGAATTTTTGCCGGAAAAGTAATGCATATTATTTTTGATAAATATGTTTGTATCACTCATAGTAATTTTTAAAGTTTATATTATTTTCGATTCAATGTTGATATTTAATATTATTTAAGTTATTTTTTCAAAATAAAATTAACTTTACATCCTTTCTTAAACGATAAATTAAATTGTGTTCAATTTGTTTTTTCCTCCATCCTTCTTGTATATTATTTAGTTTAAAGAAAAAGGGACATCTTATGCTTCATTTTAACTTTAATTTTAGTATTATTATTGTAGTCCCAAAGTTAATTAAAAAAATAATACAGTCGAAAAGGTAAACCATTTTAAAAATAATGAAAATATCATAAAGTAAGATATTTACGGTAAACTAAGATGGAATTAACTTTTTGGCACTACAGAACCTCGACCCAACCTCCATACTCCCTCTCCTCTTACCTTATTCTTAATAAATAAATGTATATTTAATTCCCAGCTCTAATATTGTCATAGTCAGATGCAGAATGCAGATACCTCCTCTCTCTCTAAAGCTAAAGCTAGAGGAAGAAGTAAAGGTAGAGAGAAAAAAGGGAAACCAACAAAAAACAGGGAGCCAACAACAAACAAGCAAAGTGGCGTTGGTGTTGCTAAAGGCCACTGCTTCTCTGTTGTCTCCCCCTCCATAAAGCTATTCCAATCCAATTAGGGTTCTCCATTCCAAAACTTCTGCCATTTTTCCTAAAGACTAAAGGTATCGTCCTCTCCACCGCCACGCTTTTCAATTTTAGGGTTCTTTCTCTCTCTCTCTCAGATTCATATTCATATCTACCTCTTCTGTATGTTCGATCTTGGATTTCGATTCTGTTTGCGTTTCCGATTTGCCTTTTATAACCAACTGTTTTCACCTACCTGTTCATGACTTTTTTTTGTTTTTGTTTTTGAGCTTTTTCTGTTTTCACGTGTGATTGTTTGCTGATTTGAACTTAATCGCTCTTATTTACGCAAATTTTTTAAAATTGATTGACGTTAAATTGATTTTATGTTGAAATTATCGTTCTAGAGTTAGCTAATATTCCGTTATGCTTGATTTCCTTTTCCTTCAGATGTTGAGGGATTGTTTTTGTCCAATGTGACTTTCTAACGGTACATTTGCTGATCCGTGCATTTGATGAATCTTTAATTACGTTACCTGCTGGGGTTGGATCTATTTATTAAGTGAAGATGGCGGCAGATTCGAATCCAGGCTTTAATCAAGAAGAAACTCTAGAATCGGCTATGAACCGGCACGGGATTTCGTTTCAATCAGGGGCGGTCAGCACTTCATCTGATATGGTTGGGTTGGGAAACTATTATGGGATGAACAACTGTACAGGAAGCTTGATTTTTTCGGGGAATTCTGGCATGATTGGCGCTAATAGTCCGAGCACAGCAGTAGGTCAAGCTGGAAATTCATCTTCTTCTCTTCTCATCAATTCAGTAAGTGGACTCAAGCATGATACCGGACTCGCTGTTGATTGGTCTGCTGAGGAACAGTACAAGCTGGAGGAAGGCCTTATTAAGTACATACTTCTCTTTATCCTTTCTTAATTTTTCGTCTTTTTGAAAGTGTGACTTTCCAGTTTGATTATAGATTCTTATTAGTTCTGGTAACAAATTAATAGATGGTTTCTCACAAAAACAAAACAAAACAAATTAACATATGGTAATAATACATTCCCTGATTAGGGTGTTCAGGATAAATTGTGAATTCTGATAGAGCAGTTTCTTGTTTTGGGAAGGCAACATGATTCAGTTGGGCAATACTTCCATTAGGAAGTGACAGTTATAGCTGGGTGCTGAATCTTCTAGGTAGCCTTGCCAATGGACCCAAGGTGAGAATAACAGGGAATAGAAGTAGATACTTTAGGTGTTTTTTGAGCTTTTCTTGTCCTTAATGTGTTACTAGAGTTCTCTGCAACCTGTTATTTAATGCATACTGCATTTATGTAAATATGGACTGTAATCAACAAAACGTTAATTCAGGAATATATATTGAAAATTTTCCATCTCTTAGTTTCCTTACCTTTTATATAATTTATTATTTTGCAGATATAAATATGTTGTCGTGTAATTTCATTATTCTTGCACATCTTTCATTTCTTAGCTGCTTTCTGTTTTTACTTTTTTTTTGAACATTAATATGTTATCGTATTATTTCGTCTGCTACAAAATGTTGGTATGTCGTAACCTTCAAAAGCTTCATTGGTCCTTGTTTAGGATGTTGTCTTGATATTTTTTTATTACAGGTTTGCGGATGAACCGAGTATAATGCGGTATATAAAAATTGCATCCATGTTGAGGGAAAAAACTGTACGCGACGTTGCTTTAAGGTGTAGATGGATGACGGTGAGCTGCATTTTCTATTTTCTTAATGATCTCTTACTAAATCAATAGTCGTTCAAAATGTTTTTTTTCTTTCAGTTGTTTGTGCTTGTAATATTTCGAGGATTGAAAGTTTATACTAATCAACAATTACCCTAAGGTTTCCCATAGCCACAACTTTGCACAGCAGAGTATTTAGTTCTCACTTTGCTGAACACATAGTCACAATTGTCAAGATGGAAGGAAGGCCAACAATTGCAGAGAGCAGCCTATACCTGTAGAATTTCAATAATTGATAGTTCAGCAAACAATTGACAAATGACTATATATCCTATAAAATCCCTTTCTTTCGTGAAAAAGGATATCCTTTTTTCTCACGTGATTAGCGGTGAGTTATAAGCTTAGGGAATTCTCCTGAGAAAAGAAGCTATCTCAATTAGGAACCAATTTCTATAAACCAAAACTTACACGAGAAATCATACTAACACCGTTCCCATAATCTGATTTCTAAACGGGAAAGAGCTTGGTAGTTTAAATGCCTACATAACTTATGGACGAATGTGCCACTTTGGGGGTTTTTAGCCGTGAATTTGTGTTACCTTGTCACTTAGTATTTAAAGCTCCCGTTAGGATTATCTTGAAATCATTCCTAGAAAATAGGTATATATACTGCAAAGCCATTCTGTGAATTCAGGTAAGACTTCCTTTTCTCAATTATCAAGAATGGGAAGGGCCATATAGGGAGAACTTGTTTCGTTTTCTCAATTATCTCATAGTTACATAGTATGTGTTACCTTTTATTCAGCCATTTCTCCCCATTATGATCTCATAATTACCTTAGTGGACACAGTGGACTCCATATTGTGCCTTTTATTTCCTTTTTGGCAGTTGATTCTGTACAATAGGGTTTCCGCTTCATAACGCAACTTTTATGTATCTTATGACTAGCCAATTGTCTGGGTGAATACTGCTACGTTTCCCAAGTTCATAGCCTTGCCCTTAAAAATTTCCTAATTTAGCAATATTTGTTGTTTGACATTTGACACTTGTACTTATATTCACACTTAATTGTGGCCTTCCCATTTTATGGCACTTTGGTGTTGACATTGTTGTTTGTCTTTGTGGTTTATGCAGCTACTGCTAGTGCTTATAAAGTGTTTATTTGGTTAAGAAACTAGGGCATTCTAGTCGGTGTTTTTGCTTTGCCTCTGTTTATAGTTGAATATGCCTTATCCTCTAGGACCTCTATTCCTTTTAAGTTTTATCAATAAGATTTTACAGAAAAAAAAAGGGCCAAAATGGTATAGGATGTACCTTAAAAAACTTTTGGTACTGGTGTAGCTATAGTTTAGGCTTAACTAGCTCTTGAAATCTGTTTTGGGTTAAGATTGTGTTGATGGTGATGATGAAAACAAGAAAGACAGCATTCTTGCTCTTGCTTTTAAAGATATCTAGAATCAATTATACAAGTGGTAGAAATTAGGCAAAAGAACTTTGCTGATTTCTAAACTTATGAACTTGCTGCAACAATAACAAGCTAAATATATTTGACCAAAAAAAAAAGTAATACTTCACATGACTGTCTTGAAGAGTTCTTTTTAACAATAAGATTTGTTTGGGTTCTACTAAGTAAAGATATGTAAGGTTCATTCACTGGCAACATATATTTGTGGAAAAATAATTGAATGTAATAGATAGTTGCTGCAAACTTTATTTGTTTTTTTTTTTTGGTAATGGTAAATTTGGAGACCACCCGGTTCGGCTTAGCCGCTCTACGTCCGGATCGGGTAGAAAGTTGTGGCCCATTGTTGGGGGATACCCTCCCAATATCAATTTTTCCATACATGCCGCCAGGAGGATTCAAACTCAAATCTCCAAGCTAAACACTTAAGGAGTCTAGCACCACATCCCACTACTGAAATGTGGTGTAAAAAGTTTGCTACTACTGAGCATTTTACAGTTACACTGAAATGTATTTAAAAGTTGTACATCCCCCCTCCCCTGAACCAGCATAAGAAGCAGAATTGCAAAAGTACATGTAGAATGTAGTCTTACTGGAACCAAATAGGTCCTTGATTTATTCCGAGTTCGATTAACTAATCTAATATGCACACTTAATGGGGCTTTTGCAGAGAAAGCGTCGGAAACAAGAGGATTCTCATCTCGGCAGGAAGAGTAGTTACAGAAAGGTATGCCTGTCAAGTTCTCAATACATATGCTGCTTCAATTCTGGTGCTGATCCTATAATTGGTTTCATTTAGTAACACTAGTAGACACAATAGCATTTTTTCACACTGTCCTTATAACTTGGCACTCCCTTCTTTCTTTATGATTGTGTAAAAGGGATGGTCTTTTTATCAATATATATAATCATTTAGAGGTGTTGTCTAGTAAATATTGAGGAACCATAGTTCTAATATATTATGCTTTTATAGGACAAGCTGGTGGAATCATCATCAAAGGCAAATCTGTCCTCAGCTTCAACATCTAATATTTCTGCACATTCCTTTTCGATGCACCAAATGAATCAGAATGAAAGAATAAAGTGGGAAGGTTGGTTGGTTTGTTTTACTGTAATTTTGGTGCATGCTATTTTCTTCCATATTATTTGTTTGTTTGCAAATAAATAGGCTTGTTATTCTATGACTAATAATTGTGACGGCATTCATGTATAGAGACTGAGTGTCCCCTAATTGGGAAAACAAAATTATACTTTGGTTGTCGGCCTGTAAAAATGAGTAGGGTAATATACAAGGTTATTGTGGTCTCATATGAACTAACTAACTATTACTTGTGCATGAATATTTATTTATTAGTCTTAAGCTTGAGTTTCTACAATTGGTTTTGTGCATTGCCCTCCCTCACAAATTTTAAGAATAGATGGACACATCAAGGAGGTAGCAAAAACTCATCTGCCACTACTTCATCTTGATGCCGAGGTTGTCATTATCTTGCAGTGATGAGCACAACAGCTAGGCAGCTTTTGGAACAGAACATTCAAGCTTTTGGTGAAATCAATCAGAACCTTTCATCTTTGAGGGCAAGTTTTCCCACCAAATTTATTGCCCCTATAAATCTACAGCTTTGTTTGCATCTCTCATCTAATCCTTTCTATTTTTGAACTTGCAGTTACAAGATAACATAGCTCTATTCTGCCGTACAAGGGAGAACATAAACAACCTTTATGCCATGTATGTAAACAATTTTGTTTTGGAAAATTTATTGTTCTTGATGCACATGATTTCCTATGTGGGCAACCTTGAACCTTAATCTATGTTGTCTATAATTCATAGGATGAAGAAGATGCCTGGAAGAATGGGTCAGATACAGGAACTTCCTGTATCTATTAATCAGGTCCTTGCAGATAGTATTCTACCTCATACAACGCCGGTATGTTACTTAGTTCCTATTTCGTAAAACAAACCATGTTACTCGAGAAGATATATGAAATATGCATCTTCATAAGAGTACTCACATTGGTTGATCTTGTGGGTGTTCTTAACTTCCACGTAGGAAAGAGAAAATTCTTTTTGCTAGAACCAAGAAAATTTCATCTTCACCAAGCCGAAGCTAAGATCACAAATTGTGGGACCCATTGTACTTTATTTGTATTTCATTTAAAAATATCTTACATATTATTATTATTATTATTATTATTATATAGACTTTTGAAAATATATACAATTTATAAAATAATTTTGTGTATCCATGGACATCCATTTTATATACAACTTTTTACATATAGATTTATTGATATATGTTAAATATTCGGTTGTGCTTTTGACGTGATGTGGATGAAAGAGAAATTGAAAAAAATTAATAAAAACATGAGTTCAAGATTAATCTGAGGTGTTCTATAGTGCGGATGCTCTAACATCCTGATTTCTACCATTTTCTGTCAAAATCTTAACAAATTAACAAGGGAATGCTTATAAAGCTAAAGAGTAGTAATAGTTTATTGTTGCGGCCTTGTGTGTGTAAATGCAGATGATGACGCATAACACGCCAAGTGTAATCCCATCCAAGCAAGATTTCAGATACGACGGAGCACTCTCGGGGTTGAATGTGTGAGTTCAGATAGTCGAGCTGCAGAGATTTCAGATGTATATTATAGGTAGACTGCTAGCTCTTTCTCGATTCGTATGATGATGGATTCACCACCGGTTTGTTGTTCACTTCATTGAAGAACTCATAGGGACGATTCCACTTTGAAAAGACGAACCGAACAGAACAACTTTTAGTAGCAATAAAATACAATGGTAGTGAAATTGTGTTCATGGGCTCTCTTGGATGGAGCTTACTAATCATAGTCCCCCTTCACTTGGAATTAGGGTTTTGTATAGATTTGTGAGATCACTTCCTGAGTCCGAGAAAGAAAAGGCGTCTGCGTCCGAGCTTCGTATGCAGGCTGGCTTTTCGTTATTCATAGCGTATCGTCACTTCTTCGTGTCGCCTATTCTTCATGTGTACGTTTCTTTGAGATTTAACAGACTGGTATAGGAGCAGCAGCAGCAGTGTATGTTGTATGTGTCACCATTATGTATGTGTGTAGTCTTATCTATTGTTGAAGTACATTTGTTAGCTTTACACGCACATTTTATGGTAATTGCGTATTCTAATTATTCTTTGCTCTTTGTGATTTGTGCTCGTTGTCAAACTTAACTTTTTTATTTTGAGTTAAAGGCCCTCCCGGACCTTTGCACAAATAAAAAAAATATCTTTTAAACCATACCATAAACTAGTTTATAGCTTGTGTTGTACGAATATTTGCTAAAATATGATTCATTGTTTATAGCTTGTGTGTTGTACGAATATTTGTTAAAATATGATTTGAATGAATTGAATGTTTATGAAATACACATGATGTAGACAACAAATATGATTTGAATGCCCCCTATTTGGTTGGGTAAGGCTGAAAGCCTAATCGAATGTTTATTGAAATTCACATGATGTAGATGTCGTAATTAGGGTTGTGCATCCGGACCAGTGGCACGGTCTCGGTTTGGGCTAGTGGACCATAATTTTCAAAAATTTCGGACCGGGGTCCGGACGGGTTTGACCGGAATTAAAAAGTAATTTGTGAAACTAAAAGATTAATTAGAATATATATAAGATTAAGTTTCGGAGAGTACCATTTTTACGAAAATAAATGAGAACCTCTAAGAGACGTTATGGTAAATAGTCCATTTTTACGAAAATAAATGAGAACCTCTAAGAGACGTTATGGTAAATAGTTATTAGATAATAAGCGATAGATATACGAGTTTCCTTCTTCCGCTCTCCTTCTCTCGCTTCTCTGGGGCGACATTGACGATTCTCTTCTCATTCTTCTTTGTCCGTCGCCTTCTTCGTCGCCCTATGATAATGGTCGATTTTGTCAAACCTCCATCAAGCATGAGCAATAACATCTAACCGATTAGTAGTAGCATTCCTTTTGAATTCCAAAACCTGCCATTTTTGGAACCTCCGTCTAACCTTCAATAACATCTATCTCAGCGCAGAGTAGAAGTTCAAATGAAGGATAAGCAATTAGCTTTGCAAGATGTTTAGTGGTCTTCACTCACAATATGCTTTGTAAGTTCTTGTATTTCCTTCTCGTTTTACTCAGGGTGGACCTAAGAAGTTTCGCGTTGTGGAAGTGGAACCAGGGTTCTGGATATTATTTGTGCTATTTTTTAGCATAAATTGTATAGTATTAGGTGTTAATCTGTGTGATCATGAGAACACAAAACAAGATGAACATTCGAAACAGTTAGTGAGTAGTCAATATGTAGTTCTTCAGATAGAGGCTCCAATTCTAATTCTGGACTCAAAGGCATCAAGATGAAAATTCCAAGCAGTTAGTTGGCTATGTGGAAACAATTAGTGAGTAGTCAGCAATCAATTCCTCAGATAAAAAGACTTTAGATATAAGGCTCCAGTTCTTACTTTGAGGTGGTTGGAAGGTTATGTGGAGTAATAGAATCCAAGTTTGTATCAACCAGTTTATAGTGTATAATCCAAGTTTGTATCAACCAGTTGATATGATATTATTGTTATTTTGATGCTTTGGTGTATAATTGTAGGCTACAGGAGGGTATAGGTAAGTTATGCCAGATTTTTCATTAGTGGAACACTCTAATAATTGTACACCTTAAGCATAGTACAAATAGAATACTAGTGATGCAAATTTATTCTGTGTTTACAGTCTAGTAGCCAAGTTATCAAATATCAACTCAATAATCAGATAAATGGATATTAATCTGTGTATACTGTCTGGCCAAAATTGTCCACTCAATTCATTGAACAAATGGATTGGTGCTCCAACAGAGAGAAAGAGAGAGGCACATGAAGATAAAGGGGGAAAATTAGACATATGAAAGTATTAACTTACAAGATCATACTGATGCTCTTCCTTGCGTTTGTGCTCTCTTAGATAATTCCAGCTTCCATCAGAGTTTACTGTCACATATCCAGCCAAATTCTTTGTAGCAAAGGGACCATCACAGAGAAGAAGAAATGATCTTAAAAACCTTAGCTGTTTGTCTTATAGCATTGAATCTGTTGATTATTGTATCATCTTTGATATTGATTATAGAGCAAATCAACTGTTGATAAAGTGAAAGAATAAGAAAAAAAAAACAAGGGTTGATAGTGGACAAATTAAAGATTTGCCAAGATTGTTTGTCATCAGATTTGGTCTAATATACATGTATATTTGTATAGCCCTCTATGTTTTTTCTCTAGTTCCTTCTATTTACCTTTGTTTTCCCTGTTCAGCTTATTGACGTTGATTATAGTAACAATTTGTGCAAGATAATTGGACACTATAATTTGTCTAAAAGTAAGAGGCATGAGATTAAGTTTTATCCCATAAGGTAAACTCAGAGAAATTAAAGAAATTAAAATCCATAAGCCATGAAAATTGAAGAAGAATTAAACATTCTTGGGTTGCTAGTTATAAAAGAGTAGCAACATGTTCAATGGAGCAAACACGTAATAGCGTTAGATCGAGGAAGGAGCAAAACATATAGGATTTGTGAGCTATTTTATATACATATATAGATGCCCCATATATGCATGCTAGCTATTATATAATTCATAAATATATATATTTTCAAGATTAGGAACAATGTATAAAATATATAAAAATATACACTCATCCTCTCTAGTATTACTCTCCCATGTGATGTGTTTCGTTCACTCACATATTGATAGCTTTTTGTCTTTATATCATAATGTGAACTAAAGCTAATCTTAGGTGTATCAACAAGGGATTTCTCTGGTTCTAGGTTGGACTCTAAGTATGAAGAAGCTAGAAAAGAAGCAGAAGCTAAAGTAAGGAATGCAATGTTCTTCCAGTTTTCTACTGATGGATGGAAGCAAAATGATTCGAGTTCAAGTAATGACCATTTCATCAGTTTAAGCGTTTACCTTCCCAATGGGACTGCTGTTTTTCAAAGGGCTGTTTTCAATTGGTGTAGTCAATTGCCTTCTAATTATGTAGAAGAAGTTTTATTAGAGGCAATTAGTGAGATTTGCGGGAATTATATTCAACAGTGTGTTGGTATTATTGGTGAATCTCTCATGCTAGTATCAGGGATTTATGAGCCTAATCAAAGACCTTTATAAAGGCATAAACTATTTCAATCTGAATATTTCAGATATAGTGTTGGAAGTTGTAAAGAACATGCCAACTTCGGTGGGCCGCTACCTTCTCGAAGGCGGTGAGAACAATCGGTATTTCGGTTTCAAAACAACTGATTGAGGTCTGATCGAGTTCGAGTGTTGGAACCAGAGAGAGTATGAAGCCTAGACAGGAGGTGTCTACAGGCTGCTCACTTTGGAAGCTGAGAGAAGCAATATGGCTATAATCCTATCTTTCATTCTTATCCATACAAGTAATGATTGGGAAACAATAAGGGTATGTAATTAGGTCTACTCCCTTGCATATGTTCTGTGTTCATTTTTATCCATACAAGTAATGATTGGGAAGTTGGATAAAATCCTATCTCACCGTCTGAATTGACACTTGAAGAAATTGCTTGTATATTCTGATCTATATATGACAATTTTAAGTTGTGATCATGGAATTGCTATTTTTCATTCTTCATCTATATGTGGCTCACGTTGCAGAGTACTGTGAGAAATCCGCCAAGCCGAAAGACATTGAAGCGGGGACCCAGGAGGATCCAAACGATGAGGAACTGAGCGATGACCATGATTCCTCCAGCGACAATGAAATAGATGATAATGCTGATCCTTGAATCCCTGGCCATCCATTTCTAGTCTTTGTATATAATGACATAATCAGATTTTGGGAAATTATGTAATAAGTGTGTGATTGTGTTTAGAAATAAGGTGAAAAACCCTCTCTGCTTGTTGCACTAATCTTGTACATGTTGTTTTGAAGGCTTATTGTGCTGCCAAGTATAATTTGATCAGATTCACTAGTGCTTTCACTTGAAAGAAGTTTTGCTGTTTGTAATTGAGTTTTTTATATAGGCATAATAGATTTTCCATTTAGAAGCTCAATTGGAGAGGGCCAAAGCAATGTGAGTTGTACAGAAATCGAATTTACAATATAAGGAGAGGTAAATGGAGTTACAGCAGCTGAAGAACAAAGAAAGGCGACTGGCAGTACACAGGAGAAACGCAAAAGAGTGACAGTACACAGGAGAAACGCAAAAGAGTGACTTAGTCTGAGGTACCTGTTCGACAGTCGGTGAAGGTGTTATCTGGTACAGGGGACCTTGTACAAACTACAAAGACTATCTCAGACAATGGTGTTTAAGAAGCATCCTAGAATTGTGTTTACACTTCTTTCCAAAGGGAGTTACGGTGATTTGGGTCCTCAAACAGTCAAACCTATATGCTTTTAAGCATTCTGTATTAGGTCACTCAAATGGATTTTCTCTTAAACATCACTGTAGTTCATGTATCACAGTATCCTCTCTTCACTTAATGAAGAACAATTTATTTTAAATTAGATTGTGATAATATAACTAACTTTTTTGTTTGTTTATAAAAGAATTACTTTTTAGATATTTCAAGAACGTTGGGTAATAAAATCGGATAACAACGAAGTTGGGTAACATAAATGAATTTGGATGTAGAACGTTGGGTATTAAAATCGGGTAACAACGAAGTTGGGTAACATAAGTGAATTTGGGTAACAAAGTTGGATAACAACGAAGTTGGATAACATAAGTGAATTTGAGTAACAGAGTTGGGTAACAGAATATAACGTTGAGTTCCTTCACAAATAGAAAGTGCATAGTTAGTATTTCTATAAAATTTGCCTACGCACTTTGTTTCCTTGATAAAAAACCTACACACTTACCAAATTCACCCTAAGATTTTTTTTATTTACTATCCCGAGGATGACTATGTTGCACCCCGACATCATAACCCCTACAATGCTCATAGGAAAGGTAAGACAATGAAGCTCTACGAAACACAACAAGAAGATCCAACATATTCCACGTATAATCATTCTTACTCTAGCCAATACGTTTATACTTCTAACACATGTGCGCGAAATGTGTCTACTGTGCACGATTTATGTCCCGCCAAAGGAGATCAACGATGTTGGATTTTAGTGTCCGGTTTTAGAGCAAAGGGCCGTAGTCTCGCTTAAGTGAGTAGACGGTTCTCCCAATTGCCAATCAAATTAATATATATATAATTATCTTGAAGTGAAATCAAATTATTAACAAGGGTTCGTAATCTCCACAAAGGAGTAGACAAAACTCAACCAAGAGTTTGTAATCTCCGAAAGGAGTAGACGAAACTCTAATATAAATTAATTTCAATTGCAAGTCTTATAAACCGATTATTAGGGTTCGTAATCTCCACAAGGGAGTAGACAAAACCCAACCAAGAGTTTGTAATCTCCGAAAGGAGTAGACGAAACTCTAATATAAATTAAATTCGATTGCAAGGCTTATAAACCGATTGTTATATGTTTAAAACATTGACTTGGATTATGTAATGAGTCATTCATAAAAGAATTTTCCTTCTAAGTGTATTTTCCCCTACACCGGGAATATCCAAATACCTTAGTGGGATAAAACGTTACACGTTACAAAGACTAAGTAAGTGACTTACTTGTCTTACTTTGTAAAGAAAGGGTATTCCTAGGTTTCGTCAATACAAAATCAATCTAAGATGGATGTCTATCCTTTGTCAATACAAAGGAACTATACTGGTCTTTCGAGTTTTGCAAACAAGCTATAAGAAGACATATCCAATGTCAATACAATGGAACTAAAAGCTTATTTGTTGCAAAAACGAATGAATAATCAAGTGCAAATGACTCTCCCTTATATAGGCATAGGGGCCAACGTTTTTGGGAAGTTATAACCGCCAAAAAGCGGTTAGGGAAGTTACATGGAAGTTGCTTGGATGATGGGCTTTGAAACCCTAGAAAGGCCCGAGGCCCAAACAAGGAGCCCAAAACCGCTCCCCGGAGCTAGCTTAGAGCTAGCTTATTTTTCTTGGTCCAAACACTTCCAATGAGCTTTATTCACTTTCACATAGTTAGGGTAAGCTCCAAGATCCGCAAATACTCAATATCTTAGCTCAAGCTAGTGTAGCTCATAAAGAAGCTCACTAGCTGCTTCATCGACATTCACTAAGCATTTGAGCTTGGATTGCTCCCAAATTTTAACCACATGTTCTTTAGCCAATATAAGGCCTAAGAACCAAAGACGTGCCGAGAAACCGTGGCTAAAAAGCCCCAAGTATTGGCCTTGTAAAATCTGGCACATGTTAACCTTGTCGTAGATCACCTTGCTTCGATTTGACTCCCCTTACAATACTAGTTGCTCTTAGTGCCGGTCACTTGGCTTGCCTCCCGCAACCCAGACCATAGTAACACACATGTGAACAACTCATTGCACCTTGTCTCGAGACAAACTCAATGGTTACAATGAAGACTTAGCCCAAATCTTCAACAAACGAATGGTCTCATCCAGCTAACAAACGGATATTGAGAAAGTGCCGAACCTTGGTCACGTTACCCCGGCACAAACCAAGCCCACCAAGGATCCCAAGTGGTGGCACAACCTAAGTGTGTGTTGGTTGTCAATCCGTTGTATAACGAAGGCAAAAAAGAAGACTTGATTTGATTATAAAGGAGTTTTTGTCATTTGATCAATGCAAAACCCTTTTTCCTTCTCGATGTTTGGGTATATTTATCGTCATTTATGAGATAGGCAGACAGAGAGTACGAAGCCGTCATTCACATTGACGATATTTTGGTGTTTCATACATATTTGGAGGACCATATCGGTCACCTTCGTCAAATGCTTGTTGCAAACCTGCATCAAGATATTACAGAATGCGTTCAAGAAGTGCCAACAACATGGACTAAAATGCAAAAAGGAGATGTTATAAGCGAACCGATTTATATGACTGATTCTAGAGGGACTTTACAGGTAATCCAGAGCTGTCAATACCACCACTAAGTTAGTCTTTGCATGTCCTACCAAACTTGTTCTTTCCAAAAACTTACAAACTAAAACCACAACAGCTGTCAAAAGTCATTGCAAAATCGGCAGTCTTTCTTTGTGCAAAATCTCTGCCTTAAAATGAGCCTTTTCAGAGTTCCAATTCATCGTCTTAATCACCAACTGACCAACATCATTTCACAAACTTCCTTCAGCTTCCTTCATCTCAGCATATAACATCTCCTTCTCTTTGTTGCTCGTTTCCAGACTTCCGCCCTCCTCTTCATCATCTACCACTACAACAGGTTGTTTCTTCGGCTCTGCTTCTTCAGATGAATCAGAGTTGTAGCCTTCAAGTTCATCATCAGCAGAACCATCAGACGTATCATCAGAGTCTATCATCTGAGGTGCAGAATATGTAGTCATTTCCGGGTTCACATTTGAATCAAGATCAATTATATCATTATCTTCTGGTTTTGTCTTAGCACTACGCCTCTGGATTATATAATGCGCTATGGACTTGTACCCTTGATCAATAACCTAATAAAAATCATTGCATGCTTTAGTATAACAGATTTGTGATGGAATAGCATCCTATGAAAGATAAAATATTGGAACCTTCTGATATACACAAACAGTGGGAGCCCATCCTTTAGCTCGCCTGCAGCGGCTGCAGTTACATATATCCCGACAACAGGGGCATAACCAGTTAAAATTTTCATTAACCTCCAACACGTTTTCTCCATATCTACAAAGAGATGAGCAGAGGAAAAAGACAAATTTAAGTATACATTTAATGAAACACATCAACATGCAAGTAGTATCAACACATTCATCCTCAAACTATTATATCCATAAGCTTGCAAGAACAATAGCACAAGGAATGGATTAGTTCTTCAAATGTATAAAACAGAAAAATCCAATGCTCAAAAACCATTATTCTAGGCATTTCACCTCAAGTAGACTACATATGAACCTAACTTTTAGCTGAGGATGAAATGCATCTGTTACAAGAAGAGTTTTGAAATCATTGAAAAATACTGAAAGGGCAAGGGACTAAGATTCTACCTCATATACAAGCAGTCGCCGCAAAGCTGACCGTGTGCTGAATTGCATTTACGACAAAGAGAGAAATGACCGACAGTTTTTTGCCTACACGTTGAGAGCGAGAAGTAAAACATCAGTGTATTGATAATGGAAGGTTTTCTATGTATTGATACAATGAGGTTGTTGATAAAAGGATTAAAAAATTGGAAGTAGAAAATATGCTCTTTAACCTGCATTGGTGGCACATCTTCCCATTCAAAGGATCATACAAGCGCTCCCCATCTTCATAGCCATCGACGTACAAAGTCCAAGGCTTCTCACAATCACCCAAAAGCTTTTCATGATCTTCGGTATAAGCTTCAGGTGCCCATGCTTCTGGTACAGAGATGCCCATGCTCTCTAGTGTTCCCTCATTCTTGAAATACGAAACTCGACCCACCTCTTTCAACCTTCAAAAACACTCATTAAAGACATTTTGCACTAAATAATAAACGATGCAAGAAAGCTGATCAACTATGAATTCATTTAGTTTCCACTTATGACTTGGAACAATAAACAATGTATAGTCTCATCCATATCTTGCGTAAATTCCACTTATGCTGGATATCAATGAAAATCCTCCTTGTTAAACAACCAACCATTCAAAATCTAAATCAAAAGACGCATTCATTTACAGCTGTTTAGTCCCTTTCTTTATACTTTGATCTTTTGCAAACATCAGCAAACTGAACAAAACCTATGCAACTCTAATCGTTTTCATGTTATGTCCGTTCAGCTTCCCTATAGACCCCTGTAGTTAAAGATCTACGGTTTTTACATTTTACACCAACACAAAACTAAAAATCCCCATAGACAATCAGAAACCCTCACCCAAGCGAAAAACAATCAACAGAGAAAACAATCATTCACCGGGAAAAACATGAAAACGCGAAGACGATAGTCTTACCTAGCCGATTTTCTAGCGAGTTCATAAGGAGCGGCAAAGGACCTAACAACGGAGGGCTTCTTCCTCGGCTGAGGAGCGCGGCGAGGCTGAATCACCGGCTTAAAGTTTTGCGACAAGCTGAAAAGCCCAAGCTTCTCCATCTTCTCCCTGTTCTCTCTCATCCTCTGCTCTCTGATCTTCTCGTAGACAGGCATTTCGTCGACTTCCTCATCCGACGAAGAATCCACTATATTCTGCACTCGACGAGTCGTATTCCTTGTCTTCTTCTGGAAATCTTCAATATCGCCGTCGTCCGACGAAGAGTAGACTTCGCTGTCACTAGAACCCCGTCTGCTCCCTCTACGGCGAGTAGAAGACCTCCGAGCGACTCTTTTAGACCTCTTGTTAACCGGAGAAGCGTCGGAATGTTGTTCGGGTCTGGGAACCCTCTCCCTCAACGTCATTGCCATTGTTGGGAACGCTTGAGAGGGAAGTGTGAGGGAGGAAGTTCCAGCTGTTGGCTTTTTATTGTACTATTTTCCCTCTTTGAGTTTTTGGATAGCCCGCCTCTCTCTATGGATAAATATTGACAAACTGAATAATTCTTTTAATTTGGCGCTTTGCTAAATCGCCGAAATGCGTGTCGTTTGGAATTCCCATCACCCATGTGTCCATTCCAACGGTTGTGATGCATTTTTGTTTAACTCATTTTACAGTTTTACCCTTAATAATGTTCTCATTATTGCAACATTGATTATGATCACCATTTTATTTATTTATTTTTGGAAATTATAAACCCGCGGCGATAAAAGTACCAAACACCAACCTAAAACGCATTCGAATGCATCACGGTTATGAATTGTGAATGCACATCAAATTTGATACGGTTACACATTGTGTATGTGTACCCCGGGGAAGGGTCATATGAAAACCCCTCTTACTATAGAAACATGTTTATTGTGAGAACTTTTAATCTCATTTCTTGAATGTGCTTAAAAAATGATCAATGGCGGAGTTAAAACAATGGCAAAATTATATTTATAATTAAAATGAGATATAGGGGATCTTTTTCACTTCTTCCTCTTCACGATGAAAAACTGCTCCTCTCTCATTTCTTCGCTAACGAAAGTGTAGCCGTCTCCGTTCTCTTTCTATCCGTCTTCGTTCTCTTTCTAGCTTTTCATCGCTAACGAAAGTGTAGCCTTGAATTGTAATATCTCCTCCCATATTCAATGTCTTGCCATCGTTCTTGTCTACAACTCCTCCATAGTAGTGGGCGATGTTTGCCCCAAGCGAGATCTTGAACCCCGCAGTCATCCTCACCACCTTTCCGGCGTTCAATGCCTCTAGTGAGGCTAACTCCACTACGTGCTCTTGTAAGTCTCCCCTTTTAAATTGAATTCATGATCGATTGTTTCATTAGAATCCTCCCCCTTTGCTGCACCTAATTGAATTCATGATTGATCGATTCAGTCAACAATAGCTTGTTAAGTAATGAAATTCATGAAATATGTATAAAGAATATTTACATAGCCGGACATGTGAGGCCAAGGGCCATATTTGATTGTAGAAGATAGCAGAAGAGAGGAATCAACTTTTTAAGTAATGAAATTATTAAGCAATTTTTGTTCTTTTCAAAAATTTTTTCCTATGTTTGTAGAAAAGAACATTGTTTACAAGTTAATCCTTTTCTCTTATGCTTGTTAATTGTGTTGGTTGTGGCTGTGAAAAATTGACAGTGAATGAGAATTGGCTAAAATGAAGCTTGTTGACCACTGGAGTATGCTAAATTTGCCTATAAATTGGTTAAAATTTGTAATGGCTAAGCTTTCGCTTGATGGACAATTTTTTTTGCTAAATTGAGACTTATATGCTGAATAGAGTATATGCTGAATTGAGACTTATATTGTTTAATCTATGCACTCTGAAAATGAAGCTTGCTTACCACTAGTGTATGTTGAATTGGGACTTATATTGTTTGTTCCACACGTATAAGCTTTATCTTGATAACAGTTATATACGGACTATTTTTAAGCCTATTAGCTTAAATGGTAGAGCAATGTGTAATAATACACATGATGTGGGTTCGAATTCCACATAGGCTACGTTATTGAACAAACTTTTAAATTTTATTCTTCTTCTTAATAAGTTCTAACTTGTCAAATGTTACAAGTCATCATAAGCTAACTTGGGGGTTTTGTATAATTGTATGAAATGAGGTTCAAATCAGGATTTAGTGTTTGGGAAAGTAAGGTATTATATTTCTTTTGATATTTTCCTTTATTATTGACTTGTTGTGTTGTGTGCTATGCTACTGTTAACCTAGGTTATAGTGTTTGTCTCATACGTGTTGTTTTTGTATGCTATCACGATTCTATGCTTCTGTATGTCACCACATACAGAAAATCAAGCAACATAGTATATTTAAATGGTCAAGAAGCATAATTTTCTTAAATGGTCAAGCAACATAGTTTAGACAAACTCTCCTTATGGTCAAGCAACATAGTTATGAAGAATCAGCTAAAAAAATCAATAAGAACTATTTTCTTATTTTCTTATATGTTCAAGCAGAAAATCAATAACAGTAGGTGTTTGGTGTGCTATGCTTATCTCCCCAAATACCAACAATTATTGTCTCTAAAAAAAGATTAAATAGATTCAAAATGTAAAAATAAACCACCACAATCACTACAAATTATCTTGTCTCACAAAATACAAATAATCATTGTCATTTAAGATTAAACAGATTTAGAAAGGAAATATTTGTCTCTCAAAATAGACCAATATTCAAACAATACACTACAAATTAAAGTAAAAATAAACCACAATCACTGTGTTCCGAAAAAAAAAAAATTGCTTTATAATTTGTTTTTAGTCTTCACCATGCAAGAATGCTACACCAACAGACACTTTAATAGACCCTACAAGTACAAAAAACAAGAGACAAACAATGTTACACACGATACAAAAAAATAAGTTAAGTATGGTTGTGGAAAATAAGCATCTCACCAACTATGATGTTTGCTTCTTGGAACAAGTACGGCTATTATGATTCCCTTCTCCACACACGCTACAAAGTCTCGTTCTCTTTTGTGCTTGTGTCATTGCCAACTCTTTTGCTCCTATTATTCGTTTACCACTCCCTTTTGTATGCACCTTCTTAGGCGGTAAAACCTCAACTACATTTGGAGCACTACATCCAATGAATGACTCTAACTCACGTGTTTTATACCCACTTGTATTGACATGATGCTCACGCGTGTCTCCCAACTCTCGTAAGGCTTCTTTTATCGTTGTAGTTACTATTGCTTGTCTTGGTAGATCCCTTCCAGCAAGTTGCATACAATTCAAAAAATCCATCCAATTACTTTGTATGACCTTGTCCTCTAAGCCCATTTGCAAACAACCTTGAAGAATATTTCCCTCTAAATCATATATCGGCTTGCTTGATGCCATTTTAGTCCACCTATTGATTATATAATATTGCGGAAGCTCATCTAATCCTTTCAGAAGACACAATATATGACGACAAGGGATACCATCACCTTCAAACCTCTTACATGAACATTGTGAAATATGGTTGGAGGGGTTGTAGATATCTTGTCTTTTCTTTCCATCCTTGCGACTCGAATGCATAATAGTAATCAATACTCCTTTTGTCAACTCTTTTCTGTCATAAACTTCATAATCCATGCAAGCAGACCATAATTCTTTTTGAAATATGTAGAAGTTCGCATATGTATAGATTGTACCTACATAAAGCACACGGTTAGAATTTTGTAATTAAACTCACAATAACTTTATAACAAATAAAATCGGAAACATATACCTGCATGCCTCTCTAAATCCCTGTTTGTCTTTAAATCGGGTATAAAAGAAAGAGCTTGATGGTCAGATAACAACTGATGATGCCTTTGTACATCAATTGCTCCTTCAAACGCATCCAAAACTCCACAAAACTCAGATGAGGATTTGTAAAATTGCTGAAAAAACTATTCTCACTTTCTGATCTCGAAGTTGTCTTTAACAAACCTCCCAAAAACAAATCCTTAAAGAATGCCGGTATCCACATGTCCCTAATTTGATAAACTTGTGTTAACCAATCATTATTTTGCAGCCCAAACTCAACAATGATAGAGTTCCATGCCAACTCAAACTCTTCGATGGTTTCAGATTGATACACACATGCCTTAAATTTGAAATTAAAAACAGGATCGCTCCACTTTGAGACCCCTAGTTTTTCTGGGCCCTTTCTCATGATATGCCACATACAAAATCTATGAGTAGTAGTATCAAAAACACATGGTATTGCTACTCTCATTGCACAATCTTGATCGGTAATTATACAACTAAGCTTATGACCCCCTATTGCTTCTAGAAACTTCTCAAACAACCATACAAAACTCTATGTCTTTTCAGATGCAAGGAATGCAGCCTCAAAAGTAATGCAATGCCTATGGTTATCAACTCCGGTAAATGGCGCAAAAATCATCTTGTATCTATTAGTATCATATGTTGTATCAAATGACACAAAATCGCCAAATAATGCATAGTTTTTTCTTGACACGCCATCAGCCCAAAATATATGCATCAATCTGCCATCATCATCTACTTCATAGGCAAAATAAAAGGAAGGATTGACATCTTTTTTCCTTTTAAAGTTATCAATAAACATGTGAGCATCAGAATCCTTAATGAAAGTCTTCAAATCTCTTTGAAAGTTTTTCAAGTCTTGTTTGCCACATCCAACATTTTGAAAACCGCCTACTTGCTCCTTGATGATGCGATGAGCCTTACTAGGTCCAATATTGGCACAACTCAAAGACTTAAACAATGTTCGATGAACATTGGTCACTCCCCTATTTGATCTTAACATATGTTGTTTTCTAGGATTCACAAGAGCATGCGTGTGAGATTCATGAAATTTATACAATACATATCTACCGTCCATGGTCCTTTTAAATCCCACTAAAGCATTACATCCTTCTCTAGTCAATTTTCGCTTGCGTAGTTTGTCTTTACCATTTGGTCTATTTGTATCTTCTTTAAAGCCTTCCTTTGAACAAAGAAAATATCTATACTTGATCTCACCTGTGATTTTATCCTTTCTAGCAATTGATTTCCTCACACTAAAGCCAACATGACGAGCATAAGTTTTGTAGAATTTCTCACATTGATCCAAATTTTGAGGCGTCATTCCTTCTTTAGGTTTAAGCTCGTCGTTGCATTCTGGAATCCATTCTTTAAGAGCTAGTGTGAATCCTTTGTTCAATTTCTCCGGTGTTTGATCTCCAACTTCACCAAACTCAAGACTCTTAACATCTGCAATAACAGAATACATTAGATTGAAATTCAATTTATTTCCTTTTATCCTTCATTGATAAAAAAAACTCTTACCGTCAATGAGAATATCGTCACCATTCAAGTTAGCTTCTTGAGAACTTGATATCTCAGTTGAATTATTCATCTCATCAATAGGAGGGAGAGACGACATAAAAAAGTGAAAGCGAGACAAAATATTGTAGAAGCGATGCAATAGCGCCGGTGGAGATTGGAAGAGACGTGGAAGAAGCGGCTGATAGGAGAAATATCGTTCGTTGGAGATGGACGAGACAGAGAAGTGGAGGGAGAACACCAAACGTCTTTTAAAGTCTGTAAAGAAGAGCAGCTTTTCATTGTGAAGAGGAAGAAGGGAAAAAGATCCCCTATATCTCATTTTAATTATAATTACAATTTTGCCATTGTTTTAACTCCACCATTGATCATTTTTTAAGCACATTCAAGGGCTGAGATTAAAAGTTCTCACAATAAACATGTTTCTATAGTAAGAGGGGTTTCCATATGACCCTTCCCCTGTGTACCCCACTTGGGTATTAACATATTAAGTATCAGAATTAAAATAATGGTTATCACATTTGGATATTATTATACGTTGAGTTTTAGCATATTGGCTATTACGTTGAGTTATAACATTTTTTTTTTATCATACTTGGATATTACATTGAGTATTACCATATCAGATATTACGGTTGAGTAAAGGGTTGAGATTAATTCTCTCAGTCCTTGCTAATGTAATATTCATACACATTATAATGTCATAGAGTGAGAATTATATGTCCAAGTTCTTTTATTTGACTAAACGGTTGTATGCATCGATAAGTGAATGCAAATCTAAGCATGTTAGTCAATACAATATAGTACCTCACATGGTGTTTTCTATTGGTAAAATGCTAGTCAACTACGGTGTAAACTAGTGATCAATACAAGATAATCTAGCCTCACATGGTGCTTGTTATTGGCTTTCATAAATCATAAGGATTTAGAGTGGACCTACACTTCACATGTTAGCAATCAATTATTCTTCACATGGTGTTTTATAATGGAATAATTGAAGTACTAATCCTAGCAACATAGGCGTCTACATATGCATAACTAGAATATGAAATTATGTATGAGTCTCATTCATACTAGCTGGTCAATTATCAACACATAAGATCATGCTTAAGAACTAAACAAAGTGAATACAGGAACAATCTAAGCTAAGCTTATCATCCAACTTTCATATTAGTTTAAACATTAATCCTAGCTAGTGTTCTAATCGGTTTCGTTTCTCCTATATGTTTACTACCATGCTTTGATACTCACATAAATTCTCGGTATTATAACGATACAAATATTACATAGCTTTGGATTGAGATTTTCACCCAAATCCCTAGTATAAGACTACTCACTCATGTCGAGTGATGATGCAAACAACACAATCGAAAAAACATTCAAAGAACCCATATAATCGTGAAAGAGAGAGAGATGGTTGTCAAAGAACTAAGAGAGAATTTGTATTACCAAACAAAATATGAAAAGTAGCAGTGGATCCAACTTGTACACGACACAACTCAACTCTAACTCGGCACAATCTCTTACAACTCGGATTAACTCGGCCAACTCGACCTCTTTAACTCGGCTTCGGAAATAAAGAGAAATCTAAGAGAGAATTGATAACATGGTCTATTGTCCTAGTTTAGGCATGCATTTAGGTAGATTTTCCCATTCCGCATCCATGTTGAGGCCTTAATTTGTGTTATTTGTCTATTTGTAGGTGATTTGACGCATTTGGGAGCTTAAACGACACATATGAGGATCAAGCCTCGGAGTGGGTGCATTGGAGCGATCATTTAAGCAAGGGAAAGAGCGAGGAATCGAGCCGAAGGCATGAAGAAGATCAAAGGAAGCATCTCAGACAGCATCTCGGTCGACATCCAAATTTAATCAATTAATTCAAGGCAAAATTTACCAAGTCGAGAACTATCTCGGGTAGTATCTCGGCCCGAGATCCCAACAAGTTCGACCGAGATTTCCCTGACGCTGAAGAACAGAGCATAAAATCTCGGGCCCAATATTCTTCCCTAAGCATTGTATTTTATTTTTTTCGGGCCTTTTTATTCAGCTCATGCCTTTTGGCCTGTGGTTGGGTATAAAAGGAAAGTCCGATTTGTTAGTAGAGAGAGAGTTCAAATTCCAACTAGAGAGATTGAAAACCTAGAATCATCTTCTACCTTGTTCATTCCACTTCTTCTACCATTGACATTTTCATAGCTTTAGAGGAAAGATTGAAACTTTATTGTTCAGTTCAGTTCGAATACAGTTTGTGATACTGATTTACTTCATTTTGCTGGTTTTCCAAGTTATTAAAGTTGAGTTCTTTCTTTTCCCTCTTTTGCAATTTCCATTCTATGCATTGTTTCCTTTTCCCCAATTTATCTGCTGATTTTGATATGATGATTATTAGCTAGAACCTTTGTGATTCTAAGGTGAATAGAGATTTATTTGTGGCTTGGACTATGATGGATTAGGTTGTATGTTAGAATTGGTTTGAATTGCTTGACACCCTAATGGTTGATTACTTGATTTGGAATGAATCTAGGTTAGGACTTTTTAAGCTAGCAACCTAAATTGGAATTGAGACTTTCCCGGTGATATTTCTTCTTGGATACATAAGTAGATTAACCATAGGTAATAGAAGTTTTCACCTCTATTGGATTGAATGTGCCAGATTACTACCTGAGTTAGGTAATTCCCGAGACTTACTCGGTAAGGGGTTACTTAATACTTAGATAGAGAATCCGGTTTGTACTGAATTTTCGTCCTAGATACCCTGAGACTTACCCGGTGATAGGTAGTTAGGATTGAAATTAGATGATCTTGAGACTTACCCGGTAATAGATTATCACTGAAGAAACGTTCATCCTTGTAGCTTTTCTACTAGATTTTTATGAGTTATCCTGAGTCTAGTTGTCATAAACAATGATCTTGAACCCTTAAAATCCATTATTCCATATTATTTGATTATCCTTTGTTTGTTAGTTTTATTAAATTGTTTTTGGTTGAAATTGATATTCAATGAAGAACACAACAAATTTTTTCAAAAATATGAATCTTCTTTCCCTTACTCTTTCCTTCTATTTCTTAGTTTAGATTTATACTATCTTTGATCACAACTTGCAAATTAAGCCACCAACGTCCATGTGTTTGACCTTGGAATACTTACTCTACTTCGTACGATTCATACACTGTGGGTTCGCTACTTATTAGGTATTTGTTACAAGTTTAAATTTTAAAACTATCCATATCATGTCTTATGAGCTTACTAGTCTTTATCATTATTGATACAAATTTATAAGGTCATTACTCTAGCGACCAAGAATTGTGGAGTAGTGGATGGTAAAGAGTTAGTATCTAATACATGCAGTTAAGCCTCTTTATATAGGTTGAAAATAGAGGGAATTAGGCACGGATCACGGCCAAGAAGTGGCATGGATTGCCAACATAAGCACAAAGAGAATTTTGTAACCGTCGTCACGTGGCGAGATGATTGTTACGGCACTACTCATCGATCGAGTTGAACTTGAAGTGACTCGATTTACATTGAAAAGTAAGTCGGTGATATTGTTGTCTTATTGAGTCGAGTGGGTTTCCGAACTCGACTGCCACTCGAGCAACGCTTGACGTGTCTTCCGCCTTGGCTTGACTTCTTCTTTGCGGGAGAGCCTAAGTCGTTAGGCTCAAGTCGATTCCTCCTTCTTTGTGCGAGTGAATTGAGGCTTTAGTAGGTTTGACAAGCAACTCGGCCTTCTGGACTTGTATCTTCGAATGATCTTTTTTCATTCCTTCTTATACTTTAATGCTCCGGAGCTTCTCTTTGTTTCTTCCTTCCTTGCTCTAGCTTTGAGGCAGAGGAGGTTGTTTTCTCGAGTCATTGTAAGTCCATTTATGCTCCATTTTGACCTAAAATCACCTAAGCACAAGAGACAAACGGAAGTAGACGTTCTTTGATGCAAATAAGCTCTAGCAAAGAAGTAAATGCCTAAACCCATGCATATCTACTAAAAACACATGAAAACAACACTATAAAAGATAGCATAAAAACATGCTATCAACTTACTTGGCTAGTTTTCTCGTAATGGTGTTTACTATTATGATGGTGTATGCTTGATGAATTATGATTTATAACTTGAACAGTACGACATTACTATTGTATGAGACCCAAGTATATGTATAACGGGTCGTGACATCACTGCCCAACTCTAACATGAGATTGGGAGGTTCTTTGCGACTAGCCCATTCAAGTATACGGCGAGATGCATCAAACCACTCCTATTGGTATACAGGGACGGAGGCGAGGGTTATCGGATCCTCATGCCACACAATAAGTTGAACGTATAAGTGAATCACTTAATAAAAGATAATAACGAGGTTTTGTGTGCAAGCATGTTGTTGTGTTTATTTTCCGCATTGATGTGTTTTTTTTCTATTGTAGTATTCTCTAATACTTAGGATTGCTAGTTAATGGGTTTTATTGTCATGTTGTTAGATTTCTTGTAGGGTATGAAAGTTGTAGGGTGATCTAGAACAAATGGTCAGCCGGGTCCACGTACTCATATAGATTGAATGGCTTTTCTTTTGTTGTATTCGTCCTCCTTCGTCAGCTCTTCGATTTTCTTGTTGCGCTCTTCCTCTGGTCGAACCTCTTCCGTGGGAGCTAAGTTTCTTATAGACTCGTCAGTCCTCTCATTCATATCTTTGTACCATAATTCCTCTTGTCGTTTTTTATATATCTCTGGTACTTCAGTTCGTCCTCTAGATAACGGATTTGCTCCAAGCTTTCCTCACTTTCTCCCAGTAGGTTGACCAAATATATCTCATACTCCAGGTCCTTCTCTAGATAATCAATCCGCTTCAAGGTTTCCTCCAGCTCATCAAGAATTTTTGATGCCATTATGTTGAACCTGTAGAACACAAAGACCAAAGGGAAACCGAGATTAAAAGTAACAAGAAAGATCTACACTATAAATAATCAAAGCTTGCAAATTAACCTAAACCAATCCCCGGCAACGGAGCCAAAAACTTGTTCGCTGGTTTTTACACCCCTATAAATCCTTATCAAAAGAGATAGAGACTTACATGATAGCAAAACTAGGAAGGAATAGTTTTAAATTTATAACCTGTAATAAATCCCCTAAATAGCAACGAACCCACAGTGTATGGATCGTACGAAGTAGGACAAGTATTTCAGGGTCAAACACAAGGACTGGGAGGATTAATCTGCAGCAATGATTAAGGATAATATATATCTAAAATAAGAAAGGGGGTTGGAAAAGATAAGGGAAAGAGAAATCAAAGGTTTTGGAAAGGGTTTTGGTTTGCTCTCAATTGAATGTCACCTTCAATCAAGAACAATTTTCTAAAACAAAGGGAAAGAAAAGATAATCAAATTAAAGGAAAGAAAATGGATTTCAAGGGTTCAAGATCATTGTTTATGACATATGGACTCAAGATAGATTGTAAAGCATTTATAGTTGAAAAGCTTCAGGGATGAATAGTTCTTAAATCTATGCTCTTTTACAGTGACGTCTCAAGAACATAAAGGTCCGCAGCCTAATACTTATTGCTTCCAAGGTAAAGAGGGAGAAATCATAAATAAACCTTATTCTTTCAATCAAGGAAATACAATAACCCTTTACAGTTACGTCTCATGAATTATTGCTTCAAAGGAATGAATAATGGCACATTCTATCCAATAAAGGTTAAACCTTTATTACCTAGGGTCAATTCTCTCATATATCTAAGAAGGAATATCTTAGTTACGACTCAATTTCAACTTAGGTTGATGGTTTGAGGTATCCCTAAACCTGCTAAAATCCAAATCAATCTCTAGGGTTTCAAAGTCATTCTAAACACTAAAATACAACCACATCCATCATAGTCCAAGGCATAGACAAATCCATGTCAACCTTGGAATCACAAAATTCTAGCCAATAACAATCATATCAAGAGACAAATAAAGAAATAACAAAAGGGAAAGAAAGAACTCAACTTTGAATGAATGAAAACTTGCAATCTTCTAAAATCTCTAATCAACAATGTCTTCCAACAAATCTGAATATGAAAGTGCGAAACTTTAATCTAAACTAACTAAGAAGAATGATGAATGAAGAAAACGGCAGGGTAGGAGACGACTCCTCCCCCCAGGGCAACTTCTGGGCGACTCCCAGCACACCTTGGAATGAATTCAAGACTTCCTTTTATACAAAAAACCTAGCTAAAAGACATTGGACTGAAAAGGAAAAAGCCCGTAAACGATATATAACGCTTAGGGAAAATCTCGGGTTGGATCTCGGCTGAGATCAGTAACGGTCGGGGCTGAGATTTCGTCTTTGATCTTCAACGTCATGGGATCTCGGTCAAGTCACACGAGATGCCGACCGGGATACCGACTGAGATATTGCAACATAAGCTTCCATCTCTGGCCGAGATGATTCTATCTCGCCCAAGATTGTTCCTTAGTCGTTCTTCATGCCTTTAGCTTGACTCCTAGCCCTTTCCCGTGCACGTATGTTTTCTCCAATGCATCCACTTCGAAGCTTGATCCTCAAATACGTTGTTTTATCTCCATAATGCGCCAAATCACCTACAAAGCCACAAATAGTGTGTGTAGACATCTATTCTTGCAAAGTAGAACTAAAGAAGCATAAATGGCACAAACTAAGGCTAAACATGAATGAGGAAAGGAAAAATCTACCTAAATGCATGACTAAAATAGGTCGATAAATCGTGTTATCATATAACAAGGCTTTAGTTTTATTTACATGTGTGTCATGTTGTGAGATCTAGTAAAATTATTGTCAATCTAGGGTCGGAACCCATTGTGAGGTCCTAGTCCCTGACATCCCAGATTTCTGAAATTTAGGGTGTTACATATCTCATACCTTTAACTTGTTATCACATGTTTATGTTATTTTTCTTGTTTGACTATATTTTGCATTTTTTCGTTTTCATTTGTACATCTTCTTTGTCGTTCCTTGTACCTAAAAGGGTCATGTAGATGCATGCTTATCTCTAAGTTATAAAAATGGTTATAATAATGTGAAAACAAAATTAAAGAACAACGTACATATAAAAGTTTTGTTTGGCTTTATGTGATTCTTATAATAATAATATTTAAAATGTAAATATTGGGGGAAAAGTATCTCTAATTAAGAAACCGAGCAATTAACAAAAGATTATTGTATGTAATTCTAAATCTTAGAGTCATTACATGTGATCAAAAGAATCATAACAATAAAATAAGAACAACTAACTATGTGTAATTATGCAAATACAAAAACCTTTTTTTATGAAGTAGTGGTCTTACAATACCACTTTTATACATTATGTTGTTTATCATCTATGTACAAAAATTATGCAGTTTGAATAGAAAAAATTTCTTATTTTTTTAGGTAAAGGTAAATTCATAGAAAGAGTAAAAGAGTATAACATGCCCTTAAGACTCAGTTACACTAAAATGACAAAGTTTATGTACATGTCTGCGACCTGAGGTCTACGGGCATAGTTGAACATTCTACAATACTACGTGAGTTTCCTTCAAACCTTTGTAATGGTTGTTGCATGTTGAGTTATAAAGTTGGATATTGGATTAATATGCCTAATTGGACATTCTAGGTTTGTACTCGGTTTGAATAACGGGTTTTGGGCAAATCCTATGAGAAGTGAACCCGAACTCGACTTGGAATTACGTAAGTCACTTCTACACCTATTAGATGGTATTGTGATTTTATAGAATATAGATATGTATTGATTGTTTGATCTTTTACTTGTTAGGTTCACTACTACAAAAAAGGTCAAATACGCCGGATATTTAGGACTATATACCCCGGACCACATCCGGCGTAAAGGTTGGAGATGTATTTGCTTTGATAGGTATATACCCCGGGCATTCCATTTTTACATCCGGTGTATATACTTTAACAAAAAATTGAGTTATTTTCTGTAGGGGTAAGGATCCGGGGTATTTGGTCATATATACCCCGGAGATTATATATCCGGAGTATATACTATATGATATATCCGGCGTATTTGATGGCATATATGACGGACTTTCTCTTATACGGTGTATTTTCCCGAACTTATCCTGGGTATTTGAAAGTATATACGGCGGATGACATCCGGGTTATATTTGTTTTTATAGGTCCGACGTATTTGATGGGTTGAAAAATCGGATTGTTATCCGGATATTTATTATGCAAATATCACGGATTTTATTATATCCGGGGTATTAAGTTAATGTTATTTAAAAAAAAAAAAAAGATTCACCTATAGGGCATATGCTTTATAGGTGAAATAAACGAAAACTAGCATTTATTAACTAGACTAAGTGGAGGCTAGAATCAGTGTCAAAGTTCAATTGAATTCTTGATAGCTTAAAAATATTTACAATCTCTTCCAACAAATCTCCAAAAATGATACCATAAAAGTCCTCTAACTATGCGTCTTCATTTATAGACTTTGAAGTGCAACACCCAATGTTGAAAGATTAATCCCATCAAATATTATCGTTGGAAATTTCCCGGCCACAGTCTTTGTAAGTAACCTGCATGAAGCATGTCGATTTGAACCATCCATTATTCTAGTGATAGAAAACACAAAAGTCCACCAATAAAAGCAAAATCATTCATGTCCATAGAACCGAGCTAACTGTGACAACACTATGGCTAGATTAACATTTCATAGACTAACAAAGAATTATCCGATCCAAACAATTCAAAAAACATCATTGTAGAAGCACTTCTTTATTTTTGAAACTATGTACTCATCGATCAACACATTCCTCAACTAGTTGTCCAACAAAAAGAAGCCTCTCAACCAAGTTATACTATAGACATCCAACAATAAAAACTAAAATCATTCATGTCCTGCAAAGAGTACAAGATTACCTAAACCGTATGAAAATCCTTAGATAGGCTTGACAGTGAATGTGCAATTTAAGTAATACAAACGTACACTTGAAATTAAATGTAGTGTAGCTTCTTTGATATCATTTACAATGACGTTGACTTAAGGATGTCCTCAGACCAGCCAAAAGCTTGGGAAAAATGAGTACATAAATATGAAAATTTCTACTTAAATCCAAGCAATACAGAATGAGCATATTTCATGCAGCTTAACAAATACATGACGGTGCAAACAAGCAGAAGGTAGAAGCAGGATGGATATCACAAAAACATACTTGCCACCTAAATGCATAACTTTGAATTAACCCATGCAAGAAATTACCACTAATGCAGTAGCTACGAATCCAACATTTTGGTTGTGGTTGTGGTGTTTCTTTCGTATAGTATGTGCATATAGTACGAACACCATCTCACCAACCAAATTCCAATATTTATTTACATATATATATAGGGTTGATGGATGACGTACCTCTAATTCGCTTTCCAAATCCAAGCTTGTTACCATGTACTGATTAATAGCCCAATTGTCATCATTCCATTCCTATAAACAGTACAACAAATTAATGAATACTAACACACACAATTGTTTATTACGTGAATAGGGTTGATGAATGACGTACCTTTGATTTGCTTTTCAATCCATGCTTATTAACCAGGTACTTTATTAATGGCCCAATTTGTCATCCCTATAAACAGTACAACAAATCAATGAATACTAACACAAACAACAGTTGATTAGTGATTTAATGTACTACACTTACTTGATTCTCAGGTATTTGTTCGGAAATCGAGGTAAAAAGGACTCGTTTAGCCTACATTAATCATATATAAACAGTTATTTCATGCATAATAAGCAAATTGCACTTGCTTGACAACCTCTTGGATATCACAAAGCACTTTCTGCACAAACATATAAATATAAGAAAAGGCGAAGTTATGACTCATTTATCAATTGAATAACCATTATAACAGAGCCATATTTGAATGCTAGAGTGTAACATTTGTTGGACCTTTGAGCTTGGCTCGGATTCATGTATTGACAAGGCACGCAAGGAATATGCAATACCTAATTGATAAGAGACCAGATTGAGACTTTAATGCACCTCTCTTGTTGCACTTATTTGATTCACGATTAATTCTAGATTATCAACGTTATCCAAAGTCTATTGTAACTGTGTCTCACAACTACTAGTATAGATGCACCTCTCTTGTGGCACAATGTATATTATAGAAGAAGAATGTTGAAGATGTAAATAATTGACAACATGATACATTGTAACTAAAAGGACGCAATGAGCACAAAGCTCTTGAAGCTAAAAAGAAGGTTTATATAGGATCTGAGACTTTGAGCCATGCATCTTTCAGCTTTAAGTTAGATACAGTTTGGCTGGATTTTGAAGTTAGAACTTTTAGATGTATAAACCCTTCTTCCTTTGGTTAATGTAGTTGTCATGTGTACTTATTTTCTCCAACCCAAAAAATGCAATCAAGGCAGCTACAATGCTGTAACCAGAAAACCCAGGATTTGAAAATATAGTTATTCTAAATTTAGACCGGATGACGAAAACATTTCTAAACCCAAGTGTTTAGTGTGTACATCGTACTTGTTTATAATAGAGAACTATCAAATAATCAAATTCAATACCATCAATAGAAGGATTACCAAATACTTGGTCTCCACCTGAACAATAAATCAAGAATGAACAATCCTAATTCTTAACAAATTACTAAATCAAGAGTAATTGTTAATCAATCTAAATCAAGAGTAATTGCTAATCAATCTAAATCAATTCAGTCGAATTGGAAAAGATGAAAAGAAGCTTACTAGGAGATCCCAAAGAAGGGAAACACTAGTCAATCTGAGCAGAGCAATAGAGAGACAAGCAACAATAGTGAGTTGAACATAAATCATGTGTATGACACATCAGTCAATAGTAGGACATAAATAATATACTCATATGATAAAAATTAAAGAATTATATTAATGAAAAATATATAATTCGACCGACCGGATTCTAACGCGCGACCGAAGATTCATGTGCAGGAAATTACATCAACTACGGTCAACTGAGCTAAGTTTGGTTTCTACCAACCAATTGATCTAATATATATATCCAGAAAAATCAAGTTTGGGTGTTTGAAACTGAACAGGACAAAGATCAGTTCAATTTAAGCGATCTCATATATATTTAGTTTCACAATGCATAGTCATAGAAGAAGAGTAAAACTAGACATAATGCAGTTTTATATATTTTTATGAAAGATCAGACAATAGTAGGGCATACATCATATATTCATGACAAGGAATGAAAGAAACGATCTAGGAAAGAGAATGAAGCTATGAAAATTGTTATTCTTGGAATTTTACATGGACTTAAAAACCACAAAATAAAATAACAAGAATTGCAGTTTAGTTGCAGAGGATAATCTCAAGAACAAACATCAAAAAGAATTGAAAAATAACTACCTCCATACCTTTCCAACTAACTAGACCGAGATCTCACACTAGAAAAGTAACTTGGAAGATCAAGTTCCCCAGAACCTACTCCTGAATGAATAAAAAAAAATAAGAGTGAAAGGTTATTTTCCCAAAATAACTAGACCGAGATCTCACACTAGAAAAAACATTGTACAAGTTGAGATTATCAGAATAGGTGTCTAGAACAAGACAAAAAAACCCAACAAATCGAATATTTACAACAAACAGAACATAGCCCTGCCCATGAAGACGAAAAAGGGCCATCTTGTAATCGGTTCGATTTGGAAGGTAAATTGAACTATGTCCCCAATATGATATTTTGCACTCTGAATAAAAACATCAAAACCATTAGGCTAGTGCACATTTCTTAAACATCAAATATATATCATTCCATATTCCATTTCCAAGTATTGCAATGTAACTGTCAGCAAAAATTATAGAAAAAAATGCAAGTAAAATCATCACGCGAAGTGAGGAATACCGAGATATACACATGAACTCCATTGCCGGTTGAAAACTGATCATGCAAGCAATTCTTAAGAATCTGCAAGACGAAGAGATGAATTCATTGTTTCGAAAGATTTCATCAGCTCATCGTTTAGTTTTTGGAAATCTAGCATGTAAGGATGGAAGACATTTCGGAGCAACTGTATGAATGCTTTGCAAGCAAAATTTGAAGGACTGAGGGACACAAATCGGTAATGGTAAGTAAATATATGTAATATGTGTGAAGAAGAAGACCTAAAATCAATTAGCACCGTAAGAAAATATACTCCAATTATCATCAAAATCCCCTTCAGAACTATGGATAGATGATTAGAAAAGATAAATTACATTTGAAGAAACTTACGGAAGTATGGTAGTGGAAACAAAATAATACTCCTCACATGCACCACCCCCGCTGAGTAGCAGCAAAGTGACTTCGTGGCGAAAAAAGTCGCAAACCGGAGTTCGCTCAAAGCCAGAAGAAGGTTTGCTTCCCGGAGTTGCCATCAAAAGATAGAACTAAGAAGATTTGTGAGTAAGAAGAGAAAGGAGAGGAAGAAGGAAGAGGTGGCTAGGGTTAGGAACGATGATTTGGATGATAGAAGAGAGGGGTTTGCTTTTTCTTTTTTTAAAATATAAAATTTTAATATATTACAATTTTTTACTAGTGAAATACCCCGGGCGTTCATCAACCAGCGATATTATGTTAAAATTTTTTTGCACATACGCCGGGTCTGATGTATTTGTCTTTATATTAATTTATTATCCTACCTTTATATCCCGGATATAGTGATATCCGGCATATAAAGTCCCATTTGTTTTTTTTAAAGTTTTGGTACGGGTTTTATACATCGGATATAGAACGCCCGGGGTATTTTAGGGTAGTATAATGTTATTTTTGTAGTAGTGGTTGTTTTACGAAATAGGTTGATGTTGTTGGTTTGACTTAAAAGTCGTTACGTAAGATTATCGAGGTAAGTACTTGTGAGCTTTTTATATGAGCATGATAAAGTTTAACCCGTTATATTGTCGCATGCATGATTTGATGTATTTGATTAAGATGTAGCGACATCTTAGTATTCTCGTTTCACTATCTCGTTATTTCTAGAGTAAGATATCTAGCATTGTTACTCTTCTTAGTCCCTAACTCCTAGGTCCCGTAGAACCAGACGTTCACTCTCCAAATTCGCATGATCTTGGCATGTATCCATTACTATCCATAAACCTACTCCTCCTAGTTTCCATTCTCTCTGCTCCATCTCTATATCATTCCAATTCTCTAACATTGTCCACTAATCTAATCCGCTAGGAATTTCTCAATCCATTCATCATGATTTCCAAAGTCTAAGATTCCACAACACCCATTTCCGAGCTTCTACATCCCCACTACTCTTAGTTTCGACGACTTATGCAAATTCATTCCGTCCATACACCCCATCTCAAGATAATTAGCTTTTTTTTAATAGTTGCACTAATCATTTCTAATAATTTCAGAATTAAAATTGTGTACGTTAAGACGAGCGTTTGATTCTTACCAAAGCAAGGTAGCTTGGCTAAGGTGTAGGGAGGCTTGGCCCTAGCTCCATTGGTGGCACCGAACGACATCAGGTGGCGAGGTAAGTCTAGGAGCAACAATGGTCTTTGGCGACACCAAACGGCGTTAGGTGGCGAGGCAAGTCTAGAAAGCAACAGGGTCGTGGGCGGCACCGGATGACGCAAGGCAGGGTTGGAAGTTTCCTTGAGGTCGCAGGTTCGACGCTTGCTACACTCACAAGGCGAATAATAAGTTGCTAGAGGTCAGTGGTTCGATACTTGGCGGCGACACAATTACAAGGAGATGACAAAGGAAACAGAGGTAGAGGTAAAGGGTTCAAAGCTTACCCGCAACACAAACGCAGGGAAATTATTAGAGCTAGCAACCGGATGCCCCAGTTGGCACCATATGAAAAGAAGGTAACCGGGAGATCCTTAATTCGAATCCTAGCAACAATAACAATCCCAACTTGTTATTGCGTCTATTCATACGTAGAGAGGGGTGTGAGGGAAGGAAAGGGGAGTACCTTCTCCGGTGTTGGTGCGGTGGTGAGGACGGCGGTTTGAACTCGCCGGCGGGGTCCTTCGTTCACCATCAAGTCGTCGGAGGAGAGAGAGAGATAGGTCCAATCGCCGGTTAGCATGAGTGTGAGAGAGATTGGCTTTTTCTACAGTGAAAAGTAGGTGACGACAGCAAAGCTTGCTGCTCTCCAATGGTGGTGGCTCTCGCCGATGGAGTCCAGTGGGGGTGTGGTGGTGAAGGCAAGAGGATCGTGATGGGGAGGAGAAGGAAGTAGTGAGGGAAAGGATGCAAGTGCAGGGCGGGGCTTCGTAAGCACTCAATGCCGATGAGCTTCGATATAAGCTCTCTTCTCTCTGATAACATGATTTATCGACCTGTTACATTCATGCATTTAGTTAGATTTCCCTTTTCCGCATTCATGTTTTGGTCTTAGTTTGTGCCATTTATGCTTGTTTAGTTCTACTTTGCAAGATTAGATGTCTACACACACTATTTGTGGCTTTGTAGGTGATTTGACACATTTTGGAGCTAAAACGATGCATTTGAGGATCAAGCCTCGAAGTGGATGCATTGGAGCAAGCATACGTGCACGGGAAAGGGCTAGAAATCCTCCCAGTCCATGAGATCGACCCTGAAATACTTTTCCTACTTCGTACGATCCATACACTGTGGGTTCGTTGCTATTTAGGGAATTATTTACAGGTTATAAATTTAAAACTATCCCTTCCTAGTTGTGCTATCCTGTGAATTTCTATCTCTTTTGATAGTTGTTTATAGGGGTGTAAAAATAGCGAACACTCTCCACTGGATACGTGGCTCCAATGTAGGTGCAACGTCCGTATTTAATGACTATGAACTCCCGCCTTGAATGGCCAGTATGTTTCTCACCGTTGTTGAGTAATGACTATTGACTGGGGAGGCTAACGTGGCGAGGACTATAAGGAAACGTTACGTTGAGATGAAGATGAAGGGGAAGGGAGGCCCTTGTTTGGTCTGGCATGGGGCATGTATTGGTCCGGCATACAAGCCTTTCATCTTTGGCCCAAGAACATGAGAGGTGAGAAGGCCGATTGGGTCTGATAAAGAAATTTAGAAGAATATTGCTCTTCTTTATTCCAGATTAGGAAGGAGCCATTGGTTCGGTTAAACCTGCAAACCTGTCCCGGTGTTGGGTTCGGTTCATTTATTTGGTCACTCGAGTTGGGTTATCGGAATAAATATCTTTTAAAAAAATATTTTCCGATTATTACATCAGTCCACTACTACAAAACGGGGTATATACCGCGGAACAGGTCCGTGTCAATAGTGCTCGCAGTATTTTCTTTCATTGTATATACCGCGGGCGTTCTAATACCAAAACCGCGGTATATTCGTAGATATATACCGCGGTTATTTCATATCCGTGGTATATGCTATGATTGATATCCGCAGTATTTATGAGTATATACCACGGTTGTTAAAATATCCGTGGTATGTACTGTGTTGGTATCCGCGGTATATTATTCTATATTCAAGTAATACGACGGATATTATTAAAACTATATACCGCGGAGTTATGCCCGCCATATATCATATCCGCGTTATATAGTATGTTTTTATATCAATTTTTTTTTTTTGAAGCATCCATAGGTGCATCATTTGTCACAATATTTTGTGACATTAGATGGTATCATCCAAGTTCTAGTGAAGGTAAAATATATCATAACACAAGGGACACAATATGCTAGTATTTGATGATTAAAAGAAAATACTATTTTATTGTTGATCATATTTACAAAATAAGTGTTACATAGTGCATATATATATGCACAACAATGAACTATTTTTCTAAAGTTGAGTTAGATTGTTGTAATATCCCATTTTTTTTAATTATCTGATCGAGACTTTCGTAGTCGTTATTTTTACAAGTTGTAAGGTTTCGTCTAAGTTAGAGATAAATGATTTATTTTGGGAACTAGTTACCTATATATTTAATGGACAAACCGCTATAATGATTTGGGGTATTTTTTTAGTAATATATATTATTTGGAATTGAAAATTTAATTAAATAGTTTAACGATATACTTAAGTTGAGGATATTATCAAGACTTGGTTAGACTCGTAAATACTAAATAACTTAAAAAAAAAAAAACCTTTAAAAACCCGTATCACGTTTTCCGATAATCACTATTCATCATCTTCTACCCCCGAACCTCCAAACCCTAACATATGCACTCCATTGGCTGCTTCATTTCCTGACCTTACGCTCAAGAGGAAACACAACCCGCACCCTTCCCTCTCTAGCTTTCACCGCCGAGCCGTCGTCGGAGCCAAGCCACCGCCAGGCCGGACTAGACCGCGGCCTTCTTCCCTCCCGCGCGAGCCACCTGTTGCGTTGCCAGCCCCTGCGCGCGAGCCCATCCTCTCCCTCTCTTCTTCTGACGCCGTTCGCCGGAGCCCAGTACCGCCTCCACCAGAACCTCTGAGCCGTCCCTGCTTCACCTCCTCGCTCCCTCCCTCGAGCTCTCAGACCCGCTTCGCCCTCCGCCGGCGAGCCAAGTGACCCGCCACTGCTCGAGCCAAGTGACCGTTTCGCCCTCCGTCAGCATGCACGCCCTCGCCGGAGGAAGCCGCCTTCGCTCGGGTGCCGAATCGCCGCCAGGAACCGTCACCCCGTGTCCGTCAGCAGCTTCATCGACCGGAGGGAGAACGGGGGCTGGTCTCTGTCGTCGACCGTCTAGCTCCGTCGCCAAGTCCGTCTACCGAGCCGCGGAGTCCAGATCCGGACCTCCCTCGACCGCCGTGCACTATGCCGCCATGGGAGCCGCCGCCGCTCTGGATTTCCGGCCAGAAACCCTAGAGTTTGGTCAAACTCGGGTTTGACCTAAATTATGGGTAATTATTACCCCATGCTTCCTATTTACGTAAATGTCCCATATTTCTGGAATGTGTAAATATGCCCCTGACTGGAAAATTACAAAAAAAGGCCCAAGTTTATAGTTACAGTTTGACCCATACTTTCTGATTTTGCGAAAAATGTCCGAAATTGGATAATTACTTAAAGTAGCCCAAGTTTATATTTTTAGGAAATGACCCATATTTTTAGGATTGTGAATTATTATCTTAATTAGCATTTGGAAGCTAAATTGTGTAATTGGATTATTAATTGAAGGGACCTTGGTTTGGTAGGAGTTCTTGGAGTTTATAGGAAGGGAATAAATTATATATTTTGGGCATAGAATATAATCGGAAATGGCTAAGGATAGATGTTAAGGTTGAGAGGCATCATGCCCAACTTTGGAGTAAGATTTAGGTATGAATGGATTATCTTTCACGGTTGGAACTAGCATAACTTAGAAGAAATGCTAAGTAGTGGCTTTTGGGACCTTAGGAGAATGTGATGAGCATGTTTAGACCTCGTTGGCTTTTACGTCATTATTGACGGTGATTATGATAGACTCTAGGACACGGTCCTAGAATGTGAGTCAAATGATCCTGCGTAGATCATTTGTGTAGAAGTCCTAGACTTCTCAAGTTGAGCGGGTTTTTATGGATACCTTGTTGTGAACAGGTTGAGTACTTCTTCCCAAGGGAAGCGTGAGCGTTTGTGAGTAGCGTTTGGACGAGGTAAGCCTTCGGACTTACTTAGCTCGTATTTTATGTATTAGTATTGCTGTGTGTCGGTGGCGTGTGTTTATGTACTTGTTATAACTATTAAACCGGTAAATAGGACCACCGACCTTATATGTATATTCTGGTCCAAGTGTATGATAACGGGCGGTGACAATACTGCCTAGCCCTGGGGAGGTCTAGGGGATTCTCGGTGACTAGTCCGGCGGGTCAGATGGTCGGGTGCATCCGTACCATTCCTTGCCGGTAAGTTGACTGTCCCGAGGCGAGACCATTGGAGTCTCGTGTCACAACCGAACTTGAATTAGAACGGGATACGACCTAATGATATAAAGATAATAAAACGGACTTGTGTGTTTACGTTGTGTGCTATGGGTGTGTTTGTGCCTTCACCGCTTTCCTAATATTTAGAATATGAGCTAACGGTTTAAAACCGCTATGTAGTTGACTTGCAGGTTAGGGATGCCGCCGGTGAGGTGGAGGAGTGGACAGCCAGGGTCTGCGTACATTATAGGACATGGATGTTTTGAGTCATGTTTCATGTTCTTGTTTAAGGATGTTGTCGTTTGCTTAGAATTCGTATCTGATTATATTGTTTTGAGGACTCGGCTGAGTTTTCAAGTTGTAGTTTCTTATTTTCGGTTTCCGCATACTTTAAAAACATATTTGAGTTTTCGCCTTTATTTGTGCCATGTTGGAAGGTCCGGTGAAATTGTTGTCAGGCTAAGGGTCGGGACCCATTGTGAGGTCTCGTCCAGTAGCACCCCGAGTCCCGCGGATTTGGGGTGTTACAATTGTTGCCTCTCCTAATCTTAGTATTACTACTATATCACTTTTACTAGTACAAATAACGTGATTTCACATGAACAAGACAAGTGCCAAGACCTTTTTGAGCAAGCGAAACAAGCCCATACGAAGCGTTTCTAAATCCAACGACCTCAATAAGGCTATCGTCCACAAGTGGTTCAGTCAAGTCTCTGCACATGCCAAGTAATAAAGTGAGTTTATTAGACCAACAAAGGTTTTCTGATACTCTTAATCCTTTTCAGATTAAGCTAATGAGTTGCAGAATATTTGGCACTCACCTAGAATTGAGACCACCAATAAATCTTGGCAAAGTAAGGCAAATAATAGACCTCATATTGCATAATTCGAAAAATTATGAAAGAATGTTAGACAAAATCCACAAACTACAACAAATGAGATTAGCACTATTTCCATACAAATCTACAAACATCATCAGATGTTTAACTGGCAATAGTTTTTTTGAGAAGTGGTTGCGTGTATAGGGATCCAATGCAAGGACGTAAACTAATCATAGAAGTTAAAGCATTAAGGTCAGGGGAAACACCTAATACTTCTAATGGTTTCAATATACATTAATGCAAAAGTTGAAAAAACATAACTACTAATTGCTTGAGTTCCAATCAAAATTACACACAATAAAATGATAAAGTGTCGAAGATAGCTTTTGGAGTCCCATCAACAACACCAACAATCATCATTGTAGAAGGACCATACAAGAGATGATAAAGTTACTTGATTTAGCCAGTAAGTTATGTAGAAGAAAAAGTGGAGAAACCTTTGCAGAGTACGAGGCAACCTACCTGTTGATTTACGCTGCTTTTTGCTTCTTTGAAATAAACGCAACCCAGCATGTAGTACAAATGCTGAGAAGTGAGAATGCCATTTATAAAATTAAAGGCAAAGAAAATTCACACCATTAAAGACTCCAACAATTTTCCATGACGGGGTGCATTGACGTCAGATGCCATGGAATCCGTGTAGGCAAAAAGAATGTTGAATCCAATTGTTCCAATCTGGAGAGCTACCAAACAATGTTATTCTTGAACAAACCATTCTCCTGAATAGAAAACTCTACATAAGAATATGACATTGATAACATATGCTTAAATTCTTGTAGTAATTGGCAAATGAACCATGACCCTACAACCAATAAAACTAACAATCTGCACCAAGATAGAAATACTTCACTCATCAGCCATCACAATTCATTAACGAGTCTATGTGAAGGAAAGTTATAAATGGGAATTTCATGGTATAAATTTGATGAATTTTGTTCTCGGTTCTACACATACAAAGAGGGATGGAAACAATAATAAGTCAAACATATAGTTCATATAACTTGACACTTGACATTCTAGCATTTTAGAGTTTTAACTTCCAATATAGAGGTTTTAATACTCTATCCTATCTCAAAAATATCAACTTACTATACTAATAACAACATTGTGCTTTTAACTTTTAAAGGTCATTTAACACAAAAAAATGGAATCTTATGAATAAACATATGATATAGGAATCGAAGATAAAAGGACATGATCGAATATATGGTTATTCTTATATCTTTTTAGGAAATATGAAGGAGCACCAACCCATGACATTTGTAATAGTCAATGCTTTAACTTGGAAGACGTAAAAGAATAGATCCAAGTATTTGATTATCATATATTTTAGATGTTATGACAAGGCTAGCCTATTAAAACGATATTTGGATAGTGATACATGCTACTCTGCTCATATGTTAGGGGAGGTTTGGCAAATGGGAAACGGAAAAGTTGTAGCATACAATCAGAAAAACTAGCATAGTTATGGTTTAAATGTATAAATCAATGCTTATATAGGATACCGATTTTCCGTTTTAATTCCCAAATTTTAGTGGATAATGGTTCATGAAAAGAGGAACCAAAGATAGTGAATTCAATAATGCTCAAATGAGAAATTTGAGCAAAGGAAGCTTTAAAAATTAAGTAATTAATAATATTCCTTTTCATTTTAAACAAACAACTATACAATATACTTCCAACTTAGCTGAAGCAAAAATTAGTATTTCTTCTTTACTGAAATCATAATGGCATATTTGAATCCTTTGAAATAGGAAATGCACCCAAGTACCCAACGATATCCCAAAAGAACAACAAGGTCTTATTTTTACCATCAGTTTACGCATATCGTTTCTAAATATCATGTTATTCCACAATGAATACAGAGAATTGCATCAGTTGTAAGAATTTTCTAATGTGATCTCTACAGTCATGCAATATATGTTGTAGAACTTAAATTAGATCATGGATCACTCACCTAATTGACTGCCATCCTCCAGTACAATAGATACTCAAATCCTTGCCAACATTTAGGTTCTCCTGTTGACAATATTAAGATAGCATTTTCATACGAGAAACACTTTTAGTTATAGCTACTAGGTAAGTAAAAGTTTAAAACCTTCAACATAGCATCCCTCAAAGACTGGATCCATCTTGATGTATCATTTGAACTACTTGCTCCCAACTACAATGTAAATGATAAAGACCTGCCATTATATGTTGTATAAGTTAAGGTGACAAATGGAATCAGATACTAACCTGCAGTTGTTCATCTTTATTTGAGATATTGCATAGAGTGTAAAAGAGCAAGACCTGCATTAAAATTGACAGTGTGGGATAATTTCGGTACTTCTTACTTGCATGATGGAAGGATTTCATATCCAATCTTTTAATTTCATCAAAACTATATCAAATACTAACAACAATATCCAAGAGTCAACTTCATACTTTCTTAGAAATGTTCTTTCTTCGGTCATATAGAAGAGTTGATGAATGCACTGTCTATAGGTACCTCCAATCAACAAATAGCATGGCAACTGCATCTTAGTTATTATTTTCACGGTCTTTGGAAATACGTTTTTTATATTAGTAAGCAAGAGGTATTAAAGGAAATTTTGCATGATTTGAGACCATTTTAAGAAAAATCATGTATAATAAGTTGGAGAAATTGAACCCTGCTTAGACAAATTCTCTAATATTATACATTCATTGCTTGAAAGGAGACTTTAGGCATACAATCAAAGGCTATCTCCATACAAATTATAAACTAAACATTAGTAATTTGAGGATTTGACAGCATATCAAAGAAAACCTACTAGATTAGGTTGGATGGATACGACGCAACATCCTTAGCGCACAAAAAAGGTGATTGAGAAGAAGCACCCACTGATACAACGACGATGGTAGGTACAAGTCGGCTTTGAGTTGAGAGAGAGGATGTGCGATTTGGTAAGTAAGAAGATTTACAAGCGAGAGGAAAGAAAACCTAACTTTTGTTTGCCTCCCTCCTACCTCTCGCTTGTATTTCTTCCAACCGTCCGAGCATGCCGGCCTGCGCTTACCACCAGCAACGCCTCCCTCAGGCGAACCCTCTAACCTTTTCTTCTTAGCCATGGCGAAAGACCGCCGGCTAAGAGCAACTTCGAACCTTATGAATAAACTGGATGGTTTCGAATAGATTTTGATGTGAGAATGGGATTATTTAGTGGAATCGTACAAATTTGGAGCAAATTCATACAATAAAAGCGAGATTAGAAGAAGAACTCGATTGAATTTGAAGAATCAACCAAGAACAAGGAGGAAGGAGGCGGACACACCAACGCCCAAAAAATACGCATCTAAATATGATAAACGATATATTTTCTCAAAAATAATTAAAAGATATATTACATTGAATAGCGGGATTAAAAATCCGCCATATTTACGAATGTAAATACCCCGGGTGTGTTATCTCCGTAGTATTTTCCTGGAATATTTTTTATTTAAACTACTTAATACCAAGGTGATTTAAAAATCCGCGGTATAACGTCTCAACTATAATTTTTGGCTTCCGGATTACACTTTATACCACGTATTATTTAAGCCCGTGACATTTTTGAATGGTATATTCCCTATTTTGTAGTAGTGGTCTCCCACTGAAAATAAGTTTTGTCCCGAAACTTAGGGTAACTTAGGATCATCCCGAGTCTTATAAATTCGAGTAATATCTACTACTAATTTTAGAGGTCGTTTACTTTCTCAAATCTTACTCAAGTCAAAGAAGGTATAGTACCGCACCACACAAACAACAATAAATATATATCACTCAAATGTATTAACGATTACACATCAAGCATCAAAAGTATATATCCAAACGCTAATCCTTCGAACCTAAAGTCGACACTAACTCCTCGTACTGCTCCGAGTATGAGTTCCTAATGCTATCCTTGGTCTCCTATGTAGTCTCATGAGTCCCCTGTCGGGACCATTGAACCTTAATTATTTGGAATCTCTTTAGACCGCAAGCGTATGACACTCATCTCTAGAATTTCTTGTAAGAGCCTTGATCTTTTGGAGCCACTTTGGCCTTATCCGCCCCCGCGGGTTTGTAGAGCCGCCCCTGCGGCTGAGCCATGATCCGCCCCTGCGGCCAGGAAACCCGCCCCTGCGGTTTCCTGCGGCTGCAGCCGGCTTTGTTGACCTTTGACCCGTGCTTTACTCTTTCCCTTCCTTACCTTTTCCCTTGATTTGGCTTGCTGAGCAAGTGTTCCTCATTCCCTCTCTAGACCTATCACATCCTCCTTGCTTCTCCCTTTATTCTCCTTGATCTTGTGTTGTTTTCTCTTTGAGTTTGGAAGAGAATTGATGTGAGTTTGATGATGTTGATGATGGATGTTGTTGTTGCTGAGCTTGGAAGCCAGTTGTTGTGTGTGTTGATCTTCCTGGCAGCCTAGGACCACAAGTGTGGTAAGTAATCTTGTTTCTTTTCTTCCTTTCTTTGATTCCATCTTCCTTAGCTTAGGATTAGATGTATGTATAGATGTTTGTTGTTGTGGGTTGTGTATGTGACTTGGAATGGAGAAGATGTGATTTGATCACGTGAAGAGTGAAAGAGAAGACGGGACTCTACGTTCTGTAGAGTCGCCGCCCCTGCGCCTCAGCGTACCTACGGGTGACTTGTCACCGCGCCCGCAGCCAGAAGATGCCGCCCCTACGGCAACGGTTCCAACGCCAGTTCCCGCGTTCTTCCGCGCCTGCGCTTGCCAGCGGCCACGGTCACCGCGCCTGCGGGTTGCCTGTTCCGCCCCTGCGTCTTTCCGTCACGCAGGTGCGTCTTGTCCCGGGTCTACCTAGAGTGGGGTAGATCCTTTCCTTTCCTAGTATGAGCGGTTTAGTGGCATGCTAGGTATGTGTATGAGGATAAAATGAGGATGATCATGTTATCGTTTATGCCGGTTATGGCTTTGAGGTTTATGAGTTAGGATATGATCCTTATGGATCCCTTGGGTCTAGGTGTGACCCCTATGATGGATATGAGTTTGATATATGTTGTTATGCCTTGTTTAGGCAGTGTTGATCTCTAGAGTTGGAGTTGTTTGGGTTTGAGACTTCGAGGTTGAGGTAAGTCCATAGGACTTACTTAGCTGCCATCCTTATATTGGATGTATGCATGATTGGTGTATGTGTTATATGCTTGATAGCATGTGATGTGGTTATTACCTACCTATGGTTTAGTAAGCGCCCACTGTAGGGCCGTGACAACCTAGCCCCGTCATCCCACTAGGAGACTGGGAGGTTCTCTGCGGATTGTCCAGATCTGGTACACGGAATGAGCGCTGTCTCCACTCCCTTAGGGTACACGGAGGAGTAGTCCCGGTTGACCACTCTAGCTGGCAATAGCATCGAGAGGCGAGGGTTATATTCCTCGTGTCACATATATTCATATTCAGATATATATATATATATTTATACGATTGAGTGATTGAACTTATTAAAGATAATGAACCGGGTAAATGCATGAAAGTATGATGATGTGTTATGATTCCTGATGTGTGTTTGTGCTCTTGCTTCTCTATATATATGTGTATGGTTAGCTAACGGTTTTATACCGTGTTGTAGATCCTTTGCAGGTTAGGAGAGTTGTAGAGTGATCCAGAGGGGTGATCCGCTGAGGGCTCCGTACACTGGGATTGTTATCGTGGGATATGGAATATTTGATGTACGGATATATGTTTCTTTTGAACTCAGCGGTACTTATGTACTACCTTTTGAGATTTATATATCAGTTTTACGTTTTGTATTTAATCTATCGGTGCCTTGTTGTAAGATTCGGTGAACTTGTTGTTAGGCTAGGGTCAGGATCCATTGTGAGATCCTAGCCCAGTAGCACCTCGAGTCCTACGGATTTGGGGTGTTACAAAGTTGGTATCAGAGCCCAGGTTGACAACAATGGCACTTGTAATATGCGATAAAGGTCAAATAGATAAATAAACAGAACCCGAAAGGGGTATGACTTTTCAAAAGGTTTTGGTTTTGAAATGAGTACATATGTTTTGGGATATCGTGTACGTGAGCCATCGCCCCTCTCAAGATCTCGACAGTATAGATATATATATATATATATATATATATATATATATATATATATATATATATATATATATATATATATATATATATATATATATATTTTGTTGTGATTGATTTGATATATATCTATACATATGGAATATATATAGCATTCTGAGTTAGGTTTACGTCCTCTGCAGATGGTTCAGACTAGAGCCTTACCTGCAGCTGGACGAGGTAGAGGTAGACCCCCTCTAGGTAGAGGACGGGGTAGGATTCCTGCTGTTGATCCACGTACAACAGAGGAGGTTCATGCTGATGTTGCTGAGAGTGTCGTCCCTGAGACTGGGAACGGCATAGCTGAGAGACAAGGTCACAGCGAGTCCAGTCAAATGACTCAGATTATGTCTCCATGGGAGGACCAGAGTTTCGTGACTATATCCGGCGAGTGGAGGAGGCTGCCATAGCGGGTAGACCTATCCCGGATCTTCCAGTACATGAGGGATCATCTGAGAGATCCCACGGGGTTACTCAGGTGCCAGCTGCACCGGCACCTGCTGTTGAGATTGCTCGAGCTACAGAGGAGCATAGAGGGCCTAGACCAGACACTTGGTTGAAGGCATTCCACCAGATGGTTGAAGGCATTCCACCAAATTGTGTATAGATTACAAAGAGCTGAACAAGGTGACCATCAAGAACAAGTATCCATTGCCTCGTATTGATGACTTGTTGGATCAGCTTCAGGGAGAGACAGTATTTTCCAAGATGGACCTGCGCTCAGGATATCACCAGATGAGGGTGAGAGAGCAGGATGTGCACAGGACAACATTCCGGACCAGATATGACCACTACGAGTTTGTAGTGATGCCATTTGGGCTTACGAATGCCCCAGCCGTCTTTATGGAGTTGATGAACAGTATCTTCATCGACTTCCTGGATTAGTTTGTGGTGGTCTTTATAGATGACATTTTGGTATATTTTCGTAGCAGAGAGGAGCATACATGACAGCTGAGGACTGTATTGCGGGTTTTACGGGATAGAGAACTTTATGCTAAGTTCTCTAAGTGCGAGTTCTGGATGCCAGAGGTGGCATTCTTGGGTCACATTGTTTCCGCCGGGGGGATCAAGGTTGATCCGGCCAAGATTGAGGCAGTAACAGCATGGACTACACCGACGAACGTCAAGGAAGTACGTAGCTTCCTTGGTTTAGCCGGTTATTACAGACGCTTCGTGGAGGGATTCTCTGTGATTGCCCGTCCACTGACGAGTTTGCTGAGGAAGACTATCAGATTTGTGTGGTCTGATCAGTGTATGCAGAGTTTTGAGGAGCTGAAGAGACGTTTGACTTCTACTTCTATTTTGGCACAGCCAGATGGCACATCTGATTTTGTGGTTTACAGTGATGTATCCAAGCTAGGCTTGGGATGTGTGTTGATGCAGCGAGGCAGAGTGATTGCTTATGCGTCTCGACAGTTGAAGACGTATGAAGAGAACTACCCGACTCATGATCTGGAGTTGGCAGCGGTAGTTCATGCCTTGAAGATCTGGAGACATTACATGTATGGTGTTACATGTCAGATCTTCACAGACCATCAGAGTATGAAGTACATTTTCACACAGCGGGAATTGAATAACCGCCAGCGTAGGTGGCTGGAGCTGATCAAGGATTTTGATCTCGAGATTATGTACCATCCAAGGAAGGCGAACGTTGTCGCCGACGCCCTGAGCAAGAAGACGCCTCGAGAGCAGGCGATTGCGAGACTAACAATTCAGCAGCAATTACAAAGGGATTTGATCTGGTTAGAGTTGGACATCCAGTTTCCTGATGAGGATGCCCGGCTGAATACTTTAAAGGTTCTACCTGATCTGTTGGGTGAGATCCAACAAAAGCAGGAGACTTGCCCGACCTTGATGAGGATCAGAGAGAGGATGTCTCGGGATGAGGCACCACAATTTCTTCTGGGAGCATATGAAGTATTGAGACGCCGCGGTCGCGTCTGTGTACCCGCTGATGCGGAGTTGCGCAGAGGATTTTACAGGAGGCTCATTGTACACCTTACTCTGTACACCCAAATACGAGTAAGATGTATCAGGATTTGAGACGTTCGTATTGGCGGGGAGGGCTGAAGCCCGATGTGACTAGATTTGTGGCATAGTGTGCGACCTGCCAGCATGTCAAGATAGAGCATTGCAGATCTGGAGGTGAGCTCCATCCACTTCCTATTCCACAAAGGAAGTGGGAGGACGTCACCGTGGACTTTGTGACTGGGCTGAGACTGAGCCGGAGTTTTGATGATATCTGGGTTATAGTAGACAGATTGACGAAGACGGCACGTTTCATTCCTATCAGGGAAACGTGGCCGGTGAGCAGATTAGCTGAGGAGTACACTAGGCAGATAGTGAGACTCCATGGTGTACCGAGGACGATCGTCTTAGACCGAGATGGGTGATTTATCTCGAGGTTCTGGCAGCAGATTCAGACTGCCCTGGGGACGAGTTTACATTTTACTACTGCGTTTCATCCTCAAACAGATGGTCAGTCAGAGAGGACCATTCAGAACCTGGAAGATATGTTGCGAGCTTGTGTGTTGGATTGGGGACAAGTGTGGACGGATCACCTCCCACTAGTTGAGTTCTCGTACAACAACAGCCGGCATGCATCTATTGGGATGACCCCCTATGAGGCACTGTATGGGCAAAGATGTCGTACACCGTTATGCTGGGATGAGCCTAGTACGGCTAGTGGTTTGACACCTGATCAGATTCAGGATGATGTGGCTCGAGTATCACTGATTAGAGAGAGGATGCTGATTGCCCAGAGCCGTCAAAAGTCGTATGCACATAGGAGGCGTAGACCTCTAGAGTTCAGAGTTGGAGCCCATGTGTGGCTGAGAGTGTCCCCGACACGAGGTGTTAGGTGATTTGGCATTAAGGGGAAGTTGAGCCCCCGATATGTCGGACCGTTCGAGACTTTGGATCGAGTTGGGAGCGCAACATACAGATTCGCTTTGCCTCCGAGGTTAGAGGGTGTTCACCCTGTGTTTCACGTGTCTCAGCTGAGGGAGTACATACCAGATCCGAGACATATCATGAGTTATGATGATTTGGTGGTTGAGCCGGACCACACTTTTGTTGAGCACCCGATTGCAGTCCTAGAACGAGGTATGAGACGCCTGCGTTCGAAGGACATTCCTATGCTAAGGATACAGTAGTCGAGACGTGGACCTGATGAGGCTACATGGGAGACTGAGGATAGTATCGAGAGGAACTATCCAGAGTTTTATGCCGAGATAGATGTACCAGTAGGATCGACGAGTAGATCTTAGTACTATCTTGGTGAGTGTTATGCTTATGTGCTTATATGCCATGTTGTGTTTATTTCGTACTAGCTGTGATCTGATGTGTGATCTTATTAGATCTTGTTGTGCTAGTGCGATTGTTTATAGCTAGAGATGGTTCTTTCCTCCATGCTATTGTGATGTGATAGGTTTAGCTGGAGATGGTTCTTTCCTCCATGCTACTTTGGTGGACATAGTATGGCGGGAGATGTTTTTCCTCCATGCCCGTGGTTATGTTGATGTTTTGGCTAGAGATGTTTTTCCTCTATGCCCTGGATAGTATAGTGATCTTATAGCTGGAGATGATGAGTTCCTCCATGCCCGTGCTTGAGGTTATCGAGTGATATAGGTTGATACCACGAGCGGAGATGTGTTTCCTCCGGTAGAGAGTGTGATACCTCGACTTTTGAGTCCGAGTGGTTTCAGGACTTTACAAGTTTCGGGACGAAACTTGTTTTTAGGGGGGTGAGGTGTAAGAGCCTTGATCTTTTGGAGCCACTTTGGCTTTAGCCGCCCCCGCGGGTTTGTAGAGCCGTCCCTGCGGATGAAACAAGATCCGCCCCTGCGGCCAGAAAACCCGCCCCTGCGATTTCCTGCGGCTGCAGCCGGCTTTGTTGACCTTTGACCCGTGCTTTACTCTTTCCCTTCCTTACCTTTTCCCTTGATTTGGCTTGTTGAGCAAGTGTTCCTCATTCCCTCTCCAGACCTATCACGTCCTCCTTGCTTCTCCCTTTATTCTCCTTGATCTTGTGTTGTTTTCTCTTTGAGTTTGGAAGAGAATTGATGTGAGTTTGATGATGTTGATGATGGATGTTGTTGGTGTTGAGCTTGGAAGCCAGCTGTTGTGTGTGTTGATCTTCCTGGTAGCCTAGGACCACAAGTGTGGTAAGTGATCTTGCTTCTTTTCTTCATTTCTTTGATTCCATCTTCCTTAGCTTAGGATTAGATGTATGTATAGATGTTTGTTGTTGTGGGTTGTGTATGTATATGGTTGTATGTAGCTTGGAATGGAGAAGACGTGATTTGATCACGTGAAGAGTGAAAGAGAAGACGGGATTCTACGTTCTGCAGAGTCGCCGCCCCTGCGCCTCAGCGTAGCCGCCCCTACGGGTGACTTGTCACCGCGCCCGCGGCCAGAAGACGTCGCCCCTGCGGCAACGGTTCCAGCGCCAGTTCCCGCGTTCTTCCGCGCCTGTGCTTGCCAGCGGCCACGGTCACCGCGCCTGCGGGTTGCCTGTTCCGTCCCTGCGTCTTTCCATCACGCAGGTGCGTCTTGTCCCGGGTCTACCTAGAGTGGGGTAGATCCTTTCCTTTCCTAGTATGAGCGGTTTAGTGGCATGCTAGGTATGTGTATGAGGATAGAATGAGGATGATCATGTTATCTTTTATGCCAGTTATGGCTTTGAGGTTTATGAGTTAGGATACGATCCTTATGGATCCCTTGGGTCTAGCTGTGACCCCTATGATGGAAATGAGTTTGATATATGTTGTTATGCTTTGTTTAGGCAATGTTGATCTCCAGAGTTGGAGCTGTTTGGGTTTGAGACTTCGAGGTTGAGGTAAGTCCATAGGACTTATTTAGTTGTCATCCTTATATTGGATGTATGCATGAGTGGTGTATGTGTTATATGCTTGATAGCATGTGATGTGGTTATTACCTACCTATGGTTTAGTACGCGCCCACTGTAGGGCCGTGACAACCTAGTCCCGTCATCCCACTAGGAGACTGGGAGATTCTCTGCAGATTGTCCAGATCTGGTACACGGAACGGGCGTTGTCTCCACTCCCTTAGGGTACACGGAGGAGTAGTCCCGGTTGACCACTCCAGCTGACAATAGCACCGAGAGGCGAGGTTTATATTCCTCGTGTCACATATATTCATATTCAGATATATATATTTATACGATTGAGTGATTGGACTTATTAAAGATAATGAACCGGGTAAATGTATGAAAGCATGATGATGTGTTATGATTCCTGATGTGTGTTTGTGCTCTTGCATCTCTATATATATATATATGTGTGTATGGTTAGCTAACGGTTTTATACCGTGTTGTAGATCCTTTGCAGGTTAGGAGTGCTGCAGAGTGATCCAGTAGGGGTGATCTGCTGAGGGCTCCGTACACTGGGATTGTTATCGCAGGATATGGGATATTTGATGTACGGATATATGTTTCTTTTGTACTCAGCGGTACTTATGTACTACCTTTTGAGATTTATATATCAGTTTTACGTTTTGTATTTGATCTATCGGTGCCCTGTTGTAAGATTCGGTGAACTTGTTGTCAGGCTAAGGTCAGGATCCATTTTGAGATCCTAGCCCAGTAGCACCTCGAGTCCTACGGATTTTGGGTGTTACACTGCTACCGGGAAATTTGCAAAGGTATGACCGTATGATCTGGTTTAACAGTCAGATCCTCATAATTGACCACATGCCTCGGGTCTGGTATATTCTCTCTGAGATGAGATACATGGATCATCGGGTGCACTCTCTCCAATGCGGGTGGAAGTACCAATATGTACTATACCTCCCCAACCCGCTCCAAAATCTCAAATGGGCCGACATATCGGGGACTCAACTTCCCCTTAATGCCAAAACGCTTGACGTCTCACATAGGAGAGTCTCTCATCCAAACATGGGGACCACCACGAGACTTTAGGGGTCGACGCCTCTTATCGGCGTATGACTTTTGAGGACTATGAGCCGCTAGTATATGCTCCCAGATCCAGGCTACTTGGGCCATGGCATCCTGTATCTGTTCTGGAGCGAGTCCTCTGCCCTCACTGGCATCTTCCCAACCTAGGGGCATACGGCACCTCCGTCTATGTAGTGCCTTATAGGGAGCCATACCAATAAATACAAGATACTATTGTAGTATGAAAACTCCACTAGAGAGAGATGATTTGGCCACACCGGTCCCCAGTCAAGTACGCATGCTCTAAGCATGTCCTCCAAGGTTTAGATGGTCCTCTTTGACCGACCATCTGATTGGGGGTGGTAAGCGGTGGTGAAACAAAGACTAGTACCCAAAGCGGTGTGCATTTGCTCTCTAAATCTCTAGGTATTGTGTCCATCCCTATCCGAGACGATGGTCCTCGGTACGCCAAGTCGTCTCACGATCTTCCCCGTGACCTACTATGCTAGACGACTCCCCGATCACGCTCCCTTGATAGAAATGAAACGGCGGTCTTAATGAGACTAACCCCTACGACTCCGATGGTGTCAAAGCTATTCCGTTGGTACTTTATCAACTTTTCCAAAATCTAATCTATGTTACCTATCAAGATTTCCACTTCTTTTATCGTCCAAATGTCAATAATATATTTCCTGCATCTAGAATTCTTTAACTTGTACTCCCGCGAGGAAGTTACCTAATGACGTCATCACGGGTTCCATCATATATCCGCTCCTCATATTATTTGTGATCATGTATCAACTAGCACCTATGACTCTTGTAACCTTGTAAATTTTTATTCGGTTAATCCCACAAGCATATGTAATATGCGTTAGACGAGCGTATGCTTTTCTTTTCCACGCCTTGTATTGCAATCACTGTTGTGGATACGGTCCAATTCTTGAGCTTCTAGCTAACCTTATCCGTTACATATGACCTTCTTTTGGGAGAAATCACTTGGTCATGTTTCCTTTACATGGTGACATCCCCCCTTGTGTCAACCAATCCATTTTACGTTCACAGCGGGAACAACCTTTAGCGGTGTATCTATCTCGCCCGTTAGTAGTCGACTTCCTTTTTCTTCAATATGTCTCTTTTGAGGTCTTCTCCATCCTATTGGTACCCGACCAATATCTACATGTCGCGTTCTTCACCTATCCGTTGTCTCGCCCTTTTATTGTCTGTTGGTACCCGCTCCACGAGTTGGCGTCTTACTATTTATCCTTCTCGAGGGAAAACATCAAGTCCGTCTTATACGAGAATGATCCTTAAGTCTGCAATGGTTCCCTCCGACAATGATTCTTAAGTCTGCAACGGTTCTCTCCATTTTGTATTCCATCATACCTTTGACTTGACTAATCAGCCGTTAGGTAATGTCCCCTGAGCTTACATTTTCTCTCCCCATAACAATGGTTTCCTAATCGTCCCCGTACTTGTAGGTCCTCTAACCGATCTCGCTCTTGTTACGGTGGGGGTATGCTCTAACTCCGGTTACTGAAAACATCTGGTAGTCCCTTTCGTAGTGGTGATTATTTTCAAATTTCAACAGAACCCCTCTAGTATCCCTACAACCTTAATTGCTCTGCTTTGATAATTGGATATTTCTCTTCATTTGTTAACTTATCCCCGTTGGGTTGTTCACTCTATCACAACAAATCAACTTGTTTGCTGGTGTGACTTTCGTTAACTAGGTCTTAGTGGCACTCTATTGTGACTTCTTAGATGTACGTTGTTCGCTGGTTTTACCCTCCTATAAATCCCTATCAAAAAAGATAGAAATTCACAGGGTTGTAAAACAACGGTCTGCTTTAAATTTGTAATTTGTGATATCTACTCTAATTGCAGCGAACTCACAATGTACGAATCAATCGCAGTAGAGAAAGTATTCCAAGTTCGATCACAGGGACTAAGTTAGATGATCTCGAAAGTTGATTAAGAATAGTACAAATCTAAAATAAGAAATATATTGGAAAAGGGAGGGAAAGAAGGAATCAAATGGTTGAGGAGAGGTGTGGTAGATTCGCAATCAATTGTCACTATTGATTAAAAATCAAATAAATACAAATAAAACAAACAAACAAATATATGTGGAAGAAAATTTAGTTCCAAGGATTTAAGATCATTATTTATACACATGGACTCATGATATATATATATATATATATATATATATATATATATATATATATATATATATATATATATATATATATATATATATATATATATATATATATATATATATATATATATATATATATATATATATATATATATATATATATATATATATAAATCTCACGTGGCATATATATGGTTGAAAAGCTTCAGAGATGAACGTTTCTCAGCTAATGTTCTATTACAGTTACGTCTCAAGAACATATATATTTTTAATACCTAATTACCTATTACCGTTACGTCTCAAGGTAAAGAGGGAGAAATCGCAAACAATCCTTATTACTTAATTAAGAATTAAATAATCATTTACAGTTACGTCTCAGGAATTACTTGTCTTAAGGAAGGAATAATGGCACATTCAATCCAATAAAGGTTGAACCTTTATTACCTAGAAACAAGTTCGCTTATGTATCTAAGAAGGAATATCTCAGTGACGGCTCAATTCCAACTTAACTTGTGGTTTGTAATATTTCTAAAATTGACAAAAACCAAACATTTCCATAAGTTTAAAGCGATTTAATAACCAATTAAAGGGACAATTAATCCAAAATCGTCCAAGGTATAAACAAATCTCTAACTACCTTGGAACCACAAAAGGTTTTCTAGCCAACAATATTCATATCAAAACCTGAAATCAATTCAATCAAACAAAGCCTAAATTCAAAATAAGATAAGGGAATGAAGAAAGTACCCAACTTTATTAAATCTTGAAAACAAACTGTCTCAAACTTGCCAATCGTATCTAAACTGAAATAAACCGAAAAGACTGGATCTTCCTAACAAACTAATGATCTAACAATGGTGAAAGTAAAGCGAAGAAGAAAGGTAGGAGAAGAGTTCTCCTTAGGTCTGAATTTGAACTAACTAACCGAATCCTAAAAAAATCGAGCACCCCCTTGGAAATAATCGAAACCTTCCTTAAATACCCAACAACCTTCCAAAAGATATGGGTTGGGCTAAGACTCCGAAATAAAATAAAATTGACGCTCAGGGAAATCCTTGGGCTGAATCTCGGCCGAGATTTCTAAGGTCGGGACGAGATTTCGTCTTCGATCTTCAGCGCCATTGGGATCTCTCTCAAGTCACCCCTGGATCTCGGTCCGAGAAGTGGACCGAGATTTGTGAACAATAGCCTCCATCACGGACCGAGATTTGTGGATCTCGGCCGAGATATTTCTTCACTTCGGGCACTTGATCTCGTTTGTTCCTAACTTGACTTCTTCACCTTTCCTTAGCTCGTATGATTGCTCCTAAGCATCTACTCCGAGGCTTGATCCTCAAATGCATCATTTTAGCTCCAAAATGCGCCAAATAACCTACAATGACACCAAAAGAGTGTGTAGACATCTGTACTTGCAAAGTAGCACTAAACAAGCATAAAAGACACAAACTAAGGCTAAAACATGCATGCAGGAAGGAAAAATCTACCTAAATGCTCTACTAAACTAGGTCGATAAATCATGTTATCATACATCGGCACCAGACTCTATCGGCGAGAGCCACCGCCATTGGAGAACTGCAAGCTTTGCCGTTGTCACCTACTCTTCACTATAACAAAAGCCAATCTCTCTCACTCTCATTCTAACCGGTGATTGGACCTATCTCTCTCCCCTCCAATGACCTGAAGGTGAACGAAGGACCCCTCCGGCGAGTTCAAACCGCCCTCCTTACCACCACACCAACACCGGAGAAGGTACTTCCCTTTCATTCCCTCACGATCCTCTCTACATATGAATAGACACAAGAATAATTTGGGAATGTGATTGTTGTTAGGATTTGAACTAAGTATCTCCAGGTTACCTTATTGTCGTCTGGTGCCAACTAGGGCGGCCGACTGCTCTAATTATCTCCCTGCGTTTGTGTTGTGGGTAAGCTTTGAACCCTTGACTTCTACCTTTGTTTCCTTTGCCGCCTCCTTGTAATTGTGTCGCCACCGAGTATTGAACCAAGCCCGTGCTACGCACGGACTTGGTATACTAATTTTGGAGTTTGGTTCTTCCATGAAGATTAGTATAGTAATTTTGGAGTTTGGTTATGTCAAAAACAAGCTCGTGCTACGCACAGGACTACTAATATAATTTTTTTGCATTTGGCATGCAATGTTATTTTATTTTGTATATTTTGTGATTATTATAAATTCATTAATGATATTTATTAGTATTAAATTATTATAAGATGAGTTCATAAGAGTTATCAATTTATAGAATTCTTAATACTTATATTTAAATATCTTTAATTTATTTAACTTTTGAAATTTTATAAAGTTTTTTATTATAGTATAAAGTTTTTGTTTTGAAGGGTACGTCACTGTAACTTTTAATCTCTCATAAAATTTAACTAAATAAATATGACAATGTCTAAAATAAAAGCATTTATTAAGAAAAATACTTATTTTACATGTAAATAATTTTTTAACCACATATTAAAATTTTAAACCAAATAAGTATGATAATACCTAAAATAAGAGTATTTACTAAGAAAAAATACATGTAAAATAATTTAAATTTTACTAAATAAACATGGTTATAATAATGAGAGCATTTAATACTAAAAACCCTATTTTACATGTAAGATAAGAATTATTACGATACATCTTGTTGATTTAGTTGCAGCCATGGTGGTGTGGGTTGAAATGATTCACCTCACTTGAAAGGGTATCTTTTCAACTTTGTGCAAAGATAGGGTAGGAGATCCACTTTATATTGGTGGTCAAAATTAAAAAGCAAATAAAGTATAGAGGTAAACACATAATTATGCAAAATGGTGGGGCCGGAATAAAAGATGGGAAGATTATGCTACATTATGATACCATACATGCTTGCGATTGAGTCAATACAATATATGCAATGACTACCCTAAGTAGCTTTTGTGCGACCTCTATCAAACCTAACACCTAAGGCCGGTGTGTCCAACTATGAGGAGACATTCCCTATATCTTTAACTAAACATGAGGCTTAAGCACATAATCTAAAATAGGCCTTTTCATTATATGAAAACAAATTCAATGTGTATTATATTAATTAATTTAACTAACAATTTAATTATTTTAAACTGGGGTTTTAGTTAAATGGATAACTAGGGTGTTTATACGAGTCGAATATTGGCATGATCAAGTTCAGCCACATTTCGAAAGAAAACGAGTTGAACCGAGCTTTTAACAAGCCAATCCCGAATCGAGCCACAATAGCTTGATTAAAATAATGCTCCTACATTGACTTTTAGCTGAACGAGCAGAACCTAAATTTTATAGGAACTTTAAAATGTGTTCATATTAGGTTCGTCATAAAAAAAAATAAACGAGTTTGAGCCGAGCTTTTGATGAGTCGAGTCCAAGTAGTTTGTTTTATATAACGTGTTTAAGTGAAGATTCAAATAAGTGGTAAGTTATAAGCTTACGTAGATAACTATGATTTCATGGATCATTTGCATTGTTGGATTTCATTAGATGAGTCAACCGCTTAATTACACTGGAAATTAGCTCATCTTCGGGTTTTATCACGCAAGTAATATGCGTAATATCCTTTTCCTCTATATTTAGTTAAGAAATAAAAATATAGGCCTGTTTAAAATTTTCGTATTATTTACATTAATCGATGTGGGATTTGGGTTCCTGGTGATGGCTCGGTGTCCGGCGAGCGAACAGCGAAAAGGCTTGTGCAGATAAAGGCAAAAGAAGGGTCAATTCTTAAACCCACCGGCCGCTCCGATCTTCTCAAAACCATCACTATTTTATTCTTTAATTAAGAGAATCGTTTGGAAAGTTTCGCCTCATGTTCCTCAGACCTTTTACCGATGTTCGTATCCAAACTTTTCTCTCACTAATTTACAACAAATCACCTCTACTTTGGTCCAAATTTGATAATCATTACTTAATATATTCTCACATCTGGAGGATACATTGTTGTTATGTGAAGATTTGTAAAAATGTAAGATTACATGCAAATTTGGTAAAAGTAGAGGGTCTAGTATGCAATTTATCAAAATATATTTCTTCCCCGGTGGGCATGGAAGTGCGGGGTTACCTGCGCGTGTGCCATGAAGCAACTACCCACCTTACCCGCAACATTTCCTCCCATGCTTCATTCTTAATTCTCTGTTTATAATTATCATCCAATTTTAAATTCATATGATTTATTTTTTCTTGAATTTCCTTAGATTTCAATCTTTCTCTCTCCTCCACCTGAACTGTAGTGATGGTTTGGAAGCACGAGAGCCTTTTGTGTACGCCCTTTTGTTCCCTCCAACCCTTTTCTTCTCCCCCTTTCCGGGTGCTCTTTTGTTGGCTATTTAAACCTCATCATCTACCTCATGCTTTGGAATCAATGGGTTTAGTATAGATTGGTGCTGTTTGGATCATACAGCTAGCATCGCAAATTTCTGCAGGGTAAGATGCTTTTTTCCCTTTTTAAGTTCACTGTGCTTTGAAGAATTTCTTCGCTTGGAATAATACATTTATGGCTTTTTTTGTCTGCTTAATTTCAAACCCATTAGTTACGGTTTCACTTTTCCTATTGTGTTTGGTTGGGACCCAGAAATGATTTTGTTGGTGTGGTGTGATTGATATCTCTATCACATATGCACCTGATGTGCTCGACCTTTTGTCGCTGAGAAGCATTGGATTCTCAGTAGCTGGATTAGCTTCCAAAACTAGATAGGGGTCTTTTTCAATCCATTGACATTTTGTCATTTGGGTCTGAGTAATTGAATGAAAATTTTAATAATATATTCGGCTTATTTCGTGCTTGGGACTTTGTTTGGACAGAAGAACGAGCTGGCACGCGCAACTACTCATAATTGTTAGTTAGACTCTTTCAACCCGATTTCGAAGAAAGAATTTTGAAGGATTATGGAGTTTAATCAACTGACAGCTTGGAACAAATCCAAATTGAATGCGGAAGAAGAAGAAGAGATGCAGCTGAGTCTAACTGCATCGTTGCCACTGATCCCTCAACCGCAGACACCAAAGGAACCCATGGAGTTTCTTTCAAGATCATGGAGTATTTCTGCTGAAGAAATTTGTAAAGCTCTTGCTAACAAGCAGAAACACTCTCTTTTGGAAAGGCATCCCATTACAACCATCCATGAAACAGTCACCTCGCCACCTCATGTCGTAAGTTCTGTTAAATTCCAATCTTTGATCAGACTAATGGTTTTTTGTGAAGGAGACATGCTTTATGTTTATTTATTTTTTCTTGTCCTTGTACTTTAAAGGCGGACAGGGTAACGGGATCTACTCAAAGCAAGCGAAAGGGTGGTATTGGAAAGTGGTTCCAACACAAGGACTCGAACCATGGATCCATCAAGAAGAAAGACAGGGTGAGAGCAGAAAATGCACACATGCACGCTGCGCTTTCTATTGCTGGCCTTGCAGCTGCCTTGGCAGCGGTTTCTTCTGCAGAAGACACAAACTCGTCTGCTAAAATGAGCAGGGCTTTGGCGTCTGCTATAGAGCTCTTGGCTTCTCGTTGTATAGAAATGGCTGAACAAGCTGGGGCTGACCATGATCGTGTCGCTTCTGTTGTTAGATCAGCTGTGGATGTTAGAAGCCCTGGGGATCTCATGACCCTCACTGCAGCAGCTGCAACTGGTACCCTCTCATTTATAAAGATTTTGGTTGCTTACATTATCTTCTTGACAGATGAACTAATTGATAGATCAAACTCATGATGGTATAAAGAAACTTGGGGGTTTAGTTATGGTAAAGCTCTTATTAAAAACTTTACCTAGAATTGAATGAATCTGGATCATTAAATGATAATCCAGTTGTTAGATTAAGTTCAAAAATCTTAGATTTATAAATTTTGGTTGCTTCTATTAGGTTTTGAACATTTGAGATATGTATTTATAGATGGTCATCCTCTAGTTATAAGAGATCTCTTGGCTTGCATAGCTTATCTGTTGAATTTGCATAATTTTGAATTCCCCATGGCTAATAGTTTTTTAGGTGAAACCTCAAACTGAACCCTATTCATTTTTTGTGCAGCATTGAGAGCAGAAGCAGCTCTCAAGTCAAGGTTACCTAAAGAACCAAAGAGGAACGCTACGATAAGTCCCTGTGACAGGAGCTTGACAGACGTCCAATGTTCCGATCCTCTGCTGGTCGAAGCTGAGTACCCAAACTCTCCTTGCGCGGGTGACTTATTGCTACACACAAGAAAAGGTACATTTCTTAAGAATCAAACAAAAATCTAGGGGCTTTAGGAGTTTTTCGGTTCTTGAGCTGAGATTTATAAATATAACATATGCAGGTGCACTGCGATGGAAACGTGTATCTATCTATATCAACAGAAAATCTCAGGTATGTTATAGACAAAATCGACCAAAAAAAAAAGATTAAATTGAAAAGAAAATCTCTAAAATGTTTCATCCTACAGGTTATGATTAAATTGAAAAGCAAGCATGTAGGAGGTGCATTCTCAAAGAAGGATAAATGTAAGCCTCTCTCTTGGTTCACATTGATTTCTGAACTATCTTATATTAGGTCCTAACATAACATACTTGTGGAACAGGTCTAGTGTACGGAGTGTCGGACCAGATCTCAGCATTGCCGTTTAGGAACAAGGAGCGAGAGAATCTAGACGCGTACTTTGGTTTGAGAACTGGGCAAGGGTTCCTTGAGTTCAAGTGCAAGAACAGAGTCCATAAACAACAATGGGTGGATAATGTTCGAAGCCTTCTATGTCAAGTGGGCGAGGGAGAAGACAGCTTAGATCATTCTTTTGAATCTATGGACATAAACAAACTGGGTTGACCTCATGTTTATTATGATTGTGGTGTAGACAAACTTCTAAACATAATATGAGCTTGTTAGTAATTTCACTTCAAATATCATGCTTTTATAATATGAGCTTGTTAGTAATTTTGTATAAAAGAATGTGGAGTATTAACAAGTAGCAATCTTAAAACTATAAAATAATAGTATAATTATTTTTTTCAAACTACATAAAAGAAATTGATACGATAAAAATTGTAAAATATGTCCCGTGCTAATGTGCTATTTTAAAAGGTGAAATGGTTTTGTAGTAATTTGTTTCCAAAATTTCAAAAGAAATCTCAAGACAAGAATAAATGAGCCTGCAAATTGCTATCAAAACTTACGCAGTTTTTTTATAAGCACTGCTGCTTAGCCAAAACATCTCAATTATCCAAAACGCTTCTCACCTATCTCTCATGAATCTATGTATACCACAACCACCTAAGAGGGTATTTCCTCAGATTCGGCTAATTTTACAACCATTACATTCTTGTGATCGACTACATATGTGTAACGTTGCGGTTCAGAAGATTCCCTGTAAGTTTTTAGACAGTGTTTGAATCTGGCTCGACAGAGGATCTCAAGCCTCCTCTCGCCATCATTTGCGCATAAAATTCTGCGTGCTCCTGGCAACAAACACATCAATTGGATCAGAATCGCTTCATTCAATTCAAACCCAATCTCACTTTTGATATCCTCAAACATGTGCACATTCTATATACCAATAATCTCTTATAAATGGTTTAGGTTTGGTTTGGACCATAATCGCCCTAATACAATTTTCTTTTCAACAACGAACTATTCAAATGTTATCATGTATTCAACATGACTTCATTCCCAGTAATATACTTCCATAAACTTCAGTTTATGCTCCTATAGTGTCTTGCTCAACTTAAAATGTGAAATTATGTTCCTTAAGTTAAGGTTATTATTCAGAATCTATTTATACAATACCGCCGAACCTAACAAAGAATTAACCAATAGAATAGAATATAAAAACCAGGACAATGATGCATACTCACTCTTTGTAGGATTCTATAGATGTAACAAAAATTTTCCATTTGTCTACCAATTTTCCTGTTGAAAAAAATCAGTAAATTTCTAGCCATCCTTTTACACTTCAGCATGTACGGTAAAACGAGATTTTGGATAGTTTAGCTGTTAAGATTCGCTCAATTCTAGGTGAAGTTTTTATCTATAGTGATTTTTGAAGTACGGATTACTGTTGATGGATACATGGTCTTAAAATTTTCTATATATCAATTTTTTTTATATGTATTGTTACATATGTTGCACACAGAGGCTACCCATACCTGAACTGTGGTGATGACGACTGCCACACCACTTGATCTTGATTCATCAAATAGTCTCCTGGCCTCATCAGGTGTAACAGATGGAACAGCTTGTGGTAACACCTTGGCAACTATAATTTAGTATGTTGATGAAAAACAACGTTAATACAAAGTTAAGGCCAGCTGCCATTAGTACTACATCTAAGTAAAGGTGAGGCAATTAATTACCTAGTTTCTCAGTGTGACGCTCGTCATCAAGCAACAAAACTTTGTACAAATCTCCTCTTCCGGTGCTTCTCCTCTGCTTTAGATGTCCCATGTCACCTCCTGAAAGATGGGATAAAGTACAATTATATGCATGGTTTATGAGTTATGACCGCTTTGAAAAATCGGAAAAACGTCTGATACAATCATACATCTGACATACATCATGGAGCATTCAATTGATTTTGAACTCTTAGAGACATTTTACATCTAAAGGATAGGAGAAGAACCGAAAGAACCACAATAAAAGGTTGAGCTACTTTCTTGACGTCAAGAACTTCAAAGGCTACGACAAATAGATGTATTACACAATTCAATTAACTTTAGGTACTCCGTATTTCAATTGAAGTCACCAATGAATCAGATTTATAGTGCTTAAATCAGAATCAGCCCGAATTCAAGTTGAAAACAAAAGCAAGATCTTATACCTTCTTGAACCTGAGTGGTGGGGTCGAACTGCGATTGATCGAAAGAAGGTCGCTCCAAAACACTAGAACCACCTCTTGAAAACCCTAAACTACTCTTCGTCGTTGCAATTGAAGTCACAACCAGAGATTTTCTACCTCTCCCTTTACCTCTTGAGACTCCCATTTCTGGGCAGTTGCGAAAAGGAAACTGCACGTGTTGGAGAGTAAGAAACGCCGTACCTGTCAGCCCCATGGCCGACGCCATTATTCAATTTCCGACAGAGGACAATGAGGAAAGCTGTTGATGAAGATCTAGAGGTGGGAGCAAACTCGAGAAATGAGTGAATTTGTAAAAGGTTGGATTTGAGGGTTTGGGATTTCGACCACAGAGATTTGAAAGGAAAATGTTCGAAAAATGTGTCAGTTTCTCACCCACAATTTTCCGTTCTCTTATCCTTCTAGAAATTTCCAAACTATGGTTTATTTGTTGGCGAATTACCAGAACCCACCCCCGAAATAGTATAATTCGCGCAAAATTACTATCGCCATGCATATTTACAGTAAACCACCCGTGAAATATCATCTTTGGTACCGAAATGCCACCTTTTTGTTCTCCTAAACAATATATCTTTTACTTCTATTTTTTATTTTTTTATAATGCTTTATATTTGGTGAGCATTTAGATGTGAAATAATTGTTGGCACTAAAGGGGAAAAAAATTAAAAAGTAGAAGAACCTAGATTTCAAATAAAAATAAATTTAAACTTGAAAAGGATCTTTCGAATTCTTAAAGAATGAGGGGCAAGGGGATTGATCGAAAAAGATCTCTTGTTCTTATTAGAAGATCGTGATTGGATCCGCATATATTTTGTGTTTGGATCCGCATATGTTAGGTAAAAAAAGAATTTTCTTCTTTGAGAATAATAAAAAGTAGAACGTTTTTAATTGAATTATTAGTTCATTATCGATGGTTGATAAGGGACCAATTATTTTGTTGATATGATATGAACTATAAAGTTATGTATCGTCTCTTCATTGTTTGTAATATAAATAAATAAATAAATATAATGTACAATTACATTTCCTTCTTTTTCTTTTTTTTTTTTCTTCCAAATTTTCGTACCATTTTCTTTAGGTGCAAAGATTCAGGGAATTACCTGCTTCATGCTTGACGTTAGATTGTTATTTGTTTAGTCTTTGTACTCAAAATTAGAGATTTAAACTTTCTAATTTATTTATTTATTTTATATAAATAAAATATAGAAGTGGATAAGATTCGAACCCAAAATCTTAAGGTAAGATTCAAATTTTATTGAGTTACTTGATTTATGCGTAATAATTTTATTTGTTTTTAAGTGGAATATGAATATATTTTTTCTTTTAAAATAAAAATAAAAATATGGTACCTATCCGTTGGCCCAAAGCCGCATTTACACGGATACAGACAAGACCTGAGTCCGAATTCCAAAGTCAGTCCAAAAAAGGACAATTTTTTTATCAAATGTCATGCCCGAGTCCTGTTTTGTCCCTACATGAAGCTTACATGGTTTGCTATATCGTAATAACTATTTGAATGTGAAAATTACTTTAAAAACACTAATACAAAACGTATAAGGTGTCTCAAGTCTTAAAGAAGAAAAGTACTATAGATTAATACTTACATGTCCGTGTATACATCAAATAACAATGATTTTGTGTGCATAGAGGATTCATCACTTGAAGTTGTGGAATTGTAAACTCGAAAGGACCTTTATCTATCGACCAAACTTGATCTTTTTGAAGGACAATTTGTTTCGAGAATGGACGAGGAACAACATTTTGCGAGTTAATCAATTGCAAAGTCGTTACAACTTCTTTCATCGTGGGCCTCCTATTTCCTTCCAAATTCAAGCACCTTTTGACAAGATCAGCAACACCTTCAACATCTTTCGTTCCGGCCTCTTTTAAAATGGTATTATCAACGATGTCACATAAAGTCAATTGTTGCATGCAAAGTAAGAACTCCGAGGCCAAACTTCTATAATATGTATCTTTGTCCATGTAGACCGCCTTCTTACTAGTTAGAAGTTCGAGGAGAACAATTCCAAAACTATAAACGTCACTTTTCTCCGTAAACCTACGTGATTGGTAATACTCTGGACCAATATATCCAAATGTTCCGTGGACATGAGTGGTCAAATGAGTTTGATCAATGGAAACGATTCTAGAAATCCCAAAATCCGCTATCTTTGCTCTATACCTACCATCCAATAATATGTTGGACGTTTTAATGTCTATGTGATAAATAGGGGGTGATGAAGATGAGTGGAGATAACTAAGAGCCTCAGCCGTTTCGATAGCAATTTGCAAACGCATTTTTCATGATATGCGAAAATCTTCTCTTGGATTATGGATATGTTGAGACAGAGTATCGTTAGGGATGAATTCGTAAACAAGGAGAGGAACCGTAGTCTCCAAGCAACATCCAAATAACTTGACCACATTTCTGTGATTGATTTGGGAAAGAATGACGACCTCATTGATGAATTGCCCTAATTGGCTTTCATCGACTTTACGAGGCTTTTTAATAGCGACTATTGTTCCGTCGTGTAACATTCCTTTGTAGACGGTACCTTGACCTCCACGGCCAAGTATTCTACTCTCATTGAAGTTCTCGGCTGCTCTCTCCAACTCATCACATGTGAATACTTTAGTTCTTTCGAATGAACGTTCTGTTTGAGACATTTGTTGCTGTAATAACAAGCCACCATTTCGTTTGAAGTTACTCTTCCTTTGTCTTAGTTTCTTCCTTAGCATAACTTGGAGAAACAATCCATAAAGTATGATGGATATAGATACTGATCCCAAACTTATTCCAAGTCCTACATTAATAGAATTAGTCCATGTTACTTGGGAGTGAATGATTGTAAGACGCCCCAAAATAAGTGAAAATGTTCAATTAATATACCCAATAAAAAAAAGGACTTATCTAATCATAATAAATTAAGTTTAAAATTTAGCATTTCATTATAAATTAAGTAGTGAATATATAAAATAACGTGTGTTTCCAGATGAAAATGACAGTACGAGTGTTTAGATCAAACCAAAGACTAATTTAATTTGACCCAAATAAAAAGAGAAAACAAGAGCAAATAGTATAAATCAATCAATTTAAATGATCGATACAATGTCAAGGGTAATAATTGTTTGATTAAATCAAATATAATAAGAGCGAGAGAGGGTGAAGTTGTTAATCTTGACCAAAGCTTACATATAAATTTGATTGAAATATTGGTATTGACAGACTTTAATTAATTTAATATTGGATTAGGAATTAAATTGTGTAAAGGGTAGAAAGAGATTACCCAATGCTAAATTACGGACAGATTTGTTATGATCAAGAGGAAGGCAGAAGTATGTGGTTGTCAAATTATCAACAACTGACGAACTGCAATGATCCGGACACTCCTCACATTCTTTCACCACTGAAATTGATAAAATAATAATTAAAAACCCTAACCCTAAATTTTGATCATGTATAGAAAAAGCTGGTTGATGGAGGGAGGGAGTTACCTTGACAACCATTGGGAAGGTAAGGATTACCGTAGTAAAATTGATTACAAGCGCAGTAAAAAGTAGATTGAAGCGTCTGATAAGAGCAAGATGCAGTGGAGTGATTGGGGACTTGATCTGGCAAACTCGGAAGCTTCCATTGCAGTATGGTATCCAAATCTTGATCAGAAGTAAGTAATGAGTTTGCATTAGAACTAGTCGCGTTAGATCCCTGCTGAGTGAATACTCCACCCTCCAAGCTGAAATAATCAAGAAAAGTGGGAACTGAAGTTTGACAGCAACCATCGCCAAAACAACTACTATCACTAGAATTCCTCGATACAGTTTCAGTGGTGGTGGTGTTGTCGGGAGGACATATGGTGGTGCATCCAACGACGATTTGGTTATGGGTGTTCCCAAGTACAGCGCTGCCACCACATCCGGTGGCTACTAGGGTGTTGAGAAGAGGTGGTAGTAAGAAAGGGCTTCCTCTCATATCTAAACGCTTTAGCTCGTTTAAACTTATGGTTCGTTCTCTCCAACGAGAATTCACGTATGCAAAGTTTGGAGCACGGATTGAGAGAGTTAGAAGAGGATCGGTTGAGGAGGGTAGAGATGTTGATTCTGTATCGATGAATCTAATCTCAACGGGGTTAGTATCAAGATTAGTGTAATTCCATGTTAAGGTAGCTAAGTAGGGTATTGGAGGAGTTGAGTTGCATATGACGAGATATGAAGGGTTGAGATAGCACTTGGGGTCCGGTCCGATACCAAAGGGGTAAGGGATGGAAATGTTTCCTGGGAAGGAGGGTGAGACTGAGGTTGACAGGCCCAAAGTGATTAATAGGCCTGCAACTGATGTCGAAAGGCTCATGAGTAGCTTGGACACGGGTTTGCATGCCTCGGAGAGAGGGCGGATTGGGTCTCCTTAACCTTAAGTGTTGGAACTCGGCATTTATGTGCAAGTACTACTGGCACATTTATGTTAAGAGGGACAACCTCTGGGTAAGGTGGATTCACCACAGATACTTGTAGGTGGTTGAGCCAAACCACTAGGTGGCCTACCGACGTGACTCGCCTCTGGGTGAAGGCTATCATTGGAGCTAGAGACGAGACAACCACCTTTGTGGACCAGGAGACGACGTTGGAAGAGGTCCTTGAGAGCTGCTGCCATGGTGACAAGTTCAGAGTTACAGAGGCCTATGATATGATCAGGGAGCATGGAGAGGAGGTTGACTGGTTCAGGATTGTATGGGATACGGGCAATACGCCCAAGCACTGCTTCATTCTATGGATGGCGATTCTTGGACGCCTTTCCACCAGAGACAGACTACACTTCTTGGACATAGACCTTACATGCCACTAGTGCGGCCTAGAGAGTGAATCACACGATCACTTGTTTTTCGGCTGTACCTATGCGAGAGAGGTGTGGAGACAGGTGTGTCAGGGATACCGGATGCCTATAAAGATGTCTACGAGAGCCAACGTCATGACCTACCTTCTTAGTATTGCACCGGGAAGGAGTTGGACGAGTAGGGCATGCATTTATGCCTTCTCGGCGACGATATACTACCTATGGCATTCCAGGAATACCTTGGTGTTTTACCGGAACAGGATACCCACTGATATCCTGGTCCGGATGATCAGAGGACACGTCTACAGACTACTTCATGAGGCCTTCCCGTCTAGGGTTGGCGAGAGGTTTGAGATTTAGTCCTATCATGTTTGTTATACCAGAGTTGTATTATGCTCTTGGTCTGTACTACTGTTTTGCTTTGACTCTCTGTTCCGGACTAGGGACTCATTTGTTGATGGCTTTGCCGAAGGTGAATGATACCTCGATCCGATGGTTAGGCACACTTCTGGTTTATGAGTGTCCCTCTCTGTTGATGGCTTTGCCGAAGGTGGAAGGGCCTTATAGATAGTGCCATGAGGTTTTTGTTTGTTATTTTTATATTCGGGTGATGGTAGATGGTACGTTCAGGAGGTTTGCATGCTTACCTGAAGTACTTGGGCATTGTGGTTTAGCCCTTTGTATTTTACATTGATGTACTCTTACGCTTTGTAGGTTTAATTAGGGCTATTTTGGCCCCGGTTAAGCTTTACTTTTTCTCACTTCTATGAATTTACCTTTTACCAAAAAAAAACTCTTTAAAATTGGCAAGTCTCCACCAACACTAGAACGATGATGTATTAAATCGTTGCATTGAAACATTGGATGATATATAGACAAGAAACCAGCTTGAAAACGATGTATCGTGGCATTGAAACATTGGATGATATATAGACAACAAAACCAACTTGAAAACCCTTTTTTTGCTCTCTAAATTAGCATGGAAGTTTTGAAAATCACAAGCTCTTTAAAATTGGCAAGTTTCCATCTTATTGACACCCCTAATCATGATAGACTTCAACATTACTAACTTTTCCGTTAGGGTGACAATTTCACTCGTACCCGACGGATATCCGACCACCCAATCCAACGAAAAAGGGTAAAAACCCGTTAAAGGACGGGTGAAAGCGGGTGATGGATAAAGCGAGTGGTGGATCGGGTAGGATGCGGGTGAAGGTTTCATCCACCCATTACCCGATCCAACATCCATCCGACCCTATCCACCCGCTTATATATATATATATATATTATTTGTAGTTTTTATACTATAAATTTTTTTACCTTTATTGCCTTATTATATAAACTATATTAAAGTAAAACCAGATATTTTCTTTCATAATATATTTCGGTTGTTTTTATTGATTCTTTATAATTTGTTTATTTTAGATCTTACTTGATTATAGTGTTGTAATTTATATTATGTAAAATCTTATGTTAATTGTAGTTGAATTTAAGTATAAAAGTTTACTTATTTAATAGAACAATTAAGATAAAAGTAAGCATTTACATCGAGTTATAAGTTAAGTGGGCAACAAAATGTGCCACCAACCCTTTCTGAATAGCAAATCCGATCCTTCTAAACATTACATCTGAAGACCTAGGTGACACAAATTTACCATGCAAGACCCGTTGCACCCTCTTGAGAATCTCGACGACATCAAGCACAAGAAAACCAAACGTAGCGAAAGCGAACGGAATAAACACATGTTAGTTTTCAAGACAAGTCCTTTCATGCTTACCTACCTTCAAAGAGGCCGCGTTGAGAGCCGCCTTATCCACCACAAAAGGCCTGTTATCCAAACCAACCAAAGGAGAGACTCTTGTCAAATCAATACAAGCATGTTTTCCACCCACCCATCCAAAAACTAACACATCTACAGGCCTCAACGTAGACCTTCTTTCACGCGGATCAGTCAAGAAGGATACAGACGCCTCTTTCTTGGCCGAAATCCCTGCTCTCTTAAAACACGTCACATAAAACATCACGAACCATATCATGCCTATATTTGAAGCCGGGTAGTTCTTTACAGTGCACCACATGCTCCCAAAAACATCCGGGTAGTTCTTTACAATGCACCGCATGCTTCCAAAAACATCCAAATGCCTCTCACAATTAGACATTGGACAAAGAATGCCTATATTTAAGTATTATCTTGACTTTTTAGTAAAATATTTATTTTTTTACAAATTTATACATAAAGGGTATAACACCCGCTTCATCTGGTGAATGCGGGTGGATTCAATGCGAATGAGATCCTTAGCAGGTGATGGATCGGATAACCACCCGATCCATTGTCATCCCCATTTCCCGTATCGTGTCCTATATAAGTCTTCAATCTCATCACTTAGGAATAGTCAAAATCAACAGCCTATGTTTCACGGAAACGCACACGGATACGGGAAATGGACACGGCGAGAAACGGGGAAGCGGCAATCCTAAAAATCGTAGAAACGGGGACACGGCGAAAAAGTATAAATAATATATCATTTTAAAGTTATTGCAAAGAGAAATTTATATATAATAAGAAGAGATGCATAAATGATATCACCAATACAATCTCTTTTGTTGTCTAGAAGTGTCCGTGAATATAAGCTGTAGTAATAAAAAGTGGAAATGCGGGGGATCAAACCCCGTGCCTCTCGCATGCAAAGCGAGCGCTCTACCATTTGAGCTACATCCCCTTCCTCACAAGATCTGCAAATGTTAAAATTAGTTTAGTACTCATTTAATGTATTAATCTTGGCGACAAAAAACCCACTCGGGCCACTCCACGTTACAAGAAGAGGAATTAACTACCGATGGAAAATGATTAAAAATATAGACTATAATTTATTAATAAAAAGATACTTCGTAAGAGTTAATTAAATAATTACTAGAAAAGAAGGAGCGCATTTTTGGATCCACATAGCGATTTTTTTTTTGTCGCATTTCTGCCTATTTGTCCTTCTCAACGGCTATATTCTCTACCTGTAATAGTAAAATGCTCCCCACTCTCAACGGTCCATTTCCTGCTTCAAAAACCTCGAAACATCATTCTTAACTTCTCCCTCCCAATTTCTCTTCCTCAATTCTCTCTTTCAATGGCGATGGTACAATATCGAACTGAAACAGCTATAGTCCAGCAAGTAAGCAAAGCATCCTCCGACCAGCTATTGAGAAAATTCGCTGATCCGGATGATTCCGATTCCGACACCGCAACTAAACCTTCGCGGACACCAAAGCGCCGGAGAATCCGCCGGAGAAATGCGGAAGGCGATAACTCCGACGGATTTGCCGAGAGGAAGTCGCTTCTTACTCAACCGACGACTGCAAGGCCGAGATCGGCGGTACTCAGGCGGCTAGGGATTACTAGATCGCAGATTATCAGAGCCAGAGATGTGAAGAACAGATCTGTTCTAGGTTCAATTCAAAAGGTCGGTTTGTTATACGGATTTTGAATTTTCGATCTTTTTATATGTTTGTTGTGAAATCACTGAAATGAAATTTGATTGTGCAGACATGGAGTAAAGCAGTGAGAGGAGCTTCGAGGGTGTTTATAGAGAAGCACTACAATAGTCATAGACGTCTCACCAGTGACATCGTCTAAGGCTCTTCCATCTCTCTCTATCTGCTTGATTTCTTTTATTCATTCATTTTATTCTTTTTGGTACGAATTCATGTAATTCGTCATTGTTTGTTGTACACTTTGGTTAGCAATCTGTATTTGAAAGAAAGAACAACTTGTTTGTGATTCCTTGTAGAATCTGGGATGAAGTTAATGATATTCATTGCGTTGATCTTGAGATTTCTCCATCTATAATTTTTAGTAAAACAAGAGTTTACTGATATTGTATCAAACCTAAACTCAGTTCATCGGGTAAAATAAGTTTTTAAAAAATAAGTTTTTAAAGGACAATTAATTACATTAAATTAAGAGATAATTCTTTAAAAACATTAAAATATTACAAAAGTAAGAATAATCAACAACACCTCAAATTTTCTTTTCAAAGAAAGTTCACTTGTGTCAAACCTAAACCCAGTTTATAGGTCAAGATCTTCTTCATCCCTCCTTATATGTATACCTTTCGCGTGATTGGTGAAATTCATATTGTTTATTATTTTTATCGTAAAGCAGTAAAACTTTAATCCTATTTATTTATCTTCAACCAATCACAAGTTATTTTCATAAACCATTCAAAGCACCAAAACACTAGTACAATTTTGCAAAGTACATATAGACACAACCGCAACTAGGCATGTGGCCGGTTCAAACCTAACCGCTGAACCGGCAGTTTTCAAACCGGCCCAAACCGCCGGTTTGGTAAACCGGCCTAAACCACCGGGTTAGGTTTGACCGGTTCAAGGTTTAGGTTTAAGTTTATGAAAATAAAAAACCTAAACTGCTGGTTTGAACCGGCCCATACCGTCGGTAAACCGACGGTTTATGGTAAATAGGTTTTATTATTATTTTTAAAAAAAAAAACTTTAAAACTGACGGTTTGGTTGGTTAAACCGTCGGTTTTCTGTTTTTTATTTTAAATTTTTTTTTTATCCCGACCGTTTTTTGGTAAAACCATCGGTTTAAACCGACGGTTTGAGCTTCAGGCCGGTTTTTCAATTTTATTTATTTTTATTTTTTAATAACCGTCGCTAAACCGACAAACCGGCGGTTTAGATTTACAGCCCAACCCTAACCACAACCACAACTGTACAATGCAATTTGATAAATTCTAATAAATTATAAACAAGAAATCAATCTTCACTTAATCACTTTTATATTCCTCCTCTTCTTGATTGCAGGCCGAGCAAATAATAGAGTTCCAATTTAAACCCTCAAATAAGGGTGTACATAGTTGTAGCTTATTACGTGTTATTCTAGTTTATTTTTTATGAGGTTATAATTTGTAGGTATTTAAGTTTTAGATTTTTAAAATAACATGGGTTGTTTATTTGAGCTTATAAAGCTCGAAATATAACTTTTTCTCCCCCAGGTTATATGAGATTATATTTTGATATGTGTTTTTTAAAAAATAAACCCCAAAAAATACACAACTAACTAACATATAACCTCAAATAACCTCATTTGGACTTTTTTTTAAAAAAATCAAAAATAAACTCATCTACAACTAAACACACCCTAATTGGTTCAAATCTTTATCAATTAATCAGGTAGAAGAACTTTGGAAAGGTTGAAGACGATGAAAAGAGAAGTTAGATTGAGTAGCGTAGAAAATCCCTAAATTTACACTAATTAAATTAAATTGAATAAAAATAGTGTCACATGGACCAATCAATTGAGTGCAACATACAAGGCAATAGGTGAGGGCAATAGGCGATCCGGACTACAGTTTACCGGGTCTAAAATTATATTTACATATTACTTTTTAGTAGAAAAGTTTTGTGCATACTCATAATTAAATTGTGTAAGAGGACAACTGCAATGTCTTATTTATATGGACATTTTGAAAAAAATCTTGGAGGGTGACATTTTCTCAAAAAATAGTTTGTGCATATTTATGAACAAATATGTGTAAGGATATTACATAAATATGGTTTATTGTCGTACATGAAAACAATTTTTTAAAAATTGCAATCAAATACGATTTATAAATGTATTTTATACAAAAAAATTATTTATTCAATTCCATTAATTATGGACCATTATAATTTGTTTACATGTAGGACGCGTTAGGTAAATCTGATTACAAGGATGGCAATTAAATTTGAGGATGAAGGGGATGAGATTAAGAAATAATCATGTTTGTTGATAATGAAGGAGATGAAGGTAGGGATTAGGAAATTAAACTACATATGTCATGATCAATCTCATCAGCATCATCGCTCGATCAAAATTTGTTTTTTTCGATTTCATAAAAGAGATAATTTTTAAGTTATATCTTGTTAATTTATTTATTATGGGGTTTGAAGAGCCCGACTTACATAATGAACCAATGATGTTTGTGGATAATTTATGTCTCTTTGATTATATTATCAATCTCTTATGTTATCATAGTACTTAATTTGCACTCCCTAAATACGGTTCTTTTCACTTTTCCCTCACGGTACTTGTACGCTATCGGTCATTGAGGAATACTTAGGCTTAGAGGGTGGTCCCCCTTTCTCGCGTAAAAGCGATCAGAATTCGAACACGCCACAAGTCTTTCTGAAGGACTGACCTATCAATAAATAGGCTTTTTTCACATCATAAGATGTCACTGAATAGTCTGATGCCGCCAATCGGCTTTCCGGGGATGGCACTTCCCCCAGAAATCTCTGATGTAAACCAAAAAGACTAAGAACGGATGAAGCGTCCCCTTATGAATATCTAGTTACAAGATGTTAGAGTTGCATTTAGATGATTATTAAGTTCTACGACATGTGAGAGTTGTGTAGGAATGTTTTTTGATTGCATCATTGATATAATGATTGATGTGTATGAATTGAGATTTATGTTATGAAATGTTGCGGTGATTTTGGATTCTAAGATATCTCTTTATTGATCTATTTTCGGCATTGTTTACTATACTGTTTATTAATGATTTCACGCTACAACCAAAACCCCCGACTTTCTCCCTTATTTCTACAGTTGTTCTTTGATCGAGTCAATCATGCAACTGATTGACTTTACCGTGTATGTTTTATGTTAATCGAGTCAATCATGCAACCAAAACCCCCGACTTTCTTTCCTTGTTGTCTCGACTCCCATATTTTATATCTTAATCGAGTAGATTCCTCTGCTTGACCGACTCGATTGTTTGCCTTAGTTTTATTTTCTTCTTTTCTTTGGCTTTGCAATTAATTTCACAAACCATTACCTTTTACTTCCCGTATTACATATTGACATTATATTATATTCGGGTCTTGTAATTAATTTGTGAGATTTGAGGCACATGTTACAAACCTCGGAATGTTGATCCCGAAACTTTCTTTTGAGCATCAAATGGGTTAGTAACAAATAAGATATGAGTTTGTTCATTTTTCAGTTTTCACGATTGTTTAAATTGATCTTAGAGCCACCTAAATATAAAAATGGACATTTCATTATGCTCGTACAAATATTCTAATAATCACAGGTTATTTGTTTGTTGAAAATAGATAACACGTTGACTATAAATTGCCTTCAAGCAAAATGTTATGTTGCTGATATTTAAATAATGATTAAATTAATGGTATCCACGTAAGTCTTATCAACATAGTTAGTGACAATTAAGAGGTGTCATTGAAGCAAAATGGACATTTCATTATCAACATAGTTAGTGACAAATAACCAATGGTATACAGATCAAGCAAAATGAACATAGTTAGTGACAATTAACCAATGGTATCCAAATAAAAAAAACGAAAAACCATGCATTCTCTTACTCCGACCATTGTCAAATCTCTTTTGAGACCTCGGCAATGTCCTAACCTCTGAATTTGTGATTAGATTAGAAGTAAAAAAAAGGAGTTCCAAAGTAAATTCTCCAAATCACCAATATATCATCAACTGCTTGACAAGAAAATTCAACTCATTAAAACCAAAGTAAGTCCAAAGGATAATCTACTACTAACAAAACCTCCTTCCAATGAAGAAATTAAAAACGTAGTGTTTGATATTGAGTGTGATAAATCACCTAGGCCCGATGCCATGTTTGATGGTTTTTACCAAAAATATTGACATATTGTGGGAACAAACGTATTAAAAGTGGTTAAATTTTTCTAAGAAGTGAAAAAATGATTAAAAAAATTAAACACACTTTCATAACTGTGATACCTAAAATGGACAACCCAACAACAATTAACCACTTTAGACCTATAAGTCTTTGTTCGACAAGTTATAAAACTATAGCTAAAATAATTAGAAAAAAATGGAATCAATCCTGCCTAAACTCATCCACCCCCTACAAGGAGCTTTTGTGACTAACAAATCTATTCACGATAATATTCTTATTGCCCACGAAATCTTTCACTCCTTCCGGTCTAAGAAAATTATACAAGGATGGGTTGCTATTAAATTGGATATGGAAAAAGCATATGACCAAATAAACTGGGATTTCATCCTATGCATCCTCAAAAAATTTGGGTTCAATGACAAATTTATGGGATGGATTAACGAACGTATCTTTACAATCTCCTTTTCCGTCCTAGTCAATAATGGACCGGCAAAACAATTCTTCCTTGAAAGAGGTGTTGGACAAGGAGACCCCTTATCCCCTTACATATTCATCCTAGGAGTTGAAATCCTAACACAAATGCTACAAGGTGACTGTAATAATTAGATAATCATACCGGTTTCACTGTATGCAGACAAGCAACATCTATCCCCTTCTTATCTTTCGCCGATGATATGGTCATATTTGCTAAAGCAAATGAGGCCTCCTGCCAAAGAACAAGGAATATCTTGGAAATGTATTGCTCTAATCCGAAACATAAAATTAACTTCCAAAATATGCTTTCGGCGATGATATGGTCATACTTGCTACTTATAAACAACAAGAAACACAAGTGAGAGCACTATCACCCAACTCAAATATATATATATATATAAGTGAAGAACTCAAAAATATATTGGCCATACGTCACACCACAATATTGGATAAATACCTTGGATGTCCTATCATCTATGGAAAAAGTCACAAAAGAAACCTTTGGTGAAATTAATCTCAAACTAAATGACAACTTCTAAAATGGAAAACATGTTATTTATCACAAGAAGGTAGAAATACCCTTATAAAATATAATTTGACAACTAAACCGACTTTTGTCATGCAAAGCTTCATGTCAACAAACCACAATCTGGACGAACTGGATAAAATATACAAAAATTCTTCTAAAATAAAGGAGACCAACATAGACTCATCATAAGATGTGATACTATTTGAAAAGGAAAAAAATGGCGGACTAGGACTAAGAAAAGCTGTAATCACAAACAAAACATTACAAATGAAACTTCTATGGAAAATCCTAGCTGAACCAAATAACATATTGGTAAAAATCATAAATGAAAAATACTTAAAAAAAACCAGAATATTCTTCACTACCAAAAGAAAGAATTAACATCATGACAATGGAACAACATGATAAAACTCAAATTCGAATTCAAAAAGGCATTATATGTTAGGTTGGAAATGGTAATTCTATCAACCTGGCATGACAACTGAGTTACAACAACACCTCTAATAAAATGGTACAAAATACAAATAAAATCAACACAAATATCAAGTAAGTTACTTTATAAACACCTCAAAAGAAAAAAGAGATACCAATAAAATCGATATCGAAATACAAAATGTCATCAACCCAAATATTTTGGAATAAATAAAACAAACAATCAATCCTATCAATGATTTACGAGACAAATTCTATTGGATGTGTAGTAAAAATGGTTGGTTCTCTAGAAAATCGACTAGCAATATGATTGAGGCGGAAACCAATGTCCACTCTATTAATCCTTGTGAATGGATTTGGAAACTTGATACCCAACCTAAAATTTAAAACTTTATTTGGAAAATTTTTAAAAACGGAATTCCAACAAAAACAAAACTTGATGAAAGAAGAATTGCCGTAACAAGGCAGTGTGAACTCTACAACCATCAACTGGAAGACTTGGTCCACCTAATCATAAAATGCCCTTTCACTAAACAAATTATTTCCAAAATCGACAAAACAATCTTAAATGAACTTAATAAAATAAAATTCCGAAATAAAAAAAAATCATGACATCCTACAGGAAATAAAAAAACAAAATTGGAATATACAAGTTCAAGTGTCTCACAACTATTTGGTGGAGTATCTGCTTCTTTAGGAACAAAGTTATTTTTAATAACGAACTTATTGGCCCTAATAATAAAATAATTGCCTTTGTAAAAAATCAAACCCATAACTGGAAAACTAACATTATAGACGAAGATGATTACATTATAAATCAGCACCAACATGATATCATCTCGACCAAAAGAAAAAACTCAATATTAAATGGGACAAACCAAAACCTAGCTTCCTTAATCTTAATTTTGATGGATCAAAACTCAACTCGGGTATAACATCCATTTACTTTGTGATTCGAAATCAAAACGGTGAGATTGTTAGCCTCGACGCAAAAAAGAATAACTTCAACTCGGTAATAAAAGCTGAAGCTTTTGCTCTTAAAGCTGGCTTACAAGAGACCATTAGATTATAAATAAAAAAGATTGAAATCAAGGGTGATAATCTGGGTGTTATCAAGACACTCCATAGTTTGTGGAGCTGTCTGTGGGATATCGAGATTATATTTCCGACTCTAGATGAGATCTTTGTTCTTTGACGAAGTCAGATCAAGCATATTTTCATAGAAACAACTGTGTTGTGCTGACCGATTGACCCATCTAGGAATCTCGACCCCCAACACCAATTTTTTTGATGATCCCGAACTACGTGTTCTCATCCGTAAGGATGCTTTAAATTAGACTACCTCTAGAAGATAATATAACCTAACCGCTTTCTGTTATAAAAAAAAAACATAGTTGATGACAATGAGTTCTTGTCAAGAAAGTGGGTAAGTGACAACACATTTGATCACAATCATGGATAGTATAAATTCTTTTGTTAGAAGATAGTATTATTGTTGATAGTACTGACAATACAACAGATAATCTTTTTTTTTTCTTTAAAACATTTTTTAGATTTTTAATTTTTTTTTTAAAAATTTATTAATTTAACGTCCAAAATCCAAAGATAAAAACTGAGCGTTATTTTTCCAATTTCATTACCAATTTTTTGCATATATTTAAGAAGTTAATTAAGTTAATCTGATTTAATATTATTATAATATATTAAACAAGTAAAATCATGTTTATTTGATTTTAAGAAATAAAAAAAGTTCACGGTTAATTCTATTTTTTTATTTTTTATGATACATAAATTAACTTTTTGTTACATTATTATCACAAATAGATTTTTCGTAAAAAAAAACTCGTATTATTTTTTATACATACGTTAATAGTTTGTACCACTACAGATAATTTAAAAAAAAAATTATTATTTTAAGTTTAATGTTAATAATTGGTATGATTTGACAATATATTTACCAATAAATAGCTATCTAGAAATAAAAATTACAACCAAACGACCGATGATAATCTTCTTTTGTTTGGAAAAAGTTGAAAATAAAGAAAATGTGTTTGTAGTTCTGTACACACACGATTTAGTAAAAAAAAAAGAGTGAAGTTTGTTGATTTATGCACATTCCTTAAAATCTTTATTTGGTGAGTGACATGTAAATCATTGCCTCGATTTCACATTGCTAAGTAAGTTTATTTATAGTGTAAATTAGTGACAAATTTTCAAAAACCGACCTTAGCTCAGTTGGTAGAGCGGAGGACTGTAGTGGTCAACACAGCTAATCCTTAGGTCGCTGGTTCGAATCCGGCAGGTCGGAATTTTTTTGTTTATATTATAGATAATATTTCGAATATTGTCGTATAAAATAATACAGAATAAATACTTTTTGGTTTTATTTTATTTTTTTTTATTTTCATTGTTCAATATTCATCATAACAATTAATATTTCTGTCGAGTTTTTTTTATTTTATTTTTTTTTATACAAGATAAGCAGAATAGGAGGGTCAGTGTCTGAACACCGACCGACCTACAGCATCCTTACGATGAGTACAACCACATCGTCTGGGAGATCGTTCCGGTCTTCAGTGACAGAAAGTCCGTGTTTTGCGAGCTTGTCCGCTACCGTGTTCATTTCTCTGAAGATGTGTGTGGTGCTTGCTTGAGAAAAGCCTGAGATGCTGGCGGAAATGTCTGAAATGATCATGTCTGTCTCCCACGGGGGTTTCCAGGCGTGGTTGATCGAATTGATCAACATCAGGTTGTCTCCCTCGATCTCAATAGCCGACACTCCTAATTGTTTAGACAAAGGCCGTGGTTATTTCGAATGATGAAACCAAAGGCGAAGTGGTTGTTGTTGTCATGTAGATTCAGTTCTAGAGGCAGAAGCGTTTGCTCTGCGGGAAGACCAACAAAAGACTAAACAGTTAGGATACCGCCAACAAAAGACTAAACAGTTAGGAGTGTCTGTCGAGTTTTTTCGATCTTTCGCCGGTCGGCCGACGTGTATAAAATTTATCTTTACATAAGGTAAAGATAAAATCCTGGCAAAGCCGACAAACATAGAAAGAACAATTAAAAAAAAAAGAAATACGGGAAGGCGAAGGAAGGCACAACAAAGGAAGAAACAGCAGGTTTCAATCACAACAAGGATCGAATTTGCAGCTTTGCGTCCCTAAATCCCTCTAATTGCCTCTTTCCTGGACTCGCACAGAGACAAGAACGGAGGGATCGTGGTTCGATTTGATTGCTTGTCGGTGTTCACTTGCAGGAAAAGATAACAATGGGGGCCTTCGTCGACCTCGAAGATTCTCCAATGTTTCACAAGCAGGTAAAACATATTTCTTTCTCCACCTCTTTTGATTGATTTAGATTCAAATTTCTTTATGTATTGGATCCAATTGCTATACAGAAGCTTGTTTGTTGATGCACAGTTTTTCTCTATGTTCAATTGTATGAATGTTGTTGTTTTCGCAATGTGAGGTCGAAACACGGATTGGGTTATTTTATGGTTTCTTTCATGGATCGAGTGTGTAGCTCATTTATTTGGTGTTTGCCTTCTATTTAAGCCATTAATAAAGGGACCACGATTGCTTGCAATTTAGGTTAGTAACTTGTATAATAACGCCGAGTTAGCATGCTATTTGGTTCAATATGTTAAGTTGACCTTATGAGTGGTTCGACATAATGAGTGAAAAAAATTACATATTGCCTGGTAAATTCAAATTTTATTATAGTGATAACAAGTAATTTAGATCTGGTTGCAGAACACCAATTTTTTTCAGGAGGGTGCTGTTTGACTGTAATACCGGCGAAGTGTGTTTTAGTATGGATCATTAGAAATTGGAACAAGTAATTTAGATCTGGTTGGAGAACTCCAATTTTTTTCAGGAGGGTGCTGTTTGACTGTAATACGGGCAAAGTGTTTTAGTTCGGATCATTAGAAATTGGTTTCAGTTTTTTTTCTTATAACATTGAAGGAGAAAATTCATTTTTGACTGTAGAAGTTCAATTATTCCAAAAGAAAAGGAAAGTGTATCAATTGATTATGATACTTGCCTTGAGTTCTTACCATCAATAAGCATTACACACTCTTGATTCTGTGCTGAAATGAATCAATTTATAAAACAATTCTTTTAAAAAAATTCAAATATTCCAGAACAGATATGAAGTTGTCTTCTTATAAACCTGGTATATTCTTTCTTACATTTTTACCACATATTTTTTGACTTGCTTGTTTTACTTTTCTTATACATATGAACAGGTTTCATCTCTGGAGCAAACAGCAGATGAATTAAAAGATCGCTGCCAGAAGCTTTACAAGGGATGCAAGATATTTATGTGAGCACATTGAATCAGTATTGTTCCCATGAAAATTTAAATTGTTGATGATTTGATCATGATTATTTTGTACACTTTTGCACTTTTGGTCACATTTTAAGTGTTTCACGTGCAATGGGTAACAAAGTTATAGTATTGTTGGATTTTCAAAGTAAATTTTGGATGTTGAATTCCACTTGTTTGGCCATGTGTAGGTTGATACTCTCTCTCTTTCTCTCTCTCATGTTTCTCTTGAGATTCCGTAGTTCTACACTTCAGTTTTATCAATTCATTTTCACAATGTGATTAAATCAATTAGTTAGTTATAGTGAGTCAGTGACTTTTCCAAGTGTTTTATACTTTTTGAGACTATGTATCTCGTGATGCATGGTTTTGTTTTACAGTTATGCATGTATTTATTTGTTTTCAATTGTGATGTTGAAATCTCTGGGAATTAAAGGTCATAAATTGAGATCATTTTCAATGATAAATGAATACTATTGTATGATTTTGGAAAGGACAGTTCATAGTATAAAGGTGTTTAGCGTTCTTAAATTCTGCATGCTAGAAATAAAGGGTATCTTGTAAATATTACGATAAAGGAGGAGAGCTCCCCTGTTCACATGTGACTGCTGACTTGTTAAGGGCAATGCCTTTAAGCACGCAGGTTGAATGATTCTAGATGAATAAAAACAGATGGCTTATACTGCAGCAAAATAATTGGTGCAAGCGTATTGATACAATATTATCACCCTGATAATTCGGAGGAAGATATAAATCTAGCTATGGGTGATTCTACGGTCATCATTTTGCATAACTTCTTGTACTTTCTGCTTTTATTGAATGTCAAAGTTATTTATAGAATTTTATGGCATGGCAGAAATGGGGAAGGGAGTATGGGTTCTGACTTTTTGTTGATGAACAAATATTATATTCAATCAGACTAAGCACTTAGATCAATGATGTCATGTTGATGTCTGTTTATGCATTTCAGGGCTTCTCTTGGTGAAGCATGTAATGGGGATAATGCCTTTGCTGAATCTTTAGAGACCTTTTGCGGTGGAAAAGATGATCCTGTGAGTTTATCCCTAGGCGGTAGGTTATGCTGTGATTTTTTGAACTATATGATTGTTACTTACCCAAAATGTGTAGCATGTATGACCTCTCTAGTTACTTGTGCTAAATATATCAGAGATAAGTTTTTCTTTGAGTTTTGACTTTTTGCTGAATCTTTAGAATCCTTTGTTTTTAACTCTATTTGAACGAGGTATTCATGCAAGATGCAAGATATATCCCAGACATGATTTTCTCTTCGACCTTCTTAATTCCTTAGAAGGCTAATTGGAAAGTCAATTTAATTTCTTGCTCTAGCTTGGGGACATGTTTTTGGTATGGAAGTCCTGATTTGATGATGTGCTGCCACTGCTAAAGTTATTGAATAGATCTTCCTAGGAAAAATCTGTTCTTGGCTGTCTTATGGTGTTCTTGGAGGAAGAATGGAAAAATTGTCTTTACAACGGGGTTGCCTTTAATTTGCTGTGTCATAGGATTTGGCTTCTTTATGGACTCAAAATTTGTTCGTTGTTTTAGTAGTGTTATTTTGCTAGTTGAAATGCGATTGATGCCTTTGGGGTTTGTAATTGGTTACTCTCCCTGTTCATCAGTTATTTAGATACTTACCTTTATAGCAGTGTTGTGTGAAATGACTTTATCTGAGGAATGCCGAGAATCCTTGATCATACATAAAACATACTTTGGTCTTGCTTAGGTGAATGAAAATGGCTGGAATAGCTTTTTCACTGCTCTGAGGTCTTGACATGGTTTCCGACTTACCTGTTAAAGATCTTCCTTCGATTTTATTTTTGCCTAAACGCTGAGCCAAATTCTGTTTTATGTATCGAGTAAGATCAATGGCATGCTGCAAAATAGTCTCTTTATCTAATTCCTTGCATTTTAGGTCCTATCATATCAAAGTTTATCAGTGCATTCCGTGAGCTTGCTACTCATAAAGAACTACTTAGGTCCCAGGTACGTATCTCTATTGATTTCTTTTCTGAAAACCTTGTCACTGATTTATGCAATTAGATCCAGAGAATTAGGAGTGCTAAAGATGGTACCATGTCACTGGTACTAGGTGAACGAGATAGTTGAGAAGAACCTGGAAGATTATCACATACTTGACAGAAGAAAATTATGTCAAACTGGTGATTTGAGTTAAATTGAAAGTTTTGAAACCTGTCAAGAGAATGTTTTAATCATAAAGTTATAGAAATCCATGGGAACCTTTTTCTGGGCGTGTATAGATCTATTTAAAGGTTATTGTGATACATATACCTGCAATGATTTTGGTGGAGTGTCGTTCCTCTGTTTAGCATCAATTAGGAACTTCCGGATTATGGTAAGATAATAAATTTTACCTTTTTATGTTTCAGAGATCACTTAAGAAATGCCTTCTCTAGAAATGTGAAGCTCTTCGTGACATGCTTCCAAAACCTAAGGGAAAAAGTACACAAAACAGTCCATTTTTGATAAAATGATGCACCTAGTTCTGCATATACCTGCAATGATTTTAATGTTGGACCACATAGTATTCTGATAAAATGATGCACCTAGTTCCAGAAGCTTAGTGTGTGTTTGATTTTCAACCCAAAACAACTTTTTATCCATAAAAAAAACTTTTCTCCTTACTGTTTAGATATACCCACCATTTTTCAGCCCAAAACAGTCCATTTTTCAACCCAAAACAGTTTACAAATAAACAAACACACCCTTAGACATATCTCGTAGGCATCATATAGATTTGATTTTAACTGAGGATTGATGTTTAATAGCTGACAATATGAAATTACAATATTGCCCATGAAAAACTGTGTTTTTTAAAATCTTAGGGAAGGAATGTTCCTCTCCTTTTGCTCAATTTTAATCTAGTTCATTTTCAAAATACCGTCTTTATCTGGTGTTGCATCATACTCTTTTGCGTCTTTACAGGTAGAACATGTCCTTGTTGAGCGACTTACGCAGTTCATGTCTGTTGATCTGCAAGGTGCCATGGTATGTTGTTTCGCTACTGTGTTCTTGTTACTTTTGATGCCATCTTGCTTTTTTATCGATGATATCTAAGGAAGAAAATTTTTGGATGTTTCAGTGTCAATGATTGTGATCGTAACACTCTTGACACTTGTGTTTTTCTACATCTGATCTAAACAATAGCAGTGGACTGAACGAGGATGTGCTCCTGAAACTTTTATATGTATTTTCTCGAAGGATGAAAACTTTATACGATAACTGAACAACTAATCATTTGCATGTACTAAACTCTGTCCACACAAATGCATTTTCTCGGTTTGACGTTCTGGTGGAAATATTTATTTGTTATTTTAGATTAGTTATATTCTTAGCTGTATTAGTTGCCCTTTCAGCCCATAAATCCCCTTGAAGAAAGAACTTTTAGTTGCTAATAGAAAAAATACGCATGTTTACCTTATGTCCCCCCCAGGCCCTTGGGACTTGAAAAGACGGAAGCCCTTCCACTAGTGAGCTTCTCCAACCCCCAGTTAAGAAGATTGGATCTGCTTGTGCCATTCTAATAGTTTAGATCATTGTTTATGAAATCTTTTTAGATGTTTTAAATTGCTATTCTTGAAATAGATATTTTCACGTATTCATTTGTATTTCTCTGGTTTTGAACTTTTGATCTCTAGCTCTAATAGTCCCTTGTTGTTATAACGGACAAATTGTTCCTGTGCATTAATTCAACCTGCTCTTGGTTTTCCTTAGGATTGATAAATATTAAATATTCATTGATGGATGTGTGAATCCTGTTCAATTATGATTTGAAGAAGCTCCTGCCATGTGTTAAATATCATATTCATATTGGTTTTTATATAAAATCTACATCCTGATGTTCTGTTTGCATCTTGTTAACTTTCTTTGATATATTTTATTCATGTAATGTGTTTGCAGGATTCTCGTCAACGTTTCAACAAATCTATACATGCATATGATCAGGTATGATCTTCCTGGTGGGAGTAAAAGTATCCTGTGAGAACTATTTTGTAACACCCTTAGAACTTTTAATATTAAGTTGAATATAAATTGCAGAAAGTAGAAGCGGAGACTTAAAAATTGTAAAGGAAAAAGGGATTGAGATCCGTGTGGGAACTTGAAAAAGAAGAAAGTTGCAGGAGACTGCCAATTTGTTACAACTTTCCATTTTTAGTTCATACAATTGCATGGTCATCTTTCGCCATGGACAGGAACACTACTATCCTCCCTGCTCACATATTTCTAGATAAATCTAAGGTTGAATTTGAGTATAGTACAGGAACCTGTAAAACTCTTTAGTGTATCAGGATATTATGATTCAGTCTAAGAAAATATCTAGATGGAATGGCAATACTGGGAGCTATGATACTTGGAGTCGGAAAAAATTTATGGAAACTCTAGGACTAGGACACGTGTGCGGACATGGGTGCATGCACGGTAATCCTTAGGTTAGGTTACACTTACCTATGCAAATTTTGAGACGAGTCAGTCTCGGGTGCAGACAATGCGGGTTTGCATCATAGAATGGGAGTGCTTTGTACATAAAATTGATAAGAGTTGGAAAATACTAATTGCATTATGGATCCATATCCCAACATCGTCTTATTGTAATGGTTCCTCTATAACGGATGAAGTTTTTAAGGAGATTCAACGATGCCTGGTGCTTTTTCTTATGAGGAGAAACGGCTAAAAATATGTGTAACTATGTTGTCTATTGTCTGATTTATTAATAAAATGGAATTCAAATGCTCTTGGAGAAAAAAAAAATGTCGTTTTAGTCCGATCGTGTCAATGACTAAAACGACATTTTTTCGCGATCGGACTTCGGAGGAAGTACCTTCTAAGTTGAGAAGAGATAGTGAAGAACTAGTAGTATTGCTGATGGGTAGTGAGCATGTATTTATAATTACCAAGGAGAATTCCTGCAGTGCAGTAACTACAGTGCAGTAACTTTACCTAGGGAGTTCATCTAATAGCTGTATTAGCATTTATATTATCCAACAGAAGTGATTGATGGATGGCCTTCGGTTGAAAATCTTTTAGTTTCTGAGGGAAAGAGCATGTGTATGGATCTTGTTATTCTTAAATACTTTTATCTGTTTTTTTTTCTCTAAAAACATTTTGTTGATTACCAGGCCCGAGAAAAGTTTGTTTCTCTGAAAAAGGGTACACGTGAAGATATAATTGCTGGGGTAGAAGAGGTAAGCTATACATCCTTGTGGTGAAAATTTGGATTTTTCATGACGCAGCTTTGGCATTTTTGTACTTTTTATTTTGTGATTATGTGGACACCAGAAATATATTTTTCCTTTTGTGTTAGCATTCTCAGTGCATCATGGCAGTCCCTTTGAAATTACTTTGGAGAATGAGGGGTTTCCTATTGTGTACAGTCTTCCTCTTGTCTGGAACTAAAAAGTTGTTATTATGCTCTTTTAAGGTTATTATGCGTGGTACTCAATTCACTATGGTCTTGTGGGTTCTATGGGCTTTACGTTTCAGCCGGTTGTTGTTCCATATAAAAAAATTTCTGTAACTGTACCCTTTTCACTCATAGGAATTCTTGGAACTATCTGTGTAGGATCTTCATAATTCAAAGTCTGCATTTGAGAGAAGTCGCTTCAGTTTGGTACGTATTTCAGATTATTTTCTTGATTTCAAGGAACGGGGGCATGTATCATAAAAGTCTGTTATTTTAGTTGTACATTATACTTTTCCTGGTGTTTTAAGGATATCAGGTGAATGCTCTCATGGCTGTTGAAGCAAAAAAGAAATACGAGTTTCTTGAATCATTTAGTGCTATTATGGATGTGCATCTTAGATACTTCAAGCTGGTTAGTATTTGTACATCCTCTAATTTCCATGGACAATTTGTCTTTTGTGTGTGTCCGTGTACACAAATTCACTATCATAATCATAATTTTTTGGTACATGGAATCTTAGGGATATGACTTGCTAAAGGAAATGGAGCCTCTTATTCACCAGGTACTGTTGGTGCTTTAACTTTAGATATAGTTGTGAAAGAAAACCAGGAGCTTGTTTAGCATTAAGCTGTAGGTTGTTTCCCTCCATTGGCTGTTTATCTACTTATTCTTGCAAATCTTTTGTTCTTTCAAAATGCGATCATATAGAATTTGAAATATGACACTTTAATCATTGACGTTCTTTTTGTTTAGAAGACAATTCTTTATACATCATATTGAATTATGTTTTTTCACTTTACCTGGTTTTAAAGAGTTCCAGTGCACATATGAATTGAACCTGTTAAAATGTACACTTATCTTCCTCCTTTTGTCACTTTGAAAACTGTTTTTATTGTTCTTTAGAGAGATTATCCTGTTTGTATTCAAGAAAATTAAGTTCGTATTGGTCTTTTGCTTCTTTTGGCTATTATTTTTACGTACCAATTCAAGATGGATTTGTCCTGGCTTGTAGGTGTTAACGTGTGCACAGCAGTACAAAGAGTTGGCAAGTTCCGAGCAAGATAGTCTGGCAAGAAGAATCCAGGAGTTCAGAACTCAAGCAGAGATGGATAATTTAAAAAGAGCTGAAAGCCTAGTAGCTTCTGGCAATATTGATGGCATCCATACTGCAGATGCTAATTCTTACAAAAATATACAAGCAGTAATGCTGTCAACTACTGATGGAGAGGTAGATAGTTATTCTTGTACACATATATTTCGTGCAGGGAACATAATAATAACTATCCTAGGGTATCTAGGGTTGGCTATATCTAGGAAGTAGGAACTTACACATAGTGACTCTCTAGGGAATAAACAGTAATAATAACTACACTGTAGTAACTTCACCTAGGGACTTCATCTAATTGCTGTATTAACATTTATATTATCCTACAGTAATTTCCGGAGTTAGTAAAGACCAATCTGATCTTTCTGCAACATCCCCTTGTTTTGAACCTGTTTTTATCATGTCAACAGGTGCGCACAATCAAACAAGGGTATCTGTTTAAGCAATCTTCAAACCTGAGGGGGGATTGGAAAAGACGATTCTTTGTACTTGATAGCCACGGGACTCTATATTATTATCGGACCAAGGGGCCAAAACCTGCTGTAAGCAATCCAAGTTTATCAAATCTCAATTGCCTTATGTTTTAAGAGGAAATATGTTGACATTTCTTTCTTTCAGTCACTCATGTGGGTGAAATAATCTCTTAACAATAAGATTGACGAATTTTGACATCAATGCGTTGGATGCTAAAGTACATCTGATATATATAAGTAATCATTTACCTTTACATATCGAGCTTAACCGTTTAACCATGCCAGAATTCCTACTCGTATCAATCCATCGGTGCTGCGGATATAAATGGTGTGTTTGGTAGATTTAGAACAAAGCACAACAGAACATCTTCATGGAGTGAAGAAAGCCAGGGTTGCCGCACCGTTGATCTTCGTACATCAATAATAAAAATAGATGCAGAGGACAAAGATCTCCGCCTTTGCTTCAGAATAATTTCTCCACTTAAATCTTATACATTGCAGGTGAGTTTTGCGTTGCCTTACTACATTCTCTACTGCCCACTGGTCTAGTGCTGCATTTTATGTTAGTTTAGAAGTAAATTAAAGCACTTAGTGATGCATTCATTAGGAATCTGTAAGGTCTCTGGTGAGTGGTGCCTCTAATTCCCAGGGTCCCAGCATAGAGAGGCAAAATGCAGTCAATACATACATGCTAGAGTTGCTCTGAAATACATGCACAGGGAGATATAGATGCTTAAATATTGTCGGGAATGATTATTAATGGCTTAATAATTTATCAATTGTGGTCATGCAAAGATAGCATTTATCGTTAGATGAAGTAATTTTTAATTTCTTTTTTGATTTTTCGCAGGCGGAATCAGAGACAGAAAGAATGGATTGGGTCAACAAAATCTCTGGAGTCACCACATCCCTCTTGAATTCTCATTTGATCGAACAGGTCTGTTAGTTTATGTCTATATTTGCTGGACATGATATATAAGATGATTCATCAAATATTTGTTGTTCACGAAAGATAGCTTGACCGAATTTCTCAGGAGCCTGGTTCGCGAGTAAATGGAAAAATTGCGAACAAAAATTCACTTGATGTTCAATCACTCCACAGGAGAACAAAGTCAATCAATGACATGGAAAAGCAAACAGATGGTGTATCTATAATATTAAGGAAAGTACCAGGGAATGACCGTTGTGCAGAATGTGGATCTCCTGAACCAGATTGGGCATCTTTAAATCTTGGACTTTTGTTTTGCATTCAATGCTCTAGTGCTCATCGAAATCTCGGGGTTCATGTCTCGAAGGTGATTACATGTGCGGATATTTAGGCCTTGGATTATAAATTCTGTAATATAATATTTTGACTAGGCTTTGTATTACAGGGCATCAGGGATTGGACAAATTCAATTTCATTTGTAATTCCAATCTGGAAAGAGAATGTAGAATGTAGGAAAATGTAGTATAATTATTTCCAATAAAATAGGCCCTCAACTTGTAGTAAAATCATTTCCAGGAAGAATTTGGTAATGTCTATGTGAATCTGAGTTTATAATTTTTCAGTTGCATTTATGTTATTTATTTAGATCTCTTAAACGGATATCACTAATGGTGCTGCTTTTAACTTGTGATTTTACTGTTGAGTACTTTATTTTCTAAATTTGCATGTGCTTTTGTGAAATGTGCTACTACTATAAAAATGTTTTTTGTAGTAAGCATTTACAAAGATAACAAATCTGTGAAGAGCACATTTAAGCACATTATTGAAGTGTTTATTTTGTTTTCTGTTGTGACCTTAGGTTCGATCTCTAACATTGGATGTGAAGGTATGGGAGCCAACTGTTGTAGATCTATTCCGTGCTCTTGGGAACGACTTCTGTAATTCTGTATGGGAGGAACAACTTTCAGTTGAAAATGGAAGGTATAGGTATTTGTATTATGTGCAATATGCTTAATTAAATCCATCACATTTTAGATTCTTTATCTTCAAGATACAGAGAAGAAAAGGCTAGGAATACAGGGTTAAACGTTCTTAGAAATATTATATCATTAATATGCCTAGGTGGACAATCTTATTCTACAGGTGTATTTTGTAAGTGATTTTAAAGATGACCTCCAATGCTGACGACAGTGTTGGATGAGTGAATCTTTTGGCATGCCTCTGGCTGTAGCATAGAGTAAAGCTAGATGAATATTGATTACCCAGACAAACTTTTCATTTTACTGTTTTTTTAATAGTAGACTATTGGTAACTACTTGCCTTCAAATCTTAAAAGATGGTACTGGATTAGGACGCTCATTTGGACTTCTGTTTCTTGGCAGAAGCAGATTAATGCCACTAATTCATGTTGTAGTCCCTGTCTTGGAAAGCTAAATTACGAGACAATATACTAATATATTATCTGATTTGAATTTGGCCACTACGAACAGAATTATCTTGCAAAATCTCTATATCAGGTCTGTAACCACTTATCAGGCATCATCACCTTACACTTATAGCTGTCACTGTTGTACTGCATGTTTTATTCACTATAATGACTGATTGCAAAGCAAAAGGGATTCATCAGAGAGACCAATTTGCCTTTTCTTCTGAATTTACATTTTAGCAGCAGTATCAGTTTTGTTACAACTATCCACACTTTGTCACTTTACACTCGGAAGTTTAAAGTATGGTTAAGCTGTAATCATGTGTAGGAAAGAGGAAATGCTTTATCTTATGAACCTTCAATACACTTAAGCTTTTGAAATGTTCCTGTCGTCTCTGCCCCCATTCTCTTTTATCCAATCTTATTCACGTAAACTTTGACAATGCAGGGTACCTGAATCAAACGGTTTGGCTGAACCAATTGTAAAGCCTTCTGAACATGATACTTTTCAACAGAAGGAAAGATATATCCAATTGAAGGTGATTTCCGTGTTTGAAGTTCTGTTGTTTCAAGACATGAAAATCATTTTGTTGCTTTTCAAATTATGCTTTTCCATTATTCCATGTTGCTGAACATCACAATTGTCGATCAATCACTTATTTTATTCAAGCAAAGCTTAGATTCCGCCCGCGGGAGGCAGGGGAGAAAGTAGACTGTGCTAACGAGATATAAGGCTAATAGAATACTAAAAGAGGACCTCTGATAGAAACCGTGGAGGAAATAATGTCTTTAGTGAAAATTTAGATGATTTAGCTTGACAATATATTATACTTCGGAAATAAATTAATACTCTGGTATGAGGAACTAATAATGTATTTAAGTATTTTCAGGTTATCTTATTCCGGTCTCTTTTCTATTCGACTACACTAATAGTCCTTTTATAGATTACGGTAGTCATATAACATTCATAAATCTCTGAGAAGTCAATGTCATGTATCTGTAAAATAGGATAGATAGTAACCTGCAAGGAATATGAGAGAGATCCTATTTCTTGAGGTTTTTACACTACAAATATGAAGAAAAAAAATTGTGAGAATTTTTTTGGGTCTAAAAATAAAATGAAATAGGTTTAGGTCACCTACTAACGTGTCTTTCTTTGAGCCTCATAAGTTTTACTTGCACGACTTTCCAATAAAGGTCAGAATAATTTGAATTATGTGTGTAATTTCCCTTATGATCACAGTATTTGGAGAAGCGGCTAGTTAGCGTGAAAGCAATAGACAACTTTTCTTCGTCTGCTGAAGCAATCTGGGAAGCAGTTAAAAGAAGTGACATACGAGGAGCATATGGTGTAATTGCAGCATCAGACGCGACCATATTGAATACCACTTTTGAGGAGGTACATATTGGCAGTCCAAATTCCGATGATAATGGCTCAAAGAATGAACTTCACGCACTAGATCCCACAACTTGTCCAAAAATAGGAAATTCTGATGATCCATCTAGTTGTCTTCGAAGATGTTCAATACTGCATTTGGCATGCAATATCGGTGATCCTGTGATGGTGGAGTTACTCCTCCAGTTTGGTGCTGATATCAATATGCGCGATTTCCATGGAAGGACTCCCCTTCACCATTGTGTAGCCAAAAGAAACAACCAGTTGGCAAAGTACCTTCTTAGAAGGTATGTCTATTATATACCCACTGTTCTAATGATGATATTTATAAACTTTACTTCGGTTCTTCTGTTGGCATTGTTCTAGTTCTTATTGTTGATCCCTCTCTCTGTTATTTGTTTAATCGTATACCTTTGGTAGACTAGACAAAATCCTACCCGACCCACAAAACCTGCCTTGGTTCATCAATGTCCCGAAATCTAACTGAAATTTATGTATTGAATATGAACTTGTAGGATGCAAACAGAAATAACTGGTTTAAAATAACCAAACCTGAACAAAAATCAAATTAACCTGAAAATCAAAAACCTGTATTGCTTGATTGACATATTGCTTCCATGATTTAGTGATTTATGTTTCCTCCACGAGTACTAAGCTAGCTACGCAATCTCATGATCTCATACGGTATGTTGTTGTATGATGTAGAGGTGCACACCGGTTGATAAAGGATTGGGGAGGATTGACTGCACTGGAGAGGGCAATGGAGCTAGGATCCATAACCGACGATGAGCTCTTTATTTTGCTTGCTGAGAATCAATAGGTATATTTTTCAATGAATTATTCTTCAAACTGTCTTGTTCTGCTCCTATTTCGTTGTGCATTAGTTGATGGATCCCGGTCTGAAGCATTTTGTAACAAATGTATTGCTTTTGTACATTCATGTGAGAAATATTAGATTCACCCCATTTAAAAATATATACGGCTGTTGTTTGTGTTATGTATGGATTGACCGTCCGGTCTTAATGCGTTTCATGTGTTATGTGTGTCATCACCTTTCGAGTTTGTCTCAAGCATAATCTCTCTTCCAAAACATATTGTTTGATGACAGACATTTTATTAACGTTTAATAGCATAGATAGATAGGTAGCAGCCCAACATATGTAAATATGGTTACCAAAGTATATATATAAGATAAATGCAGTCAACTAGAGTTGAAAGCTGTGTGTATGGAAATGAAAGATGGGATCATTTCTTGTCCTTGTAAAGGAATGGCTTCTTATCTCCTTTGCAACACTTGATTCAAGACTTGGAGGCCCACACACTATCACTCCTACATCAGTCCTCCCAAATTTCGTTTCCATGCTCTCTATGATCTCTGCCATTTTTGTACACAAACCAATGTTAATATCAATAAAGCCTTGCTATAATAATAATAATAATAAAATAAATAAGTACCAACTTACCGTTAAAGTCTGGTCTGCAGCCATACTTTGTAGTCACCCAATTGATATGATCTTCCACTCTTGTCATCCTATTTTCTCTTAAGTTGGGTGTTTGTGCTACATTCTCATCTTCTTTCCTTGCTGAGAGATGCCAGAAAGACACAACTATGCCTCCAATAATGACCACACTAGCTGCCATGCATCCTAACATGAGCAACCCTGTGTACCATCCGCTGGACAAATCGAATGGATCCTCGTAATATTCGTCTAACAATCCTAAGATCACCACAAACCCGACAATTGATGACGAGACATAGATCGCAGTCCATTTCTTATCGCCGGTTCCAACCAACGGAGAGATGCTAGATGGTGAGTTTTTGTAAACCGAAGAGTTGAGGATTTCGCAGGTTTTTGATTCTTCCTGCATTATGTTATATGTAACAAAGAAAGTGTTAAGTTGTAGCAAGCCAATTAGTGTAAAGGCTATATGTAGTTGATGAAACTGACTAATGAGGCGGTTGGTCCGCATTCACGAGTGATGTACACGTGAATCTCGAGATCTATGATGTTCGAGAAAGATGGACAGATTGAATCCAGATTTGGGAGAAGAGACAATTCATCCCATCTTCTAATCGCCCAAACGACGACAACTTTCCTGGGAAAGATCGATCTATCATCCTTGGCACGGTTCATCATATCACGTAGAATTGCTACAAAAGGCGATATGCCAATACCGCCTGCCACTAATACAAGATTGTCATACCTATAACAAGAAAGAAAATGTGAGCATACTAATGTCTTAATGACACTAACAAAAATAAGGTACTTAGGATGATAATATGATTTTTTTTTACATCAAGTAGTATGGTGATTCATGCCCATAAGGCCCTTCAATGGAGACTGTGAGAGGAACTCGAGATCGACATAGTTGTTCAGTCTCATCTTCAAGATGATCAATACTTGATGCTTCATCCTTTAGCTTCATTGTCCAAGCACCTACACCTTTAGCGAGGATGGTTAGATGGTTGTCACCATCCATAGGACTCGAGGAAACGCTAAAAGGATGCCATTGTAGTAAGGATAGCTCGCGGACATTTATAAAGACAAAACTCATTGCATTGTACCTAAGATCTGCATCATATATCAAACACACATAAACTTACAGATAGATAGATGAATGAATATATATATATAAAGCTCGGTTGGTAAATTACTTGTAGGTTTGGAAATCACAAGCTCTACAACTCCACAAGAGTGACGTGTCATGGATAGAACGTCGATAATCTTCCTAGATTGACAAAATCGCAGGAAGCGGTCAAGCATGAAGATGAAAACTCCTCCAAGAGCTATGGCGAAGAAGTAGTCACCAACATGCAAGACGAGAAAGACGACGAACACCAGATATAGGTGGTGTGTGTAGAAGAATAACTCAAAGAATGCTCTCCTCACAAGGTGAAGTGCAGTAGCCCACATTAGTAAACCAGATGACAAGGCTATAACTCCGGGAAGAATAGCAATGCCATTGCTCCCCCATGATAGTAGCTACGTATACATATACCAAAATTGAGCATGTTAATTATTGGATCATGTTTTGTTGATTTGAATATAGAAGAAAGTTGTGCTAGTTTGATATCTTACACTTTGCAGCAGATTGCCTTCGATTGCCCAAGCTACTATAAAACATAGTCCGTGGAGGGTGAAGATTAAGACGGTAAGATGTCCGAGCCAGACATGGTATCGAATTGCATGCTCGAAAGGGATGTTTACGAGTCGTAAAAGAACGGAGCCTCTTGCGACCGGGATGAACAAAAATGCGAAGCAAAATATACCGATTGAGGCGAGATGAACGCCTTCTGTTTCCAATATTGTGGCACTAATTTAAACAAGAATGATGACTCATATATTCAATATACAAATGTAAGTGTATTTAGAATGTAAGAAAGCTTTTATATATTACAAGAAGTTAAATACTAATCCATCTGATCTGAAATGTTGCACTATATGAGAACCTCCCATCTTTTATTTAGTGATCGAGTAGGAGTAAGTTAGTAATGTTTGACTTGCTCAAATCTGGTGTTTGTAGCTACTTCTGTTTGACTTTTATGGATTCCTAGCTTCGCACTAACCCCGTTTGGTTATAACTCCGGAAACGAAAACAGAATGAAAACGAATCTAGTCTACATATGTACTTTGTTACCCTATAGGGTATTAAAACTAATCAAATTCTACTACAATTAGTTCAAACCACAAGGAATGATTCTCAACAACTTCATGAACAAGAGTGTACGTATGGACTAGATTCGTTTTCATTCCGTTTCCGTTTCCGGAGTTTAAACCAAACCGGCCCTAAATAGGGTTCTTGACGCTTAATTGCTTCACGGCTAATTAGGGTTTCTTATTGTAATTGAATGTTACTTCAATTCCTCCCGTCGAGAAATATACAGTGCATTTAGGTTTTGATCAAGTTCTCAAAGTCATTAATCAAGACTCAAGAGGGTTAAGAGAATAGTTGTTGAAAATCGTTTTATTAATTACTATTTTGTTAGAAAATTTTCATTCATTGACTTGAAAGGCAGGGAATATTTAATAAGTGAGAAAAGTAAAAATAACTTTATAAAATTAAGGTTTTTTTTTATTACTTTCCTTAATAATCATGTCAATGACTAAAGTGATATTTTTTCAGGGTAGGAAGTAGTTGCTAACAAACATAGATCTACATTGATATATAACGAATTTGACAAATAACCTTACTTCACTAATTATAATATAAGTTAGTAGGTCCCGCTTCATAGTTAATAAATAACGTAAAAAAAGGTAAAAAAATCGATTTGTCGTTATCAATTACAATAAATTTTAACATAATTAGTTACCAGAGATATTTTTAGAATCTTTAATTGACTATGACATCGATTTGTATTAATGTCATATTTTATGATAATTTTTATTGTTTTTATAAAACTCATATAATATATATTTTTCTTTTATATTAAAACATTTATAATTTTACAATTTAAATAGTTACATCTTATGTTGATATTTCTTATAAAGGAGGTGTATCTCATGTAACTTTATTATTCTTGTCAGAAATATAAAAATTATAAATATTTGTTAATTATGATACTTAAATTTTATCTTGTACATGATTTAATGTAAACAATTTTTCTTTACGAGAATTAATATAACTAATTTTCTTGTACGCAATTCTTGTATCGTAGACAAGTAACTCAAAAACATCAAAAATATTATTATTTAATTTTCTTGTATACAAGTGACCCGACTATTTATTGTACCTGAAACTCGTATACAAGAATTAAATATATGTTAATTATGATTATGGTACTTGAATTTTATCTTGTACACAATTTAATTTATACAATTAACTAATATACAATAATTAAATATAAAATCTTATACATATTAAGAAAAAAATAGAAAATTGATGTATTAAATAAGAGTAAAAACCATATCAATTTAATGATAACACAAGAAAATTATCGAAGAAACCCGTTCTATCTTTAATTTCAAAAAATCACCGGTACTATCGTTAATTACTAAAAGTCATCCGTGAAATAACTTTTGCTAACAAAAGACCACCATAACTCTCAAGAATCGTTTACGGGTCCCATATTTAATACTATATTATTTGATTTGATTAAACCGTCTAGGCCCATACAACTTCCTAAAATTAGTTAATATATATAAATGGAAACAAACAAAATTATTATCTTGTAGAATGAAATTTAAATACTTGCATGAAATCATAAAAGGATGTTTATATGTCTCAACCTATAAGTAGTAGTTACGTAAAAGGATATATAATATAATAGACGAAACTTACCCTAAAATATAATACGTACGTACAACGTAAATGAAAGCAAGTAAAAGAAAGGTTAAGGCAAACGTTGTTACCACTTGAGGAGATTGGAGTATTGAAAGGAAGAGGCTTCTCTTATACTATCAATCGTATAAGAGGTGACACCCCATAGCACAGCCGCTATGAACACCACGATTCCTATGAACTCAGCTCCCGTAATCACTCCTACCGCTCCGTTCACAACTACCGGAAACGTCCACAGGCTATAACTCGGACCACCCTTCTTCCTTCGCGTACACATATATATAAAAACATTAGGTCTCAGCTCAGCACAAAATTAAATCTATTATATATATAATTAGTCGATGATTGAATGAACCTTGCGTTTTTGTCGTAAACATCGTCATCAGAGAGTGTCACGTATAACGCGGCTAACAAGGCAATGAAGAGGAGTGGTCCAGTGAATGCTATAAGGACACTACCTGTAACACGTTAATAAAAATTAATGTATTTCACATGTATGTACGGAGTATGTTTGTGAATATATGTACGTTATCATCAGTTAATGCTATATTAGATATATATATACGGAGAGGGTCCACATCAGTGTACGTACAGAGATGGATGTGGGAAAGAGAAGGTAGTAGTGAGTCACCTGTAGCACCGAAGAGTGTAGAATTTTGAGTGGAGGTGATGTAGTTTTCAACAAAGTTCTGTACATAGCTTAGAGGGAATAAGAACATGACAGCAGCCCAGATAAGGAAGATGATCCAGATGAGGAGCTTTATACTCCATCTCACCCATGATCTCAGAAAACTCCATTGCCGGCCGATTGAAGAAGAAGATGGAAGCAGCAGTGCTGCAGATTCATTGTCCGCCATTTGTTTATCGGGAAAGTTGTTTTTATTGAAAGAGCAACTTCACCTTCTTTATAGTCTTTATTGCAGCGCAAGTCGTAGGAACGTAAGAGTGCCACGTCGATGAGCTGGTGATGGTGCAGTACGGCGATCAACTGGAGATGGGGATCCAAGAATGAGGGTCCTACTATAATGGATTCATTTGATCAATCATCGTTACTTTTTCATAACACTTGATGTTCCATGTCAACCTTTTTTTATTATTGAGAGACCAATCCATATATATATATACGAAAGTTGACAAATAATTAACATTTTAACCTTCAAAATAATTGTCATTTTATTTGTTTTTCCCTTTACTTTATCATTCTAATCATTGATACTTAATTAGTTGTAATTTTCAATTAAAAAAAAAAGACAAATAAATAATTAGAGTTATAATGGTATATTTAATAGAGTTTTTTTAATAAGTCTACAAAAGACTAAAATGACATTTAAATATATATGTGATATATTTAGTTGTTAACGGAAGTAACATATATAAGCTCAAAAAACTATGGTGTATATCAATATATATGTGATAATATCTAAATATTGGGTGAATTTTCAAAAGTAACGATTAGAAACCATGAAATTGCACAACTAACTAATAAAATTTTAATAATTACAAAGCAATGAATTGAAAGAGATAATTAAGCAGCCAAGGTAACCTTTTGACTCCGCCAAGGACGCCTAGCTAGGGCGTACGATATGTTGCTGCTCGTAACCTCTTTTTCATAATCCCAATAAATATAGCTTGATAAAATTATTCCGGCCTAGTATTACCTTCTTCCACCTACATTTGTGGCGGGTTTATCAAACCCTAGATCTATCAACCAATATCTTTTTTTTGTGCAGAAATTAATCAGTACATGGCTGCTGATTTGTTTAGTGATCTTCTAACTTGATAATACACACTCAAATCCGACAAGAAGCACAAGGCCAGGAAATGCAAAGTTCACTTGTTGACATTATTGTAGATTCTTTCTTAGCTGCTATTCTCAGGTTCTGATATATTGAACATGGTGATCGAGTACTCGGTACTCCCCCTGGCCAAGATCGCTTTTGGAAAAAAACAAGCATTGCAGTTAACTTGTCTACAGTATTCGATACTTAGTCAGGCATGAATTTCAAACGTTCATAACATAAGAATGCAGTTTATCAGCCTTACATATCCTATAGTGTTTAATTTAGAGGCAAAGCTTGTAATATCGACATTGAAGTTGAGATCCTCTATGATTGATGGTGTTTATCTATCACTTTTTGAATATGTGAGCAGAAATCTATAGAACCATTTCTTTACAAGAGTTGTGTAATATTATCAGAGTAACCATTAAAGGTGTTTATTGTAATTTGTTTGATGGTGTTTATTTTAGTATGTTGACAACTAGCTGACATACAAAAAAAAAAAAATTGAACTGAATTTATGATTTTATTTCAAAGTAAAATTGAAGAAAACTTGATTGAAAATCATTTCAAAGTAAAATCATTCAACTGAATCATATGAAATAATAATATAAGATGGGTATATCTATCTAAATTTGATTGAAAATAAAGGAAATATAGGTTTATTAATAAAAGACATGAAAAATAGAAATAGAATGATAATTAAGGAATGGCAGTTTTGTAAATTTGAATTGAAAGAAAGGGCAATAATAGTAGTCAAAGAGATGAAGAAGGGGGGTTGGGTTAGGCACACATGCATCACGTGTTCGGTTCTTTAGACTAATCTAAAATTAAAGAGGATTTTCCATGCATAAAGAAGAGTACGTTGATGATAGATAATAATACCGTTATTTAATGTAATCATTGTTGATGTTTATGAGCACTGAACCGGAAGGGTTTTTTTTTGAAAGGACTGAACCGGAAGGTATGCATCGGTTTCTTCCATCCCACAACTTTAATGATAGATACATAAACTCCTTAATTCGATGAGTTTACAAAAATTTAGATCCGAATTCGTTCATTTACCAAACAAATTGAGTATGATTGATTGTATTTTTAATATCAATTTAAATTTATTTTTGCTCAAGATCAACTCGATTCTAAACTTATGGCAGACGAATATAGCAAACATGTACAACTAGTATGGATACATATTATTCATAAGTACATATCTTGATGAATGGTACCACTTGTAAATTTCATAAGTGGTACCATTTCCATTCATTTACTAAGCAAGCTTTTCTTCTTTCTATATAAGGTTTCTTATCGTATTGTTTTCTAGAATGTATGAGATTGATAAGAAGGTTTTCAGAGGTAGAGTAATTGAATTTACTATCAAAAAAAAATTGACGATATCACTTGTTGTTCGCCTACCTTCTAACACGATATAAATAATATTATATATAATATATTTATAATTTCTTTTTAAAAATCATCAGAAGTTTAAAATTTTTAGAATCAACTAATAATAATAATAATAATATATCGTAATCAAATCTTAACATGAAAATTTTCAATTTGGTGTCAGGGTTTACAATGATTGCAATTTTTTAAAAATCAATTACAGAAGAATAAGGTATTTTTTGATTTGACAACCCATTAACAATTTAACATGACCAATTAGGTATTTTGGTTGTCAACTTAAGGAAACAAAACGGGTCCCACCTATTTTATTATTTTTTTCGATAACCATAAGGTTTAGGATAATTCGAAAACAAAGTTGCGTGGCTTATGTAGTTATGTTAACAACTAATTGAAATTTATTTATTTATTTATTTCAAATTCGGAGGTAACTCGCAGTATAAAATTAAGCAGAAACTTGAAAAGAAAAGAGTAATTTGGATAAATAGCGTAGAAATTTTATATTGTGTGTCTCAATAAAAATAGATGATCGACTAACTAGCACTTTTCGATGATAACTTGTACTAATTGTTCTCCTTCCAAAAACCTTTAAGAATTTATCCTCTTTTTACACTAACTTTTATTCTCTCATTTCTCTCACCTCTAACTATAAAGGGATAAATAATTAAATAAATTATTGGAGAGGACAACTCTTACTTTAATTACTTACTTTAATTATTGAAAGTGATCCAATTTTCTCATAAATTTATAGCAAATTAAATGTCCTCTTTCTATAATTTTTGTTAAGGAAACTGATTTATGTAAGATACATGATTTAATTTGAATAATCTACAAGATACATAAAAAAAAACGTAAATTCTTATACAAGTATCTATAATAAATTTGTGTACAAAAATGTAAGACTAAAGGGAACAATTAAATTAAAAAAGAAAAGAAAAGAAAAGAGAATGACAAATACTATACATCATTAGGAAGGAATGACAACACCTCCAATTTTCTTATGAGGAAAATCTAACTCTTTCACGGGAAAACTAGTACAACAAAATCGTTGTATCACTACGCATCTTTGCTTTAAATCACTTCATTGCATGTGCCTTAGAAGGTCCAAACTACATAGTACTGTTTCTAATAAGTTCACTTTACAAAGAGACTCGGGACCTTAGAATAAGGGGTTAATGGAACAAAAAATTTCCGATATTTGTTGAGGATATTCGTTACGAGAACCGAATAGAGGGAATAAATGGACATTAGAACGACAATGTGGCTAGACATCATTCACTCATGGGGATCACGGCGATGGGTTATTGCCTTATTGGGCTCCTTTTCGATCACGGCCTTGCTTTTGTTGGAGATTATCACGAGGAATGTTGGAGATTTGGGCTAAGTCTTCAATGTAACCATTGATCTTGTCTTGAGACAAGGTGCAATGAGTTGTTCACATGTGTGTATTTATGTTCTGGGTTACGGGAGACAAGCCAAGTGACCGGCACTAAGAGCAACTAGTAATGTAAGGGAGTCGAATCGAAGCAAGATGATCTACGACAAAGGTCAACCTGTGCCAGATTTTACAAGGCCGATACGTGGGGCTTTTTAGCCACGGTTTCTCGGCTCACCATTGGTTCTTACGCCTTATATTGGCTAAAGAACATGTGGTTAAAAATTGGGAGCTATCCAAGCTCAAATGTTTTGTGAATGTCAATGAAGCAGCTAATTAGCTTTTTTAGAGGCTACACTAGCTTGAGCTAAACTATTGAGTATTTTTGGATCTTGGAGCTTACCCTATCTATGTGAAAAGTGAATAATGCTCATTGAAAGTGTTTGGACCAAGAAAAATAAGCTAGTTCTAAGCTAGCTCCGGGGAGCGGTTTTGGGCTCCTTATTTGGGCCTCATGCCTTTCTAGGGTTTCAAGGTCCATCATCCAAGTAACTTCCGTGTAACTTTTCAAACTACTTTTAACCGATTTTGGTGGTTGTAACTCCCCAGAAATGTGGCCCCCTATGTGTAACACCCCGAATCCGTGGGACTCGAGGCGCTACTGGGCTAGGATCTCACAATGGATCCTGACCCTAACCTGACAACAAGTTCACTGGATCTTACAACAAGACACATATAGATTAAAACCAAAACATCAAACTATATATATATATATATCAAAAGGTTTACAGAAGAACCGCTGAGTACAAACCCAAAACATATAAATGTACATACAAAATCCCCATAACCCTCGCATGAACCTAGTGTACGGAGCCCTCAGCGAATCACCTCCTCTAGATCACTCTGCAGTTCTCCTAACCTGCAAAAGATCTACAACACGGTATAAAACCGTTAGCTAACCATACACATATATAATATAATACATAAGCACAAACACAATTCAGGAAATCATAAACATATAATCATGTTGTCACACATTTACCCGGTTAAATATCTTTATAAAGTCCAACACTCCAATCATATATATATATATATATATATATATAGATGTATATAAATATATGTGACACGAGGAATATATAATCCTCGCCTCTCGGTGTTGTTACCAGCTGTAGTGGTAATCTGGTAACACTTTCCCGTATACCCTATGGGAGTGGTAGGTGCCCGTCCCACTTCCAGATCTGACCTGTCCGCAGAGAACCTCCCAGTCTCCTAGCGGGATGACAGGGCAAGTTGTCACATCCCTACAATGGGCGGTCACTAAACCATAGGTCGGTAATAATCAATCATCACATGCTATCAAGCATATATCAAACACCACTCATGCATACATCCAATATAGAGATGGTAGCTAAGTAAGTCCTATGGACTTACCTCAACCTCGAAGTACTCTCAACACGATCAACTCCAATCTAGAGGACATCACTGCCTAATAACAAGACATAACGAGATATCAAATCTCCTATCAATCAAAGGTGTCACACCTAGACCCAAGGGATCCATATGGATCATATCCAACTTATAACCTCGATAATTAACTAAACTTCAAAGCCATAACCGGCATGTATCGATATCATACTTATCGTCATTCTATCCTCATACACATACCTAGCATGCTACTAATTCCCTCATACTAGGAAAGGAAAGGATCCATACTACTCTAGTAGATCCGGTACAAGACGCACCTACGTGACAAGAGAGACGCAGGGGCGATGTGACCGAAGGCGCAGGCGCGGCAGCGCTCGAACGCAGGGGCGGTGACCGTGGCCGCAGGGGCGGCGACTTCTGGGCGCAGGTGCGGTGACAAGGTCCCGCGGGGGCGGCGACGGTTAGGCGCAGGGGCGGCGACGGTGCAGAGCGTAATCTCCCGACTTCTCTTCCACTCTTCACGTGATCAATTCACGTCTTCATCATTCCACAGCCACAATCATACATATACATACACATTCCAACATCAATATAAGCCTAGATCATCTATCCTAAGCTAAGGAAGAGGAATAGGAATCAAAGGAAGAAAGAAGAGAAGAAAGAAGCTTACCTATTGCAATGGCCTAAGCAAGGAATGATCACAAAACACCATCAGTTGGATCCCAAGCTCAGCAATATAGACATCATGCTCATCATCAACAACCACACAACAATTCTCTTTCAAAACAAGAAGGATTCAAGAACAAGATCAAGGAGAAGGAAAGAGACAAGAAGAAGCTCGTGAGGGTAGCTGGAAATGAATAACCCTTGCTCTGCAAGCAAAGGAAAAGCTAAGAAGGAAGAGAAGAGAGTAAAGCACGGTCAAAGGGTCAACAAAGCCGGCTGCAGCCGCAGGAAACCGCAGGGGCGGAAATTCCTGGCCGTAGAGGCGGAACACTGAGCAAGCCGCAGGGGCGGCCCTCTAGACCCGCAGGGGCGGCTCAGTCCTATCTCGGCTCTAAAGACTAAGGCTCTTACACTATGCCTATAAAAGGGAGAGCCATTTGCACTTGATCATTCATTCGTTTTTGCAACAAATAAGCTTTTAGTTACATTGTGTTGACATTGGATAGACCTTCTTATAGCTTGTTTGCAAAACTCGAAAAACCGGTATAGTTCTTTTGTATTGACAAAGAATAGGCATGCATCCATCGTAGTTTGGTTTTGTTTTTGATGAACCCTAGGAATACCATGTCTTTACAAAGTAAGACAAGTAAGTCACTTACTTAGTCTCTATAACGTCTAACATTTTATCCAACTAATGTATTTGGATATTCCCGGTGTAGGAAAAAATATATTTAGAAGAAAAATCCATTTATGAATGACTCGTTACATAATCCAAGTCAATGATTTTAACATATAACAATCGGTTTATAAGACTTGCAATTGAACTTAATTTCTATTAGAGCTTCGTCTGCTCCTTTTCGAAGATTACAAACTCTTGGTTGAGTTTTGTTTACTCCTTTGTGAAGATTACAAACCCTTGGTTAATAACATGATTTCACTTCTCGATAATTATATTAATTTGATTGGCAATTGGGACAACCGTCTACTCACTTAAGTGAGACTTGCAACTGAACTTAATTTTTATTATAGTTTCGTCTACTCCTTTTCGGAGATTACAAACTTTTGGTTGGTTTTGTCTACTCCTTTGTGGAGATTACAAACCCTTTGGTCTAAAACCGGACACCGAAAACAAACAGTACATATGTGTACCATGTTCATGAAAGTTTTTAGAATCATTCCTTATGGTTTCATGCAAAATGCACTTGCTTCTGTAACACCCCAAATCCGTAGGATCTCACAATGGATCATGACCCTAGCCTGACAACAAGTTCACTGGATCTTACAACAAGGCACATATAGATTAAACCAAAACATCAAACTGTATAGATATATATATCAAAAGGTTTACAGAAGAACCGCTGAGTACAAACCAAAACATATAACTGTACATACAAAATCCCCATAACCCTCGCATAAACCTAGTGTACGGAGCCCTCAGGGATCACCCCATCTGGATCATTCTGTAGTTCTCCTAACCTGCAAAGGATCTACAACACGGTATAAAACCGTTAGCTAACCATACACATATATAGGATAATACATAAGCACAACCACACTTCAAGAATCATAACATATAATCATGTTGTCACACATTTACCCGGTTAATTATCTTTATAAAGTCCAACACTCAAATCATATATATAGATGTATATGAATATATGTGACACGAGGAATACATAATCCTCGCCTCTCGGGAATGGTGCCAGCTAGAGTGGTGATCCGGTCACCCTCCCCGTATACCCTATGGGAGTGGAGAAAGCCCGTCCCACAATCCAAATCTGGCCTGCCCGCAGAGAACCTCCATACTCCCAGCGGGATGAAAGGACAAGTTGTCACGGCCCTACAATGGGCAGTCACTAAACCATAGGTCGGTAATAATTAATCATCACATGCTATCAAGAATATATCAAACACCACTCATGCATACATCCAATATAGGGATGGTAGCTAAGTAAGTCTGTAGGACTTACCTCTACCTCGAAGTACTCTCAATCCGATCAACTCCAATCTAGAGGACATCACTGCCTAAAAACAAGGCATAACGAGATATCAAATCTCCTTTCAATCAAAGGGGTCACACCTAGACCCAAGGGATCCATAAGGATCATATCCAACTTATAAACCCTCGATAATCAACTAAACCTCAAAGCCGTAACCGGCATATATCGATATCATACTCATCATCATTCTATCCTCACATACGTACCTAACATGCTACTAACCCGCTCATACTAGGAAAGGAAAGGATCAATACTACTCTAAGTAGATCATGTACAAGACGCACCTGCGGAACGGAAAGACGCAGGGGCGGAAAGGCAGCAAGCGCTGGCGCGGGCGCTGTGACCGTGGCCGCGGGGGCGGCTGCACTGAGGCGCGGGTGCGGTGACAGGTTCCCGCAGGGGCGGCGGCTCACAAGCGCGGAGGTGGCGACAGTGCAGAACGCACTATCCCGGCTTCTCTTCCACTCTTCACGTGATCAAATCACGTCTTCATCAATCCACAACCACAATCATATACATACATGTACATACAAACATCAAAACGCATCCTAACACATCTAATCCTAAGCTAAGGAAGAGGAATCAAAGAAGAACGAAAGAAAGAAAGAAGAAACAAGGAGGAGAAGAACTCACCACTAATGTGGCCTATGTAGGGAAGTGATCCAAAACCAATACCTCAGCTGGCTCTCAAGCTCAGCAACACATCCACACATCAACATCCACCAAAACAACACAAACAACTCTTCCAAACCAAAGAGAAAACAAGAGCAAGATCATGGAGGAGAAAAAGAAGAAGGACGTGAGTAGCTGGAAAGGATGAAGAAACCCTTCATCAAGAGGCCAAGAGAAGCTTAAGAAGGAAGAGAAGAAAGAGTAAAGTATAGTCAAATGGTCAACAAAGCCGGCTGCAGCCGCAGGAAACCGCAAGGGCGGGTTCCCTGAGCCGCAGGGGCGGACACTGGACGAGCTGCAGGGGCGCCACCATGGACCCGCGGGCGCGGCTACATCCTAGCTCAGCTCTAAAGACTAAGGCTCTTACATCTTCCTCCCAATTTCTTTCCCTATAAGGTATCAAAACTAATCAAAGTTATACTCCAATTGCTTCAAACCGCAAGGAATGACTCCAAAAACTTCCATGAACATGGATATACATATGGACTAGATTCATATCCATTCCGTTTCTGTTTTCGGAGTTAAAACCAAATTGTTTCTTAACCTTTTGGATTAACTTCAAAGTCCATGTTGACACAAATTCTAGCATAGTTTACGTCTGTTTTCCTTTGTAGAGAATGGATCAAACTTGATAAATTTTGCAACATGGTTCGGTTCTATGATAGTTCTTTTGGCTTCTTGATTGGTGTATTTTCGTGACATAAGAAGATCATAAACCATGCACAACAACATTATATTTTCACTAAGAACATTGAAATTAGGCTTTCATGAACATGGATACGATATACATATGGACTAGATTAGCATGTTAAATACAAATAAGAAACTATAAAGATGAATACATGTTAATAAATACGGATTTGTAGCCGTTAAATTACTACAATGTAAAACATGCTTGGTGTTACCAAATAATATTTCCTTGTATAATATATGATATCGATCCATATATTAAAATAAATACTTGTACAAAAATATCTATCTTTTTTTTTTTGTGATATATTAATGAATCTTACAACTAGAGTTCAAAACTATGACTATGAAAGTGAAAAATAGGATGAGTCGTCCTCCTCCTCAAACTTCCTCTTCTTATCTCTTTTGCAACACTTGTTTCCAGTCTTGGAGGACCACATACTATCACACCAACATCAATATTCTCCCATTTCTCTTCCATCGAATGAAAAATATCTGCATTTCAAAAATACAATAACTAATTAATCAATTACTTTTCCTTTATTTTCAAAGAAAAAAGAAGAAATATATGTAGAAGATTAAACTTACCTTCAAACTTTGGTCTGCAACCATATTGAACATTCATCGTCTTCTTCTCTTCTACACTACGTTGCAGCAAATTGCCAACACTTGGATCATGCTCTTTGAGAATCGACGTCTTTCTTTCCGAAAAATTCCATAAAATTACAACTAGCCCTCCAACTACAACTACACTAGCAACAACACAACCCAAGAGCACCAATCCAATGTACCATGAATTCGATAAGTCATATGGATTCACAAGAAACTCATCCACCACTCCCAAGATAACTAAAAACCCGATAATCGACAACGACACATAAATGGAGTTCCATTTCGTATCCCCGGTTCCTACCAACGATGAGATGCCATATTTTGTTGGGTTTTGGTAAAATGAACAAGTTATCGGATTCTCGTATGTTTTACCTTCTTCAAGGCTGATCAATGGAGTCGATGTTGATTGTCCGGTAATAAAGACTTGGATCTCGAGGTCTAGAACGTCGAAGAATGATGGACAAATCGATTCGAAGTTGGGGAGAAGGGAAAGTTGGTCTTGGCTCTTGATTGCCCAAACTAACACAATGGTCTTAGGGAAAATTGTTCTACCTTTCTTGATCCGAAGTAATACATCTTTAATTATAGCGATAAATGGTGAGATTCCAATACCTCCCGCAACTAAAACAAGATGTGTATACCTATAGCACAGTAGAAAGTAATTAGATTAAGTATGTTAGGCTTAATGACTTATATATAGTTTGATTTCATATATACGTACGTTAAGTAGTATGGTGATTGATGTCCATAGGGCCCTTCTATTGAGACCGTAAGAGGAATTCGAGATTGACATAATGATTGTGTTGATTCATTATGAGTAATACTCGAGATTTGATCGTTTAGCTTTGTCGTCCAATCGCCTAAGACTTTAACAAGAACGGAGATATGGTTTTCGCCCTCCAATGGACTAGACGAAACACTAAAAGGATGCCATTGTAGCCAAGATAGCTCTCGAGCTTTCACGAAAATGAAGCTCAATGCGTTGTACTTGAGATCTTCAACAAATATCACAAGGTAGCATGTGTTAGTTTATGTGTATAGAAAAAGAAATAGGATTAAATATCAGATATTAGTATATATTTAGATATTTATTTTAAATATGCCCTAAGTAAGAAGGAATTATGTGATTGACTTACTAGGTGGTTTTGAGATGACGAGCTCGACGACCCCACACGAGTAACGAGTGATGGAGATGATATGAACGAGCTTCTTGGATTGCCAGAATCGCAAGAAGCGGTCAAGCATGAAGATGAGGATGCCTCCTAGGGCGACGGAGAAAATGAACTCACCAACATGTAGGGCAAAGAAGATGACAAATCCAATGTAGAGATAATGTGTGTAGAAGAATAACTCAAAGTAATTTCTCCTGAAGAGATGAAGTGACGTGACCCACATGAGTAAGCCAAATGCAAGGGCTATGACTCCGGGAAGATAAGCAATGCTGTCGTCTTCTTCCCACGAAAATAGCTGTACACAAGAGGAAAAAATTAACAATGGAGTTATGTATATACCAAGGCTGGTTTGGGCAGGAATCTGTGCAACGCGGAGAGAAGATGATTGGAAATTTTTATTATTTTTCAATTTTTTTGTATTATCTAGTTTAATTTTTAATCATATCTGTTCAATTTTATTCTAATTATTAAAAAAAAATATTTATCCTAATATAATGAACACATATTTCTATATAATGTGAAAAAAATAATAAAATATCAAAATAAAATACACAACTACATTAATAAAATTAACAAATAATACATATTATAAAAATTAAATATATAAATTTATCTTCATAACTCTCTAGAAGCCTTTTATCTGAACCAATATATATATATATATATATATATATATATATATATATATATATATATATATGAGTTGGTTCGGGTGAGTATGCTTCTTGTATAGAGGAGTTGAGAAAATTTTGTTTTTTTGGTACCGAGTTATTTTTGTAATTTTTTAAAAATAATATTTTAAAGTTAAAAAAAAAACTCCTCTTTTTTTTAATCTAAAAAAAAAATTATAGTATAAAAATGAACTAATAATAAAATAAAACAAAATTTCATCCCACTTTACTATATACGGACCCTCCCCACCATGACCAAAAATTCTATAATGTATATATAATTAATGAGCAACGAAATTTGATTACTTACGTTTTGAAGCAGGGTCCCATTGATTGCCCAGGCGAAGACGTATGAGAATCCATGGAGGGTGAAAGTGAAGATTGTGAGATGGCCCAACCAGACATGGTATCGAGTGGCGTGTTCGAAAGGGATGTCAATGAGACGGAGCAAGACGGAGCCTCTGGAAACGGGGATGAACAGGAACGCCAGGCAAAACAAGCCGATCATGCCTACGTGGCCACCCCATGTCTCCAGAATCAACGAGCTGACACAAAAATATCAAATTGAGGGTTTTTTTTGAATTAAAATTAAAAAGAAAAGAAAAGCAAGAGGAAGAGAAAGACGTTTATGATGATCGATACGTACCATTTGAGGAGAAATGAAGTTTGGTATTGGGAGTAATCATCAATACTTTGAATGGTGTAGTAAATGAAAGCAAAGATAAGAGCAGTTAAAAAGATGAGAATTGCTATGAATTCAGCTGCTGAAACAACTCCAAATGGAGGGTCGACCAATGCGGGGAATGTCCACATCCTGTAACTCGGACCATTCTTCCTGTTTAACCTAAATTATGGGACCAATAATTATCATAAAACTTGTAATTAACTCGTTTTTCATAAATTATACCAATCGATGTTGTTGCTTTCAGGATTTAATATCAAACTGTTGAGTGCTTCACATTTTGTTTAGATTTTTATCAAATTCAAACTCGACAGTAAACGTAAATGAAAGGTCAGTATATCATGAGGGTGACAACGTACCGTTACCCCACCACCTTTGCGTCTTATCCTGCTTTATAAATTAACGTTAAAAAAAAGGCTAGTTTAACTCCAATTAAACAGTAATTAGTGTTTTTAAAAACACAAATATTTTGAAAAAACACAGTTACATCTCCGAACACTAGAAAAAAAGGCTAATTTAACTCAATCAAATAGTGATTAGTGTTTCTAAAAACACAAATATTCTGAAAAAACGCAGCTTTATCTTAAAACACTAGTTTATCACAATGACTTAAGTGTCCGCAAATAATAGCTAAGTTAACACCTCGATCAACATAATTAATTAAAAATTCAGCTTTTTCACAAAGAATTGTCATGCTTTTGTAGAACAAGAATAAAACTTAATAATAAAATAGAATTTGGTAGTATTTTCATTATAAAAATTTGTAACATAAGATAATTTAATGTAAAATGGTATAATTTAGAATTAAAAATAAGTGTTGATCATATATGTAGGAGCTAGAAAGGTAAAACGTAGTACTGTAGTAGCTATGAATTAGAGTGCGACCCACCTTACATCATCATCAACCTCTTCATTGGAGAGATGAATGTACAGCGAAGCTAAGAGTGCGATGACCAGAACGGGCCCACTGAATGCCAGTAGAAAGCTTCCTGCTTTCCATACGTTCCAGTTACTATTTCACCAAAACGTGCTAAATTCATAATTAATATTTATTTATTTATTTCTGTTTTTTTTTTAGTTTAGAAAAAAATAAAAATAAAAAATTAAGCCGTAGAAATTAACCTGTAGAACTATAGATTGTGGCATCTTGAGTGAGAGAGATCCAATCCTGAACCAAATCTTGAGCTATATTCAAAGGGAAAAAAATGATGACAGCAGCCCAAACAATGAACACAATCCAAGTCACAATCCTGATACTCCGCCGGACAGCCGGTTTCACCCACCTCAGCCTTCTCCTATTCTCATCGGAATCTCCAAAAGTATATTCTCCGTTCAATGACGGCAGGAGTATCGAGTAACTGCCTGATCTTTGGTGTTCTTCCATTTCTAGTTTCGAATGTGGAAAATGAAGGTTCAAAAGAGAGTAGGGATTCAAAAAGAAGTATTAGTTGTGACTTATGTTATAACTGAGATGGTGCTTTCAGTACGTCTGTATGCATTATATATAGCACTACCACTCAACATCATATCATCAAGGTAGCAACTAGCAAGTCTCCTCATCTATTAAACCCGCCAAACCTTAATTAATTCACATTATTACACTTTTTTTTTTTGGTAATTAACATTATTATACTTTAGAACAACTAAAATTAACCTAATTACAAACCAAGATCTATATTTATCCTTTAATAGACGAATATTAATCTTTACCTTCACCTATAGAGTGTTTTTTTTTTATAACAAATATGGTAAAATTGTAGTTTACCATCGTATACATATCCGTTTACATCAACATAAATATACGGGCATTTTAGCCGCTTAATGGTCAAAATTAATTATATTTTCTTGTTGTTCTGATAAAAATAATTGCATATAATTTGATACATACAACTATTACGTGCTATTATTTTTAAAAATATACTAGTTCAACTCTTGTACCTTATAAAGATTAATCTAACAAAAACGATTTGTTTTATTTTTTAAAATTTGAAATTAAAGTTTGGGTATTAATTTTTATTTTATAAATAGTCAAACATATATAAAATGTAGACATAATATATATAAATTAAATTATAGTTACAGCGGAATTAAAACCACCATCATTTTTGTTTATTGATAACAAATCGGAAGGTACAAGAACACTAAAAGTCTAGTAATATTACGTGTAGGTAATGGTCAAACCTACAAATGATTAGTTACATCCAATGTACCAGAAAATCAAATCTAACCTTCAAGTAGACTCAACACTAGCCCACATCTTTCTACCCATATATTATTATTGAAAGACTCAATGAAATTTCTTGTGTTCATGTAACAACATAGTGTAGGATCAAACTTGTGCCTAGCCCACTATTTTTTATCTCACATATCATGTAACCACTTAACATTACCAAATCAGCTTCATTTTGTATTATACCAATTATCTTATTATAGTTTAACTTTGAGTACACTTTGCAACATTTCCAAAATAGAGCATACATTTAGCGTTCCGAGCAAATTTTCTTAAAATTGGCGGACAAGTGCTTATCACAAAGGCATCTAAACACACCCGACCAAGTATTATCAAGTGATGGTTTAATGCCCTAAAAAAAGAAAATAACATGATTAATAGTAATAAAGTCTTAAAGAAAATTTGATTTCTGAATTATAGAGGAAACAAAACAGTATACCAGTTGTTTATCTAACATTATAGTCAAATTGTCTCTCACATCATCCATCAAAACATCTTTTAAACGGGAAAAAAACTTAAACTACATACTCTTGCTCTTTTTTCATATATATCGTATGCTAATAAATAAAAAATCAAATTTGTTTCCCAAAGCTATTACAGACCATACAACTTCACCATATTTACAATTGAAATTGCCGTCATCTGACAAGATAGTACTCTACACCCTCTGGAACCCCCTCAATTATTGGCTTTAAGGAAATAAAAATGCCCTTGAATTGAAAGAGCTTCTCCGGTAGTTCGTCAACAACTTCCATGGACAATGTACCTTAGAACCAAGGTTTTTACTTTTAGGACCTCACGATAAACCGATAAGTTTGCATATGAATTGTCATGACTTCAATCTCCCTCCAAGCACAAGCTTCTTACTTTATAAGTTTTTTTTAATCTATTTAATGTAACACCATATATTAACTTTAGAAGCTCGTTAAATTGTTAATGATATTTTCCGGAATATTTGATTCAATCTTACATCTTCAATAATCTTCTCTATTGTCTTGTTATAGTTCTCATATAATTAAATGCATTTAACCTCGTGTAAGTATGTTCACCGTACAATTTCTTTATAGCCGAAGTATATTCATTTTGCATCTAGAAGCATATAGACTCCACTCATAACATGCTTCCGCCTATGCAATTTTTAGCTTTTTAGGATGAGATTTTTTTTAGTGACGATTGCAACTTCTTGTTTACAAAAATCCCAAAAAAATGTGATACAAGTGATTCTTATTTTATTTTTTTTAATATTATAAAAATAGAACGAGCTCTAATAATGGTATTTACATACTGATACATAATGAATCAAAACTAAACCCTAAAAGCACTAAACGAAAAGTGAAACTTTGTACTTATAGATCAAAAATGCAAAACTTTTTGGACAATCAAATGGGGTTTCATTTCAATTTATATTATATCATGTTGATATTAAAATATTTTGAAAAAAAAAAAACAAACATCCATAATGTATCTAATCATAGTCTAGTAGTTTATCTACTCGAAACCCCAAAACTAATATGTTTTTATACAAAATAGCGTATTATATAGTCATAAAAAAGAATGATAGCAGTTAAAGAAGAAGGATTGAGAAGTGGGCAGAAGTGGAATATGTGCTATAGCTGTTGGATGTGATTGTGGTATTGCCCCTCAAAGAAACAATGACCACACCCCTATGTATTATGCAATGTCTATCCTCGTTGTGTGCTCCTCGTATGCTCTTACGCTACATCTCTCTCTTATCTCATTAAGGAACTTTGCTAATTGGTATCATTCCTATTTCACTGGCCACGACTATTTTATAGGTCTATTCGCATTCAAGGCGCCGACTTCAGGAGATTAGATCAAAATATATATATATATATATAGGTATATATGTATATATATACATATACGTATACGTATGTGTATGTGGATATATTTGTGTGTATGTGTATGTATATGTGTGTATATATATATATATGTATAATGTTTATATATTACATTGTTTTCATCTCGTGTAAGTTTGTGCATGTTCTATAGTGATATATAATTTGATCGTGCAACTCTAGTTCCACTTCAATTTGGTCGTGCATCTATTATATAGAATTGATCGTGCAACTCTATTGCACTGACATGCAAAAGTGGTGCTTTATTTGGATTGAATTAATTCATTTTAAACTCGAGTCGTGCATATATGTTTCGCCGTCTATTATGCACGTTTTCAATGAGCTAGTCGTGAATAAGTATATAGTTTTAGTTAGTCGTATATGCACGCTTGTAAAATAGTCGTGTATGAGATATTTATTTTTTTTAAAAAAATTTGGAATCGTGCATAATGTACGATTGTAATAACCTAGTTGTGCAATATTCGGGAAAACATGTTGAATCAACAATTACCAGTGATTAATAGGAGATGTTGGTGATAAATTGCGAAATCTATAATAGGAAATTAAGTATATTTTGTGATTCATATGGAAACGTGTAATATAACATTAAATATTGCCTAAATTTAAATCACATCATACCCGTCGAATATTCTAAATTCGTTCTCATTTCTTACCGTAATAGAGGTTCTCACTTGATCATTTTCACATATATATATATATATATATATATATATATATATATATATATATATATAAACATTATGAATCAAAGATAAAATTACTAATATACATAGGTTTGTAAGTGAATCTAAGCTTAGTGCCAAAACACATTAAGAATTTGTACATATAGAGCGGTGAGCGTGACATTGTAACTACTTGAAGACCTTATCGACCTTCTAAGGCAGTACACAAAATACATTTTGCAAATTCGTCTCTTATAAGTCTATGTTTGGTTAATTCAATCAACGTTGATTCTTAATTTCGATACATTGGCAATTTGGGATGTACACCCCTAGCTTGGTTATCAGTAAAGTAATTTTTGTTTTATTTAGTTTTTCAACTTTGATATTTCACTAATACAATAATATATGTACTTTCAAAATTAAAGTAACTGTTAGTCTATTGTAGTTCATTATATTTTAAGATTCTTATTTTAAGAAGAAAATATTATTTCTTTTTATACAATAAAAATGTTATACTCGAAACCCACAAACTAAAACCCTTTTTCTCTATAGAGGAGCTCAGAAGGAAGATCCACCGATTGACCTCGAAAATCCAAGACAAAAAACCCTAGTTTCTCTATGAAGTGCACGTCTATTACGTCTCTTCTCTAAGATATTTCTGGTGCCTGAAAGCGTAGCCTAAAATTATTTCTTCAATAGTCCATTACATGAGACCAAGCCGCTCTCCCTAAAAAGATATGCTCACCAACATCGTGTACACTAGATTATCCGGCAAAAGGACTCAAGTTTGCAAAGGTGTGACTTGGTTTTCTACCATATATTTGTGCAAGAGAAAGAAAGGACTCTATGATGGTTGGTTCAGATTATCTTTGAGGCATTTGCTTTGTAATAAATGGAATCCAATATCGACTTCTAAGAAGAAATCGTGTCGGGTTAGATCTTTCTCTACCGTTCACGGATCTAGCAAGATAAAATCAAAGAAAACAAAGTTGGGATGGGAAGGGGAAGATCATTGGTTGTGGGACGTCTTCTTGTTCCTCCTTAAAGCAAACAAATCGGTTTTTTTAGTCTGCAGATCAGTTTGGGTCGTTTGTTGGCCATCAGGACTGCTTTCTGGTTTTGCAGAGGGTCTTGCAGTAGAGGAAGGTGTTGTCTATACTATGCAAAAGCGGGTTCGGGTCGGGCCACAAAACATTTCCCGTGGCCACCTATGTAAAAACGGGTGGGCTGTCGGGCTGGCCCATATGGCTCGTACGTACTTGTTGTGCATTTTTTATCGTGGATTTATCATTTAAAAGAAGTAATATAATGTATTTAACACAAGTTTTTCAATCCAATCATACCTACATAGTGTACAAACGAGTTCAACAACAATCAACACGCAAGAATGAATAAATCCAAATATGTGAAAAACAACAAGTATAATTGCCGTCAAATTTTCCCTCAAATCTTCTATTACATATGAGTATAACTAGTCAAAATACTCAAAACAAACTAAATGAAAAATCAAAATAGGTAGCACTTAAAACAAACTAAATTATGTATACACATATATTAATAAATTATATGTATAAAACTATATACAGGCCGGGCCGGGTTGGCCCATGGGCCAAAACATATACCCATACACGTCCCATAAAAAACGGGCCTGAACGGGCCAAACTTGCTGCACATACCATGTTTTTTACCTTCCGGCCTGACCCGGATTTGTACAAGTCTAGTCTATACCAGTATGTTGTCTCTCCCTCTTCTTGATTCTGTTTTGGGCTTTTATCTGATGTTCATATATGACTTATTCTCATCAAAAAAATTTTCTACTTCCCTGATTTTAATCTTAGTGGTATATGTATATTGTGGACTATGTCCTTGGATGTTAAATCTCTTGATTATTATGGATCTGATAGTGGTGGATATGGTTGTTATGCACTCAACTTCTACAAAATTCGATTTGGGCACAACCCATATTTCCCCACGCTAACAACTTGTCTTTCAGTGGATGCTTCTTTATAGGTCTTAACAACTTACAAATCATCTCACATCCTACACAAACAAATAAGTTAGATCAAGCTTTGAACAAGCTAAATCATAAATCTACAAACTATGATCATATAAATTTTTCTTACTCGTCTTATCTTTCTATTTGGACTGTCCAAGGACTTAATCATTTGTCATTCTTTTTTGTTTGCAAATATCCGGTTACCAAAGCTTTTTCAAAACTATTGTTTCTTATAAAACGAGCCTCGACACTAGTGAAAACACCATAAGAGATGAACCAACAAAAATAATTGCCTACCAAAAAATTAAAGTTTGAGACCTTAAAGCCTAAACAAACTAAACAAATAATCTTGATTATTGGGTTTGTAAAAGTTTTGTATTTATATTCAAAGACAAAAATTGCATACGACTAGAGGCTTCATTTGGTGTTGATTACCCTTAGATTCATTATTTTGTAGGGGATTTGGATGATTCAATAAAAAAAGATGACTTGTATGATTTTTGGATGTAAATCCATTCAATTTGTTGTATGGAACCAAAATGATAGTAAGCATGGATTCTCCCTCACAAAAAATCCATTATTTTCATGAAACTAGGACTACCGAGCGTTTTTGCTCTCCTAATTTTCTGCGTATTAAAGGTCAAATGATAGTTAACTTTTGGAATATCAGAGGGATGATCCGGAGTAATCTCTGGACAAACCTCGATGCGGTTTGACAAATTAACAAATTAATGTTATCGCAATATTGAAGGAAGGGTCACAAAAGCAAGAGCTAAGAAACCATTATTGAAGAAAGAGCCACAAGAGCAAGAGGTAATGAGTTCGTTAGATTCCATGATGATAGTGTTTGCCTCTAAGGAGTCAATCATGACCTTAGATGCATCCATGAGGACCCTTGCAATCATCTAACCCATGGAAGGAGGTGAAGACATGCCCAAGCAAACTAGCTTACGTGAGACATGCCCCATGCACGCCCCATGCACATGTGATCACCTTTGTTCTAGGCATGTATTTATATTTGTTAATGAGCTTGTTTTAATCTTTTAATTCATCCCCATTTAGACTTGGTATTATAAGACTTTTAATGTGTTTGAAGTTGTTTTTAAATGTAGGAAGTCTTTTAAAGTTCAATTGGTTGTTTAAGACTTTATGTTGTTTCAATTCCCTAAAACAAGTTTTCTTTTAATTTAGAGAATGTTTCTACGACATATAAATGTCCTTTTCTAGTTAGTTGCAAAATTAGATCAATCATTGTTAGAGTTTGTCTTCACGATAATTGCAATCGAAAGAGAGGTTTTTGATGAGCAAATTGCAACGTTGTTACTTCCGGCTTAGTTCACTTGCGTGTGTGAATCTTCTCTAATATTGATGCACATAAGCTCCATAAGCATCATCTTCGTGCTTCTAAACCTCCGTTGTTGATTGTAGAGTTTTATAAGGCAAGGTCGTGATTGTAATATTTGGGTCTTTGATTTCTAGATCAAAAGTTCTTTCAATTGTCTTCTCAACGGTTCTATATTCTCTACCCTTCATCTATTTCATGTCATTTCTCCACACTTTTTCATGTCTTTTCTATAGTAACTCACGGCTGGTATTCTATTGTTGTGGCGAGTATCTCATCCCATCAAGTGTCAATTGAGGCTTCATTGTCTAGATCTAGAAAGTACGGATCATCCTCATATCAAGAAGAAGAAAGTAAACCCATGTACGAAAGAAATACGTAATGCAACACTATTATCTCATTTTGGTCCAAGAACAAAAATGTGAACAAGAAGTACAACGGATCATTACCTTACAAAGTGTTACAACTCAATACTAGATGCATTTATTGACAATAAGAATGTGCTACATCACAATATGCGCAATAAATATTCCTGCAAGAACTGGTGTACTCACTAGACACCTAAGTGTGTCCTTTGTAAATTAGTCTAGAGCATATCAAAAACAGGGTAGACCACTTGGTTCAAAAAACTTGAAATATAGAAAAACAAAGAACTAAATAGTATAGAAAGAGACTATGATGACTCATCAATCGAATGAGGAACTTGATTAAGGGAAAAAAGTAGGGGATGAGAACATCTAAAGTGAAGAGAATATCCTTGGTGATAATGATGAAAAAAATCGACAATTATGAAATTCTTTAATTATGTACATGCATACAATGGAATAGATAAGATATCATTTTCAATAATATTTTTCCTACTCAATGGTTGTCGATATCTTGGTTGAAGATAACGACATTGATCCAAAAACATGCAGTTGATGAATATCGTTGTAGAATGGATTGACGAAGATGCAAAGAGGTCATTCAGACATAACTGAAAGCTTGCAATACATGAAGTTTTTAGGCTTGTAGTTTAAAAACCAATGGTTGTAAATCAACTATAAAATCAATTGGCTATAAACAAACAAATGAGAAAAATGAAGTCGTGAGATATAAGGCCAGACTTGTAGCTCGATGTAATAAGCAAAAAATTCCGGAATTTAATATAATTATTTTATCTAGAATTTTATTAATTATTCTAAGAACCGAGTCGAGCGAATAGCTTAACCAAATCAAACCCTTTTTTATTTTTCTTGGAACCAAACCGGTTCTGGCGGGCCAGATGGCAACACCCACTCCCAGCCGTTTCCTTGGGCCGTGATTACCGAGCCTACTACTCCCATTCCTGGGTTGGCCGTTGGGCCGTGTGTATCTTCCACTTGCTAACCAGTTGGGTGAAAAGGCTTGAATAAGATTTTGGGTCCAAGACTTACCGTGAGAGCCGGCCTGCTACTCTCCTAGACAACACCAAACGAACGCCTTCTTCCCGCTTCCTCTATTCTTCCTCCTGGGTAACGTCGATCAAACGCCATTAAAAACACCATTACACCGGCCGTTGAAGCAACATTGAAGGGCGTTAATCACGTTAGTCTCTTCTCTCTCCCTCTCTCAATCGGCCGACCATTCACTCCTTCCCCGCCACACGCATCTCACCCTATCTCCGACAATTTCTAGCGTTACCACTCGTCTCCCTTCCAACCTGATGTTCCCCATCTTTCACGCTCTCTCACTCTCTCCATCTCTTCCCTCTATCATTTATTACCTGCCCTCCGCATGCTTCCTTCTCACAGCCACCAACGCCAACTGGTGACGGAGGCGGTGAACCTATGGTGCCAGCCACTGAAAACAACCTCCCTTACTCAGCTTCAAAACCTTCGTCCCTTCTACTTTTTGTGATCACACATCGACGTATAACATGCTCCGAGCCGCAGTCTTCGTCCTCCCGGCCAAGACCACCGACAGACCTCCGATCTAGTAAGCTCCTACCACTTTAATCTTCTTCCTTCCTAAAGAAACACAAATCTATACTCTACTAACCTCCGGTGCAACCATGGTCGACCGAGAGTGCACCAATAAGCCGGACCACTTCCTCCTCGTCGGAAGTCACCACAGGAAAGAGAAGAGTGAAACCGGGATCTCCAAATGAACCGCTTGGCACTGTCAAGACATTGGTGAGTATCGAATCTTGTACATCCATTGTATCGTGTTTAATGTCAAATTGGAAGCCCTACCGTCCTTGGGTCTCGAACTTGAGACCGACGAGTTCTCCTTGGTATTTCACCGACCCGATTATTTGATCCCACAAGACTCGAAGTGAGGACCTGAATCCAATTACTAGCTAGAGAGTAACATCATTTACGAGACTCGAACCCTAGACTACTTGCATTGCCATCTCGTCATCCGACGCCGCCAAGCATTGCAACTAGATCCGATCCAGTTAGACTCAAGACCGGATTCTTGTACATTTTAATCCCGTTAATTTAATTCCAGCAAAAAATAATTATTTCACCCTATAATTATTTATTTAGTTAATTGTGATATGGAAATTGTTGAAGAATTAGTATAGTGATCGGATTGGTTTAGAGAATTGGAAATAAGTCTAGAGAGCAGTGTATAGACTTGGAATTAGAACGGAACCATAAGTAGTTATGACGAGAGATAACAATAGAAGAAGTACGGGACTTCTGAGTTAGCGGAATGCTAAGTGAAATGAATGCATTAACGATACGAGAATTTGGAATGGACGTCTAGATCCACGAACCTAGGTCGTAGAAAGCGTCAGGGTATCGATGCTAGATATCATACCCTTACTGAACAGAATGATAAATCGAGAAATACTAAGGGTTGATATATCTTGATCAGGATTCGGATCACTGACTAGCAGATCGCGAGTAACGTTGAGATTAGTACGAATAAGGTGAGTTCATAGGACTCGCTTAGCTACCTTTTTAATATTGAGTGTGTACTAGGGTAGTGTGTGTCATGCGTGATAAATAAAATGAACGAACTAGACCACTGTCTTTATATTTTTAAAGAGAGGCACAAGTATATTATAACATGCCGTAGCATTCTGTCCGGGCCGAGGGTGCCGAAAGATTTCCCGCGACCAGTCAAGTAGCGTATACGAAAAAAAATGCATCAAAACAAGTCCTACTGGTTTACGGGGACAGGGGGCGAGAGTTGGGCGAATCTCGTGCTACCATGAAAAGTTCAATAATAGGATGATCAATTTCACCAAAAAAAAAAAAGATAAGAACCGGGACATTGTTAGCCGCATGTTGAATGATTTACTATATTTCCTTGATTGTGATTGTGTTGTACTATCCTTAGTATTAGAATTGTAGCTAACAGTTTTACCGTGTTGTAGACTTTGCAGGCTAGAACTCTACCGAGAAATCGGGAGTGAAGTGCTCAGCCGGGAGTTCCTTACTAAAAGAGTTGTGGGTAGTTGTATTTCAGTTTATTTTATTGCTTAGACTTTATTTTCTTTCATTTATTTGTTGCCGTATGCGTCTAGATTATGTCGTATTGAATGCATTCTTATTTAAAAGATTTTTGGCTTTTAATATTTGTGTCTTATTGTAAGGTCCGTAGTTATTGTTGTCAAACTAAGACCGGGACCCACTATGAGGTCCTAGCCAATAACGCTCTGAGTTCCCAGAATCAGGGGTGTTACACTCGAGTTTTTTCCCCTCAAATTCCATGAATCGGTTATGATGAAACATATTATTGCAATTAATTTAGTATCTTAATTTGTATGATTATTTGATAACTACATATATGCCTCATGGATGTGTCAATGATTATTTATAAGGGTTACTTGGTAATGATATCTAGGTGAAAGTCTTACATTACTAAAATTGCCTAAGGCCAACATCTCAGAGCCACAAGAAATATTTTCCACAAAACTAAGAAGATTTTTTTTATATATTAAAACAATCAAGACAAATATGGTGCGATCGGATATCTTTTCGAAGAGGGATATAAGAACAATACTATTTATCATGTGTTTATCAAGTAATTCAAAAGTGGGTTTGTTGTAATCGTAGTTTATGATGATAGTTTGAATATCGTCAAAACTCTAACGAATTTGAAGATATTGGAAAAATATTTAATTAAAGTTTGGGTGAGAGATCAATGAAAAACAAAGCTTTTGTGTTGACCTAAAAATTGAGAACATAAAGGATGAAATCTTTATCCATCAATCTAATTATACAAAGAAAATACTAAAGAGATTTTACATGTACAAAGCACACTCTTTGAGTTCATCCATAGTTGTTTGATCCCTCAATGTAAAAAAAATATGAATTGTAGCATCGAGAAGAGGGTGAAAAAATCATTGGCCGTGAAGTGCCATATTAATGTGCAGTCGGTAGTTTAATGAATTTGACTAAACAATACAAGATTAAATATTGCTTTGTTGTCCATGAATAGTTGTGCACCTACGAGAGGACATTTAAACGACATTATTAACATATCCTTCTACCTTTGAGGTACACATTAACTTAGACTATTTATTAAAATAAAGGAGATGTCACTTTGGTTGGATATGTAGACATAAGGATATTTGTCCGACCCACATGAAATCTCAAAATGAATATGTGTTCCCATATGTAGACACGACCGATTCATAGAGGTCGACAAAAGAAACAATTACAGGTACATCTTCAAATCATGTGGAGTTGATTAGTCTATATGAGGTTGAAAGATAATGTGTGTCCCTATGACTAGTGATCCAACTCATAAAAAGGGAATGCATGATCATTGACGATCCAATTATCTTGTATGAAGACGATTCTACATGTATTGCTCAAACGAAGAGAAGACATATCAAGGGATATAACACAGTGCACATATTCTCAAAGTTCTTCTCTACCCACGAGTAAGAATCCGGAGAAGACAATTTTGTTTTAGTGCAATCTTGTTGATTTGTTCCTTAAAACATTGATCATCAAGAAATTTGAGAAGTTATACACAAAATTAAAATGCACAAGCTCTTAGACATGTTAAAATAAAAGGGAACATTATATGTGATACACTTTATTTCCCTTCGATCAGGTCTATAACTCATGATTTTTTCTCATAAAGTTTACAATTAGATGGTATGAGCAAAGCGTATGATAAATTTGTATTCAACAACCTTTATCTTATATGGTTTTTTTTCCTTTAAAAATTATTCGACAAAGCAATTAATGTCAAGCTTCCTTTATCTTACATGGTTTTTTCCCGATTCCCTCGCTTTTCAATCATTTTTCTCGTATTCTATAAATATTTTCACAAAATTGAAATAATCTTGAAATATGTTTTGTAAATCTAAAAATTCATTTTGTAGACCTTTCGTTCGAGGCTTAAAAATTCACTTTAGTTAGAAAGATTGATACCAATATTTAGTTAATAGAATAGTAAAGTGTAGACATGGGCTGGCCCAAACCTAAACCGTCGAACCGGCGGTTTTTCAAACCGGTCCAAACCGGCAGTTTAGGTTTGGGCCGGTTCAAGGTTTAGGTTTATGAAAATAAAAAACCTGGACCGCCGGTTTGAACTGGCCCAAACTGTTGGTTCAAACCGACGGTTTTGATGGTAAATAGGTTTTTTATTTTTATTTTTAAAAAAAAAAACTTTAAAACCGACGGTTTTGATGGTAAATAGGTTTTTTATTTTTATTTTTAAAAAAAAAACTTTAAAACCGACGTTTTAGTTAGTTAAACCGTCGATTTTCTGTTTTTAAATTTTTTTTTAAAGAAAATTTATAAACCGTTGCTAAACCGGCAAACCGGCTTAGTAAACTAGCGGTTTAGACCGGTTTTGGACTTTTCGGTTTGGGTTTAGGCTTACCAACACTAGAAACTTGGGGTTAGATTTAGAAAAAGCGTTGTCCTTGGATTAAATTGGACGAGTCGAACAACATATATAAGAAAAGACATTTCTTAGTCACATATTCCTTTTCCATACATAAAACATCAACATGTGATCTTCACGTGCAACATTAATTTGAAAACTAACCCAACGACACTGACCCTCTTTATATTCTTTTTCTTTCTTTTTTAATGAATTTCAGCTACTCAACATTCAACTGAAACCAATCAAGTATTGACAACTATATATATATATATATATTACTAATTGTATTTCATCTACCATTCTTATAATTTTCTTCACCCAAAAAAAAAAAAAACCCATTCTTATAATTTTAATTAATTTTCATTTATTATTCATTATTTACCTTTTATGGGCGCATCTCTATTCATGTACAAGTATATCTCGTTTTGTCATTCTATCAAAATACTCTACGTACACACTGCGTTTATATATATATGCGCTTTTCTTAGGGTAGGAAGTGAAAAGGTTTAAGATCCATTAAATTAAATAATATATGAATGTGTATGATAGAAGGTTGATAATAAGGTTAAATATGAGAGTTTTATCTGAGTGTTAAAATTTAGTTCATCGGCTGTTGATAGATCTTTAGGAAAAGAAAGACGATATCATAAGTTTGTGTATTGGGCTTCGTTAGATAGGGCCCGTTTGGTAACGTAAGATTACGTAGATGAAGTTGAAGATGAAGAGAATTATTTAGAGGAAGAATTAAGGAGATGAAATTGTTTAAGGAGATGAGTATGAAAATAATTGAAATGAATGTTTGGTAAAATGAATATGATTGTGGGTAAAATTACGAAAAAGTACGTGTTAAATTTTATTGTATATGAAATAGATGAAAAAAGAAGAGGGGTGAAAATAATATTTTATCCTCAATAATCCTTATTATAATCTTTATAATCTAAGTTCAATAGAATTACAAAATTCTCATAATCTCTATAATCTAATTCCTCTCATTTTCTTTATTTCTTTACCAAATAAGATTAAGAAAATTATTTTCCCCTTTTAATTCTCATAATCATAATGCCCTTAATTTTTAATTCTACCAAACAGGGCCATAGTATTTATCATTTTGATGTGATTATCAACGAACGTTAATTTCAAATTTAAAGATCGTTACAATATCGGTGTATTGGGATGGACTACTTGTTAAGATTGATAAAATGGGATATCTTGCTCGTTAACATTGGTAACAGTGGAAGGTCGATCTGTTCGTTAAGATTGGTAATAGGGGATGAATGATCATTTAAACTTTGATAATATGGATAGGGATTGTTCGTTAAATTATGCTATAGGGGATTTATGCTCGATAATTTTGACAATAATATGTATAAAGACCGCTTATGTGGGATGAATGTTTGTTAATTTTTGGTAACAGTAAAGGTATGTACTTTAACCGCTCGTTAACCTTTGTGTTCATTAAATTTATTTGGGTATGTTTTGTACAACTTTGGTAACTCTCGTCAAATTAATAGCATAAGAAAGAAGAAAATCAAACAGAACTTACATATAAGTATTCCTTTATACATAATTCTAAAAACTTAAACCAACCTTCATCGATGGTGGATGTAGCTTCGTCTGCCATTTTTTGATCTATTCTCATTTTCTGTGTTGATGAGATGAATCGCTTTGAGTTTTTAACATTGATTTAGTATAACTTTATTACATACTTAACATTATTAAAATTCTACTAAACGTAATATAATAGTTTGATTAATTATTATCATAAAAAAATCAAGTATTGGACATCTATCTATATTAATATAACGGCTAAAATAGATTTTTACTTTTTACTTTAAAATAAATTCTTACGTGATATTATATATAATAATATTTCATCTACCAATTCCTTATAATTTTAATTAATTTTGATTTATTATTTCTTAATTTACCTTTTATGGGCTCATCTATTCATTTAGGTTTGAATATGTCTCGTTTCTTCTATACTTTAATCAAAATGCTCTTATGTACGCACTTCGTTTACATAAAAAAAATTTCTACATGTCTTATTTCATCTGTTAGTTTTATTGATTGATTTATGAAAGATATGTCTTATTTAATTAAAATAAAATTTAAAAAGTAACATAGAAATTATCTCATTAGTTAATTTGGCAAGATGGAAAGATCTCACTTAATTATGCACTATTGTAATTGTTGGAACTAATTTATATGAATATGACATGTATTTAATACGTAATGCGCCGGGTACTTTTCAGGCACATTTTCGGTGGGCTCTGGCCATTTTCATAATCGGAAAGTGAAAGCTTTGTCTTCCTCCCCGCGAGGTCATGTTCGGGGTATATTCATACGCCAAATTTGAATTCCGTTTGAATGAGAAATGGAGACCCGAAGTTGGTTGCTTGAGAGGCAAAACTTGGGTTTCCCACATCGACCAGAACGAGAAATATCCTACAAGATATAAGGAGAAAAATACAAGTAAAGGAAAGGCCACTACCCATATTCAATGGGATGAGGCGTGGCTAAACCACCACGCACGCCGAGCTGAGTCGGTCGACCGGGCCAGGCTCGGTGGCCTTTGGATCACTACCCATATTCAATGGGATGAGGCGTGGCTAAACCACCACACACGCGCACGCCGAGCTGAGTCGGTCGACCGGGCCAGGCTCGGTGGCCTTTGGATCACTACCCATATTCAATGGGATGAGGCGTGGCTAAACCACCACGCACGCCGAGCTGAGTCGGTCGACCGGGCCAGGCTCGGTGGCCTTTGGATCACTACCCATATTCAATGGGATGAGGCGTGGCTAAACCACAACACACGCGCGCGCTGAGCTGAGTCGGTTGACCGGGCCAGGCTCGGGCTTTTTGGTCGTGACGAGATTGGACTTGACTGACAGTGTTGGGCCGGCCACCCAAGACTATCATTTTGGGCTCAATCTCGTCATGGGTCAGTCAACCAATCCGTAGCTTGTTTGTAGTGAAAATCGAAGCCTTTAAATGCCCGATCTGCAATATCCGATTGTGGTTTAAATTCAATATCAAATATTGAATTATAGAATATCCTATAAAAGGCTGAGTTGTGGTTCATTCTAATATCATCCGAAATACAATTTTCCTCCTCTCCTTTTTGCTTTCTGTTTTTTCTCAAACCGAGTACAAACACAGTTCGGTTCGTAGGTTTCCGAGAGATTAGGTGGCTCGGATCCATTTGCGGTTTTATCCTGGGATTTTTAGACGTCATACCCCGTCGTATACGGGTCGTTTTCAGAGTTAAGGACAAAGAGGCTTCTCTTGACTCCGCTTATCGTATGACTAACGGTACAGTTTCGATCCTATTTTCTACAATTTTTTCTTATTTTATTAACGCAGTTTATGTGACTCGTAGGTGACAAATACGATGTCATACAATCTTAACTCTAAAAAATAAAATCATTCGATTAAAAATGCGATTTGCGGACTACTAATAATTTTCTACAAGACCTAAACAAGGATTTTGGATCTTCAAATTCTAAACGTATATAACATATACATACTTCTATTGTTATATGCTTACCGTTGATGCCAATTAACGGTGCAAACAATATCTGAGCTGGTACTTTGGTCTCAATTTGGTATTGCACCGTTTACTGTTTTTACTATTACTTGCATATTATTACAACCGTTGCAAATTCTTTAATTACATTTGTTTTGGTCAAAATATATCGTTATTTTTTACAGTTAGTGTGATGAGCACTATTTATTTGGTCAAAACATTGAATTGCTAGTTTGGTTTTGATTTTAATAATAGTTAAAAGTATTTTAATGTGATTTTAATGGCTTAAACAAGTGTGAACTATGGGTAGTTTGCTCCTAGTGGAGTAGTGGGTATATGATTGGGAGCTACACTATTTGGTTTGAGAAAACAATTATAGTACTGTGATAAAATAAAAATAGCTAATATGAAAGAATATATTTTCTTTCTATTATATATTATATTGCTAATGAAAACAATATTGTCAATGTTTTTTTTTTTTATAAGATAAGTGTGATGAAGGTAGGCATAACAGTGACACCTAAAATGAAAGATATGTTGGTACATGGAATGGAATTGTGGAAAATGAAGGGTAACCCAAGTCTCTCAATCAATCCTGAAATCGTCATTTGGACCACAAATTGACGCACAACTACTTAAACTTTGCCTCACTAATAATACTATGTCTGGTAGTTTACATGAAAACCAAACAGTCTTCCTCCATCAACTCACTTTAATTTTAATATCTAAGGATTCACATTCACAAATTAAACTTCCCTTGCTCACAGGTTGTGCTTCTAACTTGTTCATATTCATGCACTTTACTTCCTGCAAAAACTAATAGGAAAACCAATTCAAATGCAATTAATTGATGTTTATCACAATATGAGCTTTGACCATTGAGCTTGTTATCAAGCTTTGCTAACATTATAATCAAATAAAATGAGCTTTGACCCTTGCTCACAGGTCGTGGTTGTGTATTCTGTCACTTTTATTTGACAAGAGTCTCATCTTTTGCTTCTCTAGGAGATCAAATCTAATTGTGTCAACTTCTATAATCTGATAGTGTTTAGCTCACCGCTCACCTACTTGGTACTCGGGTTAATCTTTTTATCTTTCGCTACTCTAGGAGATCAAATCTATTTTCCATGTTTTAATAGTGCTTAGTTCATCTCTCACCTACTTGGTATTTGTGTTGATCATTTTTTTCATCATACTTTAACTCGTTTTTCCTCTTTCAACTTCATTCCACTTTCGGTTTTTCACTGCTTTGTTTGGTTGTTGCTTTGTTGTTCGGTTGTTTCAATGCACCGAATCAACCAAGTTCTTTCGTTTACACGCTTCACTGTTGTATTTACAGTGATCCCTTCCCATTTTCATTAAAAAAATGAATACATGAAAAGGATTTGAATTATTTTTTATTTTTTTTGGGTAAGTAAGGATCATAGTAGAGTTCTAAATGACGAATGATTTTGTGTAAGTGAAAATAAGGATAGTTTTGTCAAATTTTTGGACAAATAAAAGCAGCTTAACACTCAATCTGGGTTAATTGGATGGTCCTTGAGGGGAACAACTCTAGGAGAAATTTAAAAAACAGTTATAGAAAAAATCAAACTCTTGAAAATGAAAAAGATTTGGAGGGATTAATCCAATTATTATTTGATGGTCGAAATTCATTCAATTCTAGGTAGGTAAAGTTTTTTTCTAAAATTTTAACATAACTAAACCCATCCTTGAGAGCCTTAGTGATGAAGTAATACAGTTTTTTCTCATTCCAAGCCATTTGACAGCAAGTCAGGAATCAAAGTCTCAACCTTAAACTAGGATTATATTTGCATCAGGCAAGCCACAAATCACATGAAAAATGTACACTTGTTCAAAATTCTGAGACAAGCTTCAAGGAATGCATTTTTTTTATATGCAAGTTGTAATACATGATGTACCTGGGACTGGGAGCATTGCAAATTGCTGTGTAATGCAACAATGGGGTGATTATACACATTTGTAAGTGTATCTATACAACCTGGAAGAATTTCACATTTCTTAATGGTGCAACAACATTCATACCATCTACTTGTAAATCCATTCATCAGAACGACCGCCAGATTCATCCATGTCAATGAAAATGCTTACCGCCTGCAGCACAAAACAACCATAAATATCAATTTTGCATAAATTTTCCATCAATACACGGTTTGTCTTGTTGTATACCATGGCAGTATTTGGCTTTGTGGTAAACTACATATCTATGGATCACTTCATGTTATTCTTTAACTTTCATTTAGTCCCGGGACAATTTATTTTATCGATTGCCATAGGACACTTAACTGCTAACACTTAGAAAATATCAATTTTGCAACAGTTCCTATAAGATTGGGATTTTGTTAGGACAAAACAAAAAATTTTAAACCTTTTAAAACTCTGAAAATCAAGCACTGTACAATTAATTTACGGTTTTCCCTATTATGAAGAGGATTATGCTAATAAGAAGAAATCATTCAAAACAATAGAGGCAATACTACATGTCATCACCACGTTAAACTACCTCAAGATCTTGCCACAGGATATCTTTACCTTAAGCCACCTCAATAGTTTCCCATGTGTGCTTTTTAAGTTGCACCATCTCGTTCTTTTTAATTTTTTTTCTCTTAAATGAAATTACGTTGATATTTATGAAGATATTAAAATGTGTTGTGAGATAACATGATATCATATTTTAAGAAAAAAAATATTACAAAAAACAAATTTAAATAATACAATAGAAAAAAATGTATAAACGATGGAAAGTTTGAAGAAACATAATATATGTATACTATATTGATACCATATTTTTCTGTTGATAAATTATCGTGATGTGTAAGAAAATAATAGAACTATTTGTTAATATATTATTTTCTTATAAACACCTAATACTGTGACATAGGGATGGATGACCTCTAATAGCTCAATATCTTATTCATATTTAAAATTAAGTTTTTTACATTATTGTCTCTATAGATCGAGTCATAGATCTAATATATTAATTTAAATTAAATCCGTGCATGACACGGGAAATTACGCTAGTAAAGGTACTACTCATGCTTTCATATGCTAATCTAACTCTTTCTCTCGACCTTCTACACATAAAGCCTGTGTTCAGTAAACTAAAGCACATACTGGAATGATTTCCCATTACCTTTCCAATCCGAGGCCGCTCTTTAGATTTAGCAAGGCTGTTCCTGATATGTGAAACAGCTCCCCAACATCTCAACGTGTTTGCAACATCGTCAAGCCTCAAAATGTATTCTTCTTCCGTTAATGGGAATGATTTCTAAGGTAATATGAAAAGGAAACAATGAAAATCATTAGCATTACTAACCTGAACAATTTTACACGAATATATCACCACCCGAGCATGCATCTATTAATCAACATGTGTAATCAGCTATTATGAACCTCAGCTTCAAGAAATAAATGCAGGAAAGTAAGCACATGCTTAAAAATTTACAGCGTATTGCCATGAATAGGGATTTATTTTCTTTATTAACTCGGTTATCTTTACAACCCATTAATTACGACAGAGTATGAATAGGATTAAGGTCCTCTATTTCATTTTTATCATGTCATAAGTCACATCCCTTTATTCATCAAAAAGAAAACTTGGGGTGTCTTATTTCATTTTCAATCATACACTTCCACCTAGCAGGCAGGAGAAATTTCATCAAATGAAAACTAATATAGATGCAGACAAAAGAACCTGTCAACCCAATAAACCAAAAATTGCTAAGCCAAACAAACTCTGGAATAAAATTTAAATCAGGGATTTATATGATAGACTCGGGAAACTACAAAAAAAAAATCATAATCAGCCCCAGGATTAAAAAAATTTAGAGTGAGAGAATATGAAGATAACAAAAGCACACCGTGATGGATCCATCTTAAAGATATGCTTAAACTCTGACCAACAACTAATGGTACCTACTGCACAAAAATCTTACCACTAGCAAGCTGGTGAAAAAAGTATCAACGCAAGCCACTAATTTTTAAAAGAATGGAAGAAATGTCACTTGCCTGCTCCATATATTTCCACATAACATTTAAAGCAAGAAGATTTCTTCCCATGAACTCCTGCACAAAGTTGAAACAGAAAAAGTAACAAAAAGATCAGCATACTAATTATGAATATAAGAGGATGAACTGATATAGAACAGATACGTTCAGAAAGACAGAAAACTACGAAATTATTGAACAAAGAGAAAGGCAACAAGTTGCTAAAACAAGTCACAAGGACTTACATGCCAGGTGGGAAGATCGTTCAAATTCTATCAGTAATAAGATTAAACAAGATACTTTCAGCATTTAGCAGCAGTTGGTTGTTTAGTTGCACATTTTCTATTCCAATTTCAAATCATTTTTTGTGCTTCGTATACAGCATCCGCGAGTAAAATAAAAAAAAATAGCATGAAGTGATTCACAAAAAATATTATGAAGACTAGATTGATCAAAGAAGGAATAGCTGACAAGAAAAGTTTTCCTATGATCAGAAACATCACCAAATTGAGGGATATTTTCACTGGAGTCAGTATTGCACATCCAAAACGATCCAACACTACTGAAGTTTCTGGAAGAAGGTAACCTGTTCATCCCTCAGTACTCCATTTTCTCTTACTCTCAAAAATCTTTACCAAAAGAAACCTTCTCACCGATTTCAAATGCCTTCGACTTATAACCATGACACTCTAATTCCTTCACTACAATCACCTTCCCTCCAACTCGACTTCTTCAACCCCCTCCATGATATTTGGAATATATGCTTCTCTTGTTTCGACAAAGGGAAAATGCTTAGATCTAAGCATGCAATACTAAATGCAAATATTCAGCATAGTACTAACCACCCTAGTTCTGAAGATCAAGACTTAAGCACATAACTTGTACAAGTTTTTCCCAAATTTGGATGTCAAAAACTCATTCTCTTGAAGAAACGAAATATACCTTCTTAATGAATTGCACATCGTATGACCTTCCATACTTTCTCCTTATAAGAGTGGCCAAGTCAAGACCACTAAAGGTTGAGTCATCTGCTCCAACTGTTCTTTCAAGGTTCTGACGGAAACTTTCATTACTTGCCTGTGATTGCATCAAGTCAGACCACACTCTTCTAACTCAACAGATGCATGTGAAAGTAATAGTTTATTCTAGTTCCCGTAAATATATTTACTTGTCAAATAAGAGTTCATAAAATCTACCCTCAATATGAGATCGAAATAGGAGAAAACGAGAATACGAACAAGGCAACATTATATGGAGACTGAAGTTATTATACTTTGTAAGGATTGGCATATGACTGTAACGAAGAAGAGCACATTGACAGATAGATTGCCCACCCAAACTTTTTTTCGTATGAATCAATCTTGATGAACTCATTAAAAATAGTGTGATTAGATATAAATATCAATAAATTCGAATACCTCTTTACTTTCTGCACCAGAAGAAGTAGATTCATCTCCTAAATTCTCATCTTCTGATTCATCTGGATTGAAATCCTTTACTGAACTGAGGCAAGAAAATCCACGTTTCTGTGATCTATGGTAGTGTTGACCAAAACCAAGGTCTTGATTTTGGGAAAAGCTTGAACCTGAAGCAACCAATGGACAACATGCCTGGCTTACTCCTTTATTCAATTGTCCCCTAGCATTTGGCTGTTTAGCTCCTGCTGGCCATATGCAGGAGTGGCTTGTCAAGATGCTCATCATGTCCTGAAGATGGAAACATGTGTCCATATTTATGATCTGAAGATTACTAAAAGATAAGGATATGCCTCTATATGTTTGATAAATGAAAATCACTTAAGGTTTCTTTATGACATAAATTTGGAGTTCAGAAAATATCAGAAGAATTCTAACAAAAAATACAAGAAAACATCAGAAGAAAACACTCCTTAATTGGGAATTTGATAATTAAAGAGTGTTTTCTTTGCAATTTACCCTTAATGTTATACCTATTTTACCTTTATTAAAACATTGAAAAATGTATGAAATGTATACCGCTTAGTATTAAGGGTATAAATATTAATTAGGCATTAGTAAGAAGTATATTCGACATTTTAGGCATTAAATAAGGCTAAAATGGATGTTGGTAGTGAATTTTGTAACCAGTTACCCTATAGGATCCCCCACACTGCATTTCGTTAAAGAGTATCCTATCACACTTATTAGTAACGAGGTAATCGATCGCCATACAAGTATGTATATGGAAAGCATCGAGCACTTCCAAAATAAATATAGAAAAATCACAAAGGATGCTTCGAGAATTGCTTGTTTCGAAAATGAAATCACAAGATCCACGCTATAGAAACCAGGCATAGATGGAGTAGATGATAAAAGACGAAGAAAAACAGAAATTAGGGATTAGAAATGAACCTGTACAAACCGAGGATATGCAGAAAACAGGACCGACAAGTGAAGTGGCGGGGGAGAGTGGTTAGCGGTGGTCAGCCGGTGGCAGAGAGAGCTCCGGCAGTGGAAATTGGAGAGCACGGGAGGCGCTGTTCCGGTTGTAGCCTTGTAGGACGAGCCAACTCTATCCAGTTTTATGTCGTCACGAAACTTCAGTCGTTTCAATAATTAATTTGGTTAAAAAAAAAATTTCCGTACACTCATAGAACAAGCAATCTGTTTCCTAAGAGCATCCACGTGTGTAATACATGTGATTAATCTTTTTTTATAAGAGTGATTAATCTTAATCCATTTTTAAAAATAAAAATATAATTTTATACTTCTTAAAATATCTTATTATATTTTATTTATTGTTGAAAATATAAATAAATTTAAAAAATTATGAATTTAATGTTATACTTTGTAATTAAATATTAATTTTTAAAATAATTTTTAAAAAAAAATTGACTCATGAATATTTAAATTTCCGACTGTTAAATTTTCAATAATACATTAGTTGATTTATATAACTTGTTGTTTTAAGTAGAAAGTTAGTTCGAATAGGAAGTTAGTTCACTTAGTTTGTGGATTTTTATGGTTTTGGCATTAAATTGATTTGAATATTCACTCATCCGACAAGTGACTTTTAATTATGACGAACTTGAATTTAGACTCAATGTATTTAACTCTTGTTCTTCTCAATATTAGTGACTTATTAAAAATTTTGTTCATGTTCATTTGAATGACCATTCATCAAATAAGTGACTTTTAATTATGACGGATTTGCGCCGACAAACGTCAACCTACTTTTTGGCGCCGAGCACTTATATTTGACACTAGTAGTTCGAAAAGACATATCATGTAAAAAAAAATTTGAGTTATTTACAGATTTATCACACTATATATACTTACCGATTTGCCATTGATTCTTTTCTATAAAAAAAATTATTATTAAAAATACTAAGCAATCAACTCCTTTTCGGTTACTATAAATTTCAAATTTGAAATAAATTTTCTAACATAAATTATTTTTAATATAAAAATTAAATGATTCTTTTAAAATATAGGTATTTTTATACGATTTTTTTTCTAAAGGATATTAAAATATTAATTTTTATGTTTAAAAATTCGTTTTTTATAATTAAATTTTATTTATATTAATGTTGTTATATTATAAGGTAAAGTGATAACTTGCACATTTTAATACAAAAACTTATAAAATAAACGGCCATTCAGCCTATTCCGGTCAATTAGTACCGGGTCGGAGACTCGGATGAACTCAGATTGGATCAACTTTGGTTACGGTTGGTTCGGATTTGTTCAATTTAAACATTGTTTATTACCATTTTAAGTCCGGCTTTTGAGTTTAGTTCAGGGTAGTCTGTTATGTTTCGGGTCGATTCAATTAGAGACTCAGATAGAATCAAGTCAGATCAGATTATCAATCTCAATAAATTTTCCGTTTGAATCAGGTATCAGTTTGGGTTGATTGTGTCAGCTATAAGGTAGCTTTGAAAGAACCTTTTCATGTGAAAATGGTTACAATGTTTGGAGTATGCGAATCAACTCTGACTATTTTTAGCACTTGCAATCTATAACATGATTTTTTTTGTTTTGGAAACTATCTGCATACATGTTACAAATATATCTTGAAACCAAAAATCAAAAAATGAAGAATCTGCAACGAAAGAAATGAATATAGCCACAAATTTACAAAGAAATAATCATAAATCGAAGCAAAAGTTGGCGATCTTTCACCGTTTTGTTATACAGTTGCCTGATAGTTTGACTCCGCTAGGAGGCCCTGAGGTGACAATGGTGCAATGACTATACAACCAATACGAGTACCGAAAAATGCTCCCGAGCCTAGAACGGGCATGGAAGTACCCATCAAGCTCAAAGCTAATTCTGTTGCCTTGTATCTGCTTCATCAGTTTCTGAGTCACCAACACCGGCAGACGAATCTGGCTGCTCACCAACTCAACTCGCGCAAACTTCGCCTCTAACTTTCCGGCAGAGAAAGGCTCGATGTATTGGTTTGCAATTAAGTGACTTTCGTAACTAAGTTTCAAGACTATGAAGTTGAAGTCTACATTCATCTTGTGGTTCGTGTTTGTGAAGTTGACAAGCAATGTCATGTCTGCGTTTAAGAGATACCCCATGTCGAGGTAGGCTGCGTTTAGAGAAGCGTCTGAGATCTCGAAATGTGGATTTCGTGGACGGTATGCAAGGTAGATTACGAGTATTAGGATTGCTCCGAGGATTATGACTACCCATAAGATGATGCATAAAACTGCAATGAACCATGTGCACGGGTTGGTTCGTTGGGGTGGCGGGTATATCAGGTTTTGCTCCTTGAGTGGTCGTCGGCCATGATCAACCGGTGGGACGTAGCGACGTGGAGGTCCGTGATCAGGCTGCACAACTGGTGGGACTGGTCTACGTGGAGGTTTATGATCAGGCTGCTCAATTGTTGCACCCTGCTTACGAGGGGGGCGGGTCTTGGGGGGGCGGGGCAAAGGAGGTACTTCTTGGGTGGGCATGTGGTGGTGCAGCGGCCAGTTGTCTTGGGGGGTTTCATGGGGATGAATCGGCCAATGGTCCTGACTCGTTGGCAGTTCAAGCTCGGGATGATAGCCGGCATGGGTTGACTCATCGTAATGTGGATGGTGGGTTGGAGGGATAATCGGTTGTGGCATTATTGGCTCGATGAACATAGGAGGTGGCTGGACATGGTCCGGCCGGTCACGAGGTGGTCGAGGCTCGGACACCGGCCGGTCCCGAGGTGGGCGAGGCTCGGAAACCGGCCGGTCCCGAGGTGGGCGAGGCTGAGATATGACTGGCTCAACAACAGGAGGAAGTCGGATATGAACTGGCCGGTCTCGGGGCTTTTGCTTTTTTCCGGGCTGTTGTCGAGAAGGACCAGGTATGTCACCTGGAGGCTGGGAAGGAGCAGGAGGGCGGTCCCTAGGCCAGAAGTGAGGGTTAGTTTCGCCATGCCAGGACATTGATTGATTTGGGTTAGATGGTCACAGCACTGCAGAAATGCTCTAAAGGATTTGGTTATACAGTAAAGGGATGGAGTAAAGGGAAAGACATGATTTGGGCTTTTCAAAGGAGTGGAAGATTGATAGAAAGGTAAAGAATCATAGATTGGCTAAAGCATCAAGGCAAGCAAGTAATCTTCTGATCGCGACCGTGTGATTTCTTTTATATACTAAAACTTCGAGCTTCCAACTGTCATATATAAACTCATACTTCTTCAAAAGGAGCAAATCAAGCACATGTATGAAAAAGGATTACAGAATAACTTTGATGATAGGATTGTGCATCAGAGAGATTCCCATTTTCGACAACTCAATCATATTCTCGTTAAGAGATCTGATGTCCCTGTCTGTTTTATCATCATCTGCACAATTACACCTTTGATCCCGACTATCAAACACATCCAAGGCAGGCAGGCAGCCATGTAAAACTAGAAACTTCTCAAACAAAAACAAATAATATTGCATAAACTGAAAAACCAACTAAATATGATTATAAAACCCAAAAAAATATATCATATCAATGGCCTTCATAATAAATCAAGTAGTGTTTAATTTCATGCAATACCTTTGGAGCCCGGTAATCAATTTTACCAGACTTCAACAAAGACGCATCACTCAAATCTCCGTTCTTGTTTAACAATCAAGAGGCCAAATATACAGTACTATAAACAAGTGCATCAGAGAGATTCCCATTGACAAATCATCATATACTCAATAAAGAGCTCTGATGTCCCTGTCTTTTTATCATCATTTGCACAATAGCATAACGTATAAATATGCAGAATTTTTTTCAGAAACAAATGGAGAATGGTATTCAATTTTACCAGACTTCAACCAAAAACGCATCACTCAAATCTCCGTTCTTGTATCACAATCAATAGGCTAAATATACATAATTATAAACATGTGCATCAGAGAGATTCCCATCGACAAATCATCATATACTCAATAAAGAGCTCTGATGTCCCTGTCTTTTTATCGTCATTTGCACAACTACATTACGTATAACTACGCACGATTTTTTCCAGAGTAAATTAATCACTTATAGAGAGCGGCAGTGAATCGAATCAACGAAACATTTCAAAATTCACTTGATTTGAGATTTATTACCATTCAAAATCATCAATCACAAAGGCAATTACGCGCTTCATTTTGCTAAAAGGATTCATACCAATCAATTGGTATGCCAATTGGATAAAAAAAACATAAAAGTGATTGCGCCATAAGCCTCAGTATAAATTCGTTTCATAGTGTGTGAACACATCAAAGTATATTTAACACCATCATAGGCATAAAGGCAGGAGCTTTAAAAACGTGCAGAAGCATAAAAACATTGTTCAAAGACAAAAACCCATATAAGTTCAGAAGAAATCAGATAAATCTTAAATAGTAGAAACAAGACATCCCATTGATCTTGTCAACTAACCAATATGGAAGATCCTCAGATAAGTAGTAGCTACTTGAACCCTATCGCCATACATCTTCCTCTCGACAATTGGGACCGATCCAGACAGATCTGGGACGAAACTAGAGCAAAAGAATTGAAAATTGCGAGAGGACGACCAGCGACGGCTGTTTAGATTATGGGTTGTACCATGGATGTCTATATATTGGCCATGATAGAAGCCGGTGAAGTAAAATTAGGGCAAGCTAGGGTTTATCAGAGGTTTTTGTGAAGTGAATTCGATCGGCTATGAATATGGGCCGTCTTGTATACAATTGAGCCATATTCTTTGGTTCAATGGGCCTTCATTATTCTTTCAAATTTCATAAGCCGCCCGGTGTTAAACTTTTGGAATTTTCAATTGGTATCTCTTATTTTTGTCAATTTCTAATAATAGCGTCCAGAGTTTTGTCATTAATCTGTTAACTAGGCCTATACCTGAACATCTTCGCGTATGGAAGTCCGTCTGAAAAAATAAACGGGTATGAACAGAGAAAGACTTTGGATCTTAGCACCCAAAAAGTCTGTCTGTCAGACTTCCGATCGGACAAAAAGTTCAGTCCGTCAGACTAACTGGACCGAATCCATACAAATCTCTAGACCCGTCGGGCCAAAATGACCGACATGTCGGCCCAGATTAAATAAATAAATAAATATAAAATATATATTATATTATATATTATAAATATCAAGTATAAATATACAATATTTAATACAATGATAATTAATTTAATAGATATTATATAAAATATCTCAAATATATATTATTTTAAACAAAATTTATATTTAAAAATATTTTTTAAAATATATATTTGATATAATAAAAATTAAAAACGGGTATCCGCAAGCCCGTCCGACCGAACAGATCCGGATAAACGGGTCAAAAATTCTACAAAGTCCGACTCTGTTAGTTATCCGATTTTAATACCCAACTTAACATATTCAACTTCACTTCGGGTAGCCAACTTTGGTTTCCCAATATTAGTTACCCGATTTTAATACTCAACGTTACATATCCAACTTCATTCATGTACCCAACTTCGACTACCCAACTTTGGTTACCCAATATTAGTTACCTGATTTCAATACTCAATGTTGAGAAAGAATGTTTTTATGAAAAATAAATATAACCTCACGAATAAGTTTACGATTTTAATTATCCAATTATCTATTATCTATTTTTCTTCGTTTTAGGATTATCACTTTCCTACTTTCTATCATTTTCTAAGATATATCCATTATCTTCTTTTTTTTTGATACAAAGGTAAGAGTACAAGAAGGGTCAAGATCTAGAAGTTGACCGTCCTAGAGCATCCTTTCGGATGAGGTCTTCAACGTCCCGCGGAATGCTCCCGCCACCCGTATCCGAACAATGACCGAGATGTGCGAGTTTATCTGCGACAACGTTGATTTCCCTATAGACATGTTGGGCTCTAACTTGCGTACACCTTGAAATCAAAATGGAAATGTCAGAAATGATCATGCCCGCTTCCCATGGCGGTTTCCAGATTTGATTGATTGAGTTAATTAGTTCAAGATTATCCCCCTCGATTTCAATGGTGTTAAGTCCTAAACTTATGGCCTTTTGGAGGCCCTCTCTTAGAGCGTAAGCTTCCGCTTGAAGTATGGTTTCTGCTCCACAACGACCCATTCCCGTAGCAAGTGTTAAAGCATTATGGTCTCGAATGATAAAGTCAAATGCACATTGATCATTAGAGTTTTTAGAAGCATCAAAATTAATTTTGACGGAGTTCAAACTTGGTCTCTTCCATTTAATGTTTTTTGTTTTTCGTCTTTGTTTTGGAGCCCATGCGTTAGAAATGGCTGTTTTTGAATTAGCATCATCCCATTCTTTTATTTGTTTTTGGATCAGTTGGTTTAAATCATGTGGTATTTTTTTTCTTGTTAAAATTATTTGGTTCCTCGTTAGCCAAATGTTCCACCATGTAACCACTATTTGTCTTAGTTCTGTTGGGTTGCATTTTTCCTGTATGTTCATGATGATGTCCATTACTTTGTGGCATGATGGGTCACAATTGTGTAAAATTGTTTTAACTTTGTCATTTTTAATATTATGTAATGTATACGGACATTTGAAGAAGAGATGTTTAGCACTCTCTATCGGTGCTGGCAAAGTTCGCATTGCATTAAGACTGGAACTTTTTGCTTTTCTAGGTTTTCTTTTGTTGGGATGCTATCAAGGGACAATTTTCACAAAAAGTTTTTAACTTTTGGTATTATATCGATATCCCATATCCATGTTTTGTCACATTGTGTTCCCACATTTCGTTTTTGGATAAGATCCATTGCTGATTTGGTAGAGAACCATCCTTTTTCGCTTGGTGCTCAATACAGTCTATCTTGTATGTCATTTTGAGGTAGGTTATACGTGTTAAATTTTTCCATCACGTTTGATGGTAACATACTACTAAGTTGATGAATTTGTTGTTGGTTCCATTGTTTATTTTCTATAAAGTTGCTTATTAGAGCATCCGTATTGATCAATGCTTTATCATTCACCAAGTTTTCTAGAAGTTGGTCGGTTATCCATCGATCTTTCCAGAATCTAATGGTTTTACCGTCTCCAACACTCCACCTGAAGCCTTTTTCAAAGTCATCCTTTAGGTTTATTAATTTTTTCCATTGTCATGATGTGTTTTTTCTGGGTTTGTAGTTCCATAAGCATGTTCCTTTGAGATACTTCTCTTCCACAATTTTAACTCAAATGTTATTTGGCTCTGCCATTATTTTCCATAGAAGTTTCATTTGTAGAGCCTTGTTCATATCTTCCGCTTTCCTGATTCATGTTCCCTCAAGTGTTTTTGGCTTACATATTTTATCCCAACTGATGAGTGGGTGAAAATTTGGTCCCTTATTCTAGAAGAAGGATCTATTAATCTGGTCAAGTTCTTTATGAATGCTTGCAGGAAGCATGAAAGATTGCATTAGGTAGCTTGGTTTTGCGTTTAGGTTGGATTTTATTAAGGTTATTCGACCTTCCTGAGAAAGGGATGAGGCCTTCCATTTTGTTAGTTGTTGTTTAGTTTTTAAGGTAACACTATTAAAAGTGTCCTTTTTTACTCGCCCGTTAATGATTGGACATCCTAGGTATTTTTCTAGGTTGTTTGTTACTACAATACTCATATGTGCATGTATCCTTCTCTTTGTTGTTGGGTCTACATTTATTGTTGTTTGAAATGCTGATTTGTGATAATTTATTACTTGTCCAGAGACCAAGCAATAGTCAGTTAAGACGGATAAAATCATATTACTTGCAGTAGTTGTTGCCTTGGTGAAAATTATTATGTCATCAACAAATGCCAGAAAGGGGATAGTGGATCCATTTTTCGAGATTGGAAATCCTATTATCTTTCGATTTTCATTGCTAGTTCTTTGTATATTTCTAGCCAAAATCTCATCCCCAAGATTGAAAAGCAAAGGAGATAACGGATCTCCTTGACGAAGACCTCTCTTTGGGATGATGATATTTGTTGGGAATCGTTTATTAGTATGGAGTATGAAACCGTCGAGATACATTATTCGATCCATCCTCTAAATTTTTCTCCAAATCCAAATTTAGTCAAGACTGCTTTTAGGAACGGCCATTCCACTTTGTCATAGGCCTTTTCCATATCGAGTTTGATTGCCATGAATCCTTCTTTGCCTTTTTTGGATCTAAATCCATGGAAAATTTCATGAGCAATGAGTACATTATCGTGAATTGATCTATTTTGGGTGAAGGCACCTTGTAGCGGGTGGATCAATTTTGGGAGAACTACGCTTAGTCTTTTAGCTAAGATCTTTGATATGATTTAAAAAATGGTGGAACATAGACTAATGGGTCTATAATGGGTAGTCATTGACGGATTGTCTACTTTTGGAATGAGGGTGATAAAGGAATGGTTAATTTGTTTTAGGATTTTTCCAGTTCTATAAAAGCTTTTGACTGCTCTTGTAACTGCAGGTCCAATAATATGCCAATATTTTTTATAGAAACCGGCCGGCATGTCATCCGGACCTGGTGATTTGTCGCTGCCAATGTCGTAAATTGCCATTTTAATTTCTCTTGTAGTAAAAAGGTTTTGTTAGTTCGATGTTCTCATTTTCCGTTATCTCGGTTTGGATGACTTCAAGTTGCTTTCTAATTTATTCTGGTTTATCACCGATGCATTGAATCTATTTTCATAGTCATCTATAAATTCTTTATTTATATCTTCTTCTTTTGAAAGAATAGATCCATCGTTTTTAGTAATTGTTGTTATTATTTTTTTATTTCTACGGCCCGTAGCTTTTCTATGGTGGAAGCTCGTATTTTTGTCAACAAGTTGTAGGGGTTGTTTTTGCTCTTTGCATCCAGTATTTGTGTTGGTAGTCCAGCAAACAATCCCTTTTTTTTCCAAGTCTATTTAGTTTATCATTCTTTTGTTGGTTAAAACACCTAAATGTTTGTTTTTGAAGATTTTCGATTTGTTCATCAATTTCTTTAAGTTGTCTATTTATGTTACCAAATTTCTCTTTACTCCACTGTTTTAATTTGGTTTTAAGTAAGTTGGTTTTCTTAACTAGATTGAACATATGCGTTCCCGGAAATTGTGTTCTCCATGTTTGTTATATAATGTTTTCACAATCGTGACGTTGCATCCACATTGATTCGAATCTAAAAGGTTTGTTTTTAAAGACTATTGGTGAGTTTTGAAGATTAAAAGAAATCATGCAGTGATCCGAGGACGTGAACGCATGATTCCGAGTGTGAATTTGGGGGTATTCTTGGATTACTTCCATCGAGGTCACAATTCGATCTAATTTTTCATATGTGTTATCTTCACTATCCTTTTTTCTTTTCTAGGTGAATTCATTTCCTTTTGTATCGAGATCAACCATGTTACATTGTTGTATAAAATGTTGGATTCTTTCGAATCTATGGTTTGTTCTTGGAACTCCCCTTTTTTTGTCCGTATGGTTTAAGATTTTCTAAGATATCTCAATTATCTTTTTTCCTTCTTCCTATGATTTTCTAAGATTTATGTTTCCTTCTTCCTAGGATTATAAGACACATAAAAAAAATTAATAATAAAAAAGTGGATTATTAGACGTACCGGCGAAAATCACTATTTGTCACCGTAACTACGCACTTCGCGTGCGTAATTGACTGGTTTACAACTACGCATATGGGGTGCGTAATTGGAGCCAACTATGCATATGAGTGCGTAGTTGGAGTTTGAAAAAAATATTAAAAAATTGAAAAATTGAACTACGCACTTGGCGTGCGTAGTAGAAGTAAGCAAAAATAAATAAATAATAATTTCAATATTAACTACTACTACGCATCCCAAGTGCGTAGTTGAGTGCATTCTCAACTACGCACGCGAAGTGCGTATTTACGGTGTTAAATAGCAATTTCTACCGGTACGTTTAGAAACCACGATAAAAAATTCAAAGTGCATACTTAGTGTCACATATTAAAAATAAGTACACACTTTGTATTCAATTAAAATAAAGTGCATTAGTACCTCATTTATTTCTAAAAATATAAGTAAACAAAATAAGATTAAATTTAAAATAAAGTATAAGTTTTAGAAAGTATAAGGTTAAGTTGAAAAACAAAAAAATAATAAGTTGACAAATATTAAAATCTTTAAAATTAGAATGCAAATCTTAACTATTTTGATTTTTAAATTACAAATAAATTGAATAATCAAAGATCAATTAATAATATGAGGAACTAATAAAAAGTTAGTTAGTAAAATATTTAAAATTAATTTATAAATTAATTATTTAACTAATTTATTTTAACATGGTGGAACCTATATTAACAAAAAAATTGACACGTGTAAACTTAATGACGTAAATTCACCAAAATATGCCACGTGTAAATTTAATGAAGTGCATTCACCAAACTGTATCACGTGTAAGTTCACGGGCTGCTTTAGTATATAGATAGATATAGATCAACTTGAGTAATGGCACACTTGTCACTTGAGTTAAGAAGTTTCGATTTTTTAAAATTTTTTATGGAGGAATAATGGTTGTATAAACTGTATTTTTTATTGTTAGACTTATAATCTGGTTCACCGTACTTGGTCGATCTTATTCATGTAAAAAATTGTTTATATTAATTTAATTGATTTGTTTAAAATTACATTAATACTAGTTCGATATGGTCATGGCAACAAAACAACCCATATGTGAGAGTAGCAAAGTGTAAGAGAGGGGAAGGATGAGTATTTAATATGTAACAAGTTAAGTGAGCTAAAAAATCGTTTGAGACAATAGAGAATTGGAGATGCAATGCAGAGATGAATGAAAATGAGCAAAGTGTAAGAGAGGGGAAGGATGAGTACGTATTTACTGGCATGGGAGGTAGATGGATGGGTGTGGGGTTTCAACATTCAATTCCCATATGCAATTGTGTCTATCTCTTCCATTTACTGGACGCAGCTTCTTCAATCTGTGTAGGTATATATATTTGCAACCACTATTGTTACTCGAAAGAACAAAAGAATTAACTTGTTACATATTGTTACTCGAAAGAACTATAATTACACTAGCTAGGTTACCCACAAAAGGCTCTCCGATGGTCTCATTCACTAGCTATAGCATTACCAACAAAGGCTGTGTTTTGACAACTAATAGACTAGTGTTTGCTAGTCTTTATATATGTTATAATAAGACAATAAATCTAGGTATACTGATACAATGGGTCAGGGGAAACATATTTTGGGCTCATGGATTAATGGGCCCGGGGCGACAGGGGGTGCGGGGGGGCACCCGCGGAGGATTCTATCTATTTATAAGGAATTCTATCTATTTGTAGGATTCTATTATTTATAGGACTCCATCTATTAATAGAGGATTCTATCTATTTATAGGACTCTATCTTTTTATAGAGGATTCTATCTATTTATGGTTATAAATAGATAGGCTTAGGGTTGTATTCATTATCCACCAAAATATATTGAAACCCTAGCTGCAAGGTTTCAAAACGTCTTGTCTTCTTCTCTCTAATTTTGAAGTAACTCGTTAAAAGATCACAACAATTGGTATCACGAGCAAGGTTGTCGATGAGTTCCGTTGCAAAATTTGAGGTTCCGCGATTCAACGGAACTGGAAACTTCGGTCTTTGGCAGCGACGAGTTAAGGATCTGCTAACGCAACAGGGGATGTTGAAGGCGCTAAAAGAGACAAAACCAGAGTCGTTGAAAGACGACGAATGGGAGGAGATGCAGGAGAAGGCAGCGTCGGTCATTCGGCTCTGTTTGGCAGACGAGGTAATATACCACGTTATTGATCTCAAATCTTATCAAGAGATTTGGACCCAATTGGAGAAACGGTATATGTCAAAATCTTTGTCTAGCAAATTGTATCTCAAACAAAAATTGTATGGGTTGAAAATGGTGGAAGGTTCTGACTTGGTAAAACACGTGAATATTTTCAATCAAATTATTGGGGATTTGGCTCGGGTGGATGTAAAACTTGGAGATGAAGATAAAGCTATGATCTTGCTATGTTCTCTACCCTCTTCATATGAGAATCTGGTGATGACGTTGACGTGTGGGAAAGACGAGATAAGTCTTGATACGGTGTCAACAACGTTGCTTTCACAAGCCGAACGACGACAACATACTAGTGAGAGTTCTCAAAGCGAAGGGTTGTATGTTAGAAGCAACCAAGATAGAGGGAGGACGAAAGAGAAGCAAGAAGGAAGCAACAAGCAATCCAGGTCTAAGTCCAAGGGTAAAAAGCCAGTAACTTGTTACTTCTGCAAGGAGGAGGGTCACTTCAAACGTAATTGTCCTGCCAGGAAGAAGAAGTACGAAGATAAGAAGTCAGAGGAATCTTCAAGATCAGCAAACGTGGTGTAGAAAGATGACTTAGATGGTGCAGATTCTGATATGCTCTCTGTGACATCAAGCAACTACTCAGATGTATGGATCATGGATACGGGATGTTCGTTTCACATGACTCCGAATAGAGATTGGTTTGAGACGTACAAGTTTGGAACTTTTGGCTCCGTCCGATTAGGAGACAACAAGGCTTGTGATGTTGTTGGCATTGGGCAGATAAAGGTGAGGATGCACGATGGTGTGATTCGAACATTGACTGACGTGCGTCACATTCCAACTCTAAAGAAAAATATGATTTTCTTGGGGACTTTACATGTAAAAGGGTTTTGTTTCAAAACAGAAAAGGGATGTGTAAAGGTGAGCAAGGGAGCAATGACAGTTATGAAGGGGCAGATTACATCGGGTAATATCTACTAGTTGGTAGGGAGTACCGTTGTAGGTGGAGTTGCAGCCGTGGCTTCTGAGACAGATTACACAACTCTGTGGCATATGCGCCTGGGTCACATTGGCGAAAGGGGGATGATTGAGCTTCACAAGCGAGGTCTCCTGGATGGTGTGAAGAGTTGTAAGATCGACTTTTGCAAGTTTTGCGTGATGGGAAAACAATCCAAGGTGTCTTTTAAGACAGGTCAGCACAACACAGGTGAAATTCTTGATTATGTGCATTCTGATGTGTGGGGACCAACTCAGATGTCGTCCCTAGGAGGATCTAGGTATTACGTCACTTTCATTGATGATTATTCAAGGAAGGTCTGGGTGTATTTTCTAAAGTATAAATCTGAAGTCTTCAGCAAGTTCAAGCTATGGAAGGCGGAAGTGGAAAATCAGACAGGGAAGAAAGTGAAGTATTTGAGATCTGATAATGGGACAGAGTACACGGATTCTCAGTTTCAGAGTTTTTGTGGTGAGCGTGGCATTCAGAGACATTATACAGTGCGGAAGACACCACAACAGAATGGTGTTTCTGAGAGGATGAATTGGTCCATTGCAGAAAAAGCGCGGTGTCTTAGATTGAATGCAGGGCTTCCAAAGCAATTCTGGGCAGAGGCAGTGAGCATGGCGGTCTATTTGATAAATAGATCACCTTGGACTTCTCTTGACGGGAAGGTTTTAGAGGAGGTATGGACTGGTTCTGATTTAGACTTATCAAATTTGAAGATTTTTGGCAGTCCAGCATATGTGTTGATTCCAGGTGATGAGCGAACAAAGCTGGATGCAAAGTCTAAGAAGTGCATTTTTCTGGGTTATGAGAAAGGTGCGAAGGGTTTCAAGTTTTGGCATCCTGTTGCAAAGAAACGGATGATCAGTCGAGATGCTGTATTTGATGAGCAGACAATGCTTCTACATGCCAAGGAAGTTGGGAAACCTGCAGTTACAGAGACTGAATCCAGAACAGCAGTAGAGGTGGAGCTTTCAGATTCTAGCACACCTACACCAGCAGGTGGTGAGCATGATGTAGATCAACAACAGGTTGAGAGTCTTGTTTCTGGCAGAAGCAGACGCATCACAAGGGCTCCTATAAGATATGGTTTTGAGGAGATGGTTAATTATGCTCTAGTCATTGGCACAGATGATCCATCCAACTTTCGAGAGGCTACTCATAGTCAGGAGAAAGAAGGATGGGTAGGTGCTATGGCTGAGGAGATGAAATCTCTCCATAAGAACAGGACGTGGGAGCTGGTTCCTCTTCCAGCAGGTAAGAGGGCAATAGGATGCAAATGGGTGTTCAAGAAGAAACAAGACATCTCAGAGAAAGAAGGCATAAGGTACAAGGCACGACTAGTAGCAAAGGGTTACTCACAGAAGAAGGGGATTGATTATGACGAAATTTTTTCTTCTGTGGTCCGACACACGTCTATCAGATTGGTGTTGGCATTGGTAGCTAGCTGGGATTTGCATCTGGAGCAGATGGATGTGAAAACAACTTTCCTTCATGGTGATTTGGAGGAGGAGATCTACATGGAGCAACCAGAGGGTTTTGTCCAGCCGGAAGAGGAGAAACTTGTATGCAAGTTGACAAAGTCATTGTATGGTCTGAAGCAGGCTCCTAGGCAATGGTACAAGAAGTTTGACTCTTACATGCTTCGGATATGCTACTAGAGATGTGAGTATGATTGTTGTGTTTATGTTAAATATTTGGATGATGGATCACCCTTATACTTGCTATTATATGTTGATGGCATGCTGATTGCTGGAAAGAATATTGATGATGTTGTTAAGTTGAAAACCTTGTTGAGCAAGGAATTTGACATGAAGGATCTTGGTGTTGCAAATAAGATCCTTGGTATGGAGATTTGCAGGGAGAGAAGTTCTGGGAGGTTATGGTTATCTCAGAAGACTTACATTAAGAAAGTGCTTGATAGATTCGATATGGCCAACTCCAAATCTGTCAGCACTCCTCTAGCGAATCACTTCAAGCTCTCCTCAGCTCAGTGTCCGAAGTCTGATGGAGAAATCAAAGATATGTCCAAAGTTCCTTATGCAAGTGCAGTTGGTTGCTTGATGTATGCTATGATGTGTACAAGACCTGATTTGGCCCAAGCTGTTAGCCAAGTGAGCAAGTATATGTCTAATCTTGGGAGAGAACACTAGGCGGCCGTCAAGTGGATACTTAGGTATTTGAGGGGTACTGCTGACCGTGGAATTATGTTTGGTGGCCAGGAAGGAGATCCTAGGGTATGTTGATTCAGACTATGCCGGTGATCTTGACAACCGGAGGTCCACTACAAGGTATGTCTTTACTCTTGATGGGGGGCCTATATGTTGGAGATCAGTTTTGCAGTCTGTAGTAGCCTTGTCTACAACTGAGGCAGAGTACATGGCTTTAGCAAAGGCAGCTAAGGAGGCTCTGTGGATTAGAGGAATTGTGGAGGAACTGAGTGTTAAGCAAGGTGGAGTTGAGGTACATTGTGATAGTCAGAGTGCTATATATCTAGCTAAGAATCAGGTGTACCATGCTCGGACTAAACATATTGATGTGAGATTTCACAAGATTAGAGAGCTAGTAGCTTCTGGTGAGATCATCTTGGAGAAGGTACACACTTCTCAAAATGCAGCTGATATGATGACTAAACCGGTTACCGCATACAAATTCAAGCATTGCTTGGATTTGGTTCATGTCACTCGCTGTTAGATGAGTGAGAAAGCCCCCTGTCAAGAGAAACAAGGAGGATCTGACGACAAGATCCTGAAGTTGTATATGTGTTTCCAAATTTTTGTATTAGATTATGTTGTCTAGGTGGAGATTGTTATAATAAGACAATAAATCTAGGTATACTGATACAATGGGCCAGGGGAAACATATTTTGGGCTCATGGATTAATGGGCCCGGGGCGACAGGGGGTGCGGGGGCCCCCCGCGGAGGATTCTATCTATTTATAGAATCCTATCTATTTATAAGGAATTCTATCTATTTGTAGGATTCTATTATTTATAGGACTCTATCTATTAATAGAGGATTCTATCTATTTATAGGACTCTATCTTTTTATAGAGGATTCTATCTATTTATGGTTATAAATAGATAGGCTTAGGGTTGTATTCATTATCCACCAAAATATATTGAAACCCTAGCTACAAGGTTTCAAAACGTCTTGTCTTCTTATCTCTAATTTTGAAGTAACTCGTTGAAAGATCACAACAATATATTTATTGAGTGTTTGACAATGAAGAAAACACTAGTAATTAGTGTTTCGGGTTTGGTTTTTGAAACGTTGAACCCATCATGGATTGCACCCCGACACTAGTGTGTTATGGAGTCGAAATGAACTTGTTGCCCTTCACTTATATTTTTATTTACGCCTATCACCAGGTATATATTGAACACTCTCTCACTTGTTGTCCTTGCTCCATCAACATAAGAGAGAAGACTTTTTGTCGACGAAAAAGAAAGGATTTCTCCTGTGAACACTATCTCACCCTCATCGTCCGGCTCCGTATTTAGCTCTCATCATCTCATTGGCGTCATTTGATAATTCGATCCTTCTTTTCTTGATCATCCTCGCTATCACTTCCTGAATGACACGACGATGCTCCTAGGGTTTTTGTAATCTATGAGAACACGTTAAATAATTTGATAGCTTATAAAGGATTGTTCATTAATTTAATGTCGTCGAAAATTAGTATAAATATGTATATGATCTTTCCTAAAGTTCCTCTTTGATTTCAAAGATAACCTTGTTTAGAAATTGAGCATGGTGATGATGCCAAGAGTAAAAATCATCAGTCAATCTTATCAAATATCACTAAATGGATCTCATAATATGAAAATAGACAAGAGTGACGTAAGGACTTTGACTTTATCATACTTTGTTTTATGGATTCAGAAAGTGATGAAAAACAAGATGGTAACGGGAAAATTCTTGAGGCATATGATATGCCATAACTTGGTATATATATATATATATATATATAAAGTCAATGGAACACCAGATTTAGAGGCTAAAATTAATGGAGGAAGCATTAGGACTAATGGATAAGCAAATCCAAACGGGGCCTTATTGCATAATCCTAGAGAGGAGATGCCTTCAACATCAATTAAGAAGAGATGGGTGGTTGAAGTGGTAGAGCGAGACTAGATTTTGCACTCTTTTGTTTATGTCGAATGTTGTTTAATATTCGTAGCTATATATGTTAGCGTAAGAAAGCTATCACGAATTTACAAAGAGTGATCTGGAGATTTAGAGGGGCTAAACACAGCAGTATTATAGAGAGGTAAAACTTATATAAAATGTTTCTTTGAAGTTTTATTTATGTGGAAAAAGCGCAATAGCTTAATACAGTAGAAATATGGTAATTCATAATATTCTCTTGTATATCATTTGAGTTTCTATACTACTGGAAAAGATTTTTGAAGGAATTCGGTTTTTACAAACAACACTATTCTCCTTCACGCCCATAGAGGCAAGTGAAATTGGTTGAACAAATGCTAGCAATATTGAAATAATCCGAAATGATCCATGAGAAGCGTATTTTCTTGGGTCGTTATAATAAACTTATCAAAGTTAAATCTGAACTTAACACTAATCAATGTATAGCGATTAAGCAAGGGTCGAACCCAAGAGAGTGAGAGATGATTAAAACGCAGTTTAGTTTCAATTATCAATTATTAGTAACCAAATGGGGTGTTTGGATTGCAATATGTGACAAGACAAAAGCATATAACTGATGTAAAGATGGTGATAAATGCAATAAGACAAACACTACACTAGGTTAGATTTCCGCTTGCATATAACTTGGTTGATTCTTTTTAAAAAGCATATAACAATTGTTCTCATCTTGATCATATTTATGCATTAAGCCAACCGACATTAACACAACTTAACAAGTTCCTAATCCGTAAACCTACAAGATCGACCAAACAACAAGTTAGCATTCTACCAAAGATAAAGAGATACATAAAAGAGAAACAATCCGTTAATCTTATTACGTAGCTATATTCCTTTTACACTTAGATAAACGCAACCCGTTCATACCTAAGAGTTTGCTACTGGATTAATGACCCGAACCTGGAACCAATTAACCTTAGCCTTTTGCATGCAATTATACAACTTAGGTGATCAAACTAAGTGGAAAACAATCATACAAACTAAGTTAAACACAAGGAATATAACACAAATGTATACTGAATAATACTTCTATTAGAAAGAACTTACAACCAACTTATATGAAGCTTCAATCAACCCAATGTAGCAAGGAGACTTAGCACTCCATACAAATGACAAATTAACAAAGAGAGGTTTTTTTATTGGAAAATAGAGGATGATTCTAACATCAACCTAAGACCTCTTTTTATACTAGAAATGACACTAAATGGAAATAAATGGTTGTGTAAACAACCACATTAAAGGAGAATAAATGGGTTGTGTAAACAGCCACATTAAATGAGAATAAATGGGTTTGTAAACAGTCACATTAAATGGCAATAAATGAGTTGTATAAACAACCACATTAAATGAGAATAAATGGGTTGTGTAAACAACCACATTGAGTGAGAATAAATGGGTTGTGTATAAACAACCAATTTAAATGGAAATAAATGGGTTGTGTATAAACAGCCGGAGTTATGTCGTTTGTTGCACAACCGCGGGCGCGGATCTGGGAGCCGCGGGGGCGATTTAGGGCAAAATGCTCCATCTTCAACTTAGCCACGGGGGCGGCTGAGCGACAGAATGTCGGCTTGGTTGTCTTCTTTGATCTTCTTTCTCTTCTAAGTGTTGCTAAATCCCTTGTAATTCTTCATTTCTGACTTCTTCAGCTAAACGTACATAATAACAACACAAAACAACCAAATGACTCTAATAACATGTTAAAACTACCTAGATATGATAGTAATTCCATCACCTATCAATCCACCCATAAATTACCCACGTGATATGCGTGATAGGAAGAAGAAACACTAGTGTATGTAATAGAATTGCCAAAAGATCATTAATATCACCGGTATTTTTGAAAACCTTTCCAAAAACACTAGTGAACACTTAAACTAATATTTTTGTGTAGTTTGCCAAACACAGTAAATAACACCTTTATTTTCTTTTACCCCTCTTCCGGGTATACACTAGCAATGACCTATAAATCTATCGTACTTATTTACGATGGATCCATCATAACATTGATGCTCCTCCGAGATGATGGGTTGTATGAGACAAAATGATTTTTAAATCTATCCGAAATTATCTTGACAATAATTTTGGTCACGAAGTTTATCGGCTAATAGTGACCCTCATAGTCGCATTGTCTAGGATCAGTATGACGGAGGCTTACCTTTCCAACTTTCTTATCTAATTTGGATTTATTTTTATTTCCCCCTAAAATTATCAATAAAGATATTCCGACAAATAGCTACCGCATTTTCTTCAAAAGAAGAATGGCTATGGCGTGAAGAAATATTCAAGTTTGAGGGCATCATATATAATCTTGAAAATTTTGATCCAATGTCAAATGATTAAAATTCGTAGGGTATATAGTGAAATTATCTTTAATTTTTTATTCTTAAAAAAGGGAGCGTGAATAAAACATGCAATATTTAATCACTTTTATTTATTGAAATTGTAACTATATTTTATACAACTATGAAAAAAGGTTAACCAAAATGGTCCAGATAAAGGTCTTTCAATTAGATATCGTACATCAATGTACTTCACGGTAGTGCCTAGACTAGATTTTCTTTAGTCTGTTTGATTATTATGTTAGTTTCAGAATTTTATTTTAATTTTTTTTCCTGAAATTGCGGATGGTGCGCTGCACATTTTATTTTTTTAAAAAAAAAATGTTTAGAAGAGTTTTTCGATTTTATTTTTTTTTAAAAAAATGAAAAGCGGTTAGATTGGACTATCTTCTCGAAGTAATCCAACCTAAAGCATAATGAGAACACGAAGTTCGGGGTCTCAGAAATATGGGTGTTTGGGGTCGAGTTTTACAGATGGGTCAATCGGTTAACAACACAGTTTATTTTTCTGAAAATATGTCTAAAAGCTAAACCATTAAAATAACTTGAAATGATATTTTTTGCAATATAAACCATTGATAATATCTTATAACTTATAACTTGACGTAAGACCCAATTCGTTATTATCAATAATCTAACCATTGATAATATCTTGTTAATATTTTTTGGAAATAAAAATATTAGTTATTTATTGAAAAAGCTATGTAAAGGCTAAACCATTAAAATAACTTGAAATGATATTTTTTTTCCAAAAATTTTATCTATGAATTATAGAAGATATAATTCAAGTATAAAATACAAAAAAAAATTCCTTAGATACCGTTCCAAATTTCCTTGTTTTTTTTAATACAATCAACTTGAGTAATGGCACACTTGTCACTTGAGTTAAGAAGTTTCGAATTTTTAAATTTTATGGAGGAATAATAGTTGCATAAACTGTATTTTTTTTATTGTTAAGACTTATAATCTGGTTCGCCGTACTTGGTCTTGTTCATGTAAAAAATTGTTTACATTAATTTAATTAATTTGTTTTAAATTACATTAATAGAGTTCGATTTGGCTCATTGCACCTAGTCGTATTCATGATAAGAGAGAAGTTTGTTTTCGTGAGTTAATCGGCACATATAAATTTGTTTTTATGCGGTCAATAAATTTAAAATTGTAAATAAATAAATATATTCTATCGTCAACCCCATCAACTGACAGAACCACATTGCACTAGTCATGCATATAATTGAAAAAACAGCACACAAACATTTTAAATTCATATTGATGGTATCCACATCAGGGAGCTCTTACAGATTCTATTCACACTCAAATATATATAAAAATATATATATTTATGTATAGTGTGATATAAGAGATTAAAGTAAATCAAAGAAAAAGCAAAACCCAATTGTTAATCCGTATATGTCATAAAAGAAGAGTCAGATTATGAAGGTGTCTGAAAGTGATTATCCCGTTGAGTTGGTAGGAGCCATGAATTTCGATCAAGTAATGGAGGATATGTTCTACTTCGGCTCAGGTGGATCCGGGGTATTTGATCAACCGGGGTCTATCTTAGATTCTCTGTCGGGCTTAGAGGAGGAGGAGGATGAATACGATGAGTCAACAGAGAACGACTCTTGTACGAGGAGCAGCTCGTGCGATGGAAAGAGTAGCGGGAATTCGAAGAAAGCCAAGGTGGATAGAACCCGGACTTTGATTTCGGAGAGGAAGAGACGGGGTCGCATGAAGGATAAGCTCTATGCTTTACGAGCTTTGGTTCCTAACATCACCAAGGTCCGGGGTATATTTGATGTAACTTAACATATAATCTTTTTTCTTTTAAGTTTTAATTTTTAATTTCTTATGCTCTTATATTGTTACAGATGGACAAGGCATCCATTGTGGGAGATGCAGTACTATATGTACAACAACTCCAAACACAAGCCAAGAAGTTAAAAGCTGAGATTTCGGATCTCGAATCTTTGAAAGACCAAAGTACAAACCGTAACGCAATTCATCATAACTACAAGAAAAACTCCATTTCTCGAACTATCGCTCTTGCACCCAAGACGATAGCTCAGGTATGTTGGTGTTTAATCAATTTCAATATCCGCATTATGTTTACGTTTGCTTGATTGATTAGTTAATATTGTCGTTGCATTGATGTGTGTAGATGGATGTGTTTCGAGTGGAAGAACGAGAATTTTATGTAAGATTACAGAGTAACAAAGGAGTTGGAGTTGCAATATCTCTTTACAAAGCAGTCGAGTCATTGTCGCAGTTTCTTGTTCGGAGCTCTAATTTAACCACGGTTCAAGAGAAGTTCATATTGACATTTACAATAAGTGTAAGTCTTATACGTACTTGGTGTTAAGATGTGTTTATGTAGTTATTCTTAACTAGTTGACTAATTTGCATGCATGCATGCATATGTTGTACGTGATTGAAAATCAGGCTGGAGATTGTCAAGAGGAATTTGATGTAGCAAGTGTGAAGATGTTCGTTGCCAGGGCTCTAGTCAACCAAGGATTTGGGCTCACCACTGCGGGATAATCGACTACCTACAACGTTGGTTTTTTTTGTTTTTTTTTTAAATATTCGGTACGAGAGATGTTGGTTTGATTGAATGTAATGTTAATAGTTGTTGTTTTAGACTTAGATTTGAATCCTTACGAGTTTTCATATGCCAACTTACGAGTTTTCATATGCTCGCGATCTCACTTTGCGGTTCCTCTGTATGGACTTTGATACTAGAAGTAAGGCTCATCTGTTAAAATACGTTTATGTCCAAACATACTTGTCCCGGGAAAAGTTGCATCATTAGTGACGACCAAAAGGGGACAACGTAAGACACATCAATGAACCAACATGATAGACATTTTAAAAAGAAAAAGGAACCACATAGTGCAACATATATACATTCGTACTACACCTTTATTTATTGATGGACCCAAATTAAAAAGAAGAATAAATCTAATATATCAGTATTTAAAATAAATTAATATTATCACTAGAGTTATTTTGAATCTAGACCTTGATTTATTAAACATTTGACAAAAGTCAATGTGACAATATTTTTGGAGCGGCCCTACATGGTACAACATATATGTACAGGACACCTAAGACAAAGGTTAAAGGGTTGTTTTAAGATGAGCTGGAATCCAAACCTTGATGGCAAGGATAACTTACTCTAATACAATTATGAAAGTAGTGCATTCTTCATCCCGTATTACGTATACATATATAGTACAACATATATCCACAAATACTACTCAGCTTTTTTTTATCAACAAACCTTCATATCAGAAAAATAAAATAAAATAAAAATTTTTCATTAAGTTTGTATAATATCTTATATATACACCGTCATAAAATATATATATATATATATATATATATATATATATCAATTGGTTAAACAGCCCAACTGTATTTTGGGCTTTTTATTTTTGCAATTCACATAACCCTCATTTCATTATTATTGGGTCAAGCAACAAGTTTTGTCATCCACCCAAAACACAGTTTAAATAGGGGTTTTCTCTTTAACGATCCTAACTGAAACAGCCCAACTGTATTTGGGCTTTTTTTTCCAACTATATCGGCCCAATATATTTAAAGTAGCTTACAATACACGTAGTGAAGGTCCGATTTGTATAATTTTATTAATATTTAAATATAAACTTTACATGCCCCGTGAATTCCAAGTATTCATGTCACATGTAATTTTTAGAAATATAAGCATTTAACTATAATTATTAATAATTTTATTAAAAATAAAGAAATTATATTTATTAATCCATCTATTTTATACTTATTACAATTTTCATTTTAACTCATCACAATATTTTGTATTTTTAATATATATTTTTTTGGTTAATAGTGCATCTCAAATTTATTTTATTTTTCTAAAATAGTTAATCTCAGAAGAATAATTTATCAACGATCATAAATTATCATTTTTTAAAAATACATCTAACCAAAGTTATGAAAATAATAGCTATGTACTTTAAATTTAAAAAAATACTGGTTTAATTCCCGTATCTTGTACGGGTTGAACTAATATAAACAATTTATTTTATTTTTCAAAAGTTCAATAATTAAATTTGTGTATTTTAATTTTATAAATACTTGACATATATAAAATGTAGACGTAATATCTAAAATAATTAAAGAAGTTGTTTTAATCTTTATTTTTAAAAAGAGAATGGGATCACAACGAAAGTAAATTATAATTTAAATAGAAGTTGTAATTAGAATGAGAGTAATATACTTCTTAAATGAAATTTGTCTAATTATATAGTTGTAATGATTTTTTTTAATACAAAAATTAATGATTTTAATTTTCGACACATAGACGAAACGACCGTGTACGTGACACTGACACTTAATATTATATAACTTTTTATACTTTATTTAATAAAAAAAAATTTGATACAAAAGATTGTGATATGATAAACCTTTTAAATTAACATATAACTTTTTTTTTTAAATATTTTGTTTTATAAAAATGTCGTGTGTACGCATAGCACGGTATTACCCTGTTACATGTAAGGAAGGCGAATGGTTTTTCATTACAAACCTGAAATTCTTGTTAAAACAGGCTTTCACATCTCTGGATCGCCGCTTTCCTTCTTGGAAACCCTAATTAACGAGCAATCAGCAAAATTTGTCCTTGGAACAATAACGCTTTTACTGATATCTTTTGAGTGGCCATTCACTTGTTTCCTTAAAATCAGTGCTTAATAGTCTTTGTTATTTCAAATTTATACTGCATTTTGAAAATTGATACATAATATGTATTTAAATTTATGAGAAGAACACATTTGATGAAATTATTTGCATGTAGCAAAACGTAAAAGAAATATACAAAAGTTAACAGTGGATAAGCTAAACACAATTGAAATAAAAATATGCATATATATACATTCTTGGTATACCAAACACATGGTCTTTGGATGAAAATTGAAATTAATAAAGGTCGAATCTTTTCTCCGGAAAAACATAAAAAAAGTGTTTTATGGTCTTCATGCATAAAAGCATAATGGCGGAAGATACATAGAACTAGCTCTGGTACACCATAATTATACATATAGTCAAATTTCTGGAACAAAAAGACAAACCATTATGGTGGTAATATAATATATAGAAATAGAGCAAGCACATGATCCTACTTTCTGCAATGTTTTACGTTTTTGGTTTTCGTTATCGTAAATTATAGCTAATCGGGTTTAGGATATCCTCATCAGAAGTAGGAAGAAGACCCGAAATTGAACGGGTCGAGAGTAGGATCGGCGGTGGAGGTGGACATACGTGGCATTGAATCAAAATCCATATACGATGTCGTTTCATCGTTGACGCCCATCATCATGAACTGATGGTCAGGCATGGACGCGTACGGTTCGACCCACGAGCCGGTGACCTGATCAGGTAACGGTGGAAGCTCCGAGCAGCTTGGCTGAGCTCCGGTGGCATTTCCGTAGTGATAACTCCATTCATGTGGAGAATGGTAAAGGAGCTCCGGCGGCGGAGCAGTGGGCTGCGGAGGCGGCGGTGGAGGCGTGTCGGGGGAGGGGATGGAGGTGAGGTTGGACCCCGGGGAAGAGTCGGGGTAGAGAAAGTTAGTTCGAGCACGTGAGCCGCGCATGGACCGGGCGGCTCGGTCGTATGCAAGAGCGGCTTCCTCGGCGGTGTCGAAGGTGCCGAGCCAATGGCGCTCCTTGGTGGCCGGGTCGCGTATCTCCGCCGCGTATCGTCCCCATGGTCTCCGGCGAACGCCGAGGAACTTGATACCCACGTTTTCAGGGTCTTGTTTCTTGGTGTGGGTGCTCATGGGTGCCGATGAAGAAGAGAGAGTATGATTTATAAGAGTTTTTGTGTCTACTGCAGGTGTATCTTAAATGCTATATATAGCAAACACACGAGTTTAACTAGTCCTACAAAAATATTATATTATATAGGAACTACTTTTTAATTAACTCCGATCGTCTTTAACGATTTTTGTGCGTGTATTGGGTGTGATTTGCATGCAGGCTACTTTATCCGTTACGACCATTTTTATCAAATGCTGTTTTCAATATAGTCTTCCTACTTCCTAGGCTTGTATTTAAACTCGCACTCACCTTTCTCGTACCAGTATTGTATGATTTGTATCATTTTTTTGAAACCGAGGGGGTATGATTTAGAGAAGAATTACAATGAGATTAGGTGCTTAGTGAAGCTGATACATTTGGGAAAAAGATGCAAAAAGAGTAGTAACAAGAGATGCTAGTAGGAGGTCATGGGATAGCAAAGCTAGATGATATGAGATAGCTCATCCATTGTTTGCTAGTTGGTGAGTGATTGGTCCATTTCGAAGAGGCAAGTAGCTTGATATGAGCCATAATCTTGTGAGCATTGGTGACCGGGTTGATGGTGGTGTGGTTGAAGATGAGATCATTACGGCTTCTACATGTGAAGTAGATGAATGTGGTGAAGGTGGCTGCATAGAGTTGAGACTTGAAGCTGTGATTATTGGAAGTTCCGAGCCATTCAAGCCAACCTATGATAGTTTGGTGTCTTGGGGAAATGAGGAGCCATTTGAGGATGATATCAAGAGTTGTTTTTGAAGTGGGACAATGCAGGATGATGTGATCCTCCGTTTCATCACTGAGGTATGATTTGTATCATTGTAATAGCACATTTACCTGTGAAGTACCTAGGGATATCATATTGTTCTTCAGGGCCAGAACATGATGCATATCTTAACGTAGGCACCAAAAGCGATACTATTGCATCGTTTCACTTATGATTGTTCATCCGGTCCGGACTAAACCTGGACCAGAAAATTGTTAGTTGGAATATCCGGTCTAGACCGGTTGAGCCAAATTTTTGTATATTACATTTTAGGTCCATAAATTAGTCACTTTAAAACAAATTGACAGACCGATTCGAACCTCTGGGCCAACAACAGTTTTCCGGCCTAAACCGGAATTTGATTAACCCTAGTCTCTCTTGTTAGCGAGGTTTGCATACTCAACAACAAGTCTTGTTGTCTTAAAACTTTGAAAACTCTTCTATCTTTAGCATAGGTATCACTACATCTCAGTTGTAACTCATCTGAATGGGGCTACATCTCAACAAGGAAAGAATCAACTCATATAACAAAACCATCATTGATTCATAACATCTCCGTAAAAAATGGTCGAGTCAATTGAATAAATGGTTGAGTTGATTGGGACGAAGAAGGTTGATTCGACCGAGTAGTGATAAGTGTTGGAGATAATTAGTTCCCACATCGAAAGATTGAGACTTCCAAGCCTAGTATATAAGGTCGGTGGGCTACTCTTCCTATAACCAATTGGTTTTAGATGAAACCTCATCTGGTTTATGTGCTAGGCTTGGGCCTAACGCGCATGTGCGCTCGGATGCACACGACCTCCACTCTACCCGGTCCGTCTGTATCGAACTTTGACATGGTATCAAAGCGGTTAGCCTCTATGTGACTCGCGATCCTAACCTGTGGGCAAGTGCAACTCGGTCTATATCCTCTAGTTGCACTTGCAAGGGCGTGTTGGAGATAATTAGTTCCCACATCGAAATATTGAGACTTCCTAGCCTAGTATATAAGGTCGGTGGGCTACTCCTCCTATAGCCAATTGATTTTAGGATGGAACCGCATCGAGTTTATGTGCTGGGCTTGAGCCTAACACGCATGTGCTCTCCGATGCACACGACGCGCTCTACCCGATCCGTCTATATCGGACTTTGACGATAAGAGATGATCTCCAACGTACCCTACAAGTCCTCAAGGTTCTACAATGAAAGAGTGCATTACAAGATCAAGAGCTAAGGAACTCCCACAAAAAGGTAGCATAATAATTTGAGCTGCTTAAGCCGAGCGCTTTGGTTTTCAGGCTCAACTCGTTTAGAAACGATCCGAGACTAGCTTTTTTTTTTTTTTTTTACGAGCTTCGGATCAGGATCAGATTCGGATCACGAGCTATTTTTGAAGCTCTGACTAGAGCTCGCTAGCTCGTTTTGCACAGTCCGAGCTCAAGCTTGTAGAGGCTCATTTGTGCTCCGATCGTTCGAGGAAGCACCAGAGAAGAACCCTATCCTTAGATATCTACATGTGGAAGCGCCAACCGTCTATGAAGCAGAACTAGCCCTAGCCCTTTGTTTGAGGAAGCACTAGTCGTCAGAGAAGAAGAACCCTAACCCTTTGTCCGAGGAAGGGCTGGAGAAGAAGAACCCTATCCCTCTGTCCAAGGAAGCTCCAGAGAAGAAGAACCCTAACCCTACGTCGGAATCGTCGCCGTTGGAGAAGAAGTGAGAACCAGATTTGGCTCGCAACTCACACTTCATCGTCACTATGTGAGAAGAAGAACACTATCTTGTCGGCAGAGAAGAGGAAGAAGTGAGAACCAGATCGGAGAAGTGAGAATCAAATCGTGACTTACCGAAGAAGAAGGTCCCTAGCCTAGTAGCATGTCACCCAATTTCCCTTTGTTGTCGCTGTCGACGTTGTGTTAGATTGTGAGAACCAACTAGTGATAATTGGGATAGCCAAAGGTCCAAAGCCAAGCCTCCTGATTACATTTAGGGAAAAAATATTTTTTTTTGGTTTTAGACGAGATTATACGAGGTGCTCATGTTAGGTTGGGGCTCGGGATGAGCCCAACATCAAGCTCATATTCGGCTCATTTTTTTTTAATACGAACGAGCTGATTACAAGATTTTGGCAAGCCGAGCACGAGCGCGCTTCTCGTCTCGAATTACAGCCTTAACATGACAACCCTGCTTATGTCTTATATTATAATTAGAAAAAGAAAATAAAAGAGGAGATGAGTCATAAAAATCATTACACGGTTTCTTATTTTTGAAAGGGGATTACAAGGTTTTTTTTATTTATTTCTAGAGAAAAGTTCTACTTCAAGAAACAAAACATGTAAAATAAGAAACCTTCTAATGATTTTTATGACACATCCCGCTTTTTACTTTTATTTATTTATTATGAAGTAAAAAATTTAAATATTTTCATGGGATCTCCGTTTTGGATGCTCGAAGCGGTCGAGTTGGTTAATGATGGTGATCGACTCGATCTAGTAGCTTGAAAAGGGGAAAAAATTGGGTTTGGTTTGTAGCAAGCAAATAACATAAAAATAAAAAAGTAGAAGCAACAATGATATATTAAGAGGGACATTCCAAAGTCTAGAATCGCCACAACAATTGCATGAGCATAATCTCGATTCATAAGTTAAACAATCAATTATCATATCAATCATGTTAAGAAATGAACATTTTAACTTAGCTCTCGCATGTTACAAGAATTTAAGACGTATATTCACACAACTCTTACATCTTGCAATAAAGAAGCTTGAAGCACATATTAAACCTAATAGTCATCTGCAAGAAACTCTCGTATCTTGTGATAGATAATCATATGAACTACCACAACATTATTGATCATCAAAGAGACATAATTCAACCCATAAACATCATCAATTCATGACATAAACTCAACCTCTCCAGACCCTAGAATAGAAAAATTACCAAGACATAACTTACATATATCTTGTAGATTGAATAGGAAAAACATCGACCGATCGAGTCGAACTACATTGAAGATCGATTCAATCGTTGATTCTAATTTGACGCCTTTGAAGTTTACGACAAAAAACTGTATATTGTGTGTAGAACGGGATGATACATCCTATCCAACCTATTGATCAAAAGTCTTATTTATAAGTAGAGGTTAGTCTAAAATCCTATAAAAGAAATCCGAAAACATATCTAAACATAATTTATCAATAAGAAAAGATAAAAGGAAAGAGAGAAATAAAAAGAATCTTTAAACCGTGACTTAGTAATGGGGGACAATCACCGCCACCCTCTCCAAGTCATCGAGGCCATACAGTCGAAGGCCACATCACCAGATCAAAGGCTAAAGAACTTCAACAATAGGTGATCGATTTGGAATTATGAATCCTTAATGTTTAGGGTTGCTAACATGAGTGGCAACTTGTCCAAGTCATTATTAGTAATAGGTGACCATCCAACCGATGTTGACGTAGGGATACAACCATGCACACGTGAAGAAGATCCCATGCAACCATTTGATTGGCGTGAGGAAGCAAGCTTGTGATAGAGATCATTTGGAGCAATTTTATATCATTCCATGATATGTACTGTTAGTAATATTATTTGAGACATTTAGCTCGTTTAATACAATATATTTTTTTAATTGTGTATTAGTTTAATTCCTTATTATATTTTTTTTTGGTTGTAAATTCGGGCAAAACCCGTTTTATTAGAAGAAAACTTAAATAGGAACAATTCTGGGAGTCGCAACTCCCCGAACATCGATGTTCAACAAAGGTAAAAGACCCACAGACGGATCATCAAGAACATAATAACCGAAAGGAAAATCGACAATGTAGGAAGTAATAAAATCCGCCGAGGCGTTGGCTTCGCGGAATATATGACGAAATTGGCACGACCAATCTCTACGAATGAAGCCTTGGCATTTGACAACCAGCTATAAAGAGGGTGTGTACGGGAAAGATCCTTGTTCACAAGTTGAACGACCAAAGCGGCATCAACCTTAACCTCAATGTTACAAAACCCAAGCTCCCATGCAAGTTTTAAACCAGTAAAAAGGCCCCAAAGCTCGGCCGCAGGTACCGAACAAAGGCCAAGTTTGATTCCATACCCTTTCACCCATTGACCATGCTGGTCCCGGATTACCCCTCCAGCAGTGGAACAATTTTTAGAGGAAAAGGTTGCTCCACCAGAGTTAATTTTAACATTGCCTGAAAAAGGAAGATGCCAAGCAATTGAAGCAAGCTCCGTGATTCTGATAGGCATTGTCCTAGGGTTATTGTCTAGTGAAGACGATTGTATACGGTCATACAAAAAGGGGTTGTGGATTGACATTAATAATTCCTTATTATATGTTTTTCTTAAGAGAAGACTTTTAGAGGCACGTAAAAGCCTTCGTAGTCACTTTTTTAGTCATACAAGAATAAATTTCAGCTTTGTTCATTTGCCGTTTATTGAAAATTTCAATCAAAAGAGATTTTTGATTGAGAAATCTTTAGTTGAATCTTGTGTGTTAATCTCAAGAGAGATTGGTGCTACTCGTTCTTTATAGGCATTGTCCTATGGTTATTGTCTAGTGAAGACGATTGTATACGGTCGTACAAAAAGGGGTTGTGGATTGACATTATTAAGTTCTTGATCTCTAGATCAATGGGGTCTTCCTAGTGATCTTATTGGATTGACATTGTATCGTTTAACACAATATATATGTTTTAATCTGGTATTACTTTGATTTCTTCTTATTATTATTTTCTTTCAGGAGAAGACTTTTAGATACATGTAAAAGCCTTCCTAAATCAAGGAGGGTCAAACCCGTCCCCCATAAGTGTTCAACCTCCTTAAGCATATATCGGATAACTTAGCTAGCTTTCCAACAAGGATATCCACCTTGGAGACCCAAACACCAACACTGGCTACTACCTTTTTGAGGTCAAATTTTAAACTAGGGGTCCATCTAATGAGACACCTAGAATGTCATTCTAAGGCACGGGACAAAGGGTTCTCCAAAGGCAAGGTTTGGTTCGTCACAATCCATCACCTAGAATTCCTAACTTCCCTAGGGATTTTTATGCTTTTCAAGACTATCAAGACGAAGACATGGATGAAGAGCCATTGAGGGTCAAACAACGATATCATTCAAGAAAAGACCGAGAGTAATATACATATTGGCTATACCAAGAGCAAGATGGCATAGACAAGCTAAAAGTCAAGATTTCTAGTTTTGAAGGCAAGTGTAACTCGGATGTCTATATGAAAGACTAAAATTGATCAAATTAGATGTTTTCACAACTTTTCTGCAAACAAGAAGGTCCAATCGGCTGCACTGGAGTTCCAAGGTTATGTGCTAGTATGGTGGGACAACCTTGTCAAGAAGAGAGGAGATCGCTAGACCATGCCAATAGCTACTTGAGTCTAAATGAAGGCACTAATGGGGAAAAATTTGTGCCTCAACACCATACAAGAGACCTTAGAGAAAGGTGGATAAATTTGAAGGAATGGTCATTGTTCTGAGGAAGCTTTAACGATCATGCAAATTGTTGGAGTAAAGGCCAGTGTGATTGAAGATGTAGAGAGTACCATGGTAAAATATCTTCGCATCCGTCCGGTTAAGGGTCAAATGGTTCTAGTTCTTTGTTGGCACTTCTTGGCATACACTTGCAAGAAACCTACAAGTCAAAGACACTCACATAAGTACACAAAAGTAACAAAATAATTAAAACTATTATGACCTATCAAACAATAAAACAAAGTCATGAATCCCCGACTATGGTGCCAAGAATTTGACGTGGGATAATGATAATTAAGCTCAATTATAATCACACAAAACCGCAAGTGCACAACCATTGTCAATCCGCAAGTGCACGACCATTGTCAATTTAGTAGTATGATAGATGCATCAAGGTCGAATTTCACAAGGATCCTATGACTTCATTAAAATGAAATTCAAGGCAATTCAAGTGTGTAAAAATAAAAGGGTGATCAATTGATCAATGATTTTGGTGAGATATAATAACCAAAAGCAAGTGACAAACAAGTGATCAAATGTATAAGAAAACACTAGGTTTAAGGGTTATTCCTCCGAAACCACAACATATTCTAGTGACAATGTACAACCAATGAAGGTAAATGACATGTAGATAGGTGAGCTCATCAAATCATTCTAATCCTCTTTGAAGCTTATAGAATAACTCATATCAATCAAATTATGCTATGGTCAAGCCACAATTTAATCGAATAATCTTTGGTCACAATCATGATCTTACTAAACAACATAAACATCACACGGTGTTTGCTATTTGTATACATAATCTAGCATAATCATAACATGGATGAAATATCACAAATAGAATCGAAACACCCTTTTGGCCCTAACTAATTCTACTCTAACATGATATGGATCTAGACAATGCGTTTTCATCCACATATTACCTTATAAGTCTCAACTTAGATGATTAGTCTAGCAAACAATCATTCAGGCTTTTTAAGAATACAATGCTTTAACAAGTACATTTAAACTAGCAATAGGTTAAGCCACCAACAATGAAGTGAAGCCAGCATAAATGATAGATAAATACTATCCCTCCTATATGCTACTAATCATGCTTGAGTTCCTTTATATCATAAATAAACACTAGAACAACATTAATCTAGCATAATTTGGGGATTTTTCTTACCCCCAAACCTAGATGGAAACTACTCAATCATCATAAATTTGGGCAACATAAAAATTGAAATAAATTCCATAGTAGACAACAAAATAGAGACATAGGAAAAATATTGGACGAATTTGGACTTATCAATCAAAAGTTATGAGTTAAACAAGTTGAAGGAATAAAGTACAACGAAGAACAATGAAGAACACAAAACTTTCTGTTTGTTTGATCCAAAATTCCGTCCCAAATGCTCCAAATAAGAGTTATAATTCTAATAACTGTAACTAAGATAACTTGGTTTTGAGATTAAATTTTAATTAAAGCTTCGAGAATTTCTAATCGTCGTAGAAAGTTCCGGTCTTTGTACCTTTTAAAATGAAGGACTTCTAGGAAAGTTGTTGTAGGTTTTTTTCGGATTTCTAAATGCTTCATGAGTCTTTCTATACTTGTCGAACCGCCGGATCGAGGACTATGTGAGTTGAAATCACGGTCTTGGTTTGTCTATGCACAATGCTATTTTAGATGGTTACCTACAATTTTTATATATCAATGTTCATGAGTCTAATATATGCAATACTACTTTAATTCATTATGGTGGGATTTATGTTTCCTTAGATCGCCTTCCTCCTTATTCTTTACAACAATAATCATTACTTTCTTGTTTTTTTTAACCTTCTCAAAGATAAATTTTCTTCTTCCCTTTTATCTTTCTCTTCTCTTTTTATTTAACATAATTTCTATCATTTAAACCCAAACAGATGCGGTCCTTGTAATTTGATACCCTATTGTACTACATCCGATCTAGTATCCTTGTGGGAGGTTGTTTGAACTTCGGTAAAAATTCCACGATCAAGTTTTTCACGTTGTTGCCAAGGACTGTCAGATAGTTTAGTTATCTCTAATAGTTGTTATTCTAAATTTCTTGTTACGTTTGATTTCCGTTTTCTTTTTGTCTTTGTCACGCAGGTTGAGATCTTGAAAGATGAGAAAGATGGAGTGTTATTACATTCATTGACAACCAACACCTGAACCTATCGAATTCCCATGAATCAATTGTTGAGGAAGCTCAAAGATTCGCAAGTTTCTACAATTTCTGAGGTTTGTGAAATTTGGAAATTTCTCATTGTATTGGAAGCTAAGATCATCAACACCAACACCAAGGTTGATGTTCTTGTCAAGAATCAGGCTGCGTTGAGAGACAAGGTCGATCAATGCGCTCGACAACTAGAGGAAGATGAAGAAGACGAAGATTCCAAGGGAAAATTTTTTACGTGTTGCAAACCATATAATTTTTTTTTGCCTCAGACCGTATTTCTCTAAGCCTTAGACCGTTTTAATATATCCTTATCAGAAAGTGTATCCAAAAGAGATGTTTGTGTTGATGAAGCTAAGAACTTCTCGATCTGTAAGAATAAGTATGGGGTATGTCGTGGAAAACCAAGAACACAACGGTACAAGTCTCGACATTAGAATATCGGATTTCTAAACATCCATTTTGAGCCTAATTAGGTCAAGCTATATAACTTAAACACAAGCTTCATGGGAGGCAACCCATGGGTTTGATCATTCTTTCCCATTTTATTTTTATTTTTCTTATTTTTAGGAACAATCTACTTCCCTAACAAATTTATTGAATATCTTATAGGAACCTTACTCGAAGCCACACAACAAGAAATTACCGACAAGAAATCCAGAGAGGAAAAACGGGGATAAATACCGGCAATGTGTTCAAACTTATACAATTAACTGGTTGTATTTAGTTTGCACATAAACCGTATAATACTATTTGGCTTAAACTATTATTATCTCTAAGTCAAAGGAGGAATCCAAAGGAAATACGGCTTACGAAGAAAAGAAATACGGTATTGTGTAAATATTATACGGCCTATAAACCGTATAATATTTTAACTTAACCCGTACACATGTGATACTATCAATTTAGGTAGTTTTAAGAGTCTTTTTTTTAATGTTTTTGAGTCATTTTGTGTTACTAATACCTTGATCCAGATGAAGAAGTCCAAATGAAACAAAAGAAGGTATGAGCAATACTTTGGAGTTGAAATAAAGCAACGAAGACAAAGTTTTTGGTGCCACACCGCCCCCGCGGAGCAGTGTCACCACCCCGCGGTGACACTCCTGAAGACCCATGCCCAGTGCCGCAGTCAGCGCCTTCGCATGCGCCAGAAGAAGCCTGTCACCGCCCCTGCGGTGGAACCCCTGAAGACCCATGCCGAGTGCCGCAGTCAGCGCCTTCGCCTGCACCCAAAAGTAGCTTGTCACCGCCCCTGCGGCCGTCTCTGGCCGCCCCTACGGTGACTCAGCCTGAAGAATCGAAACCAGCGCTCCTGCCTGCGCCCTTGCCAACGGACTTGTGAAGCCGAAGGGCCAGTGTCTCCGCCCCTGCGGTGACCCTGAGCCGCGCCTGCGGATCATCATCAGAAACGCCACAAAGTTGAAGAGTCAGACGTTCAAGAGGCATTAAAAGACCCGCCCCTGCGGGAATGTCAGGCCGCCCCTGCGGCCACATTGATGATGGAACGTTTTGGCCTAAACCGCCCCTACGCCACCCTTGGCCGCGGCTGCGATTTAGCGTCAAAGGACTTTACTCCGGCTGTTTTCGTCACCTTTATGATCTTAATTGTGGTTGTTTGCACATCCTCTTTACTCCCTTGTTTATGGTGGTTGTTTGCTCAACCTCTTTACTCCTTTTTAATGCATTTTGTAGTATAAATAGAACCCTTGGCTATTGCTAGAATCATCCTCATTTTCCACATAAACCTCTATATTTCTAGTGTCTTTTGTAATGAGTTTCTAAGCTTCCTTTTCTACATTGGGTTGATTAAAGCTACATTACTATTTGGTTGTAAGTTCTTTTAATATAAGTTTAAATTTAGTATCCTTTGTGTTATGTTTCCTTGATCTCTCACTTATGTTTGCATGTCTTTTATCACTTAGATTGATCACCTTAAGTGTACTAATGCATGCAAAATGCTAGGATTAATCGATTCCGGGTTCGGGTCCTTAATCTAGTAGTAAACCCATAGGTAAAAGCTGGTTGTGATTATCTAAGGGAAATGAACATAACTATAAACAAAGATTTAACGGTTTGTTTATTCTTCTTTATATCTCTTTATCTTTATTAGAATGCTAACTTGTGCTTTAATCTTGTAGGTTTACGGATTAATAAACTAGTTAAGTTGTGTTAATTTCGGTCGGCTTAACACATATCTATGATCAAGATGAGAACATCGGTGAATTGCTTATAAAAAGAATCAACAAAGTAGTATGCATGCTAAGATCCAACCTAGTGTAGCTCTTTAATAAATATTATTATCATCAACTTTGCTTACTTTCTAATCGTTTTTGTCTTGTTTTGCTACAATCCACCCTCCCCCCCCCCCTTTGGTTACCAAATCAATATTTAAATCTAATCAAAACTTGATCAAACTCTCTTGGGTTCGACCCTTACTTACACTATACAAATCGGTTAAATGTATGTTACATATTCTACTTTGACTAAAAGCTAAAAGACAACGACCATAGGTTTTTAGCCTCATCAACATGCTTTTGCCTTAAACAATATTTTCCGAATCCAAATGAAGAATTTCAAGCAAATACGGCTAATGAAGAAATTAAAATACGGTTTGTTAGAAATATTTATACAGTCTAATGGTCATTTTTTCTTTCACTTAAAGCGTATAACCCCTGTTTTCCTTAGACCGTTTTTCATCAATGTTGAGGAAGAGAAACCTTGAAAAATATGGGTTATGTTCCACTAGAATACGACCTTCACTACTTTGCGCGCCTTGAACCGTTTTTGGTTATAAGGAATTTTCCTAAACCACATAGTTTTGGCCTTAGGTTTTATTTTCACATTAGTAGGAACTATAAAATCAGCCCGACTGTAGCTCATTTCTTCACTTCTCCTCTTTAGTAATCTCGATCCCTGTTCTCTCCTTACTCTCAAATATCCATTGCTACTGCTTTTAATCACTCTAAGATACACTGGTTTAATCTTCAAACTGGCGCAAGAAAACTGCTACTAGACCTTACTCTAGCCTATTGTACCTACTATTGTTCCCTCCTCCATCCCTGCAGTCCATGCCCCCACCTACACTACATTGACAACACTCGATTTGGAGTTGACGAGATGCCTCGACTTGAGCCTCCTTTCTTATTTGGGCATGGATGTTGATTTTGCATGGATTGTTGAGCATGCTCACTTGGACCGACTATGTGGGATGCAACTGCTATCATACCGAGAGCTTACACTGGAGATGCTCTCCATATTTACTATAGAGGTCCATGAGTTTGGTCAGGAAGGTATTGTCTCTTTCCGGATACAGGAGACATAACATCATCTTTAATTGATAGAGTTTAGCGCTCTCTTCGGTTTTCTTGTAGGTGGCTTGCAATATGACAGAGTTCGCTGGTATGATGCTACCACTTTCTAGCAGGCCATTTCCAGCCCAAGAGAGATGTGGCAACCTTCGAACATGAAGGCTTCACATATATTGCATCTGACTATCTTCATCCTTCACTGCTACCTATACGAGTGCCTCCTACCGAGATATGTCAATATTACCTTTATTACATATTCCATGTAGTCGTGTTTGCATTTTTAAATTGAAGAGAAATGTCAGTCTTGCCTTTTATCTCACCAATTCATATTGGTCAGTATTACTCTACGTCCATACTAGACATTTTGTAACTCAAATTTAAAAGAGACTCACCGATTATCAATTGAGTTTGTGAAGTAGGAAGGTTGAATGCACGGTCGTTAACTACTTTAAAGTTGTTAATTATTAGTTAAATAGTTTGTAGTATTTTTATCATGTTACCTAATCTTGTCAAAGGGGGACTTTTCATGTTGTGTTCGTGGGAATATGGAATTCTATTATTGCCTTGCCATGTGCAACCAATACGTGACCAAATATCACCAACCTTTCTTATTTTAACTAAACCTTCAAATTATGTATTGCCATTTTCGAGTTTGTTGCTCGCTCTTTGCACTTTTAGCTTAAAGAAAACATTATTATACATTTTTTTTTAGAAAAAGCATGCGTATTTAAAGTTTTGACGGTGCATTCACATAAAAGTGGTACAGATTAAAATACAACACGTTGTTTCTTATGATAAGTTCATACGTAGATATCCGTTTAATATAAATGCAATTTAATTATATACGATTTGTTCCTTTTTTTTTTATAGTTAGAGTTAGAGGAAATATATCTTTCCGTTCAATATATATATATATATATATATATATATATATATATATATATATATATAAATAAAAGATTACGTAGGAACCTCTCTTAGAGTAGTAAATAGTAAATAATTAAATTGATAAATAAAACTACATCACAACGGGTCGTTGTCAAAACTTCCTTTAACGTAAAAAGATTTGTGATAAACTATTTATAAAACATGGATGGTATAGAATGCGTGACTCGATCAGTAGTAATAATACATGAAAGAAGGTTAATTAATAATATATATAGTAGATAAAAACGTACAATATATAGTTTAAAATCGTATAAAAAGGAGCAAGGCCATGTTAGGATGCATGTGGATAAAGTGGGTGTAGGTATGTCTTGTTTTGTTTTGTTGGGAGAAATAATATAGGCTCTCTCTAGGCACTAATTAATCAAAGCCCAAAAAAGAGCATTAAGAATCTAAGTCACCATTTGACTAAGTGTCCCTCTTAATTTGACCAAATAGTATCCTATTGTTTGCCCATTTATTATTTTTGGGTTGAATAATTACTCTGTGTAAGTTAAATTCATTGGAGTATTAGAATTTTTTCTAAGAATTCGATCTTAAAATTATTCTAATCCTAGCAAAATTAATAATTAATAATTTAATTATGCTATATACCCTCATTGATTATTGTCAAGGTCCTCATTCATAGTGTAAAACCCTTACTTGGTAATGCCCTAGACATATTCACATAATATGAGAGTTTGACTCAAAGGGCTCGTTTGGGACTTTTTTTTGATCATTTTAAGCACATGGATGCTTCAAATCACACCTACAAGATAACACAAAGGAATAGACATCTAACTGACAATATAATCTCATAATGGAATATATGAAAGCTTAATTCATGCAAAACTACACTAAACTAAGCTAAACATGTGTCTAAAATCTAGCATGAAAAAAGGTTCTAAAAAGATTCAATATGGAGGTTCTTGAGCTTGCTAAGCCCCACTTGACATCCTCTTCAAGCTATCCAATAGGTTCTTACCCGCAAATAAGAGAGAATGTGCCCAAATGCAAAGAACTTTGTATGCTTCACAATTGACCAATTGAGGTACGTAACGGTGTGCAAAAGGTATGACATTGCACATGCGGTGAGAGTTGTTAGTAGCTTCATGGAAAATATGGGGAAAAAATGGAAAGTATTGAAATAGATCGTTAGATACTTGAAGAAAATTATGGCTCTATCTACTACGGAAGCCAAGTATGTTGCAATGACTTAGGCTATGAATGAGATGGTATGATTGTAGAATTTCAAGATGATCTGGGAAAGGATAATACTCTGTATGGTGATAATCAGAGTGTCATTCACTTGAGTAGGAATTCAGGTTTCATTACAATACAAAGCATATAGAAGTAAAGTATCATTACATATGAGATCTCTTGAACAGAAAGATTTTACAGTGAAAATAATTCTAGAAAGTGAAAATCCCGCAAACATTCTGACTAAGTCGGTAACCTTAGAGAAATTAAATTTTATTATAACTTCAACTAGCCTTGGTAATCAAGTTGAACGTCAAATACTACGACTAGATGAGGATTGTTGAGGAAGTCAATTACAATTAGAAATAAGTCTCTAAGTGGAAAATTGTTAATTTACGGAGCCTGATGAATGGTATAAGTTTATCCCCATTGGTATCAATATATTTTTTCAGTACTAATAGAACTCTATCTTTTAAAAGTCTTTTCTAATTATAATAAAATTAGAATTACAATTTTAATTTCATTGTATATTACCACTAGGGATGTTAATGGTTCGGGTGGTGGGTGTTTGTATCACTTTAATCAACCGAACCATACTACAAAACCCTTCACCCGGAGCATCATCCACACAAGTTCTCCTTCACCCTAAACCATGACCGCAGTTGATCGGGTGGGTCGGGTTTTTTTCGGGCTCAACTGACAAATTAAACTTGTGATTACCCCGAATGTTAAAATTATCGGCGGTTAAACGTGGAACGACCGGAGAGCGGGCTGACGGAGAGTAAAGAATTGAATATGGAGTGGCGCCGGAAGGAGCAACTTGAGTGTGGTTGTGTAACCTGCGTTAGACTTAGGTTTTCCCTTTAACTGCGACCGGAGAGTGGAAGTGTGGATTATTAATATTATTACTTAACCTATGTTAGAGTATTTTCTTAAAGAAACTTGAGTTATAGTGTTAGACTTAGGGAAAAGAGTTTGTAAATTAAAAAAAAACTAAAAGTATATTTTAATTTAATTTATTTTAATTATAGTTTGGGTGAACCTCGGGTGAGAGCCGGTTCGGGTGGTGGATCGGGTTATGGGTTTTATATTCTCACCCTAAACCGTAACCGGACCATCAAACGATCAACCATCACCCGCATTCCAACCTCATTTTATCGAATTTTCGACCATTAGATTAGTTCTGATTTTAAGAGAACCATCGATTGCGGGTGAGATTGTCATTCCTAATTACCACATTTGTAAATCATCACAAAATATACCGTAAAATACTAATTTAATATTAGCCTAAACGTAATCACAAATTCATTATAAATTTGATAACCAATTTTTATTCTCTCTCTCTATTCTAATCTTAACCTAAAGTATATGATCAAACTTTTGATAATAAATGGTCCTTGAACTTTGTTTTCTAACAATCCTATTTTAAAGAAACTCGACAACTTTCTTATATTATTATATAACAATGATATGAAATTGTACTCCAACTTTTTGGATATGTATTATACATATCAGAAGTTGTTGACTACTACTCACAAAAGTTTAAGAAGTTTTCATCCTTGCAACGTGAGAACTTTAAGAACATGCATTAAGCTTGATATCTTTATCAAATGGCCCCGTTAATTTACATTATTTATATAAGCTGTTCACCAAACTATGGTCCATATGGCTTCATTGAACAACTTTCTTCTGCTGGTAGCCTGGTACTTACAAAAGTTTACATATAGCTGTCGAGTATGCAAGTGTTACATTTTGTATTCAATGGGCTGCATGTGCATCTTCTTAATCTATATGGGTCCCCATTTTGTATGTTTCCCAACCCCAAAATTAAGTGATAAAGGTTTAGTTTTGTATTGGGAAATGCACTAATACGAAGAAATTTGGGTCAAATTCGACCTCCACGTACTGTAGGCTTTTCCTACGTCTGTGTGAAAATGAAGACTTTTTTTTTATAATTTTGATTATGATTCTGATTATTCTGGATTTCTGGGGTTTTGTCTGAATGCAAAGTGATCTGGTCAAACTCACTCGGAATAAAGAAGTGCTTAATTTTTGTATTTGTCTAATTTAACTTACTCTATTAATCTTCCCCGGGATGCGTTTTTGCTGACCAAATTGCAGTCTTTTGCCTTTCCAAACCTACATTGGTCATCGTTCAACTAATCTGGTAACCCCCATTTTCATACACCTCATAAGATGAGTTGGTTAACTAGCTACCTTCTTTTTTAGTATTGTAATAGGTAGTAAATTCTTTTGTACAATGTGATTTAGGGAAGTACATGGTCACTCCTTTTATTGTTATTTGATTTAAGTATGAATTCTTTGAATTTGTGTGTTGGGATTAAAGAGTTGGTTTGAATTGGATTTTGACATAGCAAATTGATACCAGGATGTTTGTTATAGATGGATAAGGAATTGTATACCCTTTGAAGTTTAATTTAATGGGCAATGATTAAATTTAGAATGTGAGAATTGATAGAGATATTCGATCCGATTATTTTTAAAGCAGTGTATTTTGTTTGAAGACAACTGCGACTAATGAGATAAAACGGTTTAAACACATAATTATTGTAAATGATTCCTAAGAGATCACACATTTAGAGTTAGAGTACTAGATCAACAGAAAAGATGGATAATTATAATTACATATAAGATATCGTTAATAATGAGTTATTATTTGTTCATTGAAATTTCATGTTTGATTTTACGAGCATGAGTGAATAGTCCTTTACTAGAATTTGAGGTGAAAACTCCAAATTCAGGCTAAATCGACGTAGATTTATGTTGTGCTTATGAAATTAATAAATATCAATGCATGTTTAGTGATCATATAGGAGAGACTTAGTCTGTTTTGACATGTTTCATATGATGTTTGGATCTATTTTGAATGTCGGTTGTTAGATCCATGATCTAGATTGTTCATCTTAGTTGACCAAAAGCCAAATCATTGTGATCACTTGATCCACCCCTTTTTCCTTTTTTTTTTACACATTCTACATTTGATTAGAGTAGTTCTAGAGCAAAGTTGGGATATACATGGTCTCTTGGGATTCGATCTTGACGTGCTACATCATATACTTACATTGACAAGGCCGTATACTTGCGGTAATATGTGGTTTTCCTAAAGTGTTCATTATTACTAACGAAATAAAGCGCTCAAGGAAGAATCTCGGGTTGGATCTCGGCCGAGATTTCTCAGGTCAGGACCGAGGTTTCGTCTTCGATCTTCATCGTCATGGGATCTCGGTCAAGTCACCCGAGATACCACCCGAGATGCCGACCTAGATATTGCAACAGAAGCTTCCAAGCCTTCCATCTCGGACCGAGATAGGTCCATCTCGGACCAAGATAGGAGGATCTCAGCCGAGATGCTCCTTGATCGTTCCTTCATGCCTTTAGCTTGATTCCTAGCCCTTTCTCGTGCATGTATGCTCGCTCCAATGCATCCACTTCGTGGCTTGATCCTCAAATGCGTCGTTTTAGCTCCAAAATGTGCCAAATCACCTACAAAGCCACAAATAGTATGTTTAGACATCTATTCTTGCAAAGTAGAACTAAACAAGCATAAATGACACAAACTAAGGCTAAAATATGAATATGGAAAGGAAAAATCTACCTAAATGCATGACTAAAATAGGTCGATAAATCATGATATCAAAAATGATTGAGGCATTTCTTTGTTAAGGCATTTTATTCCATTTGACTACCATGTGCATTATTTTCCATCTTATTAGCCCCTCTTGGCATGTGTGGATTATTCTTTGTCATTCCACAAAAACTTCACTAGCCATGTCTAGCCTCATTTGACTCATCCATGAATTAGGAGGTGACGCCATGCATTGGAGAAAGAAAGTGGGATTCAAGTATAGGGCCGTGTGTACTGAAGAACATCAATGTATAAAGATCCTTAGAAATACAATTGTGCATCACTTGGATTTAGTTGAAGAAGAAGAAGAAGAAATGAAGGAGTAATACTTACAAAGTACAAAAGTGCTAAAATGAAGAAATGTAACCTATTTTGAGTAAGAGTGAAGAGTTTCGGCTTTCATAAAGATAATAAACCGAGAAACTCGAGATGTCGTGGTTCCCGGATCTGTTTGCACCACTTAGCCAAATAAAATTTATCACCCTTGTTCATTACTTGGTCAAGTTACAACATATAAAAGTCCTCTTGATTCATAAGTGTATTTACTGGAAAAGCTATGCGGTGGAGATTAAGAAAGCCTAGGTATGCTTATGGTTAATGGTCTTTTCATATTAGTTGAGGTTGAGCTATTTATTTCATATCCCCTATACACAAGGGAGAGAGTTAAATACATCTACCGAGTAATCATGAAACTAATGAGCTTTAAAATATATTTTTTAATATGATGTGTGTTATGATGATAGGGTTTGAGTGCTTGCAGATCTTGGAACATCTGAGACACGGGTATTTTAATTTGATTGAGATATATAAATGGATCTTACTTGAGGACAAGTAAGGTTCAAGTATGAGGTTTTTAATATCACCCATATGAACGTCTATTTCCATCATCATTGTATTCCATTCTCTACCTCTTTTGGTATATATATGACATATCATATTGGTTTATTTCATTTATATTCGTGTTTTGAAGATCTACTGATTATATTATGTAATTACAAGCATTCTAGGCATTTGTGGAGCACAAATGACACATCTATAGTTGAATGACCGGATACAAACTAAGGGCTTTCTTTCTATCAAAAAAATAGGGGGAAAAAACCAGGAAATGACTAAAGTCTGTTAGTGAAGTAAAGAACATCAGGGAACTTGTAGAGTAGCTCAATAGGCACCCAGGTCATCCGACCTGTCTCTCCCACTTTCTTCACCGGACCCAAAAATGATATCCCGTTGTTGCAAGCAAGATCGTGGAGCAACTCTTAACCAATCTCATAACTTTGGTCCAAGAGGTTGGTCGGCGTCTTGCTCGGTATTCTCGCTCCGACGTCTTATTTTATTTCTCTTTTAGTTAGGTTGGCATGTTGTCCCGTTTGCTTTGTAGTTTTATCCTTTTAGTTTGATCTTATCTTATTATGAGATAAGATCGGGTATATTCGATCTTATCTTATTAGAAAATAATATCAAAGAAGATTTAGGGTTTTGTTGGTTCCTCCCGGATCCTGTAAATAAGGATCTTGAGTATTATGTCAGATATCTCTTTTTCCACACATTATTGTAGTTTTCTTCCGCTTTCCTCCATAGGTCGTCGGCCGACGGGCCATTTGTTCAAGCATTAATATAGTTCTTTTATCATTCAAAAGGTAAGTGTGTGTGATCCTATTTTGTCTTAAGGTATTGTGAGTCTGACTTGCATTGATCTATGATATTGAATTGATCATATATTTATATATATTGATTGTATTTAAAGTGAGTTATTGTATTATTAGATATACTATAAGTTCTACTGAGGGTGATCTGACTTTCGGTGACATTATAGTTCTCACACCTCCATGTTATGTTTGATGCGATGATTCGGCAATGTCTTTAGTGTGTTACAATCGATGGTGACAACATTGATGTACCGCGGAAAAATAGATCCTAACCACATGTGACAATCAACGAAGTTATCTTTTACATAATTCATCTTACATTCAATAGTATGGAATTGCCGATTGAGATCTATTACATGCATGTTGTAGTGATCTGGGTTCTGGAATGCTTTATCTTAATGCTACTTGTTGTTTCACTATGCTCTCTTCTAAATGTGCTTTCAAACATTGTAAAATATCCAAACATTCTTCCCTCTTTATGCTCTATTTTATAAATTGTTTGACCAGACAATCGAGAGACTTCCATAACTAAGGCCGGACAACCTATTTCGGTGACCTTTGGGATTGCTCCAATTTTACTTCTAGTGGTTTGTACGTAGTCCTCTTGTCTCAAAACTGTCTTTCCCTCGGTCAACCTGACCTAAGTTGGTCGACCTAAGCTCACTATCTATTTCTAGTTTCCTTTTGTGATCCTTTTACTTTGTACATATGCAGTTTAGTTTATTTTTGCCTTTTAGTTTCATAATTAATCTGTCAAAGTGAAATATCGCCCTCCTTTTATTCGATCTTGGATTCTTGACCCTATGTTCTAAAGTGGATCTTCTAAGTATTTACAGGATCTGAGGTTAACCTTGTCAATCACATTGAGTATTAGGTTTAATGATAAGAAAAATTGTATCATTACATTGACTTGTAAAGTTTCTTTCAACCTTATACGCATATTATTTGTGTATTCTTTTTCAATAAATTTCTCTTATATGCTTTGACTATCTCGAACTTAATATTAACCCTCTTTCGAGATTGCATATTTGTTCTTGCATTACATTTATGAAAATAATTGAGACATATCTTTACGTAGCTTCACAAAATTGTTCCTAGCCATGATAAGAAAGCAAGAAACAAGCATGGGGTTGTGTGGTTTATTCAACTAGATGGATCTATCCGTTGGTCAGCCATACCCTTAAACCAAACATTTTCTTTATCGTCTCAGCCGCATGTATGAAACGAGGAAAGACCGTCTGTACACTATACTCTTTTTCAGCAACTTACAAAGAGTTTATAATGTACAAACTGTCTTCACAAGTAGTTACATACATACTAGCCACACCTGACACCACCCATTCAACGAGTTGAACAGAAGAAAAATAGGAAAAGCAATCACAAACTGCTTCTGTTACAAACAGAACTTGAAGAAGATGAGAAAATCAAATCAAAAGAAACAAACTGCTTCTGCTATAGCCTCCAGCATGTCAAGAATACAACAATCCTGGAACATAAATTTTATACTAGAAAAATGATCTCACTAGCCATTTTGGGGTAGAGTATACTCGGCTACAGCCGTTATTTTTTAACTCATCACTAACCTTGTAAACCAAGTATGTTGCTGTTGCTGCTGCTTCTCATAGTTAGTCAGTATCAATAAGAGTAACCAACTTTCCTGGCTAAATAATCTTCCTATTCCAACTGCAGACGCTTCTTCAAGGCTTCATAAACAAGGTAAGTAATACTTGCAGATGGGATAACTTTCAGAAGATTGGGGAATAAGCCTTTGTAGAATCCTCTTAACTGTTCCTCGCGTAGAGTTTTCAAGAAAACATCAGACATTGATGTTGCTTGCTTTGAGCACTCCGCTTGCATTCTAAAAGCAAACACTTAGAATCAAGGTTTTTTCAACAAAGAGATTTTACAATTACTTGTACTAAGAAAGAAATACACTTTACCTTGTTCTCACAACTTGAAGTGGGTAGACACAAGAAGCTCCTAATGCACCAGATACCGTACCACAACCTAACTGCAACATCGGGCCCGGTTCTTCTACATGTGAGAAAGATTTAGTGTCGGGCAAGTTATTTGGCTAAACATGACAAACCAACAAATGAAAAAGTAATGCAGAAGAGATTAGGTCTAAGATTTTTACCAGCATCATTGAGAATATATTTCTTAGACATATCTCTTAGTGTCTCATATGCTGCAAGATCTATGCCAGCATACGGAATGATCCCAAGAAGAGAAGGAATAACACCTCGATAAAATGCCTTAGGCCCCTCTTTGACCCAAATATCTCTTGACAAATCTCTTAGATTTGGAGCTTTTGCACCCTTGTATGTCTGTAACCGAGTTTTTACAAGATCCATAGGGTAAATGGCAGTTTGTGCAATAGCACCTGCTAATCCTCCAGCAACAAGACGGTCCAAAGCACCTATTTGAGCTTTATCTTCACCTTTAGCATTCATGATGCTAGTTTTAAGCATTTCAAAAGCATAAAACTTTATAGCACTTTCAGGTGCCACCTTCATGACATTTAATCCATTGCCACGAAAAAATGCCAAAAATCTTCCTTCTTTCCAGATTTCCTTTATGGCTGGGATGATACGTACTTGCTTTGTATCAACTTGCATAGCAACTTTCAAACGATCAAGAGGTGCAGTTGCAGTACGAGATGTAGCTCCAGCAATTCCTCCTGCAATAAGGTATCTAGTTGCATGGACGTGTTTGCTAATGCCTTCCGGTATGATAGTCTGTTCTCCTATATCAACAAGACAAACCCTCTCATAATATCGGTATATGTTCTCCATTGTTACTTCGTGTGGGTAAAGTAGCAGAAAGTCCCGCCACTCAGCAAAGGTAATGACCCCATTATTATCCTTGTCCACACGATCAACAAAGCCAGCAAGTTCCTCATCATTGATTTCAATACCTAAAAAAGAGAGACTGCGCTGGCTTATAAGATGGAACAACCATAAATTTGACAGGCTACAGTAAATGTATAACACATCAAAATCTGATACCAAACAAGACATACCGAATATTATGAAATGCATAACATTACGATCAATTCATAGTAACATTACACTATCAAACTTCTTGATCATGATGAAGACGTGGATCAAAAGTCCTTCGAGAAGCTCCTTAGACCATTATATTGGATATAAAGTGTATCTCTGTTTATGATAAAATAGAGATACACAAACCAGGGTATCTCTGTTTATGATAAAACAAATGACTCGTGTCCCTGATGTTGATGCAACTATTGCACCCCGCTAAAATATGCTAATATAATATTGTTATCCAGAACTGTAAACTTAAATTATTCCGATGCAAAAGAAACTAAATTTGTTCTTTTTATGAGGTAATGCTTTACTTAACTGTATAAACTCAAGTGTATATTTTCACTTCGAAATTAAAATCACAGAGTTCAAGTTTCAAACTGAGTACTCCCCAATTATTACAGGCTATCATCAATGGGAAGCTCGCTAGTAAACATGCATATATAAAGATGAAAGAGCACTCAGTAAAAGACATATTTAAGTAATAAAGACTTGCAATTAGCAAAAGAGGATAAGATTTAACATGGTTTGCAGCTGAACACATAAAACACTGTCCCACAATGTTACCACTTGAACAAAATCTGATAATACTTGAGATAAGACATAAGAAATTAGGATGATATACTAGTATAGAACAAAATGAAACAAAGGTTAGAACCCTATAAGAGTGTGATGGTATAAAAAAAAAAACTTATGTGGTACCAACTCTCTCATTGTTAAATGCAATCACCAAAACTAGCAAGGAGTATCATGAGTAGCACTGGAGCAAGTTAAATAAGGTTGATCTTTGGATAGAACAGTTGGTAAAGAGTCAAAACTAACACAAGATGCTAAAAGGACACTGTTATTGATGTTCTCATTACCCAAATAACATATTTAAATTGACTGTTCATATGTGAAATAGGCCATGCTGCACTTAATGCACTAAAAAGTCAAAGTGGGATATGTTCGTGTAGGTGGTGAAAGAGGCAATCACAAACATGATTTCAGCACATTAATGCAACAGTATTCGAAATGCACAATGCAGATGTAATTCAATCCCTGAGAGGTTGTATAAGATTGGAAACATTGTATGACAAACTACTCAGCATAGGATCTTGAAGTTTAAATATCAGCTGTGCTGAAAGGTAGAGAAGTAAATTATACAGCCCAAAAATGCTACTCCTCAGACATCAACTTTCCCTTTGAAAGGCACAATATTGCTCAACCTTTGGCACATTTCAGGAAACCCGGACAAATCAGGTAACCACCAATGTGCGACACACCTTTATCATAAATCACATGTAGTAGTACTCCGCCAGCAGTATATAGATTCCATGAACACGTGAAAAAGCCAAGCATTGACCATTAGCCTAATCTTAAATGTACATAGATGACATCCAACTATGCAGAATAATATAAATGAGTAATAAAAACAAAAAATTCAGTTGACTACTGCATTTGAAGCATGAGCAAATGACTCTATGTTTTAGTTATTGCTTTACCTGCTTTGACAAGGGCGTCATAAAGCTCCTCGGGCGAAATACAGCCATTATGCTCAACATCAATACCCTGGAAGATACGATAAAGCTCCAGCTCCTTAGCATCCATATAGCGGCAGAATTCCACATAATCAACTTTTCCATCCTTGTTTGCATCACAAACATTCAAGAGATCCCTGGCATACTTGTACTGTGATGGAATATGAAGCTCCGAGAGGCCTGCATCAATCTGAGCATAGTCCAAATACCCAGATTTCAACTTATCAAAGAAGTTAAAGAGATCACGAAGCCTCAGCTCCCTCTCTTCTTTCGACTCTTGCAATGCCAATAGAACATGATCCATTGTAACTGGTCCTGATTTCCGAACAGGATTCCCACCACGACGCTTTGATTCCTTCTCTTTCTGTTTCTCCTCCATAGGAATAACAAACCTAAGCACCTAAAGACAATGCCTGGCAACTGAATAAGTACTCCAAGAAACTGTCAAACACGTTCTAACTTTCTTCAACAAAAGCCTTTCCACTTTCCTCTGACTTCAAATGACACTTGGAATTCCAAAGCGTGTAATGAACTCACAAGGCCACTAGGATTCTTTCCGTATCTAATTCAAATCAATGTCAAACAAGCACTCCAGAATTGACTGAGCCAAGAACGACGATTTTGACTCAGAGGCCGAGTTTCCACGGAGCATCAATTTTTATTTGTCGCAACAGTAATCATTAGGCACAACAGAAACTTTCAAATAGAAAAAAAAAAAATCAAAACCCCTTGCGAAGCATGAACAGATCACATAAAAATTAGGGGAATTTTTTTTTATCAAATTCTGGGTTGTTGAATCTTAACGCGGAATTGAAATTGAAAAGTCAAATCAAGCAAATGTACGGAGTAGAGGATGATAACAATGTGAGTGAAGAGAAATCTAACGGTTCGTAGGAGGAGTGGAGGAGGTCGAATCGAAGACGAACAGGAACACGAGGACGCTGATCTCCACAAATTATCACCGGGAAATATGGCCGAATTTCATGTCAAATCCGGCAAGGATCCCCTGAAAAATGGAGGATCGCCGGTGAAATTGCCGCAGGAAAGACACATTCAAGAGGAGAATTGGGGGAACAAGATGGAAATGCAATCAGTCGAAAAGTATGAAGGGGAGACAGACCCAACCCAATTGCAAGAGAGAGAAAGCAGCATTGGAATAGGAATTTGGATATCTGTGTGTTATTCTCCTTTTTTTCAATTTTTTTATTCAGTCACTTAATTCTTATATTTTAGAATACTCGAAATATTTCTCAACCTTTCCTTTCGAAAAAGACTTTCCTAATGCATATTAAATATCACGAACGCAACTTTTTGGGGAAGGCAAATTCCATTGCATTAAGCCATTAAGGTAGATCCAAATTCTATTGCCTTACAAACGAACACTTGCTTGTAATCAAGCCAAAAACCAAGTCTCATTAACATGGAAAAATCAATAACATTCACGTGTGGTTGAATCTACTGACGGAGGTATAGACGAGGTGGACGTCCTTATAACGGGAAAGTGAGTTAGGATAAAGAGGAGTCTCTTTTTGTTGTTGACGGAAGGAGCCGGGGAGAAGAAACCACTAGTAATGCAGTCTGTGGAGTAGGAAGGAGGTGAAAAAGACGTACCAAAGTTACGGGATTTGAGTGGAGAATTTGGAATCTCAACTTTCGGCGTTAGCAGTGGCGAAATGGGCAGAGTACATGGTCAAACGGCTTGCTAAGCCGTTTCGTAATGATTTTAAGGAAACACCATCACCCACGGCATACGAGACTTCTTGGGATGCTGTCTCAGAGGTCGTCTTGATGTCATCTCCTTAATTTTTCTATAGACTATGACTTTGCAATCAATTCCAAGAATTTCTGAAAATTTCGGGAATTTTTCTATACGTTATGACTTCTTGGGATGCCGTCTCAGATGTCGTCTTGATGTCGTCACCCACAGCATAGGAGACTTCTCTATGGCATCATTTAGGACACCTTCGACATATTCAACGTGGTGACGTGGTCAATAAGCTCATGTTGGGCGTCTTCCAAAATTGTTACTTGATACTCCGAAAATCCATGGCTATCGTGAAGTTTCCCGAGGTCTTTCTCCAAAGTGGTATTATTCTCCACAAGGTCATCCACGGTTTCTTTCAATTCATGAATTGTTGTCTTCGTAGTTGTATGGCAATACTTCTTTCATCATTAAATCCATGGGAGAAGCTTGAGGCTCCTTGTATATCCGCGTCATGCATAACCTCTTCATTGTACTTACCAACAACACTAAGACATCTAGAGAATGATCTTCCTCAATGATCATACACTCATCATCAATAGAAGTGTTAGTAATAGCACATATATCATCATCAATGGGAGAACATTTAGAGAGGTTACGAAGAGTGAAGTTAACTCATTGTTTCTTCATCAAATCGAAAAAATGATGAATCCATCCTAAACGTCAATGAGAGCTCCTATTATGGCGAGGAGAGACGTCTGACGATTACAGGATGTTCATACCTTCATCAACATCAACAACCACAAAATTGACACGCATATCATGCTTATCTACTTTTACAACAATGTTCTCTAGCATGTCGGATGGTCTAATGACATACTTGTCGGATTAAGTCAAGGTGAATTTTCCCGGTGATACCTCTCCTTGTTCTAACTCATTAAACAATTTGAGTGAAATAACATTCACACTATCACCTAAATCACATTAACAAGTATGCTTATTTTCACCGAAGGTCAATGGAATGCAAAATCTTCCAAGATCTCTCTTGGGTGGCATCTTGATCCTTAGCATGGCGTTGTATTTCTTGGTGACTTTAATGTAGCCTTTGTAGTTACAAAGCTTCTTGTTTGATAGAAATTCCTTCATAAAATTTGAAAATTTGGGCATCTGTTTCAATGTTTCAACAAGTGGAATCTCCAAGTTTAGTTTGTTCATCCTCCCCATAAATTTCCGAAATTTTATTCATCTTCTTCTTGTTATGAGCTTGGGAAAAAGGAATGGGGTGTCTATATAGCTTAGAAGGTGGAATGATAGTTACCTCTTCTAGAGTAGTTTCTACCTCAATGTTCTTCTTTGTAGTCTTCTCAACTACTATGGGATTTATGGTCTCTTTTCTACTTCTCGTGGTAATGGCGCAAACTCCTCTTAGATTGTTTTCCGTAGCTGTATGGAGTTTTCCTTGTGCCTTCTCCACTTGTTGGCTTAGTTGAACAACTTGATTCTCCAACATCTTGTGAACTTTTCCAATGACATCCATCATGGTCTCTAGCCTACTAATTTTTTCTTCAAAACTCATAATTGAGTTTCTAATATCTCCAATGGATCCGCAAAGCACTTGTTCTCCTTAAGTGAGCTAGTTTCTCTAGAATTTTGTCTTAAGCGGTTTGTGCGGGAACTTGTGCCGGATCAGGTGCAGGATCTTTGGGTGAAAAATTCCTTCTTTGTTGGAATTGTGGGCAATTCCTTTGTGGAAAGGGAGGTTTTGTGTAAGTATAATCCTTTTGATATTTTCTTTGATTTCCCTAGTTGATTTGTTTCATGGCCTCATAGTATATCATGTGTTCATTGAAGGCCAAACAATCTTCTATCTCATGACTTGTTCCCTTGCTAAGTTGACGATTTATATTAGTATCTACATTAGCAATGGAGGTGGTAGGATTACCGTTAACAAGTTTCACCAAGGCTTTCACATTCTCAACAAGCTTGTATATCCTTACATCATCCGACGCCACGTGTTATGTTGTGCTTCTTGACGTACTTCCTTGTGCATTGTACAACAGTCATAAGGTATTATTAGGCTTCATCCTCATTCAATCTTGTAAATCATGGGAGTTAGTTGTATCAACTAAATTCCTTATAGTATAATTTAAACCACTACATAAATATCCAAGAAGTGCTTCCTTCTCAAATCCATGGTGAGGATATGAATGCAATAACTCATTTAATCTCTCTCATGCGGTGATCGATATTCTCACCATCCTCCATGTCGAAGTGAGAAATCATCTACTTATTAATCTCAACAGTCTTGTGGGAAGGAAAAGGAAAATATTTGCGGAAGTAAGTTGTGGTTAATTCTTCCTAGGTGGTAAAAGTACCTGGAGGAATATTTTGGAGCCAAATTGTATTCTTCCTTGTCAAAGAAAAAATAAATGCCCGCATTATCAAAGAATCAGTAGTGATGTTCTCATAATTCAAAATGTTCATAATATTTTCAAAATTCAACTGATACAGATTCTCATTCAACATTCCTCAAAATTGGGCTTTTTGGATGAGTCTTATGGTGTCCATTCTGAGATTGGAATCTCGAGCTCCTGGTGCAGGTAGGACAAATGCATGATTAAGAATCTTTTGCCTTGGATTCATCTTAGCGTCTAGCGTTTGAGAGTGATGAGTTCTTTCAGCAATTAGTGCATCAATCAACGTCTAGAATTTAGATCTTCGACTTGATTTTCAAGTCCATCCATCGTTTGTCTTGGGGATGTTCTTTGTGTAGATTTTTTTTGCAAAGGGTGCACTCAATCTCGTTGTTTAGAGGTACAATTTTGCTTGGGTCCAAAACCTTTTGCATTCACCAACCTAGCCACAAAGCAAAGACAAAATCAGAAAAGAAAATCAGCAATATAAGAAACTAAGAATAACTAAAAATTATATATCAACCATTTTTATCGGAAGTCCCCAGAAACTGCGCCAAAAAACTTGATAGTCATAATGTAAGAGCCTTAGTCTTTGGGAGCTAGTTTAGCCTTAACCGCCCCCGCGGGTCTGTGAGGCCACCCCTGCGGCTCCTCTGTTGTTCCGCCCCTGCGGCCAGGAAATCCTCCCCTGCGATTTCCGGCGGCTGCAGCCGGTTTTGTTGATTCCTTTGCCCCGTGCTTTACCCTTTGTCTTCTTTCTTTTCCTTGTTGAGCAAGGGTTTCCTTCTTCACTTTCCAATCCAGCTTTCCCTTCCTCCTTGCTTCTCCTTCATCCTTCTTGATCTTGCTCTTGATCTCTCTTGAGTTTGGAAGAGTTTTGGTGTGGCTTTGTGTGTGGATGATGATGATGATGTGGTATGATGTTGTTGCTGAGCTTGGAAGCCAGCTGAGGTGCTAGTGGTGAGCAGTTCTTGGTTAGGCCACAACTGTGGTAAGCTTTCTTCTCCTTCTTCTCTTCCTTCTTCCTTGTTCTTCCTTCCTTAGCTTAGAATTAGATGATTGAATGTAGGTTAATGTTGGAATTTGTATGCCCGCGCCAGCGCCTGCTCCGTGACTGCGTTTGCCTGCAGCCTTGTCACCGCGCCCTCGGCTGAGTTCCGCCGCGCCTGCAGGTTACTTGCTCCGCCCTTGCGTCTCTTGTGTCACGCAGGTGCGTCTTGTCCCGGATCTACCTAGAGTTAGGTAGATCCTTTCATTTTCTAGTATGAGCGGTAGTAACATGCTAGGTATGTGTTGAGGATAGATGGTTGATGAGTATGTTTCGTTATGCCTTGTTGCTAGGTAGTGTTATCCTCCAGATTGGAGAGGACTGAGTTTGAGGGTTGATCGAGTTGAGACGACTACGAGGTTGAGGTAAGTCCGTAGGACTTACTTAGTTGTCATCCCTATATTGGATGTGTGCATGAGTGGTGTTTGTTATATGTTTCATATCATGCTTTATGATGGTCACCGACCTATGGTATATTGCTTGCCCATTGTAGGGCCGTGATAACTTGCCCTTTCATCCCGCCGGGAGTCTAGGAGGTTCTATGTAGGCAGGCCAAACCTGGTAAACGGTTCGGGCACTCTCCATTCCCTTAGGGTACACGGGGAGGTGTTCCAGGCACCATTCCAACTGGCTATTGGACCCAGAGGCGAGGATTATATATTCCTCGTGTCACATATGTTTATATGGATATGTATATGAGTTGATTGCTGGACTTTATAAAGATAATGAACTGGGTAAATGTGTGATATCATGTTGACGTGTTTAGTATTATTTGATGTGTGCTTGTGCTCTGCATCTCTTATATATGTGTATGGTTAGCTAACGGTTTTATACCGTGTTGTAGATCCTTTGCAGGATAAGAGAACTGCAGAGTGATCCACGGTGGGTGATCCGCTGAGGGCTCCGTACACTGGGGCATTATCGGGGTTATGGGACCTTTTTGTTGTACAATGTGGTTTATTTGTACTCAGCGGTACTTTGTATTACCTTTTGATGTATATATATATATATATATCAGTTTTATGTTTTGTTTTAATCTATTGGTGCCTTGTTGTAAGATTCAGTGAACTTGTTGTTAGGCTAGGGTCAGGATCCATTGTGAGATCCTAACCCAGTAGCATCCTTAGTCCTATGGATTTGGGGTGTTACAAAGTTGGTATCAGAGCCCAAGTTGACAACAGTGGCACTAGTAATCTGTGATAAAGGTCGAATAGATAACTAAACAGAACCCGAAAAGTGGTCTGACTTTTCAAAAGGTTTTGGTTTTGAAATGAGTACAAATGTTTAGGGATACCGTGTACGTGAGCCATCGCCCCTCTGAAGACCTCGACAATATAGATATATATAGATATTCTGTTGTGATTAATTTGATATATATCTATACATACGGATATATATAACCTTCTAAGTTAGGTTTACGTCTTCTGCAGATGATTCAGACTAGAGCCTTACCTGCAGCTAGACGAGGTAGAGGTAGACTCTCTCTAGGTAGAGGACGGGGTAGGACTCATGCTAGCGGTTCACATGCAGCGGGAGAGATCCACGAGGAGGTTGATGAGAGTGTCGTTCCTGAGACTGGGAACGGTGCAGCTGAGAGACAGGGGCCACAAAGAGCCCAGTCTGGTGAGTCTGATCGTGTCTCCTGGAAAGACCAGCCTTCCGCGAGTACATTAGACGTGTTGCGGAGGCTGCTAGGGCAGGCAGGCGTGCCCCTGATCTGCCAACACAGGAGGGTTCATCTGAGAGATCCCATGCAGTTACACAGGTGTCAGCTGCACCGAAACCTGCCGATGAGATTGCTCGAGCTACAGAGGAGCATAGAGGGCCTCGACCAGACACTTGGTTGAAGGCTTTTCATCAGATGAGAGTACCCCCTTTCACTGGGAAGGTGGGGTTAGAGGTGGAGCTCTGGATAGGTCATGTAGACTCAGCTCTGGAGTCTATTAGATGTCCAGCTGACAGGCAAATTGAGTTAGTGCAGACACTGTTTAGAGATTTGGCACAACACTGGTGGAGGTCTGTACGAGTACAAGTTACCAGTTATGAGCAGATGAGGACTATGATCCGAGAGCGTTTCTGCCCTGCCTCGTTGAGGAGGGAGAAACTACGAGACTTTGTTGAGGCTGGGTTCGAGGATGTACCGGTCTCAGATGCCATCAGGAGATTTCAGGAGGAGCTGGCATTGCTGGGTCCAGCTGCATCTTCTGCAGATCAGCATGCGTATTTGTTTTCCCGACGACTGAGGGATACTACCCGTACTTATATGGCGGGTTTCCACTGTGATTCTTTGATGGATTATCAGGACCGGGCTTCTGATTATGAGAGAGAGAGGGTCAGCCAGAGGAGAGCTTTTCAGACCGGAGGGTCTGAGAAGAGACAGCGGACTGGGCAGACCAGTGGTACTGGTGGAGCTGCTGCTTCAAGGCGAGGCCAGAGTCGCCAGAGTCATCCTTCATCTGCACCAGGTGCAGATAAGGGAGTATAGTGCTTCAACTGCAGTGAGTATGGGCATATGAGATCAGAGTGTACGAGGCAGCCTGTGACCTGCTTCACTTGTGGCAGACCTGGTCACTTGTGGCAGCCTGTGACCTCAGCAGCAACAGATGCAGGGACAACAGAGAGTCCTAAATCGCCCTACGACTCAGGGATCTACTCCTGGGCCGAGTAGAGGTAAAGGCCGTGGTGGGGGCACAACTGATACCAGAGGCCCACAGGGCCGAGTTTTTGAGTTGAGGAGTGCAGAGGAGCCAGCTGCACCTACTGCTACAGGTACCATTCTGATTCATGGTTTACTTGTTAGAGTTTTATTTGATACTGGTGCTACGCATTCTTTTATTTCTGATGCCTGTGTAGAGCGTCTGAGTCTAGATACAGTTGAGGGGATGCCCTTTATTATAGGGTTACCCGATGGTGGTAGGGTAAGAGGTACCCGTGAGATTCATGACTGTTCCATTACTGTAGGGACCCGTGTTTTGCTTGTGGACTTCTTTGTCATGTCATTAGTGCATGAAGAAGTCATTTTAGGTATGGATTGGATGGATAGACATTCTGCAGTCTTAGATGTAGGTAGGAGGACTGTTACCCTCTCTACTGAGTTAGGTCAGATAGAGGTTTTCCGAGGTTGGGACCTTGGAAAATCTGGCATGGTTATCAGTGCGATACGGGCTGCGAGACTGATTGCATAGGGTTGTGATGCCTTCTGGTGTTATGCCATGAAGGAGGGGAAGAGTCCAGCATTAGAGGATATCCCAGTTGTCTGTGATTTTATTGATGTTTTTGCTGAGCGGTCCAGTTTGCCGCCTCAGAGGAGTGTGGATTTCAGTATCGAGTTAGAGCCTGGTATGAGACCTATCTCGAAGGCCCCATACAGGATGGCGCCTGTCGAGATGCTGGAGATGAAAAAACAACTTGAGGAGCTGGTTGAGAAGGGCTTTATTCGCCCTAGCGTGTCCCCATAGGGAGCACCTGTCCTCTTCGTACGGAAGAAGGACGGATCACTGAGGTTATGCATTGATTACAAAGAGTTGAACAAGGTGACCATCAAGAACAAGTATCCATTGCCGCGTATTGATAACTTGTTAGATCAGTTTCAGGGAGCGACTGTGTTCTCCAGGATTGATCTGCGTTCAGGATATCACCAGCTGAGGGTGAGAGAGCAGGATGTGCATAGGACAACATTCAGGACCAGATATGGACACTACGAGTTTGTAGTGATGCCATTTGGACTTACGAGTGCCTCAATCGTCTTTATGGAGTTGATGAACAGTATCTTCATCGACTTCCTGGATCATTTTGTGGTGGTTTTCATAGATGACATTCTGGTATACTCTCGCAGTGGAGAGGAGCATGCAGGACATCTGATGACTGTATTGCAGGTTTTGCGGGATAGAGAACTTTATGCTAAGTTCTCTAAGTGTGAGTTCTGGATGCCAGAGGTAGCATTCCTGGGTCATGTGGTTTCAGCTGAAGGGATCAAGGTGGATCCATCGAAGATAGAGGCAGTAGCTGCATGGACTACACCGATGAACGTCAAGGAAGTACGTAGCTTCCTTGGCCTAACCGGTTATTACAGACGCTTTGTGGAGGGATTTTCTGTGATTGCCCGTCCACTGACGAGTTTGCTGAGGAAGACTACCAGATTTGTATGGTCTGATCAGTGTATGCGGAGTTTTGAGGAGCTGAAGAGACGTCTGACTTCTGCTCCTGTTTTGGCACAGCTAGAGGGTACAGAGGATTTTGTAGTATACAGTGATACATCCAAGCTAGGCTTGGGATGTGTGTTGATGCAGCGGGACATATCGAGTTATTGTGTATGCGTCTAGACAGTTGAAGACGTATGAGGAGAACTACCCGACTCATGATCTGGAGTTTGCAGCGGTAGTTCATGCACTGAAGATCTGGAGACATTACCTATATGGTGTTACATGTCAAATCTTCACAGACCATCAGAGTCTGAAGTACATTTTCACGCAGCGGGAATTGAATAACCGCCAGCGTAGGTGGCTTGAGCTGATCAAGGATTTTGATCTGGAGATTATGTATCATCCGGGGAGCGCGAACGTTGTCGCCGACGCCCTGAGCAGGAAGACGCCTCGAGAGCAGGCGATTGCAAGGCTGACTGTTCAACATCAGTTGCAGAGGGATCTGATTTGGTTAAAGTAGGACATCCAATTTCCTGATAAGGATGCCCAGTTGCGTACATTAGAGGTTCTTCTTGATTTGTTGGGTGAGATCCAACAGAAGCAGGAGACCTGCCCGACACTGCTGAGGATACGAGATATGATGTCTCGGGATGAGGTACCACAATTCCTGCTAGGAGCAGATGGAGTTTTGAGACGCCGCGGTCGCGTCTGTGTACCTGCTGATACAGAGCTGAGACAGAGGATTTTACAGGAGGCTCACTGTACACCTTACTCTGTATATCCAGGTACGAGTAAGATGTATCAGGACTTGATACGTTTATATTGGTGGGGAGGGCTGAAGCCCGATGTGGCCAGATTTGTGGCACAGTGTGCGACCTGCCAGCAGGTCAAGATAGAGCATTGCAGAACTGGGGGTGAGCTTCATCCACTTCTTGTTCCACAGAGGAAGTGGGAGGACGTCACCATGGACTTTGTGACTGGACTGAGGATGAGCCGGAGTTTTGATGCTATTTGGGTTATTGTGGACAGATTGACGCAGACATCACGTTTCATTCCTATTAGGGAGATGTGGCCGGTGAGCAGATTAGTTGAGGAGTACACTAGGCAGATAGTGAGACTCCATGGTGTAGCGAGGACGATCGTCTCATACAGAGATGGACGATTTACCTCGAGATTCTGGCAGCGGATTCAGACTGTCCTGGGGACGAGTTTGCACTTTACTACTGCGTTCCATCCTCAGACAGATGGTCAGTCAGAGAGGACCATTCAGACCCTGGAGGATATGTTGCGAGCTTGTGTGTTGGATTGGGGACAGGTGTGGACGGATCATCTTCCACTTGTTGAGTTCTCATACAACAACAACTGGCATGCATCGATTGGGATGGCCCATATGAGGCACTGTATGGGCAGAGATGTCGTACACCATTATGCCGGGATGAGCAGAGCAGTGTTAGTAATTTAGCACCTGATCAGATTCAGGATGATGTGGCTCGAGTAGCACTGATTCGAGAGCGGATGCTGACTGCCTAGAGCCGTCAGAAGTCGTATGTTGATAGGAGGCGTAGACCTCTAGAGTTCAGAGTTGGAGCCCATGTGTGGCTGAGAGTGTCCCCGACACGAGGTGTTAGGTGATTTGGCATTAAGGGGAAGTTAAGCCCCCGATATGTCGGACCGTTCGAGATTCTGGATCGGGTTGGGAGCGCAACCTACAGATTGGCCTTGCCGCCGAGATTAGAGGGTGTTCACCCTGTGTTTCATGTGTCTCAACTGAGGGAGTATATACCAGATCCGAGACACATCGTGAGTTATGATGATTTGGTTGTTGAGCCGGACCACACTTTTGTTGAGCATCCGATTACAGTCCTAGAACGAGGTATGAGACGCCTGCGTTCGAAGGACATACCTATGCTGAGGATACAGTGGTCGAGACGAGGACCTGATGAGGCTACATGGGAGACTGAGGATAGTATCCAGAGGAACTATCCAGAGTTCTATGCCGAGATAGATATACATGTAGGATCTACGAGTAGATCTTAGTACTATCTTGGTGAGTGTTTACTTATGTGCTTATATGCCATGCTGTGTTTATTTTCGTACTAGCTTGATATGATGTGTGAACTTATTAGATCTTGTTGTGCTAGTGCGATTGGTTATAGCTGGAGATGATTCGTTCCTCCTTGCTTTTGTGATGCTGGTTGGCTAGAGATGGTTTTTCTCTATGCCCTGGATGGTGTTCGTGCTGGAGTCGATGGTTTCTTCCATGGTTATGTTTGAGGTTATAGAGAGAGTTGTACCTCGGCATGTGAGTCCGAGTGGTTTGAGGATTTTACAAGTTTCGGGACGAAACTTGTTTTTAGGGGGTGAGGTGTAAGAGCCTTAGTTTTTGGGAGCTAGTTTAGCCTTAGCCGCCCCCGCGGGTCTGTGAGGCCGTCCTTACGGCTCCTCTTTTGTTCCGCCCCTGCGGATTCCGGCGGCTGCAGCCGGTTTTGTTGACTCCTTTGACCCGTGCTTTACCCTTTGCCTTACTTCTTTCTTTTCCTTGTTGAGCAATGGTTTCCTTCTTCACTTTCCAATCCATCTTTCACGTCCTCCTTGCTTCTCCTTCATCCTTCTTGATCTTGTTCTTGATCTCTCTTGAGTTTGAAAGAGTTTTGGTGTGGCTTTGTGCGTGGATGATGATGATGATGTGGTATGATGTTGTTGCTGAGATTGGAAGCCAGCTGAGGTGCTAGTGGTGAGCAGTTCTTGGTTAGGCCACAGCTGTGGTAAGCTTTCTTCTCCTACTTCTCTTCCTTCTTCCTTGTTCTTCCTTCCTTAGCTTAGGATTAGATGATTGAATGTAGGTTAATGTTGGAGTGTGTAAGTTTATGCATGTGTGTGAATCTGGAATGATAAAGACGTGATTTGATCACGAGAAGAGCCGAAGAGGAATCACGGGTTCACGTTCTACACATACGCCGCCCCCGCGCCTGGAAGCCGCCGCCCCTGCGGAAGCCGTGCTGCAGCGCCCGCGCCAGCGCCTGCGCCGTGCCTGCGTTTGCCTGCAGCCTTGTCACCGAGCTCGCGGCTAAGTTCCGCCGCGCCTGCGGGTTACTTGCTCCGCCCCTGCGTCTCTTGTGTCATGCAGGTGCGTCTTGTCCTGGATCTACCTAGAGTTAGGTAGATCCTTTCCTTTCCTAGTATGAGCGGTAGTAGCATGCTAGGTATGTGTTGAGGATAGATGGTTGATGAGTATGTTTCGTTATGCCTTGTTGCTAGGCAGTGTTATCCTCCAGATTGGAGAGGATTGAGTTTGAGGTTTGATCGAGTTGAGACGACTACGAGGTTGAGGTAAGTCCGTAGGACTTACTTAGTTGTCATCCCTATATTGGATGTGTGCATGAGTGGTGTTTGTTATATGCTTTATAGCATGCGTTATGATGGTCACCGACTTATGGTATATTGCTTGCCCATTGTAGGGCCATGATAACTTGCCCTTTCATCCCGCCGGGAGTCTGGGAGGTTCTATGTAGGCAGGCCAGACCTGGTAAACGGTTCGGGCACTCTCCATTCCCTTAGGGTACACGGGGAGGTGTTCCAGGCACCATTCCAGCTGGCTATTGGACCCAGAGGCGAGGATTATATATTCCTCGTGTCACATATGTTTATATGGATATATATATATATATATATATATGAGTTGATTGCTGGACTTGTTGAGATCTTTCAACGAGTTACTTCAGAAATAGAGAGAAGAAGAGAAGACAAAACGTTTTGTGGTTTTGCTGCACAAACCTTGCAGCTAGGGTTTTCAATATACTTTGGTGGATGATGAATATAACCTTACACCTATCTATTTATAACCATAAATAGATAGAATCCTCTATTAATAAATAGAGTCCTATAAATAATAGAATCCTACAAATAGATAGAATTCCTTATAAATAGATAGGATTCTATAAATAGATAGAATCCTCCGCGGAAGCCCCCCGCACCCCCTGTCGCCCCAGGCCCATTAATCCATGGGCCCAAAATATGTTTCCCCTGGCCCATTGTATCAGTATACCTAGATTTATTGTCTTATTACAACAATCTCCACCTAGACAACATAATCTAATACAAAATTTGGAAACACATATACAACTCCAGGATCTTGTCGCCAGATCCTCCTTGTTTCTCTTGACAAGGGGCTTTTTCACTCATCCAACACAAAGACATGACCCAAAAAACGTCCCCGTCCTATAATGTACGGAGACCCCGGATGTCCACTCCTCCACCTCACTCGGCGGCGTCCCTAACCTGCAAGGCATTGTTGAAGAAAACGCAGCCGTGGAGTCAAGTTGGCGCCCCTGCGGATGTGTCACCGCCCCCGCGCTTCTTGGCGCCTCCTGGCGCCGCCCCTGCGGTTTCTGGCGCCTCCTCGTGCCGCCCCTGCGGCTCCTGACGCCTCCTGGTGCCGCCCCTGCGGTTCCTGGTGCCTCCTAGTGCCGCCTGGCGCCGCCCCTGCGGCTCCTGGCGCTCCTGGTACCTCCCCTGCGGTTCATGGCACCTCTTGGCGTTGCCCTTGCGGTTTCCTGGCACCGCCCGGCGCCGCCCCTGCGGTTCCTAGCACCTCCTGGTGCCGCCCCTACGGTTCCTGGCGCCTTCTTGTGCCTCCTGCGGTTCCTGGCACCTCCTGGCGCCTTCTGGTGCCGCCCCTGCGGTTCCTGGCGCCGCCCCTGCGGCTCCTGGCGCCGCCCCTGCGGCTCCTGGTGCCGCCCCTGCGGCTCCTGGTGCCGCCCCTGCGGTTCCTGGATCCGCACCCGCGGTTCCTGGATCCGCACCCGCGGCTCCTGGTGCCGCCCCTGCGGTTCCTGGATCCGCACCCGCAGCTCTGTTGGTCCATCCCCGCGGTCACGCTGCAAAAGCTCGTCTTCTTCGTCTTTAACATCCCCTGTTGCGTTAGCAGATCCTTAACTCATCGCTGCCAAATACCGAAGTTGCCAGTTCCGTTGAATCGCGGAATCTCAAATTTTGCAACGGAACTCATCGACAACCTTGCTCTGATACCACTTGTTGAGATCTTTCAACGAGTTACTTCAGAAATAGAGAGAAGAAGAGAAGACAAAACGTTTTGTGGTTTTGCTGCACAAACCTTGCAGCTAGGGTTTTCAATATACTTTGGTGGATGATGAATACAACCCTACACCTATCTATTTATAACCATAAATAGATAGAATCCTCTATTAATAGATAGAGTCCTATAAATAATAGAATCCTACAAATAGATAGAATTCCTTATAAATAGGTAGGATTCTATAAATAGATAGAATCCTCCGCGGAAGCCCCCCGCACCCCCTGTCGCCCCGGGCCCATTAATCCATGGGCCCAAAATATGTTTCCCCTGGCCCATTGTATCAGTATACTAGATTTATTGTCTTATTACAACAAGACTTTATAAAGATAATGAACCGGGTAAATGTGTGATATCATGTTGACGTGTTTAGTATTATTTGATGTGTGCTTGTGCTCTGCATCTCTTATATATGTGTATGGTTAGCTAACGGTTTTATAACGTGTTGTAGATCCTTTGCAGGATAGGAGAGCTGCAGAGTGATCCACGGTGGGCGATCCGCTGAGGGCTCCGTACACTGGGGCGTTATCGGGGTTACGGGACCTTTTTGTTGTACAGTGTGGTTTATTTGTACTCAGCGGTACTTTGTATTACCTTTTGATGTATATATATATATATATATATATATATATATATATATATATATATATATATATATGTATATATATCAGTTTTATGTTTTGTTTTAATCTATTGGTGCCTTGTTGTAAGATTCAGTGAACTTGTTGTCAGGCTAGGGTCAGGATCCATTGTGAGATCCTAACCCAGTAGCATCCCTAGTCCTATGGATTTGGGTGTTACACATAAAACCTACCCGCAAGAATTACAAGGTCAGTTGTAGTAAATCGAATGTCGAGTTCACAGAGACAACAACTGATTTAGAAAATACTAATAATGAATTGTTCTAAGTAAAAGGGAGAAGAGAAGAAGAAGGGAAGTGGAATATATTTTTTTTTGGGCAAAAACAAGGAGAACAAGAGAAAGTAATGATTAATTATTGACAAAATACGGGGGAGGTGATCTAAGGAAACATGAATCCCATTATAATGAATTAAAGTAATATTGCATATATTAGACCCATGAACATTGATATGTGAATATTGTAGGTAATAATCTAAATTAGTTTTTGTCATAAACAAACAAAGACATTGTTATCCAACTTGATTGCGCCCTCACGCCGACCGTTGTGTCAAGTAAATAGGAAAACTCATTAAGAACTTAGAAATTGATCGTGTAAGTTCGTAATAAAACTGCATCCCCTGTAAAGACACGGGATCACTTTAGTATACGGGTTATCGAACTCAGGGATTGTATATGATTTAGCAACCTCAATGATCAACTATTTCGATTGAAAACAAGCGGCAATGAGAAAGTAAGAAAGGAAGACAACGTCAATTCTTGATTTAAAACAGTTATAAGGAGGAATGATCTAAGTAGAGAATCCTCACTATAATGTAATAAGACTATTGATGCATATATATAGTTGTGAACATTGATAAAAGACAGGTAATCATCTAAAGTATCCTTGGACATAGACAAAACAAGACCGTGTTTTTCAAGTCACGTAGCTCTCAATCCAACGGTTCGGCGAGTATAAGAAAACCCATTCGCATTTAGAAACCCCGAAAAGACCTACGAAAACCTTCTCCTTAGGTTCATCAGTTTAAAAAGGTACAAAGACCGGTGAAATCTACGATGATTAAGATTCTCAAAGGCTTTGATAGACTATTATTCTCTCAGCCAAGCTCTCTTCAAATCTTTTCAATAAAACAAAATTATTTGGTTCTTCACTTTGTTTTATCTAAATCAATTAAAATGTCACTCCAAATTAACAAAGGTAATTAAAAGGTAGAATTAAGCCCTTTGAATTGAAGGATTATCAAAGATCTCAATCAACACACGTATATGCAAATAATAGAATTAAAGCATTATAGGGTTCATCTCAATTCTTAGATCAAGGAATGAGACTAGCTATTCATGCTAAGATATAAAGCAAGAAAACAATATATTAAAAGCATGAAAAAGTAAAACTCACAAGGTTTGGTTCGAGGAAGAACCTTACAAAGCAACTCTAACAATGACAACCTACTAGAATAAGGGAGAGAGAAAGAATAGATGATGAGACTACTGGATGTCAGCTGATGATGATCTTTAACCCTAACCCTCATGCACTCTTACATAGGGGAGCATGTCGTCTAGGTTTTACAAGAAAACCAATGAAACTTCCTAAAATAAAGAATTGGAGAAGAAGCATTCCACGCAAGGTGTTACGTTTAACCCTTACGCTCCCTTACGGGCGTAACCAACGTAAGGGGTCGTAACACTAATCGTAACCTTCTTGTTGGGCCCATCTAGCGTTTCTGGATGAACAACCCGACTGTTACGTCCCCTTATGGGCGTCACATAGGCGTAAGGATCCATTTTTCTTCGTTTTGTTCTTGAATCTCTGAGTGTAGGAAGAAGTGAGGACTCTATGTTCTAGTTTCTCAATCATGTTGATGATCTGGATGCTTTGAATCCAGGGAGGATGAAATTCCGATGCATTTAGCATCTAAAAAGCCTGAAACACAGAAAAGCCAAGGTAGATACCGAAATACAAAAAGTAGAACTTTTCAATATAAAAAGGTATATGTGAGATGGAAATGAGGGTATGAAATGTATAAAACATAAGGAAAAATATGACACTTTTGACACTCATCAAAATCCAAAAAAAAATAAGACCAAGAAAAACCTCACCGGTTAACGCAAGTTAGAGAAGGTGCAAAGAAGATAACTTTCTACAATATTTAGAAATCCTCGAAGTAAAAGGTAGGTCAAATCCCATAATCCAAGTTTTTTCAATAAATTCAATAAAATAACCTCGCCGGTTAGCACATGTTCTTTTATTTAAACTAATGATAAACACCACTTATTTCGAAGGTAAATAAAAGGTGAAAACAAAGATGTTTGAAAGGAAGCAATATCAAAATCTCAATTCACAATCATATATGCAATAATAAATCAAACCATTATAAGGATCATTCAATCCTTAGATCGGGGTGGAGATTAGCCAAACATGATTACATATTAAATAAAGTCCATATATAAAACCAGAAAGGACATAAACTGATAATTGTTTAATCCATCACAACGAGACGAACCTTCTATTCTTCTTTCCGATGGGTGTCTTATAGGTTGTACAATATGCCAACAAAGGTCATCAAGCCTTATACTCCAATCTTTTGTGTTCGGTGCCAACGTTTTATCAAGGATAGTTTTGATCTCTCTATTTGATATCTCCGCTTGTGGGTGAGAGGTAGTTGAAACTCAATGCATCATATGGTATCTCTTAAGTAGGGAGGTCATAGGTTTATTTGTTCCATCAAACGAAACAAGAATCTATAAGAGACGTTGGACTAATTGATGAACGTCCTAGATTTCTTCAAGTAAATAATTTTATTATGGTAAGTAATGATTTAAGAATAATGATGTAAGGTTCATGAACATAATGTTCATCTTAATTAATATTGTTTTTCATATATTTTATTTTTTTAATTTATAAATGTATTTTATTTACTAGTGTAAGTATATTAAATGAACGTAATGTTCAAGCAAATTAAATTTAACTTTCTAGTCAAGTTGTAATTGTGTATACGAGTTCTCTTATACATTTTTTTAATTCAATTTAATTAAACAATATGTTTATTTACTAGCATATCTTTCTAGTCATGTTATTATTGTATTTATGAGTTTTCTTTTTATTTTTTCACAATTGAACATATTGTTCATGAACATAAAAGGGTATAATATCTTCCGAGTACGGTAAGTACTAACAAGCTGCAATTAAATGCTCTGATTCAATCTTAACTATTGATTTATTATAATTCAACAACTCTTAGATGATTACATTGTATATCTTGTAGAACAAGTTATCCTTGTGGGGCATATACGAGAAAGTTATATCACGTATCATATGGAACAAGAAGATAAAGTAGGCACATCAATTGATGATCTATTGAATCTTCATGAGGTTATCAAAAGTTCTAATTCTCAATTCTAGAATAATGTTATAGGGTGAGAAAAAATTCATAAAGGATAACGACATTTGAGTTTTTATCCGGTTGTCAAAAGGGTTTTTGAAATGATCCACTCATAAGGAATGCATTAACATTAAATTAATATTCATTCATATTCATTAAATGACTCATTTAAGACAATAACGACATGTGTGACTCATTTTGATTTAGCGCTACGTGGAAGGGAATAAACGAGTGTTTCTACATCTAGTGATGATACACGTACTTATATGGTTCAACTATAAGTTTTGAATATAAAGGTTTGAGGTTGAAATTTTGTATTTCAAACTTCATTGGGAGTAAGTAAATATTTATCGATGATATACTATCAGTTTGCTTCGATATGGGCTTATTGGCCGAAACCAAGAGTTTTCTCATTAGGAGTTTTGAGATGAAAGATTTTGGGGATGCTTATTTTGTTTAGGCAAAAGATACTATAAGATAATTCTCAAAGTGCCGTTAAGTTGTCACAAAAAAGCTAAATGTTATCAATTTCGGCCTTAACGTATGCCCTAGGAAAATCCTTGAGGTTTTAAGGATATAAGAGATATCCTATAAAACTGTCATAAGGAGTCTAATGTCTTTTGGGTGTGTACACTTCCGGATATAGTGTATACGACTAAAGTGTATAGTAGATTATTAAATGCATGGAGTCATGTAGCCTTGCAAATAATTAAAGATTGCATGATATAATACGGTAATTGAGAGTTTTGAGATCATTGGATATTTGTATCTAAATTTCTGTAGACGTCGGATAAAAGACATCCAACTTAAGACTATAGGTTGGTTGGAAGAACTATGTCCAAGAAAAGTGTTAAACAACACTTGTATCTCCTTCCACTATGGTTGCATATACTTTTTATTGGCTACATGCTTTTAGTGGCTTTAAGAGCCTGATAAAGTTATTTTGTTATAACATAGATCCAAGTTGGATCTTTCTTTTTTTTTTCCCGATAAAATATGTCGAATATCCGGTCTAAAAAGATAAGCGGACCCGGATATCCGAATGCGAATATCCGAAATATCCGGTTACACTCAGTTTTTTTAGTTTAACATAATTGTATAATGGTATCGGTGAAGATTTGAAAATCTGCAAGAAATCTTGTCATTTTTGGTGTTCGCCAGTAACGGCTCGTGGTGGAGAGTGTAGTTGGGCATCGGGAAGAATTAAGGGGACGCTGGGAAGAGATAGTAGATGATGCCAAATTTCCAATCAGGCCGGGATCCTCGAGTTCATTGTTAGCACGGAAGGAGATATGTGGAGATTTGGAGACGAAGAGAGAGCAACTCGGATTTCGCCACACCAGTCGCCGCCTCACTGTCGGTACTCTTGTTTACCATGCGCACATTGGGATGAAAACGAAAGGAGACCAACAAAGATTAGCACACTAGAGAAGTGGAGAGAAGACGAGGAGGGAGAGAAGCTTGGACTTTAACACCAGTCGCCGCCTCACTGCTACTCTAGTAGCGCCGTAGTTGGGAGAACTAGAGAAGAATTGAGAAGTTGAGAAGCGTGGCCTTCTGAGAAGTGGAGACTAAGGCAAAAAAAATTGTTGGCTTTTATCAATTTTAAGTAATTCGAACTCTAGAACTCTTGTAAGTTGTAACAAGCTAAAAACAATATCACACTCCACCAACTCACCTATAGCAACTTAGTTATAACTTTTGAAAACATATATAATATATTACCGGATATCGGATATCCGGGTTAGAAAAAAACTCGATCCGTATCCGATTTGCATACCCGAAAATTTTGAGCGGATATGGATATATTACCGTCGGATCAACTAAATTTCGGATATCTACAAGTCGGATACTCGGATTATTTTTGAACACCCCTACCTTTCGGTTTATGCATAATAAAGTTTTATGAGTTAATTCATAAATTATATTTATGAACTTAAGCTTGGTTTTAGGATTGATCTCCGAATAAAGTAGGACCAATTGAAAATAGGCATGCTATGAGATCACATTGCATGTAATTTTCATGTCACTCAATCATACTTTAAATATGTTATTGAATATATTGAAATGATGAACACGGCATGTTAGTTACGATGATTGTGACAAATGTCGTCGTAATCTCATATTGATATATGAGATTGACCAGATTGAAATAAATATATCTATAAAATTAGCCAATATGTGCACATAAATAATTTGGTTAAAATAATTATTCGTTTCATATGCAACCCAAGTGGGAGATTATAAGATTTATTTATAAATCTTATAATATGGACGTACATATTATGATACACAATTATATTATATGGCTAATTGTTAGTGGTAAGTGATTCGATTAAGTAAAGCCCGTAGACTTTTATAAAGTGGTATGAGCTTCATGAGTGAATACTAGATTTTGGCTCAATAGACTTAATGTGATTTTATTAAGTCAATATATAAAGTGTATATATATATATATATATATATATATATATATATATATATATATATATATATATATATATATATATATATATATATATATATATATATATATATATATATATATATATATATATTAGGTTATAGTCCCCCAATACATCAAATCAACACGCCGTTTTTAGTTCTTTATCCATCAGAGAAAACCTAAAGAAACCTAAGGAGGTTTGACTCAGGAAGACGATATACATGTGACGTGCATTCTGATTATAGATTTTGCACTAAAAATTGATCTGATTGATGCGCTATAAAACCAAGTGTGTAAATTTTAATCACTTAATAACTCTAGCATAATTTTGATCCTCGATATTTATGGTTTAGGAATTTAATAATTCCAACATATAGATATCCACTTGTATCTACCAATTAAATGATTAGCAAAATAAAACTACATTTATTAATTTTTACATATATTTGTTTGAATATATGCAACTCACACAAGTGATCGATCAACTTATTATAGTATATTAGGTACAACTTTATACCAGGTTATTCCACCGAAATGACATTATGCACTCCATGCTAAACTATATATATGAGGGTCATTATTGTAACTATGTATTTTTTTTTAAAAAAAAGAAAGCGGTTAGGTTGGTCTACCTCTTAGAGGTAGTCCAACCCAAAGCATACTTGTGAATGAGAACCCGAAGTTCGGGATCATTAGAAAAATTGGTGTTATGTGTCGAGATTTCCAAATGGGTCAAATGGTCATCAACACGGTTTGATTTCTCTGAAAACATGCATGATCCGGACTTCGTCAAAGAAACGAGATCTAGTATGGAGTCGGATATAATCATCTCGACCTCCCACAGACAACTCCACAAACCTTGGAGTGTCTGGATAACACACAAATTATCACCCTCAATTTCGATATGCAATCGGATAGCCTCTTGTAAGCTAGATTGAAGAACAAAAGCTTCGGCTTTGTTTGCTGAGTTGAAGTAATTTTTCTAACCATCAAGGCTAACCACCTCTCCGTTGTGATTCTGAATCATAAAAACCAATGGATGTTACTCCCGAATAGCTTTTGATCCATCAAAGTTAAGTTTACGGAAACCAGGTTTTGGTTTATCCCACTTAATGTTGTATTTTTTTTCCTTTTAGCCGAGTTGATGTCATTTTGTTGCTTTTTTATATCATAATCATCCTCGTCACTAATGTTAGTCTTCCACATATGAATTTGGTTTTAAATGAAAATAATTACCATATTATTAGGACTAATAGGCTCATTACTAAAAATTATTTGGTCCACCATATAGATGAAAGGCATGCGAATTTGCTAACTCCAATTTTATTTTTGTTTTTCATGTACGAGGGCACGAGCTTTTTTATTTTCAAGGCAAATGTTGTTGAGTTCGGTTAAGATTGACCTATCGATTTTGAAAAAGATTGATCCTATATATATATATATATATATATATATATATATATAGGAACCTATATATTTTTGTATAGGAAGTAGAAACCTGTCATAACCATTTGATCAAATAAAATTAACTTCTCAGATTTGTCTCTAACTAAGGAAGATTTATATAAAAGATTTTAACATTTATTAGCATATCTTAATTCACGACTTATATAAAAGATTTGTCCCTAAATTAGGAAGAATTATATACAATTAATGTCCCAAATTTGTCATATTTAGCTCATAGTTATATGATTCCGATCTAAATGATTTTTTTGAACTATCTCTCTCAAAATACTTCCATATCGATCGAAATGCAAGATATTTATAATTTATTTGCACTATTTATCTCGAAATACTTCCTTTTCGATCAAAATGCAGGACCATTTGAATTTTTTTGCATTATCTATCTCGAAATACTTCCATTTCGATCGAAATGCAGGACCGTTGGATTTTTTTTGCACTATCTATCTTGAAATACGTCCATATATTTCGATCGAAATGTAGGACATTTTTGCCTCTAGGGCAAAATTTAAAGAATTCGATAGGAATGGACTTGTAACTTAGGTGTAATTATTGCTCTAAATTCGATCGAAATGTATATAATCCGACCGAAAAGTAAGCAATCCGACCAAATTAACATGATTTCGATCGATTTTTCATTATTGCTTGTATAAAGATCCTCTATTTCGACCGAATACCATGATTTCGATCGAATTTTTTTAATAAATACAATTAAGATAAGAATATCAATTGTGTTTTAACCAAAATCGAACGAAATGTACTAAATAACGATTAAAGAATATTATTTGTTGCCAAATTTGTGAAGTTATTTATTAAAACTGTATATTTTAACTTTAATATATATTGTGAATCACGCCCATGAACCCCTACAATACACCAAAAATATAAACGTTCATTTTTAAATTAGAAGTTTCTTAGAAGTTTTTACCCACTACATAGGAATATGTTCTCACCCAAACCTGACCATATATATATATATCCGGGTTTTGATGTTAGATTGTATATATGTGTTTTGAAAAGACGATATGAAGGTTGATTAATCCCAAGGAATTCGATCTAAGCTTGATTCAATTGAAAATGATACACATATTTCACGTAAAAACAACAACTTGCATGCAACTTAAAGTACGCACGTAGTAATACATATTAGCACCCCAAAGCATACTAGAACTTATTGATCACTTTGCATGCATTTATTTAGATCAATAATCCACACATAGGCATGCATATTGGGGCGTGATGCTTGAAGCTTTTTTAGTTAACATGGATAGCAAGCCAATTGATCATGAATGTCTGAGCTTCCTCGGCCTTCTTCACAGCTTCTTCATCCTCCGCATTGTACCTCAGACCAAATCCATGCGATACCCCCGGGAAGATCTTCACCATGCTATTAATCTACACAAACATGGACATTGTTATCGTATGTATACATGTATGTATGTATGTATCTAACGATTTTACATTTTTTTTAGAATGATCAGTTATTTCGTTACCCCTGGTTTTGCTGAAAGAATGTCACCAAATTGCTTCAATTGGTCGGGTGGAGAAACCTGGTCATCCTCCGCTCCCAAGAATGCAGTTGGAACAGTCACGTCTAATCCGCACAAGAAACATATATGATCAACGTGTTAACGATGGAAATTGATTACTTGTTAAATTCACATTATTGTTTACCATTAATCTCATCAAGGCTCAATTGATCAGAAGGATGCAGCGCAACCGCAGCCTTGATATCATCCAATTTGGCCAATTTAACTGCGGCAGATCCTACAAATGTATGGGCAACGTACATGACCCAAAAATAATTAAATTCACCAAATCTAGAAGCTGAACGTAAATAAATGAATAAAATTATACCGCCGAAGCAAATTCCTCCGACTCCAAGAGAAGTAATGCCTCGGCTTCTTAAAGCATCGATGACCAACTTTGCATCTTCACAAGCTTTCTCCTACAGATACAACATCGATTGATCAACACAGTACGTACGTACATATGCGTGAAGTATATGTAAATAACTTGATGCGCATATGTCAAAGTCCGATACAAACAGACCCTAGACTTGTCGTATGCATACGAGTGTACATACACGTTAGGTCCAAGCCCACCAAATAAACTGTTAGGTCCCATCCTAAAATCAAGTGACATTAGGAAGAGTAGTCCACCAACCTTATATATTAGGCTTGAAATGTTCACACTTTAGACGTAAGAACTTATTTTCTCCAATACATTATAAGTAAACTAACCGGAGAATGAAGTTGTCGCCATGCTTGGAAATCAAATGCAAGGTCGTCACAATTGGCGGGGTCACCATATAAAAAATCGGGAACAACCACAAGGAATCCTTGAGTTGCGATCTTATCCGCTAGTTTCCTTCGAGCAATGTCAAACATTTGAAAGAAGAAAAAAATGTCAAGCAAATTAATGGGCAAAGTTTTGGTCCGGACCGGGACTGGATTGGAATTTCTAAAATTCCTGGACCGGAGATTAGATCGGATTTGGTCCAGGACCGGACCGGAAAATAGACCGAATTTAGTCCGGGATCAGACCGGTCCGGTTCAGTTTTACACAACCTAATACTACTAACTTATAATAAGATGAGTAGTTCATCGCCTTCTATATTATATTATTTTTAAAATGTCCCATTTTAAATATGAGAAATTATTATAAGTAATACACATAACCTTTCAAAGATGCCAAATAATAATCAAGTTAAGATCCTACCTCAAGTTGGGTGCTTCATATCCTACATCAAGAAAGAAAAAAGTTGGACATTAATCTATAATATCCTACAATACAAAACATTTGAAATGCACTTAAAACTATAAGGTGTTATATGTACCAAAGACGTCGGAGAGAAGGAGGACAGCTCGGCTGGAATCGGAGGGTCCAGAAATGTAAGCCTTGAGGCCTCCGAGTTCATCGATGGAGCCGGATCCGCAGTCCGAGCTGAGGACTGGAGCGTTCTTCAGGCAGCAATGCGACACACCTGCCATTGATGTCGATATTGATCACTTGGAGGTAGCTAGCTAGCTGATTCTTGTTGAGTAAGTTGGTGTGAGTGTTGATGGTCGAATGGGCTTTCAATTTATAGGGCATCAATGGAGAAATGGGGACGTCATTCCTGTCGTCAGCATATATTCACGTGAATCATGCATGAATAATCGCATGATCAGTGACCCTTAGTGCTGGCCTTTCGCCATTAACGCATAACATACAATCCGGCCAAATCCCTGCATACTCCACCATCTCCACTTATTCGAACGATCCAAAAGACAAAATAAGTAGGTCTGTTGAAATAACATGATATATATATCAATAATTCATAGTACAGCGGGCCTTGAAATAATTGTGTTTTTTAATATATGGTTTTTTATCTACATGGATTTAAATCATTTAATATTATCCATATTGGTTTTATAAACTTCTTCATATATAAAAAAACAGTAAACTTTTGGCTACTGATGTTTACTTTTAACAACGATCGAAACTAACAGTTTAGTGTTTTTAATTCGTTCGTGTGTTCAATTTTGTGTATTCATGTTCACATTTTTTTAAATTGGTGTATTGCTTAAATTTTGTGTCATTTTGTAAATAGACCTATGATCAATAATTCATAGTACAGCCTTGAAATAAATGTTTGTAAAAAAACAGTAAAATTTTGTTTTGGCTACTGATTTTTACCTTTTACAACTACAGAAACTATCAGTTAGTGGTTTTAACTCGTTCGTGTGTTCAATTTTGGGTATTCATGTTCACATTCTTTTAATCGGTGTATTGTGTTTAAATTTTGTGTTATTTTGTAAATAGACCTCCGATCATTTCCAGGCATTCCGCCGTCCCACCCGGAAACATGCGGTATGAACAGAGAAGGAAGTCTGACCGGGGTGAAAAGCTCGAATCCGAACACCACTCTGGACCCATCAGGCAAAAATGATCCACCCGTAAGCCCAGATAGATAGATAAACTATATTGTATATATAATAAGATAATTAAGTATAGATACAAAATATTTAGTATAATTATAATGATTAGTGTATATTGCATAAAATATATTTTATTCTTAAACAAAATTTTAAATATTGCGGAAAATAACTTAACCTTTTGGGGTGTTGCGGTCTTTAGCCTAACCTTTAAAAAATGCAACTAAAAACTCAACCTATACTATATGTTGTAGATGTTAGCCTATGCTTGTCGCCGGTAATTTTTCCGGTGAAAGTGAGAGTTGTCTAATGAGGTATTTTCTTCTTTAATGACGGATAAATTGCGAAAAATACAAACCTTTTGAAAGTGTAGTTTGTATGTAGCCTAGCTTTTAAAAAATGAAAATAAAAACCAATCTATACTATATGTTGTAGATGTTGGTCTATGCTTACCGCCGATAATTTTTCGGTGAAAGTGATGAGTTCACGTATATTTAATTATCTAAAATTTACTTTAAGTAAACACAAATGATTTTTGAAAATTATTTTTGAAAAATTATCTACAACAATACCCAACCAAAAACCTCTATAACAAATAATACTCGTAACAAACAAACCAAATACCCGATTAGTGTGATGATAATTTCTTATGTATGACATAATACATTCTTAAACTTTCATATGAATGACCTAGTGTTGTTGTTTTCTCTCAAATAACTCTGCTCACGGGCCTTCACTTTCACATGAAAATTGTCGGCAGTAAGCATAAAAACATCTACAACATGTAGTATATTTTTTTTTTTCATTTTAAAAAATTTAGGCTACGAACAAACAACACTCCCAAAAGGTTTGTATTTTTCGCAATTTATTCAGTCAGTAAAGAAAGAAGACACCTCATCAGACAACTCATCACTTTCACCGGAAAAATTACAGGCGGCGAGCATAGGCTAACATCTACAACATAGAGTATAGGTTGGGTTTTTAGTTGCATTTTTAAAAGGTTAGGCCATAGACTGCAACACCCCAAAGGATTAAGTTATTTTCCGCAATTTACCCTATGAACAAGTCTACTCGTAAGTTTGTAAACTTTTATTCTTATCTCGCGTGTAAACTTGTTAATATGCAAACACCAATATGTGCAATAAATGATTTAACACTAAATTTTATTTTCTTTAATATCTAAGCAATTTCGATATTTAATTATTAAGGGTACTATATTACTAATATAGGAGTTAAATTTTCATAAATAAATTCACTAATTACAAATTCAATAAAGCACAATAGCTCCAATTTCATAATTAATATTTGTCAATCAAAGGTAACGAGTATACGTATTCAAAATCAAACTTCTGTATGAAAAATGAAACCCATAAGCCAGATTCATCCCGAAAGAACGAGCTGGGACGCCCCCCTAAATGTCAAGCCATCGACAACCCGAAACCCTAACCTACCACACAAAGAACCTTGCCTCTCTCCACCGTCGGGTGAGCAAAGGGCTCAAGTTAAGCTGAATACTTATACATTGCCTGCTATATGTGAAAAAGATACATTTCTATTTTGTATGATAGCTATACTAGCCCTAACTTGAACCTAGATAGTCAAATTTACTAGAATAGGGACTCGAGTCCGATTTATAAGAACTGTGATTCATTGCTTGAACAAACTAGCTCGTTGGAACTATCTTTCCATAACTCCCTCTCTTCTCTCCACACACAAAACTGGTGCATAATGAGTGAACAAAAAAGCTCTTTTAAGAAGGTAGTCTGCTCAGATAAAATCTGTGAACAAAGGCTTAATGAGGAGTCGAAAAATAGAGCTTTCTCTACTCCTAAACAACACCAACAAACTGCAACAACTGAGGTCGAAAAGAACAAAGGTAAAGCCCATGTTAATAATGAACTAGAAAACTATAGCCTTAGCTTATCTAAAGTTAAAAATTATTTTCGTAAGCAATAAGAATCATCCTTGATGGGATGTATTCTTGAAAACCCAATAGAACTGTTAAGGCTAAGAACAAGTTGCTGGTACATGTGTCTGTTGTTGTGTTTTCTTAATGTGTTGTGCAGGTTTAAAAACATTGGAATGAGATCGATCAAGGGAGACACGACCTCTAACGCTAGTGTATAAGAACAACTTTCAACATCCTCGGTTAGATGGAAAACCACTATAATCGGAACAAAAAGAGTCGGTTACACTGTTTGATGGCTGCTAATTTATTACTCATGAAAATTTATTTCATTCTACCCTATTGTAAAACATATAGTGTGATGATTAATAAATCTATGCCTTGCAGAGTTCAAAATAGAGTAAGGGGACTGAATAAAGGAATTTCGACATCTTCCAATCCAGCAATCACAAGAACAACACTTAACATCCTTGGCAAGGTGAATAAATGCTTCAAACTGAACAAAAAGACCAGGAGAGCACTTTTGTTAACTGTTTTCACAGTAAACATATCACATTGTATGCCATCAATGGGAAAAGCCCACATCGAATAATTTCTTGTATCTACTCCTAAGGGAGATTGTATATATTTAGGGAACACTTGGTTGTCATGTACTTCCTATAACCAAACAATGAACTACCGCACCCATGTATATATTCTTATGGATGGTATGGTTTCTTAATAAAGGATTTCAAACAATTACCCCATAATCGACTTGGCAAAAATGATAAAATGATATTCAGACAACTATTGCTAAAGGAAACAATGGTGCTTGTACACTGTAAACAACTAAGTCACCAACTTGGTAAGGGCATGTATGGCATAAGAAAACATACCCGCGATAAAAGTAAGGTAGGAATAAAGGGAAAACTACCTCCCAAAACTCACAACACGCATCAATGAAAATTGCATTTTGGAACTATAGGGGAATGCGTAAGAAAATTTTCTAGACCAACCTAAATATTATACGTAAGAATGAGGGTATACAAGTTAACAGAAACAAAAACTAGCACCCTACCAGACGATTCAACCTAGAAAAGCGCAGGTTTCGACAATATCCTATTCATACCAGCAACGGGGTTCGCTGGAGGTCTGTGTATGCTTTGGAAAGATTATCAACTTCGGGATGAAAAAATTGAAGTTATAAGAACACGAAGTAGATATATAACACTAAATCACACTAACATAAATTCGTGTTTTGAAACGCATATTTTCGGAACCTACGCACCTCCTAATGAGAAAATGAAAGATGAGTTTTGGTCGCAGTTCGTTTCGGAGTTTAAATCATCAAATAAACCAACGTTGATCATAGGAGACTACAACGAACTAAGGGAACCTTCAATAAAAAAGGGATGAGCTATCATCACAAACAGTAGATTTAAAAGACTACAAGACATAGCCGACCTATCCGGAATAGTCGATCTACCAACCAAAGGTAATGAGTATACGTGGAAAAAAAGAAAGAAAGAAGACGATATATAATACTTATGGAAAACTAGATAGAACAATGTCAACCTTAGAAGTCTTACAAGAATATCTAAACATACATACACGAAACCATGCATTTACGACTTCGGACCATTGTATGATATCAGTCAATATGCAAAACCAACTCACAACTTAGAGAAACAAACCATTCCGATTTGAATCGATGTGGTTGCAACGGCAAGATTGTGAAAACCTAGTTAAACAATCATGGAGATCCCAGTTCCCAAGAACAAACATGTTCAATCTTGTTAAAAAAAACAACCTCTTAAAACAAAAATTGAAACAATGAAGCCGCATTAAATTTGGTAATATTAATACCTAGTTAAAAGTTGTGGATGAACAAATAGAAACACTCCAAAAACAACTATTTTCAGCTTTCGATCATCAACTAAACGATATAATATCAAGATTATGCAAGAAAAGAGAATGCATTCTAGAATACCAACATAAATACTGGATGCAACGAGCCAAAACGGCAAACTTGCATCTGGACAATAAAAACAAGAAATTCCATCATAGAAAAGCCACTTGTAGAAGAAATAAGAAGATGATAGCAAACATAACAAGAAGTGATGGGACCATTGTCGCCAAGGAATGTGACATAAATGAGGAGTTTTTGAGTGACTATCGGATGCGGTTCCGAGCTTCGAATGTTGATAACCTGAAACTCCAAAAACTTTTGGAAGTTATACAACCAGAAATCACTAATGATAAAAACATAGACTTAGGTAAACCGTTCTCTACCGGAAAAATAAAAAAAACGCCCTTTTTGATATCGGTAGCGACAAATCGCCTGGACCGGATGGAATGACAGCTGGCTTCTACCAAAAGTAGTGGCATATTGTTGGTCCAGCAGTCACGAGAGCATTGAAAAGTTTTTATAGAACTGGGAAAATCCTCAAACAATTAAATCACACATTTATTGGCCTACTCCCAAAGGTTGACAATCCTACAACAACTGCAAATTACGGACCAATTAGTCTGTGTTCCACTGTATATAAAATAATAGCAAAAATTCTAGCAAATCGACTTAGTTTTGTTTTACCAAAACTAGTTCATCCCTTACAAAGTGCTTTCACTAAAAATAGTGCAATACATGATAATGTCCTTATAGCCCATGAAATTTTTCACAGGTTTAGATCAAAAAAAGGAAAAGAGGGATATATGGCCATCAAGTTGGACATGGAAAAGGCATATGACAAATTAGAATGGAAATTCCTAAATATGGTCTTAACACAATTTGGTTTCTATGAGAAATTTAGAAATTGGATCAATGAATGCGTAATAGTTGTTTCATATTATTTGCTTATCAATGATTTACCGACTACATTATTCTGTCCACAAAGAGGTCTTCGTCATGGCCACTTCCGGGGTTCTTGTTCCCGACCAGGTTCATTGACTGGGTGATGGAGTGTGTCACTACGGCGTCCTACTCTATCCGGGTTAACAAGACTTCACATGGCCACTTCCGGGGTCGACGGGGCCTTCGACAGGGATGCCCCCTTATCTAGGATGATCCGCCGTGAAACTACGAGCCCTGAGTTCCTGTTCCACCAGCATTGCAGAGGTCTCCGTATTGCTCATCTGATGTATGTTGATGATGTTGTCTTATTCTGTCGAGGTGATAGGGCTTCTGTCGATATCTTATTGGGTTGTATTCGCCGATTCGAGAGGATCTCAGGGCTTGCTTTTAGCCTATCCAAGTCCTCTATCTACCTTGCTTCCGTTCCCACCACGGAGGCTGCAGATTTGATACAGTTCTCCGACTTAGCTGCTGGTGAGTTCCCATTCCGTTATTTGGGCATTCCGGTGGCACCACACCTGCTTATGATGGTAGATTATTCCCCTCTTATAGAGCGCATTGGGAGACATATCAGCGCTTGGAACAAGAGGCATTTGTCTTTTGTTGGTCGCCTTGAGCTGATCTGTGTTGTCCTTCAGGGGAATGTTTGCTTCTGGCTTTCCATTCTTCCTATTCCAGGACTCGTCATGGACCGTCTGATTGGGTTATGCAGGAGTTTCCTCTGAAGCTGGCCGAGAGTTGCTTGGAACAGGGTCTTCTTGCCTAAGAAAGAAGGAGGTCTTGGCCTTTTTGATCTTCGTGCACGGAACTTGGCCTTCATGTCCAAGCATTACCAACACATCCATACCAGCCGTGATAGCCTTTGGGTCAGATGGATACATCACCGTTATCTCCAGGTGATTGTGCCCTGCGATTGGGTGGCTCACATACGTGACTCACCTCTTATTAAGGCCATCCTCGGAGCGAGAGATGAGATTGTCAGACACATGGATCCGACTATGAGTCTAACAAAGACTCTTGTTTCCTTGTGCCATGGAGAGAAGTTCTTGATGACTTGAGCATATGATATATTTAGAGAGCATGAACATACCGTGGACTGGTACAGATTGGTTTGGGATTCGGGGAATACGCCGAAACATTGCTTCATTCTCTGGATGGGCATCCTTGGACGCCTCTCCACGAGAGATAGGCTGTGTTTTCTTGACATTGATCCGACTTGCAGCTGGTGCAGAGGTGCTAGTGAGTCACACGACCACCTGTTCTTTGGATGCACGTATGCTAGAGAGGTTTGAAAACAGGTATGTGATGGATTTGGCATGTCCTGTAGCTTGAATTCTATTGCAACATCTCTTGAGTGGCTGAGACTTTCGGCTATTGGAAGAGGCTGGACGAGAAGACAAAGGATCTACGCCCTCTCATCTACGGTCTATTATTTTTGGCATTCTAGGAATGCCTTGGTTTTTAATGGAAATAGGATTCCTATTGACGTTTTGGTTCGGCTTATCAGATCCCATGTTTTTAGGCTCCTCCATGAGAAGTTCCCTTCTAGAGTTGGTGTGTAAGCCACCGATGTTGAGTGCTGACATGAGAGATATCATGACTAATGATGACACTCTTCCCAGGTCTGACCTCTTCCCTGCTGATGGTCATGCCGAAGGTGGGGGATGTCTTATCTTGATGGAGCTAGTCGCGCTTGGCTCTCTTGGTTGCCATCTGCTGATGGTTTTGCCGAAGGTGGATGGGCCTTTTGAGTATGATCTAGCAGATTATGAGTGTATCATTAATATGTATCATTTTATTACGGGTATTTGGATCTACTTGGGGACTTGCATGTCCGCCTTGAGATCTTGGATTTTGAGATTTCTTTGTTTTACACCTTAGACTTCATGTCTGGGCACCGTGTACACTGACTTGTTATCCGTATTCATAAACCAAAATGGTTTATGAATACTTTTTTTCTATGAATTTACCTTTACCCGCAAAGAGGTCTTCGTCAAGAAGATCCACTTTCTCCGCTTCTCTTTAATCTTGGAGCGGAAATCCTAGTAAGAAATATACACAAAATAAGCAGAGAAAATCCACGATCAATTGGATTTTTTATTACGAAAAATGGGTCAATAATCCCATTCTTAGCCGCAGATGACATCATCATCTTTACTAAGGCAACAAACGAAGGAAGCAACAAAATCCTGACAGTCCTAAATGATTACTGCGAAACCTCTTGTCAAGTAATTAACTACCATAAATTTGTCTTCCAAACATCAAACAATGTCGATCAACCGAATAAAAGGAGAATTGAAGCTCATCTAGGCATATCATCATCCACAAACCTAGAACAATACCTAGGATGTCCTATTATCAATGGAAGGGTCAACAAAGAAATTTTTAACTCAGTTATCAAAAAATCAAAACAGCAACTAGCGTGATGGAAAGCATCATCCCTCTCTTAGGAGGGACGGACAACTCTAACTAAAGGGAACCTCAACGCTAAACCGAGCTACCTCATGCAGGCATTTATGTTACCTACAAGTATTCATAATAAACTTGACAAAATCAAAAGAATCTTCTTTTGGACTAGAGGACCAAATTACCACCCACTAATTAGTTGGGATAAAATATGTAAACCAAAAGCCTTAGGCGGCACAAGTATCAGAAAGACCGAAGATATGAATAAGGTATTACAAATGAAACTACAATGGAAAATCATGGCAGAACCTGACAACATATGGGTCAAAATTATAAAAGAAAAATATCTTCGTGGGCAAAGCCTTTGGAACTACGAATGCGGAAAAAATACATCTTGACAATGGAAAAAGCTAACTAAATTGAAAGAAGAATTTAATAAAGGTCTACGATGGCGGGTGGGGATGGAAAAACAGTGAAATTCTGGGAAGACATATGGCTACTAGAGGTACCATTAAGTTCTACAGTCTCTTATCGAACCCAAATCAAACAATGGAAAATGTATGCGCATTTATCTTGAACAAGAAATGGAACGAACCTCTTCTTGACCAGTTGGGTGGCGTTCTTCCGGCAAATATTATCAACAAGATAAAGACATATAACCTTCCAACCAACGACATTAGAGATAGAATTTACTGGTCAACAAACGATGACGAGTAGTATTCCACTAAATCTGCAATTAACATGATACAACGACATTAACGCATAACATACTATCCAAATCCGTACATACTCCACCATCTCCACTTATTCGAACGATCCAAAAGACAAAGTATGTAGGTCTGTTGAAATAACATGATATATATCAATAATTCATAGTACAGCCTTGAAATAATTGTGTTTTTTTAAGATGTGGTTTTTTATTTACATGGATTTAAATCATTTAATATTATCCATATTGGTTTTATAAACTTCTTCATATAAAAAAAAACAGTAAACTTTTGGCTACTGATATTTACTTTTTACAACGATCCAGTTTTTAATTCGTTCGTGTCTTCAATTTTGGGTATTCATGTTCACAATTTTTTTAATTGGTGTATTGCTTAAATTTTGTGTCATTTTGAAAATAGACCTCTGATCAATAATTCACAGTACAGCCTTGAAATAATTGCGTATGAGAAAACAGTAAACTTTTGTTTTGGCTCTGATCGATACTTACCTTTTACAACTACAGAAACTATCAGTTAGTATTTTAACGCGTTCGTGTGTTCAATTTTGGGTATTCATGTTCACATTCTTTTAACCGGTGTATTGTGTTTAAATTTTGTGTTATTTTGTAGATAGACTTCCGATCATTTCCAGGCAGTCTGCCACCCCACCCGGAAACATGCAGTATGAACAGGGGCGGAAGTCTAACCAGGATGAAAAGCCCGAATCCAAACACCACTTTAGACCCGTATGGCAAAAATGACCGGCCCGTAAGCCCAGATAAATAGATAAACTATATAGTATATATAATAAGATAATTAAGTATAAATACAAAATATTTAGTATAATTATAATTAATTTAGTGTATATTGTATAAAATATCTTAAATATATTTTATTTTTAAACAAATTTTAAATAATATTTTTTTTAAAAATAAATAAAAACGTGTACCTGTAGGTCCATCCGAGTCGGATAAGCATGAAATTTGTTTATAATTAAAGTCCGGTCCAATCTGTGATATAAACAAGTCTACTTGTACGTTGTAAGCTTTTAATCTTATTTCGTGTGTGAACTTGTTAATATGCAAACACCAATTTGCTCAATAAACGATTTAATACTTTTTTTTTACTTTCTTTAATATCTAAGCAATTTCGATATTTAATTATTAAGGGTACTATATTACTAATATAGGACTTAAAAGTTTAATAAATATATTTCACTAATTAAAAATTCAATAGAGCACAATACTCCAATTTCATAACTAATATTTGTCGGGTATGTTAGAGTTATTGCACATTCTGTATTTATTTGTGCTAAATCATTTAAGTTTATGACCTATTTTTTATTTTTCAATATTTAAAAGTTTCAAAAGCATCAACCTAACACCAAAGCTTTTCTTGAAAATGATCCACAAAGAAGATGTTGTGTAGGGTGTTAACTTGAACAGACCGAGTGGCTTTGCCAAAATAAGCAAGCCCACAATAAGAAGGAAAAGAGGGCGGTCCAGCGAAGGAAGAGCAAAAGCAAAGTCTTGGCCCAATAAGGAGATTCAATTGAGGCCTCTACAGCCCGTCTACTCCTGGTCCAAACTCTACAAATCTTGAGGTGTCTTTTCCCACCTCAATTTCAATTTTTTTTATTTATAATTTAATAGCCTCTTGTAAGGCATATTTAAGAGTTAATGTCATTTTATTGCGTTTTTTCCTTTTAGCCGAGTTGATGTCATTTTGTTGATTTTTATAGCATAATCATCCTCGTCACTGATGTTAGTCTTCCACATATGGATTTGATTTTTAATGAAAATAATTAATCTTATTATTATGACCAATTGGCTCATTACTTAAAAATGATTTTGTTCTTGAAGAACCATAGGCTCCACCAAATAGATGAAAGGCATGCGAACTTGTTAAGTCCGATTTTGTTTTTAATATCTTGTAGGATGTTATGAGCTTCTTTTTTTTTTTAAAGGTTAATGTTGTGGAGTTCGTTCAAGTTGATCTATCGATTTTGAAAATGATTTGTTTGCTAAACAAACATTCAATAAGTAAGATGAACAAGTACTCAAGTTGGTGATTGCGCATTTCACAATGTCTTGTTACGTCAATTTTAATTTCATCAAGCTTTGTTGTGTATGTGTATTTGTTAGATCTTCATGTACGATATAAATTGTATACATATATATAGTGATAGGATCGAATATGAACCTATTCTTGTGTAGAGAGTAGGAACATGTAATAGCCGTTTGATCAAATAAAATTAACATCCAAGATTTATCCCTAACTTAGGAAGATTTATATACAAAAATTTAACATATATTAACATACCTTAATTAAATAGTTATATAAAAGATTTGTCACTAAATTAAAAAGAGTTATGTACAATTAATGTCCCAGATCTGTCATATTTAGCTTGTAATACTATGATTCTGATCTAAATGATTTTTTTGCACTCTCTCTCTTGAAATTCTTCCAGTTCGATCCCTGCAAGACACATTGAATTTTGTTGCACTATTTCTCTCGAAATACTACCATTTTGATCAAAATGCAAGACAATTTGAATTTTGTTTGGCACTATCTCTTTCAAAATACTTCCATTTCGATCGAAATGGAAGATGGTTTGAATTTGTTTGCATTATTTCTCTCGAAATACATTCATTTTGATCGAAATGCAGGACCGTTCGAATTTTTTTTGCACTATCTATCTCGAAATACTTCCATTTCGATCAAAATGTAGGACATTTTTGTCTCTAGGTCGAAATTTAAAGAATTCGATAGGAATGGACTTGTAACCTAGGTGTAATTATTGCTCTAAATTCGATCGAAATGTATATAATCCGACCGAAATGTAAACAATCTGACCGAGTTAGCATGATTTCGATTGAGTTTTTAATTTTTCTTGTATGATCCTCTATTTCGACCGAATTACCATGATTTTGCTCGAATTTTTTTATAAATACAATTAAGATAGGGAGGACGTCGAATGTATTTTAACCAAAGGAATTCTTAGCTTCATTCAATTGAAAATGATAAGACACATTTCAAGTAACCACAACAACAACATGCATGCAACTTAAAGTAGCACGTAGTAATAGAAATTAGCACCCCAAAGCATACCAGAACTTATTGATCACTTATTAATCCACACGTGCGGATGCATAATGGGACGTCATGCTTGAAGCTTTTTAGTTAACATGAACAGCAAGCCAATTGATCATGAATGTCTGAGCTTCCTCAGCCTTCTTCACGGCCTCTTCATCCTCCGCATTATACCTTAGTCCAAATCCATGTGATACCCCCGGGAAGATCTTCACCATGCTATTAATCTACACCGACATAGAAATCATTATTGTGTGTATGTATGCATGTATGTACGGTTAAGATCTTCTATATCACCCACTTCATGTATCCTTATATCCCTATTGCATGATTGGTGGAATTGTTATTGTTTATTATTTTTCTCGTAAAGCACTATTACTTTTTTTACTTCTTTATTTAGCTTGAACCAATCACATGAGAGGGATACATGTATCAGTGATATAGGAGATCTTAATTGATGTATGTATGTATCGAATGATTTTACGGTTACTTAGAATGATCAGTTGTTTCATTACCCCGGATTTGGCTGAAATAATGTCTCCAAATTGCTTCAATTGGTCGGGTGGAGAAACTTGGTCATTCTCCGCTCCCAAGAATGCAGTCGGAACAATCACGTCTGATCAACAAAAAAAACATAATTAACTCGTGTTAACGATAAAAATTGATTATTTATTATATTCAAATTATTATTTACCGTTAATCTCATCAAGGCTCAATTGATCAGAAGGATGCAGCGCAACCGCGGCCTTGATGTCATCCAATTTGGCCAATTTAACCGCGGCAGATCCTACAAATGTAAGCAACATGACCCGGCCAAAAACAATTATTCACCAAATTTAGAAGCCAAAACACAAATAAATAAAATAAAATTATACCGCCGAAGCAAACTCCTCCGACTCCAAGAGAAGTGATGCCTCGGCTTCTTAAAGCATCGATGACCAGCTTTGCATCTTCACAAGCTTTCTCCTACAAATACAATATCGATTGATCAACATAATAACCTTATGGATGGATGAAGTATATGTAAATAACTTCAAGTGCATGTGTCAAAGTCCGATACATACGAATCCTAAACCTAGGGCCGTGTGCATACGAGTGTACGTACGCGTTAGATCCAAGCCCATCAAATAAACTTACAGGTTTCTTATTAAAATCAATTGACATTAGGAGGGGTAGTCCACCAACCTTATATATTAGGCTTGGAATGTCCACACTTTAGACGTAAGAACTTTTTATACCAACACATTATAAAAAAACTTACCGGGGAATGAATTTGTCGCCATGCTTGGAAATCAAACGCAGGGTCGTCACAATTGGCGGGGTCGCCATACAAAAAATCGGGAACAACCACAAGGAATCCTTGAGTTGCAATCTTATCCGCTAGTTTCCTTCAAGTAATGTCAAACATTTGGAAAAAAATGTTAAAACAAATTAACTAGAAAAGTTATCAAAGTAGGATACAAACAAATTATACAACATGGTCATGTGTATATGATCACGCATACACAATACGTTCAAGTCCAACAGATAAATCAAACGAGATTCCATTATAAAACTAATTTAGTAGTGTAAGTTAAGATCCTACCTCAAGTTGGGTGCTTCATATCCTACACAAAAAAAAGAGCAACAAGTTCGACATTAATGGATAATATCCTACAAGAGAAAAGACTTGAAATGCACATAAAATTATAAGGTGTTATAAATACCAAAGACGTCAGAGAGAAGGAGGACAGCTCGGCTGGAATCATAGGGTCCAGAAACGTAAGCCTTGAGGCCTCCGAGTTCATCGATGGAGCCGGATCCGCAGTCCGAGCTGAGGACTGGAGCGTTCTTCAGGCAGCAATGCGACAGACCTGCCATTGATGTCGATATTGATCACTTGGAGGTAGCTAGCTATCTGATTCTTGTTGAGTAAGTTGGTGTCAGTGTTGATGGTCGAATGGGTCTTCAATTTATAGGGCATTAATGGAGAAAGAGGACGTCATTCCTGTCGTCAGCATATATTCACGTGAATCATGCATGAATCGCATGATCAGTGACCCTTAGTGCTGGCCGTTCGCCATTAATCCATAACATACAATCCAAATCCCTACATAACTCCACCATCTCCACTTATTCGAACACTCCAACAGACAAAGTATGTAGGTCTGTTGATATAAAATAAAATGATATCAATAACTCATAGTACAGCTTTGAAATAATTGTGTTTTTTTAAGATATGGTTTTTTATTTACATGGATTTAAATCATTTTAATATTATTCCATATTGGTTTTATAAACTTCTTCATATAAAAAAAAAGAAGTTAACTTTTGGCTACTGATGTTTACATTTTACAACGATCCAAACTAACAGTTAGTGTTTTTAATTCGTTCGTGTGTTCAGTTTTGGGTATTCATGTTCACATGCTTTTAACCGGTGTATTGTGTTTAAATTTTGTGTTATTTTGTAAATAGACCCCGATCATTTTCAGCCAGTCCACCGCCCTGCTCGGAAACAGGCGGTACGAACAAGGGAGGAAGTCTGACTGGGGTGAAAAGCCCGAATCCGAACATCACTCTAGACCCGTCAAGAAAAAATGACCAACCCATAAGCCCAAATATATAGATAAACTATATTGTATATATAATAAGATATTAAGTATAATTACAAAATATTTAGTATAATTATAATTAATTTAGCATATATTACATATACTATCTTAAATATATTTTATTTTAAAAAAAATTTATATTAAAACAAAATTTTAAATAATGTTTTTTTTAAAAATAAATAAAAAATGTGTACATGTAATGTAGGTCCGTCCGGGTGAAATAAACATGAAAGTTGTTTATAAAGTCCGGTCCAATCCATAATATGAAGAAGTCTACTTGTGAGTTATAAACTTTTAAATCCCATATTTCATGTGTGTGAACTTGTTAATATGCAAACACCAATTTACGCAATAAACAATTTAATACTAAATTTATTTTCTTTAATATCTAATTAATTCGATATTTAATTAAAGGGTATTATATTATTAATAAAGACTTAAAATTTTAATAATATATTTCACTAATTAAAAATTCAATAGAGCACAATACTCCAATTTCATAACTAATATTTGTCGGGTATGTTAGAGTTATTGCACATTCTGTATTTATTTGTGCTAAATCATTTAAGTTTATGACCTATTTTTTACTTTTCAATATTTAAAAGTTTCAAAAGCATCAATCACCTAACACCAAAGCTTTTCTTGAAAATGATCCACAAAGAAGATGTTGTTGAACAGACCGAGTGGCTTTGCCAAAATAAGCAGGCCCACAACATGAAGAAAAAGAGGGCGGTCCAGAGAAGGAAGAGCAAAAGCAAAGTCTTGGCCCAATAAGGAGATTCATCTTCCCAACCTTACCAAGAAGAAAAATAAAAGCAAGAAACAAAATGAAAACGATTTTTTTTTTAATGCAAAACATCTAGTAGTACCTCCAAACAAAAGAAAAATACCAATGAAAGTTGTATCGCCAAACTAAAAAATATTTTGGTCATGAACCACACTACAGTTATCGATAAATACCTTTGGCGACAGTAACATTAAAATAAAACAATAACTTTTAAAATGGAAAGATAATTCTCTATCGACATAAATATCCTAATTAAACATAATTTAATGGCTAAGACGGCTTTTTCTAAAATTTTATGCTCTCAATCCACAATCTGGAGGATTTTGATAAATCATATAAAAAAATTCTTTTGTAATAAGGGGACCAACATAAACCTATCATAAGTTGGGATTAAACCTGAAAATAAATAAAATGGTGGTCTTAAATTGAGGAAATATTTAATCACGAACAAAGCCTTACAGATGAAGTTCTTGTGGAAAATTTTGGCCGAACAAAACAATATTTGAGTTTAAATTTTTAATGAAAAATATATGAAAAACCATAATATTTTCTACTACCAAAAAAAAATGATCAACTTAGATATCGAGTCTGATCCCCTCAAGATTGACTTAGTTGAGCTTAGGTCTAAAGCTAGAAGGCTCAATGTTGCAGAGAGGAGCTGATGTGCCCTTGATTAAGCCCTTGACTACGTTGACCGTGGATGATGAGGACAAGGCCTTGAGGGTTCGCTCGGATGGACCGCTTACCCATGTCTGAGCCAAAGCCATCGCTCAAGCTACCGGCTCTATCATCACCCGCACCATTACATCACTTGGACCTGTTAGTGGCATGACTTGTCTCCACGCCACCATGGCATAAACTACCGGTTGCGTCCACGCCTCTTGGCCTCATTAGCGGAATGTCTCGTCTATTCGACTACATGTCATGAAGCTAGCAAATTTTGGACTATATTTTTCATGTTTTTTTTATTGTAATAAAAGGGATATTCATTATAGAATATTTTCTTTTAAACTTATCTTTTAGGTTTTTCCTTTTTGGGTCTCTTGTTTATGGACTTATTTTGGTCCGTTTGCCCATAATTAGGCAACACCCTTTATATAAGGATGTGTTGCCTCACTTGTTTTCCCATGTTCAAATTTACTAAGTATTGAGAATTATTTCTTCCTACTTAGCTTGGGTATTAACTCTCTCTTCCATCTTCTTAAAGTTCTTCCTTGGATCTAATGTTTGATCCAAGAAACCCACATTCGAGGATTCTTCTCAAGAATCAACCCTCAATCTACATCAAAAGGTTTATTCGATCTCTCTAGATTAAATCAACCTTCTCTTCCGCATCCATCTCAATTGCTTCCGCTCTCATTTCGATCCAAAGTTACAACGATGCACATCAACAAAGGAGTAGTTGAAGCTCTAGCTTGATCTAGATCTGGAGTTTATCCTTGAACGTCTCCAAGGACGCGTCAAATTGGCATAATAGCAAAGGGATGTTCTCTTTACTCTTGTTTTTGTGCGTTATTACTATCAACCTTATTAGCCTTTTGTTCATCGTGTTCTTCAATCGTGTTCTTCATCATGTGTTCATCCATGTTTTCTTGATTTTTTTTCTTTGATCTATTTTGTCAATCAACTTAGGAGATATTTGGTTTGTCATCCAACCATTTATCAAACCCGTATTACTCTTCACCGACCCAATCCGACAACTTTGTTAATTGAGGTCACCAAATTTTTCTTGGGGTTTTTTGTTAATAAAAATTTCGGATATCACGTTTTTTATATTCCTCAAAAAAAGCAAAAACTTTTAATCGTGCATCAAGTTGCACAAAAAGTTTCAAAAAGAAACGATAAAAAAGACAAGTGAAAAGACGTCTGGCAAACCGGTTCATCCGAAAAATCGGATTTTACAAACAAAGGTCAAAAGACCGAAAGCAAGTAGTGATTGCCGAAGTACAATCCGCCCATCTTCTTCCTCTCCATTTTCTTACATACGTTTGCAAAATATCACTTGTTTATTTTTGTGCAATTGATTCAATTTTGGATTTGCCTTACTTGCCTAACCGCCAAACGGCCTTCTCCAAAATAGAACCCAATAACGCACTTGAACTTGGGTAACGTTGACTTAACTTGTCACCTTGCTCATTTGATTGCTTGCAATTGTGTGTGTTGATTTGGAGCAATGACTAACGTTTAAATGGTAACTTCTCAGGAATCTGATCCACATGAGTACAATGACCCTTTGGCCCAAACCGAAACTGAAAGGGAGGGGGTCGGGCGAATTTGTACAGTGTTCTAGCACTTTTGCACATGTTTAGGTCGAGCGACAGGTATAGTGTGTATATGAAGTCATTTCGCTACATATGTATCATTTGTTCCCTGTAGATGCTTAGAATGACTACAACTACATAAATCAACCGGTAGATCGAACACTGATAGGAAAGAAATAAACCGATAAAATATGTCATCTAGTCCGTAAGAGGTAGGGAATCGAATTGAATGTTGGTGGAAAAAAAAACGCTAAATAGAGTGTTATCAATGTTGAAACGCACATATGGGAAAGAAGAGGCTATGTTGAAGAATGAAGGAAATGTAATTTGCAATTCAATCAAAATTTAATTTTAGAAAATTTAGATTTAATTTTGAAAATATTAAGACTAAAATATAGAAACTAAAATTGTAAGAAGAGAACAATTGCCACTTCCATCAATTTCAAACTCTTTTTTTTTATCTTACTAATCTACACAAACAACAACTATAATTAATGGCATATGATTCATCAATAACCCAATAATAAATACTTGAAAATTCATGATATTGCACACGTAATTAATCATGATGACATATAATAAGTGAATTACGAAAATCACAATGATTTACGGTAGTCATGATAGCGATCTAGTCGAACCGACCGGTTATGATTTAGGTTTGGAGGCTACTTCAGCCAATTGTTTATGACCCTTACAAAAACTATTTCGTGAACCGGTTTATTTCGACCCTTTTGTCCGCCAAACCGGTGGTATTCCCTCATGATGAAACTTAAGTTTTTTTTAAAACCACCAAACAAAAGGCTTTGAACATGTCGGTTGTCCTTCTAGAAAACATGATTCGCCAATTTGCAAATCAACAACATCTATATATGGTAACCCAATTCCAGTGATATAATTACCTCTTATAGGAGTGTCATTATTTCAATTTCAATACCGAGAATCAAAAGCGATATATAATAAGTCAATTACCAAAATAATTGTGATAAATGCAATAATCCAATTACGGGAATTTGATCATATTCCTTTAATCATATCTTCATAACCAGACTTAGCCTTGAGGGTGTACAAAGCGAGTCACCCCTTGAGATCTCAATTTACAAGGACAGTTGTTTTTCAACAATAAGTCGTGGCATATTACAGGTCGTTAGTTAATTTGTGCTATAATTTCATATAAAAGTATATTTAATTACTACATTTATTTTAATTTAAAATGCAATTATTATTAATTTTTATCATTTAATTTTCCCTCTTTATCTGGACTATCAATGTATATAGCAATCTATTTGGAAAAATCACAATAATATGCAATAACTCAATTACGAAAGTATCCCCAGACATTATATTGTAAAACCGTGGTGTGTTCATTGGAGGATTCTATAGTCTTGTAATTTTTTAGGAATGATCAATTTGGTTCATGTTAGGCTCATGTAGAGGGGCATCAAGGGAATTTTGTATCAATATTTTGTCCTATATATACATTCATGGGAGGGGTATTTATCATTCAATCTTTTGCATAACCCTTCTCCCCTCTCCTCGGCCACCTCGGTGCCGCCACATCGCCGCCTCTTTTGTCATCGGTAAGCTTCTCACTCCTCCTTTTTCGTTTAAGCTTTATTCATAGTAAAAACTCTTCGTTTCAAGCTTTTTCTTACTGAAAACTCTTTCGTTTCAAGCTTTTTGACCTCGATCCCTTTCATGCACGCATGGGTTGGTTATGCCTTGTTCATAACATCTCTAATATGCTTTTATGTATTAAAGGTCGAGTTTTTCGACTTCTTTGCTATTTTAATTCTTGTCTATAACTTGGATTCACGTGAAATACTTTTATAAATTTTCGTTATCCAACTTTACTATATGAAAATTAGTTTTATAAGCGTCAAGCGTGTACGGTTGTGCATCGGGTCCGAACAGATGTTTCGGTCTTGGTCTGTATTGAAATTTTGACAAACTTGAGCTGATCGGGTCCATCATTTACTATGTCCAAGATCGAAATTGGACTAGCTAAAAGTAAAAACCGTGGGCCGGGCCGGATCTAATCCGAACGTGAATCAGACCGTAAAAAGTCGGTTTGGTTCGATTCTAAATACACATCCCTAAATATTTGAATCTTAGAACGCATATGTGAATCTAAAAAAACATTTTGGGTGTTAATCTTAAAACCCTTTTTGTAAAGAACTGTAAATAATTTTTTTTATCTTTCTTTACAAAATATTTTTGAGCAATTACAATTTTTGTCATTTTTTTTATTTTATAGTGTTTCTTTTCTAATTTTTGCATAATTTTCCAAATATTAAATAAAAAAAGTTTTCTTTATTAAGCCTTAAATTCTTTGTAATTCCGGTGACATATCTTCGAGGACTTTTAATGAATATTATATATTTTTGTGTGTGTCTAGGACTTCTTTGGGACGGTTGGATATGCTTTGTCTTCCATTTTGCTTACGTTGGTAGTTAAGCTCTACTAAGATCCAAGGCAAAATTGGATTACTTGCTCGGTATGTTTGCTTAAAGAGTCTATTCAATTTTTTATGATTACTTGTCAAGTTCATGTTTGATTTATTAATCCAGACATTTGTAAGAGGTTCCTAGACCTTACTTTACCGTAGGAAAATATCTTATTTAAACACGACTATATATATAGACTAGATTCGTTTTTATTTCTGTTTTCGGGCTTGAAATCGAACGGGATAAGTGTTATGAAACAAGAATGTGATGTGAATATAGAAGTTGAAACTCTACTAGTTATTATATGATTAAATTATTATGAATTAGTTAACGATATTTCTTAAACTTGGGGTCCAACTCGTGAGTGGTCTTTTAACGGCGAACGATACTATATTTGTTGATGCCTTTATTAATTTTATACGAAACTTTCTTTCAAGTTAAAATCCAATATCCCGCTACTATTACAATTTTTTTCATTACCTTGTCACGGATTTATTTATCTCGATCCAAACTAATAATGATTGATTTTAAATATCTTTGATCATTTTTTCAAAAATTAGGAATCTCCCAGTGCCTCACTTGTTCTTCCAATTCTTGATCTTGACTCCAATTTTTCTAACGTTTGGAGCTCTTAGGTAAAGAAACACATTCTTAAAAGATTCAATGTCTGAAATAGCCAACCTAAACAGTCCCACAGCTACGCCTGAAAAACTATCCTGAGCATTCGTGATGATCTCCTGAGTCGCAACGTCACTCAAACCACTTCCGCTCTCCTTCTCAACTGCCTTGGTGCCTTCTCCAACACCAAGGCCTACAATCTGCTCCGGTCTCCTCACCAAAAGGTACCTTGGTGTTCTGATATTTGGGGAGGCCTCAACATCCCCAAATGTAGCTTCACTTCTTGGCTTGTTGGTCATCAAAAACTCCCTACCTTAGGAAGATTATCTTCATGGAACGCCTCCCTGAATAGCATCTGCGTGCTTTGCAATAACAATACCGAAACGGAGGCGCACCTTTAGACCAACAACAAATTTAACAATCTTGTCCTTGACCTCATCCTTCACTGGGTACGTATTCCTTATGATACTCGTAGCCTCCTCCATTGGTTTACCTGCTCCTCCCCTAGCCATCACAAAAAAAGCCTCATCTATCAAGTACGAAAATCCGCCATCACAGCCTTCATTTACTTCACCTGGAAAAATAGAAACGATCTGATCTTCAATAATTTAAGGCATAGTGTCTTCGAGTGCGCAAGTACCATCATCAACGAGGTCAAAACTTACTCTTCTGCAAATTGAAAACAAGAACTACTGATGATCTCTCCTGGGATAATACCGTTGGCATAATTTTTCTCTAACTGCTCTATTTTCTTCTTTTTTCCTTTTGTTTTTAATTTTTCTCTAACTGCTCCATTAGTGATCCCACTGTTTTGTCTTTCAAACCCATATTTCCATCAACTTACCGCGTTTAAATCTACCTTTACTACCGATTTATTGGTTATCATATTGTTCAGTTGTTGTCACCTATCTACTGATGGTTCTATCGATCTTCTTTGCTCGTCGTTGTTGATGAATATAATTTCATCATCAATGGAGATTTTCAGTCTTTAGAGATTGATTGCAGGGATGTGTGAGATCTCCAGAGTATCGATCAATTATCTTGTGTATTTTAGGATAATTTAGATACAATCTTCTTATTGGAAAGATCTTTATTATTTTCTTTATTAATCTTGTGTAATTTTATGGGGGTCACAATAAATTTAATATACGTCTAGTTTTATCCACCATAATCCATCGACGTCCATTTGTCGCCTAAACCTTACTACTCTTCCGCCCAACTCATCCCTAAAGAATCAACTTGTTTTTTCCAACCACCCAAATTCCCAAAGTAGAGGGAGGACATGAACTCTAAAATGTAAGCTCTTTTGAACACCGGTAGTTTGACCTTTGTACCTCCCTTTGCCTAAGGATTGTTCATCTGGTCTGATCCAGACCTTAATTTTCGATCCGGTCTAAACCTAATTTTGAACAGTCCTACTTTGCCTTAATCAATATACATGGCGTGAAATGGGTCTTCAAGACCATACATAACTTTAGTGGCTCTCTTGAGCGTCAAACATCCAAAATAATAGCCAAATCCTCCGCTGTCCCTTCTCATATCTATTGTTGTAATGAATCAATACTTTGTCATCAAATTGGACTTACAAACCATATTTTTGTACGATAATAGTCTTGTATAGAATGTTTACATTTTTCAACCTCCACTTTGTTAATTCTCAACATCCTTTTATTTGCAATTTATACAAGCCTTCATATGTCCTAAACTAAGCCTCTATGCTTGGTTGGTCAAGCTTAGTGATGCTTTTCTCACAATAGCTTTCATCCTTATCTATGTATCCAACATCATGGGAATCAATTTGGTTTTGTTCATGTATATGCGGATGATTTATTGGTAGTTTTTCTTGTCTCAATCCAAGCACATCCCTGCCATTGTTCATTGAGTTAGATTGTCATCATCAAACCATTTGTCACTCCATTAGCATATGACTTTAATCTCATATCATATTATTAGGTTTGTAGATTTCGTTTCAGCTAATAGTAAGTCTATGTTATTATCCTTTATTCCTTTTTAAAAAAAATAAGTTTTATCAAATTCATCATGGTAGGTCAGAAACATGAACTTTGTATTTTAAATATTGGTTTAGTGGTCTAATAATTACTCTTAATAAGACTATATCAAGAGAGTGAATTAGTCTTTCATCTTGAAAATTATTGTGTTATTTTTAATTTATTTTTAAATGTATTTTAATTACACATCCATTGATGATTGGACACTCTACATATTTATCAAGGGTAATAGCATATCTCAATCCTAACAAGTTTTCTTTTTGGTCTACATAATTATCACTTGTCGTTTTTGTTGTTTGAAAATCGATTTTTAGAAGTTAACATTTTGACTAATTATTAGAGGTAATTAAATTTGTTTATTTGGAGTAATTTAAATAACAAATTATTTTACAAATTATATTAATTTCATCTTATTATGATATAATAAATGTATGAATTTGTTATATTTTTTACATTGGGTAAATAAATGCACTTATATATATATATATTAAAAATTGAAAATGTTATTCTTAACAATTTTAAGATAATGTACGTTACATATGTTTGTTGAGAGGGGAATAAAGATGAATAATTACTTTCATCATTCATTATACCATAAAGATAGTTGTTAGGTGATGGAATAAATATGAAAATTATCTCTTTTTCATTTCTTATTTTTGAAAGGAATACTTAGTTACTTTTCATTAACATAGAAACTTAGATAGTAGAACTAGGGTGTAGGGTGTCAATGGCTGGTGAACCACTTCCATCACCCCATAATTAATTATATTGGGTTTAATCCCCCATCACCCGTCGGGTGACATGGTGGTTCGGGTTTATCCGCGGGTGATTAAAAGGTAATAGTATTGTCAATTTATAATGTATTTTCAAAGTATTTTTACACATATAGTATAAAACTAGTACGTTCAAAATCAATAATATCTATAATTAAAATTAAAAAAAACTATTTAAAATGTAATATTATAACATAAATAACAAATAAATAACAATAAATTGTCATATTTCTTCGTGAATTTTATGACTAAATACACAAAATTCAAGATACTTCGGGTGTATCAGGTCGGGTGCCGAGTGACAGACCTTCGCCCATCACCCGACTTTTTCGGGTTTTCAACCGCGTTTATAGTTCGGGTGATTCGGGTATCCGGTCGGGCAAAACATATGTTTTAATGATATTTATTAAAATGATATCTTCTGTAGAAATAATTTTAAAGATCACGCATTTGTGATGTAATAAACAATCTGGATACATTTTAAGTGAAACAACATAGGTTAAAAATATTGAAAATATTATACCAAAAAAAAGGTTACAACCAATATGCCCTGGCGACAGGACAAGCACAAGAGAAACATTACAAATTGCAGTATCAGACAACCCTTCTCTCTCTTCTCGTACTGCTTTACAGCCCACAAAATATTTATTTTATTTTTATAAATTCAAATCCCTCTCTTTCTCTCTCTCATTTCCAACGCCATTGCCGTTTGCTGCCCACCTTCTTTTTCTTCTCACGACTGAGAAATCAAACACCTTTATTTCCTGAGGTCCCTTTTTCAAATGTTTTGAGCCGTTTCCTGTATCTGTATTGGAAGCTGCTTTGTTTAGCTGTAGAGCTGTAATCCTAAATTCCCCACCACCACCATTCTTCAGTGAGTGTGTCGGCGCATAAGGGTTGCTTTCTTTGTGGACATTGTCTGTATCCAAACCAAACAAAATAGAGAAAAAATTAAAAATTAAAATAAAGTGTTTGGGAGGGGGGACAGAATTATTTTCCCCTCTTTTTCCTCTCTAAATTCTTTGCAATTTAAGGTACAATTTTGATTCCCAGCTTTGATTTTGCTTCGTGATTTGCTTCCTTCTGTAAATTACCCAATTGAGTTGTTTGATTAGCTATTCCTTCATGCGTCCTCCATACTTCTCTTTTGCCCTCTTCTTTTTTTGTTTATGTGTTTTGTTTAAATTAGTATTGGAATTAGGTGTTTGAGTTTCATATGGCCTGACTTTTTCTTTTCGTGGGTGCTCAATCATTAAGGCCTTTCTTTGTTACATTTGTATTTAAAGTCTCAACTTGGGTATTTGTGATCTGTGTGCCACCTTTTTCTTTGTAAATTTTAATGTTCTTTTGCTGCATTTGAAGATTAGTTGTAGCTAAGAGTCTTCAAAGAATGCCCAGTTGCTTATTTGTACAGTCTGCAGTGCAATTGGTTTGTCTCATTCTTGTTCTCTAAATTTATGTGATTTTTTTAATTGCATTGTGTAGTTAGAGACTAATACGCTCCTGGATTACAAGCTGCATATGTTTTTCCCAGTATTATTACATTCTAGTGCAGGAATTATTAACTTAGGAAGTTAATGATGTTAGGTTTGTTCATATAAAGTAATTGCTGTTAATTTTTCTCTTGAAGGGTTTCATTTCTTACTCTTTAATTACAGATGAGATTTTCTTGAATCTGTTCTTGTTGAATATGACATAAGATGAAAGGATATGATTCTTGAGAAAGTACTTAATGATGCTAGCTAGGTTGCATTTGCATCTAATTCAGTGATATGAAAATTGCATGATGATGCATAAACTCTTCAGTCTTCACTGGTTTTGGGAAACTTAGGCTTGAAGGCTGAATGGAATCAAAGTTTCAAACTCATCAAAACTAGGTAGAATCCACTTGCCTTTTGGAATTGTCTTGTAAACTCATCCTTGTAAACTTTTTTTCTTTCACTTACCAATTGCATATGTTTTTCAAATTATATTATATAGATTGTGTTTAGTAATTTGTGTACATTATTCAGGTTGAATGAATGAGTGTTATAACTAGTCTCTGCACCTGAAGTGGGTCCTCTGCCAAATGTCCAAGACTCTTGCAGCAATCCTAGGAGGTGCTGCAGGAGCCGTCGTGATAGTAGTAATTATAGCAATTGCCATATGGTGTTATCTCTTGCATAGTAGAGGCGTTTCGAGAACTTCTGAAACAGGATCATCTGATCCATCATTTCAAGGTAGCATTTATATATATATTTCATATTATTTGCATTTTGAGGAATTCCCAAACATCATTTTTCGGAAGCCTTATTTTTTTTGTTTCATTTTTTTACCTTCAGCATCGAGGAGTGGTGGAATCGAATTGTCATTTAGAGAAGCAAAGTCTTTTAATTTGGAAGAGCTGTCTGTGGCCACCAAAAATTTTAATCCACAGAGTTTGATTGGTCTGGGAAAGTTTGGGGAAGTCTATAAAGGATTACTTACTGATGGATTGCTTGTTGCCATTAAGAGGCGAGAAAATGCCCCTACTCAAGAATTTATTGAAGAGGTAACAGTCACTAAGCAATATTCTGTGATTAATCTAAGATATGTGGATCATCATTTTACCTCTTGATTCTGTGCTGATATTATTTGTTTGATAACTGATCATTTTAACTGCATTAAAATCCTCTTGACTTTCCATATGCTATTGGAAAATCAATTCTATGGTAAATTTTCAGATAAGAAATTCAAAAAAAGGCAAAAACATTACTTATTTTAACACAAAATGTCAAAAAGAATTTCCAGTAAGGTTTATCTTTCCCTATAAAATACAAGATCTCATTCCAGGTATGGTTTGATCATTCTATTGGCTTTTGTGATAAATATTTTCCAGGTGCGGTATCTATCAACAATCCAACACCGGAACATTGTAACTCTTCTAGGTTACTGCCAGGAAAGCAATTTGCAAATTATTGTGTACGAGTACGTTCCTAATGGAAGTGTTTCGAGCCATTTATATGGTAACTGATTTGTGCATGAAAATTTTAGTTTCCTTTTCAAGATCTTGTACTGTGACTTATTGATTTTACTTTTCAGGGACAACTCAAGGCTCCCGTGAGAAGCTAGAATTTAAGCATCGGCTCGCAACAGCTTTAGGGGCGGCTAAAGGTGATCCTCTGGAAAATCAGTGAGAATTTGTGGCTTTACTGGCATTAGTTTATCTTTTCTTTGGAAAAACAGCATCTAACAACAGTCTTCATACACACCATAAATTTGAAAATATGTATACTACTTAGGGGCCGTTTGGTTTCAAATCTAGAAATGAATCTAGTCCATTCGTATAGAAAAACAAATTGGGAAAAACAAATGCATTTTGCATGAAACCACAAAGAATGATTCCAAAAAATTTCATGAAGGTACATATGGACTAGATTCATTTCCATTATGTTTCCGTTTCTGGGGTTACAACCAAACGGGGGCTTAGTGAAGTTCTTGTATAAGTTCCATGTGCATTTGTGATGCTAGTATCCTATAATTGACTAAGTAATTTCAAAATCATAACAAGAATCCATTGATATGCAGGTTTAGCTCATCTACATTCTCTAAGTCCTCGTTTGCTACACAAGGACTTCAAGACATCAAATGTTCTCGTGGATGAGAATTTCATTGCAAAGGTTGCCGATGCAGGAATCCGCAACTTCCTTGGAAGATTTGATGTAGCCGGCCCATCCTCTCAAGTTGCTGGTGATGAGATTTTCCTCGCTCCAGAGTACGCATTTTCCTTACCTTTATATTTTCAGTACTATAAATTGCAACACTTGTTCTCACCATTTCTTACCATGTAGGGTGAAAGAATTCCGACAATTTTCCGAGAAGAGCGACGTGTTTAGTTTTGGCGTCTTTCTGTTGGAGCTAGTCAGCGGCCACGAAGCTAGAGAATCACATCCTGTCGAATCCAGTCAAAACTTGGTCGAATGGGTAATTATTCTTTTTCGTAATGGCTGTTTTTTTGCCAGTGTAAAGTCAAGTAGACTTATTTGTTTATTAGCTGACAAACTAAGTCTCTTATTTATTTATTAATATTTAATAGGGCCTTAGTCTGTATCAGCGATAAAAAAAAAGCCTTAATAATCCATTTCTCTCTTTCATAATCTGCAAATACTATTTCATAATCTTGTTTAAATCTCAAATGTTGTTTGATAATCTTTTGTGTATAGGTACAAAACTACCCTGATTTTAGCAGCATTTGTAAGATAGTTGATCCAAGACTGGGAAAATTCACAATGGAGGGGATGGAAGAGTTTGTGCGGCTGATAATCCGCTGTATAGATCCTTCAAATGAAGGAAGGCCAACGATGAGCTACGTGGTAACGGAGCTCGATAGGATACTCGAGAAGGAGATGCACTTGACGACGGGAACTGGGGAAGGAACTCCAACAGTGACCCTCGGAAGCCAACTCTTTAGAGCATTGAAGTAAAGATTGAAAACAAAAGGGCACAATATTTGTGAGATTATATTTGCATTAATATTTCATTCATCAATATTTTTCATATACCATTATACCCTTGTCTGAATTAGTTTAAATGCTGAGGGAAATGGATTTATGCAGCTGTTTGATAACTGTATAAAGAACAGTTGCAGCAATATTTTTGTTTCATTCTTATTTTCTTTGAGGATAAATGTAAGAAAAATTGTGCCATTTGTTTGTTAATATTATATGGTGGAGCTGAGATTGGTGTGGGTTTGTTTACACATGTTTCGTGCATCAATTAGAGTGGTGAATTGGTGTGGGTTAACACCTCATATTTGGCTATCGAGTATTATAGTTTCATAAACACGTATATAACTTCAATCATTAGATGAGTGAGCGACACACACCAAACAAACTATTTATGTCTACTGCTTAGGGATGCAGACATATATACTATATATATAATATATGTCAGTCGTTAAATTTTGTTTGGTCGTTAAAATATAATATACCAATCGTTGTTTGGTCGTTAAAATATAGTATACCAATCGTTAAATTTTATTTGGTCGTTAAAATATAGTATATCAGTCGTTAAATTTGGTGGTTAAAATTTGGTCGTTAAATTTGATGGATATATTTTGGTCTTAAAATTGGTTGTTAAATTTTATGCTGGTTAAATTTGTTAGGATTGATCGTTAATTTATTTTTTTTGGTCGTTAAAATTGGTTGTTAAAATTGGTGGCTAAAATTTGGTCGTTAAATTTTATGCTGGTTAAATTTGTTAGTATTTGTCGTTAATTTATTGTTTTTGGTCGTTAAATTTGGTCGTTAAATTTTGTTTTGGTCGTTAAAATATGTAATATGGAAAGAATGTTGGTTACAATTGGTCGTTAAATTTTATTTTGGTCGTTAAAATTTTATGAATATTGATTCCGTATATTTTAGTTAAAAAGTTGATGAATGTATATTTCTATTAAGGAATGAAAATTGGTTGTTAAATATTTTTGTTATAAATTAAAATAAAACTAAAATTCTATTAAGGGAAATAGATGTACCTATTTAATTTACTATCATATAAAAATTTCAATCATGTACGTTCATGAACTTATTCCCTGCTCTAAGAAATATTCCTACATGATCTTAACTCTCTCTATATATGGAAAGAAAATTTGAATAATAAAAGTTGGAAGAACTTTCAGGCCTTGGTCAAAATCGTGAACGGATTTGATTAACCGCTGTTTTTAACGCTTCTTCTTACTCTTACCATGCTCGTTGTTTTGTTCTTCTTGGTTTCCTCTTCGATTTCAGATTAAATTGATTCGATTAATAGATTCAGTTTCTTCTTGCCTTCTCGATTTCTTCGACTTTAGGTTAATCGATTCAATTTCTTCTTCCTTCTTCGATTTCAATAAAATTTATTCTCTCCTTCCCCTCTAATCTCTATCGATTAACCCCGAACAAATAAGATTTTGAACATAATTTTTTTCAATAATAGTATATAATGTTATTGTGATTCGTTCAAATTTTTTTGATATTTAGTTCATTTAACAAATTACATAAATACTTTAACAAAACAAATTACATATGAACTGCTATTCAAAACAGTTTTAACTAAATCGAACAAAAATATAACTATTAGAACAAACAATATGAACTACTTTAACAAATTGCATATACAAATTACATAAGAATTGTTAGTACAAACAATATGAACTAAATTAAACAAAAATATGAACGGGTAGAACAAATAATATGAACTACTTTAACAAATTGGATATACAATCAACACAAATTACATAAGAACTGTTAGTACAAACAATTTAAACTAAATCGAACGAACATATGAACTAAGAGAAAAAAGTGAAAACAAATTACATAAGAATTGTTAGTACAAACGGTATGAACTAAATTAAACAAAAATATGAACGGTTAGAACAAATAATATGAACTAATTCAGCCAGAGAAAAAAAGAAAGAAAGAAAGTTAACAGTGTTTCACCCAATTAAATGTGCACATCATCCTTGTCGTTCATGTTTTGATCTGACGGCTGAAAATCCTTCCTACTTTTGACCCTATGGACCCTTTCCACCCGAACCTGACCCTATATATATATATATATATATATATATATATATATATATATATATATTAATGGTCGGGATCCGGTAGGAACCTTTCTTAGAGTATAAAGTAGGAACCTCTAAGATCCGTTATATTAAATAATGAATGTCAATGATGGAAGGTAGATAATAAGGTCAAATAAGGAGTTTCATATGATTGTTCAAATTTGGTTCACCGGCCATTAATATATCCTTAGAAAAGGAAAGTTGATATCATATTTTTGGCTGAACAAACCTTTAAATCGGTATAATTATACATTAACGAACTTTACAAAAATTAACAACCATTAAAGGAACGTAGAAATATAGTATGTCAGTCGATAAAAATTGGTATAACATTTTCAGTTCCTACTATATATATATATATAAAAAGTTTGTGCAAACGATGTCTCTTAAGGAAGTACAAGGTAAGTAATTAATGATCTCAAAGACAATACTATTGTTCTTGCATGTTATGGTTATAACATAAACATATTGAGAAAGCGGTTTCCTAGGCATGGGAGGATATGTATACGGATATGGAGCTCCACAACTATATAGATATCAGATTCAATATCAAAGGCTACCACTGACTTGGATGTCTACACTGGATTAGAAAGTGCATATGAGCTCAAAACTTTTAAGTATGGCGACAAATGTGGGAACGAGAAATTTCCCGAAGGTTGGCTTGAGTGATCAAAACATTAGTAGATGATTATGTATGGGTGGACGTCAAATGAAGATGAATGTAAACATGCATGGGAAGTGTTTGTAAGCGCAATGCTCATGTTTTCGGGATGAATGGAGTGCACGGAATTGGAATGGAGTTTGGGACAAAATCCAACCTCATTGTACTAAATGATGGTAACAAAATCAATGCATTGACTTCAACTCATCAAATACTCATTTGAATGAGAGAACAAGCAATGAGTATTTTGGTAATTCTCACTCAAGCCATCTACTGATCCACCTCACTGAAGTTCAGAATAGAAACGATGAGGGAGCACGCAATGCATGGCTTCAGATCATCAATTCCTTGGAGTTCCGAGCAACGTGTATATCGGTAATTCTCTCTCTAGGAAGCTACCTACTAAAGTTCATAACAAAAACATTGAGGGAACAATCAATGGATTGACTTCAAATCATCAGGATACTCATTTATTTTATTTGGAGTTCCGGATAATGGATATTTCGGTAATTCTCGTTCAAGCTATCACATACTGAATTTTAGAACAAAAAAATGAAGTAAAAAGAAATGCATTGGCTTCCGATTATCAGGATTCTAATTTTATTGGAGATATGAACAATGAATATATTTTTTAATTCTTACTCAAGCTATCAATGTACTATAACACATAACAAAAAACAATGGGGTGACAAGCAATGCACTGACCTCAAATCATAAGTTCCTTGGAGTTCCAAGCAATGGATATTTCTTTTTCTATGATACCCGAGCGTACGATATGTCAAATTTATAATTAAAAGTTTAATAGAGACAATAAGTATAAGTCATTTTCTTCCTAGGAGACAAGAATTTGCATTAGGCCCACAACAAGTATTTGAAATAGCCGAGATGTACATAAGACAAAAAAGACTCGAAGAATCTTGCGCCTCTACACCACTTGCATCTTGGACACAATATATATCGGAAATTTGTGCAAATGATGTCTCTCAAGGAAGTACAAGGTAAGCAATTAACGATCTCAAATACAATACTATTGTTCTTGCATGTTATGGTTATAGTATAAACATATTGTTTTCTTTGTAAAGAAAGCGGTTTTCTAGGCATGAGAGGATATGGATACGGATATAGAGCTCCACAACTCCATAGATATCATATGTCATATCAAAGGCTACTCCGACTTGGATGTCTATACTCGATTGGAAAGCACAAATAAGCTTATAATTTCTAAGTATGGCAAAAATCCAGGAACGAGTTTCCCGAAGGTTTGATTGAGTAATTAAAACATTAGTAAAGGATTAACCATAGGTGGACGTCAAATGCAGATGAATGTAAATATGGGAAATGTAAGTAGGTGCAATGTTTTTGTGCTTGGAATGAATGGAGTGCACGGAAATGGAATGGAGCTTGGGACATAATCCAACCCCGTAATATTAGATGAAGGTAACACAAGCAATGTATTGACTTCAGATTATCAGAATACTCATTTGAATGAGGGGACAAGCAATGAGTATTTTGATTATTCTCACTTAAGCCATCTACATAACTAGAGTTCAGAACATAAACAATGAGGGAACAAGCAATGCATTTGCTTCATATCATCAATTCCTTGGGGTGCCGAGTAATGGGTATATCGGTAATTCTCTCTCAAGCCGGCTACCTACTGAAGTTCATAACAGAAACAAAGAGGGAACAAGCAACGGATTGACTTCAGATCATTAACATACTCATTTGCTTGGAGTTCCGAACAATGGGTATTTCGATAATTCTAACTCAAGCTACCAATGTACTATAACTCATAGCAGAAACAATGGGGTGACAATCAATGCATTTGCTTCAAATCATCGGTTCTTTGGAGTTCCGGACAATGCGTATTTCTTTTTCTGTGATACCCTAGGGTTTATGATATATCAACTTTTAGATTAAATTTATTTGAGACAATAAAAGTCATTACTTCATAGGGGACAAGAATTTGCATTAGGCCTACAACAAGTAACAAAAATAGCCGAGATTTACATAAGGGAAAAGAGACTCAAAGAAGCTTTCATTACTACACCACGCACGCCTTGGACACAATATATATATATATATATATATATATATATATATATATATATATATATATATATATATATATATATATATATATATATATATATATATATATTGGAAGTATGTGCAAACGATCTCTCAATGAAGTACAGGGTAAGAAATTAATGATCTCAAAGATAGTATTATTGTTCTTGCATGTTATGGTTATAAAGAAGACGGTTTTTCTAGGTATAGGAGGATGTGGATACGGATATGGAGCTCCACAACTCCATAGTGTCAGATGTCATATCAAAGGAAAATGAGGTCATAATTTCTAAGTAGGGCGACAAATGCGGGAATGAGTAATTTTCAGAAGGGTACGTGGATTGAGTGAGGGATTAAAACATTAGTAGAGGATTAAGCATGGGTGGACGTCAAATGCAGATGAATGTAAATATGAGAAATGTGAGTAGACGCAATGTTTATGTGCTCGGGATGAATGAAGTGCATGGAAATTGGAATGGAGTTTTGGACATAATTCAACCCAATAGTACTAGATAAAGGTAACACAAGCAATGCATTGGCTTTAGATCATCAAGATACACATTTGAATGAGGGGACAAGCAATGAGTAATTTGGTAATTCTCACTCAAGCCATCTACCTAACTGAAGTTCAGATCATAAACAATGAGGGAACAAGCAATGCATTGACTTCAGATCATCACTTCCTTAGAGTTCCGAGCAATGGGTATATCAGTACTTCTCTCTCAAACCAACTACCTAATGATGTTCATACCATAAATAATGATGGAACAAGCATTGGATTGACTTAACATCATTAGGATACTCATTTTCTTGGATTTCCGATTAAAAGGTATTTCGGTAATTCTCATTGAAGCGACAATGAGGTAAAAAGAAATGCATTGGCTCCAGATTATCAAGATACTAATTTCTTGTGCCGGCGAACTTCTACCCCTCCATCGTCATCGTACCCAACGAGATGTGATAACATGATTTATCGACCTAGTTTAGATATATATATATATATATATATATATATATATATATATAGGTAGATATTCCCTTTCCGCATGCATATTTTAGCCTTAGTTTGTGTCATTTATGCTTATTTAGTTCTACTTTGCAAGAATAGATGTCTACACACGCTATTGGTGTCATTGTAGGTGATTAGGTGCATTTCGGAGCTAAAACGATGCACTTGATGATCAAGTCTCGGATTGGATGCATAAGAGCGATCATACGAGCAAAGGAAAGGCGAAGGAGTCGAGCTAGAAACACAAGAGATGGAATTGGAGCATCTTGGTCACTTATCTCGACCGAGATCAACACTATAGGGTGAGGTTTCCACCTCTAAGAGCCATCTCGGCCCAATCTCGGCCTGTGACCCACTTTTTCTGACAAGCATCTCGGTCGGTATATATCTCGGCCGAGATCCATGTGTGTTGACCGAAATCCCAAGAAGCTGAAGAAATGGAAGATTGAAGCCAAGAATCTTAGCCCGACCATGACCGTATCTCGGCATAGATTTCCACCCGAGATTCTTCCCTGAGCGTCTTTTATTTTATTTCGGGCCTTTTTGCCTAGCCTATGTCTTTTGGTAGGTTGTTGGGTATAAAAGGAAAGCTGCAATATTTTCCTAAGGGTTCCATTCAGTTTCCACAATTTATCGTCTCCTACCTTGCCTCCCTCATTTTCTACTTCCACCATTGTTAGAAATTTGTTAGTTTAGAGGAAAGATTCAGCCTTTACTATTGTTTTGGATTCAAATACGTGATAACATGATTTATCGACCTAGTTTAGATATGCATTTAGGTAGATTTTCCCTTTCCGCATGCATGTTTTAGCCTTAGTTTGTGCCCTTTATGCTTGTTTAGTTCTACTTTGCAAGTATAGATGTCTACACACGCTATTGGTGTCATTGTAGATGATTTGACACATTTCGGAGCTAAAACGATGCATTTGAGGATCAAGCCTCGGAGTGGATGCATAGGAGCGACCATACGAGCTAAGGAGAGGCGAAAGAGTCGAGCTAGAAACACAAGAGACGAATTTGGAGCAACATTAGTCACTGATATCGACCGAGATCAGCATGCCAAGACAAGATCTCGACCATAGAAGCCATCTCGGTCGAGATAGGATCATCTCGGCCCGTGACTCAAGTTCCTGTCGAAGCATCTCGGTCGGCATCTCGGCCGATATCCATGTACGATTGACCGAGATCCTAAGACGTTGAAGAATCGAAGTTCGAAGACAAAATCTCGGCCCCGACAATGACCGATCTCGGCCGAGATTCCACCCGAGATTCTTCCTTGAGCGTCGGTTTTATTTTATTTCGGACCTTTTAGCCTAGCCCGTGTCTTTTGGCAGGTTGTTGGGTATAAAAGGAAAGCTCCGATATTTTCCTAAGGGTTCCGTGGTGTGCTCTTTTCGGTCCTGGTTCATTCCATTTTATTCCCACATATTCCGTTTAGACCTAAGGAGAAGCCGTCTCCTACATCGCCCCCTTATTTCTCTACCTTCCACCATTGTTAGACCTTAGTTAGTTTTAGAGAAAGATTCAGCTTTTTACATTTCATCAGTTCAGATACGCTTTGCGTTACTGGAATTCATTGTTTTGTTGGTTTTCGGATTAATAAAGCTGAGTACTTTCGTTTTCCCTTTTGTTATTTATCTTTTGTACATTCTTTATTTGAATTGATTTGTGGTTTTATTATGTTGATTATTGGCTAGAAACCTTTGTGGTTCCAAGGTGAATAAAGATCTGTTTATGCTTTGGACGATGATGGAATATTTTATTCTTTAGAATTGGTTTAAATTGCTTGAAACCCTAATGGTTAGTTTGTACATTAATCTAGGTTAGAACTTCTAAGCTAGTAGCCTAAGTTGGAGGCATACAAGGTAATATCCCTTCTTGGATACATAAGTAGATTGACCATAGGTAATAAAGGTAAAAACCTCTATTGCTTTGAGTGTGCCTGATTGCTTTCTGGGTTAGGTAATTCCCGAGACTTACCCGGTAAGGGGTTGCTTGATCCTTAGTTAGATAATCCGGTTTGTATGCAATTTCCTTACTCTTTACCTTGAGACTTACCCGGTAATAGGTAGTTAGGATTGGAACTAGATGATCTTGAGACTTACCCGGTAATAGGCCATCAGAGTAGAAACGTTCATCCTTGTTGCTTTTCAACCATAGATCTCTTGTGAGTTATCCTGAGTCCATATGTCATAAACAATGATCTTGAACCCTTGGAATCCGTTTTCTCCATTAATTGATTGTTTCTTTGCTTTGTTTTAAACTGTTTTCAATCAAAGGTGACATTCGATTGCGAACTACCAAAACCTTTTCAAAATCATTTGTTCTTTCTTCCCTTCTTTTCTAATCTATTTCTTATTCTGGATTTACACTACATTCGAGCAATATTGCAAATTAAACACATAGTCCTTGTGTTTGACCTTGGAATACTTGCTCTACTTCGTACGATCCATACATTGTGGGTTCGCTACTTATTGAGTGATTATTGTGAGTTATAAATTTAAAGCATATCGTGTTTTGTTTTATGAACTTGTGAATCTTTGTCATCATTGATAAGGGTTTGCAGGGTCGTAAAACTAGCGAACAATACATTTTGCGATGCTAGGATACATTGTTTTGCTGATTTTCGGATTAATAAAGTTGAGTACTTTCTTTTCCCTCTTTTGTTATTTCTCTTTTATGCATTTCTTCTTATATTTGATTATTGAATTTGATATGATAATTATTGGCTAGAAATATTGTGGTTCCAAGGTGAATAGAGATTTGTTTATGACTTGGACTATGATGGGAAAACTGTGCTTTATGATTAGTTTGAATTTCTTGAAAACCCTAATGGTTGGTGTAAACAGAATCTAGGTTAAAACCTTCTAAGCTAGCAATCTGAGTTGGATTGAATGTGCTTGATTACTATTTGAGTTAGGTAATTCCCGAGACTTACCCGGTAAGGGGTTGCTTAATCCTTAGTTAGATGATCCGGTTTGTACTGAATTTCCACCCTTATTATCTTGAGACTTACCCGGTAATAGGTAGTAAGGATTGGAACTAGATGATCTGGCGACTTACCCGATAATAGATCATCACCGTAGAAACGTTTATCCTTGTTGCTTTTCAACCATAGATCCCTTATGAGTTGTCCTTAGTCCATATGTCATAAACAATGATCTTGAACCCTTGTAATCCATTTTCTCCCATTAATTGAATTATCTTTTGTTTGCTTTGTTTTAAAACTGTTTTCAATTGAATTGATATTCGATTGCGAACTACTCAAAAACCTCTACAGAAACATTGACCTTCTTCCCTTATCTTTTCCAACTTATTTCTTTGTCTGAATTTACACTATAACTGATCAATACTGCAAATTAAACACCAAGTCCTTGTGTTCTACCTTGGAGTACTTGTTCTACTTCATATGATCCATACACTGTGGATTCGCTACTTGTTGAGTGATTATTACAAGTATAAATTTAAAGCATATCGTTGTTGTGAGCTTATTGATTTTTATCATTATTGATAAGGATTTTTAGGGTCATAAATTAGCGAACAAGACACTTACATTTGCAGGTGTCACATACCTCATGTTGTGTAGAGTGTGGGCGTGTATCACTGTGAAGCCTAGTCGCCATACTTCATGTATCTTTGACCTTCGACTTCTCACCACCAATTGAGTTGAAGTGACCAAACTCTACACTAATCTTCAAGGTGTTAAATGATGTTTGATCTCTACATATATGCGTTGAGGTGGCACTATCCATCATCCACTTTACCCCTCGCTTATCGCTATGTTAACGTATTTGTAATCATTATCACCGTCAACACCGCTAACGAACCACGTTAGTATAAGAGTCACCATTATTCCGCAAAGAGGTTTCTCTCAGCTTCTTCAGATCCTCTCTCATCCAAGGATACATTGATTACATATATGTGTTGAGGTGGCACTACTATCACCCACTTTGTCTTGAAAACCTCTCGTCAATCGCTAAGTAAATATCTTTGTAACCATGTTCACTATCAACACCACTAACCACATAGGTATTGGAGTCACCATTCTTTCGTAAAGAGGTTTCTCTCAACTTCTTCATATCCTCTCTCATCCAAGGACACATCGATTACATATATGTATTGAGGTGGAACTATCTCCCTCCATCTTGTCTTGGAAACCCCTCTCCAATCGCTAAGTAACAATAATAATATATGTTCAGTACAAACCGGATCATATGCATTCATTAATTGACATACTAGTTGTCATATGCATTGAGGTGGAACAATCCTGCATTCATTAATTGACATACTAGTTGATTAAATGAGCCAATATGATCATGAATACTACCTCCCTCCATCTTGAGCGAGTAAACATTCATCTACAAGCACAATCGATTTGTCTACGACTGTAACACATAGATGTTTTCGAGCTTGTCCCACAACGCCTTTGATGGTGTACCTTCAACACATTATACTTTATCTCGGAAGCAAGTACAAACCGAATTGTACTTACCGCCTTCTTCTAGATGCTTCTTCTCTTCTCCTTACTCATCAGTCCATATTTATTCTCCAAAGCCTGGTCGATATCCTATAGCACCAATGGGCCTTGAATCATACTCTGTCACAAAATGAAGTTATCTTCGCATTTCGAAGAGTGAAAATTCAAACACCTTAATCATCTTGGCCGCCATCATGTCAACATGAGATTCTATTAGCAACAAACTTTACCCGAGTGCTAACTATCTTAACCTCGTCTAGGATATCACTTGTTGGTTGAAAAAATGTGCGCTTTTACAACTCACGGAGCTTGTATATTGTCATGTATATTCACTCACACCCTGACTGCCACAATATACAAAATTAACTTTGTATATTTTACTAAATATACAAGAGGATTATACAAAATTAACTTTGTATATTTTACTAAATATACAAGAGGATTATACAAATGTATGTAGGTAATTTGATTGGTCTCACCTACAATACAATCGTACAATCTCATTCTTAAAACCTCATTTACAAGCTTTCTTTAAAAGCTTTATTAGATAGATGGTATAAAATGACTAAGACTACTATATATAGAGGTGGAATATCACCCAACTACACATTCAAAGAAGAAAATTTAGAATAATTCTAGACTAACCTCTTCTTAAATTCTCTTCATTTATCTAGATTATTCTCTAAGTTGGACATTTATATATTCTCTCTTAAAAATATCTAAGTTAATTTCTACGTGTGTCCCAAACTGTAGAATATTTCATAAAGATATCAACTCCAACTTCTATTCTAGCCCATTATTTCAAAATTCACCCCAATTAAATAAACCCATTTAAAATATGAATTAGTGCAACTTGAATGCTGATGACCCAAAAATGACTTGTCTTGACTCTGAATTGGAAGGTCAATATCTTATAAACAAGCTTGTTTCCTTGGTTCACAGGATTTACAGCCAACAGTACAATTAAAAAAAAAGAGGCTGCATTACCCGCACAGAAGGACATCAACTCAAATCGACCCCTTGTTTAGCCGCTTTCATGACAAGTTCCTCCGTAGTCGTTCCGATGATTTCGTTAGCTCGCGTCAAACCCACTGCATAGTACCTTCCAATCGAGTCCTGACAGCAACATGATCAGATGAGGACAGGGATGTGAGCAAGATATAATGCAATCCAAAAACACGAACAAAAATCTTACCCGGCTAACAATGCCTAGTCGCTCCAGTTTTTCAACAGCATCATCCACATCAAAGTCACAGTTCACGTTAAACTCTTCATGGATCAGCTCCTCACATTGCGTGTCGAGATCCTGAGACACGTTATCGTTTGTTTATAAACGAAATCAGCAAGAAGAAAAACACCAATGAATCATTGTCATGAATATTGGAAGTACCAATCACCTTTCTAGTAGATTTTCCCTGTTCCAGCAGTATAAAGAATGATAGGATTACCTCTTTCACCTGCACAAGTTAAAGTACACCTCTGAAGCTCAGAAGTATATTCATAGTCATCATATGTCAAGATCAGTGTTCTAAAAGGCACTAGCGCACTGTGCCTAGGTGCGCCTCTTTCAAGACTTTTTAGTAAAGCACCTTAATTCATATTAAACCGAAAACAAAGTTCAATTGTTCAACAAATAACATGGTAGGTTAAAAAAAAAAAACAAGGAAGAAATATGAACTAGGAAGTAATAAATATATAGTTCTTCTAGCAAATGCAGGTTGTGCAAAGGGTACAGCCGAAGAGTTTATCATTTATGATGGGAGGGACAATGGGAGGGTTGGATGGAAAGGGAGATGGATGTGCAAGAGCAGATTATTTCAGGAAAAGGAGAATAATAGATGAAAGTTTAATAAAAAGAAGCCTGGTTCAGAAATTTATGACAATATGTGATTATATGAATGATTTTATCATTTAAGGACTTCCAATAATATATATTTGTAAACATGTGTATTTTCCTAATCAGTAATCCAAATATTTTTGAACACTGGGACTCAAGATCTCAAGGAGACAAGACTTACTTCCTGTTGGATCACGTCATCACACAAGTGAAGAAGGGTGCCCTTTCCGCTATCTAGTTGCTTATTGTACATGGATTGTGTGATCAAATTTTGATACACAGCCAAGTTCTGCTGAAACCTTAGTAATATAACAAAAAAGCCGAGTAAATATGACTCGGTTCTCCTTGCATGAAACAAAAGATGCAAAAAACAATAACTTTGAAGGCCATGATAAAGACTATAGTACAAAAATGGAGATGTTTGCCAAGCCACGAGTCTAATATGGATAGATAAAGGTAACGTACGTGAAGTATGTTTTTGCACAGTAACCGATTACTGCAGAAAGGACGGCTGTGACGACCCATAGGTCAGAGGTCGGTCTCTCGACTGTACCTATTAGAGCTACCTGAAAGATATACGTCTCAAAAACAATATTAAATCAAGAGAGATGCAAGTATATTGACTCATCCATACTAATGAAAATATGACTTACCAGACCAACAACCGCAGAAATGACAAACTTGACCCAGTCCATTGGAGTAAGTCCGGGATTTTTCTTCTCTGGCTATGAAACAAACAAAATCATGACAATAAAGAAGTCTGAAGTCTGAACACGTGGGGCATAGGGTAATCTGCCAAAGAGAAGACTTACGAGAACAATTTCCATGTCAGCCATTGGGATGTTTTCGAAATGCTTGATGTAGATGCCCCTATCTTTCTTTTCTTTTGTACCAGCTCTCCTGCAAGCAAAATATTGGTTGATTTAAGTACTAACGTTCTTCAAGCCGGAAAGAAAATGAGAAATGCATCAGTACTGGAGGTTTCCTCGACCCATTCATTGAGGCATAAGCATAATTTGAACCATTAAAATGCGACTTGCTAATATTTCCAGCTTACAAATCTGGCAGCATTTACTGTTTTATATGGAAGTGTAAGGAGCAATTTTTATAGTGTATCTTGTAGTAGTGTGTCTAACATATGAAAAGAAAAATACCTGTAAACAACAATAATGCGATCAAAAGTAGGTTCTTGAATAGTGATCTTGGTCAGCAGATTACGGAGACTGTGGTGTTTAAAACAAGAAAATCAAATAAAGAAGTGAAAAGAGCCTCTGATATTTGCAAGAGAGATGAACAGAGCTCCACCACACTAGTTCGGACTCTAGAAACCTAATGACATTAACACATCACAGGGAGAGGTAAAGTGTATACATAATTTCATGTATCTCAGACTACCAAAAGCAAGAATAAAACTCATGTTTAAAACAGAACCTGATTTTCATGTTCTGGATACGTATCCGTTCAACACACAGATCATTCTGGTCTGTTTCAGTGATAAACTCATCATCCTTCTTCGGATGTTTCTTAGGTCGACTCTGAGGTTTTGATAGTTTTGACAGAAAGAATTGTACGCTGCACAAGCAGATCATGTCAGGATAAGAGATTTGAACCAAAAGAAGAGAAAATGGAGATGTTGTATGAATGCAGTCCGGAGATATTCCTCATATATGCAGTCATAGATTGGGAAAACAAAAAAAAAACTATTGAGATCAGGTTGGTAGATAATTAAACTCACAGAGAACACTTACCCAGTCATTTTCAAAAGCATCCCCCAGACACGAGTAATAATCATATCCAACTTCTCCATGAAGAAGTAGTTTGTCGTTCTATCTATTCCGATGCCACGACGAAAAATCACATACTATAAATGAAGAAATGAGCCCGGGTTATAGAGAGTTCAAGGTCTTATTGGGAGGCTCACTTAATCAACAATAACGGCGGGGGCAGAGGGCAGAGAGGGAGTCTAAATGATAGAATATAGAAAAAAGGAAAACTTTTGTAACAAAAAATCCAATTACTCCATGCAATAAGATGACAATCAAAGATGGAGCATCTATATGTGTATATATATGAGAACAGTCCAGAAAAGAAATAACATTCTATACATTAAAAAACGAGCCCACATTACTGAAAATTCAAGGTCTTATTGGAGTTGCAATGGCAGAACTTTCGGCTCTCTAAGTAGTGTGTTTTGAGATCATTATTTTTGAGGGATTTTACTCTATGTGTTCAATTTTGGTGTCTCTTTGAGTGTGGTAGGGAAGAGATTTTTAGTTAGGTATAGCTCTGTTGTTAATTTTCTTAATAGGCGTAGGGAGATTTTAAATTTAACATCTAGTTGAAAAGTTATAAAGTGTTTGATAGTGGTAAGGTTTTTGGAGAGGTTTTTATGTTATGTAATTACTAACTTTGAGTATAAACCTCTTAGCTTGTTTCAAAACTCCTCAAAAAAAACTCAAACCCCCTCTGAAACCTCTTCCAAAACTTCTTTCCTCTGAAGATATAGAAACAGTTAGGATGAACAAATAACAAGATCACTGTTATTGATTCAATGGTTTGCAACTTATTCACCACCCATTTAAAAACTTTATACTAGTGTGAGGAAGTGATACAGTACAAAAACCAATGGCTGCAGCTACGGCTGTTCACAGTTCCGGACCTGAACAGAGAGGACCGGAAATGGACCGAATTTTTCGGTCCAGGTCTGGTCCAAAACCAGTCCAGGTCCGGTGACCGGAAAATGTGTTAAACTTTTTTTTTCCCATTTTTTTCGCACTAAGCCTATTGCAGACCGGACCGGACCGAGTGTTAATTAATTACCTTTAATATATTTTTTTTCACTAAAATTTTTATTTTTTTCCGCAAACTTTCTTTTTTTTAAATAAATATAGGTCCGGACCGGATTGTTTCGGTCCGGTCCAAAACCCAGGCCGAACCGGAAATTGAACAGTCCTAGCTGCAGCAATGTGCCAAAAAATATAGTTATTGTAGATTTCTTAATCAAAAACGCAAACCCGCTCTGAATCCTCTTCCAATATTTTCCTGATAAGATATAGAAACAGTAGGATGAACAAATAACAACATCACTATCATTAAATCAATGGATTGCAACTTATTGACCACCCATTTAAAAATATTTACACTAGTGTTGCAAATACAGTACAAAATCAATGGCTGCAGCAATGTGCAACCCCCTAGGAGTGGGTTATGGGGACGGTAATGACATTTACAGTACACCTCACACTAAAATGCATAATGTCTTCACAATGTGGGTTGATGGTAGATGTTTGTTAGGATGTAGTGGCTGGTATGCAAGTACCTCACAACCAGCTGAGAAATGAAGCTGGAATTACATTAATCGGCCAAATGAGAATTTACAAAGCAACTCTCTTAAACCATTAATTAACGATTAATAGATTAAAAAAAAGCTAAAACTATTAACAATTTATCTGTTAACGATTTACAGATGAAAAAACTCACTCAAGACAAGGAATTTTCTAGAAGGGTACTTAGGATAATGATGATGCAAAATATTTAGATACTTAGGATAAAAACATGGGAAATACCTAGAGACTAACGATTACTAGGGATATTGCTTAAAAAGTTGTCTAGAAACTAGTGATCACTCGAGGGCTGTCATGTGACCTTTTAAGTCTCTTCCTGTAGTATGTCTAAATGATTCTGCACCTAGGTTACTTATACAAGGAACCTGTATAATTCATTGTCATCTTCAGATCTAGTACGTAAACTTCACTCAAACAAATCCACAATGAAGGGGTAAAATCAACGTGCAAAAATTCCTTGATAATTGTAAAAACGACTATAACCTTCGTACCTTATCCACAAAGTCTGGCAAATCTTCTTGAGGGTGTTCTGAGAAGTACCTCTTTAGCAGATTCTTATCAAGCTGCAAGCACAAAGTGCACGAAAGAAACAGTTCAGTAAATGCTGAGAAACATCAAGTACATTATTAATAATGGAATGCTGCTCAACCTTGGACTCATCCACTTTGATAGGAAGATTTAAAAGATACTGTTCATTCTGTGCAATATCAATCTCCTCATCGCTTGTGATCTTGAAGTTGCTTTTATCCATCACCTGAATGGAAAAGCAATGACGTATACAAAGACAGGTCAGGTGAAAGTTCGGCCATCACAACTTCTCTAGATATGTTGCTAAGGTATACAAAAACAAGTCAGGAGAAAGCTCAGCAATTTTTTTAAGCTCACACTAGTTTTTGAAGGCCATAAAACTCTACCAACTTAAAGATAAGGCAGAATATTAACATGTGGCTGAACTAAGTGACAGTTGCATAAATGCAAACCATATCAACACCTACAAGTGTGGTAGCATTGATCATGAAATAAACTCTGCAGCATCTAGTCTTATACCATGTCAAACATTCAATATACATATACATATATATACCACGAGTAAGCTACTGACACAAAATTGTTATCAGTTTAGTATGACTTCATTATTCAATTTAAAAAGTGTAGATCTTCTAAATATAGAACAACTCAAGCACTTTGACAAAACAAATTACCCAAGTAATGTTTGAACGAATTAATGTAATATTTTCTAGCAGAAGGTCATATTTGAAAGGTACCTGAAACAAGTAAGACAGAAAATTCTGTTCAAGAGTATCAATTTCAGCTGGGGATAACTTTTGCTGCTCCAACTTTGCAGCTCCGGTAACAGGATCAAATAGGGTGTACAATTGCTGTCACGATAAGCAAATGATTTATAAGAAGGCAAACAGTATCTCTACTTAGCTGAAAAAACCATATCTTAAAATGAATAATTTAAAGGATGGACAAAGGTACAAGCATGGAATTACCATCAGATCCTCGAATTGTAGAAGATACCATGCTCTAACTGTGTACTCAATCCTCTTACATAGCTTCAGAAACTCCATTCGATCAGAACTATGCTCTACAGGAAGAACAATATCATAAGAACTTTTGGATGTGTTAGTATCCAGGGTTTAAAGCCATTCCACACCCTTTTCCGAATCAGTGGTATCAAGTTTCACAACTCATACAAAGATGAAGAGTTGCTGAATATCTTCTGATATAACATTGACTCAAGACCTCTAGTACTACCTGTAGTTGCAAGCAAACCATCTATGGAATATTGTAGATGGACGCATTTTTTCATGGTATTAACCCTTGTTGGGCACCCATCGAAACCCAACCATTAAAACTTAAACCTTTTTTTTTTTTTGATTGGAAAAACCTAACATTTTATAGGAACTATACCTGAGCAACAGTACTACATGCATAATCCAGAACATAACATGACATGTTTTATCATCAAAACAAAATGCATACTGGAGAAGATGTAGAAACCAAAAGTAAAAGTACTAAATCGAGCGAAATCATAGTCCACGCAGAGAAAAACGTAATATCATTAAGGTCAAACCCTCCAATTTTTGTGCTTAAAAGAAGAGATTCTGCACCGAATCTCGGTAAGATGCCCAATCTTATTGCGATCAAACAGATACACAAAACAAAGAATTTTGATTTCAAAATCCAATTCGTTGAGAAACCAAAGACGCGGTACAAATTGCAGTGGACAGGAAGGGAAGGTTTAAACTCTGCACGCGAAGCAGCGAGAACAGAAGAGACAGGCAGCATATAAAAACGAAGCAAGCAATAAGTTAAAGAATCAAAACTTATTAGTGACTAGTGATTACCGATGAGATTGGCTAAGGTCATGATGAGCTTAGGCTTGAGGATCGGAATTACGGATTCCCGCTCCAATCGAATGACGTCCTCCTTCTGGTTGACATTCGCCATTTTCCCCTCTTTCTCGTAGAAATTGCGGGGGAGAGGCGAAAATGGAAGAAGACAGAGAGACGGTAGAAAATATTCCAAGGTAAAATGAAGTCAGGGTTGATTCTTTGACGTTACTGTTACTGCCTTGAGAGGTAATACAACGGCTAATTGTACTAATAATGTGAATTACACTGATATACACAACTTGTACTCAGGGTTTGATCCTGCGTGGATAGTAGTCAGGGCGTAAGAGATGAGGCCGAATTCACCACAACACGTGTCCGGTACAAAGATTTTAAACAGGGGTGTTTATTTGGAAAATCAATGAGCTAATTTGCTCAATTTTTTTTTTCCGGCCAGTGAAAATCTTCTATTATCACTCTTGTATTTTTTATATCCGCTTCACGTGATTGGTGGATTTTACATTGTTTATTATTTTTTTCGTAAAGTATTAATATTTTAATCCCTATTTATTTAGCTTTATCCAACCACTAAAAGAGATACATGTAACAGTATTATAGAAGATCTTAATCGCTTCGGGTTCCTTCTCTTCACCGTAATGTTTAAAATATTCATTTATTTACACCCCTGTTCAAAAAAAAAATATTTATACCCCAAATTGTTTTTTTTTCTTATATATTTATTTAGAAAATCAATGTGTTATCAATAAATTTGATGATATATTTTTTAGCTTTTTTCGATTTTTTTTACTGATGTTTTCGTACCCTTTGGAGTTCTTGTCTTTTTCATTAAAATGCTTTTGTTTTTCTCCCGTCAAAAAAAAAGTTTTGATTTTTACCTCCACCAATACGAAGGATTTTTACACTTTTAAGCATGATTTATCAACTTTTTATTCAAGACAATAAATTGCAACAATTTATTTCCTCCGATACATTAAACCGCTCAATACTCACATTCCTCTCATTGCACTCCATACTTATCTTTTTTTACTCATCTAAATCCTGAATAGGGTTAAATGTAGCTTTTAAGGCATTTTTTTAGGAGCTTACCAAAGAAGGACAAACATATACTAGAATTGGCTCCTAAAGAAAGGATCATGCATATAAGATAGTAAAAGTCACATAGAATAAACAAAGTGGACCTCAATCATTTTCATACCATGCAAAATAAAACTCGCAAAACAACACATCTTTGAAAGAGATGTAATAACAAATTCTAGAAACTATTAAGCATGTTAGAGATCACAAATAAAATAGAAAAGGACACATAAATATGATTGTCCAAGGCTAGTATACACTCATTAGATAGCTTGGCTAAGTCGATAAGCAAAGTTTTCATCTACAGACTCATGTGCATAAACAATAGCAAAAAAATAACCTCTAAAGTGTCATAACCAAGACAAGTGTAATAAATTTTCATATGCAACAATTCTAATAATAAGATGTCATCAGACTCAATATATTCTAAATTATATGCATGTGTTTGCGTTTTTTTTTATGAGTTTTAATTGTTAGATGCAAAAGGACTTTAAAAAATATATAACAAGGGAATAATATGTACGACAAGAAAAGTAAACATTAATTTAAATAAATGATATGAACAAAATGTGAATATTAACCCTCATACTTAAAACTTCACATTGTTCCCAAATGTTGTAAGAGCATGTGGATTGACATGGAACAAAAAGATATTTGTTGTAGGGTACAGGATATTCTTGGAAGAGATATGGTTCTTTTTTTTCCAACCGTTTTTGTCGGAATTTTATTTTTTGTGACTTTTCAAATAAAGTTTTAATTTAAATATTTCTTGAACGATGTTAACTTTTCAAATCCATGTACAAGCGTAATTAATCAATCATTCTTCTTCTTTTTTGAAACAATCAAGTCCACATCGAAGCTAGTAGAGAATCACTCATCATTATTTGAACCCTCGGTAGAGTTTATCTTTCATACTAGAAGTTGTGATATATTTCGTTTGAACATGATCTAGTTGAATGTGAAGTATATTAATTGGTAGTAATTAGTGCTTTTGAATCATCAATATGTTTTTTTTCCCATAAGGGATGAGATTGTTGGTTTCTAAGAGCGTTGCTAGGTTTTCGGAGACACCGATCCATTGGAATGTGATTTAATTGATCACTCTATAATGACATTGGTGGTGGAGATAAAAATAAGATTTTCAAAGATAGGGATAATGCACTGGATAGAGTTGCTTTCATCTAGCACGAATACAAGGAGGCATGAGGCATTTTAATTTTAGCATTCATCTTCTAGACCTAATTCATATGAGGAAGTGCACATTCAGTAGAAGCAACCCGGAAATGGTTGGGTAGAATTGAACACAGATGGAGCCTCAGAGAACAACTTGATATTAGCAACAACTGTTGAGGTGATTCGTGACGATGCAAGATGTTTGGTTTATGGATTTGTGTGTAATTCAGGCATGACTACTACATTGACGACGGAATTGTGATGCGTTGCTTAGGGACTAGAGGTTGCATGGAATAGTGGGCATTGTCATATTTGTCTCGAAAAGGACTCAAAGCTTGTGTTGGACTTTCTCTAGAAATGTGTAGATAACATGCACCCTTTAAACGACCTTGATATTACGGTGTCAAGGCTACCTTGTTTGGGATTGAGTTTTATGTTTTTCGACTTGGTCGTGTGTTTCAAAAAGGCAATGCGGTTGCAAATTCCCTAGCCAATTATTGTATGCATTTTCCTTTGATACCGGGCTACATATTTCAAAGGACCTACCCATGTGCATCAACAAAGTACTAGACGTGGATGATTGAGGTGTTAGTTTTTCGCGCACTACTCGTTTGTAATTTGTTTTTGTTTTTTTATTTATAATGACCTAGTGTGTTGAGAGGGATTTCTAATCCATTTCCCACAAAAAAAAACATTTTCACAAGATTAGTTAAATTTAAATGAAAGGATAAGTAACTTAATCAATTCAACACTCCTAAAATGAATGATGAATTTCCGAACAAAGAATTTTCAATTCTAGCATCTTATCAACTATAGTATTTTTGGAAATCTTTTGATTAAAATAATGAATAACGTGTGTCCATTGAATCAACTTTCGAACTTTTAGAATTTTTTTTTCCTTCACGAGTAGTAGCTTTCAGCTATCTTGTCGGTATCCCACACTTTTTGTATTTTGTCTATAACCACCACTATACACGACTAATTGTTCGAATATAGGGGTTTGAGTTTGATATTGAGGAAACTGATTCTAATTTTCCTTTGTGGTTATAATAGATAAAAAATTAAGTAAAATATGATACTAATTACATAAGAAACCAGTATCAACGTCACTAGAGATTAAGCAACAAAATAAACGGCTAACCACATCTTGTCAGCCATACATACAAAACTAAGACAAGCAATTTAACAGACAAAATTAGATTGAGCGGAGAAAGGAAGATTCAAGGTTGAACGAGTTAATATTAATTCTTTTTAGGTATCACATGTACATTAACACGTATATTTAACTAGTTTTGGATTTAGGGTTTTGAGAGCTCATTGGTCTCCAGTCGTTTGGTTCATACAATATAACTTCTTTTTTTAACTTTTTTATATTTTACTCGTTCAATCAATAATTAAATTAGAGCTTAAAATTTAATAAGTTTGTCAATTATATTCTCTTAAGAAAACCGACTTTATAAAATAGCGGATAATCAAATAAGAAACATATATAATTCTAAATGTCGAAACACTTATGAATTAAGAACTAAACATGATTCTTCTATTGAAAAAAACTTTAAATTTAATACCGAGAAACAAATTTATATATATATATATATATATTATTGGTTGAGTTGTGAAATTAGTATTGTAAAAAGAATTTCCTATGATGATAGTATTGTAAAAAATTTTTTTTGATGTATTGAGATTTTAAAAGTTTTAGAAACAAACTAGTATTTTGAAAGTACGAAGCAAATTTGATATTAAAATAGAAATCGACGACAAAAGAAATAACTGGATTCATGACAAACCATCGTACTCATAATAATACTGGGAAAAAAATTTGGTTGAAAGAAGAAAAAAAAAAGATGATTGATCAAACATAATTACGGATTGATTGACTTCCACCATAAATAATGCTTTTGAAAGAGAGCGTGGACGTTCTCATGCTTGTTGAGTGATGACATATGAATGTGTTCTTAGGGGAACTTGTGGATTTGCTATTGCTATGATCGTTGTATGTTCCATGTAAATTAGCTAGTGAAAGGAGAAGAGACTAATGGTTTGTTTGGCTCGTCCGAACTTATTGGAACTGAAGCTGAAACTGAAACAAGTAGCTGATTGAACTAGATGATTTATTTTGATAAGTTTGTTTAGCGTTTGGAAAAAAAAGAAATTATTGAAGGTGATAGAAACGTAAAATGACGAAAAGACTCTTCATTAATAATATAATTGTTATGTTTTTTTTATGTGTAACCATTTAATATTGGTTATATCAACAAAAATATTATTAGTAGTAATAGATATTTAAAAGTTATACTATATAGCATGGAATGTGTGTTATTGAACTACATATTCATTATTTTGTAATATTAAGTATAGGTTATAGCTATAAAAATATCATCCAAATTAATAGATAATTAAAAAAATGTATTGAATTGTGTAATGTGTGTAATGTGTGTAATTAGAAAATAAATAAATATCAATACACATGTCTAAATACAATAAATTATTTATATATTTAGCGATTAAATAATTATTAAAACATGGAAAAATTATCAGCCCAAGCTCTCTCATAGGCTTACTTAACTGAGATACAACCACCCTTCACCTAGAGCTGGCTTACTGCACATAATGTATTGCTAAAAAAATGGGGTGAAGCTTTTTCAAGATCTGTTGATGATTAACTGCCAGTATGGTGAGACCTTTGCACCCATGTAAAAGGTCTTCATTTTCATGATAATTATAAAAGTAATAATTTAGTTAAAATTATATGAAAGAACATTGAAAAGGCCATCATGAAAAAGGTCATCAAACTGTGAATAACAAGCTTATATAATCAAATTTTAATTAAGTAAATTAAAAAATTGATTTGATGCATTTTAAAGCATGTTCCGAAGATACAAACAAGTTTCTTTACAAATGTCATATAAGAACATCGATTCTCATGAATTCAGAGAATAAAAAATATTTTTCTTGTAGATTTTCTAAGAATGAAGATTGGCATCAAATGTCAATTTGAACAATTGGAAAACTAATTACAAAAATTGCATAATGTGTCACTTTTGTTGTATATTCAGGTTATGGATAACACAAAAATTGCATAATGTGTGACTTTTTCCCTCAAAGTACATTTGGCAGTATGGTGAGGCCTTTGCTTCCCAGCTTCTCTATTAAGACTGAAGCTCCTGGATACCTTAGCTATAAATCAGTATCCTACAAGACAATACACAATAGATGAGCATTGCTTGCAAATATCAATTTTCTAAGTAGATGAGCATTGTTGTCAATTTTCTTTTAGAAGTGTATACCCCACTTGCTGTCAATTTTCTAAGCATATGAGCATTGCTCGCACAGTTCAGATCATCTAAGTAAAGGACATTAGCAGTCGACAACTCCACAAACTTCAAAAATCAAACACAAAGATCACTTAAAGTCCAAAACAATACACAACAATTTGTATATTTGTTCAAGTGTGGTTGCAATAAGTGAAATCAGGTTAATGATTGACTATATCAGAGGTAGTGAAGCTATTAACAACTCCCCTCATTTTATAAATATGTTTATACATAACAAGCAGAAGTTCATATCTAACCGTACAACTACAAGTAGATGAAAATTGGGAAGTGCAAGAGGCTTCTTCTTGTCCTTTGCCAAACAATAAGGCAGTAACACAAAAAATTTCACAATGACAACTCGTCTTGTAGAACACTACCCAAACAAACATTTGTAGCAAGAGCTACAAGTTAACAAAAACAAGAATTCTTATAATATGATCCATATATACAATGGATGATCAAACAAAAAACACAATGAATAACTATGAGCATAACGTCTAGATGGCAATCAATGTTGTGGAGAACCCACAAAAATTCCGAAAACACAATCTATTGTTACTATCATCAAGGTATGGGAGAAGATATAGTTATACTCAGGTGTGGTAGAAGATGTAGTTATACTAACGTATGGTTTCAGAAACTGTATACTATGAAAGGCAACAACACAGTTCAGGAAAATCTATCACTACATTAGAGGCAACAACATAGTTCAGAGATCAAGGCTAATGATCTTGCTTGTGATTAAATGCTTTGGCAACACTTTTAATTTTACAGTTGAATTAGGGCTAATGATCCTAGTTCTTTTTTATGACAACACTTAAAATCAAGGCTTGTGATTAAATTGATATTGGGAGGGTATCCCTCAACAATGGGCCACGACTTTCTACCTGATCCGGACATAGAGCTGCTAAACTGATCGAACCGGATGGTCTACAAATTTACCTTTTACCAAAAAAAGGGCTTGTGATTAAATGCCTTCTACAACACTAATGAAATTAGGTTTTTAAACAATCTGTCAAGCTGCTTCTAGTTTGAATACCAAAAAAATCTCTCAACTAATATGTCAACCTGGTTCAATAAGGCTACCAATTTGGACAACAATGCATAAATGAACTAATTTAGGAATGGTTGTTACATGTTTGCAGCAATTATCCAAACGTGAGAGAGTGAGAGATGACTACAATTGTAGATTCCTACAAAACAAAACTCAAGTTCAAAGAGGGCAATAAGTAGGATGACATTAGTGTATCGACCCCCAATTACAAGCAGATAGAAAAAGAGAGAAGAGGTAATTAGGGTTTGTAAACCGCGGGGAAGAGGTAGAGGTTACTTGTGTGTATGAATTATCCAACTTTGCATGCATAGTTGTAGACTTCAATTGCACTTATGAGCTGCGTAGATGGAGCGCATTAATTTTTTTTAATTCACTCCAACTACACAATTCATAAGCGTAGTTGGAGTGAGTTATTTTGGGAATAGACCTGATCATATCTGGGCAGCCCGCCCGGAAAAACAGGCGGGTATGAACATAGAGGGAAGTCGACCGGGCTGAAAAGCCCGGCCCGTCAAGCCCGTCGGGCCGGGTACAAACACCACTATAGGCCCGGCCGGGCCAAAAAACCCCGGCCCGTAGGCCCATTAATATATATATTGTAGGGGTGGGTATGAGACGGGATGGGACGGGATTGAGGTCATCCCAGTCCCGTCCCGGCTATTTTAAATGGGACGGGATCGGGACGGGCCTTAGGGATTTTTGATTGAATCCCACCGGGTCCTATCCCGGATGGGACCGGGACGGGATGGGCCCTATCCCGTTTGTACATTAGTTTATTTAATGTTTTTAAATATTACGTTTTATCCACAAAATATTCGTATGTATCGTACTTAAAACGCAAAAAACATTAAAGTTTCCAGAAGTTTCATAATAACATATTAGATTTAAATTAAAGTTCCAAATATATACAATAAAACATATCTAAATGAATTTGGTACATTTGTCAATTTTGTCGGTTTGACCAACCTGATTTATTTTTAAAAATATATAAATGTAACTATATAATAACTATATAATTATTTCACTAATGTTTATGGATTATACTCTTAATTATTATTTTAATTAAAAACTTTATTATATACGGGACGGGACGGGCCTAGCGGGATGGAGAAGTTAAGACCCATATCCCGTCCCGCATAGTTTTTTTACGGGACGGGATTTATAATTTTGAATGAAATCCCGCCGGGATCGGGACGGGATCGGGATGGGCCCGGGACGGGACCGGGATTGGCGGGATTTATGCCCACCCTATTATATTGTATATATTTATTTATATTAAGTATAATTATAAAATATTTAGCATAATTATAATAAATTTAATATATATTACATATAATATCTTAAATATATATAATTTTTAAATAAAATATATATTTAAAATAATTTTTTTAAAAAGAAAAATTAAAATAGGTACTCGGTGGCCCGCCCGGCCGGGTACGGCAAGGATTGTAGACCCGCCAACCGGGCTTAGCCCGGCCCGGTTCCGGATAAATGGGCCGAAAATTCCACAAAGCCCGGTCCGAGTCCGGCCTGAGCCCGGATATGAACCGGTCTATTTGGGAAGTGTAGTTGAATAATTCATCGGCTCTTAGTAACTTTACCTTAGTTCCAACTAAGCACATCAAATGAAAAACAAAACTACGCACGCTATGTGCATGGCCAATGAAGATTTTCGCTGATATGGCTAAAAATCCCGTTAATGAAGTTGCAATTTAGGAAAAAAAACAAAGTTTACGCAATATTTTGGAGTTTCAACAAGTTAGAGGTAGTTTTGTGAAAATTACCTAACTTAAGGGTGGTTATTTGTAATTGACCTTAATGTCCAATTGCAAAAACCAAATCCGAAGGTGGGAAGTCAGTAGAGAGTAGAGACCAGCAGAAGAGGAAGAGAGTACGAAAGATCAGGCGTCGAGGTACTATGGATGCGGCATAATCGGTTAGTACGCTAAAGATGGCTATTTTGTCGAGACACTTGCATTCGGTTTTCGTTTTATTCATACTGCAATGTTTATTCTATTCTTTCTTTTGTGGGTTGTTTTGTGCTGAATTTTGGAAATTTCTTAGTCAATCAGTTATGGCCACGGACCAGGTTCTCCGCTGGCTTGTGATTGCCGTATGAACATGAAATTGGGTAGCGTCGATAGGGTATGTTGTTGGGTCTCGGTCACTTGAGACCTGGAGAAAGGATTAGTTTTAGGGTTCCGAGCTTTAGTAATTAGAGGAGGGCAGTGAAATATATCTTGCAAACAAGAACTTCTGTGTAGAGTGCAATATGATGGACATAGGATGACGAAGGATTGAGTTAAGGATCATAAGGCATAATGGATTGGAATAGTTGGGATAATAAATATGTTATGTGTTTGATTCCTGTCGATTTGATCCTTGTGTGATCGAATTGTCAAACCTAATTCCTGGATTGGGCATGGATGCCTAGCCTAGTTTTTTTTCATATATAGATCCTACAACTTCCTGATTAGCCGAACCCCTTGTGAAAATGCAAGTCTATGTTGCACAAAAATGAGAAACATCATAATTTTCATACTTTTACATAATGATCCATACTTACATGTGTCCGTGCTTCCGTGTCTTACTAGGAAACAGGAAACAAGACCATTCATGTTTTAGTTGAGGAGCCCCATTATAGTTTTACTTATTTATACACAACAAAGAGTACGAGCTCTTATGTTTGCCTTTTACTATTCTATTTATTATTAATATGAATTTTTTTTAATCTATACATCATTTTATCATCAATAATAATATTATAAATAAGTATAATCAAAAGGTTTAAAATTTTAATGTTTTGATAAATTGATATATGCAAAAAGAAAAATGAAGAAGATACACAACTTAAATTAAAAATCACCTTAAAAAATACAGGCAACAACAAGAGCGAAAAAATTACACAATTAAATAACAAGCAACTTAATAAAAAAAAAAACACAGCTACATATGATTAATGGTTATCACCGGGTTCGTGTTTAAAACAATTTTGTAAATATATGAAATTTGCATGTCATTGGATTGATAAAATTAAATCCTATTTAAACATTCAATTTAAATAACGCTAGAGTTTTATTATGTAAACCCTTAATATCCGTTTATAAAAGTCAAAATTTAAATTCTCGAAACATTTGTAAAGTGGGTGCTATTGGATGGATAAAATAAATTTTATTCAAAAATATTTTTTTAATCTTATATATATTAAAGTAGATCTTTTTTTTGCCACGTGTCACACCCACTTTTCCCGCAGCCCCAATTTTTTATAAAAAAGTAATCGGCATTTTCAATAAATTATAATAAAGTCGGAATATCAAGTTTATCGCTCAATATTTATTGCGATGTATAATAAGCAATTTCAATAAAAAAAAATCGAATCTAATTAAAAATCCCGTAAATTAATATAAAAATTATGATTTATTATATGTCTATAAACCGTTAAGGATATAAACTTGAAGATAATCACTACCATTTGTTCATATACAACACATAAAAACGATTTTTATTGGCAAATAATTAAATCAATTTTTAAAATTTGATTTGAAAACAAAATAGATTTTTAAATTTAGATTTTTTTTAAAAAAAAGAAGGAGTTCACAAAATGAATGAAGCAAGTGCCTTCACTTAAAGTCATTTATGTCACATCCTATTTACAAAACTAACACTATTTTTTACAATTTGTATCAAAGCACAAATTTTTAAAAGAAATATTCCATTATAACAAATCCCGTGCAGTGCACGGGTAATACACTAGTTAGTATTTAACCCAAAAACTTACCACATGGCTCATTTTCTCCAGCCACGCCTTCGCCAAAACAACATCATTTTAATTTAAGAAAATTGAAAAGAATAAGAAATCTGAACGGAGCCGCCACCTATTCAAGCGTCAACTCTGTCATTAGTTGACGACATGGTTGGGCTTTTGGAGTCCTGCCACCCTCCATTGTGGAGGGTATTACCCCTGAGTGTCCGTGCAACGTAAATGCTACCTAATACATCCATGATACGAACCCAACTATAGATTATGATATATATGAATAATTACTTCTATGATAGAATTATTAGAATTAAGTCTTTTATTAAATATTAGGAGAGTTGGTTGTTTTGTTTTCCTATATTAAAACGAGGAGCTACGGGTTGTATCGGATAAAACTTAAAATATTGAATTGAATACAAAACTGAGTATTTCTCAAAGTTTTTTGGTAGGGTTCCATTAGCACAAATCATGCGTTTTGCGGATTCTTGCTATGGAGTCCTAGGAGTGAGATTCTTGCCTTCTAGTGAATTCTAATGATTTGAGATGTTAGGTGCCGACAAATAGGATCAACTAACAATTCCATGTTTGGAGATCCTTGTGGATGTGCTAAGAACTGAATTGTTTTCCTATTACAAAGAAGGAGCTATAGATTGTAATGGAGCATATTTGAATATTAAATTGAATACAAAACTGAGGATTCCTCAAAGTTCCCGTGTTAGTGATTCTTTAGCATAAATCTTGCGTTTTGTGAGATTTTTTGCTACGCAGCCCTAGGAGAGATTCTTGCTTCTAGTGGAGTTCTAGCAATCCACTTAAATAAAATGTATCTTGTGAGTCCGGTGATTATGAAGACACTGGGTGCAAAAGAGGGTGTGCTTGCCTCTCTTTTGTAATCAATTTCGGAATTGTAGAGAATGTTGAAGGCCAAGAGCTTATAATCTTGGGTTTGAAGGTGGAGATTATTAATGCTGGCTGAATCGATGCTAAACTTGGGTTTTCAATTATGCACATTTTTAATTCAAGTTGGTTTGCACTTCTGTTGTGAGTTTTATCATGGTCTCGTGGCTGCTTGTATAAGCTAAGTTTTTTTGGTTGCTTGAAATTTCATTCTGTCATTTACCTACCAAGTTGAATGGCTTTTGCTAGTACTGTAATTGTTAGACATCCAGGTTAATATTTTTTAATTTTCTCCTAACTGTGGTAGGAAGAGGAGTGAAGGTGCAATTCTCAGCAGGAGACAAGCAATTGTTCAACACAAGATGTTGTAATCAGGTATATATACACACGGCCTTCCAGTTGGCATTACCTGTCCTATGTGACATATACATCCAGTGTTTTATCATCAGGTGATACACCCATCTTCAACTTCGGAATTGTTAGTTCCGCCATGTTAAACTAAAATCTGGATTTTTCCGAACACTGGCACACTGAGAGAAACTGATTCACAGACGTCAAAAGTCCCCCAAACAACTATTCAATCTCTCAAAGAGCAATAAAACTCTTCAACAAAGCGAAATTCATATACACTATATCTCAATATATATTTGCCTATAACAGGGACTGATACACCTTTTTTATATATCTGTTGCTCAAGTAATTGACAGTGATACTAACAAAGCCTAGTCAGCAACAATTCTACTCTGGCAACTCTCCTTCACAGCCTAACAGCTTCCATCAGAGCATCTCCACACCTTCTGGAGCAAAGCAATCGACTTCCCCCCAAATCTTTTCTGGAATACACTTTTGCATGACTAGCTATGTTATACAGTGTTCTTGTTTTTGAAACCTCAATGAGTCATAGATTGGCAACTTGGTATTTGGTCAATAGAATTATATTTTGATATTAAGGAACTGAAGTTACTGGACTGATATTTACTATTGATGTTTTGCACTTTGCTTTCTGAACTACCTCTTAGAATCTTATCATTACATTGTTTTTTCCTTCCCGTTTCTTGACTGGAAGTTCCTATAAATTTGAATTGCACTTCTATCTTCACTTGGTTGTCATTTCGGTTCTCTTGTTCTGTTGTCTTTTTTAATCTGTTGAAGTTGACTACGATTCATTTCAATTTTCAAAATGATAAATATGATTAAGGATGTTCAATCAGACATGCACTCTTGGATTGCAAAATTAGCTTCCTCTTGTCAATTGCTTGAACTTTCCTTTAGGATGTATGGCTTCTAGCTTCCATGTGGTGGAATATATCAGATATAGTATGGAACGAGGACTGATAACGTCATAACATGGTTGAACTATTGTTTTTCATTGACTTCTAGCTTCCATGCAGTTGATGAAGATTAGTGTCATATTGTACCTTAGTAAAAAACTTGGGGTAATCCTAGGTTCATCTGTTTTGTGCTCGTATTGTTTTCTGCATTTGACAATATGTTTACAGATGACCTGTTGTTGTCTACTTATTTTCTAGAAACTTAGCAATGCTCCTTGACAATGTTGACACTATTATGTATAACAGGTTTTTGAAGAGGTTCTACAGTTATTTTCTGGAGCTGAGGTTATACCTCTAGTTCTTCATATATATGTGCAAGTCTTATTACATAGGGGTAACTTACCCTATTGATATTTTCTCGGTATTTGTAGACTTTGGAGTTTGTCTTGGATAAAAACTGAGAAGTGGATCTTTGGTTAGTATTTCAAATTTTTTTCTTCTTCTTACTGCTCCCTGGAAGAGCTTCACCATTTTCTTGTAGTTGGTAGATGGTTTAGAGAATCAGATGGATATACATGCTCAATTGAACTATCCATGTTTTGTGTATATGTGTTTTTTCCCTAATGCTCGGTGGATGAGACATGTTAAAGATCTAGTGTTTATTATCAAGAAAATGTTGGTAGGGAATTATCACTGGGCTATCAGTCTATGACTGGCTTTTCCAGGCAGAATGTATTATTTTCAAAGAAAAAAAATGAAATTACAAATATAATGTTGTAACAAGCTTTAACTAGTCACTAAATTTGTGTAGGAAAAATGTTATTAAAGGTGCTTATATTTAACTTTGTCCAAAGACAACATTACACAGACACCTTGCAAAAATTCTAGTGTTACCCTATTGTTCTGCTACTCCCTACTTTTTTTTAGGGAATTGGAAATTGGAAATTAGGTACATTAAATTGCATTTGGTGTCAGTTCAGGTACAAAGCATAAATTTATATTTCATATTATAATATGACTTAGTAGATATGTTTTGAAGAAAATTTTAAAGTTGTTGTTTAGGGGAAAAATGATGCTTGTGAACTCTCTATTTCATATTTTGTTTGCATAAAGTTTCTATTTCATATTTTGTTTGCATAAAGTTACCTTCTTTTTTTTTTGTATATAAAATCCCAGTTAGGAAAGAAGTGCATAATTTTTACTGTCGCACAACCACTAACTCACTAAGTGATGTCGTATGGGGGGCCAACTGACGCAAAAATAAAATAAAAATACACTTAAACGTACACTTGCAGGTATCAAACCAACATAACCTGCATGACTTTTGTTTTGCCTGCAATGTTTACTTTACTATTTTGTCCTTCGGCACCTTCAATAAGCTTGTAGTCTTGTGCACTCAGAAAGGCTCAAGGTTAAGAAAGGAGCGAGTGGAGGGACTAGGAAAGCAAAGTGGAGCTTGTAACTAACCCATCGGTTAACACAATTTGGAGAGAATTATCAGCTGTGAATGGAGTGCTAACTAGTAACTGCAGTAACAAGCTATCAAGTATAGATGATATCATCATATGCACTTGCGTGTGTTATACAGATATCCATCTTTTGTAATTGGATATTTGCCTAATGGCTGGTTAGGTTATAATGTCTTCTCGTTAGGGAGTAAACTCCCGGAGTATTCAACTTCTGTCATTGCTTCATCTCTTGTGTATGCTGTGTTCTTGAGTTTTCTGTGGTATTTGTGAGCTTCCTATCTATACTCTCTCATCCTTTCATTGGATAGTTTAAAAACCTTACTATAAGGTTTTGCAAAATACCTTTGTTTTGTCAATATATCTAAAGCCATTACTGGACCTATGTAACTTAAAAAAGGTTATTATTGGACGGATATACCTCCCTTTTCTACATGGTATACATTATAGCAAGGCTGCTTTCCCTACCTGTTAGTTTTTTTTTTCCAACCATTTTTCTCAGCCTCCCAAAGAAATTGCAATACACTGTCATACTTGATGGCTTATTCTCTCTTTTTGTACCATTCAACTTTTTGGTTTACTTTGTATCATTGTGTGCTATTCTCACAGTTGCAAATCTCAAACACCTACACTTGCTTTAAAGGATTTTGCATTTGGTTCATGTTATGTGATTTATTGGAAGCTGACCGAAGAAACTGAAAATAAAGTAAAAAAACATTACCTCATTATTTTATTTTAAACCAAGTTATGAATCAGCAAATGGCTGAAGAGCACTGCAAGGCTAGCAATAGAAAAGATAAATAATACACCAAGTTTGTTTAGTCATGGACATATATTTTGCATATATAAACTAAGATGTCTGCAACTTAGAAATAGATTTTAAATAAAATGGCATTACACTTGATTGTATTCTGTTTGAAGTATATAGTTTTCCTTGTTACAAATACATCCTTATGCTGTGACTCTATTTATGACAACTTTAGATTACACGCCCCAAAAGTCCTGTTGCCAAAGGTGATGTTTAATCCTTGGTAAGATTCTTTACTTGTGTTGAGAACCATGGATCTGATGCTAGCGAATTACTTGAACATTTTTGTTGAGTGTGATTTGACACTAATATTTCCTCCTGCCTTTTTTCCATTCTCATCTGCTAAAATAACTATTGTGGTAGGCAATGTCCTTTGAATGCGCTTAAGCGCTGCAGAGGCATTTGAACCTTGTGCTAGTTTGCTCAGTCCAGATGATAAGATTGCTGGGAGTGCTTCAACATTCTGTATATATGCTGATTGTTGAACCTATGGGGATGTTATCAAATTCATATACTTTTGTTCTTGCAGAGTCGCAGTGAACTCTTTAGTTCACATCATGATATCAAACTCCTGTCAAGTATTGTTATTTGCAGATTGAGGTCTTTGCTCATACTCTTGTTATATTGCTTTGAAGTGCTTCCAAATCTTCAATCAAGTCTCTTCATAGTTATTTCTTGATGATTGCAAGAAATACGACATGCCTATCCGTATATCACGGTAATGGAATCCAAGATATATGACAGGTCTTTGCTCGTACTCTTGAAATATATATAATTGGAAAAAACAAACTGCCTTCATATTCTTATTCAATAATTTTTTGTAGGTCGATTACAGCTGCTTTAAAGCTCAAATTATGAATTCAAACTTGACTTGATTTGAGCCTATTTTGTAGAGTTTTCTTATTTCAAAAGAAGACTACATAGAAACACTCATGGTTTGTATTTTTCATACCTGGTTGTTGCTCTGTTTTGACCAAGCCAAGGAGAGATATTTAGAGAAGTCCTCTCGGCAAATTGCTAGTGCAAGCATCAAGACAATTAGAAGAATCGCTTTCAATGGAAGCGACCCTGAATTGAATTTTGAAGCCTCAAGCACCGACGGTTACTACTACATAACAAAGCTCAGATGTGACAACCTAGACAAAAAAGCTAATTATTGTCTTCTTTTGCCCACATGAAACCGTCCACTAAGCTCAGTGACAGCCCAAGAAATGGATATCTTCCTCTTGGACGGCCACAAATTTCACAACCAAACAAAACCTTACTTTTTCCTTCTTAAATGCATAGCCGCCTCCTAATCAATTCCCACTTTCCTCTTGGACCCACCTTATATGTTATCTTCCTCGTTTGGGTCACAACAAAACATGGATATAGTACAGAGTGTGAGGCTGGCTTAATATTTCGAGTTGGGGTCGGTTGATTATCAAGACTTGTTGTGACACTCTAAGTCAAGAGTGTATGATATTTGTATGAGTTGAAGTCTACGTGCAAACGTACAAGGAATATGGTTTTTGTTTGTTTCAAGTGTATTACTTAAGGCTTATGATAGTATGACGATATACTATCGAAGCAACTTGGACGTAGTTGTGGATTTAATTTTGTTACGACTTTTGCGATTCATGTTTTGATTGTTACAAACTTGGATTAAGACCATCGTATAGGGACAGGTACTCAAATATCTTACACGGATTTTGTTTGTAACGCATTTGATTTATGAATAAATGTCATAAAATTGGTGTGTTTACGATATAATTGTCATAACTACCAACTCTTTATCAAATGACTGAAACTAACTAGCAGGATATCATTGTCAAATAAATACAAGCACGTTTCTTGAAGTATGAAAGCTCTTTACAATGAACCATATGCAAATAAATACAAGCATGTTTCTTGAAGTATGAAAGCTCTTTACAATGAACCATATGCTTTCTAAACGTATCAAAAACTCTCCAACAACTGAAAATGGGACAAATCTCATCAATCAATAATAATGAAATGATAAGTCACTCCTTCAGAATCATAATGAAATCATAAGTCACTACTTCAAAATCGAACGATACACTATTTAGACATATTATGTCTATTAATAAAGATAGCCACAAGAAAATATAACATGTTTTTTTTATTAAAATCGTGGTAAAGCAAAACAACTGTTTTACACTTTATATTTCACAACTAATACGAGTATGAGTTGCGTTATAAACATACAAATCTTTATCATCGTGAGTTTGATATCTAGGCGAATATATTAACATGGAGTTCAAAATCAAAACATGCCTTTGTAGTTGTAAGGATTTTCAAATTCCTTTTCAAAATACTCAAAAAAAAAAAAATCAAATTTGAATAAACGTTACAATTGTTAAGTTGTGCTTCTCATGCCCATTTTTAATAATTTTAAAAAAAAATCGATTAACCATTGCAATTGTTAAGCTGTGCAGCTCATGCCAATTTTTTTTTATTTACTAGTGGAAAGACTAAATGTACAGCGATAAAATTCATAAATGCATGACGTTTACGGGAACTGTAGCCGCCACGGATTTGGAAACCGTAACCGTGAAAAAATATCCATGGTCACGGTTGCCGGAACCGTGGCGACTACGGTTTTCGAAACTGTGACAAATTTACTGTGTAAATTTTACCAATATGGAGGAAAAAATAAAAAAATTTATCACGGTCACGGATCCGTGACCGTCGTGCAATTGTGAATTCTTCTTCCGTGCCTTTAAAATCACCCTTAACTAATTATAACTATTGTTCTCAATTATTTAAAATAATTTATAAGATGAAAATAAGAATTTTTTTTTTTGATAAAGGAAAGCGGTTCGAAAACACTAGACGACACGCCTTCTAGTGGCTCGAAAGGTCGAAAAAATCGAGAGACGGACTGTCATGAAGGAAGAGCCACAATAAAAGAAAAAGAAATACACAAATTATAACCTAAAAACCCGAGAGCGAAAGAGGTCTTCAGGGAAAAGTAGGATGATGATGCAGTTAACAGAAAGCGACAAGTATAAATTCTGTCTTCGAAGGAAGTACATAGATAGATAAGAAGCCTGCGAAACAATTGTGGACACCTCATACTTGAACACATCATACTTGGACTCGCATCAGAGTCGTCAGGAATCGAAAATAAGAATAAATTGAATATACTTGTGAGGTTTGTATATTTGATATTTTGTCGAGGAAATGGGTGAGGGGCCTACCTAATTAATCCGTACAACAGTGGGGCCAGAAGCAGGTCCGAGTGGGATGGTCCGATTCTGGAACATATTAACTTCCCCGCAAGCTTCTCGTGGCGTGGGCCGATTTGGCGGTGCCCAAGCGCTGCATTATAGTTCGAGATCAAAATATACACTCAAATAAACAGATTTTCTATAGGTATTAATACTTTCTTTTTTTTTTAATTTTTTATAATCAATATCGCAATTATGCAAATTGTCTGCATAATCGATTTTTAAGGACTTTTTTTTTGTTACGGAAGTAAGTTGTGTAATTTGAACTAAAGCCTCTACTATTACACTCTTGGTTCGATAGTAAAACAAAACTCAAATTAAAAAAAAACATATATATATATAAGCCGCAAAGGTGTATCGAAATTTTAAAAAATCAGTTGTTGAGGCTAGAGTTGGCAATGCGTTGGGTTCGAGATTGGATCATTTGGGTTCAGGGTTATATTCGGTTAAGTTTGATTGAGTTCGGGTTTTTATAGTTTCGGTTTTGGATAAGCAACTCAATAACTAAACATAGTTTTGAACATTGAGGTGAGGTTAATTTTATGCCATAGGATAATTTATAATTATATCATACATATTATGACAACATGTTTTCTTACCACGTCTCACAAAAGAATTGTACGTTTTCTACTAATTTATAATTATATCATACATATTTAGAATATCATGTACTAATAAAGGAATATTTGATAACAAAGAACATATGCTACATTATATCCATTTATAAGTACTTATATTTCTTAGAACTATAGCTGTCAAAATCTGATCCGACCCGTGAAACCCGCCCGACCCGTCTGATTTGAACCCGACCGATACCCGTTAAAAGGAAAAAAAGGTACGTGTATGAGACCGACCCGATATTAACCGATTTAACCCGAAACCAAAAATAACTCAAACCCGAAAGGGGCCGTAACCCGATTATACCCGAATGAACTAGCCCGGCGACACTCGAAACCGAAAGCACCCGACCCGAAATCATATGATTCCCGAAATAACCCGACCCGAAATGTCCAAAAACCCGAAAGCCGCCGTCCCGACATAATCCGTGAACCCGTAATAACTCGGCCCAAAATATCTCAACCCGAATTATTCCAAAAAGCTCGTGGTAACTTGACTCAAATTACAATGCATATTAATCAAAATAAAAAATAATACATATTAATTATTTTACACATAGTATTGTTTTATGATTTCATCACATGTTAGTTAGACTTTTATATGCTTTTATTATCCCTTATGATATCAATTTGTATAAGGTTAAATATGAACTTAGATACACATATACGGTTTAGTTGAATTTTAACTTACAAATAGATAGCAAAATTATAATTTTTTCACAAATATGTATATTTAATAATCTTGAAATAGTATTTATATAAAAATGTACAGAAAAAATGAATGATTTAGTGATTATATACTATTATGTATCTAATTATAAAATAAAATATATGTATTATAAATATAATGTGTACTATATGACAATTTAATCAGAAAAGTAAAATAAAATAGAAAAAATTGTTAAAATATATATAAAACTTGCTTTAATATTAGGCCTTAACGTATAGATATATAGATACAAATTAATAATCGGTGGTTGAGTCATATAAATATATATAGATACTAACTAATAAGAGTAGTTTATGTATAATATAAGAGTAAATTACGTTATTGATCCCTAAATTTTGAAACGTTTTTCTTATTAGTCCCTAAAGTTTAAATTTTGCTTACTAAGTCCCTAAACTTTGAAACGTTTATCTTATAGTCCCTAAGGTTTAAACTTCGCGTACTAAGTCCCTAAACTTTGAAACGTTTTTCTTACTAGTCCTTAAAGTTTAAACTTCTCTTACTAAGTCTCTGAACTAATGAATGTTTTGCGTTCATGGCCCTTCCGTCACTCCAAATTGACATGGCAAATGACATGTAAAAAACCATTTAATAATTTGGAATTATTTATATTTCTTTTTTATCAAATATAAAAACACATTTATGTTGATAAACATCATGGTTTAAGAGGATAAAAAATAAAGTATTGTTTAAGGTAATAATCTACTATGATTGAATGTTTGATGTTATTCGTGAAATCAATTGTTATTTGTCGTTATAAATTTATAAGAAATTTGTAAATTTCTTATAAATTTATAACCCGTAACATCAAATAGCACTAGTTTACTAGAAAAAAAAACAAAATAAAAGCTTAACATCATCAAATAGCAATAGGTTTATATATCTTAAACCTTAATTTGTAACAATATATTTATATATACACCAATGTTGCGTATGGATTGCTGATGTGACACGCTAAGAATCCAGAATTTAAGCCAAATAGTCATATATTACTAAAATATCACTCCTCTAAAAATGTTTATTTTACGACTATTTTTATTTTTACTAACACTATCAACAAAAACCATCCAATTTTGTGGTTTTCAATCTTAATTAAGGGTATAAATACTCATTAACAATTTTTATTTTTTATCCAATATGGCTGTTTTTTCTTTATATTCGAATTTTAAAATTTTAAAAATTTCACTTTTAACTTTACGTGCTTTAAGTTTATAATGGCCGTTTTTCACTTTTAAGGGTATAAATATTCGCTAACAATTTCGATTTTTTTAATTTTTAGTTGTTATTTTGCAATTGACTTGCTTTGAGTTTATAATGATTCAAAATTATTTATAATATTTTGATATTAAATATATATATATATATATATATATATATATATATATATATATAGAAATAATGTCAAATCATTAAATGATTTTCACATGTTATATGTCACGTCAATTTAGAGTAACGGAAGGGTCATGAGCGCAAAATATTCATTAATTTAGGGACTTAGTAAGATAAGTTTAAACTTAAAGGACTAGTAAGAAAAACGTTTAAGAGTTTAGGGACTTAGTAAGCGAAGTTTAAACTTTAAGGACTAGTAAGAAAAACGTTTTAAAATTTAGGGACTTAGTAAGCGAAGTTTAAACTTTAGGGACTAATAGGAAAAACGTTTCAAAGTTTAGGGACCAATGACGTAATTTACCCTATAATATAATGAGTCATACATCGAGTATAACTCAATGTTGTTGAATATGTTAAGGAATATTTTGTTAAATATGCTTAAGGAAATATTCTATCCAGAATTATTCTAGAGATATTCTAGGATATGCACATATATATATCTTTTATATTTTTAGATATTTTTTTATTTTCTCTTATCTTTTATTTCTTTGTAATTCTAGGTCTAGACCTATACATATATGCCTTGTTCTGACAGAATTAATTAAATTTTTTACAAGATTCATATTCTTTTTGTTCTTCAAATGTAAGTGAGTCAAAGTACAAGTTTCCCGATAAAAAAAAATGTTCCGAGTTGAATGTAAATTAGTATTATAATATCATATTATTATGATTTATAATTTGTTTTAAATAAGTATTAGTTAAAATTGTTTATAATTTTACGCATGAAAAAGCATAATAAAGTAATAAGCATATAATTTGAGTATAAATTTACAATATAATTCGTAAATGGTTTTTATACTCATACAAAATAGCAATGTTGATGTTAAACAAATTTGACTTTGTACGTACATGCAAACTATAAAACTATCATGTTATTATTTATAAAATAAACTCTCGCATAAAATAATATACTTTGAATTTACGTTATTTCATGATATAATACATTGGTTAACCGATTAACAAAGATGAAGATAATAGTTAGTGATCATATACGATTTTACTATCGCTTATCATATTGATACAGAGATCACAATATATACATTTATTTATAAAATTATATTATAATTTTTATTATTTACCATTTAAAATTATTTTCTTGATTTTATAAATAAATTTTTTTAATATATATCTTTATATTTTATAAAAATGATAAACATACTATATACTTATAAGTTACTACCAAGTTATAAAAAAATAAGTTACTACCAACAAATGGTTTTGTAAAATAACCTCGCTTTTCTAATAAAATAACATTTTCGAAAGACAAAATATAAAAGATCTATGATTCAACCAAAACACCACCGAGACATAGCCTCGGAGGTAGATTTAAAAAAATAAAACAATACAAAGTTTTAAAAAATAACTCATTGTAGTAATTTTACTAATTTTTTTTGGAATAATAAAAAAAATAAACTTAATAAGATAGGTAGTAAAATTTTCATTATTTAGTCTATTAATATTTTTAAAATGTAATTTTATAGATTTATTTTGAAAATTTTGTCTTCATTCTACAAGTTAAAAAAAAAGAAGGTACGAGTCTTATAACTACAAATTTAAATAAACATAGAAAGCAGTGAGACAAAGTTCGAACTCAAGTGGACGAGAACAAAAAATTCTATCAGGTTGTAAACCATTGAGTAGCTCCGGCCAATTAATTAATAAAATTATGTTTAAATTAATTATTGTTTTCTAATATTATGTTAGAATTATAGTTATAGAATAAAAATAAAAATTATTAAATACATCAAATTGTCATTTAATTATATACACAAAGTAATTCAATCCGGATTTACCCGAGACATAAACTAGACTGACCCAAGATAACCTGATAATTAAAACGACCCGATTTAGACCAAGAACCCGAATTTCAATTGTACAAATGATCTCGAACCGCCCCGGTTCCAACTCGAACTAGCCCGATAACCGATTGAAACGACCCAAAATAGCCCGAAAACCCGATTATCAGTTATGCAAGGGCACCTTGCTTAACCTGACCCGACCGGAGTAAACCCGGCATGACATTATAGACAAATTTAACCCGGCTCAAAGTGACCCGAAACAAAATTGACCCGACCCGAACTTAACCGACCCGCCCGTTTGACACCTCTACTTAGAACCAATATTTATATTTAATACACTAAATATTCACATTTTCCACATTTTATAATACCAACGCGACACTCACATTTTAGAAGGTTAAAAAAATTTTTTGGTCGAAGCGATGTGAATTAAAGACTTTAGTATAACCCGTCGATTTATTGAAAGGAAAAATGGCTAACTGTCGACAAGCATATCGGTCGTCACTCCACGTCAATTATTGTTCACCAAAGATAAAATGTCCGGTGAAGAAATATTAAGCGCATGGTAGCCACTAGGCAAAAAAAAAATGCAAATGAAGCTAGATAGTTCGCAACCCTATTTTATTTACATGTTAATTATGCAAATTCGAATTCTTATGGTAATTATGCATATTTAACATGCTTAATCTTATACCAAACTAATGACTTATACCAAACAATCATTAGTAAGAGAACTGCAACAATTCTGTGTATAGTGTTGCGACTTGGTTGTCGAGATAAGTTTTTCATGGGTTTCAATAATAGAAACAAGAATGTGATCAACTTGTTAAATGTGTAGATATACAAGGGATAAGACTCACAAGTGCAAGGTCATATGTAAGAGTTAAAAGATAACTCTTCCCAAAGGAGTTCTTGACATAAGGAACTTGTAGATCTAAAGGAAAGGAACTTTTAGGACCTTTATACTTAGATCGTAAAGGAACGTTTTGGAAAACCCAATTCAATACATATCCTAAGCGAGTTATCAGAATTTCGAACAAAACATTAAGTAAAATCGAGACGCTCTTTATTTAATTCATAAATCATCTCTTAATAAGAAGGTTTTTACGATCAGAATTTCAAAATACAAATGCTCCGTGTCACAGTTGTGCATAACCAACTGAGACCTACGAGAACTTTCAATGGCACACTCTCAAACATCAGGAAGAAGAAGAGAAGACGATAATTATTTGTGGTGTGTTTTCTAAATGAGATAAAACTCCCTTTTTATAGGACGTAAGAGGAGCGTCCAGAGCAAATATGTGGGACGTGATCCCATATTTACACTCCGTTTTGAATGACACAATATCATGTTTTGATGTATAAAATCGGACACCATCTGATTCCAACTTAAATATTGGAGATATTGTTGAGTGGATCGTGTTCAACCAATGAGGAATATGGGTCGGCGGCATATCAACAAAAGATAAAGCTGAGTGGCAAGCCCAATCAACAGATGGTCCAAAGCCTAAGCCAAACGCGCGAACAACTCACCACGACTCGGTGATTACACATGTGTAGTCTAACTGAGCTAGTGTGTCTCCCCACAAACTTTGGTAACTAAATATCATAAGTCTCATTATATATACAATACCATGCTTTTTCATACTCGTAATGTGGGATATTATATATCCTCCTTAGTTCATCCAATTTGTATATTAGACACCTAACTTTGGACATTTATTTCTCATTTATCCGGATATCATCTAACTCATATGAGTATACTAAGTTATCGTACTCAAATGCACAAAGTCAATATTTTCATTCTTTAGTGTGTATCATGGTCGGAGTTCACCGGAAAAGTGCTTGGAAAATACCCCTGTACCAATACTTAAATGAGTTCCAACAATCCTCACATGAATAGAAATGATTCTAAAATATTTGGTTTTGTTTTTGTAAAACAAAATAGCATTTAGTGAGTATGGTCGAAGAACAAATGCATTGGGTTGATAGTGTTTTTCAGCCTTAAACCATTCATATTGAGTAGCTATTAGATTTACTTGACCAGGTAGTGAATATAATGTCTTAAATCACCTGGATTTTGATGTAAACCTAGATAATAAATGTCACACAATTACATCTTCACCACAAAATGATGTTCGCTTGTTGTGTTAATTTTAGCCTTAAACACCCCTTCTTCATGATCACACAATGCTTTCATGCATAGTATCTTCATGAATGCTTGAATCCATATGGCTTGAAAATATGTTTTATGTTCTAAAGTGGGTAAAATATTTTCCTAACAAATCTTTAAGAAAGAAAATTTTCCACTACCTACACTAACTCCTTGACACGATATAGGACAAAATATTGAAGAAGTACCATTTATGTAAGAGCCTTAGTCTTTCGGACCGAGAATGGACCTTAGCCAAGATTGGCTTTGGCCGAGATTTGGCCTAGCCGCCCCCGCGGGCATGTGTGCCGCCCCTGCGGGTTTCCGCCCCTGTGGCTCAGGGAACCGCCCTGCGGTTTCCGGCGACTGCAGCCGGTTTTGTTGACTTCTTTGACCCGTACTTTACCCTTTCTTTGCCTTCTTCTTTAAGTATTCCCTTGGCCGATGAGCAAGGGTTTCTCACTCCATTTCCAGCTTCTTACGTTCTTCTTCCTTCTCCCTTGCTTCTTCTCAATCTTGGGTTGTTTTCTCCTTGGTTTGGAAGAGATTTGATGTGGCTTTGATGATGATGATGCTAGTGATGTGTGTTGCTGTGCTTGGAAGCCAGTAGGGTTGTTTGGTGATCAGTTCCTTAGCTAAACACAGCTGTGGTAAGCTTCTTGCTCCTTGTTCTTCTTCTCCTTTCTTTGATTCCATCTTCCTTAGCTTAGGATTAGATGAATTGATCATAGATTGATGTTGGTAAGTGTATGTATATGTATATGCTTGGTTTTGACTGAGAGAAGACGTGATTTGATCACGTGAAGAGTGAAAGAAGACTCGCGGGGATACATTTTGCACTGTCACCGCACCCGCGGCCAGAAGCTACCGCCCCCGCGACAACGGTCACCGCGCCCGCGGCCAAGTGTCACCGCGCCTGCAGTTGCCTGCTTTCCGCCCCTGCGTCCCTCCATCACGCAGGTGCGTCTTGTCCCGGGTCTACCTAGAGTTGGGTAGATCCTTACCTTTCCTAGTATGAGGAACTAGTACCATGCTAGGTATCAGATGATGATGAATATGATATAGATATGCCGGTTAGGGCTTTGAAGTTTACGAGTTGGATATGATCCTTATGGATCCCTTGGGTCTAGGCGTGACCCCTTTGTGTGATAGGAGTTTGATATATATATGTATGCCTTGTATAGGCCGTGTTGTCCTCCAGTTTGGAGTGGACTAGTCTGAGAGTTGATCGTGGTTGAGTTACTCCTGAGGTTGAGGTAAGTCCATAGGACTTACTTAGCTACTATCCTTATATTGGATGTATGCTTGAGTGGTGTTTGTTATATGCTTTATAGCATGCGATATGGTTCATTACCGACTTATGTTATATTGACCGCCCATTGTAGTGGCTATGACAACTTACCTTTCATCCCGTAGTGGAGTTTGGAAAGTTCTCTGTAAGCTAGTTAGACCCGGTATACGGGAAGGGCACCTACCACTCCATATGGTATACGGGAAAGTGCGCTGATACCACTCCAGCTAGCTATTGCACGCAGAGGCGAGGGTTTTATACATTCCTCGTGTCACGTATATTCATATACATCTATTTATACGATTGAGTGTTTGGACTTATTAAAGATAATAACCGGGTAAATGTGTGAAAGCATGTTGATATGTTATAATTTCTGATGTGTGTTTGTGCTCTAGCATCTTCTTATATATGTGTATGGTTAGCTAACGGTTTTATACCGTGTTGTAGATCCTTTGCAGGTTAGGAGAGCTGCAGAGTGATCCAGAGGGGTGATCCGCTGAGGGCTCCGTACACAGGTTCGCTATCGTGGGATTATGGGGTTTTTATGTTGTACGGATATGTACTTTGATTTTTGTACTTAGCGGTTACTTTGTATTACCTTTTTTATATGTATATATATATATATATATATATATATATCAGTTTTATGTTTTGTTTTAATCTATTGGTGCCTTGTTGTAAGATTCAGTGAACTTTTTGTCATGCTATGGTCAGGATCCATTGTGAGATCCTAGCCCAGTAGCCCCTCGAGTCCTACGGATTTGGGGTGTTACAAAGTTGGTATCAGAGCCCAGGTTGACAACAATGGCACTAGTAATCTGCAATAAAGTTCGAATAGATAAATAAACAGAACCCGAAAGAGGTCTGACTTTTCAAAAGGTTTTGGTTTTGAAATGAGTACAAATGTTTTGGGATATCGTGTACGTGAGCCATCGCCCCTCTGAAGATCTCGACAGTATAGATATATATAGATATTCTGTTGTGATTGATTTGATATATATCTATACATATGGCATATATATAGCCTTCTAAGTTAGGTTTACGTCTTCTGCAGATGGTTCAGACTAGAGCCTTACTTGCAGCTAGACGAGGCAGAGGTAGACCCTCTCTAGGTAGAGGACGGGGTAGGACTCCTGCTGACAGTTCACATGTAGCGGGAGAGATACATGAGGAGGTTGCTGAGAGCGTCGTTCCTGAGACTGGGAACGGGGCAGCTGAGAGACAGGGGCAACAAAGAGCCCAGTTTGGTGATTCTGATTGTGTCTCCATGGGGGATCCGAGTTCCGTGCTTACATTAGACGAGTAGAGGAGACTGCCAACGCCGGTAGACGTGCCCCAGATTTACAAGCACAGGAGGGACCATCTGAGAGATCCTACGGGGTTACACATGTGCCAGCTGTACAGGCACAGGCTGCTGAGATTCCTCAGTTTCGGGAGGAGCATAGAGGGCCTAGACTAGACACTTGGTTGAAGGCTTTCCATAATGGGTGTACCCCCTTTCACTGGGAAGGTGGGGTTAGAGGTGGAGCTCTGGATTGGGCATGTGGACTCAGCTTTGGAGTCCATTAGATGTCCAGTGGACAGACATATCGAGCTGGTGCAGACTTTATTCCGGGACTTGACACAACACTGGTGGAGATCAGTACGGGGTCAGGTTACTAGTTATGAGCATATGAGGACGATGATGAGAGAGCGTTTCTGCCCTGCCTCACTGAGGAGGGAGAAACTGCGAGATTTTGTTGAGGCTGGGTTTGAGGATGTACTAGTCTCTGAGGCCATCAGGAGGTTTCAGGAGGAGCTGGCATTACTGGGACCAGTTGCACCTTCTGCATATCAGCACGTCTATCTCTTTTCCCGACGACTGAGGGATACTACCCGGACCTATATGGCGGGTTTCCACTGTGAGTCTCTGATGGATTATCAGGACAGAGCTTCCGACTATGAGAGGGAGTGAGCTGGACAGAGGAGAGCTTCACAGACCGGAGGGTCTGAGAAGAGGTAGCGTACAGGGCAAACCAGTGGTACTGGTGGTGCTGCTAGTGGTTGGCGTGGTAAGAGACGCCAGAGTCAGCCGTCATCTGCACCGGTTGCAGATAAGGGACGTCAGTGTTTTAACTGTGGTGATCCAGGACATATGAGGCCTGAGTGCACGAGGCCACTAGTGACTTGCTACACATGTGGTAGGCAAGGTCACAGAGCTGTTTACTGCCGTCAGGGCGGAGCTTCATCTCAGCAGGGTTCTTCTCTTGCTAGTGCAGCGGGAGGTGGACAAAGGCCACCTCAGCAACAACAGATTCAGGGACGACAAAGGGTTCCATATCGCCCTACGACTCAGGGATCTGCTCCTAGGCCGAGTAGAGGCAGAGGTCGTGGTGGGGGCACCACTGATACCAGAGGCCCACAGGGCCGAGTCTTTGAGCTTAGGAGTGCAGAGGAGCCAGCTGCACCGACTGCTACAGGTACCATTCTGATTCATGGTTTCCCTGTTAGAGTTTTATTTGATATTGGTGCTACGCATTCTTTTATTTCTGATGCCTGTGTAGAGCGTCTGAGTTTAGATACAGTTGAGGGGATGCCCTTTATTATAGGGTTACCCGATGGTGGTAGGGTCAGAGGTACCCGTGAGATTCATAGTTGTCCCATTTCTGTAGGGAATCGTGTTTTACTAGTTGACTTCTTTGTCATGCCATTAGAGCATGAAGAAGTCATTCTAGGTATGGATTGGATGGATAGACACTCTGTAGTTTTAGATGTAGGTAGGAGGATTGTTACCCTCTCTACCGAGTTAGGCCAGATAGAATTTTTCCGGGGTTGGGACCTTGGGAAGACAGGCATGGTTATTAGTGCTATACGGGCAGCGAGACTGGTTGCACAGGGTTGTGATGCCTTCTGGTGTTATGCCATGAAGGAGGGGGAGAGTCCAGCTGTAGAGGACATCCCATATGTTTGTGAGTTCACAGATGTTTTTGCTGAGCCTTCCAGTTTGTCGCCTCAGAGGAGTGTGGATTTTGGGATTGAGTTAGAGCCTGGTACGAGACCGATCTCGAAGGCCCCATACCGGATGGTGCCTGTCGAGATGCTGGAGCTGAAGAAGCAACTTGAGGAGCTGGCTGAGAAGGGCTTCATTCGCCCTAGCGTTTCCCCATGGGGAGCACCTATCCTCTTCGTACGGAAGAAGAACGGATCACTGAGGTTATGTATAGATTACAGAGAGCTGAACAAGGTGACCATCAAGAACAAGTATCCACTGCCTCGTATTGATGATTTGTTAGATCAGCTTCAGGGAACGATTGTATTCTCCAGGATTGACCTGCGCTCAGGATATCACCAGCTAAGGGTGAGAAAGCAGGATGTGCACAGGAAAGCATTCCGGACCAGATATGGCCACTACGAGTTTGTAGTGATGCCATTTGGGCTTACGAATGCCCCTACCGTCTTTATGGAGTTGATGAACAATATCTTCATCGACTTCCTGGATCAGTTTGTGGTGGTCTTTATAGATGACATTCTGGTATACTCTCGCAATAGAGAGGAGCATGCAGGACATCTGAGGACTGTATTGCAGGTTTTGCGGGATAGAGAACTTTATACTAAGTTCTCTAAGTGTGAGTTCTAGATGCCAGATGTAGCATTCCTGGGTCATGTGGTTTCAGCTGAAGGGATCAAGGTGGATCCAGCGAAGATAGAGGTTGTAGCAGCTTGGACTACACCGACAAACGTCAAGGAAGTACGTAGCTTCCTTGACCTAGCCGGTTATTACAGACGCTTTGTGGAGGGATTTTCTGTGATTGCCCGTCCACTGACGAGTCTACTGAGGAAGACTAGATTTGTATGGTCTGATCAGTGTATGCAGCGTTTTGAGGAGCTGAAGAGACGTCTGACTTCAGCTCCTATTTTGGCACAGCCAGAGGGTACCAAGGATTTTGTGGTTTACAGTGATGCATCCAAGCTAGACTTAGGATGTGTTTTGATGCAGCGAGGCAGAGTAATTGCGTATGCGTCTCGACGGTTGAAGACATATGAGGAGAACTACCCGACTCATGATCTGGAGTTGGTAGCGGTAGTTCATGCACTGAAGATCTGGAGACATTACCTGTATGGTGCTACATGTCAGATCTTCACAGACCATAAGAGTCTGAAGTACATTTTAACGCAGCGGGAATTGAATAACCACCAGCGTAGGTGGCTCGAGCTGATCAAGGATTTTGATTTAGAGATTCTGTACCATCCAGGAAAGGCGAACGTTGTCGCCGACGCCCTGAGCAGGAAGACGCTTCGAGAGTAGGCGATTGCGAGGCTGACAGTTCAGCATCAGTTGCAGAGAGACTTGATCTGGTTAGAGTTGGACATCCAGTTTCCTGATGTGGATGTCCAGCTGTGTACATTAGAGGTTCTTCTTGATCTGTTAGGTGAGATCCAACAGAAGCAAGAGACCTGCCCGACACTGCTGAGGATACAAGATAGGATGTCTCGGGATGAGGCACCACAGATCCTGCTAGGAGCATATGGAGTTTTGAGACGCCGCGGTCGCGTCTGTGTACCTGCTGATACAGAGCTGAGACAGAGGATTTTACAGGAGGTTCACTATACACCTTACTTTGTACATCCAGGTACGAGTAAGATGTATCAGGACTTGAGACATTTATATTGGTGGGGAGGGCTGAAGCCCGATGTGGCCAGATTTGTGGCACAATGTGCGACCTGCCAGCAGGTCAAGATAGAGCATTGCAGACCTGGAGGTGAGCTCCATCCACTTCCTGTTCCACAGAGGAAGTGGAGGATGTCACCATGGATTTTGTGACCGGGATGAGACTGAGCCGGAGTTTGGATGTTATCTGGCGAAGACGGCACGTTTCATTCCTATTAGGGAGACGTGGTCGGTGAGCAGATTAGCTGAGGAGTACACTAGGCAGATAGTGAGACTTCAGGGTGTACCGAGGACGATCGTTTCAAACAGAGATGGACGATTTACCTCGAGAATTTGGCAGCAGGTTCAGACTGCCCTGGGGACGAGTTTTCACTTCACGACTGCGTTTCATCCTCACACAGATGGTCATTCAGAGAGAACCATTTAGACCCTGGAGGATATACTGCGAGCTTGTGTGTTGGATTGGGGACAAGTGTGGACGGATCATCTCTCACTTGTTGAGTTCTTATACAACAACAGCTGACATGCATCTATTGGGATGGCCCCATATGAGGCATTGTATGGACATAGATGTCGTACTCCATTATGCTGGGATGAGCAGAGCAGTGTTAGTGGTTTGACACCTGATCAGATTCTGGATGATATGGCTCGAGTAGCACTGATTCGAGAACGGATGCTGACTGCCCAGAGCCGTCAGAAGTCGTATGCTGATAGGATGCGTAGACCTCTAGAGTTCAGAGTTGGAGCCCATGTGTGGCTGAGAGTGTCCCCGACACGAGGTGTTAGGCGTTTTGGCATTAAGGGGAAGTTGAGTCCCCGATATGTCGGACCGTTCGAGATTCTGGATCGGGTTGGGAGCGCAGCTTACAGATTAGCCTTGCCTCCGAGATTAGAGGGTTTCACCTTGTATTTCATGTGTCTCAGCTGAGGAAATACATACCAGATCCGAGACACATCGTGATTTATGATGATTTGGTGGTTGAGCCGGACCACACCTTTGTTGAGCACCCTATTGCAGTTCTAGAACGAGGTATGGGACGCCTGCGTTCGAAGGACATTCCTATGTTGAGGATACAGTGGTCGAGACGAGGACTTGATGAGGCTACATGGGAAACTGAGGATAGTATCCAGAGGAACTATCCAGAGTTCTATGCTGAGTTAGATGCACCAGTAGGATCACCGAGTAGATCTTAGTACTATCTTGGTGAGTATTATATGCTTATATGCTATGATGTGTTTATATTCATACTAGCTTTGATGTGATATATGATCTTATTAGATCTTGTTGTGCTAGTACGATTCTTCTTTATAGCTGGAGATGGCTCTTTCCTCCATGCTATTGTGATACGTTTAGGATTCAGTTGGAAATGTTATTCCTCCATGCTATTTTGATGGACATAGTGTAGCTGGAGATGTTTTTCCTCCATGCATTTCTGTTATGAGTATGATACGGCTAGAGATGTGATTCCTCTATGCCTTGTGATATGTTTATGGTTTGGCTAGAGAAGGTTTTCCTCTAGGCCCTGGATAGTGTTTTGTTGCTGGAGTTGATGAGTTCCTCCATGCTTATGTTTGAGGTTATAGAGAGTTTTACCTCGGCTTTTGAGTCCGAGTGGTTTCAGGACTTTGCAAGTTTCGGGACGAAACTTGTTTTTAGGGGGGTGAGATGTAAGAGCCTTAGTCTTTCGGACCAGGATTGGACCTTAGCCGAGATTGGCTTTGGCCGAGATTTGGCCTAGCCGCCCCCGCGGGCATGTGTGCCGCCCCTGCGGTTTCCGGCGACTGCAGCCGGTTTTGTTGACTTCTTTGACCCGTACTTTACCCTTTCTTTGCCTTCTTCTTTAAGTATTCCCTTGGCCGATGAGCAAGGGTTTCTCACTCCATTTCCAGCTTCTTACGTTCTTCTTGCTTCTCCCTTGCTTCTTCTCGATCTTGTGTTGTTTTCTCCTTGGTTTGGAAGAGATTTGATGTGGCTTTGATGATGATGATGCTAGTGATGTGTGTTGCCGTGCTTGGAAGCCAGTAGGGTTGTTTGGTGATCAGTTCCTTAGCTAACCACAGTTGTGGTAAGCTTCTTGCTCCTTGTTCTTCTTCTCCTTTCTTTGATTCCATCTTCCTTAGCTTAGGATTAGATGAATTGATCATAGATTGATGTTGGTATGTGTATGTATATGTATATGCTTGGTTTTGGCTGAGAGAAGACGTGATTTGATCACGTGAAGAGTGAAAGAAGACTCGCGGGGCTACATTTTGCACTGTCACCGCCCCCGCGGCCAGAAGCTACCGCCCCCGCGACAACGGTCACCGCGCCCGCGGCCAAGTGTCACCGCGCCTGCGGTTGCCTGCTTTCCGCCCCTACGTCCCTCCATCACGCAGGTGCGTCTTGTCCCGGGTCTACCTAGAGTTGGGTAGATCCTTTCCTTTCCTAGTATGAGAAAACTAGTACCATGCTAGGTATCGGATGATGATGAGTATGATATAGATATGCCGGTTAGGGCTTTGAAGTTTACGAGTTGGATATGATCCTTATGGATCCCTTGGGTCTAGGTGTGACCCCTTTGTGTGATAGGAGTTTGATATATATATGTATGCCTTGTATAGGCCGTGTTGTCCTCCAGTTTGGAGTGGACCAGTCTGAGAGTTGATCGTGGTTGAGTTACTCCTGAGGTTGAGGTAAGTCCATAGGACTTACTTAGCTACTATCCTTATATTGGATGTATGCTTGAGTGGTGTTTGCTATATGCTTTATAGGATGCGATATGGTTCATTACCGACCTATGTTATATTGACCGCCCATTGTAGTGGCTGTGACAACTTACCTTTCATCCCGTAGTGGAGTCTGGGAAGTTCTCTGTAAGCTAGTTAGACCCGGTATACGGTAAGGGCACCTACCACTCCAATATGGTATACGGGAAAGTGCGTTAATACCACTCCAGCTAGCTATTGCACGCAGAGGCGAGGGTTTTATACATTCCTCGTGTCACGTATATTCATATGCATCTATTTATACGATTGAGTGTTTGGACTTATTAAAGATAATAACCGGGTAAATGTGTGAAAGCATGTTGATATTTTATAATTTTTGATGTCTGTTTGTGCTCTAGCATCTTCTTATATATGTGTATGGTTAGCTAACGGTTTTATACCGTGTTGTAGATCCTTTGCAGGTTAGGAGAGCTGCAGAGTGATCCAGAGGGGTGATCCGCTGAGGGCTCCGTACACAGGGTCGCTATCGTGGGATTATGGGGTTTTTATGTTGTACGGATATGTACTTTGATTTTGGTACTTAGCGGTTACTTTGTATTACCTTTTTGATATGTATATATATTATATATATATATATATATATATATATATATATATATATATATATATATATATATATATATATATATATCAGTTTTATGTTTTGTTTTAATCTATTGGTGCCTTGTTGTAAGATTCAGTGAACTTGTTGTCAGGTTAGGGTCAGGATCCATTGTGAGATCCTAGCCCAGTAGCACCTCGAGTCCTACGGATTTGGGGTGTTACAATTTATGAATAATAGTGTGAATGTAAAAATGCCTTGAAGGAGTTTCGAGTTCAAAAAATTCGGTGCCTCGGATATAATTTGTCATTTTCACATACTCTTTTGGCCTACCAATATCATTTTTACATGTCTCATACATCCGTTACACCATTATAAAAGATCTCATGATGTTTATCTTCCATTTTAGTCTCATTTGACATGTGGTGGAGTTAGAGAACGCTTTGACAAGCTTATGGTAAGATCTATCCATGTTTGTTGAGTTTGAAAGTTTATTATTATATCCCAAAACACATGGTGTGATTGAAAGTATACACATTACCTTTGAGTGGTTTGGGTGGCTATGATTCTTTATTTTACTTTTTACTTATGATTGATGATATGATGAAAAACTATTATTTTTTATTCTACCTTTTAATTATGATTGATGCTATGATGACATGGTTTGAGTTGTCTACTTTCCTCTTAGTTGAGACACTCCTTGGTTCTTACATATAGCTTACATGCTACATGATCTTGCTCGAGGACGGACAAAGTTTAAGTATGGGTACTTTGATGAGTGTCAAAAGTATCAATTTTTCTTTATGTTTTCATGCATTTCATATCCCATTTTCCATCTCACATATTCCTTTTTATATATGGAAAACTCCAATTTTCTATATTTCGGTATCCACCTTGACTTTTCTATGTTTCAGACATTTTTTGGTGCTAAATACACCGGAATCGCATCCTTCCTGAAGTTAGAGCCTAAAGACGATCAAAATGAATGAGGATGTAGAACACAAAGTCTACCCTCAATTTCTTTGAAGAAGAGAATCGAGAATTACAAGACGACCCAACTTATAAACACCATTAATACGTCCAGGTTATGGTAGTAAGGTAGCCTTAACAATCGTTGCGAGAGCGTAAGAAGCCTAGTTCATGGCTCAGCCCATAAGAAAGGGTTACGGGTTCCCTTACGGCCGGTTACGGTCGTAAGTGCCCGTAACGGTACCCATAACAACAAATATTTTGTCCGCGACGCAAGCTTTGATTTCCCGATTTTATTCTTGGAAGTTTTTGTCTTTACATAGGGTAAAAGTTGGTGTAATAAGGTGTCGAAGGCTCCTTGTGATTAGTTTTGCAATTAATTTAATTTTTGTTAGTTGTTGTAATTAGTGTAATTTAGTTCGTACTTTGTGTAAGATTTACACATGATTATCTTTAAAGCAATTGGTATAAATGTATTTTTTTTTATTTAACCTAAAACTTTGATGACTGTGTAAATCTTTGTATGTTGGTATGTGTTAAGTTATTTGATGTAGCTTCTTCCTTGTGTAAGTTTATGTAAAATACGAGTGTAAACTCTTCCGCGAGTATATTGTGTTGTTGTCAAAAATACCTCTTTTTATGTTTGTGTAGAAAAAAATGACATGATTATTTACATACAAGAAGTGACATGAGAAAAGATAACTTACATAAAATAATGAATATGTATAGGAATAATAAATTATAATGAAAGGTAATATTGATTTTGTGTAAGGTAATTAATAGATAATATTTAATTTATAGATAAAATGTTATTTAGGGATAGCATATTACTATTTAGTTGATTATGCTATTTATACAAAGATCCTAAAATATGTACACAATAATGATAATTTAGTCTTTACGTAGGATAAGAAAGACTAAAGCCTAGTTTAGAAAATCAATATCATAGAGCATATTTTCTCTTATTTCCTTAAGTATGTCAAGTCCGTAAATATGTCTAACTAGTTTAATTATCGTGCCCTGTACGGATTTGTAATAAAAAAATATATATTAAATAGTAATGTTATTAATTATATAAAATATGATATAAAAATATCATATAGTATAAATTTAGGTAAAACCTTTCAACCAAAAAAAAATTTTAGGTAAAACCTACATTTAATCGGTGATACTAAGAATAATTTTTTCAACAAAATTCTAAAAATAAAGCATGCAAAGACAATTAATATAAATGTTCATGAATATTTATTATATATCTTATTATATAAATGGTACATATATCAAGGCTATGTGGTTTGTTTTAAAAACATTATAACTGAAATTGTATCTTAATATAATATTAATATTTCTCTCAATCCCTGCATCATAGAAATACACTTTCGATGAGGCGTATCCTAATATACATTACATATATCAACGACTTCTTGATAAAGGTTAATAACTTAATACTTATAATAAACTAAGATTCAATTATATTATATAGTGCTTGAAATCATTAATTACTAAATATATAATAGATAATTGTGGCTAAAATATTATGTGGCATAACCTGATGACGTGTGGCGAAATATGAGGTGGATTAACAAGAGTATGACATGTGGAAAAAGCTGAGGCGTTTCGATATGAGAACAAGATGCGGTTTTAACCGAGACTACGCTAACTCCCCCACCCAACGAATTCGTCTACTTCTGCTTTAGTATTATATAGTAGATGTAAGTGTAAAGATTTGTAAACTTAAAACTTGCTTTATTCATCGAAAAAGTATTTATAACAAGAGTAAATGACAAGATAATAGTAAAATAAAAATAAAGATAAACTATCAAATAAAGGGATAAGTCCAATATGCGGCCCTATGACCCAGAAATATAACACTCCCCTCAAGTTGGAGGTGTGATTCAACAACTCCAAGCTTTAACAATAGAAACTCGAAGAGATGAAATGAGGGACTTGATGGACCTCCTCCTTCATTGGTCTTTATTCAGCTGACGTCGATATGACACTGGTAGGTTGACGTCGATATGGTTCAGGTAGGTTCGGCCCTAAGATGTAGGTAAATTAGCGTCTTAGGGTAAGTTTTTCCTTAAAAACGCAGGTTGATTAGCGTTCTAGGGTAAGTTTTGGGCCTAAAACGCAGGTTGATTAGCGTCGTATGGTAAGATTGGCCTAGGACACATGTTTGATTAGCGTCGTAGGATAAGTTTGGCCCTAGTATGTATGTTGGTTAGTGTCCTAGGGTAAGTTTTGGGCCCTAAGACGAAGTTAATTAGCGTCCTAAGGTAAATTTTGGGCCCTATAACGCAAGTTGATTAGCGTCATAAGATAAGTTTTGGCCATAGGACACAGGTTGATTAGCGTCCTAAGGTAAGTTTTGGGCCCTAAGGACGCATGTTGATTAGTGTCTAGGGTAAGTTTTGGGCCCTAAAACACAGGTTGATTAGCGCCTAGGGTAGGTATAAAGTGAAAGGATGTTGTGAGGACTTGATGACCCTCCCTTCTTTCTTTGCTCCTTGTTTTGTTGACGATAATAACACACTGATATGGGATTGAACGAAGAGATACTATGAGAACTTGATGGACCTCCCTCTCCCTTCTTTGATGGTAGAAGTTGGTTGTAGGGCACCGGTAAGTTGGTTGGATAGACGCCGCCATCAGTGACGGCAGTGATGACACAACTAGGGTTTGTGTTTTAGGGTTTCTTTAGGCGGAAACGTGTTTAGGGATCGTATGCTCTGATACCACGAAGGGATTTTGTAAACTTGCATGCTTGTTTTATTCATTGATCGAGAAAGTATTTATAACAAGAATAAATGTCAAGGTAATAATAAATTAAGATTAACAAATAAAGGGATAAATTAAAAATATACCGCTCTATGACCCAATAATGTAACAATAAATTATTTAAACTAACTACCCAAATGGTTGTTTTCCATATTTTTCGTGCCTCTTGTTATATAGAAGTTTCACGAATTGTAAAGTTTGCTATCAAACTAAGCTATCACGACTCGTTATGTGGTCTACCTTCGTCATTGACCCATGTCTCCAAAGATAAGAGTGTTTACTACTTGGATCTCACACCCTAACCATCGAATTTGTACTTTATTCTAATAATCCATAGATGGAAAATTCTAAGAATTCTCTTATAAATTTCCCTGAGTTTAAACAAGTGATGGCGGCGATCGATCTGATCATAATTGGTTGTAGATTCACATTAAGATCACATTTGTGAGAGGATCACACATCTCCTTCAAGTACATATCCATGAATAATTGAACAAACTCTTCATTTAAGCATGTGTAAGTTTGGATCTAATTAGTGATGTCGGGTTTAGGTTCGACCGATGGACGTACAATATAGTTTTGATATTTGAAATTCCCTGGTGGATACGGTGTTTACAGTACAAACTGTTTAAAAAACTTTGTACCATGTATTCAGCATTTGACTCAATCATCCACCGCTTTGCCACATAAATTGCAACTTGCTACTAATTGGCTAGTCGGCACACTATCTCATCCACGTACTTCCCGAGCTACTTCATCTCCACAATGTTCATCTTATCGACTTCAAATCTCATCGAGAAGATTCATGTATTGTTAAATAAAAAAATCAACGTAAACAAATACACAATTTAATGTAATTTATCAAGAATGAGTATGTCCGTGGAAAATATAGTAGTATTAAGGAGTGTTTTAGGTTATAGGACGTGACTGGATGATTTAGAATTAGGGTTTGTAAAGTGTTTGGAGATAATCAATTCTCATGTCGAAATATTGGGACTATTCAACCTAATATATAAAGTCGGTGAGATACTCCTCATATATAGCCAATTGGTTTTAGTATAGAACCTCATCGGGTTTATGTGTTGGGTTTGAGCCTAACGAGCATGTGCGCTCGGATGTACACGACCCCCGCTCTACCCGGTCCGTCTATATCAGACTTTGACATAAAGAGTTATTATATGAAACTCGAATCCTATGATAAACTCTAAAAATCAGTTTCACGCACACAAGCTCCTCCTCTTGTAGGGTACAAAATTCCTATTACTTACATAGAGATATTTTACAAGTTTGACATTCCCAAGAAACAAAATTCCTTTAAGTTTTGAGAGTTATTCTTAGCATTTAGAATGATTCAATTAGTATTGTGAAGATTCTCTATTATTCTTTACAAAAATTGAAGTTGGTTTTTATTTATCACAATTAACCTCTTGATTGAACATTATAATTACTCTTTTATGAAGCCTCTTGATTTGGATGATTGTAATTACTCATTTAAGAAGCCTCTTGATTTTGGAAAAAACAGGAAGTGGGGAGTATGGAGGAGAATGGGTAAGTTTTGTTTAAGATTATAAGCTGCGAAGGATAATCGGTTGGAGTCGGACCCACGTGGAGGCCCCAGGGCCGTTGGATTTAAATACAAGAATAGCCACTACAAAGCCTTCTCATAAAGACAGTCAACATGTTGACTGATCTGATGAGTTGAGAGACTGGGCGGGACACCTTCGATCTTGACCATTTGACTTCTCACACGCCCTCTCTTTTCTTCGTCTTCCAACTCTACTTCCTCCTTCTTCTTCTTCTACTCTCGATCTATTAGATAAAAAAAATTCAACTTAAAGCATCATGCAGATAAAATTATAAAGTTCGGATCATAAAAAAAACGTTCGAGATCATCAAATTTTAATTTAATACATATCCAAAAATGTGAATCAACAAACTAAAATACACTAAGCATTAAGACGTAAAGAGTATGCACATCAAAGTGAATCTATGCACATAAATATTCGAATATTCATCCTGAAACATATTGACGACTGAAAAAATAGTTCTAAGATTTAAATATTGGGTTCACTTATAATTAGATTGTCAATACGGAGACATTTCCACTCGTTAGCAATTAGGGTTAGAGAGAAGGTTATGATACAAGAATGGCCCAGCATGGCCTCATAATTTGTTGTATATGCTCATAATAAATGAGCAACTTTGACTCAAAGAAAAAAGACTAAATAAATGCAATGAGGCCACGCAGGAATCCCGTGATACCATCTTTATGTTGGGTGTTACATTTCACCCACCACCATATCATCATATCATATCATTAGGGTTTCTTGAGGGCTCGATCGATCGATCTTGCATATATAATATGGCCAACCAATTTATTAAAAGAATTTATAACCTCTTTGACTTTTCCTCCTTTGACAAACCAATTAATATTCTTAAGGTACAATGCATATTGCATATGCATGCCCTAATCGTATTACCCTATCTCAACAATTCGCTAACTTTACTTGGTAAATAGGCAATTTTACTATGCCAAACTCCAATGGGCAAAATGCGATCTACTTTTCACCATTACAAATAAATATAGAACCATCTTCTTGCTTTTCGTGTATAGAACGTAAGCAAAAAGGTCGATAGCTTCTACAGTCTCCTTGTAAAAACATAACCCGATCTAAGTCCGTTGAGATGTAAGGGATCAAGATCGATAGCACATCAGAATGTGAGTCTAATATATGAGTGCGTGTGTTACCTTTTTATTGTTAATTGGTTTTATAATACAACCTTGTGTATCTATGCGTGGCTCATTGAATATATATATATATCAGGTTGTAAGGTCTCGAGATGGATATAAAAAATAAATTAATAAAAGTCGTTCTATAAACTCACGGGTTTGACATTTAATATATTTTTTCCTTTATAACATGAATACATTTGACTCATAAAAGTCTAGTTTTTAAGGTTTGTGTTTCGGATATTAAAATTTGAGTTATTAAAAGTTAAGCCCGTTGCTGAATTTAAAGTATCAGATCCATTGATCCGGATATATGTTTTGGATATTCGGTTTTGAGCATTGAACTTAAAATTTGATAATTCGGGTTTTAAGATTCAATTATTAAAATTATGGTACAAGGTTCAAATATCGTGTTTGGTTAAAGTACGGATCGAGCACTATTATATGTACGGCATTATCGAGCATTGTTGGGACAAAACGTGTCAAAAAATTTTCCCTCAAAATTTTTTACTTCTTTTGTCGGAAACTTTTTTTCCGTTCAATATTTTCTTAGCGGGCATTTTTCCATCAGATATTTTATTTTGTTAGTTTAGGTTGTATTGTACCAATAGTTCATACACTTTTATAAATGGTTTTCATAAGTTCAAGATAATGCAATGCAAGTACTAATAACATAAAAAGTTTAAATTATAGAACAAGTGTTTGGAACTTATGGCATATTATATTTTGAACTAACAATATTATAATAAAAGTATTTTAATAACCATAATTATAAAAAATATGACGTTTTATAATATTAGTTTAAAATTTGGGTATCATTAGTTTAAATATTATGTAATTTTTTGTTCAGACACTGTGAGTAATAAAGTGATCCTAAAAAATAAGAATATATAATAAACTAACCAAAAATATTATATAATAAAAAATAGAATTTATATATATATATATATATATATATATATATTAAAAAAGGTAAATATATGAATCAACAATATATGCATTGAAAAGAGTCGTTGAAAATAAGTAAATATAATAATGAACTCAAATATTGGCTTTACTATTTTTTATTAGTAATATATTATTAATAGAGTGAAACTACATACCATTTTACATAAAAAATGCAGTACATTTGATAAAATAAGTGTTATTCAATTAATATAACCAAGTATTGGCTTTACTATTCATTTCTTTTTTTATTTAAAAAAAAAGAGGTTTTTTTTTTAATATTGTTAGTAGAGTCGTGTATGGAGGGAGATTACACATGCGGTTCGATACATCCATAAATAAATTTTGTTTTGTTTTCGGTTGACTTTGCAGAAGCAAGTAAAAAGTCATAAATTAGATACTGGCTGATGAACATACAAAGCCAAAAAAAAGAAGCTTGTTTCTCACCAAAATTCAACCCTCATATGCATACAGAGCAACTCTTGGACTCTTCACCCTCTCTTTGGCATTTTCCTATAACGCATGTCTGCTTCCACCCTCACATCCCTATCCAGCTGCTCTCTCTCTTTCTCTCTCTCTCTACAAACTTTACATATTTAATCACTCCAAATTATTATTTTTTTGGTAATCACCAAATTATTTATAATATGATGTATTATATTTAGTTATTTACTGAAAGGAATGATAAAGAAACATCGCGTCGTTAAACCTAATTTCCTAAACTTACTATTGCATGCATGATCCCTTCATAACAAGAAAAGAAACCCTAGCATGACATATAGATATAGTTGAAAGAGCATATAACCTTTTCAAATAATCTTAAATATTAGTTTTATAAATAAATAATGACATAAAATATACTCTTTGTTAAAAAAAAAATTTAAAAAAAATTCAGACATATATCTAGATATTTGTTGTTATTAATGTTATCACGAACTAGTAATGTTCAAATGCAGAAATCAATGTTCAAATGCAAAAGTCTGTGAGTTTCAATTCAAAGGTATGATGGTGTAATGGTTCTCTCAATTTATAACTCGTGTTCTATATGACAAACTAAATGGAGTAAATAAACTTAAACTTTATACCAATTAATTAGGTACGTATGAACCAAATATCATAGTTATAACTAGTGTAATGCATTTGTTGAGACGTGTGTAATACGAGTCCGGATCCTCTATTATCTTTCTACGTACTTTTTTCATTGATTTATTTATTATTGATTGACAATTAATTAATTCAATTAGTATAAATATAAAAAAAATGAAATCAGTTATTGTATAAATAAATATGTGTAAGGAAATATGGCTAAATATATGTATTCTTTATATATATAGCTAGTATTTGTATTTTATATATTTAATATTTATACTTGTAATTCATAGTCCACTTACTAATTTCTATTTAGTACTATAGATAATTGTATATAATATGATGAGTAAACTATATTTATATAAAATTTTATTATCATGAACATACTAAAATTTTATAAAAGTTATTTACATTAATATAATTAAATATTCACATTCAAATTACATAAAAATAACAAATATAATTGATATTCATTATATACTTATTATCTTACTTATTATTTTACTTATTCATTTGATGAGACGTGTGTAATGGTTCTCTCAATTTATAACACATCTTCTCGGTTTTTTACGTTATCTACGCTAAGTTTATATCTTGTTTCATTGATGGGTTCAAGTAGGAGTTCTCTTTTATTAGGTCTATGATTTGACATAACTCTAACTCCAAATTTAGTTGTTTTTTCTAGAAATTCTTTGGGTTTTAAGCTAGGTTTTTGTTGGCTTGTAGACCCTTGTTCATATTCTCTATAACAAGATCCAGTGGCCTTGTTAACTTCTTGTTTTGAGATTATTGTTTCTTCTACTTCATTAACGTCTAAAACTCTTGATCCCATCTTTTATCTAATTTTCTTTTAACTTCACTTTTATGGTATACTATTTAGGTCTTTTAGTATAATCAAACTCATTTGTTGGTACATTTATTCTTTATCAGTGTAGTAACCATATTCATCACTACTTAAAGAACTAATTTCTTTGTCAGACATATCAAGTGTCTCCTTGATTTTCTGGCTCTTCTTCCGCTTCTTCTTTTGTTTTGGGCTTTTTAGTTAAGCTTGGTACTAAGAATTTCTTTTGTGGATTTTGTTTTGGAAAAGATATTTATAAGGAAAACCGATAGGGTTTTTGGTTTGAGAGTTTAGATTAGTTGTTGCCCCAAGATGTCGGATTTCGTTGGTGATTAAAAGAACTAATTTTTGATTTTCTTCTTTAATAGCTAATAAAGTAGCAAATATTTATTCCCTATATTTAGCAACATTTGTTCGCAACTTAATTGAACTTGGTTTTAAATCTGCGATATCGTCGACTATAGTATTTAAAACAGTTTTTTAATGTCCTTGTCCAGTGTTTAAATGGTTTACACGTGGTGCTATTTTATGTGAACCATTTTCAAAAACCTCCAGTTTTAATTAATTTTTTTGAATTTTTAAAACTTTAAATTAATCTTTTAGTTTACTTAACTACTTGGATCTAATATCAAACGAGGATCACATAAAAAGTACAATAAATTTCAAAATACGACTTAAAATACAAACAAGGTTACAAATGCAACTTATTATAAACTAGGTACTTCAAATATAAATTTTAAAAAGTGATGGGTAGAAAGAAAAAATAAAAAAATAGATTGGATAAAATTGATGAGATTAATAGAACTAGCTTAGTTCTCGTGCCATGCACGGATTTGGTTTAAACTAATCTGTTATACTTATGATTCAAGCTATTGCGATAATAGGAAAAAAAAACTTAATTATAAATATATAAAAAAAATTAAGTTAGTAGAATGAAATGAGCAATATGTTCATCTTTATATATAATAATGTTATGTGTTTATAAACAAAATTATGATAAAAAAAGTTTTTTTTTATAAGTATCATAAGTGGTAAATATGGTATAGTTATGAGCATATGGGATCAATATATATGATTCTCCATAATTTCTATCTTGTGTTAGGAAAACTTATTTTCTAATATTTTTTATAATATAGTATTTCTAAATATATAATATTTCAAATCTCAAATTATGATATAATACATATTAATATCTTTATTAATATGCATAATATCTTTTGTGAAATTAAAATAATGAGGTGGCCTAACCTCAAGACGACATGTAAAAAAATATAAGGTGGCTTAATGTAAAAATGACACGTGACGAATTTAATGTGACGATGACATGTAGCGATATTCACTTCTGTTTTAATATTATATATAGTAGATAAATAAGGGACGTATTTAATAAGGTAAATCAAAGGAAAAGAGGTAAAAAGAAAAATAAAATAGGTAGATGGAACGGAGCAAGTACCAACTACCGAAATTACGTCACCGCCATTGGATATATTTTTCAAAAGTAAAACTTTGGTCAAACCGACTTAAACAAATATTGTATTGAAATTCACAATATATGTAACAGTTTGATGTAAATATATTAGTATAATCTTAATTGAAGGTGCTCGGCATTTAAGAATAATTACTATTCTGCTTTATTTGATTTAATACCTCAGTATCGATAATAAAAAGATGCTTTAATTTTTTTAAATTTGATCAATTATATAGACTTTTTATTTTGAGGGATTGGGTTTGGTACGTAGGTTGATACAATACGGTCTTACGGTATAATTTCGCTCGTTGATGTACTTGATTGAATAGTTTAGATTAGTTCATGTTATCTAATGAATTATAGGAAGTGCAGTGACAATTTTATAATTATAAAAAGTTTAAGCGTTAGTTTTATACTTTTAAAAATCTGTTTTTAAAAGAAGTGTATACGGTGATAATTTCGTAAATTTCATGATAAAATTTTAATAGTTATCAACCAAGTTCATAGTTTTAGTTCAATTTGTTCAAAAATATACATTAGCATATATTCTATAGTTAGTTCACGTATTATTTGTTAATTTGATAGTTATGTTTGTATGTATTTTTGTTACTTGCACATGTTTGAACTAACATTATACAATATTCAAATTAATGATACTTAAATTTGAACTAATTCTAACATTTTTGTAATTTTCATGAGAAAATATAACAAGTTTTATCTCAACTCATAGTTTTGTTCAATTCGTTCAAAATTATACACTATAAGTTTTAATATTTTATATAGTTAGTTCACGCAATATTTTGTTAATTTAGTAGTTATGTTTATATGCACATTTTTTCTTCAACTAATAAAATAATGTTTGAACTATAATTCACAATGTTCAACTAATTACACAAAATTTGAAGTTATATTATAAAAGTTCATAATTTTAGTTTATTTCGTTCAAATTAAAGTACTATCAGTTCTGATACTTTCTATAATTAGTTCACGTATTACTCTGTTAATTTTACAGTTTGAACTAAGTGTTAAAAATTAAGAACTATTAGATAAATAGTTTGAACAAATTGAACAAAAATATGAATCATTAGAACAAACAATATGAATTAAGAGAAGAAAGAGGATTAACCAAAAAAAGAGAAGAAAGTGAAAGAATTGAAATATTAAATTTAAAAATTTTATACTATTAAACTAAAAATGTTTGAAAAAATGTATAGATTTTGAAAGAAATTTTAAAAAAATAAAGAGTTTAAACTAATTCAATAAAAATATGAATCAATAAAATAAACCGTTTCAACAATTTGAACTAAATTCGTGAATGGAGATAATAACTGTTAAAGTTTTATCATAAAAATTACAAAAATATCACCATGTTTCCGTTTCATATAACAACAAAATTATCACCGTGACCCCAAAATTTATTAAATGACGTGGACAAATCTGGACAGTTAGATCAAACAGATCAACGTCTCATGTTACTCCGTAAGGCCGTAACGGGATTAATGCTATGCACCTAAACCGAAACCTTATTCTTAACAGTTAAGTTATAAAAGTATTTTTAATTTATGTATTGTTTGATTTCTTATTTCTTTATTAATTGGTTTGTAAAGATTTACTTTAAAAAAATTATATTCAATTATTTGATATTATATAAGATAATATTAAATAAAATTGTGTATTATCGTTATAGAGAAATATTTTATTTTGTTATATACTTTTTGGTGAAACAGAGAAATATATTATTAAGCTGTTGTTTATTCGTTGAAATTAGTAATCGGTGAATCAATGATTGGCCATAGATTTGGTAAGATAGTAAGACCACAACCGTCTAAAGTCTAACCATTCACAAATTATTTATGAATTATTTTGCATTTTCATTGATATTAACAAATGGACCACCACGAACTTGTCTATTATATATGTACGAAATTAAACTAAAATGTGTTTTTAAAATACAAGTGGCGGTATGTTGATATATATATTGGACATATTTTTAGGATGAAACAAACATTAATACAAGTGGCGGTATGTTGATAATGAACATATTTTTAGGATGATTTAAACATAAATTATAAATCTAACATACGATGCGGTAAATGTAAAGATGAAAATCGTGCAAATATTGATGATGATATTGTGGTTGAAGTTGGGTTTTCTCCGAAATGGCAATGTATCATCAAATAATGTGTTACGACAACGAGAATGCAACTTGTTTGGAACGAGGATATAACGGAGCGATTTAGAGTTGAACGGAGGTAACGTTAAGGTAATCTGAATAACCCGTATACGTTCGTACTTTACATTAAAGCCACATTATGAGATAAATCAAGCGTAGAATTATAGATTATGGCGTGATAAAATTACACGTAATCAACTCTATTATGACCTTAAATATAGAGAATTACAAAAAATAATAAAGATCAATAAGATAATAAGATAAGAGCAAATCTAAACTAACCTACAACATAACAAGATAATATGTTGATAATAGTTTAATCAAAATAAATCCATAATCGTATTCGCACGTGTTCCCGTATTCAAAGTGTGTGGGTATGTAAACGAACACTGAACACCGAAATATTTTCATTAACAACAATAAAAGAAACATCTTCATCAATAGCGAGCAAAAGAGATCAAACAACACACTAATAGATCGGTGACACCACATGAAGATCAACAAGACCACTAATAAATCGGTGACAATGGTAGATTTAAACGTTGGAAGGTTAACCACACAATAGGGCACCGATGGGTTGGCTACAATGGGGTTTGAAGTTCAGTATCGATAGACACTAATACCATGATAATGATAGGGTTTGAGAACCCGAACAAATGGTAGGGTCAACCACATGTATATCAACTTTATTATGATCCTATATAGGGACTTACAAGAGAATAATAAAGATCCTCAAGATAATATGATATCTAAGCTAGTCTACATTATAAGATAAGATATTGATAATAGTTAAATTTGTCTAATCAAAATAAATCCATAATCGCGCATATTTACAAAAGAACCCCTTGACTCTTTTATTTTGTATGTTCGATTTTCATTATTACCTCTAAAGAGTCAATTATCTGTTTCTAGACAAGTACATGTTAACCTGACACAAAGTGTATATAATTTAGGTTTCGCGACTCAAGTAATCACCTATCTCTTGTTAATACTTAGAAACTAAAAGTCCGAATAAAAAAATAGAGAGTACGTGGAACTATATGACTAAATTAAGGGAAGAATAAACAAACTTACCGTTGCATCAAGATTAATGTTGATGTCATTGAAACACGAGTTATGGTGAAAACAATTCTGTTTTCTTTCCGATTGTTTTAATCCACATAAAACTTTATCGATCATGAGTATTTAATACTTGATTTGTAGTAAATATGGGGTTAAAATCTTCTTATATATACAACAGGTCGTTTGGGGTCTTCTTCCTCTTGACCCGTCCATTTCAACATAAAAAATTACCGTTTCATCAAGATTAATATCGATGTCATTGAAATTTTGATGTTGATTGTCTTCGGAAAACATATGAATAATATAACACAATGTACGTAAACAAATCATACATTGGATACTACATTAACCCAAATATGAGACGGGAAGTTTCACATCAATATATACCTAATGTGAGGCAAGATGTTTTACGCTTTTGACACTTTTTGTTTTTTTTTTGTGTTCGATGTTGTTGAGGTTCTTAAGAGAGTGTAACGAGTCTCACACGATAATGTTATGTCTCTTAGGTCATCAAATGTTATTTTTAGAAGAATCAGTTTTCCAATTTACAAAAAATTTACGGCGCATGTAATTAATTATTAAATTAATTTACTAAAAAAATATCAAAAAAATAAATCTTCTTTATATTTGACTTGTCATAAACACTAGAGTTTAGTACGGTAAAAATATTTATATTGATACAAGTTTTCTTTGAGAGTGGCAGTTACTACCATGGGGTTGAAGGATGTTCTTCAACATATCGTTAGTTCCATGTATCCCTGAAATTACAACACTAGAAGAAAACACAATAAAACACTTAACCCATTGAGTTGTTTCATGTTTGTTATCTACCATAATTATATTCTTATTTTATTACTGATTTTATCATATTAATCATCACTATTTTTTATAACTAATCAATAGAACATTAAATAAAAATACATAAATTAATGATATTTTTCGAAATTCAACCTCTAAAAAATTGTGAAACGCTTTTTAAATAATTTCTAAGAGTTAATACTCAATTGATTCCACATATATGGATAGAATTAACCCGATAATTGAACAAAATGAGAAATTTCAGTAACTATAATAGAAGTGTCTGAATTGAAGAAACTTCGATCATAAAATCAGAAAACATTTAGTGCATGTATAGAATTAATCCGATCGAAAATCGAAATACATATCCTGATACATCCATATAAGCTATAACATAATCATAGAGTTAAATCAATCAACAAAAGCAGTATACTTTAGCTAGCTCCAACATACGATCAAATGATCAGTTGAGTTGATACACATACACATTACTTGAAACCGCCGTCGAAATCCCGAGCAGTAGGTGGCTGTTGTTGCTGCTCCGGAACCACCGCATTCCATTCCCACAACCTATCCGAAAACCCGACAACCGGCCCCACAGCGGAGCTCATCGGAGGCAAACTCGACGAAGTCTGATGAAGAAGACTCGAAAACAACGAAGTTGAAGGAGAAGTAGCGGTCACTGGATTAAAATGCTGCTGAAAGCTCACAAGCCGATGAAGATCGTCAACTACAACTGGGCTAGGGTTTATCATGAATCCATTTCCAATGTTCAGAAAATTGTTCGGTGGATTCATTGATGGAAGATGAGCTTCAGCTAGCTGATTGCTAATGGTTAATGGACTCATGATGGTGTAATTAGACGACGCGTTTTGATGTCCATGGGATAAACCTAACGCCACCGTGGCTCCCACCTCCGTTGAGCTGCTTGCGTCTGTTGTCTCACTGGTTTTTTCAGTTAACTGCGCCGCCGGCTGATGCTGATTTGTCATCGTCGACGTTGAAGCACAGTGTTTGGTTCTTGAGGAAATCCCACGAGGGATTGACACGTGATCTTCGACTCCGGCTCGCTTGTAGACTCGGCAGAGCGAGATCTCGGCCTAAAATGTACATCCATGTAATATTTCTAGGTTAACAAATACTTTGATTCAATCAGAAAATCTATGAATTACTAAAAAGGAAAAAAGAATTGAAATTTGATGTAAATTTCTGCCATTAAATGTATCTGACAAAGAGAAGCAGTTACTGAAATCAAGAAAGGACGAAAGAGTTTAATGAGAGAGGTGATGTTGGTATTTCAATTTTAAAAATGGAAGGTTCATTAATGGGTGCCGCTCATACTCCGTGACCCCAAACACCATGGTGTACCTTTTGTGGGTATGTCAGAAAACTCAGAAATACTAAATTTTTACTGTCATGATCCTGCAAAATGCTCAATCCCCCATCTGTTCTCCCTTTAATGAATTTTTAGGATCAAACAAACGTGTTAATTACATCTAAAGATCCGTACGAGTTACCTTTTGATGTTTTTCAGTTTCGTGTTGCGGGAGACGATACTCGTTCATGATCCAGCTTGTACGGATGCCCTTAGGTGCCTTGCCGGAGTAAAACACAAGGGTCTTCTTTAACCCGATCGGCCGTGAGCTTTCCGACCGGATCATCCGGTCTGCTCCGGTTGCTTTCCAGTAACCGGAAGTGGTTACCCGGTTCGGACGGTCTCCGTTTCGGTACTTCCGATCTCGAGGCACGTAAAAGTACCACTCTTTCTCCCCAATCGCCGCCATGGCTACATCGTTATAATTTTATGCATAGAAATTAGCTTCACATGCAATTTAAAAAAAAGTTAATTAATATCTGAATTTAATTAACCTGGAAGCTCCCATGGATCGTAACGATAGAGATCGAGAAAAGTGATGAGCTCGACGTTGAATTTCTTGCCCTCGACTTTACGACGGAGATAGAACTCAACGAGCTCTTCCTCGGTGGGGTGGAAACGGAATCCGGGCATAACGGTGTCGTTCTCGTGATCGTCTTCTGGTTGCTGCACCAACTTAGTGGTCGCGTTGTTGTTGTCGTTGTTGATGTTTTCTTCGTTTGAATTCATGGCTTTTGTTGAAGATGCTACTGCCATAAACCTAAAATCCTGACCCTTGAAATCAACAAACCCCCAGATCTCTAATCAACAAGAATTCAGATTTTTTTTTATTAAATTAAATCTATAGACGGGGTCCAACAATAATGAAAGTGGTAAGGTGACCAAACTAGAAGAGGAAGAAGATATAGAGAGAGGCTGAATAACAAGAAAAAACCGCCATAGCTGAAACTGTAGATAATAGCTAGGGTTGGAGGGGTTTGGCTATATTATATATATATATATATATATATATAGCTAATTATAGCTTAGCCCAGAAACTGGTTGCATATATATATATATAATTGAACTACTACTGTGGAGATGTGGAGATGTGGAGATTGAAGATGAAGATATTGGGGGCTGCTGGTTTGAAGAGAGAGAAATTAGGGAGAAGAGGAAGGAGATGGATTGATATATATACTGTGGAAGACGACTTGAGATAAAATAAAGTTTTTTTATTTATTATAATATTCTCAAGGCTCTCGAAGAAACAAGAAAAAAGATGAGAGAGAAGAAAGATCTTGGGGGAAATGTGGGCCTACAAAAGGGTAGAGGCTAGTGTGATGCAGACGAGACTGTTATGTGAATTATGTGCCTCACCAATAGGTCCAATTTGGTATTTATAAATAAAATTAGATAAAACAATAATTACATTTACATTACAATAAAATAAAATAATTTATGTTATTTATTTTGAAAAGAGAGGGTAAGAATTAAGATGAGGAAAATGACGCCTGCTACAGGAGACAGGTTGGCTGGCTTACAGCTTCATGTAATAGCGGTGGCGTTGGAGCTTTCTTATTACTTGTCAGTAGACCTGTCAGATACATTCTTATATTTCGATCAATATATCATTTGTAATTTTCACTTTTTTTTAATTTAGTTTTTCTTTACATATTTATGTTCATTCTTTAAAAAAATTGATTTTAAACGTAAAATTACATTTGTATATTACACTTTGAAGGTTGATTCTTTTGTTTTAGTTATGGCGAGAGAGACGTCTTGTCATCACAAGAATTTGCGACTCATTCATGAAAAGTCAATCATGAACCAAGTTGAATAAGCTTGTGTCAATTGGATCTGTACAAGATAATAAAGGACTGTAGCAATTAGTTTTCCCCTAACCTTAACCACACCCGAAGTCCATTACAAATCTAAAATAACATAGTATTTTCTTATATACTAGTTTGATGTCTGTGATTTCTACATGTAATTGTATAATATATATTGTTAAATGTATAATATGAGAAGAGTGATTATATATTTTGAATAGTTTATACATAACTTTTTAGGGAGTGGTTTAATTAAAAGCTAGAGGGTCATTATACTGTGCAATTGTGTAAGTAATTTGGACCGTTAATTGAGTTGATTCAACAGGTGAGATTAATCTACGTTATTTATTGATTTATGAATAGTGAGGTACGTGTCAATTTTATAATATTCAGAAAGTGTAGTGATGATTTTATCCAAATCTTGAGGGTAACAAGAGAAATAGCTCAAAACCTTGAAGATACCCAGAGGAAATTTTTTTATATTATATTAAAATTTTACTATAAAATAATAATAAAAAATTAGAAAATAAATTTAAACTGATTATACCTCATTAAAATTTTTAAACTAATAAAATTTATAATAGAGTTATTTTTAAATATATTTAATTAAAAAATTCTAAAAAAAGTAAATTTAAAGCTAATTTTATTTTTGAGTTAAAATTATCAAAAAAAAAATCAAACTACAATAAAATATAGGAAATTAATTTCAAAAATAATTCAGAAATAAATATTTTTTAATTTTTTTCGAATTAAAATAAAATATAGAAATATAAATTCAAAATAAATAAAATTTTACTATATTTTTCTTATTTATAGACTCTTAAAAAGATTATTAATTGGTGTTTCCAGGCTTAGGCATGCATTGCTAGGTAGTTCAGAGCATAGACATGTTGTTAGGGTTGATGGTGACTCAAAGAATGAAGAAGGTTGAGAGAGGAACCCTAATATCAAGCAGTGTCTTCATAAGGTTTCAGATGGACAATTTATGGCTGTTGTAAAAGGTGTGTACTCCTCTGGAGTAGCTCCTTATAGTGATGAGACTTTGAAGGTGTTAGGGGCTAAACACCCCTTCAAACCTCCTCCTTCTAAGCCTTGTATTACTTTTCATGAACCACCCCTCGTTGTTGATGTTGATTTGATCTTTACATGCATCAAGTCTTTTTCCAAAGGAACCTCTTGTGGTAGAGATGGCTACAGAGCATAACACCTTTTAGATGCTTTGTGTGGTGAGGGTTTTGCGGTTGACACATGTCTTTTGAGAGCGCTTTCATCAATGGTTAATATGTGGTTGGGAGGTAAGTGTCCGCTGAGTTTGGCTTAGTTTGTTGCTTCGGCGTCTCTTACGTCACTATTGAAGCCTGACAATGGGGTTCGTCCCATTGCGGTAGGTACTATATGGAGACGTTTGGTGTCCAAAATAGCCATGAATGGAGTGAGTTAAGATATGAGGTAATATCTTAGAGACTTTTAGTTTGGAGTTGGTATCTCGGGTGGTGCAGAGGCTATTCTACATAGTATTAACAGGGTTTTGAGCGAGCGTCACTCTGATGGTTCTCTAGCTATGTTGAAAGTGGATTTTTATAATGCCTTCAACCTGGTTGACATAACTGTTTTGCTTAGGGAAATAAGAGAAAGATGTTATATCTCTTTATGGGCTAATTTCTTGTATGGTCAGGCCGCCCTTATGTATGTTGGTGATGGTTTTATTTGGTCGGTCACCGGTGTTCAACAAGGAGACCCTTTGGGGCCGCTTCTTTTTTCCCTTGTCTTGATGATGGTAATATTGTTGGCCGGACAGAGGAAGTGGCTAGATCGCTTGATATCATTAGAGAGGTTGGTCCGAGTTTTGGCCTTGAGGGGAATGTTTGCAAGATTGGGATCTTTTGGCCTTCGTGTGATGGATCGAAGATTAGATAAGGTTTATTCCCTCATGGCATTGCTAGGCCGGTCCTGGATGTTAAGTTGTTCGGTGGGGTTGTGAGTAAAGATGATGGATTTATTAGAGAGTTAGTCATGAAAAGAGTTGTTAAGGCGGTTGAGTTGATGCACCTTCTTTCGCAGTTGAGGGACCCGCTAAGTGAGCTTCTTTTGCTTTGTTCTTGTATGGGTGTTGCTAAGATGTTGTTTAGCTTGAGGACTTATCTACCGGAGCATGGGGAGAGCGCATCTACTTATTTTAATTTGGAACTCCGTGAATCAGTCGAGGATATTGTGGTTTGTGAGGGATCCTTTTTTTGGCGATCTTCAGTAGTGACTTGCTTCTTTGCTGATTCGGTGTGGAGGCCTTGGGTTATACTCAGCTGTGAATACTTCTTCTTTTGCTTTTGTGGCCTCTAGAGCTCAATCTTGGACCCGTCAAGACCACATTTTGCGGGACAGTGGAGTTGTTGATATGGGCTTCGAGTTTTTTGGAGCTTTGGTCAATCTTCAAGTTTTTATTCCTAGTTTTGATCTTTCTGGTTTTACTGTCAAGAGAACCGTCCCGGCATCCCCCTAAAGCACAACATGCTTTGGCGAGTGCTCTTATTGGTAAGACAATACAGGTGATGGAAGCAGCTTTTGATTTGACACCTAGACAAAAAAACGGTTTTTAAGTGTCTACAGGCAACGCATAGCCAAGATTTCTTTCTTGTCATACCTATTGATGGAATTGGACAGTGTATGTCTCCCATTGAGTCTCGCGATCCTCAAGTATCGTCTTATGATTCCTTTGTTCCCGTCTGATGCGTTTTGTCCTATGCCTAATTGTCGGAGGGCGTTGGATGATTTTGGGGAGCATGCGGTTCATTGTAAGGAACTACCCAGCTTCAAATATAGGCACGATCTGGTTCGTGATGTTTTATGTGACGTGTTTAAGAGAGCAGGGATTTCGGCCAAGAAAGAGGCGCATGTATCCTTCTTGATTGATCCACATGAAGGAAGTTCTACGTTGAGGCTTGAAGATGTGTTAGTGTTTGGATGGGTGGGTGAAAAACATGCTTATATTGATTTGACAAGAGTCTATCCTTTGGTTGGTTTGGGCAATGAGCCTTTTGTGGTGGGTAAGTCAGCCCTCAATGTAGCCTCTAGGAAGGTGGCTAAGTATGAAAGGGCTTGTGTTGAAAATCAACATGTGTTTCTTCCATTCGCATTTGATACGTTTGGTTTTCTTGCGCCCGATGTTGTCGAAATTCTCAAGAGGGTGCAATGGGTCTTGCATGGTAATGTTGTGTCAACTAGGTCTTCAAATGTAGTGTTTAGGAGGATCGGATTTTCTATTCAGAAAGGGTTTGTGGCACAACTTGTTGTCCGCCTAACTTCTACCTCGATGTAATTTATGCTGTGAATCCTGATTATATTTTTAAAAAATTTTAAAAATCAATACATTTCAAATATAATTACTTCAATATTAAAGTTTTAGTTACAAAATTTTATTTTAAGTAACATATGGACCATCAGAACTAACAATGTGAACTAATAGAACCATTAAAACAAACAATTTGATTAATAGACCAAAACAAATTCTCACTACACCTTTTGAAAACTACAAACATGTTGCCGCGTTTGAATCTTGTAAATCATATTTTCAAAAGGACAAAATTGCAGCCTTTAGTTCATTGAATTACAACACCGCGCTACTGAAAATGTTGAAATTAGCGTCTTTTTCATCATCATTTTAATCTATTTCTTTCCTCGATCTTTTGAGTTCAATAACATATCTTATCGACCTTATTATGCTCCTCGCTGCACGTGACTTGCAAATGACCTCCAATGGAAGAGCGTACATCAAGGATCATATTTTGGGCCAGGCCCAACAACTAGGTCTAGTAAGGCCGATCGGCCCTATAGAAAGACGGACTTGCTTCGACGACATTTATCCTTCTCCTTTTATCCCATTTTTTGGGTTGGACTTAGTTATCCATTAGGAATAGTTTTGCTAGTTTAGATTTGATCTTATCTTATTAAAAGATAGATCTAGGGAATTACTTTAAATCTTCTCTTTATGATAATGGTTTCTGTAATTAGGTTTTATCTTTTTCTCTTTTACGAATTTCGAGTTTCTGTCTCCGTTTTTGCCTTAAGGCCGATCGACCCTACTACCTTAGGGGCGGTCGATTGGTGATATCACTCAAATTAGCGTATTTTTCCATTATCATTTTGTTTCATCCCCTACCTCTTTGAGCTTAATAAACATATCATTTTTGTCTATTTCCCTTATATTCATATTTCAGAGATCTACCAGTTAGTTTATGTAGTTGCATGCATTCTAGGTATTTACGGATCACAACTGACACAATATATAGTTGAATGTCATGATACATACTAAGGGTTTCCCTGCGGCCAATAAAGTCAAGCTCAAGACGAAATTGATTGAAGTTTGAGAGTGAAGAGAGAAAAAACCCAGGAGAAGGTACAAAAGTGTTCGAATGGACCCAGGTTGGACAATGACCCTCTCCTCACTTATGCATTGGACCCCAAAATGATCACTCGTTGTTGCAAGGAAGATCCTAGAGGAATTCTGGGCCAAACCCATAATTTGGGTCAGGAGGTCGGACGACGGGTCCCACTTGATCTACTTGGACGACGTCTTATTTTGTTTCCTTTGTTTCTATCTTATCTTTTAGTCCAATATTATCTTAATAGAAGATGAGATCGAGTAGGTTTGATCATATCTTAATAGAAGATAGAATCGAGGGAGATTTAAGGTTTTCCAACTCTTTTCGGACCCAACAAATAAGGCTCTTAAGCCATTAAGTTAGACATCTCCTTTTCTACGCATTTTTCATAGTCTCGTAGTTGCTTCTCTATAGAGGTCGTACACCGCCCTACCAGGTCGGACGCCTCCTCCTTCGATCAATAAAAAGACCTTGTTTTCTATTTTGAGGTATGTGTAAGTAGTTTCTCTTTGTTTTAGGGTCTGGTGAGCCCGAGTTTCATTTGTCTATGATATCGAATTGATTTTGTGTATTGATTGTATGACTATGAGTTATGGTAGTATGACTTATATTATATGTTCCACAAAGGATGATCTTGATTTTAAGTGACAATGTAGTTTTCACACCTCAATGCTTTGTTCGATGTGATGACTCGGCAACTGTCTTGGTTATGTGACAATCATGGTGACAACATCGATGTGCCACAAGCAATGACCTAACCACATGTGACAATCAACAAAGTTGTCTTTGCATAACTCTATCTTACTTCCAATATTTGGAAATTGCCTTTTGGGATCTATTATATGCATGTTGTGATGAATAGGACTTTGGAATGCCTTATTTCTATTGATCATAAGTTGCTTGATTATTCTCCCTTCAAAAACTTTGTAATATATTTTTTTAATACATAGGAATTGGTTCGGGTGAGAACCAATTTTACGGGGAGGAATGAGAACTTCTAATAGTCATTGGATTATAATAAATCACCGATTAAGATTGAATAGGAGCATTAAAATATAGCATGATAGTACTTATCATATTCGGAGTATACTATGTTTTTTATGTTCAATTAGAGAAGAAAAAAAACTCGTAAATAGAATAATAACATGGCTAGAAATGTATGTATACGCTAGTAAACAAAACACTTTTTAATTAAATTGAATGAAAAAATATACAAGGGAACTTGTATACACAATAACAACATGACTAGAAAGACACATTTAATTTGCTTGAACTTGTATACACAATAATAACATGGCTAGAAAGGTATGTATACGCTAGTAAACAACAAAAACATTACGTTCATTGATATATTTATGCTAGTAAACAAAATATATTTACAAATTAAATGAAATGAGATATATTAAAAATAATATTAATTAAGATGAACATTATGTTCATAAACCTTATATTCGTTATTCTGCTTATTCTCAATTCATTATTTACCATAATAATAATAACTTGAATAAACCTAGTATGTTAATCAATTAATTCAATGTCTCTTAGAAATTCTCATTTCTCCCTATAAGAATGGTTCTCTCAAGAACCTGAATATATATATATATATATATATATATATATATATATATATATATATATATATATATATATATATATATATATATATATATATATATACCATTTGGATTTTTTGTTTTGTTTTTCTATACAGTTTTGATGGTTGTGTTGCTTTTAGACTGTTTTAGTGGCTCAAGTATTCCTTTATTTGTTTTTGAATGACCAGATTCAAAAATTGTTTGTATAAGATAAGAAATTTGGAAAAAAAAACCAAACTGTATATTTAAAATATATAAAACAGCAGTATCTGTGGCATATAAAAATCATTTTGAAATTCAAAAATTTTTATTTACTGTAAAAAAAAATATTTAAAGCCAAAATTATGTTAAATACAAGCCAAAAAAACCACCATCAGCATTTTAGACAAAGTAATTTATACATATTTGGAAAACATGTAGCACAAATCAAACCACCAGAAAGAGTGCGACAGGAACTGATTCCAAAGTCCTCGAGCATTAGAAATCCTAACCTTAAGATCTAGAAGCCGAACAAAAACATAAGTTCAACCCCATAATAGCAGAGTTAGAAGTCTTGTGCTATATTTACAAATCACAGTTTGTTTGACACTGACATTTGTGTTTTCTTCATAAGTCTGTGCAAACATTCAAAGTATAGAGAATCAGTTTCCAACAAAAAGAAGAGATGGATGTTATGAACAGCCACTGCAGAAGAAGACAGTAAAGATGGATGAAATGAGCAACCACTGCAGAAGAAGACTTAATTGGTAGGGTTCGCCATAGACTTCTTCTTCCTTGATTGTTCACAAAACTACACGGTATGAATTAGAATTCTTCTTTGTTCTCCATAATGCTTATTTTTTCTTCTCAAGACAGCTTCTCGGTGTTTGTTTCTTCAGTGTAAAAACAAATTGAAAATTGGACAGAACAGAAGCATACCTGAAACTGAATCTCTTCATTTTTATGAGATGTATGCAGAAGAGTTTGCATGAGAAGACTTGACAGTTGACACAAAATTTTCTGATTCTGCTTGCACTATAACGTATGTAAATCAGCTAATATAATGCCTTCTTGTCCCGAATGGGTCAATGTGGTTGTAAGGAAGGTAGAACCAAAAAAAAATGTAGGGACACTGTCTCAGAAATAAAAGACTATATACCACCACTGTTGTTTAAGTTCTCTATTGATACCACAGCACCGGATTTATGCTCGCCCAAAGACCATGAATATGATAAGAAGATATACAGAACCCATAAATGAAGGCATACTACGTATACCAGAGCCCAGAGCTTTGCTGTTGGGTTCCTGCTGAGAAAGACAGCACCAGCAACATATATTGCATCCAATTGTCGAAGAAAAGACCATAGATGTTGCTTCCCGGTGTGAATTTTGTCTTTTAACATTGGTGGCAATTTGGATCTGGAATGCTCCCAAGCCCCTAATTCTAGATCAGCATGACAAGTACCAGACAAATCCACCGTGTTCATCAGTGACTTATTTTCTTCTAGCAACTTTGATACAGTCTGCAGAAGACCACATCCTCAAAAACAATATATATATCTCTGTTGTTCAGGAAAATTAATGAGGAACTTGCTAGTGTACCATCAAAAATAAATTTACCTCGATTCGAAACAGAAGCATAGCCTTCTCCGAAGAAAGTGACTCAACCTGATCAAGGAAAGGAGTCGGTTCATTTTCCTTAAAGATATCAATAAAAAAAACTTCTCATGGCAGATAGAATTCATCGTTATACACAGTCACATTTGACTAATTCGATCTAGGCGACTAAGCAAAATTATTGTAATTTGTATAAAAGATGACAGATGAATTCAGATAATGTCATGCTATGCAATAACAATGTTTGCAATTTTTCATCAAGCATCTTCCTTAGAAATTGCAGAATCTTGCATCCTCTTTCAATGTGTATAGGTGATATTAGGATATGTTACTGTTATCAAACACAAAATTAAAGTTCATATAACACCTATTCTACTACATCATGGCTATTAGTGGAAGTTTCTAAAATTTACATGGGTATCAAGCATGTATCCCTTTTGGTGAGCTAGTCACAAGGCTTTAGATGGTCAGCATCCAGCAGTGGATGGATGATCTTATAAGTGAGGAATGGAACTTCAGTTCAGCTTTTCTAGTCAATGAACATAACTATCTCGAACTCTGGTCAGAGCTGAGAACCATAATGGTAATGAAAAAAACTTCACAAACACAAAAAAGAGGGCAAAAAACTAATTTTTGAAAAATATTATCTATTTTAGAATTTACCAACCAAATAAACTAACTATTTCATCAATAATAAGAACTCGTAGTGCAGTATAAAATTAGTTTTGCCTTCATAATAAAATAAAGCTCTACACAGTGTTCTTCAAAGAATGAAACACCAGAAAGGGAAGATACTTGCACATTGAAGATAACCATTATTGACTTCTAGTTTTCGTAGGAGATTCTTAATTTTCTTTTTCTTCTTAAGCCAAAAAGGTGTTAAGAAACCTTGTGATTAATAATCACCCATAACAATTATTTACATATAAGTTCCCTGCTGAAAGAGCGCAGTTTTCAAAAATTAAAAGACGCACCTGGGCTTGCTTTTGAATTAAATGATCAGTCATTTGACCAAGCCTTCCTTTGAGTTCAACTTCCACTTCACTAGGACTTTCTATTTCTCTTTGCGTCAATGTAATATCTTCTTCTAGCTTCTTTGCCTGGACAGAACAAACTTTTAATGGTTTTGACGTGTTAAAATTCCAATAATATCCACCTCAAGAATTTAGGAAGAGGGTAACCTGTATGCAGCCATGCCCAAAAGAGACTAATTTTACAGGAACAACAAAGTATCGTCATAATAAAACAGGAAAAGCAATAATCTTGTGTTGTTTCAAAAAATGCAAGTCCATGTTACACCCTAAGGGAGAGAGTAAACAACTTTTGGCAGCCCATAGATTGATTCTCGGACATATTTATTAAAGATCTGAACGAATATTCTCCATGACAAGCACATCATAAGCAGCTAGGAACAACTAAATCAAACAATTCAGTAGTAAATCAAGCATCCAGCAAAACATACAAGAACAACTCCGACCGCTATCATGGCCAATTAAAAAATAAATAAAATAATAACGTGATGATGCATCTACTGAAAATAGGAGAATCAATAGAAATTTGATCATGTTCTAAATAACTTGGACCAATGCATTTGAGCTTTTAAGACCAAGTTTCTAAAATTGATGGATGCATACAAGAAAGATCTCAGTCAAAAAACAACAAGCGAGATATACATGCATGAGGCCATGAATGTGACAACTTTTATTGTGACTTTGCAACGAAATCAAGCTAAAAGTGCTCTGGCAAGGATTTCAATTTTTGTTTTCTTATTAGCTTAGATTTGCTATGCATGTTCAAGGACACGGTGTTCTCTATCTTTGTTGAATAAACAACATCACACCTGGTCAAAATATGCACATAAATCAAGTCAGCAGAATGCAAGCACACAAATGCACAAAGAACTTGCAGCGACTGATACAAGATAAAAAAAAATGACAAATTGTAATGATAAGAAACTGACACAAGACTACGAGAGAAGAAACAAAGAATTAGCCATTGAACTTCACCTTGTCTCCTAATCGTGCAATTTTTTCTGTAATAAATGAATATTCGGCTTCAAGCATTTCCTTTTCCAACTGAATGCCTTTTGAAACTACCAACTACAAAAATGAATCAATGTGACCAACAGCATGCATATTAATAAAATTGTCAACCACCAACAACAAAATCAATAACAAGCAGCCATGGAAAGAAAAGAACTTACATTACTGGGAGATGTTCCAGTTTGTTGTGTACTAGCTATCCTCCTCCTCAGCTCTACAACAGAATCAAAGTGTTAGAGAAGTATGATAGGCTTTACATAGATGCTAATAAAATGTAGAGCTTCTTCTGCCATAAATAGATATTGCGATCTATATATATATATATAACCTCCCTTACGGTGAGAACCTCTAAGAAACATTCGATCTAAAAAACAAGGGACTTGTGAAGGGGTGCACGATCATGCACCTTGTGATTGTGCATACAAGGAGCGTGTTCACAATTACAAAGGGTACGATCGTGCACTATGATCATGCATCCCTAATTGTTTATTTGCATGACTTTGTTGTTCAGAGGTGCGTACTGCTTTGTATTCTGTACATATATTTAAATTAAACAAGGTGAACGTGTTGTTCAAAAGGATGACTATTCCCTTATGGGAACAGGGTAGAAACAAGAAACATGGTTTATTGGCCTTAGCACGAGGGGCAATGACCTCTTGGGTTTAGCATGGTATAGATTCACTGTGATGTTCTGAATTTTGGTGGTTCTCAAAAACAATGATGAGTTATAAATCATTGACCTAATGTTATCGTACAAAGATATGAGAAGAGTCCTCATATGATAGTGAAAGGGGATCCAACTTCATCAAAAATTATTCAAAAGAGGATCAGTCAGTTAGATACTTAATGACAGAACTAAAAATTAGGAAACTCACGCAAGAATAGATATCAAACGTAGTCAAATTAATACACGAGAATAGACTTAATTTTAGGGAAACTGAAAGGGAATCCACCAAGTCACCACGAGAACAACTATCTGACTAAAGAACGCATACATCTTTCGCAAGATGAGTTCTATGCTCTTTCAACCTAAGGCTTCAATGTTGACACATAATTATTTTGAAAGATCACATCCATTACTCATTCATCAAACAATCATGTGATTTGAACTAACTTGACAGTTTTTACTTCTTGAACTTTAAGCATGCCTCACAGAACCTTTTTAGGTCCCTAATCATTAAACTAAGACCTAGTGAAACAGGGAATGTTTTTAGTCCCTAGTTTACTAAACTTGGAACTAGTGAAACAGGCAATGTTTTAATAGTGGAAGATAACAGACTAGATACAACAAATTACTAAACTGCAAAACACCTTTTGCATCAAGTAGTATGTCAGAAAATATTCCTCAAATTGATTATCATTAGAACCCAATTCAAATATGATTTAGAGTTTTAGAGTATAGCTTGATACATATGAAATATCCACTCCCTACCTTGACAGATCACCGTGCAAAAGCTACAATGGCATTGTGCATCGTTGAGTGTTTTATTCTTTTTAAAATTTTAATTATCTGGTGAAATACAAGAAAGAGAAACTGGAGATATATGAGAGTATGAGAAATACCTTCATGAGCAGCTTCCATTGATTCAACCTGTTCTCGCACTTCTGCTACCCGATTGGCCTAGTCAAACAAATAATAAAGTCACCCGGAAATGTCGAATGACTCTAATGCATCAAATGCCAAATTAACATACAATGTTTGGTTCTTGAAATGAAACTAAATGTGACAACTATATGACAGAAACTTTCAGACAGATGTTTAATATAGTTGTGCACTTGTATTACTACAGGATGATACGTATAGCATGACTGAAATTCCAAAAAATAAAGTTATTATATCTATTAGATTTAGGATAGTTTATATTTTCACGCTTATGTCTTAGATATATTTTAGGGTGTGTTTGCGTACACTAAATAACAAACTAGTGCATGTTTAAATTGGAGTTGAAATGATAAAGCTGTTAAATCTGAGTTGTAGATTAAAAATACCCACATTGTGTTTGGCTGTACAAAACTAGTTTAAATGTCCACATACTAATATGTTTTTTTAATCTCCTTTTAACTTTTTTATAAATGAAATCACCTTATAAAACATATTTTATCAAACAGAACCCCATATATTATTTTCTGATAACTTTTCAACCAATATTCTACCATCTTGATTGGAATTCTCTTATTGAACTTAACCATTTAAATTAATAGATTTTAAATCAAGTATATTTTCTAAACAAAATTTTACCATCAATTTAAGTACCTCAAAATTATTTTAAAGATAAATACCAATATAGGTGATTAAATTAGTAAAAAAATATATATTTTATAAGGTGGAATCATTTAAAAAAAAAGGTGTGATCTTAAAAGATGCATTATAAAGGGTGGTCATTCCCAGAAAAAATTTTAAATTTATATAAGGTTTCAATAACTTGCAAATGTATTATAAAAGCGGAGAATTAAATACTCAAGTTAGTTTGCTATCAACTGAAAATTTGAAGGGCAGATTGTATTTTTTATTACAAAAACACAAGTAATATAGAGTGTGTTTGCTTGCACATTATTATAAACTAGTGCATGTTTAAATAGAAGTATATTAGGAAAAACTGACAATATTTGACATGTAGTTCAAAAAAATATCCTGCATTTGGTTGTACAAAATTAGTTCAAAACTTCAAATATCACATGGTAGTTTGCATAACTATTTTGCATTAATATCTTTGTTAGTTTGCTGTTCATGAAAAAATAGGAGTATAAATTGGTACTTGTATTATAAAAACACTACTTCATTGAAACATACCCTTATCAATCTAAGTGTGTCATTTAAATACCCATTCAAACACTAAACTAGTTTATTTGATTAAAGCGTACGGTGTTATAATAATTTAAACATTACCTAGCTTATAGACCATTGCTTAATATACAAACAAACACACCCTTAAACAAACCCTCCTCCTTCGTAAATTTTCATTTAAACACCCTTTCAAACTTTAAACTGGTTGTTTTTCTCGAGCAAGCACCTGCTGTCTGTTGAATGATATCTTAAACATACCCTAGTTCAAAAACTATTGTGACAAGCAAAGTAGCAAACACACCTTTAGGATATAGTTTAGTTATCTTTCCTTAGCTTACTTGTATTTCCTACTAATTAGGATATAGTTTATCAGACTCTGTCAAGGCTAACTCTGCTTTCATCTATATTTTTCATTCACCATCACGGCATCATCTATCTAGTGATTAAGGTTTGAAACTATTTCCGGGACCATATGTTGTAATTGTAACATATTCACGGTCAACCTTCAGCCAAAATTTTCAAAAACTGTTCACTTTTTCAATACAGAGCCATCATTTATTTCCCTATGTTAACACAAAACTGAAATTCCAGAAGCATGTAAATAGAGATCTAGTTCAGGTACCAGCAAATTCAAGTAACTGAAGCATTTAAAACAGCAGAGAAAAGGTTCAACAAATTAATGATCTCCCACAGTTATCTAGTCCAACAGGAAAAGTTAAATAGCACAATCAATTCTTCAGGCCAAAGTTAGAGAATTGAAGGAATCAATTTAGAGATACAAACATAGCACTTATTAAACCATAATTTCACCATACCTCCACTTGAAAATTCCACTGGGCGGTAGCAAGTGATCTGGCAAGACCAGCATTTTCAGTCTGCAACATTTTAATCCCACGCTTATAATATGTTCAAGTGAACAGAAAATTTCATAACTGTTAGAAGAAAAGAACAAGTACTTGTATTACGATCACATAGAAACGCTTGTATTCCCCCTGAAATTTTCTTATATGCTTTTAAGGCTTATAAGAAAACTTTGCTGCCAACCAATATAGGCCAACTTCTTTGAAAACGAGTTTCAATATGCCACTTGTCCTCATTCACTTAGACCCAAAAGAGAGGAAGATGTCTTAATCTAAAAATGTAAGGTACACAAAACCTTACTTGTTTAGGGTGTACTTCTATTAAACACCCCTAAATTTGGGAATTGCACAAAACCAAACACAAAATTAGGTTTTCTTTCAACCAAACACCCACAACAAATTTTATGCTACAAAAAACGTTGAAGTATCACTTTATTCTTAAAAATTTTATTTAATTTATATATAATAAGGCTGATATTGATATATAAGATGAAAATTAAAAATATTTATGCATAGAAGAAGGATGGGAGTGAACTACTTGTACCTCTAATTTAGCCAATAGAGCAAGGGCTTCCATTCTAGTGTTGTTGTGCTTCTGTTTTTCTACTTCTACGGCTTCCATCGTCTCCATCATTGTTGACTGCAGTTCTGAGGCCTAATTATGGAACAAAGTTAATATATAGAGGCATTAGCATCAGAAATTCAGAATGAAGTGTCGCCTCAAAGTTTGCCTTGTATAGAGGCTTAAGCTTCATATGATAAATTAAAAATAATAACCAAAGCCACCAAAGAATAATTGTTATTATACTTTAACTCCAATAGTTCAAAGCCAATTGCGACTACAATTACATATTCAAAGTTTTACCTCTTGGGCAGCTTGCTTAGCCCGCTCTTCAAGTATCTTCTCCAAGCTTTCCTTCTCTCCCTCCAGCCTAGCAACCAGATTCTCACGATCCTTGATAGCCTCAGCAGCTTTAGCAGCAACTTTTTCTGCCAATATTTGTTGCCTCCTCCTTCCTAATTCCTCATGCCGTGCATCATCAGAATCAGAAGCTGAACTTGAATCAGAATCAGAACCAGAACGAGAATCTGCATCACTTTCTGAATTAGATGCATGCTTGAAATTTTCTGGAACATCATTATCACCACCAACTATAGTTTCTCCTTTTCCCCTTAGGTCTGTACTTATTCTTTGATCTTTGCTATCAGGCTTATTGGTCTCCCGAGAAGCTTCAATGACTATGTTTGTATTCAATTCGGTATGCACGGGTAGCAACTCGTGATTATCCTGTAAATCTGACTCGGGGGACTTTATTTCCACCTCCACTCCAGTTTCATTTCCTATACCATCTAAACTGCTCTTTGTTCCTGGTTCGCCCTCTTCTGTATCCAAAGCATCCAGAATCACGGAATTCTCATCCAACTCCCATCCTTCAATGACATCATCGGATCCTACACTAGAAACTCTAGTTTTGGAAAACGAGTCCTTTGAATCCTCCTCAACACTCCTCCTTCCGTCCACCACAGTCCCATTTGTCTCCTCAACAACACCATTCCCAGCCTTCCTCACTGATCCTGATCCAGACACCCTATTATTACCAGACTTCCCGTTAAAATTCGAGTTTGATCCAACCTTCCCCCCTTGTTTTCTTAGGCCACGAATACCCGAACCCACACTAACAACACCCGATTTACTCAAACCTGATTGCTTTGGCGTACTGAGCAGTTCTGTCCAGTCACTATCAGTGAGAGAAGCCCTAGGTTTCGTCTCCACTTTGAAAACCTCTTTATTCCGATCCCGATTACTACCGCCGACTGCACCATCACTGGCATTGTAACTGGGATTAGCATCAGTCTGCAACTTCCTTTTACTATCATCATTTCTATCAGTCGATCTGCTACTCAGCTGTTTCTTCAAGGACAGGCTTCCAGAAGGCTTTAAGGGGATCTGGAGATCCAATTCATCCTCCAATGCCCTTTTATCGCCCTTCTTCAGCGAATCCGCCGCTTGCTGATCAATCTGGGGGGCAGGACAGAACAAGATTCACACCAATTAGTAAAATTATCACCAAATAAATCGTAAGATTTCGAAATATTAGTATGATTTGAAATTCATAAGCGATTTTCATATTTTTTAGCAATTATACGGGAAGAGAGAGGGTGCGCCAGGATTTGCCTGTTGGAGGAGGCTCTCGGCGACTTTGAGCTTCGAGGAAATCCAGCCAGCCATGGCGGTCGTTGAAAGGTGTGTCCTCAAGAGCAGCGCATTTTAGCACGAGCGTTGGCTACACAACGAGGAAGAGTTCTTCGTAGAACACGAAACAGAATGCTAATCTCCGCAAGTGTGTAGCTTTTGTTTATGACGGAGGCATAACATGTCCGATGGATCAAAAGGTGGGTCCTCCCCTTTCATGATCTGTGGTGATTAAGGCGTCCGTGATGGATGGAAAGTGACAGGGTGGTGTCATCTTCTTCTTTTTTTTACCACTAAAGTCCACCGAAAAATTTACAAAACACACGGTGCGACGTATGCTTACTGCGTTGAACCCTATATGAGTGTAGTCGAGTCGAGAATCCAGATTCTCTTAGATAGACACTTTTTTGAGCACTCTCGAGGTACGTTTTCTTTTAGATTTCGTGTATTTTCGGTTGTTTTTCACATGTTCTTTTGCGCCTTTTTTAATTTCGTCTTTAAACGTTTGTATTAGGAATTTGTTTAGTTTTGTTTATAAAGGTAATTGGAATCTCGAACTTAGTTTAAGTTGAAAAAACGAAATTGGATACTCGAACTAAATTATCAAAATACATTACACTTGGTTCCAAAGTATTGAATTATCAAAGTAAAACACACACTAAAGTAAAATATTGAGGAGGGGACATCTATTGTAGATCAACACACGGGAGGACATTATATCTTGCGTGCATCGTCAAAAGCTTTCATCCTCGCACGAAAAGGCTCAATCCAATTTTCGACACTTGGGCCAAGGCAATACCTCCATATAGCTGTAACAGGAGGTAAGTGTGCATCTTGTTTAAGTCAAACCTATTAATGTAGATATAGAATGTATGTTGGAGTAAAGAAAAACACAAAAAAATTACAAGTAAATGTTATTTTGTTCATTGACTGCTACATAATGGGTTTCGCCTCCAACCCATGCAATAATACATATCTTGGTAGGCGGGTCTTGATCTAAAGCAATCTTCGTTAGTGGTAAACATCTTGGCTGGTTGTTTCCGAGAATGATGATGGTTGTAAGTTTTACCGTAATAAAGTTATATCCCGCAAGAACACGGGATTAGTTATTGTATACGGGTTACCGAAAAACAAGGACCATGTCTGATTTAGCAAACAATAATGATAAGCTATTTCAGTTAAAGTAAGTAGCAAAGAGAAACAAGGAAGACAAATGAGACAACTCTTGATTTGGAACGATTATAGGGAGGAATGATCTAAGGAAGTAGAGAATCATCACTATAATGTGTTAAGACTATTCATGCATATATAAGGTTGTGAACATTGATAAATAATAAAGCATGCAATCATCTAAGGTATCATTGGGCATAGACAAATCAAGACCATGTTTTACAACTCACGTAGCTCTCAATTCAGCAGTTCGGCAAGTATAGGAAAACAAATTCCAGAAGGCTTTAAATGAACATTAATTCTTTCTTTGCGAGGGTCTTCCCTATAATTAGACCGTGTTAGGAGCAAAGCGAGAGGTTGTTAGAATTGGTTTAAAACTTTCAACCTTTTAATTTGTTGAAGAACACGAGAACCTTTATTTTATTTTTAATTTTTTGTGAGAATGGAAGGTTATTACGTAATGTAATTCTTCTATTTTCTCTTTTTTTTTAATATTTGCATTAACTTAGAAAATTATAATTCACATGATCATCAATGGGAAGAAAAATCATCCTCTCTGCAAAAAGACTTGAGGATGAAAATTTTAACATTTATTTTGGAGCTAGATTTGTGAATCCATAATGAAAAAAAAACATCCAACATAAGGATTTCAAATTTACCGGGAAGTCCAAAACATCGGTGTTGTTTAGAGAAGTCCAAGGAAATCTCTGCAGATCAAGGAATTTGGTTCCACAACCATAAAGATGTAGATATGGATCTCATAATCGGATAAAAATCAAAACCTTGTTAAGTCTTTTTAATTGTAAGGAGAAGAAATGGTGGTGGTTGAGCGGAGGTAGAGAACAAAATGGCCATAGATATGCAATTGAAATACTTGCACATCTCATCACTGAAATTGCATAAGCACCATACATACTCTCAACCACTCATTACAACCGATAAAACATTCTCCGACAAAGAAGTTCTAGTGACCTTGGGGGTTACCATGTATTTGCAATTTGGATTCTTTTCCTAAGGATTTGATGAAGGTTTGGTGAACACAACAAGAAACACCGGAGAAGGCGGCGGTTTACGCTCTTGTCTCGACATCATCTCCTGCTCCGACATTCTCACTATCGGTACTTGCGACCTCGTCACCATGGTGGTGGTCCTTTTTGCCCGTCGTATTCGACAAGAAAAACTCCCGGAAAAACTCCCTTTCCTCCAAGTCCTTCTTTGTCGGTTCTCTCTCTCTCTTTATCGACCTTTAATGTCGCTTGCTCATATCATTCATATCTTCCATTCACACAAACTCTCCGTCTGAGAAATGATGGCTTTTTTCCGGAGCTCACACAGTCGGATTCTCGCACTATGAGGAGTTCGATAGTGGGATCTACAACTACAATTACTCCTAGTGTGCAAATCCGTCGCTAAATCCTAAGTTTGTGCAAGGATTGAGGTCCTCTTGCAAATATTACACTAAGAAGTGGACGGGACGGGTTACGCCGGAGAAGGCGGCGGACTACGCCGGAAAGGAGGTCGACAGACGAGTTATAAGTCTCAACGGAGGCTAGTTTGAGAAGGGGACGAGTTGCGCTTTGGTGGAAGCCATTGGAGGTGAAGATGGAAGCAACAGATGAGAAGGGGTTCTGGGAAAGGTGTTAGCCTTTTGCTCAAAGAGAGCGTTTATAACCATAAATTAATATTCATTAACATTTTAAGAGGCAAGCAAATGATAAGTTATCCATTAAAGAAATTAAAATGACTACAAATATTAACTAGTAAATGATAATAGTCTCTCTCTTTTCTTTCTCAAAATAGTAATCTATTGATGGTCAATACGAATATTTCAAAAAATTATAAAATTCAGGGACACAGTTTGAAAACCGAAATAACGAAACCTTAAATTCAAAAAAAATCAAAGTCTCCTTTTTTAATTATATTATTTAGTTTTGATATATTTTGATTTCTTTACCAAAAAAATATATTTTGATTTACCAACCCTAAAAACCACCCTTTTCCATATTTCCTTCCTTCATTTTACCCCACGATCACCAGCCCTCTTTTACACCAGATATGGGCGCCGGAGGAGCCCATCGGTCAGACACCCTCCACCAGGTAGCACTACCACGCCGCCAGGAACGCACCTCCGTCAGCCTTGTTGTCAAAAAGCCGCACGTGCAGCCTTGGACGGAGGCCGACAATAGCTCATCCGCCCTCCCTACCGCCTGATTTCGACCGCCGGTGACTATCCTCCACTCCAGCAAACGCCAGCTCCTATCTTATCTCCCATTTATGAGAACAAATCACATCTTATAATAAAAGAAAAAGAGATGTATTGGAAAATTTTCTTCTCACCGTGCTCAAGGAGGCCATAACTAAAAGATGGGAGCAAAGTTTCATTTTGACGCTTTCTCCTACAAGTAATGTTCAAGGTCCTTTTGAAGAAGATATAATTTCTAATAAAAGGTAAAAGACATGTATATGGGAAAAAAAACTGAAAAGCGTTCTATATTGTTCACTATTTGAACAAGATGATACCCTCATTGAGTCATTGGGGTCAGCAATATGAATCTCTCTATGGTTCAACTAATGATCTAGAATGCTCACCATTCATCAACCTGGCTCTACAAAGCAAATATCCTAACAAAAAGAAAATAAAAAGGGGACTCTTCTATTTAGAGAATACACCCAATCCCCAACTAAAGTCGGTTTTATAAAAAATATCTGGATGGGATAATGGAGAATGGGGGAAATAAACCCTAACCTCCATCAACAACAAACCAACAACTTCAAGATAGTTATCCTCTTTTCTCAATATCAATAACTTGAGTAATCTAACCAACATTGGTAATTTATGAATGCCCTCTCAGATCTAAATTTTTTTTAAACGTATATCTCAAATCCAAATATTTCTCCAAATTTTAACCCAAATACCTGTATAACTCTTTTGCTCTCTTAATCACGCCTTGTTTTTTAGACAACTTATATAGATTGACCAAGATCTAAGCTTTGTAGCCTGAATCGACCAACATTCATCTCAATGAGAGATGATCAAATTACGAGCTCTCTTCCACCCTAAGAACTCGTATTTGCTTTCGTCGTTTGTGGTATCCCTACGCTACCAAACCCAAATAAGTTGATTGAGATCCTCATCCAAGGAGGTCTCAATCGAACTAATCTTCATTCATTTTTTATTTTTCAATCGAACTACCCGTTTTGCTGAATATGGGTTGACTTCTTGTTAGCAAAGGTAGTTCTAACAATCATCCTTGTTAACCCCAATCAGTCTGAACAATTACTCGATCTTCTTGTATATAATAACGAAGAGTGCATTGGGTAAGAAGCGATCGAAACAAAAAGATAAGTAAACCTTCAAAAAAAAGAGCAAAGTAATTACTCTTATAAATAAACCTTCAAAAAAAGAGCAAATTAAGCAATTAATCTTATCGCTAGTCTATCGGCTGGTGACTATTTTGCTTTGTTTGAATCAAGATTAACCTAATTTAATTTACACCTATTTTCGGCCTTTACATGTTCATGATATTGGTCTCACATTGGGCTTAAGGAGAAAGTTCATGAGATTTGTCTCATATCATGCTTGAGGAGAAAGTACTCGTATTACTACTCTTTGAACAATCAGTAAATATGTTATTCTTATCAACCATTTTGAAATCATATGATTCTTGAATATAGCATGATTTGAATAGCATAATAATCAACCGTCACTTACATGGATTAAAATTCATCTTGATCCAATATCAATACAAATAATTGTCAATGACAATAACACGAAGACAAAACTGAATAAGAAAGAAATAAATGCATTGAACATGTGTTGTTCTTTGCCTAAGAATCACGAAAAGAAAAACGTTTGTACAACAATACCAAAAACTATGTTTTGAGTGAAATTTGTCTTCTATAGCTAAAAGAAATTATATATATATGTTTTATTGTCTTTTGTTATTTTTTTAAAAATTTCTTTGAAATCTCGTTCACTTTGTATTTCACTCTCGTCTCTTTGCAAAAATTTCTTATCATGCGGGTCTTCTTCCTTTTCTTTTGTTCTTCATTTTCTTTGTTTATACATCCTTTTATATTTATAGTCATTTTTTTTTGTTTTTTTTTGAAGAGTTACGTAGATCACCCGGTTCGATCAGCTTTGCCGATCTACATCCGGATCGGGTATTAGATCGTGGCCATTGCTGGGGGAAAATGTGGTTTAAAAATTTTCTAGAGTTGTTGTTTTTGTCTTTTAATGTGTTGTGTTTGTCAACGTGAGATTCTTAATTGTTTTGTGGTTTGAGTTTTTTTTATTTTGTGGTTATATTCTTATATCATATGTTCCTCTTTCTTGTTACAATTTTTCTTTTTAATTTTTTTTTAAAAAACTCAACCTCATCTCTTAATTTGTATTTACTTATAAACGTCTTTATCTTCTACCTCCTTTCTTATACCTTTAATCTTCGGTATTGTTTGAAACTTCCCTCAAAATTGAAATATATGCACAATTGAAAGCTTTAACCTTTATATTGACCAAATATATGATTTGATCTGAAACCAACTCATAAACCGAAAACCATCTTTTTACACTTGGAATTTAATTTAAGTATAAGAAACACGTGAATAAGAGCAAAAATTCTTGGTTTTCTTGAAGTCGCACATACATCCTAAACAATCTGGAGTGACCGAGTATACTCTCTGAACAATATCAAGTGCTTAGCCACTTCCTTGAATAAACTCGAGCAATTTGTGCTCATGGGAACAATATTGAAAAAAATGTTCTCTTGATAATTTGTGAGAGTCACATTTACCTTCTTGATGTTTCCCAACTTATATTATTATGTATTCGAACGATTTTGCGAGCTATGAACACCCTAATCGGTGTCTCTCTTCCCTTTGATCCGCTCATCAAGAACTTTTTATTCTTTGACAACCCTTTGAACCTAAATATGATAATTTGTCAACGCTTATTAAAAAAAAGCTTAAACAATTGCAAAAACCTTAAACTCTTAATAAGGGGGTGTCAAACCTTTTTTTTGTTGAGAAGTGATTGAACCATTAAAAAAAGATTGAAACTTCAACCTAAATCTTTCAACTTCAAAATTTGTTGTTGTTATGTTAATAATCAATAGGTTATACGTATAATTACTACAACTTCAACTTCTTGTACCATTTATCCCTATAACACATATACTTGAATGCCTATACATTGGTTGGTGGCTTAGGACTTGTTTGATAGTGTACAAGGGCACTTAAAATGTTAAGTGATTCCTGACATGATTCAAACATAACCTAAGATGCAACAAATGTGTATGGTGATCTTGTATATTGTGCCATTATGGGAAACTTAATAAGTTTTGGGTGTTATATGTATATATGTGTAATCTTGGGGTTAGCCGTTGTAATTTCATGTTAGCTGGGCCTTTTGTGTTGCTGGGCTTGCTTGGATCCGTTTCCTTGCTGGATTGATGAAATCACGTGATGTCTTCACGTGATGTTGCCGTCTCCTCTTAACCCTAGGTATAAAAGCTTCGCTGTGAAGTTCTGGAGCTACTGTACAAACCCTCGGCCGATTCTGAGTTCCTCTTCTCCAATAAGCGAAAGAGAGAAGGAGAGAAGAAAAGAGAGAAAAGTGAGAAGCGATCTTGTGTGTTTCGTGGGAAGATCAGATTTGAATCACAAGCTTCACTGGAAGCTTGTATCTAGTTGCGTTGGCATCATCTGGCTTCTGTTATCTTACTGTTCTTGTTGAGTTTTCTCTTGGTTAGGGTTTTATTGGTCTTGATTTGAAGTTGTTGTTACTTGTAATCGTACGTTCTATCTACCTAGTGGATTGAGACGGATTTCCCCTCCTGAAATCCCGCAGATTAGGGTTTAACCCGAACCGCGTCACCAAATCTTGTTTGTTGGTTTGAATCGTTGTTTTTGAGCAAGATCACTCAAGATCTGTTGTTTTTGTTGAAACATGTTCATATCTAGTTTATCAGTTGTCTTGTACAACATAAGTTCAGGCAATTGTCCAAAAACAAACTTGTGCATTTCTATCCCTGTGTCCTTGTTCAGCCGCCGTAACTAGAAATGTGTCAAAGAATCGGGTTTACTTAACTCGCTAAATCCATTCATTTTGAATCATTTGCAGATTGTCTATGTTACACATTTTCGAACTAAACAAGTCTTATAATACATTCATGGAAAAAAAAAAGCTTTACACTTCGTAAAAGTTTTTAAGAATTTTCGTAAAACGAAAAATAATAAGAGGAAAAATAAGTTTTACTTAGTGGTATTTGTGATATTTTTATTATGTTTGGTGTATCGAGTATCTTACTTCCTGATAAATTTTTTTTAATTTTACTAAAAAAATAAATAAAGGAAAACTGGAATAAATGGCGGATCGAGTTCGGGAATATACCTTAAAGTAAACGATACGTCGATACCATTGCCATAGCCTGAACAGAAAGAAGGTTGCGTTTTACATCTGCCTGTGTACTTAAATCTCTAATCGGTTGATTCCGGTGAAGTTGAGCTTTAACTCAGGCCAGAGTCGACGCAGAAAGATGCCGGAGCCGGATACTTCCATAGACTATGTGATGGAGAAAGCTTCCGGCCCTCACTTCTCTGGACTCCGCCTCGACGGCCTTCTCTCTCCCTCCTCTTCTCCACGCTCTCCGTTCGCCGCTTCCGCCTCTTCTACCTCAATCGCCGCTGATTCCAATCTCCCCAAACAACCCTTCGTCATTGGTACTTCCCCTAAATTTACGCCTTCAATTTTTTTCTCTCTTCAATTGTTAAGTCTCCTTATTTGATGCCGTGATTGCAACATTTGTCGATTGAATGTAAATTGAGCAGGAGTATCCGGAGGTACGGCTTCGGGTAAGACTACTGTTTGCGATATGATAATACAGCAACTTCACGATCATAGAGTCGTGCTTGTTAATCAGGTCATCTTTCTTTCTTTTTGGATTTTTTCTTCACCAAACAGTTCGATTCGTTTTGTTGATTGCTGTCACTCTTTCACTTGCAGGATTCTTTTTACCGTGGTCTTACTGCTCAAGAATTGGAACGTGTTCACGAGTACAATTTTGATCATCCTGGTACTTGATTTATTTGTAGAAGTAGGCTTAGACCACTAGTTCAATTGGTACATTCTATGTTTGTAAATTGTCTTCTAAGTTGTCTATATGTTTGCAAATGACATTAAGTACTTGTTCCCACTTGCTCAGTACATTCTATTGCTTTTTGTTAGAGGCTTTTGACACCGAACAGCTTCTAGAATGCGTTGGAAAGCTCAGAAGTGGACAATCTGTACAAGTTCCGATATATGATTTTAAGACGCATCAGCGGTGTACTGATACTTTTAGACAGGTATCTACTACAATAACATTTGAACAATTCCATAAATTTAGCTCTTTAGCATCCGGCATTGCCATGTTATCCGAGTTGTACTTAAGTCACAATCTCCCAGTGAAAGATCATTGCTGTTTAGGATAACCATGTAGCTCTTTTTATACTAAATTGATGCGGCGACGTGTCGTTGGAAATATATGGGTTCAATTAGCCACCGCCTCAGTAAATCAGGGCTTGTTCATGTTACACATGTGATAATCTTGTTTAAAAACTTATTTTATTAGAAAACATCTTGATCTGGAGGAAAATATGTTCTAATCATATATCGATATATCCTATGTTTCAAGTACTTATTGTATATTCAAACTGCATAATTTTATGTCATGTATTTGAATTCTAATTATTTAGTTTCCATCATCTCCTTTCTTTTTTGTTGATTATTTTGCTATTGTGTAACTTATGTCTTCAGGTGAATGCTTCTGATGTCATAATCTTGGAGGGGATACTGGTTTTCCATGACCAACGTGTTCGCAACTTGATGAACATGAAGATATTTGTAGATACAGGTTTTGAGATCTTGCATCTAGTCCCATTCATTTAGTCTCCCATGATCCTTTTGAGCTTGTATTTATTTGGATATGATTATGTGCTTTTTCATTTCAAGAAAAAGTGTCTGTGCTCTTCCTGAAAATTCTTTTGTGCTACACATCTATCTGTATGAGCTCACCTTCTCTATAATGTTCTTTTTTATTGATTAGTTATATTTGTATGTATGAACTGAATGCAGATGCTGATGTGAGGTTGGCCCGTAGGATAAGGCGTGACACCGTTGAGAGGGGTAGGGACATAAACTCTGTTCTTGAACAGGCAAGATCCATGAACTCCCTAATGGTGTAATCTTATGTTCTTTAATGTCCTGTGTTTCATTCTATCCAGTGAGTGCATTGTGGATTAAAAGAAACATTTGCTAGCATTTGTTACTTGATTTATTTTCTGAGTATGGATATAGAATGACTTAGTACCTCCATATATTCCGTTTAGATGATGCACTACAACCAAGGAAGGCAGTACATTGATCAAATACCCTTCAATTTTTTAGAAAATCTCAACTACTGAATAACCGTTGAGAGAAGGTCATTGAGGATTTGAAGTATCAAATATATGGAGATAGTGAAATTCATTGATGGGCTATATTATATGCCTATATTTGAGGGGAAAAATTGTCCATAAATATTATCAAAACTAAAAATGGTTTGAGACAGGAAACTCTCTAAAACAGCAAACAGTTTGAGATGGAGGAAGTGTAATTTAATAGTTCCAATGTTAAAGCTCACTTCAATTCATCTACCTGCCAACTTATGATTCGTTTAGATGTGGAAAATAATTTTTATATTTTCTTTGTAAGTGTTTTTGGTTTTCTATGTACATCTGGTATAATGCTTATATGTGTTTTGCTTTTTACAGTATGCAAAATTTGTCAAGCCTGCTTTTGATGATTTTGTTCTGCCATCAAAGAAGTATGCTGATGTAATCATACCCCGTGGAGGTGATAATCATGTGGCAATAGATTTGATTGTGCAACATATACGCACAAAGCTTGGCCAACATGATCTTTGCAAAATATATCCAAATGTATATGTGATTCAGTCAACCTTCCAGGTATACTATCTTATATATTTTCCCTTTCTAAATTGGTCTTTCATATGCTAATCCATTCATGGGTACCTATTCTTTTGGATTCATGAGCTCTTAGGGACCTTTGCTCTTTACTTAACCATGATTAGCTTTATTTAAACGTTTCACTAACTTGTGTTTGTGTCAAGATGCTCTCGGAAGAATGGTGCCTTAATCCTAGTTCATCAACATTGATACCTTGATATTTGAACTTTACTGGCCTTCCATAAAAGTAAATCATAGTTCAACTTTCTTATGAGCTGTAAATTTTGGTAACAAGATTATCTTTGTGAACAACAAAATTGCCGTACTTATAAAATCAGAAGTCTCCCTTTTACTGGAGGTCTTCTTATTACCATGACTGATCATATTGGTACCAAGCTGTTTTACATATAGGGCCTTATAGGCCAGCCCCACCATTCCAGAACACATACCAGTGCACCTCATAATTTCTTTTAACAGTGTTTCTATGCCTTTGGTGTAGTAGGAGTACGACCTAGGCACATGCTGTGCTCAGATTCCTTACATATTATCTCTTAAGTAATCACAGTAAGAGCACATTTGTTAGTTGTATCTAACTAGTTATTCTTGGATATTATTTGGAGTGCGAGAGAAGTTTTGCGTTGAAAGTGGCTAGGTTTTGGGACAGCTTAGTCGAGTACAATGTATTGGCAAGTCATTGGGACGGTGCTACTAAAGATTTTGATTTTTGTTGTCCGAGTTTTGTATACTTCAAATAACCAATATAAGTATATGGAACTAAATGGGAATCAAAAGTCTATTATATGCTCAAGAATGGTCAATTTTGTGGGTGGTGCATTTTTTTTTTTTTTCCTGTGATAGATGCCCAAATTGCACCTTGGCTAAGTGACAAGGAACTGGTACTTTTCTAATGTTATTTTTCGCGATTTGGAGTTTCCATGAGCTAGAGGGGTAATAACGTTCTTGCTTTAAGATTAATTGTTACTCATGAGCTTTCTGTATTGTGTGTCAAATTGTATGTTTCAGATTAGGGGGATGCATACATTGATAAGGGATAAGGATATCTCAAAACACGATTTTGTGTTTTATTCGGATCGGCTTATTCGTCTGGTATGTTCTACACCCTGAGCTCGTGGAACATGGATTTGTTGCATTTATGAAACATTGTTGGCTGTTTGACTTGCACAGGTTGTAGAGCATGGGCTGGGGCACCTTCCGTTCACAGAAAAGCAAGTTGTGACTCCAACAGGTAATTGCACGAACAACTACAGAGCCCTTCCTTTTTCTCTCTTTTAGAGCTTAAATTCAAAGAAGGAAGACCAGAAAATAGTGAATACTCATCACGACATCATCCTTAATTTCAGAGGGGAAATTGACAGTGAAGAAAAAATGAAGCAGGCTTGAATTATGGAAACACATAACCAAATGAAATTGAAACTGAGGTTGAAGGGAAAGAAGCAAAGTGATGAGATAAAGTAGATATTCAACTAAAAATGATTGCTTTTAAATGCAGATTTTTCATTTTTATCATTTAGTTCTCCACCCTCCCTTAAGCTTCCTTAGAACTGGGCTGGGCACCGCATTATGTTATTCTTTGAATTTATCTCCTATTTATAAGTAGCATAGGTAGCTTATATGCTTCTTTTTTCTGCTTCAGGTTCAGTATATATTGGTGTTGACTTTTGTAAGAAACTCTGTGGAGTTTCTATCGTTCGAAGGTGAGTTTAAGATCATATATCTAATCTGTAAAGTATGCAGAAGAATGCATTGATTTGTCATCCTTAAAAGAGGAATTTATTTGTCAGAAGAAAGTGTGAAATTTTAGAAACTTCCTTTTAGATGTTCCTTGATATAGCTTCTTGATGCTTTTTAGCTTTAATTTTTCCCTGCATATGAAGAAGCTTCTTTTTCTAGAGTCTTTATTTTCACACTTATATAAGTATAATTTTGTTTATGGATCTTAAGTGTAGCATTTCATTGTATCTGTTGGGTGTCTCTGATGTACCATATTAAGGTTTAGTTAGCATTTGGTCGTTTTAGTAGGTGTGATGGTCCTGATCGATAACTTCGTTGTTCTATTTATGAATAGGCAGTGTGTTTAGTTTCTCAATCTTTTAACAGATTTTCTTACTGTATCAGCTCCTTTGTTAATGGAATACAAAAACCTGTATATAAGACCTTTAGTAGTAGTGAATAAGTCTCAACACACTGGAAAATGTACATCACTCAAAACATATGTACCACAGGTGTTTTCTGTTAAGATTGGCCTGCTCCCATTCTGTTGAAAATGTAAGTCTCAGTTCTGTATTTCGTATGACAGTGGGGAGAGTATGGAGAATGCACTTCGTGCATGTTGCAAAGGAATCAAAATTGGGAAAATTTTAATTCACCGTGATGGAGACAATGGGAAGCAGGTGGGGCTTGTTTTACATTCCTCTTTGAATGAACACGTTCTCATAATTTGTTTTGGTATTTGATTAATCCAGTCTATGAAAGATTTCCTCTTGTTTACTTGTCTAAATGAGCAGCTCATTTATGAGAAACTCCCAAAAGATATATCTGAGCGTCATGTTCTGCTTCTTGATCCAGTTCTAGCTACAGGTAAGATTGGTTTGCCATGTGTCACTCTCGCATGTTCATTGAAGCTCATCACTTGCTTGGGAATGCACATCTCTAGTGAGTTGGGGATTGGCAAATACAATTTTTTCATTAACTGGGAAATAGGTTTGCCATTTCTACATGTTATTGTTTAACATAGTCAGATACCTTCCGATGTAGCTTTGCTATGCCTAATATGTCGGATTATTAATTCTTTTAGTTCTCGTGTTTCACTCAATTCCTAATGTTATCCCACATTACTTTTTTTATTTTCCATGCTTGGAGCTTGGGAGAACACGTATAGTTTTGAACCGTAGTTACTTAAAGGCGATAAAAATGTTTACTGCAGCTAGTGTTAGTCACATTCGTTGTACTTTTATGTGATGATAGTTGGTCAAAAACGGAGAGATAAATGGGGTGGAGGAAATAAGTTCAATTATGATTTATTGTGAGATTTTTATTGTTCTAATGGTTTGACTGTTGTTTACTTGACTGAAGGTAACTCTGCTTGCCATGCAATTGAACTGCTCATACAGAAAGGAGTACCAGAGTCCCACATTATATTCCTCAACCTCATTTCAGTATGTTACTTATATCTAGGTGATTTCATACTATTTCTTGAAGATTTTCACGTTTTAATACAATGTTTCTTTGTCAGGCCCCAGAGGGAGTCCACTGCGTTAATAGACGCTTTCCATCATTGAAAATTGTGACCTCTGAGATTGAATTTTCACTAAACGACGAGTTCCGTGTCATACCCGGGTTGGGAGAATTTGGTGACCGCTATTTTGGCACCGATGATTAAGTTAGATTGATATTGAAGATTGATAGTTTACATTTGATTGACCCCTCTCAGAATACACTTTGTAGAGCATTGGTGAAATTTGACCTATTACGTTGTTGGTTTCGGTCCGTTGTGCTCTTAATAATAGTTTTTTGGGCGTTGTTGCCTATAAGATTTGTGTCCATATTGTGTCTCTATCTCAACATTAGGTCTGTGCATCATGATATCTGGGTTCTTTAATCTTTGTTTGCTATGTACTTGTTGGTGTTCATAATTAGTAGTTGGAATATGTGATCGAGTACTCAAATCCTACTATCCTAGCATAATGTGGGGCAGGACTGTGCACAGTTGAACCAGACCGAACGGAAAATACAATCAGGTCTTGGACCGTATTTGTTTGATCCGGTCAGGTCTTGGACAGTAATATTCAGGTCCAGATCGGACCGGGGTTTTTTTTTCATAATTTTTGAAAAAACCATGTATAGTTGTCTACAGTCCGGTCTGGGTTTGGACCGGAACGTATTGAACTATATAAAAAAATTTGTGGACCGGACTGTTATGGTCTTGTCCGGTCCATGGACCGTAGCGTGTAGGAATGTTAAATGGTCCGGTACGATCCATTGTGTTACGGTTTAGGACCGTTTGCACAACCTTAATGTGGGATTCACTTTGTATTTGTTTGTTATTGGCGTGAACAAGTTTTATTTCCACGTTGAAACTGTCCGGATTGTGCTTTTTTGTTTAATATATACTAGAACGGGAATTAGGTGTGATCACTTATTGTAGTGTTGATGATGAGGCTGAAACAGGATTGAGATCATCTCACATTATGTCTCGGTTCGGGTCAATTTTGCACAACCCTATGTTTGAGATAAACGCTATCGACCGGATAATTGTAGGCGGACCTTGGTATTAGGAGTGATAGCTATCATAGGAATGTATATTGATGCGCTATTACCAAGGACTACTAGGGGAATACATTAATAGGTGGTTGTAGCACATCCAACAATATGTAATCCATCCAATGTCTCTCTGGACACGTGGACCTTCTAGTCGAATAAACATTCTTAAGCACATTGTCAAACAATGTATATAAGGTGCATTGAGTAGATTAGCAAGTACAATTATGTTATAAATATAAAATATCATAAGTAATTCTTAAAATCTATAAAAAAAAATATTAAAAAAAACCAAAGCAATGGATCTATATCCGCAACAACCATCTCCCAGGAGGTCCCTCACCCCAACACATATGACTCCATGAACTTCAGGAAATTCCCTTCACGCCAAACAAATTCTTCATCACCGGGTGTAGCCTCAAGTGCCACATCTACATTCATTGATTTTTCCGGAAACTCCCTTTACATCCATTGTTTTTTTTTCTTTTTCCGTTTGAATCTCGGGGACAACCAAGATCACGCCTAGTCACCTCCTCAGGTGTACCCTCTACATTATCAGTATCTACCACTTTTTAGAACTAGGAAGTCTGGGAGCATGTCGAATCGAATGCTCAAACGAACTTTTCTATCTTGTTGATTTCAGGGTCGACGATCTTCCCTTGACCTAAACCTTTTATGCCGGCTCCTTCAGTGGTAATCTCAAGGTTCTCGATGTCTTTGAATGTTGTGGTCATTCTCTTTAACCCATCGGGGGTGAGTGTTTTTTTGAGTCCATTCTTTCTTTGAACTTGTTCAACGATACTATGCTCGGATTCATGAGATCATCATCAATCTCAACATCAAAAGGAGTTGGAATCCATTGAACTTGCTTCCATAAAGGGTGTATCTGATTGATTAATATAGGTCCCTAGTCTACGAGTCCAGATGGTTATCAAAAAGTCATGAACACATGGCACTCCATTAACCTCCCTCCAATAGCTATCCCGACATACACCATCACCCTTTGTCTTCCTTGCCTTCGTATAGTTATTCCACAAGAGCGTGAAACACTCGTTGGTGACGTATTCCCGAAGGAAGCAAAATATCGGTATACGCACCTCCCGCGAAATCTTCTCTCATGACATCTTTAATGAAGCTTGTATCTTTTTGGATTTGATATGTGACCATCAAATGGATGTTGCCACACACCAACTATAATCTTCCAATACTCGAAGTTAGTGCCTATTTTCAATAACTTGTGCACAAACTCACACTTGCAAAAGGCCAAATTCATTATAAAAAGGATGAACTTTAAACATATGAGAAGAAAAGGTAAAACAATAAACACTCTTACACGTTTGTCGTCTTTGTGTCGAAATGATGATATAAGTCACACCAAGATCGAACAGTTGTCTCCTTGTATGGGATGAGCCACGCCGTCTCGAAGTAATTTATTAACCTCGGATACGATTCTCAATACTCCCTCATTTCCGTCAAACGTCGTTTGTAGCTTTCATTAGATCTCGACCTGAACAAGACATGACAATGAGAAGTGAAGACGGCTTGTACTTCCTTAGAACGCAAAATGAGAGCCACTCTTTGTCCATCGTTACACTTTATATGGAACGTGCTCAAAATATGTTTCACCTCAAGAAACACTTCTCCCATGGCGCATATAAAAGCTAGCTCTTGATCGGTGGCAATCACCTCCGGAATTTTTCCATAGCACAAATGGCGGAGCTTCCTTAAAGCCTACTTATAGTGATTTATGTTCTCGTGTACCATGAGTACAAAAGCACTTGCTTTTGTTTTCTTTGTTCTTGCGATGCTGACAATCTCCAACATCGGCATATTGTATCTCCAATAATACAAAAGAAGGACTAAACAAAAATGGTGTACGATAAGATAATTGTTTATTAAACAAACTTAGAACAAGAATACTTACTCATTGGTCTTATATGCCGAGTCCATCACAATAACATAAGGAAAATTTTTTAGTAAATGCCTAGAATCGGTATGTGAGATAAAGAAATCAACCACCTTATCGGAGTCCATACATCTCCTTATTCCTTCAACGTACGAAGTGCTTGTTGTAATGACCCTCTTCCTTCGGTTTGTTCCATCCTCATCTTCAAACCGGTATTATAAACTTGTCGGATGGTTGTGACATTGTCAAGGTTGTCTATTGTACGGATTTCAAAATATGTCTCGGTTTCAAGCACAACCCAATTCAAGCTCCACCTGTTGACTGACAAATATAGCATTTATCACAGACAAGTAAAGACCGTGTTTAACCCCACCTAGAGACGCTCTCGCGGATTAAGAACTTAGAAAACAAGAAAAAAGATCAACCAAGCCATACTCTAGAAGAGCCACAAAAAAAAGGTATAAAACCAGTAAATCAATGATAGTTAGGACTCCTTGAGGTAAAGGTAAAGTGCTACTCCTAAACGAAGTTGAACTTAGTAAATCTAATGAAATTAGCATGCTGTCCCAATAAATAATTCTTTTCCAATTCCCAGAATCAACACCACTTATCAATACATGTAAACAAAGTGGTTAGTCAATGTACTAAAAAAGAAAAAAATTATTGTTGATATCACTTCAACAATTCATATACGCAATTATAAATCAATTCATCGTACGGTTCAACCAATCCCTTAGTCATAAGAGAATTATTCGGACATGGAGAATAAAACGCAAAACAAATAAAAGAAAGAAATTGCATAAACTCGCAAATTCGGGTTCCAAGCACAACGAGACAAACCCTCAAACATAAAACGGATACGGAAATCGAAAGGTTGTGTAAAAATTCTAGATGTGATAATATGCCACTAACCTAAGGCCGAAAACTATGAATATATAGGGAGAAAATCGGATTCTAAAGATACAATTTCAGCCCAATAAGCGATAAGATAAAAGGTCGGATTTCGCAAAAACAATGTAACCAAAACGGGCATGGCACCGGCAGCTTGTCCGTGGTCGCCCCGTCTCCACACCGTATCATGCCCGTCCTCTATCTTCATGGCGAACTCAAATCTCGTCGCTCTAGGCTTTTGCAGGGTTTCCAGGGGTATGATGTGCTACTAGATTCCTCGGTCTTCAATCATGAATGATATTCTAATGTATCTCCCGGCCTTAGTGGAGACCGGACTCTCGTATTTCAACCGAAATGCACCGGAAATGGCCTAGATCGCCTGAAGCACGAATCAAACTGAAGTATACACCATAATATGGAATATGAATGTTTTCTACACAATATGAATGCAAAACATCCAAAAGAAAACGTAAAATGCATGAATCTACTCACTAAAATGAAGCATGAAAGGATGACATCATTTTTATAGAGTGATGTTAACCGAGCGGACAAAAACTACTAACGGGACAAGGCGGAAGCGGATTCTGAATGCGCCAAGGCTTGGGGCATATTCGGAATCCGCTTCCGCCACATGTTAGCCAATGCTAAATTGGGGCAGATTCTTCAGTTTTGTCTCGGGCGCATGCAGAGTCCGCAAGAAGAAGAAGAAAAAAAAGACACAGTCGCAATACGAGTACGGGGTGCATCTACATTGCGTCCGGGGAAGCACTCACACTACAATCGGGAGTCGCAGTTCGTCCGGACAATGTACTCACAATGCGAGTGCATTGAATTGCCTCCTCCCGCCTGACCGGATAGCAATCCCGATAAGTAAATACATTAACACGTCATTTTAATTGGTTTCTCTATTTATAATGTATAAAACTATTATTACATACAAATATTTTTATCTAGAGTTTTTTTTTTTGATAAACTATAGAAAAACATTCTGATTGTACTTATATTAATCATATTTTAGGTGTTTTTAGGATTGATCAACATTCATAATCAATGATGATAGTTTCCTACAAGCATTATGATGGAAAATTAATATCGTTGTAGCCTGTAGGTGAACAATTACATATTTGTATATACAACAACTTGTATTATTTTTAGCAATCAAAATTTTGATATGAATTTATGACAATATATTTTACAAAATATTTTTATCGTTCTGATAATTATAAATAAATAAATAAACATAGTGGAATTCCGTAGTTGGACAACACCTAAGACATAGTTATAGTTTCTTTTTGAATTGGATTACCACTTTTTATTTTTGTATTCTCTCATCAATTGCCCTCAATTTTTCAACAAAATGATAAACTTATTCAAAAGTAATCACAGATGAAATTTACATATTTTTTTTCTATATATAGTTATAGAACTGTTATTTTTTTACAAATTTTACAACTATTTCAAATGGCCGTTATTTTCTATACATGTAATAACTTAAATTTATCATTATAGTTAAATATGTGTATTATAGATTATACATGCTATTTGATGAATAATATTCCATCCATATTATCAATATACTTAAAATATAATATTTATTATTATTATATATATATATATATATATATATATATATATATTATTTGTTTTCAAATAAACGGTATCCGAGTTCTAAACTAGGTTTGGTTCCAAAAGCTGAAGAACAGATCGAATAGAATTTACTCGAGGTATAAAATCGGCGTCATTTCTTGGAGTTGTTCATTCATTGTTGCCTGGGTCACCCATCTTCATTTTCAAACATAATCTTCTCTTCCGGTATTATACAATTTTATTGATTTTTACATGTTTTTCTTTTGAGTTTGGTTGTTTAATCGATACACGAGTTCTAAACTAGGTTTGATTGTTCAAACATAATCTTCGTTTAATCGGTTAGGACGTGTGTTAGTGGTCGATCAGCTGTGAGATTGCAGGCCTCCAAACCCACAAATGGTTCGCAAGCGTTTCCCACTCAAACAAGGTAAGAACCCCAAATTTTATTTATTAGGAGCTTGCCTCCAAGGTGTTCGACAATATGCCTCAGTGAAACCCAACTATACTGTTGTTTTTTGTGGTGTAATTGATGACTAAATAAGATAATTATGTAGGTACTGAATGGGGTAAAATCCTTGCAAAGGTAGGATTAGGCAAAGAAGACCACCATTTCTGGAAGCAAGTGGGTAAGTCATTGCTATACACATACGCCATCTTCGGAGCTGCATGGGTGTACAACGAGACATCGCCGCTAGGGTGGTGGACACTAAAACCCCGTCCGAAGGAGGAAAGAGAGCTGGCACATCTCTACGAGAGACGCGAGTTTCCGTATCCAGGTGATGCAGAGGCTATGGAAGAGTTTATAGCAAATGGTGGGATGATTGGTACCACAATTGGCCCTAAAGGTATGGTGGAAACTGATAAGGATTCAATCAATTACCAGAAGGCTTTACAGGACAAGAAGTTTGAGCAGGAGGCTCAGAAGATGTGGTTGAGGATGAGGAATGAGGTATTGACTGAGCTTCAAGAGAAAGGTTATGGTATTGATTATTGAAGATAGTTTCTTTTTCTTTTTTCTGTTCTAGTTAGCTGAAAGGCAATGTTTGAAAATTGAAATAATGCCAACTGCTGTCAAATTTACCTCCATGTTGTTTGTAGCAATGTGTTGATGAGAGGTACTTGCAGTTGTAGGTGCAAGTATGTGTTGATTACTAGCTCATGGTCATTTCTAGTCCTGTGGATTTGAGGTTATTGAACTCAGATTTAATTTCTCAATGTCCAATTTTTTTTTATAATAAATATGGTTAATGACGTTGTGTGAAGCCCACCTTCTATTTATTTTTCTTGTTCTAAGTCAAAAATGAAATCTGGACGAGAGCTCTTCAACAGTATATGCAATGCTGGTCGGTTTAGCGAAGACGAGGTAACTTCTTGTTTTTGCATTCTTTACCAAATACTTGTTCTTCTAATATTCACATTTTTTACCCTTTCCTTGTTGTATAGGCAAGATTTTCCAGCAGCTAATATCAGGAGTCATTTACTGTCATTCCTTGGTATGAATGAACTGGTGTCAAAACATTAACTAACTTATTTTTACTATTAAATTATATACTCTCTCTAATTCTCATTATTTTCCATTAGAAATTTAGAAATTTGGTTCATAATATTTCGCATTACAATATTATTAAATACTTTAACTTTTTACAAATAGAATTTTATCTACCTTTTCGTTTGTTATATGTATTTCTAAAACACTATTTCCTCTGATCTAATACAACTCTCTATATTTTACCATTGTTTTTATACAAAATTTTAAATTCTAGTACATTAATAAATATTGCACTGTCTACTTTTAATTTTCTTAATATGTGTGGTTTTTTCTCTAATGTCAATTATTGAGAATCGGAGGAAGTAACAGTTTTATTATATGTAATATTTATCATGATTGTATTAATGAATATATTTACTTAGAAGACCTAATTTTAGTAGTGTACGGGACCTCGTAAATCACTGAGTTGGGCCTGAACAAGAAGTATGAGAAACTTTTATGCAAGTCTCTCTTTTATAAGTTCATTTCCCTTTTTTTTTTTTAAGGCATGAAACTTGGTAATCGAATAAGGATAACCCCTTCCACCACCCATCAAATATAACACGTATCTTCTTCGATATCCATCAAGTCGTCAAATCATCAGTCAAATAATGCATTTAGCTCAAGGTCCGTAATTATCAACCTATCTCAAGACCAAATACTAGAAGATATTTGGTGAACATCCTCTCAACATCATTTTCTCCATATTTCAAACACTTAAGTTACAATCCTATTTATAAACCTAACTTGAATTAATATGTGAGCCTTATAATAACTTATGATGCATTGATGATGGGTTAACTTCATCACTTAACCCATATGTCCACCCGACTAAACCATTTATCATTAGTTTTATTCCTTAATGTAATTGTTTATGGGTGGGAACTGGGAAGACCTTTAGGAAGAGGTATTAAATGGACGGGTTGGGCGGTTTTGGGTTATTAGATCAGATGAAGTCGGTTTTGGGTTATTAGATCAGATGAAGTCGGACCTAATAACTAATCGGGTTTCATTGGATTGGTGTGGGTTGAATTGAGAAATGGTTTTTGAAATTTGGTTATCGGGTCATTTCAAGTCGGCTTGCTACAAAATCTTGTGTTTTTTCAGTCATTATTTGGGCTCAATCATTTTCGAGTTCGAGCTGAGTCAACCTCAAATATTCATAATTGCTAGCTATGACTAGAAGTAGAACATATCTGAGAGAAGTACAACAACAAACCCTTGATCAATCAGTCACAAAAGCCTTCATGACCGCCTCCAACGAAAATAGCCCTCCAGGTACTAAACTTCTTTTAGAAGGCAAATCCATCAAACTCAACTGAATACATTAGAGAGGAACAAGAAAAATAGTTGAAGATGCATACTGTCAAAGGCCTTCTGCTCTTCTTAGGCATCAGTAATAGATCACAAATTACAAGCACAGGTATAAATTGATAAAAACCATCCACTAACACTATTGTCTATCACCTTTCCGCTAGGGGAGACGAACATAATAACATGCACACAAATAAACAAGGTAAAACTTAAATGGTTACACGAATACTCGATTGGGTAACATTTGACAGATTAAGGTACATAAAAATAGCAACCTATTTGAGCTATCCTAGAATTATACTGACCAGACAGATTCATATCCTCAGAACCAGAAATCAACAGTGCACAGGATTACGTGGCTCCAGGACCGTCGTTGCCAGTGGCAGGCTTCCTCGTAAGATAACGAATGACAGCGTCTTCGACCCTGTTATAGTACATACGTTGAGATTCAATGTATTCTTCTATCCCAATGAACTAAATCACAATTAGCTTAATAGGTCTACACCTAAGCATATACTATAATGTTAAAACTTAGAAGACAGACAGTGACAGAAAGATCAACAGAACTATGCTTGAAGTTAAAATTAGTTATAAGTTAATTTCAGTTGAAGTTAATGATACCAGATAGAAAAAAAAGTTAGTGAAATGAAAAACCAAGTTTGAAGAAATTAACTATACTAGTTTATTTGAGGTCTGAATGTGTTTAAGTGTGTAATTTGTTTTAAAACTCAGGGTTATCCATGTAATTCATTCCAGTAAACCTACCTAAATCAACAGAAAAGCTTAACTTTTTTAGTTCATCATTTTTTTAAAAAGCTTATCTAATCATCAAACAGATTATTTGCAAAGATGCCATTTATTGAAAATTTATCAACTAGTTTATGACGCGAGAAAAACACGTCCTAGCTATGAAGTGTTGCCCGCATAATAAAAAGGTCGGGCATATGGAGTGACAACATTGTAAAAAGGGGCAAACCAGGAAACAGAAATAAGACAAAATTTACAGGAATAGCACATCCCTGAGGTTATTTTGATCGAGACAACATGTTATGGAAAAGGGATTGGATCTACACGCAAGGGTGGGAATGGGTTGGTTGATGGATCGGTTTTTTTTCCGGGTGACCTGTTACATTAAGTTGCTATTCAACATAAAAATATATCAAAGTTTACTGACTTGAATTTTAAACACAATTTATTGAGGGGAGGGTTAGGATTATGGTTAATTTGGTCAAAAGAAATAATACTATCGGTTAGAGAGGATAATTAAAACAGGGAAGGATCAAGGGTGTGTCTGTATAACATGCATTATAAATCAATTATGTACTATTAAGCTTTAAAATTATCCTATGTAGAGTTGAAGTAAAATTTCATATGAATAGTGTGTATTGTTTATAATTGGTATTTGTGCAAAAGTACATGACTTATAGGAGCTTCCAAACACCACTTATACGAAAATGTAGTATAAATCATAACACTTGCATTATAAAACATGTGCTTTGCATCAAAACACACCCTAAGTTTAAGTTAAAATTAAATAAATAAATAACAAATATTAAGGACAAATTTACTTTTTTGAAAACATAATATTGCACAGGTGACGCGGTCAGTGATGGTTTGGGTGAGGGTTGGGTGACTGGGTGTGAGACTAGTCACCCAAAACCGCCCCATCACCCGCATCACTTGCCACCCACGTTACACCAGTAATTTGGCGGATCTTCACCCATTTTCACGGGTCAGGTCTGTCAGTATCCGTCGGATGCAAGTGAAACTGTAATCCCTACATGCAACGTCGTGCATCATAATGGACCAAAGATGCAGAGTTTTTTTTCCAAATACTATAAAAGTTAGACAGTGTAAAAAACAAGCGTACCATGGTTGGTTGAAGAAATCTGATCTGCGTTCTTTTTCAGCGATACGACCAGCTTCACCGGAAACTAACTTCAGATCCCTACTCTGTGATTCTATCAATGCATTAATAAACTCCACAGGTGACTGACTAAATCCGAGGAAAAAAGCCCGTCTCCTGCGGTGCTCGTGAATTTTCCTAATGCCAGCACAAATAGCTTCATCACAGGATTCAACCTCTTTGTGTTTCTCAGTATTTGCCAAAAGCATATTTAGCTCCCTCTGTATTGGAAAAGGTATATCAACTAGCACATCATAGCATAAATTTGAAACAGGACTGCTCCCTGAAAGCTTGATTTGGTGCTCCAAAATTATCGGTTGTGGAGGGGTCAGATGTTCTGATATCTTTTGAGAGACCATTGTGAATTTCACTTTATCTTCCCCAAATACTTTCTGGAGAGGCGGATCACAATTGAAGTAGGATGGATCACTTGGGACTTGCAACTTTCTTGCCTTAACATAGTGCCAGATAGAAGCAATGATTCTAGGGCGTGTGTCAACTTCTACACCTAAAACTTCAGTCAAAGCAGGTGAAAGCTTGTATTTTTCAGGCATATAATTCATCTCCAATCGAATAGTAGCTGTGAATTCCCTCTCTCCCTTTCTCTTGACCTCAAATCCTTCATGATGAGCAGCTGCACGAGAACTATCCCAAATGATCAGATAGTTGTCTGGATAAAGCCTTTGATCCAATTGAATTGTAACCCTTTTGAAAAAGGAAGAGAATTTGGGATACATGGGATTTGGTTTCATATTTACCGCCTGTTCTGGATCTACCCCATCTTCTAAAATCCTTCCAACAATCTTCAGTGTCCAAGTAGCAGGCTCAGCATTCGGTTTCTGAGGTATCGTTTTAGTTTGATCAGCAGAAGTATTAAAAACATAAATCCGAAGAGTCTTCTGAACTGAAGGAGGGGTTTTTAAAGCCTCTTGAATATCAATCTTCTTTCTTGCAAGGGCAGCATCAACTCTAGCCTCAAACTCAAGAAGTTGGGTGTACAAAGCAGACTCAGGCAATACAGCAGCCACCTTACCGTTAATCTGTTTCTCCGGAAGTTTCTGCTTCTTCTTACGAGCAGCTGGTGTAAGTTCCATAGCATTTTTCATGGGAGACATCATATTAAGTCCTACAGGCCCTGGAGGCCTCATGGGGGGTTTCTGCGGAATCCTTTTGATACCTGAACTGCCAGGGTTTAAGGGAGATGTAGTTGCCCCACCAATCCCTACATTTTGTGCCGGATTGAATGATAGCCCCTGGGCTTGTAACTGGGCTTGCAATTGAGCATGAACAGCTTGAGCTGCCTGTGCTTTTGAATGAGCCTGGGCAAGAGCTTGAGCTTGAGCCAGCTGAAACTGCCCCGCATACCCAACCCCAAGAGGCTGACCTTGAAGTTGAGCTGAGGCATTAAAATTTGGAGGCATATTGGGGTTTACCATCCCAGAATTTCCAAATGGTGAAGACACCCCCATATTCTTCGGTTGGTTATTGTTATTAGCAGACATCTCGTCCACCAAATAAACACTTCTGAACACTCTTAAGATCAAAGCTGAAAACTGCTTACCGATCTCAACACAGCATATTCTTAATTCTCAATGTGCATCAAATACCACAACGAATAACCCTGCCAGTTCATTCCTCAAAGTTCATGGCAGCTATGAACAGGCCTTATATTTGTTCTTTTGATCAAAACAGATAGCTAAAACCTGTAAATATGACGGACCCCTATAGCATCAAATTCTCACCAAAAGACATCAAAAAGCAAAACCTCTAATTTTATCTACAAAATGGCAAGCATCACTCATTCGGCACAGCCGACTGATTTGAACATATGACCAAACAAGCTCTATTCCACAAACATACTGGCTTAGGAATTGAATTGTGCGTTCAAATCGAAAATTGAGTCAAAATTTTAAAAAAAAACCCTAGAAACAAAGATAGAGACAATAAACTTAAACACGAGAATCAAAAGTACTTACCCGGGACAAAAAACCAATTTCTAGTGTAGTTAGGGAATGATACGCCGATATAACAAAGATTGGTCGGTTGAGCACAAATTCTTCGATCGAACGAAAAGAGGGCTTAATTAGGGCAGGATTTGAAACCTTGGTATGATATTCTTTAACGGTAATGCCTCTTTTCGTTGGAACCGGAGAACAACAGAGGGTTTATGACCTAATAGAGCAGAAGTGAAACAAAGAGGGGTTTAGCTTCGTTTGGACTTCTCCCTCTGGGAGTGTTTCTGCTAGACTGCGACTGTGTAGGGTTGGTGGGTTCGATAGATCCCAAAAGGTGAAGGGGTAGCTAATTCCTCACAATTTGAACCGGTTAAGGAAAAAAAAATTGTGAACCGGATTTATCTAATACCAAAACCCAAATCAACCTTTGTAGTTTGTATCTTTAGGATTTCTTTTTTTGGTGATAATCTTTAGGATTTCTTTTAGTAATCAGATTTGGAGTCTTTAATTCGCAATTTGTATCTATGGTTTTAAAAGAGATGTTTTTAGATTGCGGTTTCATCCAAAAATTGTATGAACATGTTTAATAAAATTATATTTCTGGGGTTTTTAATACAAGACATTATAGATATAACCTTGTGACATAGATATAACCTTGTATAAACCTTGTGACATATACAAATACAGACATTATAGAGATGGAAGCAACTTTTGGTTTGACTGCTAGACAAAAAGCGGTTTTTCAGTGTCTACAGACATCGCATAGTCAAGATTTTCTTCTTGCCATACCTATTGATGGACTTGGACAATGTATGTCTCCCGTTGAGTAGCGCACGATCCTCAAGTATCGCCTTATGATTCATTTGTTCTCGTCTGGTATGTTTTGTCCTATGCCAAATTGTGGGAGGCATTTGGATGTTTTTGTGGAGCATGCGGTTCATTGTAAAGAACTACCTGGCTTCAAATATAGGCATGATTTGGTTCGTGATATTTTATGTGACGTGTTTAGGAGAGCAGGGATTTCGGCCAAAAAAGAGGCGCCTGTATCCTTCTTGACTGATCCGCGTGAAGGAAGATCTACGTTGAGGCCTGCAGATGTGTTGGTTTTTGGATGGGTAGGTGGGAAACATGCTTGCATTGATTTGACAAGAGTCTCTCTTTTGGTTGGTTTGGATAACGGGCCTTTTGTGGTGGATAAGGCGGCTCTCAATGCGGCCTCTTTGAAGGTGGCTAAGCATGAAAAGGCTTGTCTTGAAAATCAACATGTGTTTCTTCCGTTCGCTTTTGATACGTTTGGTTTTCTTGCGCCTGATGCCGTCGAGATTCTCAAGAGGGTGCAACAGGTCTTGCATGGTAATTTTGTGTCACCTAAGTCTTCAAATGTAATGTTTAGCAGGATCGGGTTTGCTATTCATAAAGGGTTGGCGGCACAGCTTGTTGCCCGCCTGACTTCTAACTCGATGTAATAATAACATTCAATTTGCATGCCGATGCCGGAGCTCTATAATATTTTCAAATATTGAATTTTAATATACAAATTACGTTGACTTCTATATCTATTATTAAGGGATCAATTACTTTAGATAGTAAATAATTAATATTGATATGTTAACCACTCCTGTAAATGTATTGCTCTATATCGGGTCAAAAAATTAACTTCAAAAAGTCGGCTTTTCAAACAACAAGAAACACTTGTGAAAGTAATATTAACCACTTAAAAAATGTGCTAAACATGAGTCATATTACGTCTCTTAATAAATTATTTTTAGATGTCCAATCATAAATGGAAGAGTTACTAAGGAAACACTTGGTGAAACTAATCTTAAAGTTAAACAACAACTTCTAAAATGAAAAGCAAACTCTCTTTCACAAGAAGGTAGAAATACTCTCATAAAACATAATCTAGCAACTAAACCGACATTTACCATGCAAAGCTGTATGCTCCCATACCATAACCTAGAGGAACTTGATAAAGCTTACAAAAAAAATTTATGGAATAAAGGAGACCAACATAGATCCATCATCAGTTGGGATACAATCTGCAAATCAAAAAAGAATGGAGGTCTTGGATTAAGAAAATATGTAATTACTAATAAAGCTCTAAAAATGAAACTCTTGTGGAAAATTATTGCGGAACCAAACAACATACGAGTTAAAGTTATCAACCAAAAATACTTAAAAAATCAAAACATTCTATATTACCAAACGAAAGGTGTAGTTTCGTGGCAATGGAACAACCTTATGAAACTAAAAACCGATTTTAAAAAATGTATTATTTGGCATATCAATAATGGGAAAACCATCAACTTTTGGCACGACAGTTGGGTAACAACGACACCACTAATAAAAATGGTCCAAAACACCAACCAATTCAAATTGACACTAGTATCAAAGTTAGTCACTTTATAAAACTCAAGAAATTGGGATGATAACAAGATTGATAACGAGCTACAAAATATCAGAAACTCGGAGATTAGGAAAAAGATTAAGGATATAATAATTCCCCAAAACGAAATCCAAGATAGACTATATTGGATATGTAGTAAAAATGGATGGTTTTCTACAAAATCGGCTTCCGATATGATTGAGGAGGAATCCAATATCCAACCAAACTATTCGTGTGAATGGATCTGGAAACTAGATACCCAACCCAAAATATAAAAAATTTATTTGGAAAATTTCGGTAAACGGAATCCCAACAAAAGCAAAACTTGATGAAAGAAGAATTGCGTAACAAAGCATTTGAACTATGCAACCATCACCTTAAGGACTCCACATGCTCTTTCAATGTCCTCGTACTAAACAAATTATTGACAAATTTGACAAAACAATTTTGCCCGAACTAAACAAAATTAAAACCCAAAATAAAAAAGCGCATGAAATCCTACAAGAAATTTTTTTAAAAATAAAATTGGGACAAATAAGTTTGCATCCCTCGCAACTACATGGTGGAGTATCTGGTTTTTAGTAACAAATGGGACCTGTGAACATGATAATTATATTCATCAAAAACCAAATCCAAAACTAAAAAATTAATATAATCGACGAGGACAAATAAAAAAAAAAAGAAAAACCTTTGAAGAAATATATGCCCTCCAACAGGAAAAAAATCACAATATTAAATGGGACAAACACAACCAAGTTTCTTTAAACTTAATTTTGATGGATCAAAACTCGATTCGGGAGTCACATCTGTTGGATTTGTGATTCGGAATCATAACGGTGAGGTTATTAGCCTAAACGCAATAAAAATAATTTCAATTCGGTTTTAAAAGCTGAAGTTTTTGCTCTTAAAGCCGGTTTACAAGAAGCTATCAGGCTACAAATTAAAAAGATTGAAATTTGAGGGTGACAATATGTGTATTATCAAGGCACTTCAAGATTTGTGATCTGCTCGTGGGAGATCGAGATGATTATATCCGACTCTAGGCTGGATCTTCGCTTATTTGACGAAGTCCGTATTACACATGTTTTCAGAGAAATCAACTATGTTGCTGACCGATTGACCCATATAGGAATCTCGACCCCAACACCAGTTTTTCTGATAATCCCGAACGCCTCTAAAATTAGGACAACCTAACCAGCTCTTCATTATTTAAAAAAAAAACAACAATAAAAAACAGTGTTTCTACCCAAAAAAAAAAAAAAAACACAAAAAGTCAGTGAAGTAGAAAACGAACCAGCGGCAAACGGCAACCATACCAAAATGAGGGCAACCATGTACAATACGTGGTCTTTTCTACACCCTCCACAAGTCCACATGAACAAAGACATGAAGAAGAAACAGATCATTGCGGTTAACCCTCTCACTTCATACAATCTATTTTGCTTCCATGGCGGTTTCTCTTTCTCTCTCCTCTCCTTGCTTCCTCTACCGCCTGCCTTCCTACCCTCTGCAACTTTCCGCTTACAAATTAACGCTCAACCAGCCCTCGTTTACTCTCCGGTCGCCGATCAAGAGCCGTGGAGTCAGGGTTTTCTGCTCTACACTTTCTGCTTCTGTCGTATTTCGCAATCTCGATGCAGATGATTTCAGACACCCGCTCGATAGACGAGTATTTGTTTCTACACCTTTTCGTTTTTTCTTCTTCACTTGTCTCGACTGATTGAGTTCTCTTTATCGTTTTTGTAATTAGAACACCTTGTTGCTCAAGGCGATTCCTGGACTAAATGATTTTGTCAAGGCTTTGATAGGTATTTTTGGTCTCTGCTGATTTCGATTTTGTGTATACGTTTCTGCCTGATGGTTTAGCTCATTTGAATTTCTGCATTAGCAGGATCTATTACTGAACAAGTCATGCTTCTGGAGAACATAGGGACCTCCGTTCTTGTTTCTCAAAATCAGGTATAGATTATGCAAGTAAGCAGACTAATTCATGTATCTATTTTCCTTGATTATGATCACTAATGTATCACATTGGAGCATGGAAAATTCTTTGATAAGCCTCTGTTGAGGGATTGAATAGGGCCTTGATAACTTGGATCTTCGACACTTGTTTCTATATTGAGGCCATGTATATGATGAGTTGATGTGCTTGAATTCGTGCTCTTGTGATCTAACCATCTGTGGCACATCACTGACTCCTTGATGATTGATCTGTGAGAAAATAGCTTCCTGATCTTCATAAATTGATGGTGGAGGCTGCTGAAATACTCAACGTTGAGGCTCCTGATCTCTACATTCGCCAGAACCCTTCGCCTAATGCATATACCTTAGCCATTAGTGGTAAAAAGCCATTTGTGGTAATCCATACGAGTCTCATAGAGCTTCTGACTCAAAAGGAGTTACAGGTCTTGACAACTCTTCCTCTTTTTGTATGTCCATTCTTTTCACCAATCATTCGTATGAATTTTTAAAATATGGAAAAATCTCCAAACAGGCTGTCATTGCACATGAGTTAGGTCATTTGAAATGTGACCATGGTGTGTGGCTGACCCTTGCAAATATCTTCACTCTTGGGGCATATTCAGTGCCTGGTACGTGTGTAAGCAGTTCTGCTGCACCTTTGCAATTAATACATTATTTAGTATCTCTTGAAACTATGCTTCTTCTTCTTTTTTATGGCTGATTTAGGTTTATTTTAAACCACATAGATGTATATCCAGTTTTATATGATTCTGAAACTGATAGGAATTGGAGGCTTGATTGCTCAAAGCATGGAGGAACAGCTACTCCGTTGGCTTCGATCTGCAGAATTAACTTGTGACCGTGCTGCTCTTCTTGTTGCTCAAGATCCCAAGGTAAAAATAGCTACAAGATGAAATATAACTCAATGCCTCTCTACATATCAACCATTTAATTGATAATACTTCACTTTGCCTGTTATACAAGAGGTGGTCCTTTCCGTTCTGATGAAATTAGCTGGGGGATGCCCTTCAATGGCTGATCAACTAAACGTAGATGCATTCCTTGAGCAAGCTCGATCCTATGAGAAAGCTTCTTCAAGTCCGGTGGGTTGGTACTTAAGGTAAGCTAATTTTGTCTAAGCTGAGAACTGCAACATTTACAACTGATAAGCTGACAAATTTTAATATTTAAAAGAAATGCTCAAACAAGACAACTTTCTCATCCTCTTCCTGTCCTCCGGGCTCGGGAGATTGATGAATGGTCAAGGAGTCAAGAATACCAAAAGCTTTTGAACTATGGCGCAAAGCTGAAGTCTCTGCAAAAGGTTTAGACTGGAATGAAATCAGTCTGTTCTTAAAAGGTTATCTTTCTCCTTATAATTGTACTTGGGATTGCCCAAAGGCGCAAGTTGGAGAATTATGCTCATATATATACTTGATCATGCAGGGGAAAAAAACAAGCTATACATTTATACTTGTGATAAGCTTATCCCCACATCTGATCCTGCATGATAGACTCTCTTTTCACTTTGTAAGTTGGAGGAGATGTCATAAGAGGAATCGCGTGTTATGGGGGAATCGATTGGACTTCTTGCTCTGGATTTGGCTTTCACTGTCAGGTTTCTTCATCAACCTTTTGTTTGTATCGTAGATTTTATGTTGGTTCTTCGATCATCCTGGAAGCTGTAGTTATCTGTAATCACATTCCTGGGAATTTTATAGCATTAGCAGTTTGCAAGAGCAACATTTATGACAGTTTCACATTTTTTAGCATTATTCAGTCTCACTCTCACATGAGTTTTCTGTGAGTTTTGGTTGTTCATTAAGTTTGTGAGTCAGCAGTTAAAATTTACATGCCCTGCATAAGCAGGAAGATTATATTAAACCACTCATTACACAAAATTATAAACAAAATATGGGCTTTGGGAAATGCACTTACCAGAGATAATCCATAATAAAACGAAAAAGTTAGGTAAACGGTCTTATGTTTGACTAATGTAAAAAAACTCGCAATCAAACAGAGCTGTTTTAGTGATGTAATTAAAGCTCGCAATCCGACGCCGTTCAACGGCGCAGGTGTCTTTTTTTTTCCTTATTGTTTTTTTAAAAAAAGTTTTGGGTGTTTGCGTCAGCGGCCAATTTATAAACAAAAAAATTACGCCCGATTTATAAACAAAAAAGTTTACACATTGATGTCATCCAACAACATTCACATGGGACGCCGGCAACATGCAAATTTCGACAACAATTAAATTGAAAATCGTGTACCCATAATAAAATTGAGCAAATTAAAAGTCGTGTACCCATAATAAAATTGTTTGAACTTGTTTTAATAGTGTGGATGATACACGGTGGGTCCGTTTGGCAAACCTCCAACATTATTTTGGGAGATCATTATACCAAATAATATCCCAAATAATCAATTATACGTGTGTAATTGGAGGAGAAAATTTGGTAAACTAATCCACCCCAAATAGTCTCTAACTAGCTTAGTTCCCGTGTCATGCACGGATTTGGTTTAAGATAATCTATTATAAGTACTTATGATTTAAGCTATTGCGATAATAAGGGGAAAAAAACTTAGTTATAAATATAAAAAAATATTAAGTTAGAAGAGTGAAATGAGCAATATGTTCATCTTTATATATAATAATACTAAGTGTTTACAAACAAAAATATAATTAAAAAATAGTTTTTTTCTTTATAAATATCATAAGTGGTAAATATGATATAGTTATGAGCCTATGTCATCAATATATGTGATTCTCCGTAATTTCCATCTTCTGTAGAAAACATTTATTCTAATATTTTTTTATGATATAGTATTTCTAAATATATAATATTTCAAATCTCAAATTAAGAATAGTACATATTAATATCTTCATTAAAATGCATAATATTTTTTGATAAATTAAAATAATGAGGTGGCATAACCTCAAGATGACATGTGGAGAAATGTGAGGCAACTTAATGTAAAAATGACACATGGCGAATTTAGTGTGTATTTTTTTTTATAAATATCATAATTGGTAAATATGGTATAGTTATGGCATCAATATATACGATTCTCCGTAATTTTCATCTTGTGTAGAAAACTTTTTTGTCTAATATTTTTTATAATATAGTCTTTCTAAATATATAATATTTCAAATCTCAAATTAGGATATAGTACATATTAATATCTTAATTAATATGCATAATATGTTTTGAGAAATTAAAATAATGAGGTGGCATAACCTTAAGACGACATGTGGAAAAATTGTGAGGTGGCTTAATGTAAAAACGACATATGGCAAATTTAATGTGGCGATGACATGTGGCGATATTCACTTCTGTTTTAGTATTATACTAGTGTAATACCCGCACCTTGTGCGGGATTGGGTTTTAATAAATTATTAATACTTTTAAATTCATATATATATATATATATATATATATATATATATATATATATATATATATATATATATATATATATATATATATATATTCGAAGACATATTTTGGAAATATAAATTCAATAAAATATTTGAATAAAAAGTTTCATATTATATGTAATTTAGAAAAATAATATGATCTTTTAAATATTTATGAGAGATAAATCGAAGATAAACTTATTGCTATAAATTTAATTATATAAAAATATTTAGGAGTATTATAATTATGATCTTATAATTACAATTTTATCAACTATATAACACAAAATATTCAGTAAAAAAATATTTCCTATTTAGAATATATATTTAATTAAAATAAATTTTATATATTTTAAATTTATTATAACCATATATTTTAAACATACATCTTTCAAATATAAAAATTGTGTAGAAATTTTATAAAATTATATTATACTATTATTCAGCTTATATTTTACTATTTAAATTGTGCAGTAGATAACCAATCGTGAAGTAGTTATTTAATAAATACAATAGCTAATTTATTAGTTAACAAACTATTAATTAAAAGTTATTATAAAAATAGGTAAAATATAATAGAAGATTGTTAAATTTTAAAATAATCTTAGCTAATACTACTTATGATGAAAAAAAAAGATTTAATATTAAATAAAAATTCAAAAAAAGTATGATTAATTATTAAATGATAATATGTAAAAGACTAAAATTCTATATAATTTTGTATTTATATCTTGCATTGTTAAGGATTAGTTATCAGTTTGTTAAAAAAAATTAATTAAACTGGTTAAAATATTTTCTGATTTTGAAAAACATCCATATCTCTAAAATTATTAATTTTTTTATAAACTAATTTAAATTGAATAAAATATTGTTGGATTTACAAATAGATAGTAACTCTAACTATAACTACGGTTTTACAGGGGATAAGTTGTTGTTTATAATAGAAAAATATTAACAAATATTATCAATTTAAAGTTACACTTTAAAATTAGGATATTTATATAAATAATTTTGTATTGATATAATATTAGTAGCATATCTTAACACACGATTATTACGAAAATTCTTTTGATTTTAAAAATAATGAGGGAGCTAATTAGTAATTAAAGTGATCGTAAAAGAAAGGCATTGACATTGCATGAGGGAGCTAATTATAATTATATAAATATATATATATATAATGAAAAAGTACTTTGTCTATAGGATGTTTATTGTGATAGTCTGTAATTCCTTGTATGGTAATTTTAAATATAGGCCATTGATCCTCTAAAATCGTAGACATTTTAATTTATAATTTGGGGAGAAAGAAAATAATCAGTACAAAAATATTTTTATAGAAACGTACCCACAGCTGGAAACATATATTGCATGGATGGAAAAACTGTTTAATCTCTAGCACAAAAATCTTGTTAAGAGACTCAACCAAATGCAATAATAAATCTAGGTTATACACCGAAAGAAAGGGGTGGATGAAAATAAATTATTTATGACCGATACATAATTTAGCATTTTAACGATGAGAAGAAGAATCGAGCACAAAGAACACTAACACAAGCCAAATGCGATATATGACATCTTTCAAATTAAAAAACCTGAATGTAAAACAAACAAAGAAGATCGTTACATGGAGATGGAAATTAGCGAATATAAAGCAACGTAATAGAAACAAGTAAGAGGGGAAAAAAAGAGAACAAATAGAATGAATGTAAAGCAAACAAAGAAGATCGTTAGACTGGAAGGTGACATCGAACAATATTTATGGATGTACAGATGATCTTTGGATGGGAATAATTAAAACAACCTATCAAAGATATTAGGATTTGTCGTTGAGATCACCTTTGTTAGTTACACAGTTTTTAAAAATAATAAAGATATGATTTGTTTGCTTCCAACGTTAGTTTTAAATTTCTGATACAATTTTATCGATTTTTAAAATTATGATAAAAATATTTATTAATAAATAATATTTCAAAAATTAATTAGATAATTAATAAAATATACCCGATTTTATATGATAAAAAAAATTAAAAAACTAATTGGACTTGAAAATGTGTTTTATTTTTAAACAATCTGATTACAGATTTATTTTAATTCGGTTTCTTGATTTGACTTTTTTAAAATTATGATTACAAAGTTTTTATTTATAAATATATTTTTTTCAAACTTGGAAATACTAATCTATATAAATAAATTAAAATGTTAAATTTAGAATTTGTTTGGATCATAACATTTGAAGAGATATGAGCAAATCTGAAACTCAAGATTTCAAAGGAATTAATGTTTTTTTAACAACTTATAATTAATGTCATTTAATAAGTGATTAATTTTAAAACCGTGCAGATATGAAAGATATGGAAGCTGACTGAATTTTGTTTTAAAGGGGAATCTTATTGATGATTTTTTTAGTTTAGTTTTTATTTAAAAAAAAAGAAAAACTTAACCAAATTTATATTGGGGAGTTTTAAAAAATTATGTTTTAAAAAATATTTTATTTAAATATAAAATATGTTTTTAAAAATATTTTATTTAAATATAAAATATTAACCGAATTTGTATTGGCGGATTTTTTTTAAATTTTTTTAAAATTTTAATCTTAACAATGCTAAACATAAAGTATCTAAATGAATAAAGTAATATAACCATAAAATACGTTTAGTTTTTATCTAAATAAATAAAGTAAATGGAAATAAGAGATTACAATCTAATATCCTAACAAAAAAATATTAACTGTGCAAATTTTTTTTTTAAAACTCACAACAATCGTAATAATTAATTTAACGAATAAACTACTTTTAAATTTACAATCAATTTACATAACTAAATATTTGATACAGTTAACAATAATTTGATACTTTCTGCTAGAAAAACGATATCGTCGATTTCAAGCTTCGACGTTGTTAATGGAGCTGATGAATTTAACTGCTTTTAAATTTACATAATATTATGTAAAGCTCTAACATAAGAGTGCATTTATATTTGTAAAAAAAAAAAAAAAAAAAAAAAAAAAAAAAAAAAAGCATAAAAGCATTGTGTCAAAGCGTCAACATACAATCTTGAATTAAAATAATTATATGCAAGCTAATAATTAACTAATCTTTTTAATTGTGTATACATGCGTACACATGAGGGCATTTGAGCTCTACTTCTTGACGAAACGGTTGGCGGTGAACTTATGGCAGAGCCTCTCCACCTCAGCTTGCTTTTCGGACGTTCCAACATCGGGATCGAACTCTAAGCACTGGCCACCCAAGTAATTATTGATGTAAACCAATACCTTTAGATTCAACACAAATAAAAGGGCAGTCTTCTCCTCCCTGATGCAAACCAGAAGAATCAAATGGAACAAATCATAAAGTTGAAGTTAATCCGAATAGAACAACTAATCATAATAACAATTAAAAATTTGAAAACACATTATTTAAGTTGAAGAAGCAAAGCCATTGACATTATGAAAAGGTTGGACTAAATTTATAGAGGAGAGTAGTCGAGCCTTATGAGAAATTTTAGGATAAGTTAGTTCGAATTCACACGGCTTACATAACACACTTAGCAAATAACACGTAAAATTATTATTATTCGCATATATGTAAATTACATTTTCGGTTAAGAAAAACTTTCGATTCACTTTTTGTTGCTTGATTCTCTTGGATTTAGTGATTTATTTTTTATTTACTTTTCTGAAAAAATTGATAAAACTCGTTAGATTTTTTGGGTAACTTCTTTGATTTATTGTTTCTTATTTTCAATACCAATTTAAAAAATATTATCATCCAAAGAAGCTTGTTTTAGAAGATTTGCAAATTAAAATCGATGGTGGGATAAAATCAAAATTATCCGATTTTATTTATAAATTAACAAATTATTAAGATTTTTGGATTCGTAAATATCGAAATTATTGATTTTTAAAATATTTTTTAGGAGCTGCGTAAATTGTGGTGTTGACACGTTGCAAATAAGGTCTCTCCTTTAATACATATAAAATAAGATAAGATAGTAGATTATCCCAAAATTTATCCATTGAGCACACCCAATAATATCACTCTCAATTTGGATGCTTTGTACGCCTTTATGATGCAAAATTTGTATATAATCATATTTTTGAGTTAGTAAATTAGGAAATTTTTTCCTCAACAACCTTTGATTTTTAATTCCAAATCAATTAAAAAAAAGAAGAAAACTATTATGTTGTTACTACCGCATAGGTCATCAATTGTATTGTCATTAACTTACTATTATCAAATGTGATTATCAACATATTGCCATCAAATTATTATTACCAAATGTGCCATTATATACTTGTGATATCCCCAAATATGCTATCACCAACATATTGCTGCCAAATGTTCCATTATTGAATGTGTTATCGTCAACTATCGTGTCAACTATTCATTGAAACCAACCGCGATATCCTAAACTATATTTCAACCTACTATTGTCAATTGTATCGTCTATAACCCATTGTTACCATTTGTTTTGTCATAGGTGAATTTTCACTAACAAGGTCCTTGTTATGGTGTAGTGAAAACTCATTATGGTGTGGTCGAGTCACGAAATAAACACACTTCAAATCACAAGTTTGAATTCAATAAACAGATCTAGACAAAATTACTTCAAAAAGGACAGGATTAACAATTCAAGTATAATTAGGAAAACATCCAAGCAAATTTCAAGATCGATTCAAATTCATCTATTAACATCCGCAAGCCATTCGTTACAAGAAATCAGCATTTCCGATCATGAATCAACACGGCTTTCAAGAAGCAATTGAATCTACACAAACAAGAAAACTTAAGAACTAGTAAATTTGGTAACAGCTTTGGTCCCCTCAGAGACGGCATGTTTGGCGAGCTCACCGGGAAGAACGAGTCTTACAGCAGTCTGGATCTCTCGAGATGTGATCGTAGGCTTCTTGTTGTAGCGAGCGAGTTTGGAAGACTCCTGCGCAAGCTTCTCGAAGATGTCGTTGATAAAGCTGTTCATAATGCCCATGGCCTTGCTAGAGATTCCGATGTCAGGATGAACCTGTTTCAGAACCTTAAAGATGTAGATCTTGTAGGTTTCAATGCTCTTCTTCGATCTCTTCCTCTTCTTGTCGCNCGAGGAGAGGGACGATGTAACACGAGCTCTTCATTTTTTTTAATCAAATAATCTATCTTGATTTGATGTTTTTTTATTACTTTAAAATAAAATATTACATGAAATTTTACCGACTTGATCAAGGATTTATGTCTCACCCATATGATGGTGAGGCATGGAAACATTTTGATCGAACATTTCTTGAATTTTCATCAGAAGTCCATAATGTGAGGTTATGCTCATTTATAGACGAGCTCTATCCTTTTGCGAGGTTCGGTAGACCACACTCGATATGGCCCGTGACTGTTACTCCATACAACCTACCCATCATATGTATGCAAAGTCCTTATCTATTCTTATCCACCAATTTTCTAGTTCTCAAAAATCCCAAAGAATCTAATAGATATTTGCTTATAACCTTTGCTTGATGAGTTACTATAGTTATGGAGTAAGGGTGCCCGCACGTTTGATGTATCTACAAGGGAATACTTTAATATGCATGCAACTTAACGTGGACAATGAAAGACTTCCCAACACTTGAAATGTTGTCATGTTGAAGTACAACTAGAGTTCATGTGTGGCAAGAATATATGATGGATACAAAAACGTTTTGGTTAAAACATGGACGAAAGGCTTCATGGTTTGATGAGCATTAATGCTTCACAGATGAGGCAAACCCAGTCAGAATGGACAAAAAGCACTTCTATAGAGGGAGGGTTGAGACTAGATCTCCTCCATCATACTTGAATGGTCATCAAATTTGGAAATGTGTTTGACATTTTCCAACTACCATGGAGGAACCTTATCAACATCTAAATGGCTTTGGGGACGCTCACAAGTTCACAAAGCACGGTATCTTTTGGAACCTTCCTTACTAGAAGCATCATCTCATCCGTCACAACCTTAATGTCATGCATACCGAGAAAAATATCTTTAAAAATTTGTCTAATACAGTAAAAGATTTCAAAGATAAGACAAAGGATAAACTAAGCTCAAGGAAGGATCTACAACTATATTGTCATCGTCGAGAGTTTGAAGTTGATATCGTTTTCGAGGGTCCAAAACCAAAAGCAGTATACACACTAAGTAAAGAAAAGAAGAAAGAGTTGCTAGCTTGGTTAAACACTTTACGGTTTTCGGATGGTCATGTCTCTATTGCTTGGTGTGTGTAGTTGCAAGAAGATAAAATATTTGGGATGAAGAGTCATGATTATCACGTGTTCATGAAAATATTTTTACCAATTGATTTCAAGGAACTTCTTCCGGTTGGTGTATAGGGACCACTGACATAATTAAGCTTCTTTTTCCAATCTATATGCTCATCAACCCTTGAAAAGAAGCGTATTGAGGATTTGGAGTGTGCAAAACCCCTACTATACTGCCAGTTGGAAAGGATATTTCTAACATCTTTCTTTGATTCGATGGTGCATCTCATTGTGCATTTCCCATGACAAGCACGATTACTAGGTCCCGTACAATACTATTGGATGTATCCATTTGAAAGAAACTTGTTGTAAGACCCCGAATCCGCGGGACTCGGGGCGCTACTGGGGCTAGGATCTCACAATGGATCATGACCCTAGCCTGACAACAAGTTCACTGATCTTACAACAAGGCACAAATAGATTAAACCAAAATATAAAACTGTAATATAAATATCAAAAGGTTTAAACAAGGTACCGCTGAGTACAATCAAAACATATATATGTACATAACAAAAGGTCCCACATCCCACGATAACGACCTAGTGTACGGAGCCCTCAGCGGATCACCCACTCTGGATCACTCTACAGTTCTCCTAACCTGCAAAGTATCTACAACACGGCATGAAACCGTTAGCTAACCATACATATATAAGATAAGCATAAGCACATACACACATCATAAAAACATAAACACCTCATCATGATATCACACATTTACCCAGTTTATTATCTTAATATAATCCATCACTCACATTGTGATGCGCCCTTGACCACCATGACCGCGGATGAAGAGGACGATGCTTTGCGGGTTCGCTCCGATGGACCGCTCACTCGTTCCCAAGCCAAAGCCATCGCCCAAGCTACCGGCTCAATCATCCGACGCACCATCACATCACTTGGACCCGTTAGTGGCATGCCATGTCACCACTCCACCATGGCATAGGCTTCCGGCGCCACGTCATCAAGCTAGCAAATATTATTATTATATTTTGCATTTTAAATAACCATGGCATAGGCTTCCGGCGCCACGTCATCAAGCTAGCAAATATTATTATTTATATTTTGCATTTTAAATAATAATAGACTTTAATTTTCGGAACATTAATTCCGGAACTTAATTCCGTGAGTTAATTTCCGGCATTGATAGTCTAGACCTTTGGTTTCGGGAGTTGCCCCGACTTTATTTCCCGCCTTTATTTCCGTCATTCAATTTCCGACTTTTGGTGTAGCCTTCACCCACTATATAAGGGATGCTTGGCTTCACTTGTAAATCATGTCTAATTTTAATCAAGTATTTTGAAGGAAAATCCTCATTCTTGATCTAGGCATCACTTCCTCTTCAATCCCCTCAAAGTTCTTCCTTGGATCAAGTCTTAGATCCAAGAACTCACATTCGAGGATTCTTCTAAAGAATCAAACTATCAAATCCACTACAACGTTTGCTCGATCTCTCTAGATCGAATCAAACCTACGATTCCGCATCCATATCAATCGCTTCCGCCCTACCAAACTTCTATCAAAGTTCTCATTTGCACATCAACAACGAGTAGTCGAAACTCTAGCTTGGTCTAGATCCGGCGTTCGTCCTTCAACGATTCAAGGACGCATCAAATTGGCATCAGAGCAAAGGGATCGAAGCTAAGTTTTCTTTACTCTTGTTTTTTGTGCGTTATATTTTTTATCCTTCTTTGCCTTTGTTGTTCTTCCTTCTTGAAGATCTTCAACTTGTTCTTCGTGTTCTTCGTGTTCTTCGAAGTTTTCTTGAATTTTTTTTTTTTTTTCTCCAAACAAATTTAGGAGATAGTTGGTTTGCCATCAAACCATCTATCAAAAACAATTTGTTCTTCAACCGACCCAATCCGACAAGTTTGTTAATCGATTTTACCAAATTTCTTGGGATTTTTTTGTTAACAAATTCGGATATCTTGCATTTTGATATTCAAACAAAAACAAAAAATCAAAACTCTTCAACAAAGCGGATTTGTTTCCAAAGTGTTTCATCTCTTGCATCAAAAAAGTTGCAAAGTTCAAAAAAAAAAAAAAAAAAAAAATACAAAGTGAAAAGACGTCCGGCAAACCGGTCCATCCGAAAAATCGGATTTTACAAAACGGTCAAAGACCGAAAGCAAGCAAAGCTTGCCGAGTGAACAATCCGTCCATCTTCTGTCTCTCCATTTTCTTACATACGTGCAAAATATCACTTGTTTATTTGTGTGAATTGGTTCAAATTTTGTTGGATTTGCCTACCTTGCTTAACCGCCAAACGGCCTTCCCAAAAGTAGAACCTTAACGCACTTGAACTTGGGTAACGTTGACTTAATTCGTCACCTTGCTCATTTGATTGCTTGCATTTGTTTGTATTCATTTGGAATCATGACTAACGTGGATATAGAAAACTCACAGGATGCTCGTGAACGAGAAAATGCCTCCTTATCCGAGGAAGTTGTTAGTCTAAAGCAACAAATGGAGGAGATGAGGGCACAACTTTTGGCCCTTACGACCACTCCACGCCCGCCCCAAATCCAAATGACACCATGGTCGAGACTTCCACGTCCGACGCTCGTCGGAAGGGCAAAGGTCTTTTGGGAACCGACCCGTATCAAGGTCTTAGGCTTGCCTCAGTCATCGAAAGCCAAACTCAACAAGACGGCAGGCACCACCTCAATGAGACCGAGAACAATAATGGCCCGACTCCGGATGATCTACTTTATGTAGATACAATGGATCGGAACAAGCGCTTCGAGCGCAATCGTAAACGGTACGGATCGCCCCACCTTTATCTAATGCACATAATACTAACCGTCCCATACAGGAAGAATATCGGCACACCAATCAACAACGTCATCATCCTCGACGTTCCGGTAATGATCGATATGAGCAACGCCACGACGTAGCCGGCGTTCATCATACCGCGACTATGATGAGTATGACGAGGGGACGATTTTGATGAGTTTTCCGACGATGAAGCCAACTTGGAACGGGTGGCTCATGTCCGTCCATGGCACCCACCCGTCCGAGATCCATTTGAGAACCAAGACCGAGGAGAAGAATGGTTGCCTCCTCCTAACCCACCAAGGCATGCACATCAACGAGCCCATCGTGATGATATGCACCGCCCGCCCGGATCCCTACAAAGCTCGTAGGGAAGGTAAAGTTAAATTTCCAATATTTTATGGGGAATATGATCCTTGTGTGTTTCTTGATTGGGCACAGGACATGAAAAGGGCTTTGAAGCATTGCCACTATGAGGAGTACGAGAAGATCGAAGCGGCAACCTTGTACTTTGAAGGCGATGCAAAATCTTGGTGGAACCGGTATGAACACGTCCGTGAGAACCGAGGATGGGAACCGTTGCGACGTTTGATCAACTGATCTACGTCATGACAAAGAAGTATGTCCCCGACGACTTCAAAAATGATATGCGGATGCAAATTGCCGAGCTCCAACAAGGCAAACTCACTCCGGTGGCCTACTTGGCCAAGCTCGAGGACATGCATATGAAGGCCGGCATCTCGGCCTCGCCCTCCGCCTTACGCACCAAGTTCATGAGTGGCCTCAATCCATCAATCCGACGACCCCTTGAGATCGTTCCATATAGGACTTGGGAGCTTTGTGTCATGCGGCCATGAAGCTTCACAAGCAACAACAAGAGACTCCAAAATACTCAAGGTATAACTCCTCTCCAAATCAATACGCTTATTCTACTAACACCCGTGCTCGAGATGTATCTAGTTATCAAGAGTCCGGGCGCCACCAAAGGAGCCCAACGGATGGTCCAATCCACCCGACAAGCGGATACCGAGAGGGCACCACAACGTGGTCCCAATGTCCCGGCACAAGTGCCTCCCGCCCGCACTCCTCAAGGACCCCACCGGCGGCACGGCCAAGGGAGCCCGTGTGTTATAAATGTAGCGGATTCGGTCACGTCCAACGTGATTGCCCGAACACAAAGCGTGTGTTGTTTTGCCAATCCCTCATATGAAGATGAGGAAGATGAAGAAGACGGCGATATCATCATAGAGGATGACCAAGACGCCGACCCCTACTACGGCATGGAACCATGCGACGAACAAATGGCTTGCGGCCCGGCACAACCCGGTAAGTTCGCCCTTGTATCTCGTAGAATTTTAGCCGTTAAGGAATTTGTCCCTATTGACCAACGCGAGAATCTCTTTCACTCTCGTTGTTTGGTCAATAACACTAGTCTCTCTCTCATAGTTGATGGGGGTTCTTGTTGTAATATTATCAACGAAAAAGTGGTAAAACACTTTAAGTTGCCTACAACCCCCACCCAACACCTTATGGAATCCAATGGATTTCCGATAAGGCGTGTGACACGTCACACGACAAGCTTGGGTGACGTTTTCCATAGGCGGCTATGTTGATAAGATCCTTTGTGATGTTATCAAGATGGACGCCACACATGTATTATTAGGACGACCATGGCAATTCGATCGCCGTACATTCCATGATGGTTATCTTAATAGATACATGTTCCAATATAATGGAAAACGGGTCACATTGTTGCCTATGACTCCACATGAAATATTAATTGATTATGCGGAACGGAAGAGGCAACAAACCATTGATGAGACCACTACGCCGGCAACATCGGACCCTCCTAGGAGTCCTTCCGATGTTGTGGGTGCTAGTACTTCCGGATCCCGGAACACCGCCTCTAGTAACCGTGCTATTGAGTCTAGAGTAGTAAAGGAAGCATCGTCCCAACGAATGCAACTTTACCATCTCCGGAACCAATAATCAAAGGCCGGTGTGAGCCGAGGGTACTTTTCGCCGGAAACATGATGTGACACCGGTCAAGGAAGGCAAGTTGCCATGCTTCTTACTTGTTCCTTTTTGCTTATCTACTTCCAATGACCTTAGTAATATGCCGCACGAGGTGTCTACTTTGTTGTCTGATTTTCAGGACGTCTTGACCGATGAACTACCACCCGGCTTGCCACCGATCCGTGGAATTGAGCACCAAATCGATTTGGTGCCCGGCGCGTCTTTACCCAACCGTGCCGCTTACCGTGCAAGTCCGGAAGAAACTAAGGAGCTACAACGTCAAGTCCAAGAGCTCCTAGACCGGGGATATGTTCGTGAGTCCCTTTCACCATGTGCCGTGCCGGTCATTTTGGTGCCCAAGAAGGACGGGTCTTGGAGGATGTGTGTCGATTGCCGAGCCATCAACCAAATAACCGTCAAGTACCGGCATCCGATCCGCGCCTCGACGACATGTTGGATGAACTACACGGCGCCACCGTGTTCTCAAAGATTGATCTCCGGAGCGGGTATCACCAAATCCGGATGGCCGAAGGTGACGAGTGGAAAACGGCTTTCAAGACAAAGTACGGATTATATGAGTGGCTTGTCATGCCGTTCGGACTCTCCAACGCCCCATCAACGTTCATGCGCCTCATGAACCATGTCCTTCGCCGGTTTTTGGGTAATTTCGTAGTTGTTTATTTTGACGATATTTTAATTTTAGTAAGTCTTTGGATGAGCACATCGGGCACCTTCGCCAAGTGCTCGAGTGCCTTAGACAAGAACAATTATTCGTCAATATTGAAAAATGTGTCTTTTGTTCCGACACAACTATATTTCTTGGCTATGTCGTGTCTAAGGACGGACTCCGAGTAGACGAATCCAAAGTTCGCGCTATTCGGGAGTGGCCTACACCTAGTACGGTCACCATGGTCGAGCCTTTCTCGGCTTAGCGGGCTTCTACCGACGCTTTGTCAAAGACTTTAGCTCGGTAGCGGCGCCGCTTCATGAGCTCACTACTAAGGGTGTCACGTTTGAGTGGCGTGATACCATGCTCGAGCGTTTGATGCGCTCCGACTTTGCAATGCACCACTACTCCAACTCCCAAATTTCTCGAAAACCTTCGAGGTGGAGTGTGATGCATCTAATGTTGGCATTGGGGGTTCTTCTCCAAGAGAATCGGCCCATTGCTTACTTTAGCGAAAAGCTTTCCGGTCCACCACTCAACTATCCAACCTATGACAAGGAACTATATGCTTTAGTTCGTTGTCTAAAGACATGGCAACACTACTTGTGGCCGAAGGAGTTCGTGATTCATTCGGATCATGCGGCTCTTTCGTATCTCAAGAGTCAAACTAATTTGAGTCGGCGCCATGCAAGTTGGGTAGAATTTTTAGAAACCTTTCCTTATGTCATTCGGCATAAGAAAGGAAAAGAGAATGTGGTAGCCGATGCCCTTTCTCGGCGATATATCCTCTTGGTGCATATGGACGCCAAGATCCATGGCTTTGCTCTTATCAAAGAGTTATATGCCACGGATCTTGACTTCAAGGATATATTTGCCAAATGCCTTGACCTCCGAGAGCATGAGACCTTCTTTATTAATGATGGCTATTTGTTCCGCGCGGAAAACTTTGTATTCCGCGTTCGTCCATACGCCACTTGTTGATAAAGGAAGCCCATGAGGGTCGTGGTCACTTCGGTGCTACCAAGACTCTCGCCGCTCTCCAAGAGCACTTCTTTTGGCCGAAAATGCGCAAGCATGTGACACGGTTTTGCACAAGTTGCATAACATGTCATCATGCCAAATCGCGTCAAGGTCCGGACGGATTGTATTCTCCTTTGCCTATACCAATGGGACCTTGGGAGGATCTTTCTATGGACTTTGTAGTTGGCCTACCTATGTCCAACGAGGCAACGACTCCATTTTTGTGGTAGTCGACCGTTTTTCCAAAATGGCTCATTTTATCGCGTGTAAGAGCACCCAAAATGCTAGCGATGTTGCACATTATTCTTTAACAATGTGGTGCGCTTACACGGGATACCACGTTCCATCCTTAGTGATCGGGACGTGAAATTTGTGAGTCACTTCTGAGAACGTTGTGGGGAAAACTTGGAACCAACTTGTTGTTCTCAAGTAGTTATCACCCCCAAACCGATGGTCAAACGGAGGTGACCAATCGGACTCTCGGTGCTCTACTTAGAGCAACGCTTAGGAACAACCCACGAAAGTGGGAGGACTTAATTTCCGTTGTGGAGTTTTCATATAACAGGTCTAGGCACTCGGCAACTAAACTCTCACCATTTGAAGTTGTCTACGGCCTTAATCCACACACGCCATTGGACTTCACACCACGTCCACTCAAGGACGGTGAACACATCAACGCCGCAAGTCGAGCCGCCTCAATCATTGAACTTCATGAGCGGACAAGAGCGCAACTCCAACGTCGTGCCGCCCAACTTGCCGAACAACGCAATAAGGGCCGTCGCGACATATCTTTCGAGCCCGGCGATCTTGTTTGGCTCCACTTAAGGAAGGAGCGTTTCCCATCTCGACGCAAGGGCAAGCTATCGGATCGAGGGGCAAGCTATCGGATCGAGGTGATGGCCCTTTCCGGATCCTATCACGACATGGTCCAAATGCCTACAAGTTGGAACTTCCGGATTCCTACGGCGTGCACCCAACGTTCAATGTCAAGGATCTAGCCCCTTATGTTGAGCCCTTATTTGACGACGGTGAAACGGGGACGTTTCACATCCAAGATGGGGGGACTGATGCGCCCTTGACCACCATGACCGCGGATGAAGAGGACGATGTTTTGCGGGTTCGCTCCGATGGACCGCTCACTCGTTCCCAAGCCAAAGCCATCGCCCAAGCTACCGGCTCAATCATCCGACGCACCGTCACATCACTTGGACCCGTTAGTGGCGTGCCATGTCACCACTCCACCATGGCATAGGCTTCCGGCGCCACGTCATCAAGCTAGCAAATATTATTATTATTATATTTTTCATTTTAAATAATAATAGACTTTAATTTCCGGAACATTAATTCCGGAACTTAATTCCGTGAGTTAATTTCCGGCATTGATAGTCTAGACCTTTGGTTTCGGGAGTTGCCCCGACTTTATTTCCCGCCTTTATTTCCGTCATTCAATTTTCGACTTTTGGTGTAGCCTTCACCCACTATATAAGGGATGCTTGGCTTCACTTGTAAATCATGTCTAATTTTAATCAAGTATTTTGAAGGAAAATCCTCATTCTTGATCTAGGCATCACTTCCTCTTCAATCCCCTCAAAGTTCTTCCTTGGATCAAGTCTTAGATCCAAGAACTCACATTCGAGGATTCTTCTAAAGAATCAAACTATCAAATCCACTACAACGTTTGCTCGATCTCTCTAGATCGAATCAAACCTACACTTCCGCATCCATATCAATCGCTTCCGCCCTACCAAACTTCTATCAAAGTTCTCATTTGCACATCAACAACGAGTAGTCGAAACTCTAGCTTGGTCTAGATCCGGCGTTAGTCCTTCAACGATTCCAATGACGCATCATCTTGTGAGTGTTTTTAAAATGCCGGAATGAATTACTGCTAATATACAAATGATGATGGAAAGGTTTTGGTGGGATTCTTCTACACAACATAGAAAAATTCATTGGAGAAGTTTGGATAAATTGTGTCTTCCAAAAAATCTTATCGGGATGGGTTTTTGGGATTTGAATGTTTTTAATGAGGCTTTGTTGGCAAAAACGTGCATAAAAGCTTTTGTTGAACACCGACTCGATAGTGATGGAGGTTCTAAAGGCAATATATTTCCGGGGTGGGTACTTTTATCACGGCTGAACTTGGATCTTACCCGAGGTATTCCTTGTGGAGTATTTGGGGAGCTACAAATAACTTTTGCAAGGTGCTAGATGGAGAGTAGGGGGTGGAAAAGCCGTTAAAGTTTGGGATGGTGCTTGGATCGTGAAGGAAGGAAGAAGTTCTCTAATAAAGCCCACACGGTGAGAACCTTGCGATACAAACCTCACCGTCAAAATGTTGATTTGTGAGACCTTTGGGGAATGGAAAATGGATTTAGTGAGAAGCCTTTTTCAACACGACGAAGCAAATGCTATATTGTCGATGCCGATATATGGTGCAAATAGACCCGATGAGTGTGTTTGATTGGTGAATGAGGATGGAGTGTTTTATGTGAGAAGTGCACACTGGATGGGGAGATATGACTTATATGATTAGTGGCAAGACAAGCTGTGGGGAAAAGTGGTTGGTGCATTTAGTGTGATTTAGAAATGCAAGCTCCCGCCAAAGATTCTCTTGTTTGCATGGAGATACATAAATGAATCCTTGCTAGTAAAATTGGAGTTGTGAAAGAGACATGTGGTCTGGGATGGGATTTGCGAGCGGTGTGGAGAGATTTTGGAGTCTCTACACCATGTTGTTATTTTATGTGAGCATAGCATGAAAATTTGGGAGGGATCGGACAGACTGTTATTTGCGATGCATTGGCTTCCTAGCTATCCTGAGGTGTTGGTTACAAATCTGCCATGGACGTGTGATATGGCTACTCTTGTTGTGTTTCTCACAAGGGCTTGGATTAGTTGGAGTTGTCGTAATATGCTACTGTTTAATGAAGAAGCCCCAAATATTGAAAGTGTCAAGCTAAATTTCTTGCAATTGGTTGAGTATTATAAGGCCGCAAACTACCTACCCATAAGCCAAGCAACAACCCAAATACATACATGGATACCACCGGATGAAGGGATGATCAAGGTAAATGTAGATGTTGCATTGGTCTATGGTGGTAGAATGGCCATGGGCCATGGTGGCTATATTTCTGAACAAAATGAGCAACTTTCTAACAAGGCCTCCAATGACATGTAGGTGATGACTGATCGACTATTCCATTAATTTTTTGGCTAGATGATTGAATTTTTGAAAACCATTAATTTTGTTTGCCACAAATTAGAACATTTATAAAGTAAGGTTTTTGCCTAATAAATGTCTTCATCAATTGTGGTTACAGCTATAATAATAATATTTATAAAATAAGAATTTTTCCTAATAAATGCCTCCATTAATTGTGGTTATAGTTATACATTATAGCATGTATGTTAATAAAACTAATCGCAAAACATTGCTTATAGCTTAACGGTAAGGGTTAATTGTAAGAACCCGTATGTCACATGTTCAAACCTTGATAGCAACATTTTTATACCAATACGTTTTTATTTTGAAGAAAATGTTCTTAATGATATTGTCTAAGTTATAATTATAACCCCAACCAATGTACAATTTATTGTCAATGAACAAGATCTCTGCTTATTCTAAATTAAATTATATTTATATTTAATTATTTACATCGAGCTAGAGGGAAGACGGACAACAAGTTGCACCGCCAACCCTTTCTGAATTGCAAAATCAATTCTCCTAAAAACAACATTTGACGACCTAGGAGACATAACGTTACCGTGTAAGACCCGTTGCACCCTCTTGAGAATCTCAACAGCATCAGGCGCAAGAAAACCAAAAGTATCAAAAGTGAACGGAAGAAACGCATGTTGGTTTTCGATACAAGTCCTCTTATGTTTAGTCACCTTAGTAGATGTTCCATGAAGTACCGCCTTACCCACCACAAAAGGCCCGTTGCCTATACTAACCAGTGGGAAAACCCTTGTCACTTCAATACAAGCATGTTTCCCACACACTCATCCAAACATTAAGACGTCCCGACCTCAACGTAGATCTTCCCTCACGTGGATCAGTCAAGAAGGTCACATACGCCTCCTTCTTAACCGAAACTCCCGCTCTCCTAAACACGTCGCAGAAAACATCACGGACCGGATCATGCATATAATTGAAGCCATGAATATTTTTACAACGAACAACATGCTCCCCATAAACATCAAAATCCTTTCAATAGTTAGACATAGGACAAGTCCCATTAACCGGATAAAGTGGAATCATCAGACGGTACTTAAGAACCGAGCGATACTCAACTGGGGACATACACTGCCCAAACCCATCAATGGGTATGGCAAGAAGGAAATCTTTTCTATTTTCTGCTTGAAGACACTTAAAAGCGCTTTTTGTCTCGGGGTCAAATCAAAAGCAACTTCCATCTCTTGTACAATCTTACCGAATAGAGCACTCGTCAAAGCATGTTGGGATTTAGGGGCGACGGTGTTCTTGACAGTAAAAATACATTTTAGAAACACCCATACAAGAATGAAGCAATAGAAGCTCACTTTGCGGGTCCCTGAACAAGAAGATGCATCAAGTCATTAACCGCTCTATTCATGACAAGCTCTCTAACAAACCCGACATCTCTACTCACTGCGCCACCCAACAACTTAACTCCTATCGCCGGCCTTGCAATTTCTTGTGGCAATAGACCATCTCTAAGTTTCGACCCATCACACAAAGGTCAAAAGAGCTCAGTTTTGCGAACATTCAACTTGAGCGCTAAACCCGAACCAAACTGTCGAATGATATCAAGAGCTCTAGTTACTTCCACAGACCGACCAATAATTGTACCATCATCCAAATATCAAGCGTGAAAAAGAGGCTTGCAATTGTCCCTAATCCTATGTAGAAGCGGTTGCAATACAAGAGAAAAAAGGAGTGGCCCCAGAGGGTTCCCTTGCTGCACACCGGTAGCCCACCAGATGCATGATGCATCCATCTCCAATGTATAACCAAGCAGCCTGACCATACAAGAAATCAACCCATAAAGAATAGACGGACATCTCTCTCTAACCTCCCTAATCAGAACAGACATGTCAACTAGGTTGAAGGCATTAGAAAAATCCACTGTCAGCATAGCCAAGGAACCATCGTCATACCGCTCGTTCAGAAGCCTATTAGCATTGTGTAGAATAGCCTATGCACCACCTGAAACACCGACTCCAAACTGAAAATCTCCAATATATTCTCTCATATCTTTACACACTCCCTTCATAGCTACTTTAGACATCAACTATCTCCATACAATACCCACTGCAATGGGTTGAACCCCGTTGTGAGGCTTCAACAATGGTGTAAGATGAGCCGAAGCCACAAACTCGGCTAAACTCAACGGACACTTGCCTCCCAACCACAGATTAACCACAGAGGTAATCGCTCTCAAAAGACTCGTGTCAAGCGCATAACCCTCACCACACATGGCATCTAAGATGTGTTGTGCTCTCAAGCCGTCTCTACCACAAGAAGTACCTTTGGGAAAGTACTTAATGCATTTAAAAGTCAAATCGACATCAACAACTAGAGGTGGTTCAAGAAAGTTAGTGCAAGGCTTAAACGGAGGAGGCTTGTATGGGTGCTTAACCTCTACCACCTTCAAAGTCTCATCGCTATAAGGAGCAATTCCAGAAGAACACAAGCCTTAACAACAACTGTAAAATGCCCATCTAAAACCTTACGAAGATATTACTTAATATTAGGGTTCCTGTCTAGATCAACTCCATCACCGAGTCACCATCCACCATCACCCGAGGGTGATAATCTTATTGTCATTAATGTCATTAAAAGATCTTGGAAATGCCCATGGGAAATTGAAATGTTTATTGATGACATTCTTATCGAACTGAAAAAAATTCAAATTGGTTCACATTGAGCACATTTTAAAAGAAATCAATAGAGTTACTAACAAGCTTTCTCACCTTGTACACCTTCCTCCATTGTTTGACTTTTGTGCAGACCATGAACTTAATGTTCTTATCTTCAATGATGTTATAGGATGTACCATTTCTTGCATGCGATCCCTCCTAATTCATTTCCTCTTTTAAAAAAATCAAATGGAATCAAAATAATACAAACTTTGAAATTACTAGCAATAATATAAACTATCAAAGTTTTTACCAAAAATAAACAACTTGTTATATGGGCAAAAATCCGGCTTTTCCGATAATGTAACAATCGGTTTCTTACATGTCAACATAATATAGAAGTAGTTGTGTTGAGTGGATTTTGTTTTTAAAAAATTAAATCAAAATTATTTAATCCGTTAAAACTTAAATGAAGTTAACCTTGTTAAAACTTAAACTTAAACTAAAATAATTGAACATGTTTTTTACTTGTTCAATATATTAATCATATTTTTTTTTATGATGAGTGTAATAACTTAAAGGTAAATTTATTAACCTATTTGAGACATGAAATTTTGAAAACTAATCGTCACTTTCTCATCTTGTGGTTTCTACTCCCTAAATATGTTTAAAAAACATAAAAAAAAATTCATTTTATAAATTATGAAAAATCAAAAAGAAATTTCGTGATTTTTTTTCAAAGAAAGTCAAATTCTAATTTGTACAAAATAAAACTTAGATTAAATTTAACATATTAAATGTTGTTAGCTTTCTTATAAAAAAAATTCACATCACACATCAACTTTTATTTTTTTATGACATGTAAAAAATCAGTTGACATATCATCGCTGAAACTTTTTGATATAAATATAGTTGTCGTCTTTAAATATTTTAATATTTTTATACATCTATTTTTTTTATTTTTTTTTGATGAGAAAACACTACATATATTAAGATAGACCATTTAATAGAATACAATTTAAGAGCTTTAGGTAAATAGAGAGAAGAAACTGAAACAACGGGTTAAAGAGGTCGTAAATTGCCCAACAGATGAGATGCCTCATTCCCTTGATGACGCACAAAATATCAATTCACATGTTGTAGATTAGATGTCTCATAACCAATTCGTTGAACAATAATCCTTGTTGGGCCCTTAGTTGCTTTTGACCGACACAACATTTGAATCAAGGCTAGGCAATCCGACTCAATGATAACTCGATTGAAAGAGTGAGCCTTTACCAACTATATACTCCACCTCAGCGACCACTGGCTCCGTGTAGTCTTGGATCGACTTCATGCCACAAGAACAACTTCCCCATGCATATTTATAGCGATCACCCTAACTAAAACACCGACACATCACAGTTAAACTTCACCATGTTCATCGGATGAGCAGATCAACAACTAGCTTGCCATGGTTCAGATCTAACTACAACTATGCCATCACCCTTGATCTATGCTTTATGACTTTCATGTAACCAATGCAGCTGACAGGGTCGTCTCAATGATTTTTGGGGCCCTGCTCAAAGAATAATATTAGGCCCCTTAAAGAGTTAAAGAGCGGGAAAAAATCCCGAAAATTATCTATACAAAGTACGTCATTTACATTTTTTTAATCCACGAAAGAAATCGTTTAAATTTGATTTGGAAAAGAAAAAAGTTCAAAAGATGGAGCCATAAAAGTAAAATGAAAATTAAAAAGTGATGAGTAAGGCTCGAACATAGGAAAAAACAAGAAAAAGAGTGAGAATCGACTTTCACTAATCGAAAATTCAAATCAACTTTCAATTATGGGATATGGCGTCGGGTTACCAATGTGTGGGTCAAGGAAAAAGCTCATCCAAGGTGAGAATCGACTTTCACATTATTCTTCTAAATGCATTGTTGAGTGGATGGTGCTTCTCCATGGTATTTGGAAGGCTCGAATTAGACTTTTGTTTGACGGTACTGAAAGCTCGGTGGTTCATATCCTTGAGGATCAGCTGTCAGGGCCGGCTCGATGGGGGTCCGTAAGTTCCCTTCGAACAGGGCCCCTAGTCGATAACCTTGCAATCCACCGAAAGCCCTAGAGGCGGAAATATAGGATGAAAAGGACTAACAAAGCAAGGTTGAATGATGCGTCCTTGGAATCGTTGAAGGACGAACGCCGGATCTAGACCAAGCTAGAGTTTCGACTACTCGTTGTTGATGTGCAAATGAGAACTTTGATAGAAGTTTGGTAGGGCGGAAGCGATTGATATGGATGCGGAAGCGTAGGTTTGATTCGATCTAGAGAGATCGAGCAAACGTTGTAGTGGATTTGATAGTTTGATTCTTTAGAAGAATCCTCGAATGTGAGTTCTTGGATCTAAGACTTGATCCAAGGAAGAACTTTGAGGGGATTGAAGAGGAAGTGATGCCTAGATCAAGAATGAGGATTTTCCTTCAAAATACTTGATTAAAATTAGACATGATTTACAAGTGAAGCCAAGCATCCCTTATATAGTGGGTGAAGGCTACACCAAAAGTCGGAAATTGAATGACGGAAATAAAGGCGGGAAATAAAGTCGGGGCAACTCCCGAAACCAAAGGTCTAGACTATCAATGCCGGAAATTAACTCACGGAATTAAGTTCCGGAATTAATGTTCCGGAAATTAAAGTCTATTATTATTTAAAATGAAAAATATAATAATAATAATATTTGCTAGCTTGATGACGTGGCGCCGGAAGCCTATGCCATGGTGGAGTGGTGACATGGCACGCCACTAACGGGTCCAAGTGATGTGACGGTGCGTCGGATGATTGAGCCGGTAGCTTGGGCGATGGCTTTGGCTCGGGAACGAGTGAGCGGTCCATCGGAGCGAACCCGCAAAGCATTGTCCTCTTCATCCGCGGTCATGGTGGTCAAGGGCGCATCATTGAACTTATCCATGTCCCCAAACTCTAAACCTCTGCAACCTTAGAAACACACAAAGCCTATTACCCAAGCCAATGCGGATTGCGCTTTCCTATATCACCCCACTAAAACCTAGCCAATATATGTTCTATCCCTCGACAAATGCTCTGGAAGACAGCGCAAAGCAACTTATTGTGTAAGTCATAATAGATTGCAACACCAACTTGATGAGAACATCCTTTCCGGCACGGGACAAAACCTTCTCATTCACATTGAAACATCCGTTTCATAAGTCCAACAAAGATAATCCTTTTCGAACGACCCACCATATTAGGAGACCCAAGAATCATTCCTTAATTGTGATTTCAATAAAAAAAATAATAATAAAAATATTTTGTAGTTTTTTTTATGCGTAAAATGCTAAAATATTATTTTCCGCAGATCACATTTTCGTTGAATACCTCATCCGCAATAACGTTTAAGCAGTTGATTACCAAAAACTTTCTCGTCTGTATATCACTCAGTAATTGAAACTTGGAAGTTGGAAACGAAATTTTACTTGACAGGCCCATTATTCATTACACATGTACACGTGTCCTGATTAAAGCAATACTTTTTTCTCACGAAAAAAACCCAAACCCAAACCCCTCTTTCATTTTCCCGTTTGCGGCTTCCTATCAAAACCCCCACAACACCCGCAGTCGACATTGCTGCTTTCAAACCCTTTGTCCAAATCTTGAGCAATTCTTCATCCATAGATATACATAGCTATGGATATGCCAAGTGATTTTGAGCGGATCTTCTTCTTCGAACAAACTCGCAAGACTGCCGAGGCTATCTACGCTAAAAATCCTCTTGATGCCGATGTATCTATCTCTCAAAACTCCATTCTTTTTCCGCTTGGAGATTACTATTCTATTTTCCCATCTAAAGTTTTTTTTTTGTTTTTTTTTTTGTGTGTGCAAAGGGTACTGCTCAAATTTGTATTTTCTTAAAAATAAATTTTGTCGCTTGGGATATTTTGCAGAATTTGACCAATTGGGGCGGCGCTTTGCTAGAACTGGCTTCGTTCCAGCCGCCTGCTGAAGCGAAGAAGATGATGCAAGGTGTTTAGACTTTTTTTTAATAATTATTTGGGTTTATTGATTACGACTGCTATTGATGAATTAGTGCTAAGTTTAGGGATTTTTTATTTTGATGTTTTGATCATATAAGTATCTGTAGATACCAAATCGGTTTAGAACGAAGTGTTCAGTTGTAATCCGTTTCTGTATTCGAGGGGCTTAATTTTAAAGAAGTTAATAGCATAGTTATTGGATATATGTCTCTTTACTGCTGTTAATTTTAATCAATGAGACAGGGAGGGCATATTAATAATCGATTCCTTTTGGCATCTTGGTAATGCAGAATCAATCTCAAAGCTAGAGGAGGCTTTGGAGGTTAATCCCAGTAAATCTGATACTATGTGGCATTTGGGAAATGCACTTACCTCTTTGGGGTTCATGGTTCCTGATTTTGAAGAGGCTGGAAGTTACTTTACAAGGGCTGGTGAATACTATAAAAAGGCATCTGATGAGGTAAGCATGGCGGCACTGTCTATTGTCTTACTGGTGATCATATTGAGAATATTGTGACTTTTTCAAGCAATGTTTTTTCATATTTTCTTGTAGGAGCCTGGTAATGAGTTGTATCGCAAGTCCCTTGAGATTGTTGCCAAGGTACATGATTCACTTCAAATTATGTTGAAGTTGTTATCTTGAAAATTTGTTATACTTGATTGGAGTTATTTAAGATCTTAAATATGTACCTGCAGTTTTGTGATAAATTGAATCATTCTGGTAACGGGTTTTTTCAGTTTCCTGTACACGTGACATTTTTTGAATTTTAATTATGTGTGTTGTTATGAATAATGATCTGTTATTGATGCAGTCTCCTATAAATAGTCTGGCATAAGTTCTGTTGAGGAGATTATATCCTAGTAATTTTTCAATATTGTAGTTCGGGTAACCCTGCAAATGGAGAAGCTTTCGTTTTTGGGTTTGTATGGTCAAGCTTCTCATGCACATACTTTTCAACTCTAGTATGCAAGCTTTTTTGTAAAATTTATGTGTATGCTAATATGCAACTACTAATATGTATCGAAAGAAGTTAGAATCATTATTTTAAGTCGTAAGACTTTAGAAGGGAATAGTAATGTAGGCTAGAGAGGATACGGTCTGCTATTTTTATTTTTTATTTTCTTAAATCAAGATTAGGATTCGTGTTAAGCATTATTCAAGCATCCAAAGCAATGGATTCTGCATATCTTATTTTTAATAATATTTCATATATTTTTTGTGTGATTATGTTGGTTGAGACGTATCTTATACTTGTTTATGTCTATTTGAGCATACAGAAGTTGAGTTTATCAAAGCTTCTCTTGGGAAGTTAACCTGTTTCTTTTTTTTAGTTGATGTTATTGAATTTGGAGGAGGAGAGGGGCTAGGATTATCTGTATTGCTAAAAAAATTGGTGACTGATCATTGAAGATCTGAAACATGTGTCATTCCAACAGCTAGCTAACCTTTCGTTAAATTTTATATGGACCTTATCATGTGTTGATATGAAACTGAATTGTGGTGAGATTAGGAGCCGGATGAAGTAAAAAGAATAAGAAAATGATGGGGTAGTCTATGGAGGTAAAGATTTGTTATAAAGCTTAAAACACTTGATATTTGGTCAAGTGTGGATACTTGGAGAATCAAAAAGGAGCTATAGCCATTTTTCCGGGTAGGGGATTTCTAGTGATAGCATATTTTCTAGTTGAGAAGTTAAAATTCAGTACATAGTAGTTTGAGATATATTAATATGCCATAAATTATATGAAAATTGTCAAGAAGAAAATATGACAAATTACATTCTTTCCATAAGTATGATGTATTGGTTTCATGATATTGTAATATGCCAATTCTTCTACTTGTATGATATTTCTTGTTCACTATATGGCATGTGTTTACTTTGACATGGCAGTCACTAATGTTTGTTTGTAGTAATGAGGATACCATATTGTCATTCTAAAGGAAGTCATATTACAGGAGTAATTTGGAAAAACCTTTAAAACGACTCATACCTTTGAAAATTATATAAGGTGCCTTGTATTTCATTATTTGCATTTTCTATAACAGTTAGATGGAATCTTTTTTAAAATGATTACAGAACTTGAGTAAAAAAAGTTAGGGTTCATGCTGAGTCTTGCAGTAATTTCTGAGAGTGCTGGCCACACTATTTATTCAGATCAGCTAATCATCAATTCTGACATATTTTTTGCATGAAGTAGGATGACATTGGCTATAGATGTTATGTTTTGTTGCCAACAACAATGTATAGTCATATTTTACTTAATTAACATGTCAAATTTCTTTTCTTTTATATCTTCATAGTATGAATGTTCATTATTGAAGCCGAGTTCTTTAGAATTCTCCTTGTGTAGATATTTTGCGTTTCATGTAAAGTCATGTTTCTATATTGTGTACATAGGCCCCTGAACTCCATGTTGAGTTCCACAAGCACGGAATGCAAGCTATTGGTCAGCAAGCAGAACCCGCGGCAACTGGACCGTCTTCATCCTCTTCAAACAAGGTAACTGCTTTGACTGTTCTTTTCATTAGCCTGCAAGGTGGACCAACTTAAATGTATATTTTAACTTTGCTTTACAGAAGGCAACAAAGAAGAAGGAAGGCAACAGTGATTTCATATACGACATCATGGGTTGGGTTATTCTTACAGTAGGAGTTGTATCATGGCTGGGTTTCGCAAAGAACAATGCGCCATCTCCACAACTAATGTAAGGTGTCTGCTTGTTCGACGACTTAAAGGTGAGATTTTTAAGTGACATGAAGCGGGATTTGAGGACGAACCATGCTTTTTAATATTTTGTCACCAGAAGTTCAGTTCTGGTATGGAAATGAATAATCAAATTTGATGATATATCTTTTTGAGTTAAAATAGTGCTGCACTACATATTGGGGTTTTTGTGAGGACTCGTAGGATTGCATTAAGCGCTGAAACAGGAGTAGATGAATCGATTTGGTACGCCATATACTTCTTTTTGCTATTCCCTACTGACTGAGCTTTATATTGCATTAATGGATAGTGTTGAGGAGTTTCAAGGCTAAAAAAAGAGAGCATGTGATGTGAATCATTTGATGCAGTGGTTGATCGGATTTTTCTCCTCCTTTATATGGGTTGATTTCATTGTTGTTGAGGGCATCTTTCCAAGGAACCTCTGCCGGGCCCTTGTAATAGTATACCTAACGATAATAAGAAAGAAAAAGGATTGCAAAGGAACCTCTATCGATAGTTTGTTGTTTGTTGTTTTGAAAGCCTAACCATAGACGATAGAGGAGAAAACAGCAAATAAGTTCAAAGTTTGAAAACAGCAAAGAAGTGTTAAAGTTTGAAAACAGCAATCGATTGTATCCATCTTGTTGATGTGGATGCGATTGCTTCTGCCATTCTTCCCATACTTTCTCTTCTTCAAAGTTTGAAAACAAAGAAAACAAAAATCGACGGAGAAATTGGGAGATTGGGAGGCGAATTAGCTGTTGGTGAAAACTTTGAAGTGCATGCACGGTAACGAAAGAGAAAAAAGAGAAGAGGAGGAAAAAAAAGATTTGTGATATCACCCAAAATTTCAGCACATCAAAAGAGGGAAAATCAAGATATCAGGTATCAATTTGAAATACCAAATATAGGAACCTCGATGTGAATCATGTGATGTAGTGGTTGATTGGCTTTTTTCATCCTCCATCTCTGGTACCAAACAGACCCTTATAATCATATACCTGACGATAGTTTGTTGTTTTGATAAAAAAAAGGATTGCAAAGGAACATCTACTGGCTGGGTAGATGTCCAAATACTCAAGCCAAGGCCCTCGCTTAACATATGTATGTGAAAATGCACTAGACTGCAACAGGAGATAATAATAATCTTCAATGATACAAGATAAATGAAACCAAAGACAATGGGACTCAAGATGAACATCAAATCAAAACAAAAACCATCAAAATAATATGGAAAGATGGAAGTGAGAGAAAGCTTCAAAAACATCGTAAATGAATATGTTGGCTTCTACTGGAGTGGCGTTTAGGGATCATCATGAGGCATCTTATTTACAACCTAAAACTAAAATACCTCAACTTTTCCGTACATTGTTTGAATAATGTCACCTCAAGACTGGCGCTGATGAAAAAAAATGATGATTGTTGAAGCTCGCAAGTTGTCGTACCATGCATATACATCTACTTTTAAATTTTTATTTTTTTTATCATGTTAAGGTCTCGTTCGTTAGAGTTTTTTCGCTAGATTATTGGAGAGCTTTGAGAATATTGAAAGTTAATAGGTGTTTGGTGGGAGAAGATTTTTGTAGAGATTATATTTTTGGGTAGCTTTTTTGGTAGGTTTTTAAAACCTTTGTGCGAAAGTTTTTTCATTAGCTTACTATAATTTTTCTCCAATTTACCCTCAAATATATTTGTATGTTTTTATTATTATTTTTAATACTTATCCTTTTTGATAATTTCACCACAAAAATCTACCCATAAATCTCCACGTACTAAATATTTTTTTATAACCTTTTCGTTAAATTTTCATATTTTACAAAGCTACTCAATACTCTACCCAAAAATTTACCAAAAAAGCTTAAACTACCCAAAAAGCTTAAACTACGAAAAATCTCGCTCCACCGAATAGGCCCTAAGTTTGAATACTTTTTTCAACTCATAATTAATGATTATTATTAATTACTATGATTATCTATTAATATTAGTTAACTATTATTATGATTAATTATTAATATCAGTTAATTATAATTAGTTATTATTAATTATTATAAATATTTATTATGAATTATAATTATTAACTTTGTAATTATTATTGATTATTGATTATTATTAATATTTATTGGTATTGATAATTATTAATTATTTAAAATTGATAAAAGTTAAGAATATTATAATTATTATTCCTATTCAAATACATGGTTCGATTTTTTGACGAAAACTAACGTACTTTATATCAATATCTAAGGTACGAGATTACTGTATTGTTGACGAAGGGGGCACAGACATTTGAATTTGTGACTCGTATTTCTTATCCAATTTTTCTACGCTTCGGTCGTGAGACGCGTGCCAATATGCAAGCACGGGTGACATTGAACAATTTGGCGTACATTACTCATGCCTAGGCAAACATGTAAGTATCGTGCAATAATTTTTTTATTCGTGTCTATACTAATCGTGCTTGAGAATAGATGATGAATTTTATATTATTCATGCATCTAAGATCCACACGCAAAACAAGTGGCGAAATAAAAAAAAACGTTGATTTATTTAGATCGAGTATTTCATAAATATTTGCACTCGTTACCGTATAAGAGGTATAACCTGGTTTTAATCCATATATATATATATATATATATATATATATATATATATAACGTTTACCACTATAAATTAACAAAGCTCATGATAAAAAAAAAAGTCTTAATTTTCCTTTAAAGTAAAATAAAGCCAAGGTTAATTAATCAATTGGGTTTGATGCGACATTTTCAAAACAAATCACTGACAATAAATTACTAATAGAGGATTGTGCCGGTCAAGATCTTCTGTATTCCTCCCCGTGTGTATCTTTGTATCCTTATCACGCGATTTGTTGAATTTTTATTGTTTATTATTTTTCTCGTAAAACAGTAAAACTTTAATCCCTATTTATTTAGCCTCAACCAATCACATGTTAAGGATACATGTATCACTGATACAGGAGATCTTAACTGGAAATTGTGGGTCGAAAGGCCAGAAAGCTCGCGGTTGCTCATAAATTAGCTCAATATTCATCCTACTGATGGAAATGAACAGGTTTTTAGTTTTTTATGGACTATGTTCCTAATGAGATTGTAAGCTTAGCTGAAAGAAAAATATCGGAATATATGACTTTGATTTGTTTTGAAAAAAAACTATATTTAATAATTATATTTGTTATTATATGATATAATATTAAATAATGATAATGTATAATAATAATATTTAATAATGTTGTTTATAATAATTTTTTTTACTAAAGCCCTACGCTAAGTCTCAGTGCGTGTCAGACTGTCTACTTCAACCTCGAGCAAGCATCATTGAAAACGGAATGAAAACTCGAAAATATTGATTTAACCCTTTTTTACATCCCATTCAAACTAGACTATCCTACAGTAATCAAATTTATCATATAACACTTAAATTTTACCTATTTCCCAAACAATTTTCATGTATAATCAAACCGGAAACAAAAATCGAAAAAACTCAAAAGAAAAAAAAACGTACCTCTTCCCCAACCCCGATTTCTTGTGTTTTTTCGAGGGACATCCAACTTGGCCTCCCCCCGCTTCCAATCTCCTTCCACTTGAGTGATTTGAGTTTGATTTTGATTGAAATCGTTCTCTCCTTCTCCGTCTTTCGTTTTTTTTCTTTTTCCGTTCGGATTTGTGAAGCGATGACAGCACAAGCATCAACAAACGAACGCAAGTATTATGATTGGACCCTAACACAGTGCACATTTGTTGTGCACTAGTAAATCTAACGCCGCATGTCCGCATATGTAGCGATCTGAATACCAATTGTATACATGTGATAATTTATCGAATAATGCAATGACACCCGGGGATTCGTTAAACCAAAGACCGGGATTTGCACCCAGAACACCTCATCCATCTTACTAGTGGCGTGACTTTTGTCGTTTTGTTCAAAAAAGTCTTTATAAATGTTGTCAAGTTGATTATAATCTATAAATACCTACTTCTGACAAAAAGTTTACTTTCATTTCACACTCTTACATCTAGTTTAACTAATTTTGTTGGTCCTTCTCCGCTTCTCGTGTCAATGTGTTTGTCTGCCACTTAGTTAGCTTTTACTTGTGTCTGATATATAAGTTCACCCAAAAATCAGGAATACGTATGACTATTGAGTATAGCACTCTCTTTGATTTGTGTGCTTTATTGGAAGAGGCGCCGGCGCCTACAATTCGCGCCAGACCTTCGCACTAAATATTTTTGGGATTCCTTCATTCAATTTCCCCCCAAATCTCTCCTAAGTTTCAAATTCACCCGCCCAATTCCCAAAATCAACACCCACACTATAAATACTCCACTACCTTCCCTCTCAACTATCCAAAACCCTAATCTTCCATTCTCAAAGCTCGCCTCTGCTTAAAAATGTCTTCAGATCTCGATGAACCAATCCTCGTACCCAATTCAGACCGCTTCTGCATGTTCCCCATCCAATACCCCAGGATCTGGGAGATGTACAAGAAAGCCGAAGCCTCCTTCTGGACCGCTGAGGAGGTCGATCTAACTCAGGACATCCGTCACTGGGAGGAAACTCTAACCACCGACGAGAAACATTTCATTTCTCATGTCCTCGCCTTCTTCGCCGCCTCCGACGGAATCGTTCTCGAGAACCTCGCCGGAAGGTTCATGAAGGATATCCAGGTCTCCGAGGCTCGCGCCTTCTACGGTTTCCAGATCGCAGTCGAGAACATCCACTCTGAGATGTACAGCCTCCTCATTCAAACACTAATTCGCGACTCCGACGAGAAGCACCGCCTATTCCACGCAATTGACACCATCCCTGCCGTCGCAAAGAAGGCGCAGTGGGCCTTGCGATGGATCGATTCCTCCGAGTCCTTCGCCGAGCGAATCGTCGCTTTCGCTTGCGTCGAAGGCATCTTCTTCTCCGGAAGCTTCTGCGCCGTATTCTGGCTAAAAAAACGGGGTCTCATGCCAGGACTAACCTTCTCCAACGAGCTTATATCCCGTGACGAAGGCTTACACTGTGATTTCGCTTGCTTGATCTACGAAATCCTTAAGAACAAGCTTCCTGAAGATCGAGTAAAGGGGATTGTGAAAGATGCGGTGGAAATCGAGAAGGAGTTTATCTGCGACGCGCTGCCATGCGCGTTGATTGGCATGAACGGAAAACTGATGAGTGAGTACATTGAGTTTGTAGCTGATAGGCTGTTGGTTGCGCTTGGGTGTGGGAAGGTGTACGGTGTACCCAACCCCTTTGATTGGATGGATCTTATCTCATTACAAGGGAAGACTAATTTCTTTGAGAAGAGAGTTGGCGACTACCAGAAGGCTGCTGTCATGCCTGGCTTGGATGGAAATGATGGAATGTATGAATTCAATCAAGATCTCGATTTCTAATTCTAGTTATTCATCCACTTTTTGAAGCTTGCAATGTATTCAGTTTCCCCAAAATATTATAAATACAAAATAATACTCTTAGATTAGTAATTTATTAGAATCATAGAGCTGATTATCAAATAGAATTGTTAGCGTTGTCACTGGCTAATATATAATGAATTCGTCTGTGGCGAGACTATAATTGACAGATATAAAGTTTGATTTATGTTCCACATACAAGAAGAAAGAAGCATATACAGAGAGTCTATGGGTTAAAATTTGAAGTTAATGGCAAATGCAACAAAAAGAAAAAACAAAGAGAAGATGACAAATCATTCGACTTTCATCGAAAGTGCATATTTCTTCTTTCGTCCTACTTCCAGCAGCAATTCAAGAAGAGCCTCGCATACCTGTGAGGCATTTGGTTCCAAAGGATCATCACTCAGTGGTGAGTACACCATCCATGCATGGTCCATATTACGAGTTGGACGCACCACGACGGATCCTGGGACTTCTGCATCACGGCATGTAACAAGGCCATCGCTCTTCTCCCCATACCTCACCTGAAGTAGCTGAGCACACGCACCCATCACTGCTCCAAGTGGCATCACAACTGGAACTTTAGTAGCTTGTCCGAGCTCTGCATGAGCAACATGGGACAATGTGGCTAGAACCGCTGGTGTGATCTTAGCCACTGTGTGGAAAGATACTACCGGGAGCTCCTCGGGAAGCCGGTGTTTCTTCAAGAATTCCCTCCGTTTCTCGTATGTCAAATCTTCTAGAGCTTGCATGTCACCCTTCAAACGTAAACACATAAATCAAATTATCATAAACTGCATATGAATCAAAACATGTTCTACTGTCATTCAAAGTAATCCTCTCTTCAGTTATGTTCTGATAGACAAGGTAGTTAAGGAAGCCAAAACTACAGTAGTACAAGTGTCAAGTTTCACACGACTGCATTGATCTTCTATTAGTATTTAGCAGAACATATATATATATATATATATATATATATATATATATATATATATATATATATATATATAGCATTATAGTTCTATGGATCCACTTCATAATGTGGTCAGAAATAATTAACACCAAATAATCAACTCCAATGCCATAATCCAACATTCTATCAAACGACGGAGTTGAGATCTCTTTCAAATATTTTTTACTCGAATTTTTGTGTGTGTGATTCTAGTACCTAGTATATGAATTAACACCAAGACCCACAACAAAACACTAAAGTTGAGTCATATAGAAAAAATCACAGATGGAAAAAATAAAGCATTACCTTGATCACTTTGCAGATGAGGATCTCCATGAGTTTACGCACATTAACATAATCACCAAGTTGTCCTTCCCGGAGAATATCAGAAGCTATTGGACTACCGCCATATGGACTTTGAGCTAAGACCAAGCCAGCAACCTTATCCTTCAAATCAGGCCAGTACATGGACAAAGCAGCAGCAGCATCTATGCCTCCTTTGCTATGACCCAACAGCATGACACGCTTCTTGGCACCCCAGTAGATCTCCTCAATATAATCTTTTAATTCTCTTGCATTTTTCTCTACAGAAGCCTAACATTAAAAATGTCAGAAAGACGTCAAGAGCACCAAGGAACATAAACACATTTAGACATTAAAGAAAGGAAACTAAATGCAGCTGTAAAACCTACCTCACTATGGATCTTGGCAATATGACATGTTAGACCCATCTTTGAAAAGTAGGCTTTTGCACTGGAAAAATAAAGCGGTCCATGGTTGCTGAAAAGACCTGTGAAGATAGAATTTTCTAGTGAAAATGAAAGAGAACCATCTTTGCTGTTCATATAAGTAGGAAATGATTGAGATAAATGTGAAGATGATGACACTCAAATCAATATTAGTGCCAGAATGATGCTCTAATGAAAGAGAACCATCTTTGCTGTTCTAGACATGTTAAGACGGATTCGCAGGAACAATGCAGAGAATGATGCTCTAAAAAATAAGCACTGCAAGTAACCTTTAAATTCTAATCACCAGACAATCAAACATGTTTTAGTTGTATCTAATGGTACAAGGAAAATAGTAGCAATGACTCTTTACCAATTCTATCTTAATCTTCTTACGAACTCTCTTTATTCAGTCTTCGGTACACATTAAACAGAAAAGGAGAGAAATATGAGTAGAAGGGCAACACGGAAAAAAGAAGATACCTTTTTCTTAAGGAACCATCAAGATAGTATAATGAAAAGGGTAGTGCTGCCCACAGGTAAGACACAGTAATAGGGACGATTTTCCCTTGAAATGTTTAGATATATTAGATATATTAGATGTGTTCCACATTGCATCTTGCATACATCACATTGAACATTCTTTCCATTCATGTTTCCTCTCCTTTGGAGCTTCACCACGTATCAAGTAAAATATGACAAAACATATAAAACAGTCGACATGTTTACATTTTCTTTCAAATAACTAGAGACTCCGAACTTCTTTATAATAAAAATAAAAAAAACTGCACTTCAGAATATGTTGCACGCACAAAATGCATACATAAATGAGAAAATTTTATATTTTTTGAGGAGTGGGATACTGGGATAGAGCAAAATGATTCAAAGTACAGAACAGGCATAGCTGTAAGAAAATATCTAGATAGGATGTATCGATTCCCTTTCTAAATAACATTTTTTTTATAAATATATTGTTATAATCACTATTCACTAGTGGTACCTGGAATCAACAAATAAACCTGTGTTTTTGGCAACCTGTGGACACCATGCCTGCAAAAAAAAGAAGTAAGGAATGAAAGAACAGAAAATAAGATAAGCATTCATACTAACTAGTAACTACATGCTAGAACATTCATATCTTTCATGATTTCTCTCTTGGAGAAGCTGAATGCATTGATCTGATACTAGATTAGAATAAATGATATTATCAGAAAATGAGAAAGGAAGTAAGGCTATAGTACCTGGCTAATGGGCATTGGTTTAATAAAGGGAAGATCGTATACTCACTAATCAGTAGAAATTCTTTTATATTACAGATAGAGAGGGTAGTTTGTGAAAATATTTTGCATAATCTCCAATAATATAAGCTTGGGGTGGTTGGGTTATGGTTCTGTTAATTTTCATCCCCTATAATCTAGCATCTTCATCTTAACCTTCAAAAGCCTATAGCTGCCAAACACGTTGATTGGAGATGAAGATGACAAAAGTGAAAATATAATCTCCTGTAATCTTAATCCCCTATGTACTGAACACAACCATAAGCTTTTTGAAATGCTTTATTTGGACAAACAATTCAGTATTTCTAAAAGAAGATATATAACTAATAGCTTGAACGTACCTGATGCTATCCAGTATTTCCATAAACCTTTGTGTACCATCTTCGACAGCAGGCATTTCAGGATCATTCTGGAGCCAACCAATATCATCTGCTGATCCACGAACAGTTTTCTTTGCCCGCTCGACCAAGCTAAAGTATCATAAATAGTTTTGAAGTTATCCAACATAGACTTTAAATGAATTATCATGAGCAATTGCAGGAGAGTATTGTGTCGGAATATTTCTTAGATTTGAGTGTCAGTTTCTAGTCACCAACCCTCGAATCCTCTTCATCAGTTTTCAAGAGAGGAACAGAAGACAATTTCAAAAGTCACATTCAACTTAACTTCAGTTTCTTCGAAATTCAGGCACATCTAGAAATGAGAAAGAAGGGAGTACACCATTTATGAGTCCATTTAAACGAATATGAATCTTCATTCCATAAGAAAGCTCATCTTTTCAAGTCGAAATAGTCTGTTAAAGCATTAACTATGTTAGATAAATAGTCTGTTAAAGCACTAACTATGCTATGTAGCCTATTTTCAAAAAACATTGGAAATTTCAAACCAAAGATCATGCCTAAGAAGCTCATACTAGTAGTTGATTGGCACTATATGCTGCTTCAGAATGAAATAACAGTGAACCAGGTTATACTACGCAAACATGTATCGGTACTGGTACTGTGACAAACAGTATGCATTACTGCTACTGGAGAAGCAGGTGCAAATGTCTAGTCCAAACAGTGAATAATGTACAAGGATCCATAGAGGGATACAGCTATTAATAAGATGATCATGTTCATGGGAGCGAATTTATCATCACATGGGATAGAAAAAAAGATCAATTGTTGACTGAAAGAAAGATAAAGAGACTCATATGGTATCCCTTCCTTGCGGATAATATTTGAATACTGATGATGTATGTCCCTTCTTTTCAATATGGAATTCATTGTTTAGGGCAAAATGCTTTAATGTGGTCTGGACTTGTATCAGTTATTAATTCTTTTGCACTCGAATATTTTACAATTGTACATGTTTTGGAGATGAAAGAATACTTTCACAGATTGGATGAAAATCAAACTAAGGATACAACTGACGCAAGCACATTATCATACCCTTTGAAGAGTGATATGCCAGTACCACTAGAAGTAGAAGCTACCAAAGTTCCACCATCTTGTGATGAATCTTCTACTGAATTCCTGGTGCTTTCATTCGTCTGAGAAGAACTAGCTTCATCCCTAGTTGGTGCAAGTGCATTCCAACTACTATTAATCCAATTTGAAAAAGGTTGGTCTTCAGTGAGAGGCACTCTTTCTCTGTCAGATGAAAAAGTCACCAATTCTTGCTCATTTGTAGAAGTATCTTCAGCTGTACATTATTCAGAAAATTCATATAGTGAATATGAGGTGATCTGAGTTAACAACAGTATTTATTTTGTTATTCCAGATTGTAAACTGTACAACCACAGGTTCATTGTGAAAGGAAACCAATAGGATAAGGCATTATCCTTCCAATAAGTAATAAAACAACCGTACAACATGATGCTGCAAATGGTACCAAAAACGTTAAATGTACCAAATGCACAACAAACATAGATGGGTTCTGACAAGCTAGCAATTCTCATGAGTTATGACTATCGCAGCTCACTAAATTTCAAACATATTCACAAACTCTCTAGAGACATGGACTTAATTGACAATTTTGCAACATCACTTGGTTTTCACAAAAGGAATATAAAGATCACTTCATTCTCTTTTCCTGAAATCTCTAGAAAGTAAATTACACCAGAAAAATTCTTAGAAAATATAAATTTATCACCAAAATTTAACACGTGCATATAAAAAATTGCCCTCCAGAGAACAAATGTTAATATATATATTACTTAATTAGAAGCACAAAATACATCATGAGTATAAACTTACCGGAAAACTGTGGGAAGCAGCTAGTCAAGTATGTAGTAGTCTCCGCGAGATAAGAAGCAGCATGGTCAAGAGCTGGTAAGGTAAATAGTCTCGGAACAAGCTGTCCACTGGTCATATTGTCACTATCTGCCTGGCAAATTAAAGCCCGTCCAAGAATTTCAGCATAATATAAACAACCTTTTAAGATGTAAAAAAGAAATGATCCTAGTGCGCACTTGGGAAGGGGCATGAGGGGAAAAGCGAGGAAATAAAAAAACAATGAACCGAAACAGTGAGCAATAATAATTGCTAAAAGAATAATCCTCTAACATCTGAATCAGAAGCACCAAGCAGGTGAGCTACTATATGATAAGTTTTTGTGGGAAAAAATCTACTGTTCATCAGCTCTTCTCGGCATAGGGAAAAATTCAGGACTGGAGGTTGTTGCTTCAACTATTTTCAGGATTATTTGGAAAGAAAGGATCAATGCTACCTTAGGAAGTTTCACTTTCCAAACTTGAACAACCAGAATCAATAATGCCTCCTGAAGACGCTATCCAGTCTTAATCTAGGCATCATTCAGCAATAACTCAATTCCTCTTCGTTTCACCTATGAGATCCATAGCTCACCCTGAAATAACCATTTGAGCTGTACATTTGAAGACGTAAGCTGCTTCTTCACTCAAGTATTCTATGTCACCTTTCTTCGTGCAGTTTCACACTGTGATTATATAGTTACAAAAACACAAATCAACCCTCTCGCACATACAACTAGAATGAAGTTCTCCTTACCAATACTCAGTTGGTCTAGTGGGATGTGGTGCTAGACTCCTTAAGTGTTTAGCTTGGAGATTCGAGTTCGAATCCTCCTAGCGGCATGTATGGAAAAATTGATATTGGAGGGTATCCCCTAGCAATGGGCCACGACTTTCTACCCGATCCGGACGTAGAGCGGCTAAGCTGATCGAACCGGGTGGTCTCCGAATTTACCATTACCAAAAAAAAGAAAAAAGAAGAAAGAATGAAGTTCTCCTTCCATAATTAACAAAGTCAATGTCACTCTGCCTCCTCCCAGCTGAAAGTCTATAATATCCTTTATTATCTCTAGAACATCTATCACTGCTTCAAGGATAAAATCATTATTGATTTCTAATAATTTAGAGCATATTTTATATTCATGGAACAACTATTATAGACTTATATTATTATTTTGCGTTAAAACTGCTCCATATTTTTAAGACATCACAAAAACACATGAACACACAAGAAACTATGCAAAATTGGTTGGATGCCATTAAAGCAGTAATGAATACCAAGTTTACCATTATTGGTTGAGTTTCTTCACCACTACTCGGAGTTCCAGGGTCCATAAATACAGTTCCTGAAAAATGAGTTATGGCATCATACTTTTTCCTTAAAAAAAGGGTACAGTCATTACATTTAGTATCTACATCATATATAAATACTTTACATAGGGAGTTTATTTTACTTGGGAGTATGAACACAACCTAATGGAATAATAAGACTCCTCACCTCATTTGACTCTAATTCGATCTCATATCCAATCTACAGAGAAGGAAGACAAATCACTGAGGACGAACTAAACTATGGTTCAGGCAGCACCTAGCAACTTGAATAAAGTCTGCTGCAAATAAAGAAACCAACTAACAGGATGAGTGCAACAAAACAGATTTATGCTCACAAGTAGCAACAAACTAATTGAATACGATATTACTTGAATGAAGAAATAGGAGATTAAAACAAAGAGGAAGAATAATAAAGAGAGGATAATTGGAAATACAAATCAACTACAACCCATGCCACCCGTCTTTTGTTCCTGATTTCCAATCTCCTTCCTGGAAACCTAAAACTCTCCCCTTCCTAACTATGCCTTCATCACCCACTAGGGAAGAACCACCTTTTACTCATGCTGTAGGAAATGACTTTGTACAACCGTTTTATCATTTTCCTCATATGTAACCATACCCAAAAACTAAGTGAAAGTCCAACCATGCAAGGATTATCTATGACTGTGGCCCTACTTCACCCATTTTCACTCATTTACTAACCCCTTCCCAACCAAAAACATAACCGTCCTTCTTCCAAACCCATAGCCCCCTTGGGGAGAGAAGATAAGGAAATTGCTCTAATCCCACACAAATTCCCTGTCCCCCTAACCCCACCTTAAACAACAAACTTCTCCCCTTCACCTCTCTTTTTTTTTGGTAAGATAAGTGTTGATTATTTCATTGGAATACATTATCATTTGTTATTTAACCATGAATCCACAATTAATAACAACACTTATAAAATAATAGACTTGTGTCTAAACTATACAGGAGGCGCAGAAATTGATATGAATACGAGCCACAGAAAAGTAACACGAACCACTTCATGGGAAAGTGGACTTTAACGGTATTCAAGGAAAAATACAACACTTATCATAAACATATAACTCCATGGAAACTCAAGGGATGATTTTTTTCTCAACTATCTTTTGTACAATACATGATAGGAACAGAAATTTAAACACCAGTCCTTCAAAGCTCTTGCCCGCCCTTGTACAACACCTGTCAACCAATATTCACATCCTCCATAAAACTGCAACTAAGCACAGGAAATGGGATCCGATCAATATCCTTTTCTATCCCACAGCTCAATCAACAAATCTCAACATATCGAGACCAATAAAGGTTCACAAATCACCCAAGCACCTCAGAAAAACCTAATTTCGTCCCCCATTCAACCAAATACAAAATTCATCAGAACTTGCTTCTGTCGATACGATTTCGAACTAATTGGAAGTAGTAAACAATTGAATGTTATTCTAATTGATTGATAGAAACACTATAAGTAAAAGAAGACAACAAGAAATGAAGCAAGAATAGCAATCAAAATCTGAAGAAGAGGTGGTTAGCGGAAAGGCGGTGTACTCACCGATCGATGGATCAACTAGAAGAGGTAAAATAAAATCGCACAAGCCTCGTCGGAGATATGGCGCGAAGCAGGAATTTACAACTGCAAAACCTCCTCCGACGGGAATTTGGAAAGAGGAATGAGAGAGTCAGACAAGGAACAACAACGTTTCCTCTTATTTCTTTCTATATATATTTTTTTTCTTTTTGTTTAAAAAAAGTTGTTCGGCGTTTCCAACCAAATTTCATCCGCTTAGGGTCAAAGAGTCTATTACATTCTGGCACATTAGATTAGGATTACATATTCCCCAAAAATAGGATTACGTATATTTATTAACAGGGTTAATTTGTGGCCTAATCAAAAGAATAAATCATCAAACTACAAATTATATATAATAAATCGTCAACTGTCAATAATAATAATCACACAATCAAATTTAGTGTACTCCTATATTTCAAATTAAAATAAAATCCAACAATACTAATGTTTGTAATGGTTTAGCTTTCTGATTCTTTGAGATTACTGTAATTAATGATTAATTGATTAGTATATAAGAAAATTAGGGTCTATTTGTTATTGTATTCTTGAAGAATACAATTACGTATCTCTGTAGGATGCCAAACGGAAAAAAAAAAAATTATATTCCGACAATCTCTATAAAAGAATGTAAATGAATTTACAATAATATTGTACCAAACATGTCATAAATCTAAACTCAACCCTTTAGCTTCGACGCACGCGTAGTTTCAACAAATCGGTCTCCGTCTACTTATCGATTCCGTTCATAAAGAGCCAGGATAATCAACCGCCCGTTACGGCATTACCCACCGACAAAGTTCCCAAAACAAAAATCGAAAGAAACCTGTTTGATCTGAGAATGAGGCGTCGTCAGTTGAATCCCTTTTCTATCACCTAGAATGATCGTTGCATTGGGATGAATTGTTCGACAACCTTGGTAGGGATGCGGGAAAGGTGTATGTTGAAATGTCTGAGAGAGATTAAACCTACTTGATTTCCTCTTTTCGCTTACTCGGATCTTCAAAGGAGAAAATGGTATGTAATGCTTGATTTTGCCTGATTTCCTCTTTGCATTTTATTTCCTACCTTTTTCTTGCAGTGCTCATACTTTCCTAATTTTCTTGGTGAATGAATATTGATGGATCACACTAATATATTTGTATTTTTTTTTATTCATGCTTGGATATGTGGTTTTGACTAGGAGCAACTTGAACAAATCATAGGATATCTCGTAGCTTAGTGTTTTTGCTAGGGTTTGTTTATAGTGAGGATAGCTTTGATCACTGTAAATCAGTGTCATTTTCAGGTTCAAGTATGTTCTTGAGTTGTTTCTAGATCAGGTCTTTTTATATGTTGATTTGTAATGGCCAGGTGCTCAACCTTATCCCTTAACTTTATTTTTGGATTGGGTTCTGTTCGTATTTCAGCATGTCTTTTTAGTACCTAGTACCTATCATACAAATTGAGCTTAAGCTGTTTTGCCTTCTTTTGTTCATTATGAGAATTTCTACAAGAAGTTAATTGTCCGTTTGGTTAGAGGAGTGAAATGAAAATGTTTATATAAAATTGATTATGTTACGTTCATGTGTTTAAAATACCTCTAAAATTCCATTTTAGTCGCTACACAATTATGATTTTTGATTGAATTTGTAATATTTTATTTCCGGGAACGAATATCAACGGTTCCAACCGGGTCTTTAAATCATTCCATGGATAGGAGGTTGATCAGTCTTGTCTGACCGTTCGGAACATAAAAAAGATTTGGATATGCAAGTCATTTTGACCAAATACAATCTTGCTTTCCAAGTTTCTTCTACATATTTACTTGGAAAACATATGGTAATTGAGGAAAATTTTGTTTGACATCCGGTAACCAATTTGGTCATTGATAAGCATACAGCTCGAGTAGCTTGTTACTCAGGCTTTGAACTATTCCTGTATAATGAACCAACATCCAAGATTGTCTTAAGTTGTATGCCGAACTAGTCTAAGAGACGAAGGATTTTGAAATAAGCGTAGGCGACGTAGACAATGTAACAGAAGTCTTTGAGAAGAAAGATACTATCAAAAATCCTTGAGACTCCATCATGACAGTAACATTTGGACTGAGTATTCAATTCACACTATTTGTAGACTTATTCTTGCTAGTTGCTTGTTTGTTTATATTTCAGATGATTTTCACCGCGACCTATTCCAATCTTTCTCCTCCTATAAAATACATTTCTGCTGTGTAGGACATACCAAAGCGAGAGCTAAAGAAGCAACTCCTTGATAAAAGAAAATGGCCGGATTAAAATTGCCACTTGCTTTGCTTCTGATCTTCATTTTCATGAAAATTGGAGAAGCAGATCTGTCTTCGAACTTCTACAAGTCAACCTGTCCAAATGTGGAGAGCATTGTAAAGCAAAGTGTGACTCAAAAGTTCGGTGAGACTTCTGTCACAGCCCAAGCCACTCTTCGGTTGTTCTTCCATGACTGTTTTGTTCAGGTTACACATCATTCTCCTTTTCAATACTTTGGATATATGATATTTGCTTGACATTTATTTTGTGATTTGTTCAATCCAGGGATGTGATGCATCGGTATTGATTGATTCACCAAATGGAGACGCGGAGAAGGATGCACCCGACAACCACTCGTTAGCCGGGGATGGGTTTGATACTGTTATTAGAGCAAAGACTGCTGTTGAAGCAGCCTGCCCTGGTGTTGTCTCCTGTGCTGACATTTTGACCATTGCCACCCGAGACGTTGTAGTCATTGTAAGTTCATCATACTTACAACAATTATAAAATATTCCCTCCGTTTCACAATACTTGTCCATGTATAATTTTTCACATATATTCAGAAGCATTAATATAGAAATTAAAAAGGAAAGAAAAATAATACTCACTCCATTTTGCAATATCTGTACATCTACTGTTTTTCACACATATTAAGAAACATTAAAAAAAAGAAAAAGAAAATAAAAGGGGTATAATTAATATTCTTCACACATATTAAGGTAAATTATACAAGAAACAAAAGAAAGTAATGAATATAAGTTCATTTTTCTAGAATAGTAAATGCATAATTTTTGTTTTTATAAAGTTTTGACATTAAATGAATTTTCGTGGACAATTATTTTGAAAAATATCTTTGAGACTAGATGGACAAATATTGCGAAACTGAGGTAGTATAAGAAACAAAAGAAAGTAACAAATATAAGTTTCATTTTTAAGAATAGTAAATGTATTTTCATTGACAATTATTATTCTATGTTATATTGACCCACCGAAATTTGTCCCAGACTGGAGGTCCAACATTCAACGTAGAGTTGGGGCGTCGAGATGGGCTAAGATCTAAATCCTCAGACGTGGAAGGACAATTACCTCCACCATTTTTCAACCTTAAACAACTTGTTGACATATTTGCGAAACACAACCTCACATTAAGCGACATGGTGGCGCTCTCCGGGGCCCACACACTCGGTGTCTCTCATTGCAGCCGGTTCGCAAACAGACTCTATAACTTCCCATCAAGCAACAGGGTTGATCCTGACTTAGACCCATCTTATGCCCAGTTTCTTATGCAAGCTTGCCCACAAAACGTCGACCCCAACATTGTCGTCCCACTAGACCCAGCTAGCCCCGTGCAATTCGACAACCAATATTATATTAACTTGGTTCAAAAAAGAGGCTTGTTGGCATCAGATGAGGTGCTGTTCACTGACCCTGAATCACAGGCTATAGTTGTTGACTGGGCTAACAGTGCTGAAAACTTTAACACTGCTTTCATTGAAGCTATGATCAAGCTTGGTAGAGTGGATGTCAAGACCGGGAACAAGGGTGAGATTCGGCTTGATTGCTCTAAATTCAATTCTTGATGATCCATAAAATATAAAGAATATATTCAGGTTTTGTATCTTATATATGATCCATACACATGATAATATATATGTTGCTGCGTGTTGTACACTGTGAGCTTGTTGACTCATATAAGTGAATTGTCTCACATATGTGTATTGTTATGTCTATAAGTAATTATACGTCAATGGTTTAAACTTATACCTGATAATTCTACTTTGCTAGCTCTTTGGTTTTTCATTTCTAGTTTCCAGGTTGGTTGACTTTTACCATGTCAATTAAGATATGTATGAATACATGTTATTTTATTTAAATTTTGGGAGGATACCGAGCTTATCTGGATAGTGTCAAAAGTTTTTACCATGTCAATCTAGCTATCTGCTGTTGTCAGTAGAGAAGAAGAATGAGTAAAAGTAAGGAATGGAGGTTTGCTGAGGAAATATAGTAAACCCCTTTACAAAATAAAATATTAAGAAAAGATGATCTCAGGTCCTGCAGAGACTGATGAACCTTGTCAATGAAATAGTTTATAAACAATAATATCATATCTAAGAATTGAAGGACCAATTCATAATGAGATAAAACTCAGCTTGGTAAGTTGAAGAAGTAGTCAATTGCTGATATCAGTTAAAACTGTTGTGTTTTCCCCAATTGAATGCTCATTCATTGCAAAGGTCACACAAGATAACCACTAGTTTTCCTGAGGAAATTTCGGGTGAATACTCTCTTTGCCTTCAAGGACGATGTTACACTGAAAGGTTTGCCTGGTGTTGTCCATTGACGGTGTCAACATGGATATAGGAGAAGTCATCTCTGAAAAGCATGCTGGTGAACAACTTTTAGACCGGTGAACAATGGATGAAATTCCAATTACAATATGTTTTTCTCATAATATCAAGGTAAATAATAAAAAGAAGAGAAAAGAAAAGCTATCTTAATTTGAAATACAAGAAATGAACCCTCCGTAAATTTTCCATATAAAATTTGGGCAAAAGAAAATAGTTCGGATCCTCTTCAAATAAAAATGCCTAATATCTAATGAATCAATCTAAACCATTCATATTTATAAATGGTTAAGATTTAATCTACTATTTAATAAAAAATAATTTCTAAAAATTTATCTTAAACTTGCCTTTATAAAAGATGAAACAATGTATATTTAAAATTTATTCACATAATTTTTTCTTTATTTTTCACTTATTGTGTGTAAGTTTTGTTAATTTAATTGTTGATGGTTTAATTTTGTAAATGGTTTTAATTTTTTTGAATAGGACGTTAAAATTATTGTAAATTATAAAACCTTATATACTTTTTTTACTAGTGTTTAGTGTATATGAGTTTTATGATCAATATCATCAAATTCAATAAAATAAGCTTAGTTATAATCAAGTGGTACAATTAATTCAAAGTTTTGTTAAGGAGAACTAGCATATAAATTTTTTTTATTAAATTTGTGGGAGAATATTGATTACCTAGTGGACTTTTGTTTTTTTAATTTACTATTTAATTGTGTACATTTAAAAAAAAAGATGGTCAATTATTTTAGTGTAGAGTAAGGTAATTTAATGTAATATCTTAATTTTTAAATATTCAACGTATTATATTAACTTATTAAATTTTATTAAATTGTAAGATCGATGATCGTACAACTATTCAATCAAAGCCTCCGATATCAATTCATATTATATCGCCCTAACACCAATAATAATAAATTGTATTTTTTCATCGAATTCTAGCATATGATATTAATTATAATTTATAGATTTTAGAGTGTTAATTTTAATTTTAAGCTTTTTATAAATGCATCACCTTTGATTATACTCCTATCTATCTATCTATTGTTAACAAGAAAATGATAGTTTAAGAACCATTTTTATTTTTAATATTAGAAGAGAAGATATTGACCATTAATAAATATAACGGTTTAACTTAGATTGATTCATTAGGTAAATATTTTGAACTTTTTCTTCGGAGATGATCCGAATCGTAAGAGAAGTTATCTTGATTTTGTAAATCTTACAGTAACTATTGAGTATATTTAATCTAATGTATATATTGTGTATAGACCTGATCATATCCGGGCAGTCCGGTCCGGCCCGACCGACCGGAAAACGGGTGGGTATGAACATAGGGGGAAGCCCGGCCGAGTGAAAAAGTCCGGCCCGGCAAGCCCGTCGGGCCGGGTACGGACACTACTATAGGGCTGGCCAGGCCGAAAAGCCCGGTCCGCCGGCCCGTATAAAAAAATATAAAAATATAAACATTATATTGTATATATTTAAAATATTAAGTATAATTGTAGAATATTTATCATAATTATCATAAATTTAATGTATATTACATATAATATCTTAAATATATTTTATTTTAAATAAAATTTATATTTAAAATAGTTTTTAAAATTATTTTTTAAAAAGCAAAAAATAAAACGGGTACCCGGACGCCCGCCTGCCCGGCCGGGCCGGGTACGGCAGGGATTGTAGGTCCGTCATCCGAGCTTAGCCCATGTCCGGATAAACAGGCCAAAAATTGCACAAAGCTCAGCCCGAATCCGGATATAAACATGTCTAAATTAAATATGGCAAGTAAGAAAGTGTATAAAATCATAACTAAAAAATAAAACATAAAATACATGAACCAATAGTAAAAAATATTACTAATAAAGTGATAGTATACAAATTTTGAAGGAAATTTTTTTTTATTGAACTAACAAAGTAGTTGTTGATATGTCAGATCCTTCATCTCAAATTTACCACTTAGGAGACCCTTCAACTTTTGAATGTCATACTCGTTAATTATAGCTATTAACATATCAAATACTGGTTTATGGCATTGACAAAGTGGACGTAATCATTATTGGGTGAATTACTATAAAATTTGTGTGTTAGTAATTACGCACAACAGTAATAGCTACAAACTCTTCTTGTAAAAATGTATGAATCATTAGTAAAAATAAATTGAACTAATTGAACAAAAGTTTTGAACGAACCGTACAAAAACTTTGAAGTAAAAAGGTGTCCGTCAAATTGTTTTTCTTACATGTGTCAATTCGACAACGCTCCGTAATTTCGTATCGGAAAAACAACTTCAGACCCGAATCTCTTTTAATAATTTTATATCTGAAAATAAGTATTTCTATAAATGTAAATCGGTATGTATTTTAGTGTACTTGAAGTCATATAGTTTATGTCCATTGAAATTTCCACATATTTGTTTAATATCTTGTAAGATCCATGAGTTTTAGTTGAGTTTGAAAATTCCATTGTAAGATTAATCAACATTTCTTCTTTTTGAACTTTATAGCTTGAAATGATAGACTAGTAATTGAGGATGATTAAGACTTTCCCATAGCTACAAATTTTGAGCAAGGGGTGTTGATTGGACGGTTGTGATATTGTTTCAAGTTTTGTTAATGGAGAGTGGATGAAAAGATTGTGATGATAATGATATGACAAATGATAGCAAGAATTATTGTGCACTCACTAGTCGATCGTTAGAAGAGTCATGCATGATGTTGAGGCCCTTTGTACCATTCGTAGTTGCAACTAGACTATCAATTGTAACTTCTTCTTATTGTCGTTTATTCATATTACATGAGATTCTTCGGAAAACTATTCCATTGCTACTCTACAATATAAAGGCTTCTTGTGCATCTCAACTCTAGCCAAAGAAAAATGGCCACATTAGAGAGCAAAATACTCATATCCACTCTAATAGTACTCGTTATCGTAGCAACCGGAGAAGCAACCTTGTCGTCGAACCACTATAGGTCTACGTGTCCAAATGTCGAGAACATCGTTCAGAAGGCGGTGGCCATAAAGTTTAGTCAGACGGTGGTCACAGCTCAGGCCACTCTTCGTCTCTTCTTTCACGATTGCTTTGTCCAGGTAACTTCATTGTCATGTTATTTAAAGTACATTGTTTGGTTTGTATTACGGGTGATCATCTTCCGTTATTGTCGTTATAATTTATCACCGGACGGATTAAGACATGAAGTAACAAGTCCGGTCTTCAACCATTTTATAAAAGATGGGTTTTTTCTCTTGGTACCCTTAAAGGTTTGAACTTTTACTCTTGATATCCATTCAATTTTAAAATTTATCTTGATAATGGTTTAATTTGTTTTCCCTTTATTTTCATTCTTAATATGTTACACTAAAAATTCATTCTAAAATAATAAAAAAATTAGAAAATAAATTTAAAAGTAATTATGACCTCATTAGTTAAAGTTAGATATATATATTGGATGAAATAGAAAACCCCTCTGGATGAAGAAAATGTCTTTAAGCGAAAAGGCTACTTTCCCGAATGTAGCCGGCCACTGGGCCGGCTATATATATATATATATAATAATAATAATAATTCTGTTATAAATATTATTAGTTTAAAATTTAATGAGGTCATAATTATTTTTAAATTTATTTATTATTTTATAATAAAATTTTAATGTAATTTATTAAGAATGTATATATAAAGGAAAAACAAAGGAATTTTAAACCTCAGTGAATATCAAGAAAAAAAAAGTTCAAACTTTGAGAGTATAAAGAGAAAATACCTACAAGATTGAGAACAATCCGTTTATATCGATCAATTAAAATTGGAAAGGGTCTCCAAATAATAAAACCCGAATTCAATATAAGTAAAAACTAATCAGGTCGGTCCAACCCGATTGTGCTTCTTCTTATCAATCCAGGGATGCGATGCTTCGATAATGATCCAGTCGCAAGGCGGCAATGCAGAGAAGGATGCATCGGACAGCCTCTCGCTAGCCGGGGACGGCTTTGACACCGTCATCAAGGCCAAACAGGCGGTGGAAGCTGCATGCCCTGGTGTAGTCTCGTGTGCTGACATATTGGCCATTGCCACAAGAGATGTTGTAGTTATTGTAAGTTTTTACTCATTCCTTCAAGAGTTACTTCATAAACTAATAACTAACCGAAGCAAATTGTACTTTTTGTTTAGTTTATATAGCAGGAAGCTGGAATTGAACCCTAATCATGGCTCTTATATTTATTCCATAGTTGAGACAACTATACAAAATCAAATCCAAGTGTACTTAACTCGAAATTCACTAGCAGCGAAGGAAATAATCTGAGCACACTTTTAAACTTAGTTAGACTAGTCTCGACCTCACCTCGCAAAAAGTTAGGTTTAGATTTGTTTATTTAACAGTTTTAACACATACCGGTCAAATTCTTTATTCATCACCCAAATTAAGCATATGTTCTACGTATAGGTAGAGCCGATCTCAAGCCGATAGGAGCAAATAAACTACACATATGTAATGTTAGTTGTAGTTGAAAAAACCTTTTGTAATGAAGATTTAAAACACTCTCAGGTGACTATAAATACGCATTCCGTGTGCGTAGTAGAACTTATATTCGTCTGAGAGTGTTTAATTTATTTTTTTATAAATGAAATACAACTACGCATTTTATATACATAGTTGTACGACTCATGTCAGCTTGAGATCGACTGCAACTACACAAACCATACGCGGAGTTATAATCGTATAAGGTGAAAATCGATCAGAATTACGCACCCGAGTTGTGTAGTTCAGACGATAAATAAAGTTTTTCCCCGGTGCGTTTTCATTTAACTAAACAACCGATTAGTTAAAATAAAAATCAACGGTCAGATTGGGTTCATTGCTTATTTGTTTGATTTCAATCCGAAGACAGGAGGACCAACATTCACAGTAGAGCTTGGGCGCCTAGACGGACTCCAATCGAAAGCCTCAGACGTGACAGGCCACCTCCCGAAACCCGGTTTCGGAGTGAGCCAACTCGTGACCATGTTCGCAACACACAATCTAACCCTAACCGACATAGTGGCACTCGCTGGGGCCCACACAATCGGGTTCTCCCACTGCGACCGCTTCTCGAACAGGCTCTACGACTTCCCGGGGTCCAGGGACGGGGTGGACCCCACCCTGGACCCTACCTACGCCCAACAACTCAAACAGGCTTGCCCGCGTAATGTGGGCTCGGGCACGGTAGTTCCAATGGACCCCACCTCTCCCCTAACGTTCGACAATCAGTACTACAAGAACTTGGTTCAGAAAAAGGGCTTGTTCACGTCTGATGAGGCTCTCTTCACGGGCTCGTCGTCTTCACGTCAGTTGGTCGTTGACTGGGCTAATGATGTTACTAAGTTCAACTCCGCTTTCGTTGAGGCTATGGTGAAGCTCGGTAGAGTTGGCGTCAAGACCGGTAACCAAGGTGAGGTCAGACATGATTGCTCCAAGTTCAATTAGCTACCAATCATGTTGAAAATTGTACTTGATTCATGTATGTATTAATGTTTGTACTTGGCCTTCACCGTGTGTTAATTGGATCCTATAACATTCCGATGACACTTTGGGCCAATTGGGCCCGAATCTTAGTCCAACGGACTAGCTAGGACCCCGTAAAGTATAGGGCCGATTTACACATGTTAAAACCAACCCGGTTTTATTGTAATTTTTCGATTGAACCAAGTTTGAGCCGGACCGGAGTTGCTTCAACTCTCAATAACGATATGTTTGATTTAGTACGAACATATAAAAGCAAAGGTAAACCCTACCTACTCTATTATTTAGTCTCAAAGGATTGCTTACAAATACTAGCAAAATATTTAAATAAAAAAAAGAAGGCGTTTTACATGTTGTCGCTTACGGTTTCTTATAGCTTTTCAAATACCACTTTTAGGACTGGACAAGACTGGACCGGACCAAAACAAATAGATCCGGTCTTCGGTCCAAAACTCGGACTGAACCGAAAATTGAATTGTCTTAAAAGTGATATTTGAAGCTCTAAAATTAAAATTAATTAATTAACACTCGATCCGGTCCACAATAGAATAAGTACGAATTTTAGTTATATAAAAATCGAAAAATAAAAAAAATAATTAATTAATAGTTTAACAAAAAATTTTCGGTCCGCTCTGTTTAGGTTCGAACTCGTGAACAGTCCTAAGTCCTAACCACTTTGGTTGTTGATGTACCAAAATAATAAAGAAAAAAAATAATAAAAGCAAAGTTAAACCCACGTTTAATTTAAATCGTATTTCTTAAAAAGTGTAAATTTTGAAAGAAGTAGTTTCAATAATTGTGTTTTTATCATGTAGATTTTACAATTAACTTTTCGGTAATTTTAATTTCTTTGAATCGTGAAAAGTGGCATGCATATTAACACGATGGGTAGGATTTTATTTCTATAAACCTTTATAAATTATGACCTTTAATGAAAAGAAAAAAAAACTATTAAATTTTGTCTAAACCAAATAATATTCGCAAAATTAAGGGCTTTCATTTCATGGGCTGCAGAAGAATAGATTTAAAGGTGTTTGGTTGTAAAACGCCAAATAACTAAAGGACCAACAAATATAATATATCTGTCTAGTTGTCGTGATTAGGACTTGCTGGCCGCCTAGAGCTGAAAATTGTGCCATTGTCATTACCACGAATTTTCATTATTTACTCAAAAATATGTTATATGGATAGGAAAGAGTTAAACTTTGCAATAATTTGAATATAGCAACTTGACACGATCATTGTGTTTCACACTTATCTTCTTTTGTTTTCATACGCGTAAACTTTGTTGGAGATGATGAACAGTGAGATTTCGAAACTAATTTATAATGGAAGGGTTTAATGGGTTGTGTTTGGGTCCGTCGAATTTATGTGTTGGGCTAGTTTAGACGTGCATGTACACTCTTATACATTGTTTTAAAAACTGATCACGATTTGCTTAACTTAAATAAGTGGTTCTAGTATTTTGTGATAAAATTGTATTTGATTTATTATACAGAAAAACAAAAATTAAGAAACAATTTTGTCTTTTTAAAACTAAAACACTAGTGTTTCATAAATTTTATTAGTGTTTCCAAAACACACCTGAAACACTAAACACTAGTATTTTAGATCATGTCAAACACTGGTTAAATTTTAAGAACGGAAAAAACAACTGTTTGTGGCTTAGCAAATACAAACTTAATTCTTATGCATATGATCCTCTCTCTCTTAATTCTTATAATACATACGATTATGCATATGATCCTCTCTCTCTTAATTCTTATAATACATACGATCTCGCTCTATTGTACATTGGTACATCTGTATTGGACTTTAACGAAGTCAAAGGGATTCGATCATTGGATTCAGCTTGACAACAATAAATTCATGACCAACTAAAACTGAACAAGACTTTCGCTGTAACTGAATCATGTAAATAATGCTTGGACTTGAGTGATTAAACCTCTAAAATGCTCTCTTAAGATTACACAAGAAACCCTTATGCTAAAAATACACCATAATGATCTCAAGCAGAATCAACTCTCGCATAAATAACGTACAAGACAAGCAATAACAAACCAGAAACCGTATCATCCGACCTGTTTCAAGAACGGGAATTTCCATAAAGGTTGCGGTAAACTGGCTTAGTACGATGTACGAGAATCATGCTTAGAACAACCGCAATGATGCACAGTCCCGACATAATCATCGACGTAAGGAAGAAGCATATCGATCCTTCGCACTTCGGAGCCTCGCTTAGATCGAGCATGCCGCTGAAAATGGATCCAAAGCTGCGTGATGCCAGATTTTGCCCGTGAGCTTGCTTCTCTGCTTCACGGTCGTATATACTGCTTGCAATCACACCCGAGAATACCAACGAACCTGCTGGGTTTGCAAGAGTAAGGAAATTGTATAACGCCCCGAACTTTTTTAAGCCAAACAACTCGGAAGCAGTGGCCGGAACGATTGCCCAGTGCGCACCATAGCCGAGTCCGATCAATAATGTGCCGTAATACATTGCACCTGGCCACCCCATTCCGAGAAAGAAGTGTCCAACGGCCATCACGGCTTGAGCTACTGCAATGGCCACAGGCCTTGGATAAGCATAATCCCTGATGAAGAAAACAAAATTTTGATTATTTAAGGATATACTAAGAAACATACTCTTAGTTATTACTCCCTCTGTTCACATATAATTGTGGTTTTAGCCTTATACTTTTCTTAAACAATAATTATCGTTTTAGCTACTTTGGTCTTTGCTTTACACATTTACCTGGTTAGTCGTGATTTTTAATAAAACAGAAGGTAAATGAATGATAAGGGATATAATGGTATATTTTATAGTTTTATTAATAAGTGTGCAAAAAGCTAAAACGACAATTATTTGTGAACAGAGGGATTACTAAGAGCATCTTTATACTAGAAACTCCCATTAGAGTTTCGTATCTATTTTTTAAAATATTTTTAATATTTTTATAATTTGTAGTAACTTTTTCCTCCGTCCCAAAATTTGTTAAAGTTTTCTTAAATTAAAATGAAACACAAAATCAATCTAAAAAGTAAAGTAAACTCAAAAAGTATATTAATTAGACCAATGAGAATTTAAATTTGCCCGGAAATTTGTCAGATTGAATATCTTCTCATATATACTTCTCTAGTTCTCTCCGATCATTTCCTCTATTCTATCACCATATATTACATAAATCTTTATTTTTAAAATTTAAATTAAGTAAAGAAACTCTAGATATCTAGGATGCAGGCGTTCTAAACTTGTTTAATTTTCAGAAAACTTCTGCTATTGACTTGTTTCTTTATAAACTACTAGCAAGTAATGTGAACGAGATGGTACCTCACAATATTCTCGGAGAAGTAGCCTCCACCAATGCGGCCAAGGAAATTCCAAATGCTAATCATGGAGACAAATATATGTGTATTATCATACCCAAGAGACTGGCTCATTTGTCCGAGGTTGTCAATGACTGTCAACCCTGAGCCGGAGCCTAACAAAAGGGAGAAAAAGAGAAGCCAAAAGTCAGCCTTGATCAAAGCTTGTGTTAGAGTGAAGTCCTCGCCTCTATGCGGGCCCCTTCTCCTCTTAACTCTAACAGTAACAGCTCCCTCTGCAGCCGCTTGAGCTAGTTTCGCTTGCAACTGAGCAATTCGTTTATGCCTTTCTGATGCTGGGAGCAAATCAACATCCTTTGGCTTTTCATCTTCAACCTCACTGAATATAACTTCAGTTTCTTGCTCTCGCGATACTTGTGTCTGTGTCTCAGGCAGAAGAGCCTCCTCCACTGAAGATCTTGGATCTTCAGTGAAACTCATTGATGCAGGAACATATATAGGAAGCAGAAGAAGAACAAATAAACCAATTGTAAAGCCCACAACTACAATATGGCTCAAATCTATCAGATCTTCGAGGAGCATGACTCCCATGAGATAAGCAGCAAGAACAAGGCAGACACTATAAACAAAGGTGAAACTCGAACCATCAGATGGACGGATTTGTCGATGACCTCCTACGGGTCTTATTATGAACATCAGGGAAATAATGACCATAAATGGTCCCACTGCAACCATGAAGATGAGCGAAGCGTGATCAGGGCTATGGATTAAAGTGTATATTTGTGTTAGAATTGCTCCACCTAACCCGGCAAAACCTTTCAAAATGCCCACAATAGGGCCTCGGCTTTTGGGGAAGTTCTGCACGCAAGAAACTAGCGCAGCGGTGTTGAAGTATGTTTCTCCATTTGTTCCCAAGAATATAAGAACACACATCTACACAAATATCATTTGCAAATCATCATATAATTCAAGCAAAGTGAATATTTGCATATAGCCTTATAGATTTACTTGCTTCACATGAATCAAAAACTATTTATATTCATTCAGGAAAACGTTTTTTGTTCAAGATAGCACAACAATTTAGTCAGACTGACAGATTTCAGAGCAACACTGCAATTTTACTTCAAGGATCAAGTTGAGCCAAGGGATTCATATTTGCATAGATTTAGCTTCTCTATCAATTAAATCATTTTATAAAGTTTCTTGCATGGGCAACAAAGAATATGGAAACAACATGCAGTAATGGTATAAGAACATAATTCATCAATACTTAACTCTTTTTTGAGAATATCAATAAAAGGGAGATATAAAGAGGAGCAACTTAAAAGTCAAAACCATAGAGCACTCAACAAATCAGAATAAAACAAGTTGCAAAGTGTACGGTTCACTCAATTAGGATAACCATCAAACCGCTGTATTAGAGATCACCCTCATACAACTTTAGGTCTCTAAAAAACCATGACGGAAGGCTAAGATCACAATTCAAGATATTTTATAAGAAACCATCTCAAGTGCTTAGCATCAGGAAATAACTAATCATGTTTTCACTCAACAAAGAAGATCCGTATATGAATGGATATCAAATCAATAGAACAAAAGTAATCCCTTATAGTAATTTAATTTCAATATCACCCAAAGAAACAAAAGGGTAAAGAGCCTAGTAGTCTAATACCAAAAGAACAATTTCAAACAAAGGAATATCAAAAAGGCAGAAAAGAAAGCAGAAAGGCATGGTAAACTCACAGCCCACAAAGGCAAAGGAGGAGCTCTGTGGGTAACAACAAGCCAAACCCAGCCATACCCAATCAAATTCTGAAGGGCACCAACAAGAAGAGCAGCCCATAAGGGCAAAATCTCAGATAAACTCCCGGCTAAAAACCCAACACTATCCCCTAAATCTTTGGCAACTCCAAGCCTTGCAATTTGCCTTTGGTTGTAGCTAAGTGAGCTTTTAATGACTGGGGATATACTCCCGAACAAATACCCAATCCCAGCACAGGATTGAATCCACATTGCAGCAACAAAAACAAGCCATCTGTTATTTATGAACCCTTTCAATCTCTCCTGAAACTCACCCATCTTTTTTCAATTGGGATTTGTTTGTTAATCTTAGGGTTTTCCTGAAATGGGTATGCTTGAAATCCAATCCTCTTTCAACCCAGTAAGCGATGGAAGGAGATATGCATAGGGTTGTGTGTGTTTTGTGGATGAAGATTGGATCTGAAAGAAGGGTTTTGTCCGGTAATGGCAGATGTAAAGACGGGGGGAAATATGATCAAAATAACAGTTGTCTGGGCGTGATAAATATGTTTTTAGAAAAGAGGAATGCCGACAGCAAAGCAAGAAGAAGAGAGGAATGAGAGAAAATTAGCCATCTCGCCTGGTGGACTGTGGGGTACTCAGCTGCCTGCTCATCTTCTTCTTGTTGCCTTGTGAATTTTTTTTTGGAAAAAGTTAAAGACTGTAGAGTATTATTTTAACGAAGAAGAAGACCTATGACAGTGATGTCTTTTGGACTGGGAATCATTATGTGCATTTATGAAGATCCCTACCAACAAAGCAAAGGATGTTTACTTTAGTGGTCGATTGCATCTTCGGACCTTTACAGATTGGTATTTGGGTTTTGATTTCAAAGTAAATATAGTATTTAACTAATTGGTAATATTAAAAATAACATAAATGATATCGAAATTAATTTAATAAAGACGTAAGGATAATTTTGGTAAGTATGTTGTTTTATACAGCGAGTATATATTATACACTTATTTTAATAATTAATTAATATATATAAATTAGTCTCTTATTTTAATAATCCTAAAAAAATTAGAAAAAATTATTTAGCCAGTATAAATTGGGAGATTTTGAAAATTATGCACTCTATTATGGAATACTGCACACACAAAAAATCAGGTAATAATACACTTTATTTTAATGGATACAAATGTGTACTTGTTTTTAATATGTGAACTAAGGATGCACTTTGAATTTTTTATTATTAGAAGAAATTTTTTTTTATGTGTCTTAATATCTAGAAAAAAGGAAATAGATAATATAAATATTTTAGAAAATTCTGAGAAGAAGGAAAGTGATAATTGATATATCTTATAAAATCTTTAGAAGAAGAAAAGAGATAATTGAGATATTTATAAAATTTTAGGAGAAAGGAAAGAGATAATTGAGATATTTTTTAAAAAAATCTAGAAAGGAAAAAAGTGATAATTCTAATATTAAGAAAATAGATAATTGGGTAATTAAAATCGTAGACTTATTCGTGTTATATATATATAAACCTTCATTATCAACGTTGGGTATTGAAATCGAGTAACTAATATTGAGTAGCAAAAGTTGGGTACACGAGTGAAGTTGGATATGTAACGTTGGATATGTAACGTTGGGTATTGATATCGGGTAACTAATATTGGTTAACCGAAGTCGGTTAACCGAAGTGAAGTTGGATATGTAGCATTGGGTATTGAAATTGGATAACTATTATTGGGTAATCAAAGTGAAGTTGGATATGTAACGTTGGGGTATTGATACCGGGTAACTAATATTGGAATACCGAAGTTAGATAACCGAAGTGAAGTTGGATATGTAGCGTTGGCTATTGAAATCGGGTAACTAATACTGGACAACCGAAGTGAAGTTGAATATGTAACGTTGATTATTGAAATTGGGTAACTAATATTGAGTAATAGAAGTTGGATACGTAACGTTGGGTATTGAAATCGGGTAACTAATATTGAGTAACCGAAGTTTGGTAGATGAGTGAAGTTATATATGTAACATTGTGTATTGAAATTGGGTAACTAATATTAAGTAACCGAAGTTGAATAATCGAAGTTGGGTAACCAAAGTAAAGTTGGGTATGTAACGTTGGGTATTGAAATCGGGTAACTAATATTGGGTAACCAAAATTGGTACATTAGTGACTCGGAGTGATGTTGAGTATTGAAAGTTGGGTTTTTTTTTTCCTTATATTGTATGGTTATTGAAAGATATCATTTAACTAAATTAACTATTTTATTTTCTTTATTTTTCCTCCCTTTTTTCTAGGATCATTTAAGAGAAATATTCTTTTACAAACAGAAAGTACATATTTTGTACATCAATAAAAAAAGAGAGCATAGTTTCCAAATTTCTCCATTTTTTGTTGGGAAATAAAGTATGCACTTTTGTAAATGAAGATTTTTTTTAATAAAAATAATCCTAGTAAAAGGAAAAAGTTATAAGAAAATAATTATTTTTAATTAAATGATATTTTTAGTAATATTAAGGTGAAGGAAAATAAATAAGAAATTAAATAGCTTAGTGAAATGATATTTTTAGTAATCCGAATTTTTCCTTTTGTTATCCCAATATCTTAATATCCAAGTGTGAACTTTATGTGGTGTCGACAGGATGACTCGAACCTGGGATCTCCAGGTTTCTGATAAATGAGTGACACTGTGTTTCACAGGTCTCAAACCCTCGATGCACAGGCGAAGAGGAAGAGGTTTCTTTTTTTTTTTTTTTTTTGGCAATGGTAAATTCGGAGACCACCCGGTTCGATCGGCTTAGCCGCTCTACGTCCGGATCGGGTAGAAAGTCGTGGCCCATTGCTGGGGGATACCCTCCCAATATCAATTTTTCCATACATGCCGCCAGGAGGATTCGAACTCGAATCTCCAAGCTAAACACTTAAGGAGCCTAGCACCACATCCCACTAGACCAACTGAGTATTGGTGGCGAAGAGGTTTCTTAGTTCTACGCTAGTGTGGTTCGTGCAACCAATGTCAAGCCCACGACCTCTTGCATCCGTTTTGCCAAACCGCCGCCCTTGTGTTTGTCTCTGGTGAGTCTCAAACTCGAGACCTATCGCCCCACTCCAGTATAGCGCATTAATCTCCTTTATGTTGGAAACAAGGATCGAACCGTCGACATAACACATTCTTAAAAATCGCTGCCTTGTTTGCAAGAGAGCTCAAACCCGGGTCTTGCCACTCCCTACCTTGCCATCCAGTGCCAACTGAGGGCCAGAGGCTGCCTGGTGTGCTCGAGCTAGCATAGCCCGATACCGTAACCAACTTACCTTGTTTCGGTGAGACTCGAACCCTCAACCTAATTTCCGTTATATATAATTTTCCGGAATTTAAAATTATAAGTATTTTAGTACCTTTAGACGTGGAATAATATAGTTGAATTAGTAGAGATTAGATCGAACTGGAACATGACAATTTCAGATCGGATAAATAGTGATGAGTTAAATGATGGAACCTTGCAAAAGCGGAATGACTAGTTAACTGACTCGACCTTTTGGAATTGTGGAAATTAAGTAACAATAGGAATGAGAGTTGGATCCGTACTAGATGATGATATGATATGGAAATGTTGGAATGAACGTTAGGTCTGTAGCACCTAGGAGTTAGCGTTAAGAAGGGTTAAGATGCTAGATATCATACTCTATTTTATAACGAGGAAGTGAAATGAAAATACTAAGATGTCGATCCATATTGTTCAGGAATTTAAGATCAATGACTGGCAAAACGAAAATAACTTTGGAGACCAGTACAGATAAGGTGAGTTCATTGGACTCATTTAGCTACCGTAATAATTTTAAGTGCGTACTAGGATAGTGCGTGTATTGTATGCTAATTAAATGAACTAACTAGACCACTGCATTTATATTTCTGAAGAGAGGTCCAAGTGTATTATAACGGGCCGTAACATCACCGTCCGGCACATATGGAAATCGGAAGGCTCCCAGCGACCAATTCAATAGTGTATACGAGGGATATGCATTGAAACCACTCCTGATGGTTTACGGGGATGGGGCGAGTGTTGCAGGATCCTCGTGCTACCATGAAAAGTTGAACAAATAGAATGACCAATTTCACCAAATGAAAAGATCATAACCGGGATGTGTGTGCATGTTGAGGTGTTTACTGTTTTCATTACTTGTGTGTGTGCTCTAGTATCCTTATCATTAGAACTGTTAGTTAACGGTTTATACCGTGTTGATAGATCTTGCAGGTTAGGTCTCTACCGAGATATCGGAAATGGAGTGGCCAGTCGGGTTTTCGTACTGGAAGTCGGTTGAGAGTATTTTATTTTAGTATTAAGTTTAGTAGACTATGTTTGTTTTTGTTTTGCTAAGTATGACTATTGAACTTTCCTAGAGTCAAGTAATGTTTCCAAACCTATTTTTATAAGAGATTTGCCTTTAAATATTTGTGCCTTGTTGTAAGGTTTTAGTCCTATGATGTCAAACCAAGGCGGGGACCCACTATGAGGTCCTAACCAATGACACTCCGAGTTCTCAGAATTTGGGGTGTTACATTAACGAAGTTATAAAGGACAAAACCTTAGCCACATCATTGTTACTTCATACCTCCGCTGGCGGTTGTTCGGTTACGGAGGTGTGGTGTCGGCTTTGTAAGTTGGGGACGGAAATCGACAACCGTTGGCCTTGTATTACAAACTTGCTAAAGGCGGCGGTTTCTCCGGTTATGGTGACGATGACTTTGATTCGGCAATCGCGCGAGAGAAAATGCCGATTAATGCATGATTCGGAACTTAGATAAGGATCAGAGAGGTTGACAGGTGATAAATAGGGTTTTGGCCATCAATTGGGAGTTTTTGATCTAACGAGGGTGATTTTATAGGATATTTATTTTTTTCAATTTTTCCTTATACCCTTTAATTTAGTGAATTTAGAATTAAAAATTTATTTAAAATTAGAAAGGACCTAAGTTGTATCATCGATATAAAAAAGGCTTTAGTACCTCATTCATTTTTCTTTGTGTTCTCCTCTTTGACCCATGTACAAATTTTAACCAATCATTCAACACCCTTTTCTTTAAAAAAAAAAAACTTTGATGCTTACAATCGCGTGTTAGGACATCTTCCTAAATTTCTTGATTAAAAAAGCACAAATGAGTAAATTTAGGAATTTTCCTCGGTGTATGGTGATACGCTCAAGGTTTGAGCTTTCCTTTTTGGTATTTATTAAGTTTTAAAATTTCTCTTGAAACTCTCACGGTTTAATTATTTTCCATTTATATTCATTCTTAATATATTACATGAAAAATTTATTATAGTATAATTAAAAAAAATCATAAACTTAACGCCCTTCCTCGGTGCCTAGGTATCTACCGTAAAATTGAAACTAATTATGACCTCATTAAATTTTAAACTAATAAATTTTTTGATAGAAGTACTTTTTTAAATATATTTTTAATTAAAACCAAAGAAAATTAAATTTAAAGCAGTTTTTTTGAATTAAAATAAAATTTATTTATTTTATTTTTGATTTAAAATTAAATATATAAATTAAATATATAAAATTAAATATAAAAATATAGTAAAAATCAGAATATTGAATTATTTTTAATAAGGTCATAATTAGTTTTAAACCAATATTTTGATTTTTTTTATTATTTATAATAACTTTTTTGGTGTAATGTATTTAGAAGTGTTATAAATGAAAAACAAATTAAACCACGAGGGTATAAGAATAATTTTAAAAGTTAGTGGATATTAAGAGAAAAAATCTAAACTTTGAGGATATCAAGAGGAAAGATCTAATACAATATTTTTAAAGGTTGTACAAACCTTATTTTTGAACTATTTTCTTGACTATTGTGTGGTCTACCCTTGGTTGTAGACCCCCTTTAGCATTCAGAAGTTTTACATGTCGGGTGTAATTGTCATCTTTTAGGATTACAGTTGATATGATTGCATGGAAGAGTTGTGGATTCATTATCATCTCTTGAAGGCTCTCGTTAAAATACAAATTTGAGGCATTCATAGTTGTTTCTTAGAAGCCCTCCTACGCACATTCTTCAACAAACTTGTACCCCTAATGTAGTCATATGATTCTAGTTTTCGTTTCTACACAATTTGCACTCTATCCAACAAACTCATACCCGTAATGCAATCATATGATTATAGTTTCTGCTTCTACACAATTTCTCGAGTCATCGAGACTATCTAGTGCCTCAAATCTCTTTCTTCTTAGAACCATAATTTTATTTCTCTCATACTAACATATGATCTTAAAACCATAATTTATGGAAGAAAAAAACTAACTAATTTTCTTTGAAAAAACCTAACTAATTAACACCCGCAGGGTTTGAAAAAATATAGTAACAATCACAAGAATCAATGCCAAGTTTAAAAGAATGAACATGAATAAGACTTGAGAAGATTCCATTCGACTAGCCGAAAAGTAAAGAGGTTATATAAGACATGTCCTAATAATTACAACCAACATTTTATTTCATAAAAAGAAAGAAGAATGATTTTGTTGGTAACAAAAGAAAGAAAAATATATGAGACGAGTTCTTATACATGAAAAGAAGCGTAGTCCGGCAACTTAAATATTTGATAGAAATTTAGAAAATATTGCATAAAGAAAATATAATTAAAATTTAAACATATTATTTGATTGGATTTGTAATTTTGTATTGTTCTAACAGGCAATAATTAGTGACAAGTTTTGACAAAAATTACCCATTTCGCTATCTATATACTACTATTAAAGCCAAATCATTTACTTTCATGTGGTGCTTCCTCAAAGATTTTTTTATCACATGTTATTTTCTTAGATGTTTGAATTTTGATAAACTAAAATAAACATTAATATATTTTTTCCATTTATATACTTATCACAATCTTTAACATATTTTTGAGATTCCAAAAAAAAACATGTTTTTAAGATATTCTTATTTATTATTTTTGAAAATTTTTTATTTACTTTTATTTATAAGATTATTAGATAATTTATTATTTTATATTTAACATGTAAATATATAGTTTCTATATTAATTAGAAAATAATAACTAAATCAACAAATATATTATAAATGTTACATTTTTTTTCCAAGACAATTTAAAAAACTACCTATTATCTTTTTTAATTGAAAATTTTAAAGTACTATATATTAAATTTTATATTTTAATTATAATTTATTTTAATTTCTTAAAAAAAAATTATTTCATTTACCATCTTCAAAAATGGTCTAATAGAATCAATTTAGTTTAACACTTTTGTATTGTATACGAGACGCAAAATTATAATATATAATATTGTTTAAATTAGTCTTTTTTTTATTGTTGATTAAATATATTGTTAGTTTAATTTTATATTTTAAATTTTTCTTTAAGTTAATTAATTAAGATTGTATCTATGCAAGGGAATTATATATGAATATAAGCCCCTCTTTGGACTCTACCATGTGGCCCAATTGTGAGTACAACGTTTTTGTCACGTTTCATGAAGCGCAGGGAAAATAAAGAGAGAATTATCCAAACATATTATGTTCTTTCAGAACTTCAAAGACCAATTTCCTGTGGCTTTTCGTCTCATAATTAGCATAATTTATACAATAATGAGAACGTCATTACAAGAATTTTTTGTCAATAATGCCCACAACTATATTTGAAGGGAACACGCAAATTTTCTATAAGAAGAAATAATTATGCAAAAAATATAAAACTATAATAAAATTCAATTGTGGTTTAATTATTAGTTACATCAAATTATAAGTTAGACGGACAACAAGCTGTGCCGCCAGCCCTTTCTAAATACCAAATCCGATTAGAATTTCAGTTGTTTGATCCCACAATTTATAGCTAGAACTTAGAATTCATTTTTTCTTCTTCTTATTAATACTCCAAGTGATGAGACGATAGTTTTTTCGATTGAGCTACTCGGTCTTAAGACATGCCGTCAATCGACGGATGCACTTGAAGAACATTTGGAAGAATAATGTTCCCACATCGATAATAACGGGATACCAAGTCTATACGTCTAGTATATAAGGTTGATTGACTTCCTACTTCTGTTATTCTCACATTGGATTTATGTTTGGACCTTGTTGTAGGTTGTTGTAGGGCATCTGAAAGAGCCAAATAGCCAATTTCATAACAAGCAGCTCAAATAACAAGAAGCTATCACCACCAGATCCGACCCGAATAATCCGTACCCGACCACTTTCGTCCAAGCCGACACTTCCTCCTTCAAACAAGTTGTTTAGATGCTAACCGGATCATCCGAAACCGCAAAACTAGCTTCTCATTCCAAACCCACATGGACTAACTCACCTTCTCAAGATCCGGTACATACCAAGAACACAATTCCCCCAATCCGACCCGCATCCAAATCGAGACCTTCAAAGATCTACGAGCGCCTGAACAGTCTTATGAATCTCCGAATCAGCCCACTTTTACCCGGATTCGTATCCAATTTATCACCCAGAATGCCGAGATTCTCTCGCCAAGCCTACTGGACTTCCCTGCTTTGGCTCTCAGCCCGTTCACCCCTTTGATTCCCGACCCGTTCAACAAGTCTTCGGGTCCGAATTGGACTCCAAACAAAGCAGCTGAATAGAAGGCGATTGCAGAGAAAAGTACAATCTCTCAACAACATATCTTTCTCCTGCTACGGTCTTTGTGTCTTGACGGTATGGGTGAGATCCAGGCTGGATCTTACACCCTTTGCAAAAGGAAGAAAGGGCTTTTTGACGGTGTTCTTTGCCTGAACTCCCGAAAACCTTTTTTTTGATGCGAGAAAGATTGATATCATAAAAAGATGGCATACCTGAGATGTTGGGCTTGTCCCACGATATGCATTAGTGTCTTTGGATGATGGTGGTGATATCATAAGAAGATGGCATACCTGAGATGTTGACTTCAAGAGCTTTGATTTCCTTTGTGACTTGAGGAGAGGTCTGGTTTTGACATCTCTTTTTTCTTAACTCTTTTTCTTTGTACACAAATTAACATTATTGATGGAAGATTGATCCTCTTGTTGCTTGTTATTGCTGCTTACTAGTAATTTTATTGTTATTCACCTTCAGAAGGACTTGCAATAATCTTTTTGGATATTATGTGTCCTTGTGGCTTACAAGCCTTAACCTTGTTGTGTGTATGATATTTTTACTTGCTGGCGAGTATGATTGGAGTGTCTGGATCACCCAAATGGTATTTAATGATTCATGAATTTCACAAATCCGATACTCACTGTTTTAACAAGCATTTATCACTTTTCTTGATTAAAGAAATCTCCTACCCGAGTGACTGGTCTTTTTTACGACACTTCAACCAGCCTCCTTCTCTTGATGAACTAATGGCTAACTCCATGTTAGCTCCTTGGCCTTAGTCCCCAATTTGCTTCTTGTCTCCTTATGGGATAAAGTTCATAAGCTGGATGTTTCCTATAATAATAATAATTTGTTTAATAGAGCAATCTACACTACAATCTAGATGTTAATTATTGGACTTTTTCTGTTCCACCAGGAATCTTTTGATTATGTTTGTTTACAACATTCGGACTATATTATGAATGGAGTGAACTCTTTGTGCGATTGTGTTGCAATGGTTACTCCTTTCATTTACCTCTACGATTCTCTCTAGGATTCTACACCCATCAATTTTCTGTTATACATTTGGTTTCAGACCATTCTCTATTCTATGCACTAAATTTGTGGGACAATATTGACTTCTTCTCTAGTGTCTACATGAATCTGAAACAAACAGGCCCTCCCTCTCCTTTCATCAATGGGCTGATTTGCTTACAAAAATAAAAATTGATACTACAAAGCTTAGACGAAGCATTTATCACACGAAAACACCCCATGCCTACCCTTCTTTTTATTGTGAAGCGACGTACTCGAGAGGAAATTGGTTTGCTCCAAAAACCCAAGCTGTGTTTCTATCTAAAAGATATTATAAGGATTTAAGAACCTTTAGAATTATCATCTTATCTCACAAAAAGATAATCACCAATGCTCTTGTATCACAATTGCTACAATTCATAAATTTCACAAATTTAGGGTTATGTGCTTACTAGCTAGTTTGAAAGTAAATGCATGAATTTCCTAAAAAGAGTAATTATTGCAAGGAATTTAGGATTACCGGACTTCTTAGCCTTCCTAATCCTCACTCAACCATATGGTATAAATGATAGTTAGTTTTTGGAATATTAGAGGAATGGACCAGATCACCCTCTGGACAAACCTCGATGTTGTCTGCAAAATCCACAACATCAATGTTCTTGCTTTAGCATAAACAAAATTCGAAAAACCCCCGACGACCGTCTTTGGAGATCGGCTGGATTTGATAACATTGTCTATTTCCCGGCTGTTGGTAGAGCTGGAGGGTTATGTCTTCTATGGAAAGCTCACCAACTAAGAAACCAAACTATCACATTCATCTACAAAAATGACAGATTTATATGCATTGAATTTGCATGTAATAACCTAAATCGAAAGATGAACATCATCTTTGCTTACACCCCTTCACAAGAAGCTACTAAGAACCACTTTTGGAACTTTCTCTCTTCGTTTATTTAAGATTCATCTATTCCGTGCATCTTGATGGGAGATCTTAACGAAATTCAACAACACTCTGACAAACATGGAGGAGCTCCAACCCACTGAAATAGATTTGACAGATTATTGAATTTCAAAAACTCCTGCAATATGAAAGACACCCAAACTATAGGTAACAATTTTACATGGAGGAAATACGTGATGGTCCGAACAACCTCTTGGAAAATTAGATAGAGTGCTTGTTCATAACCAAATTACACAATGATACCCAAATTTAAAAACAAAAAACCACGCATTCACCATCTCGGACCATTGTCAAATATCGTTGGAGTTATCGGGAGCAAATATTTTTACCCCACGCCCGTTTAAATTCGAAATGATGTGGACTAAACGCAAATCATTTGAAAATATTGTAAAACAATCTTGGCGCTCCATCTTTTCGGGTAATGAAATATTTAACTTTACAAAGAAAACACAACTTTTAAAAACAAAGGCAAAAGAGTGGAGTAAAACTAATTTTGACATTATTTTCAAGCAATTGAAGGATCTGGAATTGAAATTATAGGAAATTCAAAATAATCATAACAACACCATGAACCAAAGTCTTGAAACTACCCAAAGAAATCTCCTAACTAAACAAAACAAACTTCTATCTCTCCATCAAAGATATTGGAGACAAAGAACAAAAATTACGCATCTAAAAAATATGGACTCTAACTCCAAGTATTTTCACCGCATTGCTACCGGAAGGAGATACCAAAAACAACTAAAAGAGCTTACAACAAGAACGGGAACTACCCTCTCAAATGAGACCGATATTCGTTTGGAAGTAAAAAAGGAATTCCAATTTAAATTCTCCAGAACACCAATTGATCAAGCTCTGATCGACGAGAAACTCCGAATCATTAAAACCAAAGTAAATTATGAGGATAACCCGCTCCTAACAAAACCCCCATCCACTGAAGAAATTAGAAATGCGATCTTTGATATTGGATGTGACAAATCACCCGGACCTGATGGTATGCCGGTGGGATTTTACCAGAAATATTGGCATATTGTTGGAACGGATGTCTCAAAAGAGGTAAAAGGATTCTTTAGAAGTGGAAAAATGCTTAAACAAATAAACCATACTTTTATAACCTTGATTCCTAAAACAGATAACCCAACAACAATTAACCAGTTTAGACCTATAAAGCTTTGCTTTGCAATTTATAAAATTATTGCTAAAATAATCACAAAAAGAATGGAATCTATTATGCCAAAAACTCATCCATCATCTTCAAGGAGCTTTTGTGACTAATAGATCTATCCACGACAATATTCTTATTGCCCACGAAATTTTCCATTCCTTTCGGTCCAAGAAGATTAAGGAAGGTTGGGCTGCCATTAAACTCGATATGGAAAAAGCATATGACCAAGTGAATTGGGATTTCATCATCAGCATTCTCAAAAAATTTGGCTTCAATGACAAATTTTTTGGATGGATCAAGGAATGTATTACCACAATCTCTTTCTCTATACTTGTTAACAACGGACCAACCGACTAATTTTTTCCTGAAAAAGGACTTAGGCAAGGGGACCCCTTATCTCCTTTTCTCTTCATTTTAGGAGCTGAAGTACTCACACAAATGCTACAAAATGATTGTAATTATTATGATAACCATATCGGATTCTCCGTATGCAGACAAGCAACACCAATCCCTTTCCTCTCTTTCGCTGATGATATGATCATTTTTGCAAAAGCTAATGTGGCTTCTTGTCAAATAACTAAGCAAATTCTGGAATTGTATTGCTCCATTTCAAGACAGAAAATTAACTTCGAAAAATCGGCTTTCCAAACAACAAGAAACACAAGTGATAACAATGTTACCCAACTTAAAAATGTTTTGGGCATGAACCATACTACAACCCTCGACAATATCTTGGATGCCCTATAATAAATGGAAGAGTGACAAAATAAACCTTTGGCGAAATAAACATTAAATCAAAACAACAACTTTTAAAATGGAAAGCAAACTCTTTATCACAAGAAGGTAGCAATACCCTCATAAAACATAATTTGGCAACCAAACCGACATTTGTTATGCAAAGTTTTATGCTCCCAATTAAAACATAACCTGGAGGAACTTGATAAAACTTACAAAAAATTCTTCTGGAATAAAGGTGACCAACATAGACCTATTATAAGTTGGTACACAATTTGTAATTCAAAAAAGAACGGTGGTTTGGGATTAAGGAAGTCTATTATCACAAATAAAGCCCTACAAATGAAACTCCTATGGAAAATTCTAGCAGAACCAACCAATATATGGGTTAAAACTATCAACGAAAAATACTTGAAAAACCAGAATATTCTCCACTACCATAAGAAAGGATCAACCTCATGGCAATGGAACAACCTTATGAAGCTTAAAATTGAATTCCAAAAAGGTATTATTTGGCAAGTCGGCGATGGTAAAACAATCAATTTTTGGCACGATTGTTGGGTAACAACGACACCACTAATAAAAATGGTCCAAAATACCAATCTTATTAACACAAATATAAAAGTAAGTCACTTTATTAACAACTCAAGAAACTGGGATACCCACAAAATTGACATCGAGTTACAAAATATCATCAGTCCATATATTAGGGAAAACATAAAAGAAACAATCATATCAAAAAACGAATTGCAGGACAGACTATATTGGAGATGTAGTAAAAACGGTTGGTTCTCTACTAAATATGCTTCCGAGATGATTGAGGAGGAATCAAACACCCAACCAAATCCTTGTGATTGGATATGGAATCTCGATATCCACCCAAAAATTAAAAATCTCATTTGAAAAATGTCTATAAACAGTATTCCTACAAAATAAGAATCCAAAATAAAAAAGCGCATGAAATCCTACAAGAATTAAAAAACAAAATTGGAACAAACAAGTTCGAAAATCTCGCAACTATTTGGTGGAGTATCTGGTTTTTTAGAAACAAAATTATTTTCAATAATGAACCAATTGGACCTACTAATAAGGTAATTGCATTCATTAAAAACCAAATTCATAACTGGAAAACCAAAATCACTAACGAAGATGATTACGATAATAAGAAGCAACAAAATAAATCTAACACAGCTACAAGGAAAAAACACAACATTAAATGAGAAAAACCGAAACCGGGTTCCCACAAACTTAATTTTGACGGATCAAAACTTGATTCGGGAGCTACGTCCATTGCTTTTGTGATTCGAAATCATAATGGTGATGTTATTAGCCTTGATGCAAAGAATAATAACTTCAACTCAGTAATAAAAGCTGAAGTTTTCGCTCTTAAGGCTGGTTTACAGCAGGGAATCAGACTACAAATAAAAAAGAATGAAATTGAAGGTGACAATCTGTGTGTTATGAGGGCACTCCAAGGGCTTTGGAGATGTCCATGGGATGTCGAGATGATTATTTCCGACTCCATACTGGATCTTTGTTTCTTTGACGAAATCCAGATTAGGCATGTTTTCAGAGAAATTAACTGTGTTGTTGACAGATTGACCCACCTGGGAATCTCGACCCCAACACCAATTTTTCTGATGATCCCGAACTTTGTATTCTCATCCGTAAGGATGCTTTAGGTTGGACTACCTCTAGAAGGTAGTCTAACCTAACCGCTTTCCGTTTTCATAAAAAAAAAAACAAAAAAAAAAACAAGGGCCAATTTGTACTTGAAGGCGTGTCACAATAGCTGCAATAACAAATCCGTCGGTATCCCTCAAATAGATTCGAGTTCAGTACATACATTACTATTTTTTTATTGAATTAAAGAATCGTGATATTATTTATCACCTTCATTATATTTCACTTTGACTAAAATAATCTTTATTTTAGCTAACTATTTAAATTGATAATTTTATAAATTTAAGTTCTTTTTATAAACTAATATGTTGTATATCCATAAATGGATGCGTGAAATATTTTTTGAAAAAATAGTTATTTTAAATATTAAATAATAAGATATATTATGGGTATTCTGACCAATACAATTAAATATATAACCGTAAAACAATATAGATAGTTTAACTCATCAATGGGTCTTACAAGATACAAGATAACTTTGTTTATAGAAAATTTAAAAATTAGTTTCTTACAAAATGTGTTTATAAAAATGATTTTCTTTAGAAAAGAATCATAAAATGATAAAATTTTATAGTTATATAAAAAATATACGATCAACACAAATCATTATAATATTACAAGAGAGTTGATCACTGCAATAGTACTCGGACAATTTTATCCGTCTCATTTTTCTAGTAATTACAAGAATATCATTTACTTTATTTGTCTCTGACTCTTTTCCTAGACTTCCTTGTTGTGCTTAGACGTGTTTTGAGCCACCTCTCCTAACGACTCTCATATTGAACGCGTGTTTTATGTCGTGCCGACTTCTTCTGCTACCAACTCTCAAATTTCAAAGTGTGTTGACGTCACTTCGTCTTCCTCTCTTCTTTAAGAGAAATCGACACTTTCGATGCAATACCAATCATTTTCCTCCCCCAAACAATTATTCAACGTGCCATGAAGCTTCGATTTTCCGGTGACTTTACCTCTTCTTCGTTTTATTTTGTGTGTTCCATTATATCATCCATTAATCTTCTCCAATTCTCATGGTTCAACCTAGATTGGATTTGTATTTGTTCTTGCTTCTTCTACTCGCCTATGCAATTGGTCCTTCCACAAGAACCTTATAATCTGAATCCTCTTTTCACACATTAATTTCATTCAACTTCTAAAATTTACGAATCTATTAAGATCCTTGTCACTCAAGAACCAAAAATATGTTCTTTTTCATTCAAGATTCTATTAAGATTCTTGTCTAATGAGCTCCTTTTGCATATTTCAATCATCTCAAATTTCTACTTTATATTAGACTCACGTGTTTTTCCTACTGTCCCTTGTTGTTTTTCTTGTGTTGGATTATTTTTCTAAGATTTATGTGATATTCTCATTCACTACTATGTTAACTAGCGAACTCCCTCTTGAATTGGGTGATCACTTTGAGCTCGTGAATTTGTAGTCATATATGAATTGACTTTCTCGTTCAATTCCATGTCAGATTGGTAAGCTGAAAATGCTTTGAGAGGTTATTTGTTTGGCATAACTCTCTTGTCAGGTGGTCCATTTCAAAAGAGATTGATAACTTTACTAGCCTTATTAACGTTGATTTTTGGCCGAGTTATCTTTCGAGTATTATTCCAATGTTTGTTGGGAGGTTGTATAACCTCGACGAGTTCATGATCATTAATAACTAGACTTAGGTGAAACCGGACTCGGGCAGAATCCGAAATTCGGGTATATGATCTTGTTCATACCCGTCCATGTCGGGTTTCGGACCGGACGGACGGATCCTAAATTTTATTTTAACTTCTTTAAAAAAAGAGTGAGAAATTATTCCTATTAAATATAAAAAAAATATTTTAAAAGAAAAACTAGTTTAGTAGTCGCGGATCCGTAAGAACAAATTTTCATCAGTACATCGTCTTGTTGTCCCTTGTAAATAAAACCCAAGTAGAATCCCAAACCCAAAAAAAAGCCTCAAACAGGAATTTTTTTTTTTTTTGAAATCCAACAACTCATATGCCATAAACAAACACTCCAACGTCAATCCGTCATTTTGCATAAAAGAGTAAAGCAACAAGACTTCCCAAGAAGTTCCATGACTGAGCAGTGAGAGCTGAGAATTGGGTAACTGTCAATTCTTGATTTCAAGTGAGAATAGTGATAGCAGATGAAAATGAGGATGAATGGTGCAGAGATGGAGCTAGAGAGGAGAAGCAAGTTCTAGAGCGTTCACCAAGTGGGTAATTATGACTATATTAATTTGCTTCCTAATAACTTATTTGGATTTAATGCGAAAATTATTCGATATTGGACCGTACCTTTTGAGTTTAATCCTATTTTTTGGTTTAATAACTTGCTTGCATTTGAGTGGGAGATTATTGGGTATTAATTGGATTACACCTTTTGGCTTTGAATCCTTTGATCTACTTAATCCTTTGGTATGTCGCCCTAGGTATAATAACACAAGTGATACAATTATTTTAAGTACTTTATATTAACGAGTCCAACCAAATATGAACATAAATAAAAACTTGGAGGGAAATTTTTATGTGAGTGTAACATGTGGTTATATATGCTTTATTTATGTTTTTTTATGAGGAAAAACATTTCGACACATTAGTCGCTATAAATTGGAGAGAACAACGTTCGTCGTCGAATAAATTGCATAGAGGAAAATCAAGAGAACAACTATTAACACCTCATATTTGAACTCTAAGCGAAATCATCAAGAGTCTATCACAAAGATACGACCCTTTTTAGACAAACAACTCGAACCGTCGTCAAAAATACATATTTATAGTTATTTTTTTTATCATTTGGCGCTTGTTAGTTGGTGTAAGTTTTTGTTCTGGTAAATTTTTAACGTTGTTTGATATATATATATATTTGTAATTTATGTTGTTATATAAGTGTTGTGTGTCAATTCAAATACAATTTATTTCGGCTTTTTAATTGGTTTGTGTTTATAAGTCGAGATCTTTAATTGATCCTTGATTTGGTCTTCTTTGTTGCGAGGTTTTCTTCTTAAATCAAATGCCCTTTATACCTCTAATCTTCGACCTTGTTTTAAAATATATCTAAAAACTGAATATGAACAATTGAAAGTTTGAACCTTATTTTGAACATATCTATGATTTGACCACAAGCCAACTCGTAACCGAAAACCATCTACTTACACTCGACCTTTAGTTTAAGTAGAAGAACAACATGAATAAGAGTGAAAAGTCTTGATTTTCTTAAGTAATATATACCACCTAAGCAACAACACCAATTAGAACACATTGAATACTCTGAATCAGCTTCCTATAACTCTCTTCTAGCGAGAGTAACCATGAGTTGTCCCTATCTTTGATAGAACGTGCAATCCTTGAAAAAAGATCTACATAGACAAATTATTGAATGATGTGAATGATTATAATAGTTTCAAATGTCTTATGAACCTTATGGCGGTTATAAAGGAAAGTGAAAAGACACCAAATCATGGTCCAAATCTACTGCATATGAAAAACAAGCGTCATATATTTACTCTAGAATCATGTAGTGAATGTGTAGTTATGTCTTATGGTTGTGCTTGATGGATTAACCTAAGTACTAATGATCTAAAAAAATCCCAAAGACTATGAATCATGGTATGACCATCATGTTGGATGCCTCGACTCTTTGTCAAGGTCATCTCATTTCCAAATCAAAGTAGAGTTGAAAGAACTGAAAAATATGAAGTCATCTACCATCTTCCTAAATGATGATCAAGGAAAAGATATGATATTAAGAACCCGGTGGAAGGTGTACAAGATCATATATATGCCTTCCATGGAACCAAAACTCTTGTCTTGAACAATTTAACCTAACATCGTATTTAAACTTAAAATAATAAATATAAAAGCACAATGGATTGAATCGAGAAACGAGCTACAAACATAAGACCAAAATGCAAATAAAATAACACAAAATGACCAAAATGCATTGAAAAAACAAAAGGGTACTAGTCACATCATCAAGAGAAAATCTAAGAGCTTAATTTTCCACCCATCTATAAAATAAAATTAAGTTTTGTAATATCAACTGAAATAGGAGTATTGATTATCTAGGCCTTCGCTAGTGAACATAAAGAAAATACAAGAGCTGAATTTCTTAAATAATCTCGAGTAATTAGGTCCTTTTGAACAAAATTGAGCGGAAAAACTTCGTGTTGAAAAAGATCTTGGTTTCGTTGAGGTGGGAACTTGTCATGCTCGTGTTTTGAATCTCTTCTACCGATTTCGGTGTATGTTTAGAGTCGTGTCTTGATTGCGGTCGTGGTGGTGTGTTTCCATGACGGTTTCTTATTGAAGGGAGGCACTTCCCTGAAATCTTGTCATTCACTTCCCCAGGAGTTCGTGTCCTGATGTCCATGCATATGGCGGTGCTACTTGATAGTGCTTGGCTCGTCCATTACCCGCTTCATTTTTAGGAGATGTTTTTCATCATTGTGTACTACCTTGTTGTGGTTCTACTTCACCTTCACCCGTTTTCTCTTTTCGCCGGTTTGTTTGTTGTCCGTTTGGGTTCTTCTCTTTGACGATTAGTTATGTCTGCCGAATTCTTTCGGCCTCTCGTTTCACCATTCTGTTTGTGCGGTTATCGAATCTTGTACCTTTATTCTAAAAAAAAATACTATTTATGTTTACGAAAAGCTTTAAAAAAATGTTCATAAGATGCATCTTATTTTGTTGTAAAAGTGTGGGGCTTCTTCTACCACTATCAATGGTTCAAGACTCGTGAACTACTTATTTTAATTTAAGTTTGTTTTAAAAACATATCTATCACTAACAATATTTTAATATTTACACGGTTAAAAAAAACTATAGTCTAAAACACCATTATAATTTAGGACTTGTTTACTTGTAGATGGATTTTTTGGGAGGTTTTAATATCAATGAGGTTATTTGGGTTTATAGGTTATTTTTGGGGTTTTAATCCAAATGAATTTATTTGAGGATAGGTTATTTGGTGTTTAATTTTGTATTTTTGGGGGTTTATTATCGGTTAAAAGACACATATAAAATATAATCTCGTAAAACCTTAGTGGAAGTAAGTTATGTTTCAAGGTTATAAACTCAAATAAACCACGAGGTTTTTTAACAATCTACCGGTAAACAACACAAGTTTCATTTCCAACATATCTATCAAAAATCTTTTCTTCAACTTTCTTTTACTATTTCGATTTCACTTGAGATCTTAGTTTGATTAGGGTTTCAAAGTGTTTATCTATGATATAGGGCTATAAAATACTTCGATCCTTTTATCTAGAGTTCAAAAGCATGTCATTAGAGCGTCATCCTCGACCGCCGCTAAATCACTACGCGGTTAATCAAAATCGAGTATCGGCCTAACATTACTCTCTTCTCCTCCCAGATTCTAGACTCTTTGCAAGCTCAAAACCTAATCAAGAATCGTACATCATCCATTTTGTTCAACAATTTCACTAACGTATTGAGGGCTTCAGGTTTCTCTTCCCCGTAACTTCAATGACTATTTACAAGAGAAATTTCCAAGAAATGAAATTTAAACAATAAAGGTAATAAAACTTTGTCGGTTTTTAACCAATCTCACCACTTTCTAACAATTTTCGACAATTTATCAAGGTCTTATGCTCAAAAATATCATGTGACCTCCCCACATTGAGACGTAGGAAAGAATGTGTTTCGCATCCACAACACATTGGTGGAGCACATTAGTGGGTGAGCTAGCATATTAACTTTATGGATCACGCGCCTCCTATTGTCATGTGAGTAGGTTCAACGGACGTGCACCATCCTCGTTGCTGCACTCGTTGGGTATAAAAGGAAAAAATAAAAATAAACAACCGCTCCCTTGAACGATTTGAGCCGTAAAAAATTGAAGTAGAAGCTCAAAATCTTAATTTATACATGTGAAATGATTAATCAATATAATAGCTTTTACAACTGAATTGATAAAAACAACATCAACAATTGATTCTAATCAACGACTAAAGTTTATCCAACTTTGTCACGAAGTTGCTCTTTAACCAGATCCATCAAAGTTATATAAAGGTATTACAAACTTCTCTTAAAAGATGTAAACAAATTGGCAATAAATTCATGTAAAGATACTAAAACCATGAGCCATAATCCATCAAAGTTATATAAAGGTATTACCAACTTCTCTTAAAAGATGTAAAAAAAATTGGCAATAAAATCATGTAAAGATACTAAAACCATGAGCCATAAAATGAGGTACAAAAAATGTGTACGTATGACATGCCTATTGTATTTTGTGTTGTTAATATGAACAAAATTTTGTACCAATAAGGTCCTGTTTGATATTAGTTTCTTGGAAATTCATTTAGATTGTTTACGGAGAGATTGTTGAAAATGAAAATTTGTGAGGTGTTTGTTATCAAATTGGCTTTATAGATTGTATTTTTTTTGGGGATTAATTTTGATAAAGAAATCCTTAACAACAATCTCCTCAATACAAGATTCTAGGAGATTGATTATTGTGGTTGCGCTTGATACCCTCCTCTCCCCAATTACGATATTTGTCACACTTTCACAACTATGTTTCTCCTCTTATCTCATCTCCTCCCGCCTCACTTCTCCTCTTTCGAGTTAAAAATAGTTCAAAGTTGAAGTCGACTCAGACAACGTCGCAATGGCAAAGATTAGATGTTGACTACTGTCCACCATAACTATGGAGTCGTACAACGACAAAGATGATATTCCGCTGAGTCAGAGACCAGAGTGGTATGATGTGACCCCGATCCCTCGAGACGATGACCCTAATTCCATAGTTCCGATCTCCTACTCCGATATCTATAGAGACACTATGGGCTACTTTCGTGTTATTTACCTCTCCAATGAGCTCTCTCCTAGGGCTCTTCTCCTCACCTTCCGAGCCATTCGCCTCAACATTGACAACTACATTGTCAATACCCTTCTCTTTCCTCGTTTACCTTGGTTTTTTATTCTGTTCTTCTTCAGTAGTTGCATCTTTCTTGTGATCTCCCACTCGTTTCTTGCGATTGCGTTTTCAGAAAGTAAAAATCAGAAAGTTCAGAAGTATAAAACGGCCATGGCAAGGTACAAAAAATGAAATTGTTGGGTTTTACAGAGACAATACAATCGAGTGTAAGGGTTGTGCTAATTTAATCAATTAATAACACAGTAAAGAAGGACTACATAGAAGGACAAAAATCGAGGGCAAAGAAAGGAAAGCAAAGAAGTATTTTCATGATTAGAAGAATGAGAGGATGAAGAAACTGAATGCGAATAAAATGCAGAGAATTATGAAATTGGACATTCACATGGAACAAAATGCAGACAAGTAGTATGATCCTCAAATGCAGACATTAACGGAAAAAATGCAGACAAAACATTAAAGAATAGAGTGCAAAAGAGTAATCGTTATTTGTTCCTTACCTTTTCTTTCCCCTTTCGGCCTTGGAGCTCTATCCCTTACAACAACGGACTCGTGATGTTCGACCCTCTTCGATACAGAAAAATCATAGATGTTTAGGGTTCAAAGAGATTGCACACTTACGTGGATAAACATGGATGGTTAAGGGTATTTTGGTAAACTATTAATAAATAATCTCACCCCATAAACCTATACCAAACACATAAATTTTACAATATCTACCAATCTCCATCTACATCAATACCCAACAAATGAACTAACTACCACCATCTCATAAGTTGGGATAAAATATGCAAACCAAAAGAATTAGGTGGTGTAGGAATCCGAAAATCTGAAGACATAAACAAAGCTCTTCAAATGAAACTCATATGGAAAATTAATGTCAGAACTAGATAATATTTGAGTCAAAGTGATCGAAGAAAAATATCTGAAAGGCAACATGTTATGGCACTACAAACCAAAGCAAAATACCTCTTGGCAATGGAAAAGATTAATAAGTATATGACCAGATTTCCAAAAAGGCCTTAGATGGAATATGGGAGATGGTAATACCATCAAAATATGGGAAGATAGATGGATCCGTGAGCAGCCACTGAAACATTATGCTACAAATACAAACTCACTAAATTATGACGAGACTGTAAGCTCTCTGATCACTAGTAACAAATGAAATCACGTTACAATAGACAATAAACTAAGCAAAATCCTACCTAACGAAATAATAGAGGAAATCCATTCGTATCCATTACCAATAAATATCATCCGTGATAGGCTATAATGGGAACCCTGTGAGAAAGGATGGTTCTCAACTAAATCAGCAATGCAACTACTACACCAGCAAAAAGGTCATATTCCACACGATAATGCATGGATATGGAAACTAAATGTCATGCCAAAAAATGAAGAATTTCATGTGAAAATTATCTCTAGATGGACTCCCGACAAAAGAAAATCTTAAAAAGCAAAATGTATCAGTTCCCATGCACTGTATACTATGTCAACACCCTTATGAAAGTGCCAAACATATCTTCAAAAAATGTCCATATACTTCAAATAACATTGAAGATGCAAAAATCAAAGACCTCCTAAAAAACATAGATACTAATGGGAAAAGAATGGCACAAATTATAACGACCGCCGTAGCCAAATCCGATAGCAAAACAATGGAAAAACTCGCAGTCATATGGTGGAATATATGGCATATGAGAAACCAATGTATCTTCCAAGATCAACAACCAAATAGTATCAAAGTCTTGGTTAATATACAAATAAGCCAATGGAAAGCAACCACATCCAAAAATAATGTCAAAACTAGCACCACACAACACAGAAAAACTAAAAACATACATTGGGAAAAACCTAGGATCGGAAACATCAAACTCAATTTCGATGGATCAAAAAGAAATAACAACAATATCACTTTTGGTTATATCATAAGAGATCACAATGGATCTACTGTTGCTTATGGTTATGGACAGTGTGGAATCTCATCTGCTTTGCAAGCAAAAGCTCATGCATTGCGAAATGGCCTCCTAAAAGCAAGAGCTATGAACATATCGACAATTGAGATTAAGGGTGACAATCTCACTATCATCAACTCAATCAATATGGTTTGGAAACCACCGTGGGAACTTGATATCATCATCTTTGACATTTCAATCATTCTTGCTTCGTTCTCACAGGTCACTATAAAACACGTGTTTAGGGAGGTCAACAGCGTTGCGTACAAACTCGCTAGCTTGGGCCATGACGTTCCTGCTGCCGATAGAAGGATTCCAGAAGTAGTTGAAGTTTTCATCCACAAAAATGCTATAGGATGGCTCACTAGTAGATGGTGATCATGCCTAATTACTTACCATGTAATCAAAAAAAAAAAAAACTCAACAATGTCCACCCCAATAATCTAAAAACGAAACTCCATTTGATACTAAATAAGCCCTAACACTATAGTTTTGTGGGTCCATATTTTTTCCATAAAAAAAACATTTTATGCATAAGCAACATGAAACCACAAAACTAGGGTGTTAATGATACAAAATTTTGCTCATACCATAAACTAACATAAATACACTTATCCAATGTTCCATCTTCTCACCTTAATTGGTTACATATTTTTTAAAAGAAACATTTTTTTTATTATTGAGTTGATAATCGTAATAATAGAAGAATATAAATTAATTGTTAATTATAATTGGGTGATTTAGGTAAGTATGTCTTCTTCTTTTTTATTTTATTTATTTTTCTATGATAGGATAGTATGCACTTATTCTAATAATTAATAATGTATATAAATTCCACCCCTATCCTAATAATCCTAGAAAAAAAAATAAAAATGAAGAAAACATTAAGTAGTATGTATAAACTAAATCTATATCCTAATATTCCTAGGAAAAAGAAGAAAAATAGAAGAAAAAAAAGATTTTTATTTTGTTTGTTGTTACCCAATTTTTTAATACTCAAGTATGATACTTAACATGTTAATGTTCAACCGTAATATTCAATATGTTAATACTAAACGTAGTAATTATCAATCGGTCAATACACAAGCCTCATACCTAATACGTTATCCAATTACTTAAAAAGAATGAGGTAGAGAAGCCTTTTCGTAAACTGAATACAAAGTAGGCCATTCTATTTTTCTATTAAAATTTTAAATCAAAAAGTAATTAATTAGAGGGGAAAAAAATAGGAAAACGCAAAAATTAAAACCTTTATAATTTGCTTTCACATCCAAATCTTGTAAACCCTAAAAGAGATGAAGCCCTAGAGGATTCCGCAACCGTTCGTCTTCTTTTTCTTCCGCAACCGTCGAGCTTCTCCTCCGTCCAGATCTGGATCGCCGCATAAACCAATTCTGGATATTCGTCTTCAACTCGCAAAACCTTCACTGCATCTCTTCGTCTTTGCCTTAACCAAACCCTAAAGTAATTAATTAGCGATTTCCCCCCGCTTTTGATCTATTTGCGATATTATTTGAAGCTTTGATTTGAATTTGTTGTTAACTTGTTCGTTCAAATCTGGATTCATGCTTGGCCGACGGGTTTTTTTCCGCCATCGTTGTCGGAAGGCTTGATCGCCATCGTCACCGGAGAGCTTGGCCGCCATCCATGGCTGCGGGGAGAAGTTTGCACATTCCTATGAAGAAGATGGAATTTGGGGTTTGGATCTAGAGTTTGTGTACATGGAATTTAGGGAATAAGCTTGTGTAAAGGGCTTGTATATATCTATAGGCTTGTGTAAATCGAAATCGAGCCTTGTCGGATGACTTGTATAAGGGTTTGTGTGCAAGCTTTTGTATTATAGTTATGAAACTCGGACCTGTGTAACTAGATTCGACAGACCTTGTATGAATCGGTATTATTAAATCAGTTATTACATAAACAACAAATACACAAATTAGTGCTTGTGTAAATCGATGGCATTATGTAAATCGACAGGCTTGTGTAAATCGATAGGCTTAAGTAATTAAAAGTTTTTGTAAATCGAGTTATGTTTGTGTAAGTAGACATTAAGTATAACTTACAAAAAAATAACAATAAATTGTCAAGTTCAATTAGTTAGCTGGTATAAGGGTGAGAGGGATGATATGTCATCCAGAGTTCGAAACCCACTAACAATTGAAATTACCAATTACCGATTATACTTGTCCAATTTCGCATGCCCAATTCCAGTTACTCAATTTCGTTATTCAATTGTCCAACTTTAGGTTTTTTTCCCCTTCTTCCTAGAATGATCTCTTTTCTTTTTTTAATGTTTATGAGATAATTAGTCAATACGCTAATTATCTCTTTTCTTCTCTCTAGAATAATAAGACTCATAAAAATGACATTTTTTTCCTCTTATAATAATTAAAAATCTAAAGTACATACTTAGTCTACGTTATAAAACTTCAGAGTATACTTAATCTACATAATAATAATAATAATAAAAAAAAAGAGCAGCTCATTAATATCATGCTTAATTTTATTTGATCTATTTGATTACAAATTCAAACCAAATGGAATTATTTCCATTAATAGATGTATTGTTAATGATATTTTAATTTCAAATTATACTTTCTCTTCATTATTCTTCCAGCATTAACTAGTCATAAAGTTGTTTAATTAAACAATCTAATTTTTTTATCCAACAATAATAATTACAAATTTGACTGATGATATTTTAAATTGTTCTCAAGATGCAAATACACGTGATAATTTACTACCCAAAACTATAAAATATGAAAGCTAATATCTTAAATTATTACTTGAAAAGTTTGAATGATTTGGTACAGAATTATTGTTGCTGATAAATTGGTGGGATGAAGTAATGTATTGATTTTAGGACAGATTGGAGAAAATTAATATCGATTATGAGATATAAACTAAAAATAATATAAATTTTAAAAATTACTAACAAATATTACATTCAAACCATTTTAATACGAGGTGTAATTTTGACCAAATTTGATTATAAAGTTATCCATAAATTTTAAATCAAACAAAATCACTTTTAAGTTTGGCACATTTGGTAAATAGTTTTAAGAACATAGGATAAGTACGAGGTATGAAGATGCTTTTAGTACTCGATTTAATATCTATTATATTAATATTATTTGTTTTAAAATTATGAATTTTGTGCTAAAAGTGTGAAAATACTTGAACAAATGCTTGCAAATCAACAAATTTCGTAATTCTAATCACTCATAGATAAAACCAATCACAAAAAAAAAAAACATTCGATAAAATTAATAAATTCATGACCCGATCCATTGTCATATCCAAATGTACGGAGATAGACATGGACACTTTCTTCCTAAAAGTATGGGCCAGAAAGGTTGAGCCCATACCAATAAGCATAAAAAAAAAAGCCCAAATCGGAAATTTGAAAGAAGGCGGCAATGTAAGATTCGTTTTGGTACCTCACTCTAATTATTCATCACTTAATTAACATTCATTTCCCTTTCACACCAATAAAAGATTCACTCTTCTGCTTAACAAATAACAACTATGCATTTCATTATTGTAACTTGCTCACTTTCTCTACAAAACTGTAACACTTAATTTTGCCCATTTTGAATCCGCAAAGCAAAGCGTCGGAGATGACGAACTGGTGGCCGGTGGTGGTGGCGGTGGTGCTCTTCGTGCTGCTAACGCCGGGACTCATCATCCAAATCCCGGGCAACGAGAAACCGATCGAGCTGGCCAACTTGGAGACGAGCTACCCCTCCATTCTCATACATTCTGTAATATACTTGGCTCTCCTTTCCCTCATCGTCCTTCTAGTTGACGTCAATATCACTTCTTGATCTTCCATTCTTTCTATATTTCATTTCTGTTTCTGATTGTACTTTTCCTCTTTGCTTCATCAGCAACAGATTGAACTCTTCAGCTTCGTTTCTGATGTTCATTCCATGTAATAATTTTTGAAAAGTTGATAAAAAAAAGCTTTCTTGCAGATTGGATTCACCGTGCTTTTCGAGTTTATTTTATTTTAAATTACATGATATTTGATGTAAAATACAATATAAATAGTAGTTATATATAATATTATATCATTGTTGATAACATCTTAATATTACTCCTACTGATATTATATTATATTATAGGTCAGTTTTTTTTGGACATAATCATCTTTTAAAATAGTTTTTTTTTTTTCATATAACAAAATACCTTATACTTTTCTTTAAACAAAACAATCTCCATATTGCCTCTTTTAATTTTTTTTATTTGATATTAAAACTCCTTTTATAGAAAAAAAGGAGTTTTGGTCAACTAATTTAATACTTTACTGCAAAATGATTATAGATGGTTCAATTTTATTATTTATATCATACAATATGACTTTATTTTTTAGTAATAAAAGGATAGTAGGGGTAAATAGCCCTTTTGAGTTGAAATATTTTTAGTGTTTGTCTCTCTACGATAATTTTTTTAACAATTACAAGATTTGATATAAGAAATTGATTTATAAAAGATACAAGATTTATAAGATAAGATCAAAAAATAAGTAAAATTATTTTACAAGAATTTACAATAAATTTTTATATATAAAAATGTAACAATAAAAGGAACAATTAGTTAAACTATATTAAAGGGAGACAAACACTACACAAGATTAAAAGGGGTGATAACTACTCCAATTTTCTCTTACAAAAATTGGTTGTTACAAAAACAATTTAAAAGGTTATTTTGTCCAAAAGACTCTATACTACTTTGTATAATTTAGTAAAAATGGCGTTTGGATGTTATCTATAAACCATATAGAGTATATATAAACATGAAGTGTAAATTGTACATGTATTGATCATATTACATTTACTAGAGAGAAGCTCGTATAATTATTTTATGAGATTCAAAGAAGTTTTGAGTCAATGATGAAGGTAGTTGGATTTTCACATCATGACACATCACTAAGCTATTGTTAAGGCTTTGTTAATTCATACTAAATTGGTATACATTTAATCCAACTATAATATAGTCTTGTGATTTTATTTAATTATTACCAACTAGGCAACTACCAACTTCAACAAGTCGTATTGAATTTCGTTGTAGTATGACAATGCAAATTCGATATAATCACAAAATGAAGCAAATTTAATAGAAATTTGATAGATTAAGGTAATATGAAAGAAATAAAAAAAGGCATGTAGGTAGCTAGGCACTTGAGCAGAATTGAACCATCCAAAAATTCCGGTCCAAACCCGTATCATATTTATCCATTTCATAATTATTTTGAAAAAAATGTGAGAAATGATTCATTACGGTCCGGATCATATTGAACCAGACCGTTAGCCTGGTTACAAGACGGTACCCTAGCTAGGCGTAAAGATGGATATCAAGAACTATAAAGAAGAGGAGAAGAAGCAAAGCATAAAAGACAGCATGTAAGAAGATGGATGGAATACTCGTCTTCATGTTCATGAACTCGACCGGATGATGCTTTCCTGGCGCTTGCACGACCAAACCCGGAGACAAGATGGCGAATAAGGCAGCCGCTATGATGGGCGCAGCCCAGTCTGTCATCCTCGGCAGTTTAAGCTTGCTTAGATCGAGTGGTTGTTGTTTTAGATGATAATTTGACAACGATGGAGATAGTAGAAGAAAGATGGAGACACCAAGTGAGTTTATGTTACGCAACATAAGGTAGTGCTTAAAAGATGGGGAATAGGATTCCACTGAGGCAAGAAAAGCAAGTGCAAAAGCGGAAAGCCAGGAGAATATTAACGCTACGCTTAAAAAGGTAGTATTAAGGAGAAAAGGAAGTAGGAAGTCAATAAATTAAAGCAACAAGGATTACGCTGTGATAATATTGTTTAATTAAAAGACATGGAATGTAATCAGGAAAGCAGGAGAGTGCATTCTGGTGGTGGACACTTCTCATCCACTACGTACACGGCTTGTTGCAGGGTTGTATGGACAAGACTGAACATATGGTGTCGTGTTTCGATTACGAGTTTGTCACGTGATATTAAAACATTTAAGTATAACGATCAGACTTTCGATCCTAAGTCCTAACGCAAAGGTTCAATATAAAGAGAATGAGATATAAGATCTGTCTGTCTAAATATCAACTAAAGCTTGTCCTCATGTTACACTTCTGAAGACGTGTTGAGATTCCTATCCACATCGATAACTAATAAAGCAACACTACAACAAAAATATCATTATACCTTGCAAATAAACCGGTTATCATAAGAACACCGAGGTATACAGTTCTCTCCTATATCAAAAAAAGCAACACTTCTGGAGACGTGTTGAATTACGATGCATACAGTTCTCTCCTATATCAAAAAAATTGAGGTAAACTATATAACCCGGTTATCGTAAGAACACCGAGGTATAAAATTGGTGGAATATAACAAATACTTCTTAATATTATACGCCAGGTATATTTGTAATGATATATACCGCGGTTAGAGATCGCCCGGGGCATAAGTAAGTACCCAAAAGCGACATCTATTATAGTATTATTACTTGAAACCCCGATTACTTATCCCCTCCCTTCCTCGTTGCCTGTTCTCCGTCTGCTTCCGTACCTACGGTTTCTTTGCCCAAAATCTATAAATTGAGCTAGACCTAGAACCATCCATCCCGAGTCTTGCAGTTTCGATCCTTCAATGCTCTCTTGTTCCACTATCAAAACCCTAAATTTGGAGACCATTTGTGCTTCTGGCGAAAACAACCTCTGTGTTTGTTGTGTTCTCTCTTGGATTCGGTCGTTCTAGAATGAATCTCTATGAGTTTCTTTATATAGTTCTTTATATGAGTTTTACAGAATAGGTGGTTGAGTTTTGTACACATGAAATGAAGTCCCCTGGGACCGAAGAAGGTTCCGTGCTGGAGTTATTTCGAATAATAGTGAAATATTACAACATTATTCATGGGTGATAGCTTTCATCCTGATTCCTGAGTATGAAGAAATAATGTGGATGTTGGATGTCATAGACCTTGAAATGTCTACTTTCAGACTTGACATGGAAAAATAAAAGTATATGTAGTCCAAAGCTGTACTGTATAATAAACTGGTTCAGTATTTATGTGATTTTGATCAAGGAAATGTCTTAAAAGAGCTCAACTTGCAGCACACACGTTGAGTTTGCAATATAAATTATAGTCTTGACAAGGATCAAAAGCCAACATCAGAACCCTTCAAATTTGAGACAAAACAACAAACAAAATGATGAAAAGCCAACATCAAAACCCTTCAAATTCGAGAAATTTGTTAGTTGTTAGCTGTTACTGCAAGCAGAAAAACGCTGGATCATGACATTACAGAACATCGAGGAAGAGCCATAAAACTCACCTGCAACGTATACAAAAATGTATCTCATGTGCAAAAACACTCATCAATGTTGTCAAGTTAAAGATCTCCAAATGCTACTATACCGATCGAAAGGAAAACAATTCGAGTCAACTTGAGTTGAATTCGAATCCCTCTCAACCTTATTTCCTTTCCCAAAACTACATGAACTCGATCGTCACCTAGGTTCTTCAACGTCATTGTATCCAATTTCGCATTCAGCATTTTCAACAGCCTGGAATTCATCTGTTACATCAAGAAAGTACAAAGAGAAAGCCAAGACAACACAGCTGAAAAACATCGGTATAGGTCCAAAGATCCACAAGAAGAGCGGAAACGAGAAGTAGAAGGCTCGCAATCCAAGTGACCAAAACAAGCTTCCTCTGTTCACAGTTCTGGCTACATACTCCGCTGTTAGGTAAGGTGATTCGATTGTTTTGTAAGGGACATTGATGAGGATGCTTGCGTGGCTGTAGTAGCGAATCGATTGTACGTTGAGGAAGAATGCGACGAGGAAACACAGAAGAATGCTGAAGAATTTAATGGAGGATGCGAGTGGACTTCTGTTTCCGAATACGACTTCTAAAGCTTTTTGGCCTTCAACGTTGTGGTCTCGAGTAGGACTCATGAGGATTGCGATCACGGAGCTCATCATAATGGCGGTTGATGCTAAGAGTGTTGATGCCATTATGTTGTTTCTAAGTGTCTGTACTGCTAATACTCCGTTCTTCATCATGTCCTGACAAACAACATTTCAATTCAATTTCATCTCCATATCCGATTCAGCAATCGAGTTAGGGTTTCCATTTATGTCGGATTTTCCCCTAAACCAAATCACGGTTCTAAAGCTATGAATTCAATCAAGCTCCGTTGCGATCCGACCTATAAACACCAAATTAAGAAGAAGAGGAAGAAAGATTAGAGAGAGAACCTCCATCATGACATAAACCCAGAAGCGACGATTGATGGAATTGATGCCGATGACAGTGGAGGTTGGATGCTTAATGATCCTGTGGAGGAGCCACCCATGGTAAGCCACCAACACCCCCAGCCCCGCTGGCACCAACATCCAATCCAGCATTTTCATCTCCATTTTCCTCTTTCAATTTGGAGATTTTTTTGTTCTTTTCAAGTTTTGGAGATCCAAATCGAAGCACAATACTTTTTTTTGGTTGAAAAAAAAAATACTGGACTCCTGCTTTCGATTCAATATCCACAATTATTCTCCACTTTTCGCTCTAATTTTTCGAAACCTATGTAACAAATATACCTCCCTCCGCAGCAGGCTAACACTCTATTTATTGCGTATCAAGTTATTCTATGTTTTGATTTATCATTTTCTTTTGGAGGATCATATATACACACTTGGATGTAATTTGGTTTTTACATGGCTAGTGATTGTGTACGTAAAAGCATAAATATTTACTCGTCTCAATTTTCCTTACATACCATTCATAAATAATTCATATTTATTCACGTCTATATCATATCATGACTGCGGAGATTCTTACTTTATACTCACTAGCATAAGAGATCTTTCAAATACTTGAATTAAATATTATAATTCATTTATAGACATCGCATATAACAATAAGGTTGTAATTGTACCTGAAAAATAAAATTTATTTATAGCTAGAATCAAAATAGATATCATCAAATTAATATAGTAAAAATAATCATTGATTAAAATGAGACTTTTTCGAATGAGTGTAGATAGCGAATTATCTAGAGCATAAAATTAAAACAAACGTATATTTGAAGTTTAGAACACAAATAACGTTTTTTTGTTTAAGAAAACCCCGACATTAGGCAAGTACATGGTACAATAACAAAACTTTTACGGAAAAAAAAACAATAAACTTATACCTCCATGTGTATATGCTAACGGTATAGAGAGTTCAGGAAAAGGTAGTTGATCTACTAACACGTTTTTTACAGTACCAATACATTGGGTTGATGTAATGTATAATATGAGTTAAAATATGTTAATATCGTTATTATCTTATTTAGGGAAGATTGCCAAAAAGGATAATTATAATTAATACAAAATGATATAAGATTAAATCTATAATGGATTGAAAAAATAATGAATGATGGGGTTCGAATGAGGGACAAAGAAAGACACACTAAGTTGCATGGGCTAAGTTGTGCCGCTCAATGTGTGACGGGGGCCTTGGCTTCAGGAACATGCGGGATTTCAACCAAGCCATGCTTGCGAAGAACTGTAGTGTCAGCTCGTCTACGGTCAACCCTAACAACAATTTCTAGAAGAACCTATGGAAGATCAAGGCCCCTCCTGCGGTCACAGATTTTGCTCGGAGGGCATGTCGTGACGCAATCCCATGCAATGATGCCCTCTGCGATCGTAGAATCAAATCCGACCCCTGGTGTGCTGAGGATGCGGTGCATATGCTCTGGTATCTTCTTCTGTGCAAGAATGGCTCGTAAGGGGGAGTCAAACTCTGACCATGTCGGAACTGCAACGATAGATGATCATACTGTGGAGCATCTAGCGTGCCTGGAATCAAAGGATCTTCGGGCGTATCACTACTGATTGTGAAATAACCGATGAAGTTGGGAGTATCATGGCATCTTTATACCCCAACGCTGATATTTCTGCCCCACCTGATCATTGTGAAGAGACTATCTCTTCGGGAAGGTGGTAGAGCTCTGCTGAATCGTTTGGTGACGGCACTGCGGTATAAGGTCAGTTGTCTTGAACGATGTTGTTGGTCCTTTGTTAGGTGAAGTGGTAATCTCCCAGATCATGTTCTGCCCCACCTGATCATTGTGAAGAGACTATCTCTTCGGGAAGGTGGTAGAGCTCTGCTGAATCGTTTGGTGACGGCACTGCGGTATAAGGTCAGTTGTCTTGAACGATGTTGTTGGTCCTTTGTTAGGTGAAGTGGTAATCTCCCAGATCATGTTCTGCCCCACCTGATCATTGTGAAGAGACTATCTCTTCGGGAAGGTGGTAGAGCTCTGCTGAATCGTTTGGTGACGGCACTGCGGTATAAGGTCAGTTGTCTTGAACGATGTTGTTGGTCCTTTGTTAGGTGAAGTGGTAATCTCCCAGATCATGTTCTGCCCCACCTGATCATTGTGAAGAGACTATCTCTTCGGGAAGGTGGTAGAGCTCTGCTGAATCGTTTGGTGACGGCACTGCGGTATAAGGTCAGTTGTCTTGAACGATGTTGTTGGTCCTTTGTTAGGTGAAGTGGTAATCTCCCAGATCATGTTCTGCCCCACCTGATCATTGTGAAAAGACTATCTCTTCGGGAAGGTGGTAGAGCTCTGCTGAATCGTTTGGTGACGGCACTGCGGTATAAGGTCAGTTGTCTTGAACGATGTTGTTGGTCCCTTTGTTAGGTGAAGTGGTAATCTCCCAGATCATGTTCTGCCCCACCTGATCATTGTGAAAAGACTATCTCTTCGGGAAGGTGGTAGAGCTCTGCTGAATCGTTTGGTGACGGCACTGCGGTATAAGGTTAGTTGTCTTGAACGATGTTGTTGGTCCCTTTGTTAGGTGAAGTGGTAATCTCCCAGATCATGTTCTGCCCCACCTGATCATTGTGAAGAGACTATCTCTTCGGGAAGGTGGTAGAGCTCTACTGAATCGTTTGGTGACGGCACTGCGGTATAAGGTCAGTTGTCTTGAACGATGTTGTTGGTCCTTTGTTAGGTGAAGTGGTAATCTCCCAGATCATGTTCTGCCCCACCTGATCATTGTGAAGAGACTATCTCTTCGGGAAGGTGGTAGAGCTCTGCTGAATCGTTTGGTGACGGCACTGCGGTATAAGGTCAGTTGTCTTGAACGATGTTGTTGGTCCCTTTGTTAGGTGAAGTGGTAATCTCCCAGATCATGTTCTGCCCCACCTGATCATTGTGAAGAGACATCTCTTCGGGAAGGTGGTAGAGCTCTGCTGAATCGTTTGGTGACGGCACTGCGGTATAAGGTCAGTTGTCTTGAACGATGTTGTTGGTCCTTTGTTAGGTGAAGTGGTAATCTCCCAGATCATGTTCTGCCCCACCTGATCATTGTGAAGAGACTATCTCTTCGGGAAGGTGGTAGAGCTCTGCTGAATCGTTTGGTGACGGCACTGCGGTATAAGGTCAGTTGTCTTGAACGATGTTGTTGGTCCTTTGTTAGGTGAAGTGGTAATCTCCCAGATCATGTTCTGCCCCACCTGATCATTGTGAAGAGACTATCTCTTCGGGAAGGTGGTAGAGCTCTGCTGAATCGTTTGGTGACGGCACTGCGGTATAAGGTCAGTTGTCTTGAACGATGTTGTTGGTCCTTTGTTAGGTGAAGTGGTAATCTCCCAGATCATGTTCTGCCCCACCTGATCATTGTGAAGAGACTATCTCTTCGGGAAGGTGGTAGAGCTCTGCTGAATCGTTTGGTGACGGCACTGCGGTATAAGGTCAGTTGTCTTGAACGATGTTGTTGGTCCTTTGTTAGGTGAAGTGGTAATCTCCCAGATCATGTTCTGCCCCACCTGATCATTGTGAAGAGACTATCTCTTCGGGAAGGTGGTAGAGCTCTGCTGAATCGTTTGGTGACGGCACTGTGGTATAAGGTCAGTTGTCTTGAACGATGTTGTTGGTCCTTTGTTAGGTGAAGTGGTAATCTCCCAGATCATGTTCTGGAGAATATGTGCCCTTCTATTGTCTTCGTTTTAATGTTCATAACTAGTCTATGTATAAGGTAAATTTCTTTTTTTAATGAAAATAAGTTTATATCAAATAAAAAAATAAAATATGATAAAATGAGGTGACGCGCTCTAAAGACGATTTAGACGATATGTGACAAAACTCGACATAAATTAATATGAGAATGTCACGTGATAATATGAGGGGGACACATGAAAATATTTCCTTTTAGTATTATACTCCATGGGCCGCAACAGGCTAACACTATTTATTACATAAAATGAATACATTTTTTTTATTTAAAAAATATTTAAAACGAAATTCGTGTATTTTAATTCTAAAAATATTCGAACAACTTATAAAAATATTGACATAATATCTAATTTAAATAAAAGTTAGAGTTACAACAAAATTAAAATATAATATAATTTAACATAGATTAGTTTATTTTTAAATAAAACTGAGATCATAATAAAAGTAAAATGTAATTTAAGTGGAAATTGTGATAAAAAAGAAGAAGGAAGATATGTTTTAAATAAAAAAAAGTATTTTATTTTTAATGAGGGTGAATTTAATAACAAAAACTTTAAATAAGAACTAAATCGAAAAATAGATATAAATGATTACGTAAGGAATGGGAAATATATAAATTGTATAATTAAAAATAAATAACGTATAGAGCAATAGTCGTTACCTATTAATAAATTATCGTTAATATAGACCAATAGTCGTTTGGAGTCCAGCCCAAACTCAGCGAGACGACTTGGCCAGATGGCTTGTATGCCGTCGTCCCTTTGTCGTCTAGAGGCCATTTCTATGTCGTCTCAACTACATAAAAAAGGAAATTAAATATTTCGGTGTTAACTTTGAAATAAATATATTTTGTGTAATTCTAGATTTCGAGAACCTTAGGGTTAAATCATCATCTATCGCCCCAATCTCATATTATCTCATCCCCTCAAGGTTATATTCTTGCCCTTACTGTCAGTAGACGTTAAATTGAAGGTTCTTCCTACTAAAACCAAACACTTGTGAGTTTATGTTCTTGTAAATTTTATATATTGTCTTTGTGTTATACCTGATCATATCTAACTAATCTCCTTCGTGATCTAAGGATTAGATGATCCTTATAATAAATTAATTTATTATAGCATATATGTTTGTGAATTGATATTGTGAGATTGTTTCTTTTCAAAGCGCTCATTCCTACATTTTATTTACCTTCGAAAATATGGTGTTTATAATTTGTTTAGATAAAACAATTGAACGGTAAAAAATAAAGGGTGTTTTATTGTATTTATTGAAAAGCACTTGACTTTAAGAACACTACTTTATCAATGCCTCGAAGGTTTTCAAATGTCGTAGAAAGTTATGTTCTTTATACCTTTTCTAACTGAAGGGCCAAAAGAGAAAGTTTATCTTGGATTCTAAGCTATTAAAGGGTTTTTCTATACTTGTCGAACCACCAGATTGAGGTCTACGTGAGTTGAAAAACACGGTCTTTGTTTGTATATGTCAACAAATGTTATTTTAGATGGTTACTTGGAATATTCATATATCAATGTACATGAGTCTCGTATATGTAACATTACTTTAATTCATTATAGTGAGAATTCTTGTTTCTTTAGATCGCTTCCATCCAATATTTGCCTACAATATTTGTTGTTATCGTTATTGCCTTCTTCCTTTCTTTTACTTAGAATAATAGATTATTAGTATCCATCAAATTAGATGCGGTCCTTGTAAATTTGATGCTCGAATATACTACTTTTGATCCCGTATCTTCGCAGGGAAGGTTATTGTTATCCATTTGGTTAATGCTATCACGATCAGTAGGAAAAAAAAGAAAAAGAAAAAAGAAGAAGGTGTTTTTCATGTTGGAGCTTCAATTTGAATTCCACATTGGTATTTTGTGGTAGTGGGAGTTCAACATTTCCCTTCTCATGCAATAACGATGTCTCCTGTATGTATTTATCAAGCCTTTGTGATTAATTAAGTATGTGATCATGATCCTAATTTGTGATCATGTTAGGCTTAGTATTATGATTTACAAATTAAAATTTATGAAATTACATATTCTTTGGTTTATATGTAGCATAAGAGAGGTTTCATAGAGATCATACGCATAGATCAAAATTATGCTTAGTTTGAAATTATTGACGAAATCATACCTATTATAATGTTTCCATATTATTAATTTAGATTTGATTTTTTTTAATCGGTATTATGCTTAGGTAAAAGTAAATTCATAGAAAGTGAAAGAGTATAATCAGGCCCATTAAGACCTAGTTATCCAAGAGACAAAGTTTATGTACATGCTTGTAAATGAGGTCTACTGTCAAATAACATCAAACAGAGTACTCTAGAGAAACATGCAATCCTCCTAAATATACCTAATACCCTAAAACTATAAAAGATAATGATACAACCAATCCGGCACAACTCATGAGGCTCATCCACCTTCGGCGATGCCATCAACAGACAAAGGCACTCACAAGCCATACAAGTGCCTACCTCTTGAGACAATGACCAGTCCACTTTCAGAAAAGCCATCAACACACTCAAGTCAAGCCCGGTACAAAAATCTATACCAAAAATACCAAAGAAGGGAGAAGAGAACAACTCTATTGAAAACCAACTACGAGGATGTAATCCTCTCTCTAGTTCCAGCTGGGAAAGCCTCATGTAACAAAGTATAGACGCGGGTGTTGATCAGTCTCACAAGGATATCAGTTGGTATTCTATTTTGGTCAAATATTAAGGCATTCCTGAAATACTAAAGGTAATAAACCCTAGAAAAAAATGAGTATATCCTTGATTTGCTCGTCCATCTCTTTCAATGGACGGTGTAAATCATCCAACCTAGTGCCTCTAATCTAGAAGTGATATCTCCCGGAATCCCGAAATCTGCACCAACTTGTCTCCAAACCTCACATGCATATGTGCAGCCAAATATCAAGTGGTCATGGGACTCACTCTAACTCTTGCACCAACTGCAAGTAGGATCAATACTAAGGAGTTGTAACCTATCTTTGGTAGAAAGTCGACTAATAATCACCATCTACAAGATAAAGCAGTGTTTAGGTGTGTTGCCCGGATCCCAAACTACTCTGAACTAGTCCACCTCCTCACACCGTAGTCTGAGCAACTCATACTCCTTGGCAACTTGGAATCTCCCCCCCCCCCCCCCCCCCTCGACAACATGAGTCAAGTGTCTCCCTCAGAGGTGTCTCCTCATCTGTAAGGGCAATCATCTCTAGCTTTGAGAAGTGCCTTCACCAAAGGCAAGTCTCGAGACGTGACGATTGTAACACCCCAAATCCGTAGGTCTCGAGGTGCTACTGGGCTAGGATCTCACAATGGATCCTGACCCTAGCCTGACAACAAGTTCACTGAATCTTACAACAAGGCACAAATAGATTAAAACAAAACATAAAACTGACATATATATATATATATATATATACATATCAAAAGGTAATACAAAGTAACGGCTGAGTACAAAATCAAAATATAAAACCGTACAACATAAATATCCCATATCCCACGATATCGCCCCAGTGTACGGAGCCCTCAGCAGATCACCCCTCTGGATCACTCTGCAGTTCTCCTAACCTGCAAAGGATCTACAACACGGTATAAAACCGTTAGCTAACCATACACATATATAAGAAGATGCTAGAGCATAAACACACATCAGGAATCATAACACATCATCATGCTTTCACACATTTACCCGGTTTATTATCTTTATAACGTCAATCACTCAAATAGTATATAGATTTGCATAAGAAAATATGTGACACGAGGAATGTATATAATCCTCGCCTCTGCGTGCAATAGCTAGCTGGAGTGGTATCAGCGCACCTTCCCGTATACCATAAGGAGTGGTCAGTGCCCTTCCCGTATACCAGGTCTAACTAGCTTATAGAGAACTTCCCAGACTCCACTACGGGATGAAAGGTAAGTTGTCACAGCATCTACAATGGATGGTCAATATAACATAGGTCGGTAATAAGCCATATCGCATGATATAAAGCATATAACAAACACCACTCATGCACACATCCAATATAAGGATTATAGCTAAGTAAGTCCTATGGACTTACCTCAATCTCAGTAGTAGTCTCAACTACGATCTCCAACACGGTCCACTCCAATCTAGAGGACAACACTGCCTGCGTGACAAGAGAGACGCAGGGGCGGAGCAAAGCAACCCGCAAGCGCGGCAAGGCTCAGCCGCAGGCGCGGTGACAATGGCCGCAGGCGCGGGCGCTACGGCACGGCTTCCGCAGGGGCGGCGGCTTCCAGGCGCGGGGGCGGCGACAATGCATAATGGGATCCCGCGACTCTTCTTCGGCTCTTCACGTGATCAATTCACGTCCTCACACTTGTGGTTCTAGGCTGCACATAGGATCAACACCCAACACAGCTAGCTCTCAAGCTCATCACAACATCCAACATCATCAACATCATCATCCTCACAATCAAAACACTTCCAAACTCAAGAACACTCACACACAAGATCAAAGAGGAAGAAGGAGAAGCAAGAAGGACGTATGGTGGCTGGGAAAAGAGTGAAGAAGCAACCCTTGCTCAACAAAGAAAGAAGTAAGGAAGCAAGGGTAAAGCATGATCAACCGGTCAATAAAACCGACTGCAGCCGCAAGAAACCGTGGGGGCGGTTCCCTGGGCTGCGGGGGCGGCTAAGGTAATCTCGGCTAAAGCCAAATCTCGGCTAAGGCAAACTCGGTCCAAAAGACTAAGGCTCTTACAACGATCCAACACTCGGTCTCAATGGTATGAAGGTACTTGTGGTGAATCCATATGACCCAAAGGTTGTCTCCAAACCTCAAGTATGCTCTTCAAGTATGTTGTACAATGTATCTATGAGTATTCGGATGGTATCGGGTCGAGTGACATCGTATATTCAGATGCTTTCGGACTGAACAACTTCGGGTTTTGGATTATTTTGGTTCAGCGAATTCGAGTTCATGTGTGATATTTAAGTAGCCTAATCAGTTATAGTCCATACGAATCGTTATCGGGATCAACTTATTTTGGATCCGGTTAATCAATTTGAATTGGTCGGTCTAGAATACTTAATTTATTTATTTTTTGTCCGGTGTCGGTCGAATCTCGATTCTCGAGCCAACACGGTCAGATCGGAGCAGGTTTTAACAGGTGTGTCTTTGATTCAAGCGCAAACAAGAACAATAAATAGTTCATCAATTGACAAGTATAGAAATTTTTTAACAATATTGAAATGTATATTCATAGAAATTTCTTAGAATAGTCATAAGATGGTTGGTGAATGTTAGATTATTAGGCCATAAATTAGACCATATATTTGAACTTATCCTTATTTATTAGTTTATATTTATTTTTTATTTTATTTTATTATTATCTTATCATTTACTCTTGTTATAGATACTTTGTCCGAACAATAAATAAAGCAAGTTATCAATTCACACGTAAAAGCAGCAATATCACTTAATAGTATGAATATAAAACTATACCAATACCTACAATCCAATCAAAATACACACAATTCATTCATAGATATAAATATTCTTTGAATTTGGGTGCAAAAGATTAGTCAATTTATACAAACTTGTTTCTACAGGGCGATCATTTATGACTAAAATATATAGAAGAAAACAGCAGCAAATCAAGAAGCCAAGAAAGACAGAAGTAGGTAGAAGGGCATAGCTTAAAAAAAGCTATCCAGTACGAATATGTACACCAACAACTATAGTCAAGATAGTAAGGATACAAAAGTAAATAACCGCATGAACCAAAATGGATATCCCGCTTGTCATCATGTTCCCGAACTCGACAACCCGAAACCTCGACGGAATCTGAAACAACAGCCCTGGTGACAACAGGATGAACAGCCCAACAGACACCACCACCGGTCCCCAATCCGTCACCATATCGATCCAAATACCCGAATATTCAAATTAGGGTTTGCACCATGCAGAGAATTTCAACTATTTGATAAGCTAGGGTTTCGAGAGTGTTTTTTTTGTTCAAGGGAGAGTTGGGTTTTGCTTTGTGAAGAAGGGAGAATGCTTAGTAAGGTGAACGTGTGAAGGAAAGAAGGTACTTAGCTATTGGGTTTAAAGGAGAAGAAAGGTATAATGAAGATAGTGGGTGTTTGTGGCCACTTTTTTCGTCTTTAAGCTTTTATTATGTGAAATTGTTGAATGCATTGAAGGGATATCATGGGATATTGTGTCATAAAGATGTCTAATAATTGTTCCAATAAGGTAACCTTTTCTTATAACATATATGAATTGCAAATTATCTTCATATTAAATGGACTCATATAAAATTTTTATATTTTTCTATGTGCAATTAGGATCGAACAATTTCGCTCTTGAAACTTCATAATGAAAGTCGGTTTTAAATCGATACCAAACTGCTTATTTCACAAATCGAAATTGTTTCAGATTCTATTCATCATGCACTTGGTCTCTAAAAACAAAATTATTTCAGATTTTATTAATTCCGTAATTCGACTTCAAAACCATTTTTTTAAAGATTTTACTAAAATACGAATACGGATTTGATTTCTATTATGTAGTCAAAACGCGGAATTGCTCTGGGTTTCATTGCGGATTCACGTGTGAAATTACCCAAATTATATTTCTTACACCAACCACGTAATGAAATGGTTTCTCTCGTCTTCTACCACGGAGCCCATATGCAAAATTAAACAAAAAATTTTTTTACACCCAAAATAAAGAATTAGATCATTTTAAAAATAATTTATATAGGTTCGTCTAAAATGCATTTTTTTTACTAAGTGGTATTTACTATTCCCTAATTTTTGAAATATAGTTTCGGATTGGGGCCTATTTCACATAAGGTTTGCTTCAATTTACGGGTTTGGCCAATCGTTTATTGGAAAGGGTTAGAGTTTATCGGACCTCCATTTAAACTTGATAGAGTGAAAAAAGAAGAAGACAAAAGCTGCATAATGTACATGTGTTTTAGATTGAACTATACAAAGTTATTATTTTTTTATTTAAAATGTGGTCGGGCCTAAAAATATATCATAACATATATTTGATGTATTACAAGAGAATTATTTTTATAAAATAAAAAGAGTTTGATGATAAAATACAATTGTTATAAAAAAATGATATATAAGAGGACGTTTTTAGATTATTCTTCAATTTATATTTACTATATATAATTTAATTATTTAATTAAAAATACAAACGTCATAATAAAGATGGAACAATTTGGTCTCCTTTCGAATTTACGAGAAGAAAAGAATGGTGGAATGCATCTTATATATGAATAAGGACAAGGAGAGAATGAAGAGACGTTTGATGAGTCCCCTCAATAGGACAAAACATTTAAAGGAAAAAAACACGTCGATAAGTAGTGTGCAGGGAAAGTGAAATGGATTGATACTTTTTATTAGTTTACTTCGTTAAGAAACGGGCTCTTTTTATCGGATATCCACGTCAATTGAACAAATCACTCGTTCAACCAGTAAAAAGCTATTAATTATCGTGTTTTATAATTTTTGTTACGTTTATTCGATTAAGCGCCTTTTAAGTTGGTGATTGCAATCGTATCTCTTATTGGAAATTTTGATTTTTTTTTAAGTAAAGGTTTGATTTCGATTGGGGGAGTAGTTTGCAGTGTAATGTGGGGTTAATTTGATCTAGACGTTAGAACCCTCGATAAATCAATGGAAGGTGGATCTTACACTAATAACATGAAAGTTTCGATTTATAAAGAAAAGGAATGGTAAAAGATAGAATAAGAGAAGACCAATCGAAGAACATTGATTTAGGGATCAAGAACTTATATGTTCAATCAACCATCGACCATTTCTTGTATAACCTCACACAACTTGTCAACAATGGAACAAGAGCACGAGGATGCTTATGACAAACTAGGAACACCAATCCTTTTAAAGATTGACATGCAAGGACAACCAAGTTTGATCTCACAAACATAAACTAAACTCAATTTAAATTCGGAGAAACCTAAATACATCAAATCTTGAAATTAGATGGTTGTCATTCCATGTGTGCATGGGATGATCGAGATGGTCACCGACGTCTTGATGGAAGGCTTGATAATTCATGTTAGGCTCCTTAGACGCCAAGGATACTATCATAATATCACGTTGTCTATCTCTTGTTAAAACTCTCAAACTCTTGACTAGCGATCGATGATACCTTTAATAATGGGATGTTAAGGACTTTGAGAAGAGGTTGGTGATGACCCTCATCACGGTGCATCATGATCCTCGATCTACATTATCAAATTGTGAATCGTCGTAAAAAAGATGATATGGATCTCTTTCATCCTTGATTGTCATATTATACAATATGATACAACTCTCGTTATCCTTTCGATCAAACTTAGGTATCAGACAAGTGTTGAATGATCATTTATAACAAACTTGAACTTGTAGAATGTCAAAAGCCCAATGCACATCTTTACAAGTAAATTATTGATGTTTAGCCATCCAAAAAAATCCTAAGTCTCCTTAATACTCAACTCTCTTCTTTCTTTCTTTTTCTTTTTTTAATCTAGGCGTCCTAGCCTAACTATTTATGATTTTCAATATTCTTTTTTTCATAAGTAAAAGTGATTTGGGACACAAAAATGCGCAACCCCTCCATTCTAAATATTGAACTGGCTGGAACTCCTTAAAGCTAATAAATAAAGGTCATTATTTATTATAATTAATTAATATTGTGCATTGATTGTCTATATTGATTCCGAAACAAAAATAAATTCAATATTTGTTTACTTCTTTTGTGTCGTCCAACCCAAATTCTAGACGTCGGGTTTCGTCATTCATGATTAATTCCATTCTTAATTGATTCAGTTACTCTAGATTGAATTCAATATCGAATCCTTCTCCCTTTTCTAATTTGTTTCTATCAACGCATACCATTGCAATTGTAGATTCTTAGAAGCACTAGAAACTTGTTACAGTTTCCATCTCTTTCAAGTTTGAAGTTTTGGATTTGATTCAATCAATCGAGAATCGGTTTGTTTTTCTAGCCTTCTTTGTAGTAGTCAATTCCTTTTCTACTAACATTTGTTCATAGCAAATTTCAAATATACAAGATTTTCACCTTCTTACTTTGTTGTCGACTTTCTCCAATCGTTTTCTATCCCGGCTCTTAGTTTTAGAGTATTAACGAGGGTAAATAGTTACGAATTTCTTTGAAGGTGACAATGAAGATTACATTAGAAAGATCGAAAAAACACAAATAGTTATTGAAATACATAAGGATCTTTTTCTCACTATTTTGGAACCGTATTCCTTCCGGGCCAAACTTAGATTCATATAATTTCTTATCTTATTTTTATATGATAATTGTTTATTATAAAATCAAGATAAAATAAACATATTAATTCAACTAAAGTCGGTGAAACTCAAGATGTTTCTTTTATTTCTACACAAGTCTGGAATTGAATGGCTTTTTAATAACTTTTTTTTTGTAAGTTTAAGAAATTCAAAAGAGTAGTGCTGTGAATGCTCTTAAAAAAGATAATGGAGCACATCCTTGTAAGAAAACAAAACATTTTCATGAAAACTGAATAAGCTTTTATACTTTTCTTACAGAGTGATTAACATTTTGAACAGTGTTATAACGATTTGTACATCATTTTTGGTACTATGATGTTAATTGCTTGGAAGTAAAGTCTAGCATATCCCAAACCCCCTCCCCCATCCATTCAACTTTAAACTATTATATTCTCCCTCTCAAAACCGCCATTAAACCCATCATCTTCCCTTTACCATCGATCTCTTCCCGGCCACTTTCCATAAATGCAATCCTCAACAGCCTATACAATCGCCCTCCTCATCGTCATCCTCGTCCTCCTCATCGTAATCACCGCTCTTATCCTCCTCGAGACCAAATACCCTGAAGATAAAGAAATCGATATCCTCCCAAACCTCCAGCATTTTCCAAACGACAACGTTTAGATCGATGTCGGCTGACTGGGGCCCGGTGGTGATGGCTGTGCTGCTGTTTGTGGTGCTCATGCCGGGGCTCATCGTTCAGGTGCCCGGAAAGAATAGGCCGGTGAAGTTCGCAAGTATGCAGACCAGTGCTGTTTCCATTTTGGTGCATACTGTCATCTATTTTGTGCTTATCACCATCTTCCTTATCGCCATCGGCGTTCATGTCTACGCCGGCTGATTCACTTTAATTTTTACTGAGTATTATAATAACGATTTTGGCAATTCCTACAAATGTAGTACAATGTTCATCTTTGATATCGATCGACTCAATAATTTCACATTTTATTTGTCATTCATATTGATTATGTATCCTACCAAACCTCCAGCATCTCCTTTTGTTGATTCGATTGAGTGCATTATCACACTCATGACTCATCGCAACAAATTAAGTATCAAAGCTTTGATTTTCATGTTTGTCATGTGGTGACTCGTGAGATATATAGGTTCACAAAGAAGAATTTCATACATTAGCGGGTAAAGATATGAACTTTGCTTAAACAACAAGCTCGCGGGAGTCGCGGGGGACTGTTAAAGAATTTCATACTCTAGCGGGTGACTGTTACATTTTTTTACAATAAAATTACAAAAAATGCTCTACCGTGTCCATCCCTATATAACAGATTTTAGAAGCATAATTTTTTTTGGGCGTCTTAGGACACGGCGTAACAGCAAATACAATCGCTCGGTGCCGGTGTTAAAATAGGGCGACGTCTGCGAGCGCCAGCGACAAGATCGGGCGCAATCGGAAGGAGCCGGCGTCCATTTTTTTTTTTTTTTTCCCAGAAAAAAATACTGGGTTTTGGTTGATGATGTCCGAAGTTTATTAGCAAATTTGTTGGCAATGAAAAAAATTACATAACTACCTTTTTCAATTTATAAATTTATCTTTTTTCATACAGTACGACTTAAACCGTGATAAAGGGAGTTTATGGGGTTGAAAACGATCACTGTGGATGAACATTGAGTTTTATACAAAAGATAAAATCGAATTGAAATAGATTATGGCGCCGGAGCCAAACATTTTTTCTAGGGGTGGGCATGGGACGGGATTGAGGTCATCCCAGTCCCGTCTCGGCTATTTAAATGGGACGGGCCTTGGGTATTTTAGATTGAATCCCACCGGGTCCTATCCCGGTTGGGACTGAGACGGGACGGGACGGGATGGGATGGGTCCAATCCCGTTTACACATTATTTTATTAAAAGTTTTTAAAATTTATGCTTTATCCACAAAATATTCATATATATCGTACTTAAAACGCAAAAACATTAAAGTTTTCAAATATTCATAATAACATATTAGAGTTAAAAGTTCTCAAATATATATAATAAAACACATCTAAATGAAGTTGGTACATTTATCAATTTTAACAGTTTGACCGACATTTTTATTTATAAAAAAAATAATAACGTAACTATGTAATAAATATATAAGTATTTTGCTAATGCTTAGTGATTCTACTTATATTTATAATTTTAAATTAAAAACTTTATTATATACGGGACGGGACGGGCCTAGCGGGATTGAGAAGTTAAGGCCCATATCCCGTCCCGCATAGTTTTTGGCGGGACGGGTCCGGGACGGAATTTATATTTTTGAATGAAATCCCGTCGGGATCGGGACGGGGTCGGGATGGGCCCGGGACGAGACCGGGATTGGTGGGATTTGTGTCCACCCCTAATTTTTTCCATCCGGATGCCAGCGCTCAATTATTTTATTTTATTTTTTTCTAGAATTTTTTTAAATAAAAAAAGAGGGTGTCGGACTATACAAAATAATGTAAGTAACTTTGGATTCATTCAATTCATATATTTCTTTTTTTCTTGTATAAAATAATATAAGTCACTTTGGATTCATTCGGTAGAGAAAATTTATAGGATTGAAGAGTATTATTGGGACGAGATTTTTTTTAAAAAAAAGGAGATAAATTTTGGTTACTAAGTTTACTACAAGACTTTAATTAAAAATAAATATTGAAAAAAAAACTCACTATGGGCGCCGGCGCCATCACCCGGCGCCCGTTTTTTTTCCTGAAAAAAAATTAAAAAAAAATTGAGCGCACAGCGTCCGCTGATCGCTATCACATTACACTCAAATTTTACGTTAGTAAAACAACTTCGTATATATAGTTTTTTCATTTTTTTTTTAAATTAAAAGCATAAAATTACCATCATACCATCTGACAATTGTTATCAGTTTTCTCATAAATCAATAAAATTACCATCATAAGTTTATTTAGATAAATAAAGTTGCACTCGTAGCGTCGTAGGACTAAAAAATGAGGGGGTAAATTCATTTATGAAAGGTCGGGTAATTTCACAAAATTGTGAGTGGTTTTGTAAATTCATTTTAGGTTAGTTGTGCAATTTTCCCTTGATATTAGGGCCAATATTCCGGCAATCAGAATAGAGCGACAATGTCATCATCTGCTAATTTAACCCTGCCGTCCTCAATCGCCGGTCATCAAACGTACATGGAAGTCGACAAACTCCACCCATACTGCGACATCCACTTCCCAATCGGCGAAACCCTAGACGTCTCAGGCGAATGCACCACCTTCAGTCTGGAGAAGGCGGTGTGCAGCCATGGGCTGTTCATGATGGCCCCAAACCACTGGGACCCACCCTCTTCCTCCCTCCTCCGCCTTCTCCGCCTCTCCGATGATCAATCCGTCCTCATCCGAATTTCTCAGCCCTCCGATCTCCTCGTCCGCGTGTTCGGCATCCCCTCTCTCTCCAATTCCCAGCGAGCTGCCGTTACAGAGCAGGTCATGAGGATGCTGAGATTATCTGAGATCGAGGAGAGGAAGGTGAGAGAGTTTCAAAGTCTGCACGCTGAAGCGAGAAAATCCGGCTTCGGGAGAGTGTTTAGGTCTCCTACACTCTTTGAGGACATGGTTAAGTGCATCCTCCTCTGTAATTGCCAGTTAAGCTATCTTGTCTTCTAAACCTTTTCCTTTGATTTCATTTCTTCTAATTGCATAGGAAGAGTATTTATGAGATTCCTCGAATCATATACAGCCATTTCTTGTTGGTTGGTCTTTCGCATAACACTTATTTTCATGAATGAATTTGATATCTCTTTCATCCGATTCCTCGAATTGTATAATATGAAACCTTAGTTTCGATGTGGATGGTAAGTTGGATGCTAGCTGCAAAGGTGCAAAGCAGTGATTGTTTCCCCTTTCAGAATGTGTAAAGAAAAGTGTGTATATACAGTCTTCTGCAGTAGCATTTGTGTCATCACTGTGGAGCTTCTTGGCTGCTTTGTGGTCTTGCTGGTGCACCATTGTAAAATCTGATTCTCCCTCAATTAAGACATTTTTACCTTTTCAGGTGGCCCAGGACTTTGAGCATGGCTAAAGCCCTTTGTGAGCTTCAATTGGAACTGCAGAATCATTCATCTCTACCACCTGTAGTAGACATTGTTACAGATACTAAAAACACTATTTCCGACACTGAACATTTTTGTCCAAAAACCCCAGCAGGGAAGGAGTCAACAAAATTACATAAACCACGAAAAATCCGCAAGTTATCAGTTGAAAGAAAAACTAGCAAATTCGATGAACTGGAATTTGATGTTAGTGCAAAACCCCATGTGACTAATTGTATCCTCTTGAATAGAGAAACTAATGGGAAGTGTGAACCATATTGTGAAGGCAAGGAGCAGCACACCCAGAGTATTGGAAATTTTCCTAGCCCCAAAGAATTAGCTAGTCTAGATGAAGCATATCTAGCCAAGCGCTGCAAGCTTGGATACCGAGCTGGCCGAATACTGAAACTCGCTCAAAGTATTGTTGAGGGCAATATTCAGCTGAGAGATCTTGAAGATCTATGTTATGAAACTAACTCTTGTAGTTACTTTGAGTTAGATCAGAAACTGAAAGAAATAAATGGGTTTGGTCCTTTTACACGTGCCAATGTGCTTATGTGCATGGGCTTTTATAACGTGATTCCTACTGATTCTGAGACTATAAGGCACCTAAAACAGGTCTACTTTTTCCCCCTTGTATTTTTGTTATGTTATTTTTATCATGCTTGAAGAAAAGAAACTTAAGAGGATTGTCTTGATTTAGGTGCATGGAATCGGTGCAACTCCTCAGACAGTTCAAAATGTGGTTGAAAAGGTTTATGGAAGCTTTGAGCCATTTCAGTTCCTAGCATACTGGTAATGATACTTTTAGCATGCCATTCTCTTATGTTGGAATTATTCAAGTGTATATGATATTTGCTTATTTTGTTTATCCAGGTTAGAGGTGTGGAATTTCTATGAGGAACAGTTTGGAAAATCGAGTAAAATGTCTTCTTCTGATTATGGACTGATTACTGCAAGCAAGATGAAAAAAAAACAACTTATGCATAAGAAACCTAGATACCTTGGATGATCCTTCAAAAGCCTAGTGTAGAAGAATGCTTGTTAACTTGGTATGTTCCTTTCCTTTTTTTATCTTTTTTATATAATCATTTATTTTTGTTTTGATAAAAATATATTTGGAAACAGATTGTTACCTGTTCAGCCAAAGGTGTTTGTTTAATCGATAGAATGAAATATTGGAGGCTTCTTTTGAACATGAATAAGGAGGATAATCATTTCCAGTTCCTTTCTTTGTCCTTAACCATTACCTTTCCGTTCAAATTCCTACTTACCAACCAAACAACCCCTCATTTAGTGTACATTTTATTTCGATTTGAACCGAATATAAATATCACGGCCCGTTTGGTTTTTAATTCAGAAACGGAATGGACACGAATCTAGTCTATACGTATACCTTCGTTCATAAATCTTTTTTGAATCATTCCTTGTGTTTGAAGTAATTTTAGTATAATTTATTAGTTTTGATGCCCTATAGGGAAACAAAATGGGAGAAACAAGTGCATTTTGCATGCAACCACAAGTAGTGATTCCAAAAAATTTCACGAACAAAGTACACATATGAACTAGATTCATTTTCATTCCGTTTCCATTTCCGGAGTTACAACCAAACGGGGCACATGTACACACCAACTTAAGCGTGCATTTTTTTCATGACCGGATCAAATATCTATACTAACTATTTTGGTTCATATTTGACAAGATGAAATCAGCATTGCCAAAGATATGCAATCTGATTAATGATTATTCAGAATTTGCTTAGGTATATTCATCTTAATTGTGTAGATTTGTTTGCTGTGGCCTTCTTCCTTGCATTTTTTTTAGCCTCATTTTCTGTACCAAAGTCATTTGCAGAGAGGCAGGGATGGGAGAATTTCCTAGGTCTCCAAATCACTTTACTGCTCTTAGTGTGACTTGACATCTCATTTTGGAGGCCAATTCAAATGTTGTATTTTGTTTAATTTTACTTGCATCTCAATGTTAAGTTATCATCACGGCCAGGCACGTGAAATTGTAAGATATTATTGTATTTACGCCAATGCCTAATGCAGCAATTTTGTATTATCTTCTGTTAAGGGAAATCTCCTACAGAAGAGTATGTTATTTTGTACTCCTCATTTTGATGCTTGGAGCGGATTTTCTACTTCCGTCCTGATATAAGTGACGAATTTGTAGAGAAACGGTATAACTACTGCATAAACATAAACAAGTGCAGATTGTCAAATTTGTATAAACAAGTGTATTATCATCATACTTAGTAAACTACTACAAAACCCAAAGACAACTCGTTCGGATATTACATCCAAATCACTAGTTGTTAAATGCAGCGAGAGCTAAGGAGCTTGTGAATTGTTATAGGATTGGTGTTTGTATTTGGTGAATTGGTGTAGGAGTATTTGATGAGTTAACAAAATTAGGCGGGTTTGAGGAGGAAGCTACAAGTGAGAGAACCGAGTCACATGACATAGTATTGGAGGTGGGTCACGAATGAGAGATATGTCTGCTACATAAGACTAAAACTTTAATAATTCACCAACATTGGGGAGAGTAAGGGTAAAATAAATTGGATTTAAATTCAAATCCGTCATAATTGAAGGTCACTTGTGTGATGAGTGGTCATTCAAATAAACATAAGACCAAACTTTAATAATTCACCAACATTGGTATCCGTAAGGGTAAAATAAATTGGATTCAAATTCAAATCCGTCATAATTGAAGACAACTTGTCTGATGAGTGGTCATTCAAATCAACATAAGGCCAAAACATTAATAATTCACCAACATTGGATTCAAATTCAAATCCGTCATAACTGAAGCATTTATATATATATATATATATATATATATATATATATATATATATATATATATATATATATATATATGTTGTGTTTTGTAATCAAGTTCTCCACACTTTTCAACTCACCTTCTCTATAATCCATCCTTTTTACCATTATGGAACCAAATTAACCTCACAACTATCAAAATTCCCTCAACATTTCTTCTAATTTTTTAGATTTGACTCAAGATCAAACAAATGAGTCATATCAATCCTTCACTCCAGGTTACCCATTTGGTCCTCATGGAAACATTCCAACGAACCAATATCGCCCGTATGGAAGTGTTCCAACGAACCAATATGTTTATATGGAAGCATCCCGACAAGTCAATATGGTGCATATGGAAGCGTTCCAACAAACCAATATGGTCCATATGGAAGCACCCCAATGAGCTCATACCAATAAATGGAGAGTATGGAAGAAATAAACCCTATCTTAAACCCTTCCATGAGTAGTCAACAAGAAGCCCCTCGTGAAAGTGGTGCTCGTCAAAGTGGTCTACAACGAGTGAAATAGAACCAGTGAGAAGAGTTGTTAGTTGTCAATGCATGGATCAACACCAGCATGGACAATGTTGTTGGTAATGATAAAAATGGCGCAAAGTTTTGGGACCGGGTCACGGAATATTACAACACCAGAAGAGTGGAGGATGACGACACTTGGGTTGAAAGGGGTTCGAGCTCTATAAAACAAAGGTGACACAAAATATCCATAGTGACTTCAAAATTTGTTGGATGTTACAAACACGCATCCAATCGAAGAACAATTGGACAAAGTGAGACAAATGTACTCGAAATGGCACATGTTATATACCTTTCCGATACGGGTGAGAACTTTAGATTTGAGCATTGTTGGTGTGAGCTTCAAAATGTATCAAAGTGGTTCACGTTGGTTGAGAAACTTGCTAAGAAAAGTGAAGGAAGCTCAAAATGTTCCAAGGTCAATGAAACCGGATCCTACTCTTCAAGTTCCAACCCATCCACTCCCAATAGTGCTGCTACACCTGATAATATGACATTTATCGGACAAACAACTGATCTAACTCGTCCCTCTGGAAGCAATGTTGCAAATGTTGGAAAAAGGAAGGGTAAAAGAGTCGTCGAGAGTTCGGTTAATCATGGGGACGAGGCGGACAATAAGTTCTTGGAGTTGCAAGCTGATAAAAATAAAATTATGAATAATTACGTTATTACTCAAAAGCTTCAAATGCTAACCACATTGCTTACAAAAGATGGTGAGTTAACCCCTTATCAGAAGAACGTAGTGGAAAGGCTAAGACATGAATTGAATATGTGATATGCTTGGATGTGAAATCTATTTGTATTTTTATGTATTTCGTAATACCTAAGTGAAGAATAACTTCACAATTACGTTATGCTTTCTCTAAAATTTCGGGTATTTTTAAGTTTGGTGTTCTAGTTATGTATCGTAATATATTCAATTTATGTGTAATGTATTGAAATATATTAAATTTTATGTGAAAAAAATCTCTTGTATTATATAGTCTATATATGATGTCATGTAATATATTGATTTTCATGTGTAAAGCTTGTAATGATAATCTTTATAATAAAAATAAATATCCTTATTATTTACTTATAAAATAAATATCATTCATAATTTTATTTTTAATTCAAAAAATAATTATTCTAAAGATACCAATATAAGACTTTATAGATAGAAAAAAATTCTTTAGACTCTATAATAGATAAAAAAAATATTTTTTTTTATCCTTCTAAATATATTCAATATTGGACTCTATTGGGTAGATAAAAAAAATAAAAAAATAAAAAAAATAAAAAAATATATAAAATAAAAAAATATATAAAATAAAAGCTATCAAAGATTATTTATTTAAACCAAAAACTACCATAAATGAATAATGAAATTATTGCAACATGAAAAACCGTTGATCTTGCTTAGATCCAATGGATAAAAAAATTTCATGCTCCACACTCACCTATGGACACATATTATGTTTTTAATTGCAAAAGATTAATTAAAAAGGGTTGTTTTGAACCAAAAAAAAAGGAAAAGAAAATAAACTTTCTCTCCAAGTTTCAACGGTTCTCTAACTTTCATTCGTCAGGAAAGCTTTAAAGCCAAAATTTTACTGTTTCTAGCATATCTATATTATTATAATGGTTAGATACCACCAATGTATGTGGTCTTAGAGGTAATGTGTCATCATGTAAGTATGGAAGATGACTAAGGTGAGGGGAGGGCAATGGGTTGAGAGAGGGTTAAATAAGGACGAAGAGGAGAGGGAGGTGAGTGTGTTGTGTTAATGAAGTATAACATCTTGAGAGATATAAATTGTTGGTTTTATAATATAGGAAATTATAACAAAGATGATAAGAGCTATATCAAAGTAAAGTAGTATATGTTGATCCAAACAAATATCGTGTAAAGTAGTATGTGATGATAAGGTAGGGATGGGAGACCTTCCTTGGGTTTGGAGGGTGAGGAAGAGTGTGGGCCTTGACCCATGAACAAGAGGAAAAAGGGAATGAAAGCGTTATTAATTTAGCCCGTGAAAATGGGCATAGACTTGAGACGTGAGACAGTAGAAATGGCTCATGATTCTTGAGTGGAGGAGTTGAAAAGAGGCAAAAGGAGAAACATTATTGGCTTGAGGAGGACAATGCGTGATGGCGATTGGCTGCGACATATCTGGGCAAAACATAAAACCCCTCCCCGGCCCCCCCCCCCCCCCCCCCCCTTCTTAACGGGACCTCAAGGATTTGATGGTTCTTAGTAGACACACCAAACACTTATCTACAACTTCCACCCTCGACCTGAACGAGCATTGACGTTTGCTCAGCTTGGGAAAGTGTGTCAAATCCCATTTCCGTTTCAGCGAAAATGAAAGGTAAGTGGACTATATGACCCATTATTGTAACATCACAAATCCCAATAAAAGCTACACCCAACACTAATAGTGTTTAGCTTAGAGGTTCGAGTTCGAATCCTCCTGGCGGCATGTATGGAAAAATTGATTTTAGACTGGTATCCTCAGCAATGGGACGCCGATCGAACCGGGTGGTCTACGAATTTATTTTCCAAATTTTTTTTTATACAAATGCCCATAATTTATTAAAAAGGGTGGATGATAATCAATAAGGTGTGTTTGACAATGATGACTAAGGAATGTATTGATCTCCTTCCATACTACTCTTACCGTGATAACTCTGTGCGTTACAATACCTGTTGATGAACATACACAACATACCCGTCTAAATGAATTAGCTTATGTTATACGACAAAAAACCCCCTCTATTTTCATTTTTTTCCGATGCCCATTAGGGTTGAACATAGGTCTATAAACAACCCTAAGAATACTGAACGAAAATTAACTTATGTGAAAATAAAAATCGAACCTAAAAAAATAGTTTCGGTTTCGGTTTAAACCTAAAACCTATATATCATAATATGTGGCTTGAGAACTAAGCCTGCTAGGATCAGTTTAGTTTTTGGACACAACTAAAAACACTAGTACCAATTCTTCCTAAATTGAATTTTGACATAAATATCATCACTGCGAACTAATTTAATACTTATAATTTCAAGTAAACATATGTAAATCTATGGATTTCATTCTATACTTATAATTTCAAGTAAACATATGTAAATCTTGGATTTCATTCTTAACAAATCGATATTAAAACTGATATCATCATATATTCATATCATCTATATACCTATACTAAAAGAGTCGTCACTTGTGCTGACGTGGCGCTCCCAGAATTTTTTGTCGATTAAAACTTTTTTTTTAAGCCACAAAATCTTTGTTACTAAAATAAAATTTTAAAATTTTTAATTGTTTAACAAATTTTCTGAACGTAAAACTAATCGAATTTTAAATATATTAATTTTTTAACAAATCTTCTGAACGTAATACTAATCAGATTTTTAAAATTTATTTTGGTTGGTTTTATTAACGTAATCTCTAAAATCCGAGTCAAACTAATTTTTTAAAAAACGTAAGAATACCTATTTTTAGTGAATCAAATCTTCTCTTTTTTACTAATCTATATACTTTACTAAATTTTACGTAAACAAATTTAACTGGCAAAATCTCCTAAAATTTTTAATATAAAATCTAACGTAAAAAAGCCTCCTAACTAATTTTAGGATCCTACAAAAAATTTAACTATACATTCTTTTTATTTTCAAGCCGTCGAAATTTAAGTAATTTATATCGATTAATATTTGTTTTGTTTCCACCAAAAATATAAAGATTCTACCGGTTACCTAAAAATACGTAATTGGAATTTGATCATAAATAAAATAATTCTAAAATTTGTGGATAATCCTATAAAACAAAACTTCTAACATAAGCTTGAAGTCTAATATAAAAGATTTGATGATTTACATTAACCGATTTGTTCTATTAAATCTTCTGGAGCAAGCAATACATAATCAATATATATAGAATACCGGTTGCAATTCATTTGTCACCGTATTATCGCATTTCCTGCTTCTTTGCTCTATATTTATATCGCCATACCTTACTAGCTATATTCATCCTTCCTACATACTGTTCATATTTGTAATTTGTCTCGTAACAAGATACACAGTTTCTGATGTAATTTATAGCATAAGTTTACAATTCAAAATTGTGTTTCTTTCCATCTAACGTTTTGTGGCTTTCATGTTGCAGTGGTCATCGATGGTGGGAGCCGATTTTCAACGAGGTTCAAGACTTCAAGGTAGTATTGATCTTCCAATCGCTGTTTTTTTTGTTATCCGACTCTATCTCCTTCTACTATGAATTTCGGCGTGTATTGACTCATTAATTTTCGGTTTCGTTGAGATAACTAACATTATAATTTGGCTCTGTCTCCTTCTCCTTTGATATTGATTATTTTTAGAGTTGGCAATGTAATTGACTCATTGATTGTGTCTATAGTTCGCAATGTAATTGCAGGATTGCTCTTGTAGACATTGTTTTGTTTATTGAAGTTGGTTACTGACATATACTCGCCGTGTATTTAGACTACTCGCGATTTCGATGTTATCCACAATCTTTCTCTTCGCGCTTACAAAAATCCAGGCTCGATACCGAAACCATAAGAAAGGTAGGTTGAAAGATATGCAGATTAGTTGTTCTCATATGTAAGACCAAAGGATATGGGAACAAAAAGCATAGTAAATTAGCGTTGTTTTATTCATAGCTCAACGTTATTTTCTATGTTTCGTGTGTATGTATATCGATGCTTTCTTTCTCTTTTTGATAGTTTTGTAAGCAGACGGTCATACCGAAAGAAAACATAAAGATCTCTAATCTTTATTGAAGGTTCTCTTTGGAGTTATTGAAGGTAAATTAAAAATAAAAAATATTTTTAAAAAAAACTTTGGTTTACAATATATTTTTTATTGAAGGTAAAGTGTGGACTTAATTTGCGACGGAGTCTTGAATTTCCTATGGTTCGGCGGCTTCGGCCCTTGTTTCCAGCACTCACTTGAAGATGAAGAAGCATGGAAAGACGTTGATATGAAGAAAGGTCCCTGAAAATTGCAGAGGGTGAAGTTAGTGAGGTAAGTAAAAAAAAAGAAATAATGTGAATATGAAGGGAATTAAATTACCAGTTAATTCCAAGAGAAATTTGAAAGCATATTACATTATCCATGAAGTTACACATCTGACTGTTGTGGCTAGACTCTATGTTGTGCACTTAAACATTAGTGAAAATATTTGCATTTGTCTTGGCATATATATATATATATATATATATATTACAGTTATTTTCTATAGTTGGGATGACTTTTTCGAGTCTTCTTCCACATTACTCTCTTTGATGATGCACCTATCCATCCGCTTCACCTCGGCCGTGATTCTCTGTGCAGGTTTGTCAAAGATCATATGGCTAATTTTAAATTTGGTACTCCTGGAAACCGTTTGCCCATATCTTCACTGGTAGGTTCTTAAGACCGTATGGAGATAATAAGTAAGCAGAGACTAATAACATGCAGCGTGATAATGTTCTTCTTCCGGAGCTACATGCCATTCTCTTCGGATCACATGTGTAAGAGCCTTAGTTTTGGGAGCTAGATTTTGGCCTTAGCCGCCCCCACGGGTCTGTGAGGCCGCCCCTGCGGCTCCCCTATTATTCCGCCCCTGCGGTTTCCGGCGGCTGCAGCCGGTTTTGTTAACTCTTTGACCCGTGCTTTACCCTTTCCTTCTCTTATTCTTTCCTTGGCTGATCAAGGGTTTCCTCATCTCTTCACCTTCAGTTCTTCACGTTCTCCTTACCTCCTTGCCTCCTTGCTTCCCTTGCCTTTCCTTGATCTTGTTCTTGAGTTTTGGAAGAGTTTGACTTGAGAGTTGGTAGAGTTGTGTGTGGTTGTGGTTGCTGAGTTTGTGAAGCCAGCTGAGTGTGCTTATGCCTTTGCCTGCCTATACCCTCAACAGTGGTAAGCTTCTTCCTCCTTGCTTCTTCATCCTTCCTTCTTCCTTGCTCTTCCTTCCTTAGCTTAGGAATAGATGTATTGAACATAGGGTGATGTTGATATGTGTATGTTTATGCTTGTGTATGAATCTGGAAGAGAGTGAAAGTGATTGATCACGGGAAGAGCTAAAGAGAAGCCACGAGACTGCATTCTGCGTTGTCGCCGCCCCGCGGCCGAGAGTCACCGCCCCCGCGGTTACCGTTTCACAGCGCATGCGTCGTGCCAGCGGCGTGCCTTCGCTTGCCAGCGTTCCTTGTCACCGCCCCTGCGGATTTTACCTGCCGCGCCTGCGGGTGAGCTCCTCCGCCCCTGCGTCCTTAGTTCACACAGGTGCGTCTTGTCCCGGGACTACCTATAGTTAGGTAGTTCCTTTCCTTTCTAGTATGAGGAACTTAGTACCATGCTAGGATTCGGATGTTGACGAGTATGATATGGAATTGCCGGTTAGGGCTTTGAGGTGTACGAGTTGGATATGATCCCTTATGGATCCCTTGGGTCTAGGTGTGACCCTTTGTGTGATAGGAGTTTGATATATATGTATGCCTTGTATAGGCCGTGTTATCCTCCAGTTGGAGTGGACTGAGTTGAGGTTGATCCAGTGAGACGACTACGAGGTTGAGGTAAGTCCGTGGGACTTACTTAGTTGTCATTCCTTTATAGGATGTTGTGCATGAGTGGTGTGTGTTATATGTTTATAGCATGTGTTATGATGGTCACCGACCTATGATGTATTGATTGCCCATTGTAAGGCTGTGACAACTTTTCCATTCATCCCGCTGGGAGTTGGGGGTTCTCTGTGGTCAGGCCAGACCTGGTAAACGGTTCGGACACTCTTCATTCCCTTAGGTACACGGAGAGGTGTTCCAGGCACCATTCCAGTTGGTTATAGTCCCCAGAGGCGAGGGTTATATTCCTCGTGTCACTTATGTTTATATGGATATTTATATACGAGTTGATTGCTGGACTTTATAAAGATAATGAATCGGGTAAATGTGTGAAAGCATGATGATGTGTTAAGATTTCTAATGTGTGTTTGTGCTCTAGCATATTCCTATATTTGTGTATGGTTAGCTAACGGTTTCATACCGTGTTGTAGACACTTTGCAGGATAGGAGAGCTGCAGAGTGATCTAGAGTGGTGATCCGCTGAGGGCTCCGTACAATGGGGCGGTATCGGGGATATGAGTTATTTTGATGTACAGTTTGGTTTTGATTGTATTCAGCGGTACATTGTATTACCTTTTTGGATATATTTATATATATCAGTTTCATGTTTTGTTTTAATCTATTGGTGCCTTGTTGTAAGATCTGTGAAATTGTTGTCAGGCTAGGGTCATGATCCATTGTGAGATCCTAGCCCAGTAGCACTCCGAGTCCTACGAATTTGGGGTGTTACAACGTGCTTGCATGACTCCAAGTTTTCCTCTCTTATTGCATCAGACTACAAAGAGCAATTTATTTCTACCAAAAAAAAAACAAAGAGCAATTTATCTGTTACTTCGGGGAGCATTACTCTCTTACCCAGGGCTGGTTTGTGATGATATATATATGCAGCTTTACCGTGTTCCTTACATGTTTCCTACAACCATGTGTGTGGGGAAGCTAATTAATATTATTGCACGCCTACCTCATATCAGTAATAACCACATTTGTAATTGGACTTTTGATATCCCATATTGAATCTTAGCAACTGCTGAGATTAATCCTCTTTAATATACTTATCAATTTTCTTTGAGGGAAAAAAAGCCATCTCATATGTATGAAATACTAATACAATGTGATACATAGCTAAATATGGAAAAACAAACTTCTTTGAAAGGAATAACCGAATAAAAATTGAGATCTAGAAAAAGGATAGCTACCAACATTAATAACTCATAATGATATAATATTGACCAAATGTGATCACATATGAATGTTAGATTAGACATTCAACGTTAACATTCATTTATAATCTATCAAAGATTACATACTTTTGTATTGTTTCACAACCACATTCGACAAAAGTGACGACTTGCATCACAATCCAATTATTGCCTCAAAGGTTAGTCGAAATAATCAAGTCCGCGCTACAATTATAAAAATATAATTGATTTGAACAAGATCTAAATTTAGAAAACTTTGAAAATAAATTTCGTTTATATTTATATGAATTGTATTTTTGATGCAATTTATATCACCTAACAACCCTGATTAATTAATGATAATGGTTGAATTGTTTTGTTAAAATTCCACGACAATATTATTATTATTATTATTATTATTATTATTATTATTATTATTATTATTATTATTATTATTATTATTATTATTATTATTATTATTATTATTATTATCGTCGTCAAGTCATGCACTTATTTTCAATATGTCGATTTGATTTATATTATTTTTGTTTCCTTTTTTTGAATATTTCACATTTATACCTTTAAACAATTTGTGGTAGTTATTGTTGTATAACTATATATATATGATCACTCGAATATCATTACATTAAGAAAAATATTATTTAAAGAATATATAAATACGTAAGTTATATTATTAAATATTACTTTTGAAATATATATATATATATATATATATATATATATATATATATATATATATATATATATATATATATATTATACAAGTATCTCATATACCATTCCGGCTATTAAAACTATAACTTAATATTTATTTTATTTGTGTAATCAATATATCTAACATTCAAAATATTCACTTAAAAATTAAATACCTATGTAGGTAAATAAAAGTAAAATTATATGTTAACCATCTACATGAAAAATACGAAAAAAGTATTTTTAACAAATACCCGTGCATGGGACTATGCACTAGTATATATTTATTAAAGGAGGATTTTCTATTGCCACGTGTAGCTCTCACGTTTCTCGAAGCCTAAAAAAAAAAGAGAAAGTATATCTCTAATTGGTGTTTAATCACTGACATTAAAATAATTAATCTCTCACATATATCTAGATCTGCCACAGTAAATTAAAATTAAAATCATATCTTTTATATATTAATGCGGACGCATTTTTTGCCACGTGTCGCCGCCAAGATTTTCTGTCCGCAAGAAATTTTTTTTAATTTCAGAATTTTAATTTATTTGTTTAAAATCAGTATTTATTTTAAATCAATTGTGACCCCTTTTTACGTTAATTTTTTAATCAAGATTTTGTATCAGAAAATTAGAATAAAAAATATTTTATTTTCGAATTTTTGAAAACTAAAACAAAAAATATTTTAATTTTGATTTTTTGTAAGTAAAATGTAAATAATAATAGATTGATCTCTATTCAAATCTTAACCATACTTATTTTCCGTCCGTCTAAACAAAAAATTTATTTTAAATTATGTTAATTTTTAAATAACAACTATTTTAAGGGATTCGGTTTTAACATCATCGGGTGCAAAAAAAAAAAATCTTATTTCAAAACGAAATTTTATAACAGATCTCTTTTAACAAATCAGTTTATTCAATTACATAGTCAAACTAACTAATTAACTTGAAATTTTGAAATATACAAAAAATTCCCAAATATTTTAAAGTTGATATGAAAACATTTTGTTAACAAATTATAGCTAAGATATATTCTACCCAAAAAAAGTTATTGGAAAATTTGTGGACAAATTTGGAAAATGTACTGTTTTTGAACATTGTGCATAATTCATGGAAAAAATTTGTTTCAAAATGTTTTCTTAACGCAACTAATGAACTATAAAATGATTATTTTCTACTTGAACCCTAATTTCATGCATGTACATCCAACATACTCCCAGGTTCTAATAATTCACTAAATCTTTGCAAGTTTTTTTTTCTTACTAATTAATTTTCTTTCTTATCATTACTTCAGATTGTTGAATGCTAACCATATATCTTATCTATTTGTTGGTGATTTGTTGTTAAATAAAAATATTAACAAACTGATTTGTAGAAAGATATGGACAGGTTCTACCCAGAAAAATAAAGATATGGACTGATCGGCATTTGTACGAAGCTTTGTTAATGCTAAAGCTTGCATAACAAGTTTCGCTAACCCTAATGAGGTTTTTTAATATATATACATATGTATACATATCCCTACAAGTTCCGTTCTTTTGCAACTTCAATATTTTGCTCAACCCTTCCGTACGTGCTCTTATAGTATGCTCTTCAATTTCGATAGTAAATTTTACAGTGTCGCATCTCTCAAAACTGAAGCTCGACTTTTGGTTTAGTTTCAAACCTTAATCCTATGTATTGAAGGTTCAGGGGTTGCATTTTAATGGATTATATGTATTCACCTCCGGCAATTGAGAAGGAAATTTTTTGAAAGCAGCACATGAACAATGAAGAAGAAGACTCCGGCAATTGAGAAGAGCAATAGCATATTCTCCGGGAGACCTACAAAATTGTAAATGTATTATTCAAATTTTTTTTTTCTTATTTTTAACAGTACATCAATTCAGAATCAAGCAACTATTGTTTTAGTCGTAATCGTCAAAAACTTTTTATAGCGAGAGGGTTGTCAATATAATTATGCTTAGTAATTTGCTTCCAAATTTTTTTTATTTATAAATATGTAAAATTCCCGTCAACATAATCAATAGACTATAAAATGTTTGGAAACAACTGGCGTGTATTTTCTCGTGCATTCAAATTTCGGTCTTTTGGATTTGTGGCAAAGTGTTTGGTATAATCATAATAAGTTTTTTTAGTTTGATTAGTTTGTTTTGATTTAATTTTTTATTTTAATAACTTTAGAAATAGTTAATTGGTTAGGTTTTTAGGTAGATTAAAATTACCGAAATCTTTATTATATACTAAAGAGTCTGCACTTACTAATGAAGTATGTCACGTTATCTTTTTTATCTAACAAAATTACTTAAAATTTTATTTAATTAAATAGATTTTGAGTAAATCCTTTTATTCATGTTATAAAGCTGATCATTTATTTCATTAAGTAGACGGGATCTCAACAATAAAACTATGTGTATGGTTCAAATTTAAAAATATATATCCAACATTGCTTTTAATTAAACTACAAGTTTAAAACGTACTTATACAGTTTTGTTTTATAAATTTTTTTAAACGATTATTTTAATTATTAATTTAGTTATATTTAGATTTATTTCTAATTCTAAATTTTTTGGTATGTGCAAAGCAATTTTATATTTTTACTTTTTTGAACTATAAATATCATCTAAAGTTTTTCTAATTTTTCATTGAAATTAATAAATAATTACTTAACAATTTATTTATATATATATAATTATCTAACTCATAATTATTCACAAGGTGCGGTATTATACTAGTTTTCAATTCAAAGAACGGGAAATATTTTTACACAAATGTGTAGAATGAGGGGGAGGGGAACTGTGAAGAAAGATGTGTTTTTTGAGTGACACGAGAGATGTAAATAATGAAGTATTTTTTTCAAAAAATCATTTCGTTACCAGTATCTTCAGTTAGGAAGCAGCGGATGGCCTTCTCCCCGGCGTTTTCACATTCACGGGACATCATCTTCCCTTCCTAAACAAGAGAGATGGAGTGGGAAATTGGAAGGTCAAAAGGGCGGCCTTGTATATTTTGATTGAACGGGTAAATGGCTATCTTTGTTTGACATATTCAGATGCTGCTCCTTCTCCTCATCCTTCTTCTTCTTTTTGCAGTTTAGGTCACCAGCCCAGACAGATCTCTTTTCAGCTTTGACTAATAGTTGAAGAGCCCATCGCCATTTATCTTTTTTTTTTTGTATAAATTGTAATTAGGGTATCTAGAATCTGGATATTTCATGTCATCTTTGGCAGCTCCCTTCCTGATGGAATTGCTGTTGTTTAATGCAATTTGCCTTTTTTTTTTATATATAAATATTGTAGTGCAATTATTTATTGATGTTTAGTCTTTCACTCCGTTGAATTATAGCAGCGAAAGCCACCATTTGCAAGTGCCTTTTAAAAAATGTAAATGTAGCTGTCCATCTGTCATGACTAAAATTGCGATTCAATCTGAAGGGTTACATCCTATCTTGTTTGATATCAATCATTATATCTACATGATTTGCTGTTTTAGTATTCTATTGATCAAGGTGTTTGGACTTTGTCTGGATCAACTGTTTTTTTAAAGTGGGGTTAGTTGGTAATGGGCAAGTAGTCCTTTTGAATTAGTCGTGTTAATTAGTGTGAACACACAAAACAATGCCCATATGCATACTCTTTCAAGATTGTTTTAGGATGATGCAATTGTAATTCCAAAATATCAGCTTATCTTTTAGTAGATGAAGGCAAAGGAGGTCCTTTAGACTTTCAAAAGAACCCTTTGTTTGGTTATGGTTATCAACATGAAATCATTGGGTAACAGTAACACCAATAAATTGGTGTTGCTTCTTCTTCACACTTTTATCCAGAGTTTGGTTATTTTTGCAGATACAAATTCTAACGACTGTAAGTTTCATAATCGAATTTTGGTTTGTAGTTCTCCTCATTAGTTTCCTTATGAATTTCATTGTTTGTGTTTTTACTTGCCTAGCATCTGCATGTCATGATTTTTCCATCTCTTCTTGAGGATATAGTTTCTGCTTCTCCCCCTTCTATCAAAGATCTTTTGAACAGTTGAATTAGTCATCATTATGAGTTTTTCTGAAATTATTTGTGTTTGTGTAAGATGCAAATTATTTGTCAAGTCTGGGCATAATTATCAAGCAAGCTTAGGAAAGATCTTTTCCCAAATCAAGTACTCATATGAAGATACTTGAGTGATTGTCGGTTGAAGCATGGTTTAGTAACCATGAATTTCTTGTCTGGTTTGAAGTGAGGTGGCTAGAAAAAGAATATAGTGGTGCCAGTTAAGTATATCAGGTTATGCTCCCAATGACAACAGCATATGTTTATAAAGATGCAAGGATCACAAGTTCTTGTAAAAGTCTCTGCATGACATGCAAGATGCAAATATATGACTTTTTTTTCTTACAGCAAACAATCACATTTTATTGTGTAATTGAGATGCGAAATTTCATATGCAGATTCTGCTCTTGCTGGTCTTACTAAAGACTGGGGCAATAAGCCTAGCAGTTGGCAAGGTGTTGATCCTTGCAATGGCTGGGATGGAGTCAAATGTGATGCTTCTCGTGTCACTATAATGTAAGATTTGTTGTGCACATGTAAAATACAGAACTCTATATATTCTTGGTACTTTGTCTAATTATTGTGTGTACTTTGCATCACAGACAGTGGGCTAGTATGAATTTGACAGGTCAGCTCTCGGGAGATCTTGGTTTCTTATCCGAATTACAGTATCTGTAAGTCCTCTCTTGCACACCATTTCATATATCAAACACTGGCCAATTTTTTTCAGGTGAGATTGTCAGGTGATGTATCTGAACTAGTTCCGTTCCTCTTTTAGGGATCTATCCTACAATACAGGCCTTACAGGTTCTCTTCCAGATCTTGGGAAATTGAAGAAGCTCATAAACTTGTAAGAAGATATTCTATTACTTTTTCTGTAATACAAACATTTCAAGACTGCACCGACAAAGCCTTTGTTCTGACTGCATGTTATTTATATATGTAACAGGAGTCTTGTCGGGTGTGGCTTTTCTGGTCCAATTCCTGATTCAATTGGATCTCTACCACAATTGTCTCTCTTGTATGAACTTCATTCTCATTCTTGCATTTCAGAATTTAAGTCAGTTTGTAAAAGGATTTGATAATTACTTCTTCTTCTTTTGTGTTACACAATCATCAAGCCTTACAATTTTTCCTCCATTTGTTGGCTGGTATCCGTTAGTATGAAGCTTCCATAACGTGCATGAAATTTGCCTCTGCAGAGCACTGAACAACAATGGTTTTAGTGGAAATATACCTTCTTCACTTGGTAACTTGACAGCACTTACATATTTGGACCTCTCTGAGAACCAGCTTTCGGGAAGCATTCCTGTATCCAATGATTCCAATGGTAGTACTACGACAGGACTTGATAAGCTACTCAATGCTAGACACTTGTATGTTAGATACATCCTGAAATATCAATTGATCCTGCTTTTTTCAGTAAATCATACAGAGATATTTGATGAATTTCTCTAACGCACTTGCTATTTTCAGTCACTTTGGAGTAAATAAATTGTCTGGTGTGGTACCAGAGTCACTTTTCAGCTCCAACATGAATCTGATACATGTGTAAGCTCCTTAGGCTATTCTAATTTGATTTAGTATATAATGCTACATTGTTTTTTTCTGTGGCACTAAGATTAAGATAACAGATTTCTGCAAGAAAGACAAACAATCATGCTAGAATGGTTTTTCTTATTTATTCTTACTGTACAAGATCATATTTGTTGGTTAATGACAAATAACAGTTAATGATTGTTTTTTGATATTTTTCATTTTTAGGCTCATGGACAACAATCAACTCACTGGAAGCATCCCTTCTTCCTTAGGATTTGTACAAACATTGGAATCTGTGTAAGTATTCCTTCAACTTAGGCACTTTGTATTGTTTCATGTAATAATTTCTTGTTGATTTTTTTTTATTCGACATGCTAAAATCTCTTTCTGTCAGACGGTTTGATGATAATTCATTGACAAGTGTTTTGGCAAAGTTCACCAACCTCACAAATTTACAAGAACTGTAAGTAGGACAAACTGTATCTATTCCTTGACTTGTATACAAATGTGGAGCTCTTGTTTGAGAGATATAAACCTGAAATGATATTCTGTGTGTTTTCAGAAGTTTGGCCAACAACAAACTGAATGGTAGTATCCCAGATCTTACAGGCTTGAAGCAAATCAACTACGTGTAAGTTGTACAAAGTTATTGTGAATAACTGGAGGTTTTTTCTGATATTTGATTGACACACACACATGCTTCTTTCTTTAGATTATGATAAAATCAGCAATGATCTGTTTTCTTAACTTTGTCCTTCCATTTTCAAGTGCTATTTACTCGATATGATCAAATAGCCACCGCAATTTTTCATCAGGATATTAAATGGTTATTTTTTCTAGTTCTATTTACCTGATGCAACTTTCTAGAGACCACACAAATTGTAGTATCCTTGAATATTAAATGTTGTATTGTTATTGAAATGGGAACTAAGTTGGATTGGTTGCTTTCTTGACCCATATTTGTTGACAGGGATATGAGCAATAATAGTTTTACAACATCTTCTTCCCCAGCATGGTTTTCTAGCCTGTCATCATTGACTACATTGTATGCCTCTCTTTCTCTTCCTCCCATGGCTTCACAATTGTTCATCTGATCTAAGTTTATTCATTTGACATTGCTTTATATTCTAAACTTTCTAGTTGAACCCTGAGCATGTTCATATACACCTATGCGTTGAAATAATGTTCTTGATATGTAACCGAGTTGCAATCTTTAGTATATCAACTAAGCCTTGGGTTCTTGTGAGAATTGGTCTATTGTGGGAATTATTTATTTTACACACATGCTGATGTATTTTACGATATATGATATGTTTTTTGATGTAATTTACAAGTTTTATTTATTTATTTATTTTATTTTATATATTCCTATACAATTTATAGAAAACATGTATATTTTATACACAACTCTTGCATAAGATGCATGACTTTGTTTATAAATCCACACGTTTTTTTAAAATTAAATACTTTGGCAAAAAATAGAAAAAAGTAAAATGTAAAAATACATCATTTTTGCAAAATATATAGAGAATACATAGTTTTGACATTTCTCGTCAAGAACAATTCTAGTAGATCCTAATCCAATAAACTAACTGGAGAAAAGAAGTAAACAATCTTTTATCTTCTTTCTTCAGCTTGCCTTTGCCAACACTTCTTTTAAACAAACGTTTCAAGTTTTGCTTGTATGAGAAACGAGAATATGTGGTGTTGGAGTTCTGTCATGCTTATGGAAGAGTTTAAAAACTGTTAGTATGTTCTATGAAAACACCTATATGATAAAAAGAGGGTCTATTGACAATTTCTAATTGATCGAACTAGTGCTCTCATGTCTCTACTTTGGGCTTGCCTGGTTTCTTATGCTGTGGAAATCGATGGCTGATGTCATGCAGATACATGGAGCAAACAGGAATCAATGGATCAGTACCCAGCACCCTCTTCGGCTTCACTTCTTTACAACAAGTGTGAGTATGAATCTGTTTTTTTCCCTTCGAGGAGAAATAGTAAACACAGTTTGTAAGTAAGGACTGAACAGGTAAAATTCTGAAAATACATGGATTGAGGCCGAACCGGAAAATCCATTCCGGCCTGGTTCCGGTTTCGGACTGGTTTAAATTTCTAGACAAACCGGATTCGACTATAAGGTAATTTCCTTTCCCGGTCCTGTCCAAGACTGGGAAAAACCGGCGACATGGTTCGGAACGGAAATTAATAAAATTAATTGAAAGACTACAAAAAGTCCTTAGCAAAAGAGATTATACAGACCCGGGTCAGACCCAAATTCCGGTTCTGGGTTTAGATTTCTGGAAATTCCGGTGCTCCGGACAGAACCCGGAACATCTGAATGGGACCTAGAACAACCCTAAATTTGAACGTTTCAGGCTGTTATCATACATACAAGTGAGTTTTTTAATGGCATTCACTTAGAGTAATTTATATAGTTATCTATTTACATATATAAACAATTAGAAAGGAGAAAATCCGGTCAGTAAAGTTACAAGTCGAGGGCTGGAATGAAATCATCTGATTCAAGCTATCTTGGCCCTGCTGTTCCAGAATTTTGCACACCCCTTTTTTAAGTGGGACTGCATTTTGAGGCTAGTGTGCACTAAAACACACCCTTGATTCCAATTTTAATACATGCTGACAAAATTCATTTTGTTTATGTGGCTGTAGAAATTTGAAGGGAAATTACTTTGTTGGGAGTCTGGAACTTGGAACTTCTTTTGGGAATCAGCTGCAGCTTATTAATTTGGAGTCAAATCGCATTACTGAATTCAAAGCAGCAGGTCCATACAATTTTCAGTTAATGTGAGCTCTGTTCTTTAACACCTTGTTCATTTTCATATTTATTACGTGGACAGTCTGTTAGCTTCAGTAGGACTTCTTTTTCGGTAAAATACACAAACCTACCCATTATGAACATAATTGCATTTTAGTCACTTGTTCATTTTCATATTTATTACGTGGACAGTCTTTTAGCTTCACTTGTTATCAAGTTTTTTGGGTCTTAGTTTCAAGCAAATTCATATATTTGATTCTCTTACAGCCTAAAAGGAAATCCGTATTGTGGTGCAAGTGACGCGCTTGAGGAATACTGTACCACACAAGATATTATTAGCTCCTCGTATTCGACTCCATCAGAAAATTGCACACCATCTAAATGCAGTTCTGGCCAAACATCTAGCCCCAAGTGCAAATGTGCTTATCCATATACCGGAACTCTTAAATTCAGAGTTCCTATCTTCTCCAACCTTGGAATCTCATCTTACTATGAATCTCTTCAGACTTCTCTCATGACAGCCTTCCAGAATACGAGCATTCCCGTCAGTTCTATTTCATTAAGCAACGCAACAAGGGATCAATATAACAATCTTCTTGTATCTCTCGCGATATTCCCAGTTGCTAAACAGTTTACCATATCAGAAGTTTCATTTTCAGCGTATTTGCTTAGTAATCAAATCCTTAAAACCCCTGCATCCTTTGGACCGTATGTCTTTATATCCAACAACTATGTAGCGTTTGCAGGTTAGTATATGGAATTCTCAGATTTAGTTTGTTTTTGGATATGAGCTTTCCATAGCCTTTTAATTCACCCTCTTGTTGTGAATTTAGATGCATCCTCTGGAAAGAAAAATAAGGTTTCTGCTGGTCTTATTGCCGGTGTCACCGTGGGGATCGCTGTGCTGCTCGTATTACTGATATGTGCTGGGTTCTATGCGTATCGTCAGAAACAGAGAGCAGAGAAGGCTACTACAAAGACTGATCCTTTTGGTATTTCTGCAACCTTGTGTATTAAGCAATGAAGTCGATATTATAAACTTATATTAGTATTAAAATGGTTGAACATGTAAATGCAGCAACTTGGGACAAGAACAAAAGCTTTGGTGATGTTCCTCAATTGAAAGGAACAAGGAGTTTCACATTTGATGAGCTCAAGCGATGCACACAAGATTTTTCAGAAGCTAACAACATTGGAGCTGGGGGTTATGGGAAGGTACTTTCTAAAGTAGACCTTGGTCTAAACAAATACAGCTGATTTATGAAAGTTTTTCTTACAAAGATCCATCTTTTGATAATTTTCCTGTTTTGTTATTTCCCAAAATTGACTACATCAAAGAAGGAAAAGAACCGGAAAACCCCTATATGGACCCAACAATAATGCACTCCAAATTGTCTAGCGAAAAGTACTAAAGTTCGATATTTTCCTGTTTTGTTTGCAGGTTTATAAGGGAGTTCTTCCCAATGGACAAGTTGTTGCAATCAAAAGAGCTCAACAGGGATCGATGCAGGGTGCAGTAGAGTTCAAAAACGAGATAGAACTTCTATCAAGGGTTCATCATAAGAATTTAGTCAATCTAGTAGGATTCTGTTATGAACAGGGTGAACAAATGCTTGTTTATGAATTCATGCCAAATGGAACCCTCATGGATAATCTTTCAGGTAATTCACAACCCAAACTCTTGTTACTCATTATGCTAAAATGGGTAAACAGATCTCTGAGGCAATACAAACATCTCACAACCAATTTGAACTCTCCAAGTAAAACTTAGATTAAAGAATTTTCCGCTCAACTGATTTTGATCTCACTTCTTGTGAAATGTCAGCACAAACAAATTCTTTTGGGCAACGTGAAGGTGGTTACGGTAAATGTAATAGTGATTGATGAACATTACCCCTGTTGGTTGCATCTCCGGAAACGTAATGAAAAATGAATTTAGTCCATATATATCCTTGTTTATGAAAAGTTTTGGAATCATTCCTTGTGTTTAAAGTAGTTGGAGTAGAGTTTATTTAATTCTGATACCCTATAGGAAAACAAAATGGGGAAAGGTAATACATTTTGCATCGAATATTAGAAAGCATGCACCTTATTAGATTAGTTTTATGAATGAACAATAACATTTAAATGGAGTGGATTCGTTTCCATTCCGTTTCCAGAGTAAAGCCAAACGGGCTCTACAAGTGTGTATATGGGGGGGGGGGGGAGGATACAATGAACTAACAGAAATTTGGACTAGCTTCTTTTCTTAGTTTTGCAAGTATGAGAATCCTGTTGTATGACTTTCTATTCTTATTTGCAGGAAAATCAAGATATAAGGTAGATTGGTTCATGAGGCTGAAACTTGCCCTTGGTTCAGCTAGAGGTTTAGCCTACCTGCATGAGCTTGCTGATCCTCCAATCATACACAGAGATATTAAATCTGTTAATATCTTACTCGATGAGCGCTTCAATGCCAAAGTTGCTGATTTTGGCCTTTCAAAGGCTTTTGGAGACGACCAAAGTTACGTCACTACGCAAGTCAAAGGAACTTTGGTTAGTTTCCATTTCTCATTTTCTCTCTCTTTCAGCCTACTCTTTCGAAATTGCAAAGAGGATTGTCTTCAAGGATCTTGGAGTCTGAAAAAACTTATACTAACCTGCTAGATTATATGCCTCAAACAGATTTGATAAACACAAGTTCATGCATACATATGAGTTATGATCATGGTTCAACTCGTTTTAGTCGATCATATTCCTGATTATTGCTGCGTTTGGTAGAGGTAAAAATTAAGGATATTAAGATTATAGGAATTAAGAGAGAGATATAATTTTCTTAATCTTGTTTGGTTAGGGAATGAAGGAAATGAAAGGAATGAAGATTAAGGGAATCAGATTATGAAAATTGTGTAATCTTATAGAACTTAAATTATAAGGATTATTGGGGTTAAAATATCATTTTTACCCCTCTTCTTCTTTTTTTCCATCTATTTCATATACAACAAAAGTTAACAGATACTTTTTCGTAATTTTATCCACAATATATTTATTTTACCAAACACCCGTTTCACTTATTTTCGTACTCATCTGTTTAAACTATTTAATCTCCTTAATCTTACATTACCAAATGTACCCTATGTATCTTTCTTGCAGGGATACTTGGATCCAGAATACTACATGACCAACCAACTAACCGAGAAAAGTGACGTCTACAGCTTCGGCGTTGTCATGCTAGAGCTTGTAACCGGAAGACGGCCAATACAACAGGGACAGTACATTGTGAGAGAGGTGAGAACAAGGATGGACACATCTCGAGACTTGTATAACCTCCACGAGCTCCTCGACCCTTCCATGGCTGATAGCACGATCTCTCTTGTAGGCTTTGAGAAGTTCATTGACTTAGCGTTGAGGTGTGTTGACGAAACTGCTGCTGGTAGACCCCGAATGGGTGATGTCGTGAAGGAAATCGAGAATATCATGGAGTTAGGCGGTATGAACCCTAACTCCGAGTCTGCTCCTGTATCGAGTAACTACGGGGAAACGAGTTCCACGACTTCGCCTTATCTTTACAGTGACAAGTCTTTGTTTGAGTACAGTGGGAGCATACCATATGGAAATGTTAATCCTCAGTGAACTGTGTTTTTTTTGGAAATGCTTGTGAAATGTGATGAATTTGATTTTCATGGCTACTTGGAGTTGGATTCAAGACATGTAGATATTATTTTTTGAAATTATTTGCTTGAAAATTCTTTTTTTTTTTAGTTTGTTGATGTAACATAGAAACAAATTGGAACATGTTGATTTTTTTAGTGTGAAAAGAGATTTGAAAGTTTTGTATGCATATTATATTGCTTAGTCCAAAGTCATAGTTTGAACTTGATGCAATAATAGCCACATTTATGTACTTCTAGCCAACACTTAAAACTAACACAATTAAAAACATGACAAGAAAAGAAAAGAAAACATTAACTACTAATCTCTTGAGAGGCTCTTCGTTCCGAGTTGAGTGTCTCGAGCCTAAAACGCTCCTTAACGGACAAGATGTAATTCGAAGCCTTCATGTTGGCATACTCATCAGCAACAACTCCAAAGTAAGTATGATCATAACGAGTTTCGTCTGCACCAATGGGAACAACAAAGGATACTTTCTTCATAGGTTGAGGCGCGACGTCTTGTTTGGCAAGGTAATCAATGGAAGAACTCGTGGTGGTCGGTTTGACCTTAGCCGAGTGTGGATGAAGGGGAATTGACGATGGCTTGGAGACTCGAGAGCTGAAGGAAGGCACCTTAACCTTCATGAATGAGCCTTTTCTCTTGTAGTTGTTGTCCATGGTTTGGTATGTTTGTAAGTTGTGTGTGTTTTGGTGAGTGTGTGAATTGTAGTTTAGGAAGGGTGATTTATAGTGGTCTTGTTAGTCTACAAACTTTTGAAAGTGGTCCTTAAAGTTTATCAGATAGACATGAAATTATACTGCACCTTTAACCACTTTGCTCCAAATTTTCAAGTTTAAGTATAAAAAAATGAGATTAAGGGGACAATGTTATAGAAAGAATCTAGTTAGGAAGAAGGAAGATCAATTCCCAAATGATTTGCTGATAATTGGTAACCTTTCTTTTTTCTCAATATTATCCAACTGTTGATTGATTCTTAAATTGATACGTTTTAATCATTTATAGATAAACTAATATCATATGGCTGCACGTATTACACTAAAATAGTTGGATTAACACTTATCCAAATAGCCAACAAAATCTTCTCTTTGCCCAATGAAATGACTGAACTATATAAAAGTTTTCTCATTGATCCACTCGAGAGCATCTCGAAAGGGCTTTCCACAATTGTCGACTAAAATGGGTGACGGGTACCCATAACCTGCTCCGAAAGACGGGTGGAACCCGTAAATACACCGGTGATAATTGAGACTTGTCGGATAGGGTGAACAATTCGAAACTCGTCATCGCCCAAATTTATCCATCCTTCTAAAACTATTATAGAAAGTATTTAATCATTTCGGTTGAATTAAAATGATACCGGCCCTTGGAAAAACACTTTTAATCTCCTATTGTCTTTGCTTGCACAATATATAATCGTTCATTCTTTTAATTTCTATGGCCTCTAAAAGAGAACTCCGACACATTCAATCTTGTTATAAACAACGGCTCTAACCCCTCTTTCTCATACAAACTCCGTCTCAAACACCTTTTTAAGTTTTTTTAATCGAAATAAATAATTTTTTGTTATCTATTTCTCGTAAAATCTTCTCCTTTGTTAAAACAGATGAGTCAAATAAAGTATGTCAACTTAGAAATATGATGGAAGTTAGAATTTTTTTTTAGCAATGTTAGTTGGTTTAATGACTTTATATTTTCGTATTTTTATATATTTTTGAACTACCTATGTTATTTTAGATTTATTTTATAATTCCGACCGTATTAGAAGTTACGATGGATTGAATACTTTATTGTAAGTTCATATTTATTTTTATTTTTTATTAAATATTAGCTTTAAAAAGACTGTATTTCACCCAAAAAAATGGATACACCCGTGACAAACGTTACAAATGAATAAGGGTTTTGTGAAGATTTTAAGATACAGGTTGGATGATGATCCATCCACCAATCATTGACTCACTACCGTCTATATACATAAGAAGTAATCGACTGAATCCTTAATCATCTTAATTTTAAATATAAATGTAAAAATAAAACTATTTCATATCGATTACAAATTGATATACAATTTAATATATATTGTTGGACTCCTAAAGAATTGATTGATTTTGTTATATGACGGCTTCTAGGGCATGATGTATCCGTTCAAATGTACAAAATCCCGGAACTCATCCTTTTCCAAATCAAAACCTTCTACCGCTTTTCCCTCATCAGCTAATCCAGCCCACACCTATCCTCAAACTCGTACTCAACTTCCAAATCCACGTAATGCAACTGGGGCGTTAGAGCCGAACTAGACGAGCCTAACCTTTATAAAAGTTTTAAAATGTGTTTAATGAGCTCGACCCGAACTTTTAACGTAAAAACTCGAGTAGCTTGACAAAAATAATATTTCCATAATGTTATTATAGCAAATCAAGCCGAACAATTACATGCTCAAGCTCAACCCGTTTAAAAATAAACGAGCTCGATCTTTTGACGAGCCAAATCGAGCCGAATCCGAATAGCTTGTCTTACACAACCGCTCTAGATGCACCAACACTCGACCATTTCTAGGTCATCTGTCAAAAAAAAAAATTCAAAGTCTGATATATACAGAGTATTAATTATAAGGTTAACCACTGTTAAAACAGTAGACAGTAGAATTATTTAAGACTGATTTAAAGTGTTTGAGCATCTATGAATACTCTTAGGGATTATATTTCACCTTTTTCCCTCCTTGTTTGATATTTATTCTTCTTTCTTCTCGACGATGATATGTTGTTCGAATTTTCGCCATCCAGCATATCAAAAGTCATTGAAGCATCTTCTGGTGGTCCGGCAATCAAATTCCTCATTTTTGTTGCGTGCTACTCCTATGTAACTATGTTTTTTAATCAAAGATTATCATCTAAATGTCATTATATAAAAAAAGGGATAATTTTTTGTAAGATTCTCTTGATATTTTCACCATATACATGAGTTATAATATTTACCAATGTTATAAATCTGGGGCATAAACTTAGGGTTTTTGAGATAAATGTTATGAGACCCAAAAAAAACTTAGGGTTCTTGAGATATTAACCCGAACCCGAAATCGAACTGAACCCGAAATCCGAGCCCGAAATCGAACCGAACCCGAAAACCCGAAATCGAACCGAACCCGAAAACCCGAACCCGAAACTCGTTATTTCCGTTATTTCTGTTTCATCGTCCGACTCATTTATCTTAAAGATTATCATGTAAATGTCATTATATAAAAAACGGATAATTTTTTGTAAGATTCTCTTGATATTTTCACCATATACATATGAGTTATAATATTTACCAATGTTATAAATCTGGGACATAAACCTAGGGTCCTTGATATAAATGTTATGAGACCCAAAAAAACCTTAGGGTTTTTGAGATATTGACCCGAATGACACATGTTATTGAATGAGTCTACCTTTAATCCGCTCGTTATTTTCGTTTCATCGTCCGACTCATTAATCTTACACCAAATAGGCTCGATGTTTCTACTCCGTCCATATCTTGTCGTAATTCATGCATCCTAAGGAAAAAAACTATTATTAGATCATTCTAAATCTTCTATATTACCAAAACACATGCAATGGACCGGATATAGGGCGATGACTAGACCTAACAATCTCCGAAATAAAGAAATATACCTTAATGGGATTAAGATCTAGTAGCGTATAAAGAGAGCTAGATTTGTTATGTAGAGTTTGAAGAATTAATAATAATTTGGAATCTTATCCAACATTATTGGTGGATCCACCAAATGTTCTATCTTATTTGTCTAACGTACCCATTAGGATCTTGAATTACTCTTTTTCTTATTCTTCTACTCGACTTGTCCAAATCTCCTTTTCAAATATACATATAACTTAGATTCGATACTTTTATAGTTTGCTAAAGATATATATGCCATGTTAGGTAGATTACGATTCTTTTCTCCTATTAAATCATCCACAATTTTATATGCAAAAATCTTAGTTTCTATTACTCCCCTATGGAATATTTAAATAGCCATATGTCCTTTAGTTTTGTTCAATATATCCAAAAAGTTATATAAAACTCTTATTTATAAATCTAAATTATATTTATTTCATAAATGTACTTAAATACTTATTAATTAACAAATTCTGCCCTTCTACTTAAAATCTATATCTTTATTTTTTTTATTGATGTCCATCAGTATATATATATGTTTGCCTAACCTTTTACGTTGCACTAACTCTCTTACCTAATTTTTGAAATTTGATCAGAATTGGTTTATTTTTAATCATTTGTATTTGCAATTTAGAATAAAAGATTAAACAAATTAAAATGAAATATGATAGGGGAGTGGTTCAGGTAGGTAGGCGTGCTTCAATACGAAATAATTGAGTAATTTGGATTGTTGGGGTCCAACTCAATCAATAGACGCTATTAAAAAGGATTTGAGGGTAAAATTAAGGAAATACACCGGCAACAAACACTTAGACTTTCCTCATCTTTCGTTCACGTCTCATATCATTCACTCTCAAATCTCAACTCTTCCTTTCAACACAATGAAAGCGTAAAATCGTCTAATAATCTTCTCATATATCAACCGTTGAGTATCATTGTCAAGTTATTCTACTCCAAAAAGAAAAGAAAAAAAGCGAGATAATGAGGAAGGTAAGTTTGTAAAACCTCTAGATGACCTCATTTTATTATTTTTTAATCGATTTTTCATTATTGTTGACCGGGATAAGTTCATTAACTATCAAATTATCAATTTTGCGTTTCACACCTGAGACTCTATAGTTTTTATTTGAACTTTTAAGAATCAACAATTATAAAGAAATTTAGATATTGTTGTTGACTGATTTTGTTAATACATTAAATTTTTGTGAAATGTCAATGAGAAAAATAGTTCACATTTAGTTTATTGTAGTTCATTAGAGTTAATAGTTATTCGTAAAAAAAAAGTTTGTGGAAATTAGTTCTTGTCATTCATACGTTTAGGTCATATAGTCGTAGTATTTAGTTCGTATAGTTTTATTTAGTTCTCTATAGTTAATCAGCTATTATTTATAAATAAGAATATTAAGGAAATTAGTTCTTGTTATTCATACATTTAGTTCATATAGTGGTCATATTTTAGTTCGTATCGTAGTCAAATTCAGTTTACAGTGGTTAATGAACTATTATTCATAAGATTTTTTTTATTTATTATTTATTATTTTTTAATTTTTAATTTTTTTGTTTCATCGTGATGAACGTTCAGATTCCGACAATTCTTGAAGTTGTTGATACTTAGGGGTGTATTCAATTAAGATTTTACATGAATTTTTTAGAGTTTAAAAGCCTATGGGTATTCAATATAGATTTTTAAAAGTCCATATAAATCTTTTAGTATTCAATTAGGATTTTAAATTTTTCATAAAATTCTTATGGTATTTAAAAGTTTATTGATATAAAAAAATCTATTATTTCATTGATTTTGTAGAATTTTTTATTACTTATAAACCTTATAGAAGTCTTCTCCCAACACATAAGATTTTCATGCCAAACTACAACACTGAAGAACCCTAACGGTCAAATCAACGTTTTTGAGCGTTTTCGAGTGCTTGGACTCGGTGCATCGTCGGAGGTTAGTTATTTCTCGTGTTTTTCGTCATGTTGATTGTATGGACTTCGAGTGCTTGAGTTCCTCTCAGTTTTCTCTTTTCATTTTGCGATTTCTGCGGTTTCGGAAAAAGCATTGTACCGTATGTACTCTTTTTTTGTTTGTTTATGCAGTCTCGGTATATATATATAATTAGATGATTAAAATATATTTTGTGTTCTGCAATGCAATTGCACTTTTCCATATGCTTTAATATATTATATATTGCTATATAATTAATCATAAAATTAGTAGTCAATCGATCGAAAATCAATAGAAATTATGTGATAAGTAGGTACCTAGGCTTACTTACAATAGAAATTAAAATGCTGATGTTGGTTGTGAATTTTAATAGATTGATAATTGTATGTTATTTTTCTAGATGATTTCTTTTGATCATGGATAAGTTGTTAGTATATCAACTAATTAAAATTTTGCTATATAAACTAGTCATACTACATGGATGATTTCTTTTGGCCATGTATTAATCCGATAGAATCTGACAAACTCTGTATTAACTCTATATAAAATTAAAATATCTCACATAATCAACAAATTCTATGAATTAAGTAAAATTCAGTTAAAATCTTTAAAAGTCTGGATTGATACACCCTTAGTTCATATACAATAAGTGACCTATATTTAACTGGAATGAAGATATATAGGGAATAAGACTACATAAATACAAAACATACACCCACTATATATAGTTCATACTATAATCGAGATTACTATTCGGGAGGAAAGTTTTTTACATTTGCAACAATGCGGAATCCGCATGCACCCAATGTCCTAGCGCATGCGGGGTCGCTCGCATCGGGGCCAAATATGTGTGTGTGTGTTCAAAAAATTTTCCTAAAAAAAAACTCAAGTTCTCGAGCGCATGCGTAGTCTGTGAATCTACCAAAGAAACTAAATGCGGAATCCGCATACAAATGATTTCTTGGTCTTTTCCGGGTTTCTAAATGCGCATGAGTTTTCCTATATTCGTTGAACCGTTGTATATATAGCTACGTGAGTTGAGAAACACGGTCTTGATTTGCCTATGCCCAATGCTACTTTAGATGGTTACATGTTTTATCATTTATCAATGTTCATAAATATTATATATGCATTAATACCTTTAAATCATTATAGTGGGGAATCTCTACTTCTTTAGATCATTCTTCCTTATAATTGTCCGCAATCCAGAGTTGCTTTATTGTTTTCTTTTATCGATTCCTTTTTTACTTAAAATAATAATAATAATTTTTTTCTAACTCGAATATTGTCCCTGAGTTCAATATCCTGTACACCATAAGTGATCCCGTACCCTTGTGGAGGATATAATTTTATTACGGTAAACTTATAGCCATCACTACGCTCTCGCAAAAAAAACCTCAAAATGATAAAACCAAAGAAACTATGACAGTTAGGAACCATCAGGATAAATGTAGTCGTCACTCCTCGTATCAAGTTCAATTTTAGAAGGTCTAATAAAATAAACATCTCACAAAAAAGTGATAGATATTTCTATTCTCAAGGCATACACAACTTCCTAATGCACGTAAACAAAGGGATTGATCTTTTTATGGGTAATGAAGGGATTGGATACGGTCACTAGGGTGAAACAATGCCATCAAATATCAATTCATTCATAAAACCATAAATTAATTCATTATTGGGTTCAACTAATCCTTAGACATATATAAAAATTAGCCAAACATGTTGAAAACAACAATAGCAATGAATTTAGGAAGATAGGCAACATGTAAATTGAATCAAATAAACTAAAATCAATCATTTGAATAAAAGTATCAAAGTGTACCTTAATCGGTCTAAAAATCGTCCTTAAGTATCATTCAAGAAAATCCCACAAACGAAAATAAAAAAACCAGCTCAAAAGTAAAAATAACGGAGAAAAACAATCTTTGTCATAGGTATAAGGCCGTATGGCATCACATATCATTTGTATGCAATAAACCATGTGGCCGTATGTTATTCACACTTGGGCCATATTACAACACAACAGATAGGCCGTATATGTGTGACAACAATTTTGGTAGCTTTGAGAACTTTTCGACATTTCGGGCAAATCGACTTTCCTAATGCTCTGGTTAGAACTAGGAGACCTACGAGTACAAGTTTCAAAGCTCTTTCGAAGATCTACAACTTTTTAGTTGATACATATGTCCAACTCCACTGAGAAGGTGGTCGAAATTGGTCATTTCTCAGGACATTGCTAGTTATGATTCTTGATCCACCACCAATGATCTCTCCCTTGACTTTTCAATCTTCAATGCAGATTCTGGTCCTAGGGAAGATTAAATCCTCGTGTTTTGGCGTTCCATTTGATTATGAATATTTCTACGCTAAATGAATGCAAAACTGCACTAAAAAGGAATGAAATGCGTTAATGATGCATGAATAGATGACATGTTCCATGACATATTTATTTCACGGGGACTTAATTAAAAGAATAAGTATACAAAAAACTCCCCTAAGTTCCTTAGGAAGAATCTCAACTTGGTACGTAAAATACCCAAATCACTCTACAGACTTAAAACAAGCTCATAGGTATTGGTTTGCAAAATTGTCTCACACACTTAGTAGGTAAGGTTTCTTCCAATCTTAATCAAACTACTCATTACTTATATTAACTTGTGGTTCTATGAAACCTCAAAAGTGTTGATATATGTCGATGATTTAAGTACCCGGGTCATGTCCTCTCTCAGTTTATGAATGAGCCTCGGATGGACCATTGACAAGTGACCATGCTCGTGGTTCAGCAGTTCATTGGGTGCTGAATCATAAGTGCCGCTTGCATTTTTTCTAATGAGATTTCGAGATAAATCATATACAAATTATGTAATAAACACAAATACAGATGAAAGCGAAGAGTGTAAAGTTTATTACACAGAGTCACATATTATACATACATACAACCACACAGCATATCATATGAGACAAAATAGTTCAGCTCGCAGAACAAGTACTTTTACTAGCAGTTTACATATGAATAGAGTTCAACTGCTTCTTCACGGGCATTTCTTTCACTTTTCTCCCAGCTCCAATACGAAATCTGAACTTCCAACAACAAACAGTCGTTGAGATAATAAGATGTTTACACGTATTACTTATATATTTATCATTACAATAACAAATATGGAAAGTAGATCGCAAATTAAAGTTTATGAGAAAATTCATAAAAAAAATACCAAGGCTAAAATGATAAATAGATTGAAATCTATTTTTGTAATATGTTTACTTGGAACGTACATAGGTTTAGAAACCCAATTCTTAAAAGATAATAGTTTAATATACTAAGTCTTGTACCTATTTGTTGATTAAACTCTTTTTTCTTTTGCTAAAATTGCTATGCAAGTTTTTATTCATTAAAAATAAAAAGTTTAAAAAATATTATTATGTTTAAAAAAAACTTAACAATTTATTTTATTTGCTAAATAAATATATTTTTTTATTGATTCGATAATATACCGTTTTCGAAAAAGGAGATTAGAAAACGTTAGTGTGCATTGGGACCCAAAACTACAGTTAAGAAAAACCAAAAAAATCTCCTAAGATTTTTAGTTAGTTAACCAATTTTAAAAGTGCAGATATAATGATCAATGTTACACATAATAAACAAAAAAAAATTGAGTTAAATATATTGTGTAAATTGCACAAATATATGAGATAATCTAATTAAAAAGTGTACGCGTAAGAGCTAAAGGCAAACAGTCATTTGTTAGTTATGCATGTTAAATTCACTTAAAATGTTCATCTGATGATAAAATTTGAGTTAAATATACTGAAGAGTAGCTTACAGTCTGAATCAGTTTTGATCCAATGCTCAACATTGGTGGTGTGGTTGTTCTTATTCTTCAGGCTGCTTTTGTAAGTGCCATCTCCTGATTCGACGTATCCTTTATTGTAGCGCTTTCTGTTCGTTGACGGACCTCCATTACCAGCCATGCAGATGTTCGTCTTCTCATTCTTGTATTTTCTATCTTTATCAGCTGCATCCCCTTCAGGATGAACTTTTCTCTGAAACAGCTTCTTAATCTGCAAAACAAGATTTCAAATTCCTCATCTTTCACTTTGTACAAGATTGGATTCTGAAAATTAAACTTTGTTTACGTGGAAAATGATAACAAAACCCATCGGTGTGAATTAGTGGATTTAGGTTTAGAGTACAAAAGCTTATATAAGCTTTTGATAACATTAAATTAAAGGACGGTTTAGTATCCTTATCAAGTTATCAGTGTATCATATATCGGTATCGATATCAAGATATGAATATGATATTGATATTCGCTGGACAAAGAGTTCCAGAGAGAGGGGGGAAAAAAAAAGAGATGAAAAATATGATACCACTAGTTTTTTTTTTTAATATATAAACAATGGAGAGAAAGTGTAAGTATAAGTATATTAGTATATCAAATTGATATACATATAATTTTATGTCAAACACCATGTATAAATATTTTATGTCGATATTCATATATGATTTCTATATATGAATATCAAACAGATCATAAACCATTATATTATATACCTTACGAAATCTTTTGTTGGTCGGACAATAAGGGAGTTGAATCTTCTTAGAAGAAGATTGAAGTGTTTGAAGGATCCTTTTCAATGGATGCATAGGTGCTATGTACTTCTCTATAGCTTGATCCTCCTTTATGATGCCAAGCTTGATGCACGAGTTTCTATCCGCCTCTCTACTACGTCGGAACAGTTCAATGAGCGACACTTTCTCCTTCTCTTCCTCCTCTTCCGACATTGATAAATCATAAGACGACGCCAAAAGATATCCTTGTAGAGGAAAAGTTGTCTTAGATTCATTATCATCCTTATCTTTGCCACTTAATGTAATGGTACTTGCTATACTTGTTCTCCTCGAATCATTGAGTACTTCATTTTCAGCCTCGGTCTTGAGAAACTTCTCTAACTCCTTGTTTATGAGCTTCAAGTCATAGTTCATCTCCTCCATGTTATGATCTTCTCTTGCTTCTTCTTCTACTTCTCCGGGTAGGAATCCAAAGGTTGGCGTTGCAGGCTCTGTGGCCGGGACTAATTCTATGTTAAGAGTTCCAATGGTCAAGAAACCCGGAAAAGTACTTTCTTCAAACTGATCCTCTTCCCGTCTCTCCATGTTGCATTCACTAAGGTACTTCTCAACATGATCATGTTGTGGTTGCCTCCTTGTGCCTCTGTTCTTCGGCCTCAGGTACTCGTCTTGGTTATTCCATGACGGATTCATCAACAAACAAGAACCATTCCCTATACAAGCCAAGTATATTTTTCAAGCATGCATGGCTTTATACAAGTAACATGTAAAATACTAAATTTGTACCATTTCCGGAATCCTTGAGTAAGCCGGTGGCTGATCCGTTGTTGCGTAACTTACAATGTATCCAACCGAATATCTGCATCAAATTACCCACAACGAAAACACAAATGTTAGATTGAAGTTATCGGTAATAACTACAAAAACATGATTGTTTTCACCTTCATTTCAGCTTTTCAACTATTGAGATCATAAAACATGTTATAATCTGCAAGGAAGAATCTTTAGTAGTTTTAATGGAGATGGTAACCAAGGGAGGTCCCTAATGATATAAAGAGAAAACACATGAGGTCATCGACTGGCCAACAAAAACACGTACTAAGAAGTAAAGAACATGAGAAAAGTTACAAAAATGAAGTTGATGTCTTTAAGTGTTTGGACATGACCAAATCATTTTGGCCTAGCAAGTTCCAGTATATTCATATAACACTTAACGTACCCCCTTCTACGTGCCGTCTACTCATATAAGTATGTGACAAGCAAATTGTATTATGCTAATGGATGTATATGTTCATTGCTTGTTCAAGAATGAACTTATTTAGTTTACTGTGTTTTTGTCATGCTCACTTGTAGGTGTTGTTTTCCTGTCGATCATTTCTTCTGCTTTTTATCAGCTTCGAATATTAATGGTTATTTTGAATGACACTTATACATTCTTTTGATGTACATGATAAAACGCGATGAGGATCACAATTTTTTTATAGTAAACATACTCACATGACTACAAGAAGGTTTTCTGATAACTTTGGCCACTTAATGAAGGATAAGATGAGCAATTTGTCGGTTTGTTATGAAATAATATTATACGAGCTAGTAGCAATAGCCAAATGGGCTTGTAGCGTGTTCACTTATCAGAAAGTAACGAGTTAGATACCCTCTCAAGTGACATTTCATATGATCAAAGTCTAGAGCGATCGAATCAATAATGATCCACGTGGGCTCATAAATGAGGAAAACCTATTAAGCCAAATGTAACCTTAGACCAAACTTATGGTTGAAATCCAATTAACAATAGGGTAGTCCAATAACAATCTTTATACTCGTCGTCGCAACTCGCAGAGTCGGTTAAGTTTGGCAGAGTCGCTCTAGTCAGAGATTTGACAATACGGTATATGTCATCTATTTGAACATTTACTAATTATCATAGTCTAATACTTAGAATTGTCGAGTATAATATTTATGATTTCGTCATTATGTAATGTATCTCCTTCTCATTTGTTTTCTACGTAATCCAATATTCCTAATTAAAAACAATCTCTAAATTGACGTGATTAATGATGTGAATCACTGTAAATCTGTGTTATTTCTTTTCTATTTGTTGAACTATTGTTCTTTCTCATAATACAATGTGTATTATATTTGTGTCATTTATTACAGTTCATGTTTATAGTTACAATAAATTGTAATAAATGTAAAGCATGCAAGATAACTTATGCAACAACATCAAACGAGGAATCATTGGTTCAAGTAGGTGTGAGATTTGAGATCCTATAGCAATGTTGTGAGTTAGATGATTTAACACTAAGCATAAAATAGCTACCTAAGTGTGTATTATATTTGTGTCATAAATGTGTGGGTTGTATGTACGTGAATAATACAGGTTGAGTTGTAATGGGTCTGCAGCCTATAATGATATGACCCACTACACCTTGGACCGGCATCAGTTACTCGGGTTTGACGATTTAATTAACCAAACCAGCTTATTACTAAGTGAAACATTGTGTTTAGTGTACATGAAGAAGAGGAGTATATAACCTCACTTATGGTGACCAGAAACCCTAAGTCAAAACACTGTACAGTGAACTCTTCTTCGGCTAGGGTTTATAAAGGTAAGGTATGAATTTTAGCAATTTAGTTTATAAAAATATTTTATCTTATTTATTTTAGCATTTCAATAAAACATATAATTAATTTAGCATTTTAATAAATTTAATAATTTAGTTTTCTATATAAATTTTAACTTTACAATTTATAAAATTAATATTTAAATAAAAATTTAATCCGATATTTTAGACCGGACATTCATAATTCATTAATCAGTCCTAAATATGAGATGACATATCTGCACACGTAATGCTCGTAGGCTCGTAGCTATGATCATCCATACATGGCCAGAAGTTGTTCCATGATTAAACCTAATAGTTCTGCACCAACTTGCATCCGGATATGAAATGAGCCAAAATGATATAGAGCATCTTTGTTTATTCACAGCCTAAACCGATATTCTGTCAGCCTAAAGCTTGATTTGCATGCTCATATATCGTATAGACAAGCAATGGCCCATGTCTTGTCACGGAAAAGCGAGGTGGAGAAGTAGTTATGTGCTTAGAGACAAAAGGATCCCTCTTGGATCATTTCAAACAGTATATTATAGGGCTAAACCGAGGTACAATAATTGAATTTTATATTGCTAAGTGGTGCAGTTGCGGGAAAAAGATTGAATCGAAAGGCAAGCAGATCATGCATATATGTTTTCTCGTTTTTTGTACTCATACTTTGCTTTTTTGACGCGTTCTTGCTCTATTCTAAATGCCCAATTATATGAGCAGTTATATGTACGTTGATGTTAGACTCGTAACCTACCAAGATTTTGATTGCCAGAAAACGAAGAAATATCTTAGCTTTCACGGTTGTTATGACATGACACAATATATAGAGATGCCAATCATATTCACAGGTTAGGTTACAACTTTGGTACCGCGCCATAACGTATACTACTTTTCACAGACTTTAAAACTTAAAGACGAAATTAATACAGAGCGATTGTTTAGCCAAAAAACAAAGTATCAAACACAAACATTTGTTGACGAGGTTCGGAACAAGTCCTACGTCTCCAGGATCTCAGATATGATCCAATCCACTAGTGTAAGAACCAAAGCCAAACAAGAGTTACGAAAATACAGAAAATTAAAAGAAAAACCAAGAATAGAAAGAACGTCTAATCGAACAAGAACAAGACACAGATCTTGAGAATCCAAGGATTCTCTGCGTGTACACAGTGTGTAGTCCGTAGATGCTTCCAAGCTAATAACCGTCAAAGGAACTAGCGCTCGATCTCACTATATGTTAGTAGAAACTCTCAGATGAAGCAACAATCTCAAGAGGAGACGAAGTTCTTCACTCTCGATCACAAGAAGCTAGGGCTTGATCAGAGAGAGCGGCAAGAAGACGAAGAGAAGAAGAAGAGTGAAGCTTAAGCTGCTAGGGTTAGAAAACAGCTAACCCTTTATATCGTCACCCTTGAGAAAACGATGTCGTTTGGTTAAATGAACCAATTCAGAAGACAGATAAAACAAACCCGGTTCAAGCGTTAAAACATAAAAGCTACTAAACCGGTTCTTCAAACAGATCAAGAGTTCGATCCCTATGCCGGCTCATTCTCTTAACATATACGTACATTTTTGCAACTTAGGTCAAGAAAAACGCAATTTGCATTGTTCTATACTCTTTCTTTGATGTTCTAACTCTTTGTTCCCGGGTATTGATAAGGGATAGGTGGTCACATGAATTAAGAAACCTAAATTTACACCCTTGCTTCATGTTGGATTTAGGATATATCACTCTAAAAAAGCCGAGTATTGACAATACTTAGGTTCTTGCTTGCAAGTGACGTCGAATCCCTTTTGAAAAATGTTTTGGGTCAACATAAGCAGAGTAAAGGGTTCTAATAGTAACACTCGTTTTAACGTTTTTTTTCATCATAATTTTGTTCAATTCCCTACCTCTTTTGGACATTTTTCTTGTCAGTCTAACTCCTTCATATTAATATTTTGGAGATCTACCTGTTGACTTATGTAATTGTAGGGAAATGCGGAGTACAAATGATATATTTATAGCAGAACGACCTCATATACTCTAAGGAGTTTCTTACGGTCAAAGAAGTCAAAGTCAAGATGGAAATGACTGAGATACGAGAGAGAATGAAGAACATTGGGAAACGTGCAAAAATCCTTGTCATTACTAGAGGTCACTCGATCTCTCCCCTCACCTTCTACACATGACCTCGAAGTAAACTCTTGTCGATCCAAAGAATATCCTAGAGAAATTATGGACTATGCCCACAGTTATGGCCTAGGATGTCACTCGACGACCCGCTCGACCTACTTGCTTCGATGTCTTATCTTATTCCCCTTATCTATTTTAGTTTGGTTGGACTTCTGGAATGACCACTTGGACTTTTTACCTTTTAGATTTGATCTTATCTTGTTAAAAAATAAGATTGAGGAAATCTAGGTATTTAGACTATCATGTGGCCCTATAAATAAGGTTTTTCAATCATTAGGTTAAATATCTCTTGTTCTGCAATTTACTTATGTCTTTGCTGCTTTTGTTTCTCGGAGGTATATCGATTGCCCTATGGTCACTCGATTGATCTATAAAGATAATCAACTATATCTCTAACACTCCCACTCAAGTTGGAGATGAGATTCAACAACTCCAAACATGAATAGCAGGAGCTTGCATATTTTTGGTTTTGTGGCGCTCTTCATTACTTGTCTTTGAAGGCATTGGATCTTGAGGGAAAGTTGTTGGAGTGAAGAGATCCAATGGAGACTCGATGTACTTCCCTATCTTTTTTTGCTCTTTGTTTTGTTGGCAACAATATGAGTGAAGCCATGAAATATTTGTAGGAGGAATTTGTTTAAGACATTTTGCACATTAAGTTAAAAATTAAACACCTAAAATCTATAAATTAAATAAATAAAAGTATACTAAAGTTTTCCTACTATATATTAAAACTTTTGTCGTATATGTATTTAATTTAGATGATAGTTAAATTAATTTTATATATTTAGTTTTTTTATAAATAAAGTGTCATATAAATTTGATATTAGTTGATAAATTATTGTAGCGATTAAACACCAAACTTTTCCTTTAACTGATCCAAATTTCCTTTAATTGATCCAAATTTTCGTCCAAGTCAGCTCCAAAATAAGTTTATATATCTAAGAGATTAGTATGAGAATTTAACGAAAAGATGATATAATTACATTAGGCCAATATGCTTATATATGGCTCTAAAGACATGGTCCCCCTAGGAAGTGTAACGCCCGGAATTTTTAGAAAAACGAATTTATCGTGTTGTTCCTATTTCCGTAAATTATCCTACGGGAACATCCGACTTTTATTCCGAAGCCGTGAACCATAACTTATTTTTACGAGAATGTCGGAAAATATTCCGACCCGTAACGCCCGTTACGGAAATAGTTTAACGAGTCGGATCCCGCCCTTTCATTTCTTTCCTCTTTTCTTTCTTCTTTGGGAAATCTCGGCCGCCTATCTCGGCCGAGATCGTCGCCCAGCCCCGCGGGATCACCCGCGGCGCTTTGCCTCTTCCCACGCCGCCTGCATGTGCCGCCCGCCCAGCCTACGCCTAGGCCTGCAAGGGAGCAGGGTCTGCAGACGACCCCTCGGTCCGGGGCCTGGCGTGCTGCACCGAGCCGACCTCTCGGTCCGGCCTTCTCTCCTACACTCCTTCCCTCCCTCACTTGGCACTCACTCCACACAATTCTCCCTCAGCTCTCACCTCCCGCTTCTCTTCGTGCCCAGCCACCCCGCCCACCTCTCTTTGGACCGGACCGTCGTCGGACGCCACGGTGAGCCAGCCGCCGCTAGGGACTGCTTCGCCCTTCTTCACCTCGGTCGAGCGGCCTCACCCTATTTTCCTCGGCCGAGATACACCCTACGTCCAGGCTGCTCGAAGCCCCGGTGAACACCACGTCGCCGCCACCAACGCCGCCGAGGAAGAGCCTCCCCGCCGCCCTAGGAACCGCCGTCCACACCCCTTGCGTCGCGGTCTCCTTTGGCCTCGGGTGAGCAGCAGCTCACGGTTCCCCTCCTTCTGCACGTCTTGGCCCTCGCCGGAGAACGGCCGCCACCGGGAGTCAGGCCACTGCGGGCCGCCTACAGCACCACCGAGGAAGCTAGCCGCCGCCCTTGCCCTGTCGGAGAAGCAATGACGCCGCCGGGATCCCACTGTAGAATCTCGGCCGGGATCCCTTAGTAATCTCGGTCGGCCACCCTCACTTTTGGTATAATTACGTTAAACCCCCTCAGTTTTATATTAATTACAGTTTTGGCCCACATGTCTTAGGAAATGCAGATTTGCCCCGGAAATTACGTTAGCGAGTTTTAACCTCGGGATTTTGGGAACGAGTTTGACGTTAGGTTCGTTATGTTATAGTTTTACGATCAAGTAACGTATGGGCGAATGGGTAGTATCATGATAGGTGGGAACTAACATGACTTAGTGGAAATGTCAAGTAGCGGCTTTTGTGACCTTAAGAGAATGTGAGGAGCGGGATTAGACCTAGTTGGCCTTTACGTCATTATTGACGGTATTTATGTTGGACTCTAGGATGCGGTCCTAGATTGTGAGTCAAATGATCCTGCGTAGGTCATTTGTGTAGAAGTCCTACACTTCTCGAGTTGAGCGGGTTTTTATGATATCTTGTTGTGAACAGGTTGAGTACTTCTTCCCAAGGGAAGCGTGAGCGTTTTGTGAGATAGCGTTTGAGACGAGGTAAGTCTCCGGACTTACTTAGCTCGTATTTTCCGTATTAGTATTGATGTGTGTTTGGTGGTGCGTGTTTATGTTTTGCTATAACTATTAAACCGGTAAATAGGACCACCGACTTATATGTATAATTTTGGCCCAAGTGTATGATAACGGGCGGTGACAATACTGCCTAGCCTTGCGGGGTCTAGGGGATTCTCGGCGACTTGCCCGGCGGGTCAGATGGACGGAGGCATCCGTGCCATTCCTTGCCGGAGGGGGAACCGAGGCGGGACCATTGAGGTCCCGTGTCACAACCGAAGTTGAATTAGAACGGGATATGACTTGATGATATAAAGATAAAGAAACGGACTTGTGTGATTTATATTATGTGCTATGAGTGTGTTTGTGTCTTCACTGCTTTTCTAATGCGTAGAATATTAGCTAACGGTTTTAAACCGCTTGTGTAGATGATGTGCAGGTTAGGAATGCCGCCGAGTGAGGCGGAGGAGTGGACAGCCGGGGTCTCCGTACATTATAGGACGGGGATGTTTTGAGTCTTTTCATTTTGTCACTTTTGGGTATTGTCGTACGTTAGAATGTGGATTTGTTTACGTTGTTTTGAGGACTCGGCTGAGTTTCCAAGTTGTAGTTTCGTACTTTTTGTTTTCGCATACATTAAAACATATTTGAGTTTTCGACCTTTACTTGTGCCATGTTGGAAGGTCCGGTGAAATTGTTGTCAAGCTAAGGGTCGGGACCCATTGTGAGGTCTCGCCCGTAGCGCCCCGAGTCCCGCGGATTTGGGGTGTTACAAGAAGCACGTGAGTTAAGGGGAAAGTTAGTTAGGAAGAATCTCCTAGAAGGAGCTAATGCAGAAACTCGGGAGAGACACCCTCGAATGAAATGGACACCTCGATTGAGTTTCTTCTTCTTGACCTTGAGTTCTTCCACCGACTTAATTAGTGGTTGTCTTCTTAGCTCTAGTTATTTGTTTCTTCTCTCAAGTTTTCTTGTCTTCTTTGCTCCAGTGATGTTGTAAACTTGAGAGGCGTTGAAAATTTTGGATTCATGTCTTCCTTCCTCGAGTTGATAATCTTTCTTGCTCGAGTTGGGAGTCACTCGAGTTTCACTCGGTAGACGTTGATCTTTTTGCACATTAGGGTCTTCCTTGTTCGAGTGGGATATCTTCTTCTCTCGAGTTTTCCTAGCTTATTTGCTCGAATTTTGAGTTCACTCAAGAGAAGTTGATAATTTCTTCTATGTGGCTTCTTAGTCCAAATTTTGCCTTCCTCTTTGTCTAAGTTGTGCCTCACTCGATGCACCTTTCTTGGAGTTTCCTTAGCTCTATTAGCTCCATGCTTGTATCCTTGGTTGATTTTTCTCCTTCCTTTGCTCTTGAGGTAGATGTTGAGTTAAAGTATGATTCTTGGATGACTTGAGTCATTAGAAATCTTCATTTGAGGTTCACTTTTTGCTAAAGTACATAAAAAGACATGAAGCAAGGGAAGTAGACATTATTTTGACAATTTGAACGCCAAAACCATGCAAAACAAAGGTAAAAACACACAGAAACACATATGAAAACATAACATGTAAACATGTTATCACACGATCGGCCAAGGTGATGCTCGTCGATCGGCCTACACATGTCATGATTCAACTATCATCTTCACTCTCGGATATTAGTCATTTCACCTTGACTTCTTAGACTACAGAGAGACGCTTAGTGTGCATGACCTCATTCCGTCACAAATAGCTCTCATTAAAACTCCATAAATGTTGGAATACTTGCAATTATATTATGTGGTTTCTAAACGTACCGGTAGAAATTGCTATTTGACACTGTAGTTGCGCACTTCGCGTGCGTAGTTGAGAACTCACTCAACTACGCGCTTGGGGGTGCGTAGTAGTAGTTAATATTACCGGGGGAAAAAAATTTACTTCTTCTACGCACGCCATGTGCGTAGTTCAATTTTATTTAATTTTTCTCAGACTCCAACTACGCACCCCATATGCGTATTGGAAACCATTCAACTACGCACGCGAAGTGCGTAGTTACGGTGACAAATAGTGATTTTCGTCGGTACATCTAATAATTCCCTTATATTAATTGACCGCTAGATCTCCGAAACACAAATAGGAAAAAAAATAATCCGATAAGATACACTATTGAGTGCTATCAAATTTCAAGTTTAACTTATTCATCTACATTTAATCAAGTTTATTTTTTTCCTTTAATGTCATTTCGGTTTAATTTAATTGTTTGTTCATTGAAGCTTTTAGGAACAAAGATTGTCACTTCCAAAAATTTCTTCTAATGTTTTCTCCTCAATCTCCTTTTCTTAAATCTAACTCTTAGTTCTCGAGTATTGACAAGGGATATGTAATTACTTGAGTCAAGAAACCTAGATAACTAGTTGTACCACCCTAAAAAAAGTCGATATTGACAAGGCTTATGAATTCCTTGGAGGTGACACCAATAATCCCACTCGAAAGATCAGAATTCCGACATTATCATATTGCGAGGATTGCTCTTGATAAGTTGAAGAACAAAACGTTCTACAATGACCGCACGTCCAACAATATGCTCATAAATATACACAGAATAAAGCAGAAAAAATATTACAGAAAATACACATAATAAACCAAGTATCATTATTAAATAGTTTAATTTGATATTGTCCACTAATATTTATTTCGAGTACATCATATTAGGTTAATGGATGTCGAACTGAGACATCTGACTTGATAAAGTAGTGTGAAATTATTTGTTTAGTAAATAAAAAGTTTAAATTGTGTCCGACATTGCCAAATCATGGAATTGGATTATGTACCTAGTTGCTCATAGTTCTAATCAATTTACTAATACAAAAGTCATCAATAATTTAAATTATTTAGCACAAATGGCCACCACATTTCTACTAATATATACTGTAGTAACTATTAGTTGTTAATCATATACTAATGGCATGTGGTTGTTTCACTTTTTTTGGTTAGTACTTAATAATTGGAGTTGTCTTTAAATGCTTAATTTGGGTAACCAAACAAAGGTGGTTGTTAATCATCTTTATTTTATGTAATCTTCCAAACAGATCAAGACACAAAAATGACAAAATGCCTTTTTTTACTAGAGCTCTAGCTTTTTTACCCTACCTCCCTCGCCCCTTTTTCTCATGTTTGGATCTTAGTAAGAAAAAATCACTTCTAGCCTTCTAGGTGGGAATGGAACAATGTTTGTTCTAACCCACTTGAAAAACATGTATCTTGTTTAGTTATTTGATCGATGAAAATGCAAAAACTCAAAAGAGAATCTACTCTTGTAATTTTATATAGGTTTGTTTGGTAGTCGAAGATTACGTAGATGAATCTAAAGATCGAAAGAATGATTTAGATAAATAAAAAAAATTAAGGAGATGAAATTGTCTTAATAGAATAAGTGAATGCGTGTTACTTGGTAAAATAAATATGATTGTGGTTAAAATTACGAAAAATGGTATGAGTCAAATTTTTTAAAGATTAAGGAGATTAAGAAAGTGTAAAAATGAGAATTTAGGCTCCTTAATCCTTATAAAAGCGAATGGAATTGCAATTTCTCTTTTATTTTTATTATTTTCATCAACTTCATCCAACCAAATTTGATTAATTCTATAATTTCATTCCTCTCCTCAATTTAACCTTCGTCCCCTTAATCTTAAGGGACCAATTCAAACACTACCATGATTTATGTAGAAGAGGTTGAAGAATATCTAGTTATCTCACCGCATAATTTATCCTCGACAAATGGGTTGATAGAGAGGAGCATGTAACAATAATCTTTTGTTATATAGGTAGTGATGTATGGTGTGTGCATCTACATAGCCTAGAGGTAGAGCTGTCAAAAGTTAACCCGACCCGTGAACCCAACCTGATAAATCCGAACTGGTCCCGAAAATTTTGAAAAAAATAATCCCCAGAACCGACCCGTTTGAAACCGATTTAACACGATGAAAATTATGACCCGAATTAACCCGACTCGAACAACCCGATAACCCGAAGTAACCCGACCCAAAATAACCCGACCCGATTATTTTTAAAAATTAATATAATTATTAGAATAATTTTTAAGAATATACTTTTTGAAAGGAATATAAGTTAAAAAAATATTTAAATAAAAATAATGTAAGTCTATAATAATAATATTCATACAATAAATTTATTCTATAACTTTATAATGACATAAATACCTAAGCCATATTATAAATTTTAGAATAAATTTTTACACAAAAGTTTTTTTATGTAATATATTGTCTATATACAAATATACATATTTACTAATTACTATAGTAGTGTATAAAATGAACGTTAGAAAATCTAATTTAAATAAAAAAAAACTGAGGCTATCCAACCCGATTGACGCATCTACCAAAGCCATTATAAACTAAAGTAACCTAACCTGAATGACCCGAAAACCGAACTAAACCGACCTATTATGATCTTATAATTCAAGAACCGAGGCTATCCGATAACCCGTATTAATCCGAACAATTAATACCCGACCCAAACCGGCCCGACCCGAAACAAACCGATAAAAATGAGAGATTGTTTTGACCCGACCCGTATCAACCCGATTGTTATGACCAACCCGATTTCGACCCGTCCCGTTATGACCCGATAATCGAGACTACCTGATCACCCGTTTCAACCCGAACAAATGGTACCCGGCCCAAACCGACCCGACCCGAAATAACCCGATTAATAACCAAGCCTTTTTTAACCGACCCGTTTCAACTCGGGCTTGTTAGGACCCGACTCAAATCCGACCTGTTGGTCCCATTTGACACCTCTACCTAGAAGTGTGGAATTGTTTGTAATACTTTAGAAATAATATGTCTATTTTGATTTATGATAATAACGAGGTGTGAAATTGTATTATACTTGTTATCGTACTTTTTTTTTCCCTTTCAAGATTCTTTATATTTTAGTGATTTAGTTTTTTAAAATGAAAATTTGTGAAAATGAATGATACAAGAAGTAATCGGGTTCTTTGTGAAAATGAATGATACAATGTCCTGATTGTTTATGAAATATTTCACGGATTCAGAACAAAAAAAGAAAAAGAGTGATACATTAGCCATTAAACTGGACATGGAAAAGACGTACGATAAACTGGAATGGAAATTCCTAAACCAGGTCCTACAATAATTTGGATTCAGCGAGAAATTTAGAAATTGGATCAATGAATGTATAACAACGGTATCCTATTCCCTCCTAATCAATGACTCTCCGACAACACTATTTACCCCACAAAGAGGTCTCCGCCAAGGAGATCCGCTATCTCCGCTCCTCTTCAATTTAGAGCCGAGATTTTGGCTAGAAACTTACATAAGCTTTGCAAAGAAAATCCCCGGTCTATAGGTTTTCCGATAACAAGAAAGGGCTCTATTATTCCATTTCTAGCCTTTGTGAATGATATCATTATTTTTACCAAAGCAACGACTGAAGCAACAAACAAGATCTTGTTGGTCTTAAATGACTATTGTGAAACCTCAGGACAAGTAATTAACTACCACAAGTCTTCATTCCAAACATCAAACAATGTTGATCATGCATATAAAAAAAGTATACAAGCTCACATTGGTATCTCCTCGTCTACAAATTTAGAACAATACTTAGGGTGCCCCATCATAAATGGAAGAGCTAACAAAGATATTTTTAACTCGGTCATTCAAAAATCAAGACAACAGCTTACAAAATGGAAGGCTTCATCTCTCTCACTGGAAGGTCGAGCAACCCTAATCAAAGCCAACCTGAATGCCAAACCGAGCTACCTTATGTATTTATGTTGCCTACAAGTATTCATAATGAATTCGACGAAATCAATAGAAATTTCTTTTGGAACAAAGGGCCGAACTATCACCCACTTATTAGTTGGGACAAAATCTGTAAACCGAAAGCCCTAGGCGGTATAGGGATAAGGAAAGTAGAGGACATGAATAAGGCATTGCAAAAGAAACTCCTATGAAAAATACTAGCAAAACCTGACAACACATGGGTTAAAATGATAGAAGAAATATATCTTCGTGGACAAAACCTTTGGAACTACGAGGCAGCTTGGCAATGGAAAAAACTGATTAAATTTAAAAAAGAATTTAATAAAGGTTTGAGATGGAGGGTAGAAGATGGGAAAATGGCCAGATTCTGGGAAAATAGATGGTTGCTAGAGGAACCATTAGAAGTTATAGCCTCTGATCGAACCATAATCAAAATTAAGGAAAATGTGAGTGCTTTCCTTTCAGGCAAAAAATGGAACGAATCACTCCTTGACTAGCTAAGTTGTGCTCTCTCAACAAATATCATCAATCAAATAAAGAACTACAATCTCCCGAACAATGATATCAGAGATAGAATTTATTGGTCCGCAAATGATGATGGTTTGTACTCCACTAAATCGGTCATGAATATGATCCAAAGGAAAAAAGTTGGGGTCTTTCAAGACAAAACTTGGATATGGAAACTAAAAAGTATGCCTAAGGTTCAAAACTTCCTATGGAAATTGACTCTCAAAGGGCTCCCAACCAAAGCAAACCTTGACAAACAAAGAATTCAGGTAACTATGCAATGCATTTACTGTAACTATCATACAAAGAGTGCTAATCATTTTTTCCTGGAATGTTATTGCACTCACAAAACCATGGATTGCACCAAATCATCCACTATCATAAACGACTGTGTAACAGACAACTATTCCCTATATGACACACTACTAGAACCGAAGGAAAAAAAACAATTGAGATGAAACTCAGATTACTAATTATGACTTGGTGGAATATCTGGCTAGATAGAAACCAAATAATTTTTAACAAGAAATAAACAACACGGAACTTGAAACGGATCGCTTCTAAACAAATTGAAGAATGGGAACAAGCCAATACTAAAAACGCGAACATTTGTCTTTCCCAAACAAAATCACGAAGGATGACAAAAAAGATTAGCTGGCAAAAACCAAAACCAAACTTAGTTAAGTTAAACTTCGATGCGTCATCAAACAATGCTAACCAGTGTAAGAGCCTTAGGCGCCTTTGGAGCCACTTTTGGCCTTAGTCGCCCCTGCGTGTGAGTGGTGCCGCCCCTGCGGCTTTCCGCCCCTGCGGCTCAGGGGACCGCCCCTGCGGTTTCCTGCGGCTGCAGCCGCTTTTGTTGACTCTTTGACCCGTGCTTTACCCTTTCATTCTCTTATTCTTTCCCTTGGCTGATCAAGGGCTTCCTCCTCACTTCCTTTCCAGCTTCATTCACGTCCCCCTTGCTTTCCTTGTTTCCCTTGATCTTGTTCTTGGTTTGGAAGAGTTTGGCTTGAGATTTGTGTGTGGTGGATGTTGTTGTTGATGGTTGTGTATATGCTGAGCTTGGAGGTCAGCTCTTGAGGTGTTTGATCTCTCCCTGCAGCCTAGAACTCCTAAGGTGGTAAGTGATCTTGCTTCCTCTCTTTCCTTTCCTTGATTCCATCTCCTTAACTTAGGTTTAGATGCATATATAGGTGTATATTGACGTGGGTTTATGTATGTATATACTTGTATGTTACTTTGGATGAGTGAAGACGTGAATTGATCACGTGAAGAGTGAAAGAAGAACCGCGGGATCATCTTCTGCATTGTCGCCGCCCCCGCGGCCAGAAGCCACCGCCCCCGCGGCCAGAAGCCACCGCCCCCGCGGCCTTTGTCTCAGCTCCTGCGCCAGAGTCAGCGCCTTGCCTGCGTTGTCAGCGGTTGCCTGCGTTCCGCCCCTGCGTCCCCTTTATCACGCAGGTGCGTTTTGTCCCGGTTCTACCTAGAGTTAGGTAGATCCTTTCCTTTCCTAGTATGAGCGTTAGTAGCATGCTAGGTACGAGTATGAGGTTAGAATGAGGTTGAGTACGGTATCGTTTATGCCGGTTACGGCTTTGAGGTTTACGAGTTGGAATATGATCCTTATGGGTCCCTTGGGTCTAGGTGTGACCCTGTTATGGATATGAGTGTGATATATGTGTTATACCTTGTTTAGGCTGTGTTGATCTCCAGAGCGGAGCCGTTTGAGTTTGAGTATGAAACTCCCGAGGTTGAAGTAAGTCCATAGGACTAACTTAGCTGTCATCCTTATATTGGATGTGTGCATGAGTGGTGTGTGTATATGCTTGATAGCCCGTGTTATGATATTGTTATTACCGACCTATGGTCTATTGATTACCTATTGTAGGGCCGTGACAACTTGTCCTTTCATCCCGCCGGGAGTCTGGAGGTTCTCTACGGGCAGGCCAATATGGATCAGTGGGCCGGCCACCTGTCCACTCCCATAGGGTACACGGGAGCTGGGACCGGATCCCCACTCCAGTTGGCACTATTCCCGAGAGGCGAGGGTTATATTCCTCGTGTCACATACGTTCATATTGAGATATTTATATATATGAGTTGAGTGTTGGACGATGATTATAAAGATAATAAACCGGGTAAATGCGTGATATCATGATGAGGTGTTTAGTACTTTCTGATGTGTGTGTGTGTGTGCTCCTGCATCTTCGTATATATGTGTATGGTTAGCTAACGGTTTTATACCGTGTTGTAGATACTTTGCAGGATAGGAGAACTGCAGAGTGATCCAGAGCGGGCGATCTGCTGAGGGCTCCGTACACTGGGGTCGTACTCGTGGGCTACGGGTTATTTTGACCATGTATATACGTTATGTTTTGTTTGTACTCAGCAGCGTTGTATAAACCTTTTGATACTTTTATAACAGTTGATGTTTTGTATTTAATCTATAGGTGCCTTGTTGTAAGATTCAGTGAACTTGTTGTCAGGCTAGGGTCAGGATCCATTGTGAGATCCTAGCCCAGTAGCACTCCGAGTCCTAAGGATTTGGGGTGTTACAAAGTTGGTATGAGAGCCCAGGTTGACAACAATGGCACTAGTAATCTGCAATAAAGTTCGAATAGATAAATAAACAGAACCCGAAAGGGGTCTGACTTTTCAAAAGGTTTTGGTTTTGAAATGAGTACAAAATGTTTTGGGATATCGTGTACGTGAGCCATTGCCCCTCTAAAGATCTCGACAGTATATATATATATATATTCTGTTGTGATTGATTTGATATATACATACGGCATATATATAGCCTTCTGAGTTAGGTTTACGTCCTCTGCAGATGGTTTAGACTAGAGCCTTACCTGCAGATGGACGAGGTAGGGATAGATCTCCTCTTCCTCCAGTAGATGTAGGACAGAGTCAGATTCCCGTTGTTGATCCACCTGCAGCGGAGGAGGTTTGTGAGGTTGTTGCTGAGAATGTTGTTCCTGAGACTGGGAACGGTATAGCTGGGAGACGTACATCACAGCGAGTCCGGTTAGATGACTCGGATCGTGTCTCTATGAGGGGACCAGATTTCCGCGCGTATATCAGGCAAGTGGAGGAAGCGGCCAGAGTAGGTAGACCTACCCCGGATCTGCCAGTACAGGAGAGATCCTCTGAGAGATTCCATGGAGTGACTCAGGTGCCAGTTATACCGGCATGTTCTGCTGAGATCACCCAAGTTCCAGAAGAGTATAGAAGATGTGAGAAGAGACAGAGGACTGGAGAGACCAGTGTTGTTGGTGGAGTTGTTAGTTCCGAACGAAACCAGGGACAACCAAGTTACCTCGTATCTACACAGGTTGCAACTATGGGTCGACGATGTTATAACTGTGAGGACCTGGACATATACGACCAGCGTGTCCGAGGCCGTTGGTGACTTGCTTTACTTGTGGCAGACAAGGTCACAGAGCTATTTTCTGTAAACGGGGCAGAGATTTATCTCAGCAGGATACTGGTGGAGTTATTGGTTCAGGGCGAGGCCAGAGCCGCCCGCGTCATCCCTTATCTGCACCAGTTGCAGATAAGAAACCACAGTGTTACAACTGTGGTAATTATGGACATATGTGGCCAGAGTGCCCGAGGCAGACAGTGATGTGTTACACTTGTAGCCGATTAGGTCATAAGGTTGTTTTCTGTAGACAGGGTGGAGCTTCGTCTCAGCAAGGTTCTTCACCTGTCAGTGTAGCGGGAGGTGGGCAGAGACCACCTCAACAGTAACAGGTGCAGGGACGGCAGAGAGTCCCAGATCGTCCTACTTCTCAGAGATCTGTTCTTGGGCCGAGTAGAGGCAGAGGTCGTGGTGGGAGCACCACTGACACCAGAGGGTCACAGGGCCGAGTTTTTGAGCTGAGGAGTGCAGAGGAGCCAGCTGCACCGCCTGTTATAGGTACCATTTTGATCCATGGTTTACCTGTTCGAGTTTGTTTGATACTGGAGCTATGTCTTCTTTTATATCTGATGTTTATATTGAGTGTTTGAGTTTAGATATGCTTGAGGGGATACCCTTTAGTATAGGGTTACCCGATGGTAGTAGGGTCAGAGGTACCCATGAGATTCATGACTGTCCCATTTCTGTAGGGACCCGTATTTTACTAGTTGACTTCTTTGTCATGTCATTAGAGCATGAAGAAGTCATACTAGGTATGGATTGGATGGATGGACTTTCTGCAGTCTTCGATATAGGTAGGAGGACCGTTACCTCTCTACCGAGTTAGGACAGATAGAGGTTTTCCGAGGATGGGACCTTGGAAAAGCTAGTATGGTTATCAGTGCGATACGAGTAGCTAGATTGTTTGCACAGAGATGTGAGGCCTTATGGTGTTATGCCATGAAGGAGGGGGAGAGTCCAGCATTAGAAGATATCTCAGTGGTCTGTGAGTTGCAGATGTGTTCGTTGAGTCGTCCGGTTTGCCGCCTCAGAGGAGTGTGGACTTTGGTATCAAGTTAGAGCCTGGTATGAGGTAGATCTCGAAGGCCCATATCGGATGGCGCCTATTGAGATGTTGGAGCTGAAGAAGCAACTCGAGGAGTTGGTCGAAAAGGGTTTTATTCACCCTAGTGTATCTCCATGGGGAGCACATATCCTCTTCGTACGGAAGAAGGACGGATCGTTGAGACTGTGTATTGATTACAGAGAGCTGAACAAGGTGACCATTAAGAATAAATATCCATTGCCGTGTATGGATGACTTGTTGGAGCAGCTTCAAGAAACGATAGTATTTTCCAAGATTGATCGGCGTTCGAGATATCATCAGCTGAGGGGGATCAAGGTGGATCCAGCGAAGATTGAGGCAGTAGTAGCATGGACTACACCGACGAACGTCAAGGAAGTACGTAGCTTCCTTGGCCTAGCCGGTTGTTACAGACGCTTCGTGGAGGGATTCTCTGTGATTGCCCGTCCACTGACGAGTTTGCTGAGGAAGACTACCAGATTTGTATGGTTTGATCAGTGTGTACAGAGTTTTGAGGAACTGAAGAGACGTTTGACTTCTGCTCCTATTTGGGCACAACCAGAGGGTATTGAAGGATTTGATCTAGTTAGAGTTGGACATTCAGTTTCCGGATGAGGATGCCCGGCTGAGTACTTTAAAGGTTCTACCTGATCTGTTGAGTGAGATCCAACAGAAGCAGGAGACCTGCCCGACACTAATGAGGATACGAGATAGGATGTCTCAGGATGAGACACCACAATTCCTGCTAGGAGCAGAGGGAGTTTTGAAACGCCGTGGTCGCGTCTGTGTACCTGCTGATACAGAGTTGAGACGGAGGTTTTTACAGGAGGCTTACTGTACACCTTACTCTGTACATTTAGGTACGAGTAAGATGTATCAGGACTTGAGACCTTTATATTGATGGGGTGGGCTGAAGCCCAATGTGGCCAGAATTGTGGCACTGTGTGCGACCTGCCAGCAGGTCAAGATAGAGCATTGCAGACCTAGAGATGAGCTTCATCCACTTCTTGTTCCACAGAAGAAGTGAGAGGACGTCACCATGGATTTTGTGACCGAGCTGAGACTGAGTCGGAGTTTTGATGTCATTTGGGTCATTGTGGACAGATTGATGAAGACGGCACGTTTCATTCCTATTAGGGAGACGTGGCCGGTGAGCAGATTGGCTGAGGAGTACACTAGGCATATAGTGAGACTCCATGGTGTACCGAGGACGATCGTCTCAGACCGAGATGGACGATTTACCTCGAGGTTTTGGCAGCAGATTCAGACTGCCCTGGAGACGAGTTTATACTTTATGACTGCGTTCCATCCTCAGACAGATGGTCAGTCAGAGAGGACCATTCAGACGCCGGAGGATATGCTGCGAGTTTGTGCGTTGGCATACATCTATTGGGATGGCCTCTATGAGGCACTGTATGGGCAGAGATGTTGTACCCCGTTATGTTGGGATGAGCAGATCAGTGTCAGTGGTTTAGCACCTGATCAAATTCAGGATGATATGGCTCGAGTAGCATTGATTAGAGAGCGTATGTTGACTGCACAGAGCCGTCAGAAGTCTTATGCTGACAGGAGGCGTAGACCTCTAGAGTTCAGAGTTGGAGCCCATGTGTGACTGGGAGTGTCCCCGACACGAGGTGTTAGGCGATTTGGCATTAAGAGGAAGTTAAGCCCCGATATGTCGGGCCGTTCGACATTTTGGATCGGGTTGGGAGTGCAGCTTACATGTTAGCTTTGCCTCCGAGGTTAGAGGGTGTTCACCCTGTATTTCATGTGTCTCAGCTGAGGGACAACATACCAGTTCCGAGACACACTGTGAGTTATGATGATTTGGTGGTTGATCCGGACTACATCTGTATCAAGCATTCTATTATAGTCATAGGTAGAGGCATGAGATGCCTGCGTTTATAGAACATTCCTGTGTTGAGGATACAGTGGTTGAGACGAGAACCTGATGAGGCTATGGGAGAGACCGAGGATAGTATCCAGAGGAACTATCCAGAGTTATAGGCGGGGATAGATATACCTATAGGATTCAGGAGTAGGTCTTAGGACTAGCCTGAAGAGTGATATGATTACGTGCATATGTGCTTATGTGCTTATATGCTATGCTATGTTTATTTTCGTGCTAGCTATGATGTGTTTGTGATCTTACTAGATCCTGTTGTGCTAGTACGACTGTTAGGTATAGCTGGAGATGGTTCTTACCTCCATGCTATTGTGATACGACTGTTAGGGATAGCTGGAGATGGTTCCTACCTCCATGCTATTTTGATGGACATAGTTTGGATGGAGATGTCTTCTCCATACCCCGACGATGGTTTGGCTAGAGATGTCCCTCTACGCCCCGGATAATAGTGTGATCTTTTGAGGTATAGTGTCATATGGGTTGATACCTTATGTACGAGATGTGATACCTCCGATAGAGAGAGTGTATCCTGATGTTGTGTCCGAGAGGTTTCCGGGTTTGTACAAGTTTCGGGACGAAACTTGTTTTTAGGGGGGTGAGGTGAAAGAGTCTTAGCCTTTGGAGCCACTTTTGGCTTTAGCCGCCCCTGTGGTAAGTACCGCCCCTGCGGATTTCCGCCCCTGCGGCTTAGGGGACCGCCCCTGCGATTTCCTGCGGCTGCAGCCGCTTTTGTTGACTCTTTGAACCGTGCTTTACCCTTTCCTTCTCTTATTCTTTCCCTTGGCTGATCAAGGGCTTCCTCCTCACTTCCTTTCCAGCTTCATTCACGTCCCCCTTGCTTTCCTTGTTTCCCTTGATCTTGTTTTTGGTTTGGAAGAGTTTGGCTTGAGATTTGTGTGTGGTGGATGTTGTTGTTGATGGTTGTGTATATGCTGAGCTTGGAGGCCACCTCTTGAGGTGTTTGATCTCTCCCTGCAACCTAGAACTCCTAAGGTGGTAAGTGATCTTGCTTCCTCTCTTTCCTTTCCTTGACTCCATCTCCTTAACTTAGGTTTAGATGCATATATAGGTGTGTATTGATGTGGGTTTATGTATGTATATACTTGTATGTTACTTTGGATGAGTGAAGACGTGAATTGATCACGTGAAGAGTGAAAGAAGAACCGCGGGATCATCTTCTGCACTGTCGCCGCCCCCGCGGCCTTTGTCTCAGCGCCTGTGCCAGAGCTAGCGCCTTGCCTGCGTTGTCAGCGGCCCTTGTCACCGCCCCCGGAGTCCGCCGCGCCCGCGGTTGCCTGCGTTCCGCCCCTGCGTCCCCTTTATCACGCAGGTGCGTTTTGTCCCGGTTCTACCTAGAGTTAGGTAGATCCTTTCCTTTCCTAGTATGAGCGTTAGTAGCATGCTAGGTACGAGTATGAGGTTAGAATGAGGTTGAGTACGGTATCGTTTATGCCGGTTACGGCTTTGAGGTTTACGAGTTGGAATATGATCCTTATGGGTCTAGGTGTGACCCTGTTATGGATATGAGTGTGATATATGTGTTATACCTTGTTTAGGCTGTGTCGATCTCTAGAACGGAGCCGTTTGAGTTTGAGTATGAGACTCCCGAGGTTGAGGTAAGTCCATAGGACTTACTTAGCTGTCATCCTTATATTGGATGTGTGCATGAGTGGTGTGTGTATATGCTTGATAGCCCGTGTTATTATATTGTTATTACCGACCTATGGTCTATTGATTGCCCATTGTAGGGCCGTGACAACTTGTCCTTTCATCCCGCCGGGAGTCTAGAGGTTCTCTACGGGCAGGCCAATATGGATCAGTGGGCTGGCCACCTGTCCACTCCCATAGGGTACACGGGAGGTGGGACCGGATCCCCACTTCAGCTAGCACTATTCCCGAGAGGCGAGGGTTATATTCCTCGTGTCACATACGTTCATATTGAGATATTTATATATATGAGTTGAGTGTTGGACGATGATTATAAAGATAATAAACCGGGTAAATGCGTGATATCATGATGAGGTGTTTAGTACTTTCTGATGTGTGTGTGTGCTCCTGCATCTTCGTATATATGTGTATGGTTAGCTAACGGTTTTATACCGTGTTGTAGATATTTTGCAAGATAGGATAACTGCAGAGTGATCCAGAGCGGGCGATCTGCTGAGGGCTCCGTACACTGGGGTCGTACTCGTGGGCTACGGGTTATTTTGACCATGTATATACGTTATGTTTTGTTTGTACTCAGCAGTGTTGTATAAACCTTTTGATACTTTTATAACAGTTTGATGTTTTGTATTTAATCTATTGGTGCCTTGTTGTAAGATTTAGTGAACTTGTTGTCAGGCTAGGGTCAGGATCCATTGTGAGATCCTAGCCCAGTAGCATTCCGAGTCCTACGGATTTGGGGTGTTACAACCAGTTCGCATACGGCTTCATCATCCGTGACAACCATGGCCTTCCCTTTCCGGATGGAAAAGGAAAATGTCGTGGAGAATCAGTTATTGAAGCAGAAACTTTTGCATTGCGGGAAGGTCTAAAAAAGGCCATACAACTAGGGATTTCGGCAATAGAGATTGAGGGGGACAATCTGATGCTTATTAACTCGATCAACCACATATGAAAACTTCATGGGAGACTGATCCACATGATTATCTCCAACATATCTGCCAGCATTTCAAAGTTCTCCCAGGTCAGTACCTCACACATCATCCTGGAAATCAACACGGTTGCGGACAAGATCGCAAAACACGGCCTTTCTGCTTCTGTTGGTCATGATGTCCTTCTAGATGATGTTCTTGTACTCGTCCAAAAGGATGTTGTAGGTTGGTTAGTTTCTAGAAACTAACTCACCTACCTTACTTACCTTGTATTAAAAAAAATCAGGTTCTCTGGATTATTAACTGTAATATACCCTAAGACACCAATTAAAATATGACATTTGGAACTGATTAGTCTAGTTAAAATTAAAAGGATAATTATATGTAATCCTATTTTAATTGAAAAAGAAAAAAAAAAAAAGGAAAAGCAGAATATCTTTACTTAAAAATAAAACAATTTGTCATATCTCTTCTCTCCTTCTCGTTTGCGCTTCTCAGTTCTCACCTATTAGACTAATTAAAATTAAATTTAAAATTTATCCCAAATATATCCAAAATAAATATTAGACTAATTAAAAAAACTTGTAAAATCTATACAATTCAACTCTCAAATATGCAACTCTAATTAATTAGTTAAAATTGAAAAAGAAAATAATGATATATTTCCTAACGTGAAACATGCTACTGGATTGACGAGAGAGTTTGCAAGAAATCGAGTGTTGCCCTTATTCTACAACTGAACCATATTGAGAAGGGAGGATTTACAGTTTGTTCCGCTCTACAATTGCACTCACTGGACTGCAGCCGGACAATTGGTTTTCTTATCTAAAGTGTGTCTTCTCCTCATTGTTTCATACTCTTTCCTTAATTGTGCTTTAGTTCCTCTCGAAAGGTACAATCTAATCTAAATTGAATTCTCAATGTTTATATGGATATATTGAAACTTGTTTAAATAGTTTAAACTGACCTTTGTTATCATTATTAATGTTTGAATTATCATGATGTAATAACAGGTCCGTCTAACAAGGGTATCATTCGGCCCAAAAGCACACAGGCCCCGATTTTTTTGGGGCCCCATAATATTTATTTTTAGTTGATTTATGATACAAAAAGTGTTTGTCATAATGGTTAGAGCTTAATATTTTTTGTGCAATTGGTCAAGAGTTCAAATCCTGCAATATCCATTCTTTTCATTTTTACTTCTTTTTTTTTCTCTTTTGTTTAATTTTTTTCTCCTAAGATATATTTATAGTTAACAATGGTCTTATTTTGCTTTTTATTGTAATTCTTTCATGTATTTTTATTAAATTAAATTGGTCAAGAGTTCAAATCCTGCAATATTCACTAGATTTTTTTTCATTTTTATTTTTTTTCTCTTTTGTTTAATTTTTTCCTCATGCGATATATTTTAAGTTAAGAATGGTCTTATTTTACTTTATACTGTAATTCTTTCGTGTATTTTTATTAAATTACTTAAAAGTTAAAATTCTCTTTCTATATATTCTTTCTTCTTTCTTTTTTTTCCACACATGCTTTATAATACTTATTTTTCTCTTTTGTTTAATTTTTTTTTTCGAAAAACTATTTAAAGTTAAAAAAGGTCTTGTTTTATTTTTTATGTCATTCTTTAATTTATTTTTTAATTAAAAAAGTAATTTTAATATTTTTTTTCATAATAAAACATAATTTTTTAAATTAATAATAAAAAAATTTTACATTGACACAGGTATCCAAAATTCATTGAACGGCCTTGTGTAATTGTATTATATAACACATGATGGACACTACTACAGTAGAGCACAACGACTGGAATTTGAGGAAGAAGGAGATCCGATAAATTCTATCAGGATATATTACAATTAATAATCCAGAGAATCTATATTGCAGTCAATATGCTTGTAAATATCATCTCCTAAATTTTTGTACTCTTCCATCATCCTCAGATTCAATCGTAAAATATAATCATCTGTTCCTTCAAGTTGTACGATATGCTTCTTCACTTGATTACACATACAACTTACCGGTTTGCTCAATACCTCAATGGCATACTTCTGTAAAAGAGGATTGTCACCACCGTATTTTTCCCACAACTTAACTGCAACATCAATAATAAGTTCAAGTTGAAGCTACTTTTAATAACTAGAAATTATAAATATAGCCCCGACTAATCCAGTGTAAATTATTCGAGATTTAACCCAACAAATTCAAAGAACTTGACTAATTATCAACATATAATACCAATTACCTGGATGACAGATTTCAGGTTTACAGAATTTTGACCTTGGGTTGCTTAATTCAGAAATGTAGCGCTCCACTTCTAATTCAAATTCGTGTTCTTGTCCCCGTTTAAAATTTTTCCAGCTCTCTTTCAATGCTTCTTTAAGATTGAGTTTCCTAATTTCGTCTATGTAGTCGTCTTCGTCTTCCTCTCCGCCTCTATATTCCGGTGGTTTAAAATAAAGAGGGTTCAGACATGCAGGTGGGTATGCGTATGCATACTTTTCATTTAATGTGATATAAAGGGCTTGCCGAAATCCGGGAATATCCTCAACCGAAACCGATTCCTCGTTAATTACATTATCTAATACCCGTAAAAGATAGCCGACAGTTGGAACAAAGGTGTCCATGATATCGGTAACCCCTTTTAAAATAAGAGTTAGTATATGGTACAAGGTACTCCCGTGATTCCATAACTCGGAGTCGTCAAGAAATGCTTTGTTTTCAGCTCTAACACGTTCCTTAATTTCTGTGTCTTTTAACGGCACTTGAATAAGGCGAGTAACTAGAAGATTTTCCAAGGCATCTCCTTGTAGCAGCATGATTGCAAGAAAGCATGAAAGGGGCCTAGCATGGATTTCGTCTGCAAATCCTTTAAAATCTCTCTCTTTTAAAGCCGTATAGTAATATTTGCGCAACTCTGATGATTTATCGACCAAGCAATGATGTATGTCTTCTGCTTTCTTGATCAGTCTTTGTACCCACTCTAACTCCTTACATACATCAATGCATATATCTTGAAGTTCATGACATATACACCGGGTTTCGTAATAACTTTCTAACCCAAGAAAGATGTCCATATCTTTAAATTCACAGGAGGAAAAGTCACCGTCACAACCCATGATACAATTATGCTTCATTAAATGTATTGTTACATTTTCAATGTCCACGCTCGGTAAATGCCTCTTTATGTTGATGTAGCTACCAGGTCCTTCAAAAAATATAAATCCTTTGGGAGAATAAAAGCCAAGCACAGGGAAATTGTCTTTGTCGGGAATCGAAGACGTGTATTTCATAGCCTTGGCATTGTAAGATATCAATGTACACCCCGTTGTCTTCCAAGAAGACATAACCTCCGACTTATACTTATCCACCACGTCTTCAATGTTCACCAACGACTTTTTAACCACAAGGGTTTCACCCATAAGTAAGCTGGAAGGAACCCCGTATTGATGAACCCTTTTCAGAAATTCCCTTAAATTCGGGTCCTTCGTAAAATCAGAAATAACCACCGGCTTTTTTAGAAGCATAAAAAACTTCATAAGTGCATCAGTAACATGTTCTTCATGAGCCTTTTCTGTAAAATGATCTTTCATCTTCCCTCTCGAATTAGCAACAATAACGGGGTTGTTATCCACGGCCTCGTAGGACTTGTTGGATTTCGGTGTCCGGTTTTAGACCAAAGGGCCGTAGTCTCACTTAAGTGAGTAGACGGTTCTCCCAATTGCCAATCAAATTAATATATATATATATACATATATATAATTATCTTGAAGTGAAATCAAATTATTAACAAAGGTTTGTAATCTCCACAAAGGAGTAGACAAAACTCAACCAAGAGTTTGTAATCTCCGAAAGGAGTAGACGAAACTCTAATATAAATTAAGTTCAATTGCAAGTCTTATAAACCGATTGTTATATGTTTAAAACATTGACTTGGATTATGTAATGAGTCATTCATAAAAGAATTTTCCTTCTAAGTGTATCTTCCCCTACACCGGGAATATCCAAATACCTTAGTGGGATAAAACGTTACACGTTACAAAGACTAAGTAAATGACTTACTTGTCTTACTTTGTAAAGAAAGGGTATTCCTAGGTTTCGTCAATACAAAACCAATCTAAGATGGATGCCTATCCTTTGTCAATACAAAGGAACTATACTGGTCTTTCGAGTTTTGCAAACAAGCTATAAGAAGGCCTATCCAATGTCAATACAATGGAACTAAAAACTTATTTGTTGCAAAAACGAATCAATCATCAAGTGCAAATGGCTCTCCCTTATATAGGCATAGGGGCCAACGTTTTTGGGAAGTTATAACCACCAAAAAGCGGTTAAAAGCGGTTACAAGCGGTTAAAAGCGGTTAAGGAAGTTACATGGAAGTTGCTTGGATGATGGGCCTTGAAACCCTAGAAAGGCCCGAGGCCTGAGGCCCAAACAAGGAGCCCAAAACCGCTCCCCGGAGCTAGCTTAGAGCTAGCATATTTTTCTTGGTCCAAACACTTCCAATGAGCTTTATTCACTTTCACATAGCTAGGGTAAGCTCCAAGATCCGCAAATACTCAATATCTTAGCTCAAGCTAGTGTAGCTCATAAAGAAGCTCACTAGCTGCTTCATTGACATTCACTAAGCATTTGAGCTTGGATTGCTCCCAATTTTTAACCACATGTTCTTTAGCCAATATAAGGCTTAAGAACCAAAGGTGTGCCGAGAAACCGTGGCTAAAAAGCCCCAAGTATCGGCCTTGTAAAATCTGGCACAGGTTGACCTTGTCGTAGATCACCTTGCTTCGATTCGACTCCCCTTACAATACTAGTTGCTCTTAGTGCCGGTCACTTGGCTTGCCTCCCGCAACCCAGACCATAGTGACACACATGTGAACAACTCATTGCACCTTGTCTCGAGACAAGCTCAATGGTTACAATGAAGACTTAGCCCAAATCTCCAACATTCCTCCCCCATTTGAGCAAAGTCAAGAAACTTTTTATAGACATACATCCAAACAAAATATTCGCATAATCATAAATGTCTTTCGATTGAATTTATTGAATTAGTATAATTACACATTCTGCACTAAAGAATCGTGGTGTCCCAATGGATTGAACCACTTAACTTGTCTAAGTACATGAAGGCAACATACACGAAATTTACATTTCCCTTACAAATAAATAACACATTTAAAGGCTATTGTGTCCTAATCCTCTAATGAACATAAAGGCGAGTCGACCATACACTCCCTTGAAGAAGCCTTGACACTTCACGTTCACGTAGCCAACTCTCTTATGATCTTGCACCTATAATTGCAATTTTTCAAAAGAGTTGTTAAGAAATTGCTTATTTCAGACTATACATATTATATAGGCATAGAGCATTACCTTGGATGGACATTTTATGCTCACAACTTCTTGGAATGGGCTTGCCTCATTGAATTCGGATAAGGCATCAAGCCATATGCGAATTGGGTGTCCCACGACAAGTCGTCTTTAGTTTAGGTCATTAACCCCATCCCCTTGGCTGACTTTTGAACTAAATCCCTAGCCAAGCTCTTGGTTAAATGATCGGCTAGATTATTGTGTGTTCTCACAAAATCGACCGATATTATACCGTGAGTTATGAGCTCTCTAACTGAGCTATGTCTCACACCAAGATGTCTTGATTTTCCATTGTACGTTTGACTATAAGCTTTAGCCAACGTAGCTGCACTATCACAATGAATTGAGATAGGAGAAACCGGTTTTGGCCATAGAGGAATTTCTAGAACCAAATTCCTTAGCTATTCAGCTTCCTTGCCGGCAGCGGCAAGTGCCACAAACTCGGACTCCATGGTCGAGGTTGTGATGCACGTTTGCTTCTTTGAAGCCCACGAAATGGCACCACCACCTAGCAAGAAAATAATCCAGTTGTGGACGAGTGATCCTCTAAATTAGTGATCCATGACGCATCTGAGTAGCCTTCTATCACCGAAGGATACTTAGTATACAGGATGCCAAAACCCATGGTTCCCTTGAGGTACCTAAGCACACGCCTTAGTGCCTTCCAATGTTGTGAGCTAGGACAACTCGTGTACCTACTCAATTTACCAATAGCAAAAGCAATATCTGGCCTAGTGCTAGTCATTGCATACATACAACATCCTATTACTTGTGCATACTCAAGTTGAGAAACGGCCGATCCTTGGTTAGGCATCAACTTCTCACTTGAGTCCATAGGAGTACTAACATTTGTACTCGTATCACATTGGAAGCGTTTGACAACCTTCTCAATGTAGTGTGATTGCGTGAGGCTTCAGCCTTTAGCATCACGTTTGATTCTTATGCCTAGAATCACATCCGCCTCACCTAGGTCTTTCATTGAAAACTTAGTAGACAAGAAATCCTTGGTGAGGTCTACTTGTCTTTGGTTTGTTCCAAAGATTAACATGTCATCAACGTATAAGCATATGATCACACCTTGACCGGTATGATCAAACTTACTATAGACACACTTGTCAGCTTGATTTATCTTAAATCCATTTGACAATACGACATCATCAAATTTTTTGATGCCATTGTTTTGGAGCTTGCTTTAGTCCATACAATGATTTGACCAAGCGACACACTTTGTGTTCTTGTCCTTTCAAGACAAATCCTTCGGGTTGTCTCATATACACTTCCTCATCTAGATCACCATTAAGGAATGCCGTCTTGACATCCATTTGGTGAATCACTAGATTGTGTATAGCCGCCATAGCTATTAATAACCTAATGGTTGTAATCCTAGCCACCGGAGCGTATGTGTCAAAGTAATCAACACCTTCCCTTTGTCTAAAGCCTTGGATGACCAAGCGTGCTTTAAACTTGTCAATTGAACCGTCAATTTTCATCTTCCTCTTGAAGATCCATTTGCACCCCAAAGGTTTGCAACCGGAAGGAAGGTTGACCAACTCCCATGTGTGGTTGCCCACAATGGAGTCCATCTCCTCTTGGATTGCTTCCTTCCAAAAGGCAATATCTTGAGACTTCATGGCCTCCTCAAATGTCTTTGGATCCTCATCTATATGAAAGTAAGAGTGACGATCCATTTCATTATCCCTTGATCCTTCAACCAAGAACACTTGGAAAATTGATTTTTGGGACAAAATAGTGCTCAAAGGAGCAATCTCCGCCGAGTCAAGCCCATGTGAGGCTTGCCATGATTCAACTTGAATCCTACGACGTTTGTTTGGGTGTTCCTCATCTAAGGTCATGTTGATCACTTCCCTAGGCCTAGGAGCCGAGGTGAAACGATCTTCATCAAAGATGGCATCCCTAGACTCTATAACGGTATTGACCGAGATGAAGTCATTCGGTTCTATCACATAGAACCTATAAGCTTTTGAGTGTTCGGCATAGCCAATGAACACACACTCAACACCTCTTTCACCTAAAGTCTTTCGTTTATTGTCATTTAGCCTAACTATGGCTCGACATCCCCACACTCGCAAGTAGTGTAGGTTTGGCTTCCTTTTGAACCATAATTCATAAGGAGTCTTCTTGCTTCTTTTGTTTGGGACACGATTAAGCAAGTAGTTTGCCGTGAGCATAGCTTCACCCCAAAACGAGTTCTTAAGACCCGAGTAAGAGAGCATCGCATTGACCATCTCTTTAAGCACTCGATTCTTTCGTTCAGCCACACCATTTGATTGTGGTGGTGTAAGGTGCCGTGGTCTCATGTATGATCCCGACACTCTCAAAGTATTCCTTATCCATAAATTCACCACCACGATCCGTGCGTAGTCTTTTTATTAAGGTACCTTGTTGTAACTCAGATTCATTCTTAAATACATAGAATTTGTCTAAGGCATCACTCTTTGCAAAGAGTAGATATACATAACAATACCTAGAGTAATCATCTATGAATGTTACGTAATACTTCTTCTTTCCTAATGAAGGAGTAGAGTGCAAGTCACCTAGATCCGAGTGGACTAAGCCGAGCATAGATTGTTCTCTTTCAATTCTAGGAAATGGAAGTCTTGTTATTTTGGTCAACATGCACGTTTTACACTTATCTTTTGGTAAGTCAAGTTTAGGTAAAATACCATCCTTAGTCATGTCATTCATACGTTTTAAAGTGAACATGTCCAAGTCGTGCATGCCATTTAACAAAATCACAATTGGAAGATGACAATGTAAATAAACTATTCTTATTATTATTAATATTAGAAAGTTTATTACATAAAGAGAGAAGAAACATATTGTTGTTCCAATGGCCAAAGCCTACAAATGTGCCTCTCCTAGATAATACATAGCGGTCGGCTTCTATGACTTGTTTGAAGCCAAGCCTATTAAGTACACCACCGGAAACCACATTCTTTCTAATGGCCGGTGCATGTAGAACATTTGACAAGACTAGTGTCTTGCCACTTGTGAAGTATAGATCAACCCGCCCTCTTCCTAGAACGGGGGTGGTAGACTCGTTTCCCATATGTATGAGTGCTCCATCGTTAGCGACGGTGTACGTCTTGAACCAACGCCGATCTTTGCAAACGTGAGTTGTTGCACCCGAGTCCACCCACCATCCAAGGTCATCATCCTGCATGGACAAACATTCAATAGTCAATGACACATAATTTCAAATCAGAATTTATATCAAAGTTAGAATCAAGACTCATAAGAGAGTTACCTTGGTTTTGGGGGTTTTGGTCACTTTGACCTCCACCCTTGGATCCATCAACCTTAGCCTTACAATCCCGCTTGAAGTGGCCAGTCTTTGCCACACTTCCAACAAGCACCTTTCGGTTTCTTGTCAATATTATCCTTCTTGGACTTCTTGGACTTCTTTCCCTTGTCCATGTCCTTTCCTTTGAACCTCTTCCTTTTGCCCTTGCCATCCATCATGTTGGCCTCGTGGGAAGTAGAAGTTTTATCATCCTTCTTGATTCCACCCTCTTGTGCCCTAAGGCCATGTTCCAATTTGAAGGTGAGACCCAAGTTCCACCAACGTGAGTTCTTCCCTTCTTGTGCTTTAGCACATGGCGGAAGTCCTTCCATGAAGGGGGGAGCTTATCCATTATAGACGAAACCGCAATGGCCTCATCCATATGCATGGCATGTTGAGTGAACCTCCAAAAGAATCCGGAGCAATTCATTATATTGTTCCATTACCGGCCCTTGAGTCCACCATTTTGTACGAGTTAAAATCCGAGACTAAGAATTTGCGAGATGATGCATCTTCCGCCATATATTTAGGACTCGAGTTGAATCCCACAACAATGTTGATGACTCTACACTTTGGTAGACGTCAAACAATGCATCACTCATTGCCATTGAGAATATGACCACGACATATGTAGTCATCATTATCCCATTTGCTCCTTTGTCGGACAACCGATATTTCCTCCACCATATCATCAAACGGCTCGGCCGGTCTAGGTGTCGTGAGGACATAAGCAACTTTCAGTGTTAGTCAAGAGGAAGTGCATTTTCTTTTGCCACCTCCTAAAGTCCACACCCTCAAACTTATCCAAACTTCCCAAAGCGAGAAGTCATTTCCGTCATTAACTGTCTTACTCATTATTGACCAATCCAAATCTACAAAACAATAAACAAAAAACAATAAATACACTTAGAAGATTGTTGGAATTCGGTGTCCGGTTTTAGACCAAAGGGCCGTAGTCTCACTTAAGTGAGTAGACGGTTCTCCCAATTGCCAATCAAATTAATATATATAATATAATTTATATATATAATTATCTTGAAGTGAAATCAAATTATTAATCAAGGGTTTGTAATCTCCACAAAGGAGTAGACAAAACTCAACCAAGAGTTTGTAATCTCCGAAAGGAGTAGACGAAACTCTAATATAAATTAAGTTCAATTGCAAGTCTTATAAACCGATTGTTATATGTTTAAAACATTGACTTGGATTATGTAATGAGTCATTCATAAAAGAATTTTCCTTCTAAGTGTATCTTCCCCTACACCGGGAATATCCAAATACCTTAGTGGGATAAAACGTTACACGTTACAAAGGACTAAGTAAATGACTTACTTGTCTTACTTTGTAAAGAAAGGGTATTCCTAGGTTTCGTCAATACAAACCAATCTAAGATGGATGCCTATCCTTTGTCAATACAAAGGAACTATACTGGTCTTTCGAGTTTTGCAAACAAGCTATAAGAAGGCCTATCCAATGTCAATACAATGGAACTAAAAGCTTATTTGTTGCAAAAACGAATCAATCATCAAGTGCAAATGGCTCTCCCTTATATAGGCATAGGGGCCAACGTTTTTGGGAAGTTATAACCACCAAAAAAGCGGTTAAAAGCGGTTAAGGAAGTTACATGGAAGTTGCTTGGATGATGGGCCTTGAAACCCTAGAAAGGCCCGAGGCCTGAGGCCCAAACAAGGAGCCCAAAACCGCTCCCCGGAGCTAGCTTAGAGCTAGCATATTTTTCTTGGTCCAAACACTTCCAATGAGCTTATTCACTTTCACATAGCTAGGGTAAGCTCCAAGATCCGCAAATACTCAATATCTTAGCTCAAGCTAGTGTAGCTCATAAAGAAGCTCACTAGCTGCTTCATTGACATTCACTAAGCATTTGAGCTTGGATTGCTCCCAATTTTTAACCACATGTTCTTTAGCCAATATAAGGCTTAAGAACCAAAGGTGTGCCGAGAAACCGTGGCTAAAAAGCCCCAAGTATCGGCCTTGTAAAATCTGGCACAGGTTGACCTTGTCGTAGGATCACCTTGCTTCGATTCGACTCCCCTTACAATACTAGTTGCTCTTAGTGCCGGTCACTTGGCTTGCCTCCCGCAACCCAGACCATAGTGACACACATGTGAACAACTCATTGCACCTTGTCTCGAGACAAGCTCAATGGTTACAATGAAGACTTAGCCCAAATCTCCAACATTCCTCCCCCATTTGAGCAAAGTCAAGAAACTTTTATAGACATACATCCAAACAAAATATTCGCATAATCATAAATGTCTTTCGATTAATTTATTGAATTAGTATAATTACACATTCTGCACTAAAGAATCGTGGTGTCCCAATGGATTGAACCACTTAACTTGTCTAAGTACATGAAGGCAACATACACGAAATTTACATTTCCTTTACAAATAAATGACACATTTAAAGGCTATTGTGTCCTAATCCTCTAATGAACATAAAGGCGAGTCGACCATACACTCCCTTGAAGAAGCCTTGACACTTCATGTTCACGTAGCCAACTCTCTTATGATCTTGCACCTATAATTGCAATTTTTCAAAAGAGTTGTTAAGAAATTGCTTATTTCAAACTATACATATTATATAGGCATAGAGCATTACCTTGGATGGACATTTTATGCTCACAACTTCTTGGAATGGGCTTGCCTCATTGAATTCGGATAAGGCATCAAGCCATATGCGAATTGGTGTCCACGACAAGTCGTTTTTAGTTTAGGTCGTTAACCCCATCCCCTTGGCTGACTTTTGAACTAAGTCCCTAGCCAAGCTCTTAAATGATCGGCTAGATTATTGTGTGTTCTCACAAAATCGACCGATATTATACCGTGAGTTATGAGCTCTCTAACGAGCTATGTCTCACACCAAGATGTCTTGATTTCCATTGTACGTTTGACTATAAGCTTTAGCCAACGTAGCTGCACTATCACAATGAATTGAGATAGGAGAAACCTTTTGGCCATAGAGGAATTTCTAGAACCAAATTCCTTAGCCATTCAGCTTCCTTGCCGGCAGCGGCAAGTGCCACAAACTCGGACTCCATGGTCGAGGTTGTGATGCACGTTTGCTTCTTTGAAGCCCACGAAATGGCACCACCACCTAGCAAGAAAACCCATCCAGTTGTGGACGAGTGATCCTCTAAATTAGTGATCCATGACGCATCTGAGTAGCCTTCTATCACCGAAGGATACTTAGTATACAGGATGCCAAAACCCATGGTTCCCTTGAGGTACCTAAGCACACGCCTTAGTGCCTTCCAATGTTGTGAGCTAGGACAACTCGTGTACCTACTCAATTTACCAATAGCAAAAGCAATATCTGGCCTGTGCTAGTCATTGCATACATAAACATCCTATTACTTGTTGCATACTCAAGTTGAGAACGGCCGATCCTTGGTTAGGCATCAACTTTCACTTGAGTCCATAGGAGTACTAACAATTGTACTCGTATCACATTGGAAGCGTTTGACAACCTTCTCAATGTAGTGTGATTGCGTGAGGCTTAAGCCTTTAGCATCACGTTTGATTCTTATGCCTAGAATCACATCCGCCTCACCTAGGTCTTTCATTGAAAACTTAGTAGACAAGAAATCCTTGGTGAGGTCTACTTGTCTTTGGTTTGTTCCAAAGATTAACATGTCATCAACGTATAAGCATATGATCACACCTTGACCGGTATGATCAAACTTACTATAGACACACTTGTCAGCTTGATTTATCTTAAATCCATTTGACAATACGACATCATCAAATTTTTGATGCCATTGTTTTGGAGCTTGCTTTAGTCCATACAATGATTTGACCAAGCGACACACTTTGTGTTCTTGTCCTTTCAAGACAAATCCTTCGGGTTGTCTCATATACACTTCCTCATCTAGATCACCATTAAGGAATGCCGTCTTGACATCCATTTGGTGAATCACTAGATTGTGTATAGCCGCCATAGCTATTAATAACCTAACGGTTGTAATCCTAGCCACCGGAGCGTATGTGTCAAAGTAATCAACACCTTCCCTTTGTCTAAAGCCTTGGATGACCAAGCGTGCTTTAAACTTGTCAATTGAACCGTTCATTTTCATCTTCCTCTTGAAGATCCATTTGCACCCCAAAGGTTTGCAACCGGAAGGAAGGTTGACCAACTCCCATGTGTGGTTGCCCACAATGGAGTCCATCTCCTCTTGGATTGCTTCCTTTCCAAAAGGCAATATCTGAGACTTCATGGCCTCCTCAAATGTCTTTGGATCCTCATCTATATGAAAGTAAGAGTGACGATCCATTTCATTATCCCTTGATCCTTCAACCAAGAACACTTGGAAAATTGATTTTTGGGACAAAATAGTGCTCAAAGGAGCAATCTCCGCCGAGTCAAGCCCATGTGAGGCTTGCCATGATTCAACTTGAATCCTACGACGTTTGTTTGGGTGTTCCTCATCTAAGGTCATGTTGATCACTTCCCTAGGCCTAGGAGCCGAGGTGAAACGATCTTCATCAAAGATGGCATCCCTAGACTCTATAACGGTATTGACCGAGATGAAGTCATTCGGTTCTATCACATAGAACCTATAAGCTTTTGAGTGTTCGGCATAGCCAATGAACACACACTCAACACCTCTTTCACCTAAAGTCTTTCGTTTATTGTCATTTAGCCTAACTATGGCTCGACATCCCCACACTCGCAAGTAGTGTAGGTTTGGCTTCCTTTTGAACCATAATTCATAAGGAGTCTTCTTGCTTCTTTTGTTTGGGACACGATTAAGCAAGTAGTTTTGCCGTGAGCATAGCTTCACCCCAAAACGAGTTCTTAAGACCCGAGTAAGAGAGCATCGCATTGACCATCTCTTTAAGCACTCGATTCTTTCGTTCAGCCACACCATTTGATTGTGGTGTGTAAGGTGCCGTGGTCTCATGTATGATCCCGACACTCTCAAAGTATTCCTTATCCATAAATTCACCACCACGATCCGTGCGTAGTCTTTTTATTAAGGTACCTTGTTGTAACTCAGATTCATTCTTAAATACATAGAATTTGTCTAAGGCATCACTCTTTGCAAAGAGTAGATATACATAACAATACCTAGAGTAATCATCTATGAATGTTACGTAATACTTCTTCTTTCCTAATGAAGGAGTAGAGTGGCAAGTCACCTAGATCCGAGTGGACTAAGCCGAGCATAGATTGTTCTCTTTCAATTCTAGGAAATGGAAGTCTTGTTATTTTGGTCAACATGCACGTTTTACACTTATCTTTTGGTAAGTCAAGTTTAGGTAAAATACCATCCTTAGTCATGTCATTCATACGTTTAAAGTGAACATGTCCAAGTCGTGCATGCCATTTAACAAAATCACAATTGGAAGATGACAATGTAAATAAACTATTCTTATTATTATTAATATTAGAAAGTTTATTACATAAAGAGAGAAGAAACATATTGTTGTTCCAATGGCCAAAGCCTACAAATGTGCCTCTCCTAGATAATACATAGCGGTCGGCTTCTATGACTTGTTTGAAGCCAAGCCTATTAAGTACACCACCGGAAACCACATTCTTTCTAATGGCCGGTGCATGTAGAACATTTGACAAGACTAGTGTCTTGCCACTTGTGAAGTATAGATCAACCCGCCCTCTTCCTAGAACGGGGGTGGTAGACTCGTTTCCCATATGTATGAGTGCTCCATCGTTAGCGACGGTGTACGTCTTGAACCAACGCCGATCTTTGCAAACGTGAGTTGTTGCACCCGAGTCCACCCACCATCCAAGGTCATCATCCTGCATGGACAAACATTCAATAGTCAATGACACATAATTCAAATCAGAATTTATATCAAAGTTAGAATCAAGACTCATAAGAGAGTTACCTTGGTTTGGGGGTTTTGGTCACTTTGACCTCCACCCTTGGATCCATCAACCTTAGCCTTACAATCCCGCTTGAAGTGGCCAGTCTTGCCACACTTCCAACAAGCACCTTTCGGTTTCTTGTCAATATTATCCTTCTTGGACTTCTTGGACTTCTTTCCCTTGTCCATGTCCTTTCCTTTGAACCTCTTCCTTTTGCCCTTGCCATCCATCATGTTGGCCTCGTGGGAAGTAGAAGTTTTATCATCCTTCTTGATTCCACCCTCTTGTGCCCTAAGGCCATGTTCAATTTGAAGGTGAGACCCAAGTTCCACCAACGTGAGTTCTTCCTTCTTGTGCTTTAGCACATGGCGGAAGTCCTTCCATGAAGGGGGGAGCTTATCCATTATAGACGAAACCGCAATGGCCTCATCCATATGCATGGCATGTTGAGTGAACCTCCAAAGAATCCGGAGCAATTCATTATATTGTTCCATTACCGGCCTTGAGTCCACCATTTTGTACGAGTTAAAATCCGAGACTAAGAATTTGCGAGATGATGCATCTTCCGCCATATATTTAGACTCGAGTTGATCCCACAACAATGTTGATGACTCTACACTTTGGTAGACGTCAAACAATGCATCACTCATGCCATTGAGAATATGACCACGACATATGTAGTCATCATTATCCCATTTGCTCCTTTGTCGGACAACCGATATTTCCTCCACCATATCATCAAACGGCTCGGCCGGTCTAGGTGTCGTGAGGACATAAGCAACTTTCAGTGTAGTCAAGAGGAAGTGCATTTTCTTTTGCCACCTCCTAAAGTCCACACCCTCAAACTTATCCAACTTCCCAAAGCGAGAAGTCATTTCCGTCATTAACGTCTTACTCATTATTGACCAATCCAAATCTACAAAACAATAAACAAAAAACAATAAATACACTTAGAAGATTGTTGGAATTCGGTGTCCGGTTTTAGACCAAAGGGCCGTAGTCTCACTTAAGTGAGTAGACGGTTCTCCCAATTGCCAATCAAATTAATATATATATATATACATATATATAATTATCTTGAAGTGAAATCAAATTATTAACAAAGGTTTGTAATCTCCACAAAGGAGTAGACAAAACTCAACCAAGAGTTTGTAATCTCCGAAAGGAGTAGACGAAACTCTAATATAAATTAAGTTCAATTGCAAGTCTTATAAACCGATTGTTATATGTTTAAAACATTGACTTGGATTATGTAATGAGTCATTCATAAAAGAATTTTCCTTCTAAGTGTATCTTCCCCTACACCGGGAATATCCAAATACCTTAGTGGGATAAAACGTTACACGTTACAAAGACTAAGTAAATGACTTACTTGTCTTACTTTGTAAAGAAAGGGTATTCCTAGGTTTCGTCAATACAAAACCAATCTAAGATGGATGCCTATCCTTTGTCAATACAAAGGAACTATACTGGTCTTTCGAGTTTTGCAAACAAGCTATAAGAAGGCCTATCCAATGTCAATACAATGGAACTAAAAACTTATTTGTTGCAAAAACGAATCAATCATCAAGTGCAAATGGCTCTCCCTTATATAGGCATAGGGGCCAACGTTTTTGGGAAGTTATAACCACCAAAAAGCGGTTAAAAGCGGTTACAAGCGGTTAAAAGCGGTTAAGGAAGTTACATGGAAGTTGCTTGGATGATGGGCCTTGAAACCCTAGAAAGGCCCGAGGCCTGAGGCCCAAACAAGGAGCCCAAAACCGCTCCCCGGAGCTAGCTTAGAGCTAGCATATTTTTCTTGGTCCAAACACTTCCAATGAGCTTTATTCACTTTCACATAGCTAGGGTAAGCTCCAAGATCCGCAAATACTCAATATCTTAGCTCAAGCTAGTGTAGCTCATAAAGAAGCTCACTAGCTGCTTCATTGACATTCACTAAGCATTTGAGCTTGGATTGCTCCCAATTTTTAACCACATGTTCTTTAGCCAATATAAGGCTTAAGAACCAAAGGTGTGCCGAGAAACCGTGGCTAAAAAGCCCCAAGTATCGGCCTTGTAAAATCTGGCACAGGTTGACCTTGTCGTAGATCACCTTGCTTCGATTCGACTCCCCTTACAATACTAGTTGCTCTTAGTGCCGGTCACTTGGCTTGCCTCCCGCAACCCAGACCATAGTGACACACATGTGAACAACTCATTGCACCTTGTCTCGAGACAAGCTCAATGGTTACAATGAAGACTTAGCCCAAATCTCCAACAGGACTTTCGAGCTCTTTTATTATTGATAATTTCCAATGCTTCATTTGCAACTTCCTTGGGCAATTTTTCTTTATCACAACCTAAAATATTACAATCTCCTCGACCGGATAAGTGAGCTCTCATCCTAGAAACTGATGTGTTGAAAAACATTGCACCACAATAATTACATTTCCATCCGGCTTCTGATTTTTTTGCATGTTTCGGGACAAATTTGTCTTTTGGTCTACCCATAATAGAATCAAATAACGTAATCCTGCGCCGTACACCATAATTTTATATTAGAAATAACAATTTTTCTACTGATTTATGTATTTATAATAATAGTTATTTAATTATATCTAAAAAAATACTTACTGTATAGAAAAATATATATAATTTTGTTTTTAATTTACTAGGTCATGTAAATTTGGAATTTATCTACAAGAATATTTTTTTAAATCTGAAAATAATTGGATACAAATTATTTATTTATTTATTTTCATTAAATTATAGACGTTTGTCTTAGTGTTAGATTTAATCTAAAATATGTTTTAATTAAGCACGTAGGTTAAGTCTAATTTAGTTAGCATGATGATTTTAAAATTTATATGATTTGAATGTGAATATTTAATTAGATTAACATAAATAGTTCTAAAAACTTCCAATATGAATATGATAATAACATTTACATAAAAAATAATTTAATTAGCATGTTATATACAATAATATATAGTATTAAAAATAAAAAGCAAGAGGAAGTATCAAATTGTGAATATTCAACACGTTGAAAACGTATACCTGGAATATGAAAATATGAATATAACATGGTATACATGTACAAATACTAAGCAATTTAAAGTAAGAATTCAGTATATAAATTGCAAGGATTATAAATACGAAATGTATAAAATACAAATACTGGGTATAGAGAATACATACAAGAGAAGCATTATATTAATAAACGAACGTTCTAGATTAACAAATCATGTATTCATACGAGAGACATTGTATTAATAAACAAACGTTCCAGATTAACAAATCATGTATTCATACAAGAGAAGCATTGTATTAAAGACGGAGATTTACTAACAGTAAATAGAAAGCATAATTTAGGCAACCAAATTTAGAAGTTAGATAAATTTATAATCATGAATAAATTCAACCCTATTATTTTAATTCAATTTTGTTTCGCTACCATCAACATACTATTACTATTGTTTAAGCCAACAACTCATCTTGTTCGTGTTTACAATCATGCTCGTGCTCACACTCGTGTTATCCTATAGCCCCTCGTGTTATCTTAAAGGTGTTACGTACTCATGCTCGTTTATCTTATAGTTGTTACTAACACAACGAATAACACAATCGTATTATTGTATAAGCACGTATATGCTATTGATAAATATTAATCAACAAATAATATTTTGGTTGAAGAGATGGACGATATTAAATTTTGTCATAAAAAAATACGATTGACATAATTAAATAAATTTCGCTTGTTCGTTGAAGTCTCAGGTCCGACTAGCTCCTACGGGCTCAAGAAGGGTCTCAATTGTGAATACTTCTTAATTTATTGTCAACAACAACACCACCGGCCTAAGAATATTTATAGGTTCGGTTTGCACATGATAAATGCTGAACCGGTTTTGTGATTTTTTAAATGTTATATCAGTCGGGCTAGACCGAAACGGCTCTATGCTTCTTCTTCATTCAAAGAATACCGTTAAATTTTTCTTAATATATCCATAAAATTCTGAGGGCCCGTTTAAAATTGCTAAAAATCATTTATGAAAATAGAATGATTACAAATCAAATTTTTTTAGTGAATGAAATGATATAGTAGAGGTCTTATAACACAGAATAATAACATAATCATTTGCATTTTAATTCCTTCCTCATTATGTTTTTACTCCGCCGTGTCAACCAATTCAAACGAGAATTATAAGTACCCTCACATCTTATCGGATAAAATCTAATTTAACATTAAGTTAAACAAGAGAACTACCTATCGATGGCAAGATCTGAATTTGCTGGCCTCTTTCAATATATGCTGATTGCTGAGGATTTGATCAATTGATATATCTCATACAAGGAAAAAAGATAAGCACCATTCAATGTCAAATAAATATAACAGAAGCGCAGACAAGAGACGTACCTATCAATTTGCCAAATGAACGCTAAAAGGCAAGAGAGAACATTAGCTTCATAAATAGGAAAAAGTTATCAAGGAAAGACGATGAAAAAGGAAATGGGAAGAAATTTAAAAATAAAAATAAAGTTAACTCAGGTTCTACCAATTCAAAATAACAAAATCAACGCACCAGAGAACGTGGAAGCACGTATAGCCAGAATGCCAGATAGGCGAAGCCGTCAGCGAAGGATAATATGTAATTGGGCCGGCCCATAGGCATCTTTGCTAGCCCAAAATGTTGAGTTCCATAGCAAGTGTTAGGAGGGCTTGAGCTCATGAAATGAACAAAATGAGAAAATTGAACTCCGTTTGGTTGCATCTTTTGAATATAATGAAAATAAATCTAATTTATATATATATATGTGGATTTTGAAAATTTTCGGTTTATAGTAGTTGGAGTAGAAACATATTTTCATTGAAAATAATAAAATATTCACCTTATCGATAAAAGTTTATGACATTTAAGTAGACTTAGTGTTGTGCGGAATTATTGAGAAAGAATAAAATTCAAAAAGTCCCATCCCAATAGCGTCAATCCTAGTAAGAAGATTTTGGGGAAGAATTGTGAGGTTTAACCCACACGAATTTTCTAGAACGAGCAAACAATACAACCGCCACAACTATCACAGCAGAAAGTCTGCAGCTCTGGAGATCCAACACCTCAAGTTTCGTTAAATTGTCAAGCGTAGATCGAATAAGAAAGACGGCACACACAGATTAATAGTAGTTCATCCAATAATGACTATGTCCGCTTTCTGATTTTATTGAGAAGTTTCATAATACAATTGATAACCAAATAGATTTATTGAATCTCATTACTTTAAAATTGATAACCAAATTATCCAGGTTATTTTGGAGTCACAGGGAACATAACTATACTATATAGGATAACGAAATATAGAGTTATATACTTTTACGCCAAGTATAAAGCTGGACAAACAGGAAAAAGTTCAAACAAATTTTAGATCCGTTTTCAGAGATGTTCATCAAGAAGGTTGGAAAAAAAGGTTAAATGACACGTACTCTACGCTTTTCGTTTTAAGAGATCCGGAATCATGATGAAAAGCATGCATATTCATATTATGCTAGTAATATGTAAGAGAGGTATTAACGTACAATTATAAATAGTGGAGAAGCGGGCGTTGGTGTGAGACAAGAATACCTTAGAGATCCAATAGTCATACGACAAATTGCAAATTCAAAAGACAATAGGGTCAAAGTTACCGGTCAAGATATGTTATATCCCTCTTTCTTTATATGTATTCTTGTATCCCTATTACGTAATTGGTGAGATTTATATTATTTATTAATTTTCTCGTAAAACAGTAAAACTTTAATCCTAATTTCTTTTAGCCTCAGCCAATTAACCAATTACTGGTATAGAAAATCTTAATTGCAAAGCTACAACGAAGTTAGTCAAGAAAAGAAAAGAACTCAAGTAAGCAGTTAAAGCACTTTCATCTGTCAAGAACAAAAGTGCAAAAAACAAAAAAGTAAACCCTTTCACTCTCTACATGCACGGCGAAGATGATTATATAGATTAACTAACACCACACATATGTTTGGTGATCCCTACCAGGCACCAAGCACATAACTGAGCAATGCATATATGCATGACAAACCTGAGAACTCTTCAGCTGAACCGTGCCTAACGATTCAAAAACACTAATCTGATAAACAATAAGTAAATAATTTAAACTGAAAATGTTGCATTTTGAGATGAGAATTACGGGTTGTTGGAACTAGGGATGGCAATGGGTCGGGTGGTGGGTGGATGACCCAAATCGTCACCCGACCCGCCAACGAAATTCACCCACCTCACCCGATTCACCACCCGCCAAACCCTCCACCCGCATCCAATCCACTCGCATCTAACGGATGACGCGGGTGGATCGGATGAGAATTCGGGTTTTCTGCACGTTTCATGTGAATCGTTAATTACTCAAATGTAATATTGAGAATTAATGAAAAACTCATAATGTAAATTGTATTTTTTTTGAGAAACAACGTGAGAAATTTGCATACAGCAGAAGTATGATATCACAATGTGTGTAAATTACAAAACAATAAACCAAATAAGATCCAAATAAAAATATTACAATGAGTGTGCTTAAAAATATAATTAGATAATGTAAAAAAGTAAGATCTTGGAAGAAATCAACCGAGAAGATGAGGGATTGATCCGAAAGAGCCTGCAGAGAGCAATTTATCAAGTTAGGAAGGACATGAAGGATTTCACATGCAAATATGTATTGCACTATTGGGTTAATGTGTGGCTAACCTGCAGATCGAATGAAACTAGCAGTACTATCAACCTAAAGTATCATATTCAGAACCTTCAACAAAAACAACAAACTAGATTAGTAAGAACACAAGATACAAAATACCATAAATTAGTGAATTCATAGGATCCAGAGGAGGAAGCCATGAAAACATTAGAGCCAACAACAAAAACACATTGAGAAATTCTAAGAGCAAGCCTAGTAGCAGTTTCAGGGTTAACTTGTGCCTTAGACAAACATATACACTTATACAACATTGTTACAAATTTATACAACACTGTACAAAAACCTAGAAATTACGCTTCAAAGCTTGCGTCTTACATATGGTTGTTTATTTTAATTAACAATAACAATTAACACCCTTTACAAGCATCTCACACAGTCACACGAACACAAACACTGTCATAAAACTACAAACAAATTTTTTTTGGCAAATCTAATTACAACTTAACAACAACAACAAAAACCAAACATCCTTTACAAGCATCTCATACACATTGTCAATCTGTCATAAAACAATGATAAAATATACACATATATGTTTGTATATCATAATTAATTGATAATTGTAGACAAATCTGCTTGTTTGTATCATATCGAACAAAAATATTTGAAAAGGAGGAAGAACGAACTTACTTGTTTTACCACTGACATACCAAACGAAGAGCTTCTACAATCTGCACCAAACAAAGAACGAAGACTTACAAGAACACAAATAAATGAGTAAGGGACTGCTTTGTAATGAAGAATGAAAACATCAAATAAAGAGGAATAACCTGCTTTGTTTTAAAAGAATGAAGACACACAAGAACTCACCTAATGACCTGCTCTGGAATTTGGATTCGCTTCAGAAGATGAGACGAAGATGAGAACTGTTGAAGTGGAGAAGAATGAAGACTCAAAAGAGCTGCTCGGTTCCTTTGAATTCGAAGAGCCAATTTATGGAAGGATGAAGAGCACCAAGGCTAGGTTGGGTGGAGAAGTTGAAGGATAAAGAGCATCAGGGTTGGGCACCCGACCCGGCGAGATAGAGAATCAGCGACCGAGAAGACGAAGTAGTGGGCGGGGCTGAACTTCTGAAGTCTCGAGGGGCGACCGAGCAGAGCAACACAGTGCCCGAGCGAAGTACTGCAGCGAGGCCGGCGAGGCGCAGCAACGACCGAGCATGGTGAGGCCGGCGTCTCTCTTCTCTCTCGACGGATCTCTCTTTTCTCAGAGTTCTCTCATGTTTAGTCTCGAGTCGGAACAAAAGATCTATGTATTGCAATCATATATGCATTGGGCAAACTTCTCATGTGACATATTACACGATTCATGAAAACACTACTAAATTTGGCAAAGCTATGTATTTCTAAGAACAAAACTTCTGTTTTTCCGACAAGTGCATGAAGTTGTTCATTCATGTTGTGTAGAAGAAAACCCTAGTTATTCACTTCTATCCAACTGCATTGTGGTTGCTTCTTCACTCCTTTCACTTCCATTTGAGTCAGAACCTCCTCTACACCAACTACTCCCCATCAACTTCATCAATGACAATGTACTTACATATATGCAAGAAGGTGTATTCTTTGATATGTTATTGTTGATTCATATAAATGAAAAATACTTGAGCGCATAATCTGTAAAACGTATATCGTAATCTTTAACATTATAAAAGGTAATACATTTTATTCATATTAATGCGAATACTTCATCCAATTCTTTCTTTTATTTAACCAAAAAAATTTAAAAAAAATTATCTTTTTAACATAACATGTTCTCCTTTAGTAAAAATAGTATAATTGTAGGGTTTTGGTTCGAAATATGCTCATCTATATTATAAATTTCATTCATGTTATACAACATCATTGTAACCAGGCCCGTCCATTGGGGTGTTCATTAAGCCCAATGGAACAGGACCCCAAAATTATAGGGCCTCTATATTTTAAATTTGTCCAATGACATATAGTAGTTTATTGGCATATTGGCAAGTCTTTATGAATGGTTTTTGTAAACATGCAATCCACCGAGGTTCGATTCCTCTTCCTTACGATTATTATCCTCTTTATTTCTTTTTTTTTTTTATTTTTTTTTTATCATTCTTCTCTTTATATTTTTATGTTGCTATTAAATACTAATAATATAGTATTTCTTACAAATATTACATCTAGACTATTTATTTCTTCTTTTAACAATCTCCAAACAAATTCTTCGATTATTTTAAAAAATAAAAAATATTTTATTTTCTATATGCTTTTTAATTATTTTTATTTAACTGAAATTATTCATTTTCTAAACAACAATTTTACACTAAGTATATCTATATTCATGTTACCATTTGTACAATTTAGTTTTTATTTTTGATTTCATGTACGTATTTTATCATTGTAAACTAAATATTTTATTAATTATTTTGTATATCATAAATATAATTAAAAAAATTTCCTACCAAAAATGCTATAATTATAATTTTTAATTTTTAATAATATTATATAATTTAACTTAATGTTTGCACAGGACCACCAAATATAATTGGACGGCCTGATTGTAACATCTATCATTTCCCTCCTAATAAGCCCAAGATAAAAACGATACCGAATCAATCGGCATAATCTTCTTATTTCTTCTTGATTGGTCATTTGCCTGCATAAAATGTTTCATTTGAAAGAAATTGAGCTTCATCATAAAACATATTCAAATATAGAAACTTACATACATAAGAAGTTTAAGAAATGATATCGATAGATAACCCAAAAAATAGCTTACTACTCTTCTTTTTTTTTAATTTGAAAACACAACATTAATCATTACTCAAATTAGCCTCAGCCAAAGTACACAAAGTTTCAGAAAAAGCCCGTAGAAACATCAAAGAAACATGCAGCAAAGGAAGAGCGAGGCCATTTCACGGGCCAATCTATTTCGACGTCGTCGGATGAATCTCCAATCGCACGCAGAGAAGTTCTCCGCCCTTCTTCGATTCATCCTCAAGCAGCCTTGCTATTTTCTGGAGCAACATTGTATTGTTATTCCAATGTATGACCTATACTGAGCAGGCACGGTAGCCTACGCCAAAGTATTAATATATTAATATATTTTTATAGATAAAGATAAGTATTTATTAATGTTTTGTTGGTATAGTAGTGATGTTTTCGGGTATATTTTTAAAATAAAATGCTTATATTTATTACATAGAATTAACTAATAAAAAATATTTTAATATTATTTGATTGAAACAAATGTATTTTTATTATAGAGGTTTGATTTTATTTTTTTAACAAATCATATAAATTAAATAGTATCTCTTTTATCTTAGAAAATATAAATTTATACATTATGATTTATTATATATATTTATTTTATTTGAGATTTTTTTTACTTTATATATAATAATTAAGTTTAGTTTATAATGCTTCTATGGTTGTAAATTCAATTTATGTATTAAAATTATTTATGAGAATGTGTAGGTTAAATTATAAAAGCTTTGATCTTAAAATAAACAATGATAAACGAAAAAAGAATCATCTTTATTTTTATTTTTTTGCATCCGCTGCTCAATATTGATTATTATCCAAGATAAATCTACCTATCTGAATTTTTAATCTTGGATATGTTCCTACTATAGAGAGATCTTGAGATAACCCCCTTTTATGAGAATTTATTGTGTTAGGTAATTGTGCAGGTATAGAAAATGTGTGTGGAGATCCTGATTAGGAAAACGGTAGGTTGACCCAACATGGCGTGCATTAGAAATCCGAGTTAATTTGAGTCGATCATTTGTATTGTGATCGTCATGGTTATGTCTATTGTTTTCATTTCGTTGGGTAGTGCTCTAATACAATTTTAGGATAACAAGCTTTTGAGTTAATTCCGATTAAACAATATATTTGTTTGAGATTAAACTATCTTTTTTTTCTACACTAAATGTCATTAATGAAAAGATGTGGGAATCTCGTAGTGTTATAGAAAGATAAACCGAAGATCGAAGAACTTCACGATAAAAACTCTTAAAAGTAATTCATCTGGTTCTCAATATTTGTCACTAGAACTTTTAAAATTTTGGTTCACAATATTTGACATTATAAGTGTTATTATTACTTCAAATTTCTATAAATATAATTATATCTATCTTTTTATTTATTATTTGTATTTTCAAAATCTTATTTCTCACATTCCATATAATTCTCTACATTCTACCATTATTTTCGTACAAAATTTTAAATCATAGTGCATCAATAAATACTATACTTTCTACTTTTATTATTTCTTAATATGTGTAATTTTTTCTCTAATGACATCTATTAAACCAAAAGGAGTATTAAATTAGACATATCAAAGCTGGAGTTTATTAAACAAACCGTCCTCGTTGTTATCTCAAGTTCTACAAGCCAGATATTTTCGCAACTCAGATTACATATCTTCTCATTTGGGTTGGCGTCCTAGTTATTCTTGGAGTAGCATATGGGGGGCAAAATCTCTATTTCTTGAAGGCTTAGGATGGCGCGTTGGAAATGGCTCCCAGATTACGATTACTGAGGCATGGGTACCGATTACAGCACATCTACACATTAGTCCACAACTACTGCGTGGAATCTCTATTGATATTATGGTATCCGAACTAATTAACCATGATGAAGGAACTTGGAATGTTACTGCTCTTTCTGTGCTTTTTCATCCAACTTCAATAACAGAGATAGCGAAGATACCTCTAAGCTTGAGAAGCCCACCGAACACAAAGATCTGGATGTCATCTCGCACTAGAATATTCTCATGTAAATCCTCTTATTGGCTAGGTACTTTGGGCCTCCATCGTATAAATAAATCTATTGCTTGGTCTATCTTGTGGAAGCAACCTCTCCCTCCAAAGGTACTCCTCTTCGGTTGGTTTCTATGCTCGTCCTTCCTTAGCGTCAACCAAGCTTTATTTCAGAAACATATAACAGGCAGCCCAAAATGCTCCAAATGTGATGCCCCTAATGAGACCATTTGGCATACCCTTCTGTTATGTACGGAATCTTCTTTCGCTTGAGAAGGTTCAACAATACCTTCCCTTATAACCCAATTTATGAGAATGCAGACTACAAAATTAATTTTCATAATGCCATCACATACAGGAACTAATGGGATTACTAAATTTTTGACAAATTGCGGGATTGCATGGTCTTCACAGAACTCTACACTCTTTGCTGATAGCCCTCTCTCCGGTCCACACCTACGTCACAGTCTTCGTGGATACATTTGGGATTATATACATTCAACACAAAGTTCTCCTGCCATTCATTTTCAACTATCTCATGCTCCTTCTATATGGATTCGACCACCTCCCGAAACTTATAAGCTCAGTACAAATGCTGGAATATATTATTGCGGGAGATACTTACTTGGGAGCGGTTCTGCGTAACAACAATGGAGAAATTGTCATGGTTGCATCGAAGTTCATTTCTGGTGACCTTTCTGTTGATCTTGCTAAAGTGCATGCAACTCTATTCGGTGTCTCATCCATGATGGGTATTGTTGTCGAATCTCTAATCGTAGAATCAGACTCGCTCAATCACTTGTCTACAGCGAACAAATCCAACCTTGTCCTATCTGGACATCATATGTGAAGACATTCGAGTTGCTACTCAGCCTATGCATTGCTCATTCACACATGCTCGTCGATCAACAAACATTGTTGCTCACTTAACTGCAAGGCTTGCTATTTCTTCTAATCCTATTTGTATCCAGCTTACGAACTTCCCGCTTTGTATTGTTCAGCTTGCAGAAGTTGATCTTTATTAATATAATAGTTGTTTTCTTTCAAAAAAATATATAAATAGACGTATCAAATGGGAACAACAATGATTGTAGATTCTCGAGGTGGGATGTGAAGACGAGAATAGTGTTCAGACAGACCTCCATATCTGCCCCTTGACATTCCTAGAGAGTATAGTCCTCATAAATTTTGGTATGAACTATGAAGGTTGTGTTGTGTAAAATAATCCAAATTAGAGGAGTTGGTGTAATTTAACCAGAAATTGGAATGATGTATCGTGCAAGTAAAGGATAACAAATTCAACATTGAGAAAAGATCTCTTAAGTTGCGGGCCGGTTCATCCCAAATGCATAATTTCATATTATCCATCTGCAGTCTGCAAACCTCTCCAACCGCTGCTCCCAACTCTCAACAAACATTCAACTCCTGCAAGTCTTCTCTCTTCCTCCATTTATTAATCCTCACATCCATCTTCCTTCTTTTCCTATTCTCAAACCCTAAAAACTCAACTACTGCAATTACACTCCAGCTTTGCATTCTTTGATTGTCAAATCAAATTCACCTCGTCAATGGGTACGGCGGTGGAGATCTCGGAGCCGTTGATTCCGGAATCGCAGAGGACCAATGAGGAGAAGTCGGTTGAGCTTGAGCGAGTTCCGGAATGGAAGGATCAGATTACCGTCAGAGGCTTGGCTGTGAGCGCTATGCTTGGGACACTCTTCTGTGTGATCACGCATAAGCTCAATTTGACGGTCGGAATTATCCCTTCCCTCAACGTGGCTGCCGGTTTGTTAGGGTTCTTCTTTGTTAAGTCTTGGACGGGATTTCTTTCCAAATTTGGCTTTACTGTTAAGCCGTTCACTCGCCAGGAGAACACTGTTATTCAGACTTGTGTTGTTGCTTGTTATGGCCTTGCTTTTAGCGGTAATTTTGGAATTTAATACAAGCTCTTCAGCTTCCATTTTTTTTGATTTGGTACAAGATCATTTTCCGCTTCTGTGATTTTGCATGTGTGATCGTCTTGGTGATGAGAACTAGGTGGCAGATGCTTGGTCAACTTTACCAGATCTATAGGAAGAATGAACGGAATATGCCTGAAAATCTGAACTTGGTTTTGGACTTTGCTTGCATTTACTGCTTCTGGATGCTTAGGTCTAAATCTGTAGCAACTAGATGAATTGACTTTTGACTTAACTGAATTGTAGGCCTATCTGATCACTAATTAAAATTGAGATGCTGAACAGAATTATCATTAGAACAGCTGTAAATAGCTAGGAGCATTGATAATATGCGATCCCCACTTTTCTGTATAATGAGTAACGGAGGGAAGTTGTCTTCTATCCTTCTCAGTTGACACTCTTTCATACTACCACACTGAATGATCTATAAGCTGTACCATTTCTGTCATTCAATGGTCCACTTTGACTTTCTGTTTTTATTTAGTTTCATTAATTATTAAATTGATTGCACTTTCTTAGTGTTACTTGTGACTTCTTTCAGGGGGTTTTGGTTCATATTTGCTTGCGATGGATGAGAGGACTTATAGGTTGATCGGTCCTGATTACCCTGGTAATCGCGCAGAAGATATTAAGAACCCAGGATTGTGGTGGATGATTGGTTTCTTGTTTGTTGTTAGCTTCCTCGGACTTTTTAGTCTCGTGCCACTTCGTAAGGTACATCTTAATCCTATGCTGTGTGCTGTAATATTGCTTTGAATTGACATTTTTAGATTTTTAGTCTTAGAGATTAGAATGTCCTGAAAGTCATCTTATTTACATATAGTGTTTATCATCAGTATTTCTCTGCAGCATTTTACGTTTGAGTTTGATCTTATAAAATAAAGGAACATACTATTATTATTTTATCGATGTAAACATGAGATGCTTTTGTTGATTTGGCCAAAAGTAGTTTCTTCATAGTTCTTGTTCAACAGCTGCAAGTGTACAAGTATTTGTACTGATACCTGTATTTTCATTTTTAAGGTGATGGTGATGGAATATAAACTTACCTACCCTAGTGGGACAGCAACTGCTATGCTCATAAACAGCTTTCACACAAACTCAGGAGCTGAGCTTGCAGGGTAAGTTGACAAGAATAATCCAAACTTGTTTAACTGATGATTGAAGGGACTCAAAGCAGCATAATTTCAGTTGGATAGAATTTTGTTCTGGATGAACATCTAACTAAGAAGAAATGATGCAAGATTTTTTATGCTTTTGAGTTTTCTCTTCACAATTGACGTGGCGAAGATTGATTTATGTTTTGAAGAAATGTGTTTTAACTGTTAATAAAACAATATGCAGGAACCAAGTGAAGTGTCTAGGAAAATATCTCAGTTTCAGTCTAAGCTGGAGCTGCTTTAAGTGGTTTTTCAGTGGCATTGGTGATTCTTGCGGCTTTGACAATTTTCCAAGCCTTGGCTTGACACTATTCAAGAATACGTGAGTTTGGTGTTTTTTTATCCTATCTTATCCCATTTACTTCTGACACCATATTGCACGCCGTTCTCAATTTTTCATGAAGTCCTGCTGTACTCTCTAAACGCAGAGTGGCACTTGATTTTTATACAAAATCTGGATGTGTTTACTCAGTTGCTATATCATGTAACACTTTTTGTGAGATGCTCAAAGTGTTCCCAGAGAAGGAAACTAGTGAATTTTGAGTTACATGATTTTACCTGGGATATGTTGGCTACCATTGCCTAATGACATTTTCAAAGGTGGCTAAACAGCTATTCATTTTGAAAGGTCTGAAATTACTGAGTACCATTTTGTAAAGGGGAACCAAGGAAAAATTGTATGTTAATTTCATACAGCTTTAGAATATAAAAGCAAGAAACGGGTTTTAGGATTAGGTTTCCTCATAGTTGTTAGCTGGCAAGGGATCAATGACCCTGGACACCCATGAAATGTTAACGCAAGAGGTTACAGAGACAATGCTTGAATCAGAGAGTTGCCTATCATGTTTTACAAATTTTGAGTTATCAGTACTTTATTGCAATCCTTACAGTAAGTAAATTAAAATAAAATTTACAAAATTCATAGGTGAAAGAATTTGAGCAGTTGCTGAACATTCATATATCTCTATATATTCAGGTTTTACTTTGACTTCAGTCCAACATATGTTGGATGTGGGCTCATCTGTCCACACATAGTCAACTGTTCTTGTCTCTTTGGAGCAATACTATCATGGGGCTTCCTTTGGCCCTACATTTCCAAGCATGCTGGGGATTGGTATCCTGCAGATGTTGGTGCCAGTGACTTCAAAGGCCTCTATGGATATAAGGTACCATTTCTCTTCAACAAGTGCTATCAAATACTACATATGATCTTGCTGAAACACTGCAGATCCTTTCTTCCTTCCTCTGACATCCTTCCCTGTGGATTTGTCCTTTTCTTTTTCCTTTACCATGTTGTGTAGGACTAATTATTTTGTCTCTAATTTAAGATTCACTGGATCTATGTAGGTGTTCATTGCAATTTCTCTCATTCTTGGAGATGGCCTTTACAATTTGATCAAGATAATAGCTATAACTACCAAGGAAGTGATAAATGCTAGCAGCAAGCAGAAACTGCCTATCATGCAAGAATTTCCAGGTTACTCGAAAGAGCTTTCAGTTTACTTGTTGTATTGTATGCTATAGTTGTTTGCAAATTATCATCAATGAGTTAAAAGGAATTGAAAGACTAAAAGCTCTTAGTATTTTTTGCAAGCTGTATCATCTTAATGACCTGGTAATGATTCATTTCCTGTTAACAATTGATTAATCAATAAAGGCAGGAACTGCAATGAGTTAGTTTTTCTCTTTAACTTTACAGCCTTGTTTTTATTTTCCTTGACCCACCCAGGTTCTCAATCTTTCTGAAATCAACAGGGCATCGCTCTACATGTGATCATATCTTTCTTTCTTCCCCTCCTTTAATGTTTTTTTCCTCTTTCACTTTTTGGATTGGTGGCAAAAAAATTTTATAGATGGAAGAACTATTTTCACCTCTAAAAAAAAACTTTACGTCATTTTTAAAAGAGCTTCCATGAAATGCTTACATGACCTTTATGCCTACTGCTTGGTACTGCAGGCACTGAGGATTCCAAAGTATTAACAGAGCAGAAGAAAAGGGATGACGTGTTTTTAAGAGATAGGATCCCCTCCTGGGTTGCAGCTTCAGGATACATGGGTTTGGCAGCGATATCCACAGCAACGATACCTATGGTGTTCCCACCCCTCAAATGGTACCTCGTCCTCTTTTCATACATCCTTGCACCTGCCCTTGCCTTCTGCAACTCTTACGGTACAGGTCTCACTGACTGGAACTTGGCTTCGACATATGGAAAGATTGGTCTCTTCATGTTTGCCTCACTAGTCGGAAAAGATGGTGGAGTCGTTGCTGGGCTAGCAGCTTGTGGTGTAATGATGTCCATTGTTTCCACTGCTGCTGATCTCATGCAAGATTTCAAAACCGGTTATCTGACCTTATCTTCAGCAAAGTCAATGTTTGTGAGCCAGTTGGTTGGAACCGCCATGGGTTGCATCATTGCTCCTCTTACATTCTGGCTATTCTGGACCGCTTTTGATATCGGTGATCCAAACGGCCCCTACAAGGCTCCATATGCAGTCATCATGAGAGAAATGGCTATACTCGGTGTGGAGGGCTTCTCGGAGTTGCCTAAGCATTGCCTTGCAATCTGTTGTGGCTTCTTTGTAGCCGCTTTTCTTATAAACCTCCTTAGAGACGTGTTGCCTTCAAGAATCTCGAAGTTCATCCCGATTCCCATGGCAATGGCTGTTCCTTTCTACATAGGGGCATATTTTGCAATCGATATGTTTGTTGGAACAGTCATATTGTTCATCTGGGAGAGGATTAACCGTCAAGACGCAGAGGATTATGCTGGTGCAGTTGCTTCGGGTTTGATCTGTGGAGACGGGATCTGGACTATACCGTCTGCTATCCTCTCCATTTTCAAGGTCTCCCCACCAGTGTGCATGTATTTTGGTCCTTCAACAACAAGATAATTTGGCACCTCTCAGTTGTCTGCCCAAGGCGCTTGTGTTGATTTGGCCAGTGTTTGTATTGTTGTACATAGTATGCGTTGCGTCAGTTTACCTGAGTTGTGTCCTTGTCATAGACACGAAATGTATGTGTAGTGTGTGTGTCTCCTACAAAACATTTCGGACCAATTCTTCCATGAAAAATCAACGGAAACTGAATTATTTTGTGTTCTTTGTACGTAAGATGCACGTCAAATGAACCTGTTCATACATCTCAACAATGTTCTGTGTTTTTTATTTGATACATGCATATTTTATTACTACGGTTCAACACTTCAACCCAAATGCAGATACATCATAAACATACACTATTTATTCCTGTTCTTTCATTTTTTTTGGATCTTATATTAACATGTATTTATTTTTACTTGTCAATAGGGAGCCCTATGGAGTTCGTATTTTAGAGGTTTTAGAGAAATTCAGTGGGATTAGTTTTCCAAGGAAAGTATTTCGATTACCTATCCAGAATAAACAAACATAAACATAGACTGAAGTATAACCACTGAAAATTTAACTATTGTGCCAACAACACCCAAATGCAGATACATCATTGGATGTCCATATTAAAAAGTCGACTCGTACTTGGGAGATATTTAACGAAACATGATAGGAGTTCAAAATTCTCTCCTCTACACAAACTTACAAATCTCACTAAGTTCAGATGTAAAGGCTGCTGGGACATCAACCCCAAGTCATAGAGTAAGGACAACATTCTTTGTACACTGTGCTGTGATCTTCACCCAACACCAGCTGCTCCAACCTCCAAATCTCGAATCATATGCCCCCAACAGTTGTAAAGAGCTCTATAGATCATGAAGCTGACTCGTCGTCAAGTTCTTCTATAGTCTTAGATCGATACTGACGAGATGTCTTGTTTCTGTAATTATTTTGGTTGGATTCCATCTGTGGAGGATCTTCCTCCATCGCACAAACTCCACTTTCTTCAGCTTCTTCACTTACAATGCTTGCTGCCAAGCTTTTCTTCCTTGTCAAGTCTTGGTCAATGAAACCCTTGTCTTGCTCGGTTTTAGTCCCACTGGTCTCCATAGAATCATCTTTAGCCTTCCTTTTCGGATTAAATATAACTCGTTGAGAAAGATCCGCAGGCGGCTCAGCTGCTTCCAACTGCTTGGATTTCCTCAGAGCATTAATAAACTCCATGTACCCCTGTTGATTGGATTTTTCATCCAAGTCATTTGTTTCATCGAATGTATAGCATTTGTACTTGGTAGGATTTCGTAAGTAATCTGGCACTGTCGATATTTCTGGTTGTAGCGAAAGCGATGCCTCTCCATTAGAGACTGATAACATGGTAACACCTTCTTTAACATCCTCTTTACACTCAGGAACAAACCTCACTCTCTTACCTGAGGAAGAACCCGACTGTTCCTTCCTCTTCAATATCGACTTCACTTGCGTTCCGACTTCAGGCGGCGTGTTATTTTGCTCCTGTTGTTGTCCACATATACTCATTTCATCTGACTTCAGGTGATTTCTCTTTTTAGATGAGCTACTTTGATCATCCTGTGTAGTCATCTGAAGTTCAGATGAAAGACCCTTTGATGCCTCTTCATCTTCTTTAAGCCTGAGCTTAGCAGCCAGGTGATTGGCACGAGGGTCCTTACAGGCCTCCCGAAATGATGTAGGTAGCTCATCGAACGAATTAACATGGATCCCATAATCATTTACTTCACGCATGTAGATGCGATCACCGCTTTTTTCGTCCCCAACAGCTACCCTGTCATATTTATCTTCCTCTTCCTGCATAGCAAAAACAATCAAAGGCCCATTCAGACAGCAATATAGATCATATGGTTTTGTGTTATGATGATAAACCATAAAGACAGGCACTAGCAGTCATATCAAACTTATAAGACTACACATTGAAGAATTTAAGCTAGCTTAATTTCCAATTGACAGTTCAAATATATACATAGTAGGTATTGCCCAACATATAACTCCGTCCAAACTTATAAGACTATCCATTGAAAATTTTAAGTTTACTTATTTTCCAATTAACGGTTCCCAAATAGTAGCCACACCTAAATTTATAAGATATACCTTTTCAGGCAGTAAAAATGACAATATAGCTAAGAAAATGTTGATTCATGATTCAAGTTCAACTTCTCTGTGCAATACGAAGAGTTAAATCAGGTTTCAGAACTAGCATACCTCGTAATCCAGAGTACAATCCATCCCGATCGAGTTCCTAATCTCCCATTCATCATTCTCAACTTCAGCACCAACCACGTGCGGATGTTCGCTTCTTTTTTCAACAGCTCCACTATCTTTCTCTTGATCATCGAGGGATTGGAGATCGTCTTCGAGTTCCTTCAAGCCAAAACCCCTAGGCTTCTTTTCATCAGCAACTGAATGTCGATTCGCGAAGAATCCGTCAACATCCGTGGGAAGAGAAGCTCCGTTTCCGTCAGCATCGTCTGGGGTTTCCGTGTCGCGGCGCCACTCCTTCTTCTCGATCTCCTCGTCCGTGAGAGACCATAGAGAAGATGTGAGAGGCTTTGAGGAGGAGGGGGAGAGAGAGCCGAAAACTCGGTCGACGCGAACGCTGAAGCTGTCGTCCATGGATCAGGAAGGAAGCGAAGGGGTCTGCGATTTCAGCAATGGCAGGGTATTAGGGTTTCGTTCTATTTAGGCAAGACGCACACCTCACCGTCAATCGCGATGAAGAAGGTTGAGAAATGGATAAATGTATACGTACTACTACAGACTGATATTTATATAATACAATTACAACTCCCAAATTTGAACCCCAACCGACCTTGAAATTCAATTTTATTTTCTGTAATTAGAAACGTATTTCTCTAGTCATTTTTTTTTTTCAATTGTTATCTATTAATGGGAAACAATTGGGTTCTAGACGTATCTATCATAAGAAAAAATCATTGTTATAAAAAATATAAGAATGGTTACTCAGATACTTTATTTATTAGATAATTAGATTATAACATTATCATGACATAAAAATTAATGACTGTGATTTTTTATTTATATACAGGTTTTTTATACCATTAAGAAAGAATGTACGTTTTTTTTTATAGTTAAATACTGAGTATGCACCTGTAAATAGGCTAGGTTAAAATATTAGAAATCAATTACCTCTTTCATTATAAAGAAAAACGGTGCTAAAGAACCTCCTTCCGTCAAAATTGAGAAACGAGGAAAAAGTCTTCATCAAAATCACAGGATTTTCATCAATGCAGGGCAATTGTAGAGATTTTTCGTCATAATTAGCAAATCGACGGGATTCTTCTTCGGAATTGACGGGATTCTTCATTCATTCATCGTCAATCACTCGTTTCAACAACATCGTCAATCACTCGTTCATCATAAATCGACACATTATTCAACCCTACACATCTCAGTCATCTTCAACAATTAACCTTCAGGTATAGTATTACTAAGATTTGATGTATGAAATATGTAAATGTTGCTGAAACTTTGTGATTGAAACTTGCAGCTGATTTGGGTAATTGAAACCCATGTTGTTGTTTTTTGCTACTTTAGCTACTACGATTTAAGTTTTGGCATTTCACATTGAATTATGTTTTTTTAAGTAGGAATAATTAAACCTAGTTTTGTTGGACACTGAGTATGTTTTGGTAAAATTGCATAGTTTGGGTATAGAGTGAGCAATTATGTTTGAAATGTGATGGAGATTGTGCTTGAATTATAGTGTTTGGGTACAAAAACAATATGAGTAGAACAACAATCTGAGCAATTATGTTTGGGTAGAACAACAATGTTTGTATTGGGTTTGTAATGGAGATTGTGTTATAAATGGTAAAATTACAATGTGAATAATTATGAGAAAAATATAAATAAGTGTTGGTGTATAGTGTTTGGGTACAATACGTGTGTACAATGTGTGGGTGCAAAAAACAAATTATATGTAAGTAGAAAATGGGTTGGGTAACATATGAAACAAATATAATTTTAATATATATATAATATGAGTATATGATGAAAATTTGTTAAACAAGAATGACGTTTCCATACGTTACGGCGTATTGTGGAGGCAATTGGGGAACTGAAGATGGCGAATAGAATTTTGTTGGAAACATCTCAAGTAAGACATTGGTTGTTGAATAAGGATCATCATTTGATGATATAAAGATTTTGATTGTCTCACTGTTCAAAATATGTCTCACAACATTTGAAGTAATGTTATCTTACAAGAATCCTTTCAATTGCTCACTCCGAGCATTTGATGTTAATACATTAGAGGATTTTGAAGTTTTTGTGAAAATTAATAAAATGGACAAGTTTTCTTGGATTATACTATTGTGTATCAAAACAGTTGAAGTTGGTATTTGTTCGGGCAAAGTGATGAGCGCTGAAATTGTGGAAAATTCAATTGAGGATGTATTGGCACTTGTCTCGCAAACAATGGATTTAGATCTTCCGACAAAAGATTGGGTAGTTATGACTGACAAACTTACAAGAACAAAATAGAAGTGAAGATCGAACACATTGTGTTTAAATGCAATAGTGAATTGTTCTCAATATAAAATAGTGAAATCAAGAAAGAGGTACGTAACGGTAAGGTGTGTTGACCAATGGCGGATACAGGGCTGGGCGACACTGGGCCGTCGCCCAGCCCAACCCAAAAATAGCCTACAGTGTTGTCCAACCCAAAAGGCAAAAAATAAATTAGCCTACGTTTGTTCTTTTTACCCTCAAATTAGATTGATAGGATGTAGCTTTCAGCTTTTAGCTGTTCTAGGATTCTGCACTGTAAGCTAAAAGTATTTGTCAGAGCTAGTGGTGCACTTAACTCTAGCTAGCCTACAAGAAATGTTTGCATTGCAAAACAATCCGTACTTCAAGTCTTCAACTCAAAGCCTACAAAGTCTTTCAAACTTTTTATTGATCCAAATTCACTAGAGGTAAGTGTATATCAATTAAAATTTTTAAGTATTAATTATTAAATATTAGATGAATTATTAAATGCCAGATTATTAAGTAATAGATGAACAAATGATATATTATTATCTTTTTCTTCTAATTATTATTTTTTAGAAATACTATATACTCATTATGCATAAAAGTTATTATGATTAATTTTATATTTTAATTTAACTTATTTTTATTATATATATTAGTGTATATAAGTAAATCTATTATTTAAAATTAATTTCTACAAATTTGTAAATGTATAATTATATAAATTTTATATCTTTTGTTATCTCGGTAGTTATTTAAAAAATTCTAACTCTATAGAATATATATATATATATTATAAATTTATTTCTTTTGTATCTTTTAGTTTAATTTTTGTCCACCCCTAAAACTTTCCTGACTCCGCCACTGGTGTTGACAAAGAGTGCAAATTGAGGGTTTGTTTCACTATTCGTGGTCAATCATCAACCTTTATCACATCAAAGTTTGAGAACACACACTTGTTCATCACAACCACCATTCATTTCCCACAAACTAGTAACTAATCTCTTAACAAAAATCTTTTCATCTTTCCCTTTATCCACAACAGGGCTTTTCTTAACAACAACAGAAGGATATCTCCAAACTATCTTTCAACAAGACGTTTAAGCCCGTAGTTAACGAAAGAATAACTTACAAAAGAATTAGAAGAGGAATAAACCTATTTTTGTAATCTTACAATACCCACCAATACTTCTAAGTTCTATCTACTTTCTTGTTGGTTAGGGGTGTTATTTTTTTCCAGTACCTAATAGAACCAAACCGTATTTTTATGGTTTGGTCCGGTTCCTCTAAATTATTTGCTTTTTTTTTTCAAATCGAACCGTTATAAAGCGGTTTGATTGGGTTTGGTTCCTTAAAATAAAAATAGATATAAACCATTTGGTTTTTTTAGATAGTTAATAAAAATAAAATAACATAATATATTGAAAAAAGGTTTTGGCCTCTTTCTTTAATATAATGACTCTAATATTGTCTTATGTTCCTTTCTATAATTCATTCGTTCCTCACTAAATCGGTTTCTCCAGTTCTTCAACTTCTTCTTTAACTAGGTTTGTCTCAATCCGGAATTTCTTACTCTACAACCCTTTTGTTGTAAGTTTATTTAATTTAGACTATAAATATTTCAATTCTCGTGCTTATAGGACAATGGGTGTAGTTTGTTATTTTGCTTTCGACATAGGTTAATTGAGGTTTCAATTTTACCTTCCATTGTAGCAATGTTTAATTACTTATTCTAAGACATGTCTGAGTCATTGAGAATTAGAGAAGATTAATATAAATCATATTCAAATTAAAAACATCTATATACTTAGCAAAATTAAAGTTTTTGGACTTAACTACTACAACTCATACGCAAATGAAAGTCATTAAATAGTTCAAGTTCGATTCAAAATGGTTCCTTTGTGATTCGGTTTCAAACGGTTCCACTCTTTTAAAATATAGGAACCGAATTGTATACCAAAAACGGTCCGGTTCCTTATATGGTTCGGTCCACCTCTTAAAAGTATAGGAACCAAACCGTATACCTAAAACGGTTCGGTTCTTAGTTCCCAAAAAATCATTATTTTGGAATCGTTTAACAACCCAAGATGGTGTTGCCTAAAACTGAAAATAAAAGTCAAATTTCTCTAGGTAATGATCATTAGCTTCTTCAAAGTGTAACACCCCAATTTTATTAATTATCTAGGTATGCTACAACGCCAACGGTTTCTCTACTACTTTTGAAATCCGCCTCAAGCTAAAATTTAGACTTCAACGAGTTATATAAAAACATATTTATATCACATGCCTTGATAAAGATTATAATTTACAGAAGAAAAAAACGTTAACTGAATTTTTTTAAAGTTATTCGCTTCCGAGCTAGAGTGAGAGGTGATCAAGGTAACTCCTGGTACGCTTCCATAACGCCATCTGCTACCTATCAATAGGTTGATAACCAACCAAAACAAATAAAATAAAATGGGTCAGTCTATCTGGCAGACTAACAAGCTGGACTAGCCTAATAAAAATATACTTATTAATTTAGAACAACATATAGTGTCCATAATGTTACCGTACTAGCTTTTCAACGTTTAATCGATCTAATAATACTCTTAATTGCGTTAGCGTTACGCTAGCAATTTCACCATGGATACCAGGTTTGATTTTAACCGTTAATCAACCGAAGGGCAAGTCTTGGAGAACCTCTTGGTAAGTCCCTGACTCCCTAAATTCGCCTACCGGTAGCGAGATTGGAATTAGACGACCTAATTCCCGGGGTCCACTAAGCCCCAACGGACATTTCTAATAATGTTATCGAGCCGACATTATTATTTACCCATAATGTCCGTACCCGTATTTCACATTTTCCACGGTTCGTCCATTTTCCAAGTAACCGCTAAAATCAACAAAATACACATTAATAGGATATAAGATTACATATACGTATTTAACTATATATATATATATATATCATCGATCGAATAAGCACGATAATTATTTAAAATAACTATACCCCACTTGCCTTCTCGTAGACGCTGACTTTATCCGGTATTCACCCGATATATTACCGAGTTAGTATATCTTTTTTTTTTTTTACTACGTTGAACGTATTGTGTTTGTGTTTTAAAATTGTGATCCAAGACCTCCCCTTTTATACTACTGTAGGAGGAAGAGTTACAGTTGTTCACTCTTTTACGTGTAAGTGTAGTAATTTGCATACCAAACGTGTCCAAAGATACACCTACCTACTCAGGATCCTATTCCACTTACTCAGCAAGGCTATAAGTCTAATTAAGCTAAAATTTGACTTTAGACCCATTTCTCAAATTTAACTATGAACTAACCCCTAAAACAAAATATAATTACCTAAGTTTTTTTATTTATTTACTATCTTATCTATATAGTTATGGATATAAGATTAACTTGTCCTAATCTATCTTACTTATTTAAATTGCCTTTATAAACATTCTTTTTCTTGTAATTTAATTATATTTTTATAACCAAACTTAAGCATAAACCATAAATAAGTTTATTTTTATTTATAAATTGTTTAGATTATCCATATCTACCTTACTTGTTTAGTTAAGGTGAAATTATCGCGTATACGTTATTAAAATAATATTTATTTATTTTAACATTTCATAACAACTCGCACCGTTCATTATCGTTCGTATCTTATTTAACGGAGTGCTACACAGATTTCTTCAACTTGTTATTGTTATGACAATGACACAGAAGATCAAGAAAGAAGAAGAACAAGAAGCAGCAGCATGGCTTTTGCTAAAATGAAGAAAACTTACGGGAGTTGGACCCTCCAAACTAGATGGGCATATTTCTAATTTTACAAGAAAGAAACAAAAAAAAACTTCAACTAATTTACTTTTTCTCAAGATTTAAAATTCTCTTTCGTTCTAAAGGAGAGGCAAATGTGTTACTTGTGAAACATGTAGTTCGATGACATTCGAGTGGAGACTGGAGAGGCGATTTCACGTTGGATTTTATTTATTTATTTTGTTTAATTATTATTATATTTTCTTTGCTTTTAATTTTTTTTTTCTTTCTTATAATTTGTTTTTATTTTTTGTGAGGCAAACGAATGACGTCAACCGTTCTTCTCAATGTTTATCAAACTGGACAAAATCCGACATAAAAGAAAATATGAGGGTATTAACCGAACTAAAAAAAACAAACGTTGAAAAAATATCAGAAAATCCAAACCACAAGGGCACCAACTCGAATTTTCCAAGAAAGAATTATCTAAACTTCGATAAGTGCACAATGCGTTTTTAAATAGGTTTTATACTACATAACTAGTTTAACATGTGCAGTGCCCTGCGTGATTTTTCTTAAAATAATTTTTTTGTATATAGTAAATTTTTTAATAAATATAACAGTTTTTATTTAAAATATTAAATGTAATATAAATATCATATTAAATAACATAAAATAAAAATTTTATAAATAAAATCACTCTTACATCTCTTTTTTAATTTAAAATTTTATTAATCAAATAATCTATCATATTGATAGGATTTCACTTTTAAAGGAAATTTTATAACATCAATAATCGGTGAAGTTATTGATATTTAAATTAAATCAAATATTGTCCGCTCGACATTTGACACAGAGTAGTTCGACTTTAATATGTACTAATTTTAAAATCCGCATCTTGTGCAACATTCTATAACAACATTGACAAGTATCGTTTGAAGCTCTGCTTTATCTTTATTTAAAAAATAAAAACAATAATATTGAAATCGTTATATTTACACTTTCCTCCGTGTTAAAAGCCAATATATATTAAGCTCAGGATTTCAATTTTTCCAACATTAATATATAATTTAGATAAAAAGGAAAAAATTTAATAATCATGTAATACTTAAATAATATTATTCTAATTAAATTTTACTTTGTATATTATAACAAATATGAGCATATTTGATTTAAACAAAATCTAAACAAACCTAATTCGGTTTCAGTTAAGAGTTGTAGTCATTTAAAATTTAAGAAATGATTGATCTAAGTGTCAGTTTCATACACTATTTAGTATGTGACGTGTTTAATATATTAGATATGTGGTTGTGTTGTGAGTGTGGTTGTTTTAGAGTTATCATTTTTGTTTTGAATCGGAGGAGATTATTAAAAAAACTCATATATTTTCGAAGAAGATACTCAATCGTTGTTTTAAAATTCCAAAAACTATAACTCCAAATCTCTATAATCTCATACTAAACACACTCAAAATATAAAATCGAATAAAACATCCATCTTAAATGAACTCTGTTTCCTTTAAACATCTTCCTAAGTCCGCACCGAAATACGAAATTAGTGTTTGATTAATTCCAGACTTGGGGTCCAAAAGAAAAATTGGTTCCGCACTTGAGGCTCGGAAGCGAAATTGCATTTAGTCAATTTAAAAGAACCAACCCCGAAATAGTGTTTCTTTTTCTTTTATTTACATAATGACCCCTATTATATGCCTTATTACTATTATGTCCACGGTCACCTTTCCTACCTCGTTCATTTTCTGGTAAATCGCTTTTCCACTTGCGCCATTGTTGTTCCCTTCCCTGCCGATCGTCGCGTCTGGCCGCTGTCGCTGCCACCCGCTCCTCCTTTTCCGGTAATCACTCTTTCCTCATTATCTTCTTCATCTTATTTTTATTCTCCCCATCAAGTTGTGATTAGGGTTTTCAATAAGGTCTCCGGTCTATCCCAGATCTGGCCCATCTAGGATTGTGGACTTAAATTTTTGTGAGGGACGGTGGATTCAAAAAGTGGGGAAAGCAGTATCGGCAATCTAGATCTGCAGGGAGACCGGGATTAATTGAGGCAGTATGATCGTAGTTGAAATTTAAGTGGGTTTTGGTGATCACGGTGGTATAATTGTGGTGATTTAGTCTTAGAAGGCATGAATAGGAAGTTTGCAATGTCAATGGCTACTTTGGAGATGTTGCTGTTTCCACCAACCATCGTACTTTTTCATAACTTATGTTGAGTATTTTCCTTGATTTTTAGCTGTTTCAGTTTTGCTTCTTCTCAATGGCTGCACCATTCTTCAACTCACCATTTCAGCCCTTTGTTTATCAGGTTCTTTCCCTTCACACTCTTCTGAGTTCTTAGGGTTTTAGTCTATGTTTCACTTGATTGGTTATGTGCGCAATTCCTTTGGATTGTTTGTTTAGACTTTTTTTTTTTGGATATTATTGAATCCACTCGCTCGTACTATGATCTTAGGACTTTGACTATGCAAAGTAGGAGTAAATTCAAGTATGGTGGTTTGTCTTTGACCTTTGTTAGTTCAAAAGCTAATGCAATTGTGCAAAGTTTTTTAAGGACTTTCTTTGTCTTGTTACAACCATATGTGGTTCGATGGCCTGGTCAGGTTTGGATGGACAATCCTTGTAGAGTTTACAATCGACAATATAAAAATCTGCCTGGGCAAGAAACTGCTGTCCCTATTTCCTAATCATCATCATTGGTAATGGGCCAAGTTTTTGGATGATTGTGCGGCTTTGGAGATTTTGTGAAAGGGTGTAAAACCGAGATAAGGTCTACTTGTAGCTTAAGAGAATTCTTCTTCTCTGCATCACAGGATACTAGTGTTGGTCATGCTTGCTCCACGGTTAGAGTGGTAGTCTTTTTTCTTGCATGTCATTATACAAATTTTTTTTGAAGGAGACATGAAAAGCATTAGGATAAGTCCAACAATTTTCCAACTGAAACAAGAGGGTTGTGTGAAAAAATGAGTTTCCTATGATTATAGGTGGTTGACATGTTGTTGACTTAAGTTGCAGTTGCCGTTGCCTTCAAATTCTCTTCCATGTACACAACATAAGCTCTCAAGTATGCCGGTTACTTGTGAACGGCAAATTATGTTTTACATTGCATATCTGCATATGAAATTTGTCTTTAGAAGTTTAAATCGTAATTGAATCTAATGTCTCTTTTTTAATGTGGATTTTATTAGAGTTATATTATACAATTTTTTTTCCTTAATGTATTGGTGATTATAGAAAAGTCAGTATTTCATTCATTTTTGAACCAAGAAGTTGGGACTGTTTCTGTAGACTTAGATTACCCTTTTTGACTCTATAAATTCCTCCGTGAAGAAAAAATTGACCCAACCAGGTTGTCATTATTCTGCATCTGATGTTCTACTATTAACATGATCATGTATTAATTTCTGTGTTGCAGAGTCCACAAGATGCCATCATACCTTTTCAAATTTTGGGTGGAGAAGCTCAAATAGTTCAGGTTGATTGGATAATAATTTCAAGTGTTCTTAGTTTAGTTGCTCCAAAATTGCTTGCTATTAATGTAAGCTTTTTCATTTTTGACAGATTATGCTGAAGCCACAAGAGAAAGTCCTAGCAAGGCCTGGTATGCTGTGTTGAACCCTTCCCCCACATCAAATTAGTGTTTTTCTGATTATGTTTGCATTTCCTTGACTGCAATAAGTTGGATTGTGGCCCTTGATCTCCTATATTTCACTATGCTGGGCGGGGGTTAAGGAGGAGAATGAGGAGACAGATAGTTGGGAGGAGAAATAAGAGAAGTTTGGTTTAGGAAAGGGTTGGACAGGCCAAGACAGCATAGGGTGGACTCACGAGTCGGAGTTGCTAGCCAGATCAGGGGTTCACAACAGAAACAATATGAGGGGATGAAGTTTTACTAAAGGGGGTGAGACGAGAGGGATGTGGCAATTTTCCGAAGAAGCTTAACTTAATATTCCAAAAGGCCTGACCAATATTTAAACCATACGCAACCCTAGTCGCTGCCAGTTTTTCTCAGCTTTGTAAACTGCTACAAAACTGACAAAAGCTGTTACATGGCTTTGAACCGTATATAGCAGTCTATAATTTTATACACAAATTTTGATGTGGGGGTTATAGATGATTGTGTTCTTTTGGGTTGCAGGTACTATGTGCTATACATCTGGATCCATCCAGATGGATAATGTTTATGTACCTGAGCAAGAGGTTGGAGTTTGGCAATGGCTCTTTGGGAAGACCGTGACAGGCATTGTTCTTCTCAATTCTGGTTCAACTGATGGTTTTGTAGGAATCGCTGCTCCATCTCTTGCCAAAGTTCTGCCGGTCTGTATCTCCTTACTGAGTGAAGCTCAATTATATCAAGAAAATCGGTGTTAGTTCTAACTGGACATCTGTGATAGTTGTGTAACTGATTTTTAGTTTTTCATTCTATGATTTACAGATCGACTTGGCTATGTTTGGAGGAGAACTTCTATGCCAGGTATGTCCAACTTCCTATGATCTTCCTGCTGTGGTTGTCACTGGTGAAAATAGCTTCAATAGTTCAATGCATTCTAATGGTGGGACACTTGTAAATTTGGTATGTTTGTAGCCAGATGCGTTTCTTTGCTCCGTGAATGATGTAAAAGTTAGTAACACAGCTGATCTGAGGGGGCATAATGCTATTGTGAGAGCAGAGGTAAGCTAGACAAACTATTTCATGTTGCTGTTTGCATTGTTCCTCAGTATCATAATTATGGTTTCTTATATGGAAACTTATCTTGACCAATAAGCTGTGTTTGGTTCGCTGTTCATAATTGTTTTTCATTGAAAAGCTGTGGAGCCAAGTTGCAGATAGTAAGAGGGGGAATACTTATTTTCAATGAAAACCAGCTCATAATTGCGAACCAAACAAATCTTAACTGACCAAGTCAAATATACAAAATAACTGGACATTCCGTAAAGAATTAGCAAATGGACAGTAGCACATCACTATCATATTTTCTCTGTGCTACTACTTTCTAAACAGTGACAGCCTCTCATTCGGCTGCTGTCAGCTCTCCATACCCCCCTCGCTTCTATTCTCTCTCTATTTTTGTGGTGCCTGCACGACAATATTCCTAAGCATTATTATCCTGTATGATTTGTTCATTCCCTGTACTTTTAAGGCTGCATTTTGAAATTGATGACGGACTAAACTCAAACACTGATACTAACCAATGTTGAAATAAGATTGAAATCAAGATATGGACCATATCATATTGAAAGTGTAATAGGGGTTAAGTTGGGAATCACACAAAGAGCTCACAAACATCGCAAGGAGAACATAGAAAAAACAGACACGAGAACACCACAGCTGAAGGAGGATAAATCACCTGGAATTAACTCTCCTAACCAGTCAGGAAACCTGAGCTAATTCTTACGCAAATGCCAATTACAAAATAGATTTCTGGATGCTCTAGAATAAAGCTCTAATCACTATTTATGATTCAAATAACACTCTCGTTCACTTAGCAACCAACTGTAACTTTAGCATTCCATATCTCACTGCCCAAACTAAATGATAGAAATTAAAGATGAAGAAATAATTATTTCTTCAGTGACAGCCAGTTGGGTTGGTCGTAGGGAAGAGAGGAAAAGTGTAAACTGGAGGAGAGAGGATGTGCAGAAATTTTGAAGGTTATATTTTGGCAGCAGACTTTGCGGTGGTGTTTTGGCTGCAGTAGCTAAGTGGGAATTAAAGTTTTTGGTGGTTGTCTAATAAACGTTTAATGGTTGTGGTGGTTTGAAGTTTCAAGTTTAATATGAAATGTGAAGATGGGAAGGAGAGGTGAATGGGTAAATAGAGGAAATGGAAACTTAAAGGCATGTTATGGATGTTGTGCATGCAATCTGCATTGCGTTTTACAAGTTTAGGTTTTCACCCTTTTCATTAACTTTCCAGAATGTCCTTTTTACTCTCTCATTTAGTAGTTGTTTAATCCAATTTTTTCTTAATTTCTTTTTGCATAAATAATTTATTAGCATTTCTCTCTCGAACAGCAAGGATTTTTACGACAGAAGTTGTTTGGTCAAGGACTGGCATTTATCATAGGGGGTGGATCTGGTATGTATATCAAGCACTTTATGACGTTACTTTCTTCTGCATTTAACATATTAGCAAAGTTTAGAAGTTATCAGTCAGTCTTATGACCCCTATGGTATTGTATATATTTTTTCTTCATTTTTTTTATCCTGGACTGCTGCTTTTAAGGTGACAAAGAGTCCCCTTTGCATTTAATTTTTCTTTTCATTAGCAAAATATTCAGAGAATTGCATTTTACAATACATTGTATTGTCAAATAAAATACTTCTTTTGTGGGAAAAGCGTTCAAGTAATTTTTTAAAAATCTAAAATCTCAAATGGAATGCAATTATTCAATAAAAAGGTGTCTTACTGCTTCGATCAAAGATCTAACAGCTACTGTATGTATACATTTTCATACTGATTAAGTGATCTGTTCATGTTGTGGCGGAAGATCCCACTGAAATTTTTTCATGAGATTAGTCATGAAATGAAATTTGCATTATAAAAAAAATTATCTATAAGAATATCTTTACTGATCCAGTCTGTAAAGTCTCATGGCACCTTTCATATCGTTGAAAATTTCGTTGTTGAAACCAGCTGATGCGCATGGCTCTGTTGGTTGTTGAAGTTGTGCAGAAAAACCTGGATGTGGGTGAAATCCTTGCTGTAGATGCATCATGCATTGTTGCTATGACATCCACAGTCAATGTACAAGTTAAACTCAACGCGCCCATGAGGAGGGTCGTCTTTGGGGTAGATGTCTTATAAATTTATAGGCCATAATACTCTTCTTGACATATTTTCTTATTTGAATGTTTCTGTTACTGCAGGGAGATAATCTCGTAACAGCCGTTCTAACAGGACCAGGCATCGTTTTCATTCAGAGCCTTCCGTTTCATCGGCTTTCTCAGCGCGTGGCCAGGTAACTGATACTGTCCCTTGTTGAAAAGAATCCAAACAGATTTATGTCTTACGAGCTCATCTTGGCAGGGCGGTGACGGCTCCAAACATGAGGGAAAACCCAAAGTTCTTCATCCAGTTAGCCATATTCTTCTTCCTGGCTTATGTGGTGATTGTATCTTCTTTATTGTTGACTGATGCGTGATCTCCCATTCATAGTATATCCTCCATGCTTTTAGGTTCAACAAACTCCAAAGTTGTCTAATTTTCATAGTGAATTTGCCATTGAGTGTAGCAGCAACAGGAAGAAAGAGGTCTTTTAGATGTGAATTTTCGCTTTTTGGCTTTGAATTTTCCTAAATTACTGTAATTTTAAAGATTTTATATTAAAAGTTATAAATTACATTTCTCGGACCGTTGATTCTAGAGTCTCGAGACTGAAGGTGAACTATGAGCTTGATCGGTTCATACGATTGTGAACTTATGATGATTTTTAATTTTTAAAATATAGCTCTTAGAGGAGCAATTCCCATTTCTATTTATTTATCGTTATAATTAGTTTTTATTGTAACTTTCTTATAAAGAATTTAATAATTAAAATTACCAACCCAAAGCGGTCCTGCGAAAAGTAATTATGTTCTTTTTTTTGCTGGTGGGATCATTTTGTTTTATTAATCTGTTTAGTAAAATTAGATTTGTGATTGTTGTTTTTATTTAGGGATTTGGAGTGTGATTATGGACTTATGGTTGTTGTTTTGTAGTAGATTTGTGTAGATTTTGAGTTTGTAAAAAAAGTGTATGTGTTTAGTAAGTTAGATTAGAAGGAATTTATGTTTAGAAAAAATACGAAAATGCCCTCAAGCACAACAAGTGAACAATCATCGTATATTGAATGATATACATTACAACATAACCCTTCAAATATTAAAATTAAATGAAAAGTAAATTTTTAATATTAATTTTATCTTATCTTATATCTATCTATATACTAAAGCAGTCCGTGAACTTACACGTGGCACAGTTTGGTGAATCCTTTTATGAATCCACGTCATAAAATTTACACGTGTCAATTTTTTGTTAATCTAGGTCCTACCATGTTATAACAATTATTTAAAACAATTGATTTACGAATTTTAACTAATTTATTTTATATACCGATTCTTCAAATTTTGTTAATATAGGTAAAACTTTCCACCAAATCTTTTTCACCAAATCATTTTGATTAACAAATTTTAATTGATTTATTTTAATCCAAGTCCCACCATGTTAACAAAAATTATTTTAAATATTTATTTACGAATTTATTTTAAATATTTTATTAACTAATTTATTATTAGTCCCTTATATTATTAATTAACCTTAATATTTTGTCAACTTACATTTTTTAATTGTCAACTGAACTTATATATACTTTCTAAACCTTATAAACTTTATTTTAAATTTAATCTTATTTTTCTTACATATATTTTTCAACTCAACATTGCTTTTTTCACAACTTATGAACTTTATTATTTATTTAAGCTTTTAAAAATCTTAATATTTTTTTATTTATATTTTTAATTTTCATGAACTTTTTTTCTTTTTTTTTTAAACTTATAATCTTTATTTCTTCAAAAATCAGTTTTTTTTAAACGTTTAAAAAAGTATTTCTTCATTTTTTTTAAAGTAAAGAAAACTTAAGAACTAAAAACGTCGTATTTTTAGAATAATAATTTTTTTATTTTTAAAAAATTCGATTTTAATATTATATGGAAATAATTTCAGATATTTTAAAATAATTTTGTATAAAAACTCATAAATTTCATATTAAAAATATATGGAAAAAATTGAAATAATTTTCCCAATTTTTTTTTTGATTTTTTTTAAAAATATATCAAATTTTTAAAAACAAATCAAATACTTTTAATAATATTTTTTTTCATTTACACAGAAGTATGTAAAAAATCAAGGAAAAAACTCTGGAAAAAAAATCAATAAAGTTTTAATTTTTTAAAATAAAATTTTAAAATTTTTAATTAATTTATAACTTTTAACCTATTAATTTATATTAAAAAAACAAAATGCACAATACATTCATAATCCTAAATTTTTTAATGATATGTAAAAAAATTATTTGTCAAATCTTAACCGGATTTTTAAAAAATTTGGAAAAATAAGTTATATTATTTTTTATAAATACGTTGATAGTATGTATTATTTTCAATAGTTTTCAATGTTCGTATTATTTTGAGTTTCATTGATGGTTGTTATTATTTTTGAATTTTTTTTAAAAAAAATCTTTTGAGTAATATTTATTATTTTAATAACTTGACATATGCTATTAGTCTTACTAATTGTTATGTAATTACTATTTAAATTTAACTATTTAATATTGTAAATTTTGACTTAGACATGCTACTTATATTATATAAATCTCTTTCATTTATATTTCAATATATTATTATTTAATATTTTTAATTTAAATTTTATGATTTTTTTTACCCTTCATTTTTTGTTAGTATATGTTTTACACATGACTTCTTATCTTTCTTATATAATAAAACAACCCCTAAACTGATATTTGACGTAATTTTGTGCGGTCACCTCTTCAATTTTACAATGTCGTCTATTCGTTAACCCAAATCACATACTCTAACATTTAATTTAATAAACCCTAATTCTTTCTTGGATTGATACTAACTTTGACATTCGAGTGTCTCAAAGGATATTGTCCCGAAATCCTCTTTCCCGATTGTTATTGTAGAATTTGAATTCTTGCTTGGTTTCCATTCATAATTTGAAAAATAAATTCTTACAACCAGTATCACATAACAATTAAGACAATTCTCAACATAATGAATTATCAAACATTTGTTTGACACACAATTATTGTCTAACCCATGCAGGGCACGGGTAATAAAACTAGTATATATTAAAGAGGACGCACTTATTGCCACGTGTCGCCGCCAGGATTTTCCGTCCACCAAAAAAAATATTAATTCGGAATTTTAAATCAATATTTCTATTAGGAATTTTAAATCAATATTTTCTATATCACATAATTTAAATCCAATTGTAATCATTTTTAATTGAGAATTATAAAATCCGTGTAAATCTTAACTGATCGAGTTCTTTTACACGAATTTTAGTAAAAGATTTTTCTCAAAACTTTTTTCAAAATTTAAAAAAAATATATAAAAAAATTAATAACGTAGTTTAACATATTATTTGTAAATCGTATTTAAAAAAAAGCATGTGCTTACACAATTAATTAGAATTTGAAAATGGTTAAAAAAAAATAATTTATTTTGTTTTTAGATTTATCAAAATTGACAATTCCTGCTATGTTGTTAAGATGTTTTTAGATTTTTCTGTGATTTGAATAAGCGATTAAAATTGACAATTTTAATGATGTTGTTAAGATTTGGTTATTTTTATAAATAAAAAAATCAAAATTTAATAACATAGTTTAACATATTATTGTAAATCGTATTTAAAAAAAATAGACTTTGCTAACACAATTAATTAATCTCTGAAAATGGTTAAGAAAATAATTTATTTTATTTTTAGATTTGATTAAAATTAACAATTCCAGCGATGTTGCGATGTTGTTAAGATTTGGTTTTTTTTAATACTTATGCTGGATCAGAATTGACAATGCTGGATCAAATTTTATTTTATTTTAATAACGTAGTTTAACGTATTATTTGTAAATTGAATTGATATTTTTTTTTAAAAACGTTGTAAAGCAAAATAATAAAAAAAACGTACTCTTATGTATTATAATATCATTTATTTATAGTTGTTTTAAATGTGTTGGATCTATTTAATTTAATATATATCTAAACTAATTTTCTAATTAATATTTTTTTGAAGATTCTGATTTTTCTATATTTTAAACCCTTTCATCTTTTTCACTGCTCGGCTGTTTTGAACATCACAATCCAATTTTAAAACTTTCATACTATCTTACTAAAATATTTTTAAAAAAATGTTAATCTTTTTATAAAGCTTCATTTCTCATTTTTACGCAACAAATAATATTTTTTTAATTTTTGTTTATAATTTGTATACGTTTTTAACAAAATAACTGTTTAACATATCTCATCGAATCATATCTTTTTCGATCTTATCTCTTAGTTTCAAATGAAGTCAGGTTTACTAATTCGTTGTTATCGTATCATATCTCAACAAATCAATTTTTTAAATTCTAAAATATAAAATTTATTTATCTATATATTGATCATCGATAATGATGACCTTCATCCGTTCGACCTCTTTGTTAGAGATTCCATAGTGCCCACTCTTTCCAACGTGATTTCGACTACAAGTTTTTGGTATAATCAATAAATTAGCGTCTTTGTTTTTTTCCCCCCTCTTCCTTCAACCTAATAGATGTATTGTGGATACAATGGATGATATCAATCATTCGAATCATGAGTCTTTTGTACAAAAATATATATTTTCTAGAACGTTGTTTGTGCTAATGTAGTACTTTATTTTTGATTTTCCGATTTCTAATGTTCAACGTTGCTTCTTTGATGCAGATCTCCTCTCTTATATATGGGGCGTAATATTAAAAGACTATATACATTTGCAAGTAGAAATTCTCTTCATATCCTTGAAGAGATCTCCCTTTTCAAAGGCCTTCTTCTACTTGATGACTTAACTGAAGTCGGGTTTCACATAATACCGAGGTTGTTTTTTTCGTTGAGAATTGTCAATAATAGCAAGTGAAAGAGAATTTGAATGTTCATTGGAGTAGATTGTTCTTGTAAGAGCCCTTTTCTTTCGGACCGAGATCGGACCATAGCCGAGATTGGCTTTGCTGCGGGTTCCCGCCCCTGCGGTTTCTGGCGGCTGCAGCCGGTTTTGTTGACCCTTTGTCCCGTGCTTTACCCTTCCTTACTTCTCCCGTTTTACCTTGCTGAGCAAGGGTTTCATCACTTCTTTCCTCTGTTCCTACGTCCTTCTTGCTTCTCCATTCCTTCCTTTGAGCTTGCTTGAGATTCTCTTGGATTTTTGCTTGAGAATTTTGGCTTTGTGGTTGATGATTGTGAGTTGCTGTGCTTGGAAGCCAGCCTTGATGTGTGTTAAGCCTTCCTGCAGCCTAGGATCTTCAGTAGTGGTGAGTCTTGCTTCTTCCTTCTTCTTCATCCTTGCTCTTCCTTCTTTAGCTTAGGATTAGTTGTATGAATCATAGGGTGATGTTGTTATGTGTATGTTGTGGCATGTGTATGAATCTGGAAGAGAGTAGACGTGATTTGATCACGTGAAGAGCTAAAGAGAAGCCGCGAGGTTTCATTCTGCACTGTCGCCGCCCCCACGGCCAGAAGTCACCGCCCCTGCGGAAGACGTGCCGCAGCGCCTGCACTGCGCCAGCGCCGTGGCCGCGTTGCCAGCGATCCTTGTCACCGCCCCCGCGGCTGAGTGTCACCGCGCCCGCGGTTGCCTGCGTTTCGCCTCTGCGTCCTTAGATCACTCATGTGCGTCTGGTCCCGGGCCTACCTATAGTGAGGTAGTTCCTTTCCTTTCTAGTATGAGGGAACTAGTACCATGCTAGGATTCGGTTTATGACGAGTATGATATAGATATGCCGGTTACGGCCTTGAGGTTATGAGTTGGATATGATCCCTTATGGATCCTTTGGGTCTAGGTGTGACCCTTTGTGTGATAGGATTGTGATATATATATGTCTGTCTTGTATAGGCTGTGTTGTCCTCCAGTTTGGAGTGGACGTTTCTGAGAGTGGATCGTACTTGAGTTACTTCTGAGATCGAGGTAAGTCCATAGGACTTACTTAGCTACTATCCTTATATTGGATGTATGCTTGAGTGGTGTGTGTGTGATATGCTTTATAGCATGCTTATGACTATGATAGTCACCGACCTATATTATATTGACCGCCCATTGTAGTGGCCGTGATAACCTTTCCCTTTCATCCCGTAGTGGAGTCTGGGAGGTTCTTTGTAGTCAGGCTAGATCTGGTATAAAGGAAGGCCCTCACCACTCCCACAGGGTACACGGGAGGTGTGCTGATACTACTCCAGCTGGTTAGAGTACTCAGAGGCGGGGATTATATTCCTCGTGTCACCTATATATATATATATATATATATATATATCTATTTATACGATTAAGTGTTTCAACTTATAAAGATAATAAACCGGCTAAATGTTTGATATCATGTTGAAGTGTTTATCCTTTCTGATGTGTGTTTGTGCTTTAGTATCTTCTTATATATGTGTATAGTTAGCTAACGGTTTCATACCGTGTTGTAGATCCCTCGCAGATTAGGAGAACTGTAGAGTGATCCAGAGAGGGTGATCTACTGAGGGCTCCGTACACTGGGCGACATCGTGGGATTTTGGGTTATCCATATTGTACGGATTTCTGTTTTGATTGTACTCAGCAGTACTGTATAAACCTTTGGATACTTTTATAACATTTTCTTGTTTTATATTTAATCTGTTGGTGCCTTGTTGTAAGATTCAGTGAGGTTGTTGTCAAGCTAGGGCCAAGATCCATTGTAGGATCCTAGCCCAATAGCACTCCGAGTCCTACGGATTTGGGGTGTTACAGTTCTTCATAGAATTTTCATCATTTGGTGTTTGATTTGCCATTTTAATTAGCATCTGTATGTCCCTGTTGTGTTGATGATTGTTTGAAATTTCCTTTTAATTATAGTACGATGTTTATAAGATATACATAGTATATAATAATATCATTATTACTCATATTTATCAAAAAAATCTTAAATTTCTCATAACAAAAGCACTTAATCCCCATTTTTAAAAATCATAAATTCTCTTCAAAATCATGAATGTAATCTTCCGTAAATTACTATTTTAAATGCAATTAAATTTTTTTTTAAAGCTTATTTAATAAAAATATAAATTGACAATTTCAATAAATTATGATAAATTCGAAAAATCAAATTTTTTGAAAAAATAATAATTAATAACCGAATCCTTCATCTAGATTTTACAAAATATACATAATTATTTGTTTCGTATTTTTTTATTAACCACATCTTCACAAAGCAATCTTTGTTACTGATATTGCTTTTACTTTTATAAATTAGTAATTACTAATTTTTACATATATATTTGTAACTTTATTTTTTACAACAATTTTCTCGATATAATCTTCAATTTTTTAAATTCTTATCCTTTAGTTAATACAACCAGAAAATGAATCGGGATATCTAACAATTTTTTTTATAAAATAAATATTTAGTAATTATTTTAGATTAAATGTGTAAAATCGTATTTATTATTAAATTTAAACTGAAATATGTATATACATATTTTATTTTTTATTCTAAATTTACAATTTACCAAACAAATTCGAAATATAATTTAAAAGTTATGATAGTGTTGTGCGTAGAATATTAACTGTTAAATTGTGATTTGTGGCCTATTAAACAAGAATGGTATAAATATTACTATTGTGTCATCTTTTACTAATTTTATATATCTAATACATAATTTTAATATATTTATCTATTTTATTCAAATATATAATTTTATCCATCTAATTTATAGTTTTCATATATTTATCTTATTTAATCAAATAATTGTGATTTGTGGTCTTTTAAAAAAGTTTTTAGTAATGTAATTTTATTCTTAACATTTATATTTTACCAACCATACATTTTAATTTTAAAATATTAGCAATTCGATTAGAATCAACCCCGCACAATGTCCTAGATATATTAATATTTTCAAAAATTATTTAATTAAAAAATGTAAATGAAATTTATTTTTTTATTATTTATATTATTTATATTTATTTTATTATCTTATTAAACATTTACAAATATATAAGAATTATTTTTATTAGTAATATATAAAAAAACACCCAGGGCACAGGTAATACACTAGTATATATTATAGGAGTACCACTTCTTGCCACGTGTCACGCAGAAAATTGCTAACTGTCACGTGTCATTTCAGCATTTAACCTGCCTCCAAAAATTTTCAATTAAGTTTTTTTTATCTTATATATTTTGTTGATTATTAAAAAGAAATTAATGCTAACAGACAATGAGCAACTAGATTATCGGTATGCAGATTAAATTTTAGAATCTTATATATTTGATTTTGATAAAAAAAAAAATTGACTCAACCAATTACATAAAATTATTTACATTTGATTTCTTTTTTACTTCAAGAAAAGTATAACGACAATTTTGAATTTCTAATTTCTAATTCCTTATCCATAAATCATACTTACCTAATTAATTTAAACAATATCTGAATGTTTAACAAATACTTTTTTTGTTTATAAATAAATTATTTTCTACTCTTATACTCACACTATTTCATCAAGATGTGTTACTAAATGAGTATTATTTACTTTAATATTTTATTATTTTGTTGTGTTAGAATTGAGTCAACCAATTGGACCAATAATATAACTAATAAAATTAATCACAATAAGAACTTAGTTGATTTTCAAATATTACTATATGTACATAGACCTGAAATTTTTACTTATAAATTAATAAATCATATTACAAAATAAATTTCCTATGTACACTATTTAATTTGGTTACAATATTATTTCATATATATATATATTCAAATGTATATATAATTATTATAAAATAATATCTAACTATTTTATGTTAAGATAATATAATATTTTATGCTTAAAAAATTAATGAAATATATTAAAAAGATAAATTTATCAAATCTTGTGCAAGACACGAGTAATACACTAGTATATATATTAGTTATAATAAGCTTCGTTCTCCTAAATAAGCTTTAACTTCAGTTTCAACTATAAATAACCTTTAGCTTTAGTTCTAATAAGTTCATGATTTTCAGACGGATTGTTACTCTATTGTGAAACTATTCATTCCAACTACCATTGAATATTGAATAATGAATAATGAAAGCTGCACTAACTTCTTCGAATCTCATCAATTTTCACAAATCAAAACCTTTATTTATAAAAAATAAAAGGGAAAAACAACAAATCTCCATTGGATGGTGGTTGGAAATTGAAATGAAGGTTTCGATATGTGGAAATTGGTAGCTCATATGCACACTATTATCTAATACGTTAATTTGATGCGATTGTCATATATCATTGATAAAATATTGAAAATAAAAAAAGTTGTTAGATATCACTTATCTTAGTCGATTACTTGTCACAACATCAATAACTTATTTAATTTTGGAAAAAATAGAAACTTTTTGAGAATGATAATATTAATAATTTAAGTTTATAAGACTTAAAGTCGACGTCCCATGTTAATCATGCACGCGCAAAAATCATTCAAAAGGTTACCCATTCTGAAGACGCTTAACTCCAGAGTTATTTGTCCTTACTCTATCACTAAAAATGAAGAATTCTTGTTGATATGAATAACAACTCATCTTTATAAGTTAATCATAAATTAAATGATGTAGAATGATAAATTTACTGGATTTTACAAAGTTTTTGTATATAATTATCTAAGAAAAGAAACTTTACACTAATTTTCTTTTCTTTTTTTTTTTACAATTAATTTTTCATTTGGAATTAAAAAAAAAAACATTATAGTATAAGATGTTTTCAATTAAGTTGTTTGATTCTTGGGGAAGTGACGGGCCACTAAATCCAAGTACCTCTACCCTTTGACCTTTTAATCTCTTTCATGGTTCAAATATGCTTTATGATTAGAGTACCAATCAAGAGTAATATATAAAACTGTTTTTTTATATAGAAATATTCATGATTGAAGCATGTATATAATAATGAGAGATTGTGCGTCATCTATTTTAGTTCCTTTTAGGGTAGATACTATAAATCATCACAAAAGTAATAATCAAATATTAATCTCAATATTTACCAATTCAATAAATAAGTATCGAGTGATTCTTTAAAACATTATTTTATAAAAGGGTTGATATTGCCTCCATTAAATGTTAATAAAGACCTTATTTATGATTTTGTACAATGTGTCTCGGTTAAGGAGGCAACATCAACATGTATCCAAAAAAGCGAAACGCAATAGCATGTGGCGATTACCTCGTTCAATTCCCAAATAGCTCATATGCTAGTGGTTGTATAATGTCCAAGGAACGGAAAAGTCTCAAGTCGAGTCCAACGATGAGAAGTCCAATAATGTGTAAAACATCATGTAATGTATTTCTCACCTCTCTAAATGGTATGTGAAATGTTTTTGACTTCGGATTTGTCACTTTGGATTTGTCTCCCAATGGTATGTGAAATGTGTTTGTCTTCGGATGTCATTGCTCTACAACTGCAAGGACAAGAGTATAATCAACATTACTCATCTTAACCATGAATAACAAACGCAACCCGGAGTTATCAACTAACATCCGCCACTCTGCATCCACGGGGACATTCATACACGTACATAGCAAGGTATTAGGGACACGCTCGATCGCCGGATTCTATGTACTTCATTCTATTCAATAAAACAAACACTATTACCAACTTTTGAAGTTTTGCATGTATTTTTTTAAAATAACAAATATGAACTTACATTAGCCGTCTAATCAATCCAAATAGCTCTTGCTTTATGCGTCTTGTAATCGATTAAAATATTGTTGGTGGCAAGTTGTCCGATATGAGATTAATGAGAATAAAGAATATCGTGTGACCAACTATCGATTGGCTTCACATCGGGTTGTGAAGCACAACCCGATGGACGAACAAACGAGGGACTTGCATCCATTGAAGGATGGTGAGATAAGGGATAAACGGGCGGAGGTTGCAATGACTATTGATGTGGTTGAAAATTTGGTTTATCCTCCAGCATATATTCCACATTTAAGTTTATGTCAAATCCGCCACTAAATTGCTTAAAGGTGGAGGTCGAGACTTGGGAATCGGTGGAGGTTGAGTGATTGGTCCTATATCATCTTCAAATATATTTGAAAATGAAGGATGAGACGGGTGTATAGACATCTTAAGTGTTCAAAAGAAATGGGTAAGAGATTATTCGAAATAAAGTTATGACAAATTGTCAACATTTTATAACGGCTCTCCTACTACTATTGGGTTATGACCTGATATATAAATCGTGGGTCGCCAATATAGGCTTCTACTATATTGTAAATTTTATAATTTACAAGTTGATTGAAATTTTCCTAACATATAGAAAATACATAGCTCTAAAATTAACTTAAATCTAATATATATATATATATATATATATTTCTAACATGGGAAAAACTTATAAATAGATGCAAATGACTTCAGATTTTTTTTCTAAGTGAGCTATCTCGTAGAGTCACGGACTCATGGGAACAAGAATTAATAAAAAACCCGAAAACTTGCCTCCCGCACTGTCCATGCAAGACATCTTTTTCCGGGAAATATCTTATTGGAGACAGTCTCGGAGGCATAAATGTCGGTCACAATTTACCTCATTGTTCACGCGGGATAACTTTCCGAGATAATCCTGAAAAAGGTTTTTTTTTTACCACAATAAATTTGCCCTCCTGTCCTTAAGTTTGGGAGCCTAATTTTTCTCGAAAAAAACAAAATAAATCAAGTTTGACTTGACTCGGAACTCGTTTATAGTTTTTACTTCTCCCGAATACCAAGTGCGAGGTTGTTCATATCCGAAAAAACAAAATAAATCAAGTTTGACTTGACTCGGAACTCGTTTATAATTTTTACTTCTCCCGAATACCAAATGCGAGGTTGTTCATGAGGTGTCAATATTAAAATTAATAGGGTCTCCAAATAAGGGTCTCCTTTTATCAAATTATGTTGAAAGAATATTTTGAAGATTATTTTTGTAAAATTATTGGCTAAGATTATTTTTAGAAATTATAATATTATCCTTATAAATACTCTAATTGTATAATGGCTAAAACTATTTTTTTCTAATAATCCATCCGGTTAGGAATTATTTGAAAGATTATTTGTGTGATGAAAAGAATATCTAAATCATCTGTATGGCTAAAATTTTATAATAATGAACAATATCTTTATTACATCGAGTTAGGCGGACAACAAGCTGTGCCGTCAACCCTTTCTGAATAGCAAATTCAATTCTCCTAAACACTACATACGAATACCTGGGTGACACAAAATTACCATGCAAGACCCTTTGCACCCTCTTGAGAATCTCGACGGCATCAGGCGCAAGAAAACCAAATGTATCGAATGCGAACGGAAAAAACACATGTTGGTAAAAATTATAGAATAAATATCAAGTGGTTTTTAAAATAAAAAAATTTAGAATTTGATATGATTATAATTTATAATAATTATTTAAATTATATAAACTGTAAAAAAAATTAATTTCATTATTGCAGTGCTTGTATGAATTATCAAAAACTAGTTATTAATATTAAACTTATAAATTTCATTTTGTTACTTTATATTTTGAAGAAAAAAATAAATATTCAATATATAATCAATACGAATAAAATATAAAATTCAAATAGCTCTTAACTCTAAAAGTGATTTATTCGTAAAATAAAAACAACCTTGTTTTAAATAATTCATCAATAGAAACTAGTACAAAGAAATCCATTAAATCGTACGTGTCCAATTATTCGAACTAAGAAAACATAAAAGTACAATGTTAGTCTTTTTTAGCATCTCAATCAGATATGTACTCCCATTTTCATCAATCAACACTTAATTTATACATATAATTGATTCAATTATCTTAGTTTTTTTTTTGGTAAGGATTCAATTATCTTAGTCAAGATTACGGTTTCGACTATTTTAAGCAGTGGCAGTTATTTTCTTGACTAGCATTTATGATATTATTATTTTAGAAGCAATATGAATAATACATATATTAAATATTAAAGATCTTTAAAGTTATTATATATTGTCAACAAGAAGGCACAAAAGATTGTTGCACACCCGAAAGGGCAGAATAAGACTACCTTCCTAGACACTTTTATACTCAAATTTTATTAGGGTGGCTTTGGTATTTAGGAATGAAAAATACTATTCAGATATAGATGAAAAAATTGAAATTTAACTTCTTTTTTTCCCCAACGTTTCTGATAATTCTAGGGATGAATATATTACTAGACCTAAAGAATATGTCGTAATATGACAACAATTTAGTCAATCATAAGCAGAGGACAATCGATTTCAGTGACGACCCGTCAGTACCCCATATGCTTTGCTCAACATCATATAAGACCTAAAGAATATGTCTAATCCTTTAAGATGACCGCTATTGTCTCGTAAAACAAAATCCCACCGTTCTTACCCCATCTCTTTGAACCATAAAATAGATGCTTTCCTTCACCAAATCCGCCTCAAGTAGGAGCCAAATTCTCCACCCACCAATCTATACACAACAATACCTCTCATAAATTCCTCCGTCGCCGCTATCATTCTTCTTTCACCACTCTCCCAACACAAAAAAAATCCTTCAAAAACATACATTTATGATTAAAGCGCTGCACAATATTGAACCATCACATTTCAAATCTCAATCTCTACCGTCTCTAACACTTTTTGAATCCGATGATACCTATCTACCAAAACTTTAAACTAAAGATGAGCTAAAATTTCTCTCTAGCGATAATTCAAGAGAACTTAATTAGGTCGACGCCTCAATTAAATAAAATTTGAAGTCTAATGAAAACACGTCAACTGAAAGATAATTAGAAAATGCCAATTAATAGAATCAATTCATTGTTCATGAGTCATTGTCCCGAGGTTTGGACACTTGTTTGGCTTGTGAGTGTCTATGTCCACCGATGACTTTGCCAAGGTGGATGAGCCCATGAATTTGTGCTGGTTTTGGTTGTACTTTCAGTTTCATCAGTTTCAGGATTATAAGTATGTTAAGGAGGATTGTATGCCTCTTTAAAGTACTTTGTGTGTGTTGTTTTGAGCCGTAAACTATGTCGCAACCTTGTACATATAATTTGTTCATTTAGTATAATTGGGTCTTAACAGCCCCGGTTATGTTTTTTCACTTATTTATATATATATATATATATATATATTTATGAATTTATCGTTACCTAAAAAATATCATTGTTTATATGAAATATATGTTGATCAGTGATCTGAATATCTTCAAGAATGAACAAAAGAGAACAAAATCACTTGCCCTCTCTACTTGGTCCACAGTAGCCTCGCGATAGACACCCTTATATCCGACTAATAGGATGAAAAACAAAGGGAGAAACAGCAATTGCTTGACAATAGATGATGGTTGTATACAAGGTAACTATTAAGTAACCTACTCCAACAAACATTTGATCCAATATATGCAAGTATTTATGAGACGTAAACGAATATTAACCTTGTTACAAACAAATATATTCTCTTTTCGCCCACACTAAAAGGCTGGACGAGCATGCACACATGGTACGAAAATTGCACGAATTACATAAAAATTTAGTGTTCGAGACTGTGTTATGCACGAGCTTCTTTAGTATATTTTTTTAAAAAAATTTATAAAATAAATTCATATTCTCTCATAATTTTTTAAGTGTTATAGTTAATGTAAACATTTTTTAATTAATGTTAGGAAAACGTACTAATCATTTGTCATCAACAAAAAATATTATGTTGTCCTATAATTGACACTTAAAGACTAACATATTCAATATTTAGGTATGTTAGTCTTAAAAGGACAAATGGTGTAAAGTGGATAATAAAGTCGAGGAAATCAATAAACGAGTTTGACTAGAAAATGACTAGAGAGATTTCATTGAAAAATACTCCATAAGTGGGTGGTGACGAGCATCTTCGAGTGAAGAGTCTAGAGTCCAATCGTCTATCATAGATTGAACTTTAACACAGTCGGTTTACCTTAAAGTTGAATATTTTCAATGCAGTCAGCCTGCGTTGAACTTGATTATATTCAACGCAATTGGTTTGTGTTGAAATTTGTCAATTTTATCGCCGTGACTTTAATAGCCGGATATTTATATATTTGATTGATATAATAAAAAGATTCGTGAAGGTCAAAAGAGAAATAAATAAGTTATGTTATTAGAAAACGTTTTTCAATATATTTTCTTGGGAATTTTGGGATCGCACCTGGAAGTGGAACACGTATTCCCCTCGCGCGGCTACTAGTTTCATTCGTCATGGAAACGCAGTTTTAGTTTTTCAAAAGGAAGTGCTATAAATTGGATGAATTTGGGTATTGCACAAGCCATCCCACAGAGCTCACTTAACACCCAGTGGAGGGAGATAGATATCAATGGAGCCGGAGGCTACAAGCCATTCTAAGGTTTTCGATTCTCCTTCTTCCTCAAGTCTGCTTCACATGTTTATGCTATAGCTTTTATGATCACTGTAATTATGTATGCTTCAAGTTGAATTATTCTGTTGACTTTGTAGGTTCTAATTTTTTTTATCTATCAATTGCCATTTCTTTGAGTTCTTACCACCCCCCCCCCCCCCCCCCCCCCCCCGGATTTTGAATTTTTGAGTAGTAGATTTGTTGGATTTTCATCGTTACTAATAATGAATTCATTTGTGTTTACTCCAATAGATTTAATTTAGCTTTCGATTGCCCTGGGCTCCCTGGATTATAGATTGGATGTCTTTGTTGGAGGTCTTGTTGATTTTTTTTAATGTGGTGGATTGGATGCGAAAGTTCTGTAAAACTATTCCTCACACCAAATTTGTGCAGCTGATATTGCGATGAAATAGGTTTGGGGGTTTGCTGCTTCCTGTGACTAAAGTAATGAAAGAAACTAGTCAAGTGACACGAATGAGGATCTTTCTGGTGTGGACATATAGAAAATTCATCACAGGACCTCGTTTGGGGAAGGGTATAACGGGTGAATCTGCTGACTGGAAAGCTCTGGATGTTAAATTCAGGCTTTCTTTTTATCTTAATATTTTTTTTGAATTGTTTAGGAAGATGTTTTTTCTGTAGTTCTTATGATTTGTTGGTTTAGCAACGTATCAAAATGATTTATTTGTATGTATGACTTGCAGCTTTCATGGGTGAATGTATCAAGCAACATAGTATTATTAGCATATCAAAGTCTAGGTGTTGTATATGGAGACATGAGTACTTCACCACTCTATGTCTATACAAGTGCATTCACTGGGAAGTTGCATAATCATCAAAACGAGGAAGCAGTATATGGTGTATTTTCTTTGATCTTCTGGACATTGACGTTGATTCCCCTTCTCAAGTATGTATTCATTGTACTCAGTGCAGATGATAACGGGGAAGGTGAGATGCAATAGAAAGTTAGCTCAGGATAGGATGATTTTGTATGTCATCTCTAACAATCTACCTCCTTTCGCTCTAGGTGGAACTTTTGCTCTTTATTCTCTACTTTGTAGGCATGCAAATTTTGGTTTGCTTCCAAATCAGCAAGCAGCAGACGAGGAACTCTCTACTTATAAATTTGGGCCTTTGCTAAATATGACCGCTTCTCGACTTAAAAGGTTTATTGAGAAAAATAAGAGGTTGAGGACCGCTGTTTTGATCATGGTGCTTTTTGGTGTTGGCATGGTCATTGGCGACGGCGTCTTTACACCTTCCATTTCAGGTTCTCGTGGATCTTAAGACTTATATATTGAATTTTGTATTCAGTATTGATTTCTTTCATTTGATTCCAATTATTTGGAGTCACCATTTTTGTTCTTATAAACGGTTTACTTTTTTCCCTTCCAATATGTTGATTTCTTTATTTAGTTATGTTAGTTCATCAGTGAATGTTATATACTATAAGTTTAGATGACAAGGAGTGGAGCATTAACTAGCATGTATTGACAGTGGAACTGAAATTGGGACGTTTAAACAGGAACTAGTACACAACCACTCTTCATTGAAAAACAGAAGCACGCAACTAAGAAAATGGTGTAAACATGTTCATCCCCTAGTTATTAGTGAATACATCATACAATTCAATTCCCCTTGTAGTTAGCAGTGAATGATATAGTGTTATGTTCTTGTTATGTCAAAACTTATTTTTACTGGGGGCAGGGAATGAAGGAACATAATCATTTTAAGATCTTTTGATTATCTGCATCAGCTATCTCTTGCAGTAATGAGGCGTGGTATGGTTTCTTACTCTTTTGATTGCTAATAAAGTATGGCAAATGAACTAAATTACATATAGGCAGTTGGATGCATTTGCAGGTTTTGGTGTGTCAATCTTCCGATGTTTGTTGTTAATTTTGCAATATGTTTCAGATGTATATTTTGCTGTTTGCCACATGTTTTCGATTTTATGCTATTGTGTTGACAAAGAATATAATAATGATGCCTGGCTCTAAATTAGGTAAATAAACTCGATCTATGTAATTCACCAAATATGTAAAAGGTTAATTCCGTATTTATTCCTATTGAGGTTAAGACTTTTTTCGTTTCTTTCTGGATGCAGTTCTGTCATCCATATCAGGACTTCAGGATAATGTGAACAAATTAACTAATGGTAAGTTGTCATTGCTGGAGTTGTGTAAATCTTTTGCCACCTGTCTTTGGAACTACATTGTACTGACCAGTCCTTTCTGCCTGCCAATTTTTTTAGCTGAAGTTGTACTGATTACATGTGCCATACTGGTTGGCCTGTTCGCTTTGCAACACAATGGTACCCACAAGGTGGCCTTCATGTTTGCACCAATTGTTTGTCTCTGGCTATTGTCTATATTTGCCATTGGTCTTTACAATATATTTGCTTGGAATCCAAAAATTGTGCAAGCACTTTCCCCACATTATGTTATTAGGTTCTTCAAGGAGACTGGAAAAGATGGTTGGATATCACTTGGAGGCATTCTTCTCTGCATAACAGGTTTCTCAGGACTAATGATCTTTCTTTTGCTGTACATGATGAATTATACTGTGGGTTGTGAAATGCTTTATTGTTGTCTTTGTTTAGCTCTTTCTGATTAGCAACAACTTTGCTGAACTATCCTTTTCAGTGGCTTTGTCTAGTTATTCTCGATTAATCACAACTTAATTGGATGATTGAGTTGCTACTTTCTGAGGAATAGACAATTTATAGCTGGGCTATCTTTTCTTGGTTTTGCAGGTACCGAGGCTATGTATGCTGATATTGGCCATTTTACTGCTTCCTCTGTTAGAGTATGTTATCCCTTCAACCTATTTCAGTGAGAACTCAAAGTGTGTACCAAGTACTAATATGAACATTGAATAGATTGGACTTGCATCAGGAAATTTACTAATGAGAAAACGTTTCTTTTGTTAACATTTATAGCACCGTGTAGTATGTAGTCTGTAGCTCGTCTTCGAAAGGTTTTCAAGATTTACCGAAATATTGCTACACATGTTGAATGTAGTTTGATGATCACGAGTCGTTTAAAACTTTGTATCAAATTTAGATACTCAAATTTGATAGGGACTAAATAATAAGTATATCAACAAAACATCACTATTATTGGTTCATTTTCATCATCAATGATCTTAATAAGTCATTTCATCTAATGTTGTAGACGTAACACTATCTCATGCAATAATCTGAGTTTAGTCTAACCATAAGATACTGGCATAATTTTCTTTTGTATGAATCAGGTTATGTATAAACTTCCCTATTAGTTCTTAATGTTTACTCTTGCAGATTGCATTTGGATTTTTCGTGTATCCTTCTCTTGTGGTGCAATACATGGGCCAGGCTGCTTTTCTATCTAAAAACATTGGAAGTTTCTCTCATTGTTTTTATGACTCCGTTCCTGGTTAGTTCCTCATGTAGGAATATGGTTAAGCTCAAGGCTTACTGATAAGTCTGATATGGTGTGAACTGACGATCTGCTGATTTTCTTCTCCAGATCCATTGTTTTGGCCCGTCTTTGTTATTGCTACTCTAGCAGCAGTTGTTGGTAGCCAGGCAATTATTACTGCAACTTTCTCAATTGTTAAACAATGTCAAGCCCTTGGATGCTTCCCACGTGTCAAAGTTGTACACACATCAAGACGCATCTTTGGGCAAATATATATCCCAGAGATAAACTGGATCCTTATGATCCTTAGTCTTGCAATAACCATCGGCTTCCGTGACACAACATTGATTGGGAATGCATATGGTACATCTCTCTTTTCCTTTTATGTGCTTTAATCTACCTAGTTTCATTATAATTAAATCGTCTGCTCATGGATAAAATCTTATATCGAGAATCCTGTTTCTGTACGGTCATACTTTCAGCATTCTGTATTTTCCTATCTAAACTACCATGTCCTTGTTATTGCAGTTTGGTTTAGTTGTAAAAGTTGGTATCTGTTTCACTTTAAACTTCTGTCTGATACCAAATAGGTGAAACCAAAATAGAAGCTAGACTGACATCTAGACTTTATTATCTACTTGTGGATAAACAGGTCAATATTTATTTGATATTAGGTTTGTGTTTTGTTGAATGCAGGGCTTGCTTGTATATCAGTCATGATAATCACAACATGCCTAATGGCATTAGTCATTGCATTTACATGGCAACGCGGAATTCTATCCGTCCCCTTCATCCTGCTCTTTGCTTTCATCGAAGCCGGCTATTTATCAGCAGCTTTCGTAAAAGTCCCACAAGGAGGATGGGTACCAATCATGTTGTCAATCATTTTCATGCTCATCATGTACATCTGGCACTACGGAACCCGCAAGAAGTACAACTATGACCTCCACAATAAAGTCCCGCTAAAATGGATACTCAGCCTCGGTCCTGGTCTCGGAGTTGTACGTGTTCCCGGAATAGGTTTGATATACTCCGAACTCGCTAACGGAGTCCCAGCAATATTCTCCCACTTCATAACCAACCTTCCTGCATATCACAATGTGGTGGCATTCATATGCATAAAATCAGTTCCGGTTCCATACATTTCTCCAGACGAACGCTTTCTGATCAGTCGAGTATGTCCGAGGCCTTACGGTATGTATCGTTGCATAATCCGATACGGATACAAGGACATCCCGCAAGAGGAAGGAGTGTTTGAAGAACTCCTCATCAAAAGCATAGCGGAGTTCATCAAGATGGAAGGTGTTGTTGAGCCTCAAGTCTTGGATTCCGAGTGCTCGTCTTATAACGGAAGGACAGCTGTCATAAGTTCGAGATTAGTCTCCGAGCAAGATGAGACTCGAGTGATTGACATCGAACCTTCTGCTTATGATGACGAGATTGCTGAGAGTAGGAGGCGTCGACTGAGGTTTGAGTTTCGGTCAGACCCTGAAATGGATCCTGAGGTGAAGGAAGAACTCGCGGAGCTGGTCGAGGCGACTGAGGCTGGGGTCGCGTATATTATGGGGCACTCGTATGTCAAGGCTCAGAAATCTTCGTCGTGGTTGAAGAGGCTAGCAATCAACGTTGGCTACTCGTTTCTGAAGAAGAATTGTAGAGGCCCTGCTGTTACACTCAATATACCTCATAGTAGCCTCATTGAGGTTGGAATGATATATTATGTGTAAGCCTGGTTTTATAACTGTAGAGTAGTTGTCTCGTTTCTATTTTTTGGTCATGTATATACATCATTTTACCAACACCATACCAACCAAATTTCCGGAAATAGCCATAATTTTGAGGAATGACGATTATTGACCCAGCTTTCAAAGTCACGGCAAAGGCGGAAATTTTTAAACAACCTATGAGAAAATATCAAGTTCTAGAAACTAACAGCCATATTTACCTAAAATTATAATTTTTCATTTTCTCTCCAAAAATCGCTCAAAACGCTCTCTTTTTAAAACGGCAAATTCTTCGATTTCAACTTCTGATTCGAGAAGATAAATACTAATTTTATCGCTCGTAGTAAAACATATCATCAAATACGGAGAAAGAAAAGGTACGAAGATAAACAAACAATTTAGGGTTTTGAAGTCGTTGTATAACATATTGTTCATATTTGATTTGTAATCAGGTTAATATTTATTTTGAATATGTTCCATGCTGTTGAAACTTGAAAGTAATGGTATCATTGCTATTCATAATGTTTATATCGAGTTTCTAGTAATTTTTCATTATAGAGTATTTTTATGTTGTTGACAATAGTTGAATGATTCTCTATTGTTCATTGTGTTTAACTTATATATGTGTTGTACTTGACAAAGCTTAAACAAAATTTATATGCGTTATTGTGTTGTTGAAAACACAAACACCATTAATTTTGGTGTTGTTGACATTAAAAACATCGATTTTGTTGTTGTTGTTTTTGGTGTTTTTAACAACACAAACACCCCTATTGGGTGTTTTTAGTGTTGTTAACAACACTTAAATACATTATAATATTCTAGTTTTGTCGATAAAACCTAGTCACACTATTTTGTTATTCTAGTGGTTTCGACAATAATTAAACAAATTAATTTTTTATTGTAGTGTTGTTGACAACACGGACACAACTTTTTATTGTTTTTGTTTTTGGTGTTGTTGAAAACACTAGCATCCATGTTTGGGTGTATTTTTTGTTGTTGACAACACAAACATGATTGTTGTGTTTGTTATGTTGTTGACAATACCTACAAAACTTTTTTGTTATTCTAGTGTTGGTGACAATACTTAACACATTATTTTGTTGAACAAGTGTTGTTGACTGAATTTATACACCTTATATTTGTTATTTTGGTGTTGTTGACATGAATTAAACACATTATTTTATTATTATAGTATTGTTGACAACAATAAGTTTCATGTTTGAGTGTTTTGGTGTTGTTAACCACACCTAAACACCTTATTTTATCGTTATAGTGTTTTGACAACACCAACACCACTTATTTTGGTGTTTTTGATGTTGTTGACAATAATAGTGAAGGAAATGAGGACAATTGTGCCGATCCTAGGTTTTCTACATGAATGGTTGTGATTGATAGATCAATGTAATCCAATACAAATGGGACACATGTCCACTATCTCCTTCTATATATGTACATCATGTGGACTCTAAGAAGGTAATGAAAACAACTTTACATTTCTCTTGGTCTAAATACTTCACTGTGGTATCAGAGCTTGCATAGGGAAAATGTTCGTTGATTTATGACCCTATGAATCCGTGTCAATAGTGACAAAAACTCACAAGTTCACAAAAGACGAAAGGGGAAGTTTTAAATGTATATCTTGTAATAATTCCCCTAAATAATAACGAACCCACAATGTATTGATCGTACAAAGTAGAACAAGTATTCCAAGGTCGAACACAAAGACTAGTATGGTTTAATTTGCAACAATGATCAAGGATAATATAAATCTAGACTAAGAAATAGATTGGAAAAGATAAGGAAATAAGATCAAATGTTTTTGGAGGTTTGTGGTTTGCTCTCAATGGAATGTCACTTTCAATCAAGAACATTTTATAAAGCAAATAAAAGATAATCAAATTAATGGGAAGAAATGGATTTCAAGGGTTCAAGATCATTGTTGATGGCATCTGGACTCGGGATAAATTGAAAAGCATTGGTAAGAAAAACAACAGGGATAAACGTTTCTACTCTGATGATCTATTACCGGGTAAGTCGCAAGATTATCTTGTTCCAATCCTAACTACCTATTACCGGGTAAGTCTCAAGGTATCTAGGGTGGAAATTCAATACAAACCAGATTATTTAACTAAGGATCAAGTAACCCCTTACCGGGTAAGTTTAGGGAATTACCTAACTCAAATAGTAATCAAGCACATTCCAACCAATAGAAGTTTCACCTTTATTACCTATGGTTAATCTACTTTTGTATCCAAGAGGAATATCACCGGGTAGATCTCAATTCCAACTCAGATTGCTAGTTTAGAAGGTTCTAACCTAGATTCTGTCCAAACCCACCATTAGGATTTCAAGCAATTCTAAACAACTAAAATACAACCTAATCCATCATAATCCAAGCCATAAACAAATCTCTATTCACCTTGGAACCACAAAGGTTCTAGCCAATAACAATCATATCAAAATCTACAATTAATTCTAAGAAAGACAAATTATGCATAAAAGGGAGGAAAAAAAATTACTCAACTTCAATGAATGCACATTCAACAAATGTATTAAATCTCAATCACCAAGTGTTTCCGAACTAAACATAAGAACAAAGTTAAAATCTTTAATCTAATCTACTAAGAATTAAGAAGAATGATGAAGAAGAACGGCATGGTAGGAGACGGCTCCTCCCTTCTAGGGTAAACCCTGACAACTCCGGGCTCTCCCGGGCACACTTTGGAATGAATCCAAGACTTTCTTTTATACACAAACCTAGCCAAAAGACGTTGGTCCGAAAAGAAAAAATCCCGTAAATAAAATATAACGCTCAAGGAAGAATCTCGGTCGGGATCTCGGTCGAATCTCGGGTTGATCAGGCCCGATATTTTGGATCTGACTTCAATTTCTTCAACGTTGGAAAATCTCGATCTGGCACAGTGAGAAATCTCGGCCGAGATAGTGACTGAGATGCTCGTAAAAAATATGGATCTCGGTCCGAGATAAGTATCTTGGGTCGAGATTTGGGTCCGAGATGTTCCTTTGTCGTCTTCATGCCTTTAGCTTGATTCCTTCGTCATTTCCCTTGCACGTATGATCGCTCCAATGCATTAACTCCAAGGCTTGATCCTCAAATACGTCATTTTAGCTCCAAAATGGGCCAAATCACCTACAAAGACACAAATAGTGTGTGTAGACATCTATTCTTGCAAAGTAGAACAAAACAAGTATAAATTGTAACACCCCAAATCCATAGGACTCGGAGTGCTACTGGGCTAGGATCTCACAATGGATCCTGACCTTAGCCTGACAACAACTTCACTGAATCTTACAACAAGACACTGATAGATGAAAACAAAACATGAAACTGATGTATATATATACCGATCAAAAGTGATACAAGGTACTGCTGAGTACAAAAGTCAAAACATAAACCCGATATAAATATCCCAACCACGATATCGTCCCCGTGTACAGAACCCTCAGCAGATCACCCCTCCGGATCACTCTGCAGCTCTCCTAACCTGCAAAGGATCTACAACACGGTATAAAACCGTTAGCTAACTATACACATATATATGAAGATGCTAGAGCACAAACACACGTCAATAATATTAACACATCATCATGATATCACACATTTACCCGGCTTATTATCTTTAATAGGTCCAACACTCAATCGTATAATAAATGTATATGAATATACGTGACACGAGGAATGTATATATAACCCTCGCTTCTGCGTGCAATAGCTAGCTGGAGTGGTATCAGCGCACTTTCCCGTATACCATATGGAGTGGTAGGTGCCCTTCCCGTATACCAAAACTAACTAGCTTACAGAGAACTTCCCAGACTCCACTACGGGATGAAAGGTAAGTTGTCACAACCACTACAATGGGCGGTCAATATAACATAGGTCGGTGGTGACCATAATAACACATGTTATAAAGCACATAACACACACCACTCAAGCATACATCCAATATAAGGATAGTAGCTAAGTAAGTCCTATGGACTTACCTCGATCTCAGAAGTAACTCAAGTACGATCAACTCTCCAACTGGTCCACTCCAAACTGGAGGACAACACAGCCTATACAAGGCACACATACATATATATCACAATCCTATCACACAAAAGGGGTCACACCTAGACCCAAGGGATCCATAAGGATCAAGTCCAACTCGTAAACCTCAAAGCCGTAACCGGCATAACTATAGCATACTCATCAACATCCGAATCCTAGCATGGTACTAAGCTCCTCATATTAGAAAGGAAAGGAACTACCTAACTATAGGTAGTCCCGGGACAATACGCACCTGCGTGAACGAAGGACGTAGGGGCGGAACATAGGAAACTGCGGGCGCGGCGGCACTCAACCGCAGGGGCGGTGACAAGGGTCGCTGGCAACGCAGGCAAGGCGCTGGCGCTGGGGCGGGCGCTGCGGCACATCTTCCGCAGGGGCGGTGACTTCTGGCCGCGGGGGCGGCGACAGTGCAGAATGAAATCTCGCGGCTTCTCTTTAGCTCTTCACGTGATCAATTCACGTCTAATCTCTTCCATAGTCATACACAAGCATAAACATACACATTTCAACATCATCATATGATCAACACATCTAATCCTAAGCTAAGGAAGGAAGAACAAGAAAGAAGAAAGAAAGAAGAAACAAGGAGGACATACCAAAGTTGTGGCATAGGCACAAAATTGCTCCAAAACAACACTTCCACTAGCTCTCAAGCTCAACATATCAAACACTAGCATCAACATCAACATTCACCACCAAAACTCTCTTATCAACTCAAGGAAAAACCAACACAAGCTCAAGAAGGATGAAGGAGAAACAAGGAGGACGTGAAGGATGGATGGAAAGTGAATAAGGAAACCCTTGCTCAATAAGGAGAAGAAAGAAGTAAAGCTAAGGGGTAAAGCACGGTCAAAAGAGTCAACAAAACCGGCTGCAGCCGCCGAAAACCGCAGGGGCGGTCCCATGAGCCGCACGGGCGGCCAAAATGCCCGCGGGTGCGGAAAAGTCTCAACTCGGCCAAAGCCAATCTCGGCCATGGTCCGATCTCGGTCCGGAAGAGTAGGGGTCTTACATAAATGACACAAACTAAGGCAAAAACATGAATGCGAAAAGGAGAAATCTACCTAAATGCATGACTAAACTAGGTCGATAAATCATGTTATCAAAAAACACTCCTCTTCTCTTCAACAAAAGACAAAATAAATATGGCAGAAGAAGAAGAAAACCCTCTTCTTACCTGCCCAAACACTGTAAACCCTTCACCACCACTAGTCACATATCACATTGTAAAACTACCACCACCACCACCACCACAAGTCACATATCACATTGTAAAGCCTCCACCACCACTAGTCCCATATCCACCATTCCCAAAGACAACCCCGTCATAAACTAATTCTCACCGTACAAACCCTAGATGGTTTGGTAGATGATAGGTGATGGAATCACTATCATTTTAGGTAGCTTTTAGAGTCGTTTTTATGTTTTTGAGTCAGTTTATATTGCTAATACTGTGATCCAGATAAAATATTCAAATTGAAGCAAAAGAAGGTATTAGCAATACTTAGGAGTTGAAGAAAATCATCGAAGTTCAGATTCTGGTGCACACCGCCCCCGCGGCATCCTCTGTCCGCCCCCGCGGTGACAACACAGATGAGTGCCGCTGCCTGCGTCAACGCCCGCGGCCAAGACAAGCCTGTCACCGCCCCCGCGGACTCTCTAGTCCGCCCCTGCGGTGTCAACCATGAAGACCACCACCAAGAGCCGCAGCCGCGTCTTCGCCCGCGGCCATGAAGAGACATGTCACCGCCCCCGCGGCCAACCCTGTCCGCCCCTGCGGTGACCCAGCCTGACGAAGCGAAGACGGCGCCCCAGCGCCCTTGCCTGCGGCCATGCCAGCGGCCTTGTGAAGCCGAAGATCCAGTGTCACCGCCCCCGCGGTAACTCTGGGCCGCCCCTGCGGATTCTCACCAGAAGCGTTACGAAGTTAAAGAGTCAGACGTTTCAAGAGCATTCAAGGACCCGCCCCTGCGGGTATGACGAGCCGCCCCGCGGCCAAGAAGAAGTTGGAACGTTTTTGCCTAAACCGCCCCCGCGGCGCCCTTGGCCGCGGGTGCGGGTTAGCGTCAGAGGCTTTTACTCGGCTGTTTTCGACGACTTTAAGGACATTATTGTGGCTGTCTGCAACCACTTTAATTCACCCTTAATGGTGGCTGTTAGCACAACCTCTTTACTCCTTTTTAATGCATTTTTGTAGTATAAATAGAGCCCTTGGCTATAGGTATTTTCATCTCATTTTCCACACAAAAACCTCTATATTCATAGTATTCTTTGTAATGAGTTTCTAAACTCCCTTGGCTACATTGGGTGGATTGAAGCTGCATTATAAAGTGGTTGTAAGTTCTTTTTAAATAGAAGTTTTATTCAATATATTTTGTGTTATATTCCTTGTATTTAACTTAGTTTGCATGTTTATTTTCTACTTAGTTTGATCACCTAAGTTGTATAATTGCATGCAAAAGGCTAGGATTAATTGATTCCGGGTTCGGGTCCTTAATCTAGTAGCAAACCCTTAGGTAAAAGCTGGTTGTGATTATTTAAGGGAAAGGAATTTAACTACATAATAAGATTAACGGGTTGTTTATCTTTTATGTATCTCTTTATCTTTGGTAGAATGCTAATTAGTGGTTTAATCTTGTAGGTTTACGGATTAATAAACTAGTTAAGTTGTGTTAATGTCGGTTGGCTTAATGCATAAATACGATCAAGATGAGAACAAATATTGAATACTTCTAAAAAGAACCAACCAATTTATATGTATGCTAAGATCCTACCTAGTGTAGTTCTTAAATCAATCTTGTTTTCACCAACATTATAATTGTCTTTGTTTTCACCAATTTATATGTATGCTAAGATCCTACCTATAATGTTGGTGAAAACAAGATTGATTTAAGAACTACACTAGGTAGGATCTTAGCATACATATAAATTGGTTGGTTCTTTTTAGAAGTATTCAATATTTGTTCTCATCTTGATCGTATTTATGCATTAAGCCAACCGGCATTAACACAACTTAACTAGTTTATTAATCCGTAAACCTACAAGATTAAACCACTAATTAGCATTCTACCAAAGATAAAGAGATACATAAAAGATAAACAACCCGTTAATCTTATTATGTAGTTAAATTCCTCTCCCTTAAATAATCACAACCAGCTTTTACCTAAGGGTTTGCTACTAGATTAAGGACCCGAACCCGGAATCAATTAATCCTAGCCTTTTGCATGCAATTATACAACTTAGGTGATCAAACTAAGTAGAAAATAAACATGCAAACTAAGTTAAATACAAGGAATATAACACAAAATATATTGAATAAAACTTCTATTTAAAAAGAACTTACAACCACTTTATAATGCAGCTTCAATCCACCCAATGTAGCCAAGGGAGTTTAGAAACTCATTACAAAGAATACTATGAATATAGAGGTTTTTGTGTGGAAAATGAGATGAAAATACCTATAGCCAAGGGCTCTATTTATACTACAAAAATGCATTAAAAAGGAGTAAAGAGGTTGTGCTAACAGCCACCATTAAGGGTGAATTAAAGTGGTTGCAGACAGCCACAATAATGTCCTTAAAGTCGTCGAAAACAGCCGAGTAAAAGCCTCTGACGCTAACCCGCACCCGCGGCCAAGGGCGCCGCGGGGCGGTTTAGGCAAAAACGTTCCAACTTCTTCTTGGCCGCGGGAGCGGCTCGTCATACCCGCGGGGGCGGGTCCTTGAATGCTCTTGAAACGTCTGACTCTTTAACTTCGTAACGCTTCTGGTGAGAATCCGCAGGGACGGCCCAGAGTTACCGCGGGAGCGGTGACACTGGATCTTCGGCTTCACAAGGCCGCTGGCATGGCCGCAGGCAAGGGCGCTGGGGCGCCGTCTTCGCTTCGTCAGGCTGGGTCACCGCAAGGGCGGACAGGGTTGGCCGCGGGGGCGGTGACATGTCTCTTCATGGCCGCGGGCGAAGACGCGGCTGCGGCTCTTGGTGGTGGTCTTCATGGTTGACACCGCAGGGGCGGACTAGAGAGTCCGCGGGGGCGGTGACAGGCTTGTCTTGGCCGCGGGCGTTGACGCAGGCAACGGCACTCATCTGTGTTGTCACCGCGGGGGCGGACAGAGGATGCCGCGGGGGCGGTGTGCACCAGAATCTGAACTTCGATGATTTTCTTCAACTCCTAAGTATTGCTAATACCTTCTTTTGCTTCAATTTGAATCTTTTATCTGGATCACAGTATTAGCAATATAAACTGACTCAAAAACATAAAAACGACTCTAAAAGCTACCTAAAATGATAGTGATTCCATCACCTATCAGTAGAATTATATCTAATTGGTTTACGAGTCGATGATTCTGTCTTTTATCTATGATATAATCAGATATTATTTTTGTAGAATTTATCAAGGCTTTATTACTCACCAGGTCTTGAAGTGGTTTTTCTGTAATACACTAGTCTTTCCAAAATCTTATCGTTTTACCATCTCCCACACGCCATCGAAGACCTTTGTCGAAATCTTCTCTTAGTTTAACTAATTTCTTCAATTTCCAAGATGTGTTTTTAACACATTGTAATTCGAGAGGCATGTCCTTTAATGTTATGTATTTTTCTTCTACTATTTTTATACATGGGTCACAAACCTAAACCGTTCGTTTAGGTTTATGAACCGCCGGTTTAGGTTAGGCTCAAGGCCAAACCTAGTGAACCAAAACCGGCGGTTTGCCGGTTTAGCGACGGTTTTATAAAAATTAAAAATCGGATATGAAGCTAATGGTGGTTCGCCGGTTTGGGTGGTTCAAACCCGCGGTTTGCGTCGGTTTTAATGTTTGTTTTTTTTTAAAAAAAAGAGCCTAAACCAACGGTTTGGGTTGGTTCAAACCGTCGGTTTAGCTTTTTTATTTTGTCAAACCTAAACCTAAACCATAAACCGGCCGGAACCTAAACCGGCGGTTTAGGCCAGTTTGCAAACCGCCGGTTCGGCGGTTTGGTTCAAACCGAGCCCATCACTACTATTTTATCCCATATATTGTCCGGATCAACCATGATCTTTCATAAAAGTTTCATTTTTTGCGCTTTGTTCATATCTTTTGCTTTCCTAATTTCAGTTCCTCCTAGGGATCTCGGTTTACAGATTTTATCCCAACTAATAAGTGAATGGAAGTTGGGTCCCTTGTTCCAAAAGAAGATTTTGTTAATCCGGTCAAGTTCTTTGTGGATGAATATTGAGATTATTCTAGTCTTGATTAAGTATTTGAAAGTTGTTGAATTTTTAATTTGATTATTCTAGTCTTGATTAAGTGTTTGAAAGTTGTTGAATTATTCTAGTCTTGATTAAGTGTTTGAAAGTTTGGCATAGAACAATCTAATACCACCATAACGGTAACACTCTAATACCACCATAACGGTAACACTTGAGCATATATACATACTTATCAATATTATAGGTCAATACATTCGGTATGTGAATGTATAGTGTCTTCTCTGTGTATATATCTTTATTTAGGCCCCTAATTGTAATTAGTGTGAATTATCCCTGTTTAGGGTTTTCCTTGCTTCCTCTGTTGTTGTGTATATATTGGCATTTTTGCCTACCGATTAATCAGAATCAGTTTTCACGATATTGTTCATGGTATCAGAGCAATCTCAACTGCCTGATTCTCTCTAAAGAGTCTCTCCCTTCCTCTTCTCTGATCGATTTTTTTTTCCGATCCTCACCTGACCTTCTCCTATGGCCACTACGATCAATGCATCAGATCCATATTATCTACATCCATCAGATCACACTGGCCTTAAAATCAGTGCAATCTCGCTCAAGAAAGACAACTTCCAAGACAGGAACTTGTGTCTACGCAATGCTCTCTCCGCCAGACGAAAGCTCGGATTCATTGACGGGACAATTACTGAGCCAACAGATCCAGAAAAACTTGACGATTGGAACCAAGTTAATGCAATGCTGATTGGTTGGATTATTCAATCCATGGATCCCACGCAGCAAACGGTGGTAACCTACTTCAAAACTGCCAAGGAATTCTACGACGATATTCTCACTCGCCACTCGATTGGGAATGGTCCTCGTATTCAGCAGTTGCACTATGATCTGGCCAGGTGTACTCTCAATGGTACAACGGTTTCAGACTATTTCGCTCGACTAAAGCGTCTATGGGATGAACTCTATCTCCAGGTTAGTGTTAAGTGCACTTGTAATGCTTGTACTTGCAATATTGCGACCAAACTCGCAGATGCTAGAGAGCAAGAACAAGTACATCAATTTCTGGCCGGACTTGATGACTCATTCGCAACAGTCCGGTCGAACATTGCTTCTCATGAACCGCTTCCTAAACTAAACAAGGCCTATGCCATGGTAATCCAAGAGGAGCGCCAACACACTATCAACAAGGCTCGAGATGCTCCTGCTGAAGGAGGAATATTTGCAGTTCAGGCCCGTCAGTCTCAGCCCCGCCGTGATGAGCGTCGTCCTCCTACACGTCGTGATGACAATCGGCGTCCATCTTGTTCCAATTGTGGCCGCTTGGGTCATGAAAAGAAAGCTTGTTTTAAGTTGATCGGCTATCCAGACTGGTGGCCTAAAGATTCTGCAGGGAAGCCTCGTGATGATACAGGCAGTTACTCATCTCAACCTCAGGCTAGTTCACCAAGTCCTGTTACATCGCGAGATACTCGTGCTTCTCAGCCAGCAGTGGCAACCCACACTGCACGTTCACCAGCAACTAATACGTCAACTTCTCTGACCATGGTTGATCGTTCTCAGTTACCCGCTCTATCTGATGAGCAATGGAAATCGTTGATTAACATGTTCGGCAATACTCAGCCCGTCGACAATGTTAGTGGTATTGTTTCTACTTCTTGGTTACTCGATAGTGGCGCATCTTTTCATATGACAGGGAATGTATCTATGCTGACTGATGTTACAGATGTTCCAATCTCCACAGTTCAGCTTCCTGATGGGAATCTTACCACTGCTTCTCAAGCGGGAACTGTTATCTTCTCAGACAATTTGTTTTTGCAACGTGTTCTACTTGTTCCTAAATTGCAATGCAATTTGATCTCGATTAATCAACTTATTCAGGACTTGGAGTGTACTGTCAATTTTACTAATAAGTTATGCCTTTTGCAGGACCATACTACGGTGACGTTGATTGGGGTAGGTGAAGAGCGGAATGGTGTCTATTGGCTTCGACCGTCTTTGCAAAAGTCTCGTGCTTGCTCAGCGTTAAGCTCTTCTTCGCTCGTCCTTTGGCATTGTCGTTTGGGCCACCCTTCACCCCATGTTCTATTTCATCTACCTGGTGTATCTATCTCCAAGGGTGCATTAAATTCTACCTTTGTTTGTGATTCATGTCATTTAGCTAAACATACTCGTTCTAGTTTTCCAGTTAGTACTTCTCATGCTTTGGAACCTTTTGCTTTGATTCATTGTGATGTCTGGGGTCCCTATCGGACGCCGTCCACGTCCGGGGCCTCCTATTTTTTGACAATAATAGATGACTACTCTCGGGGTGTTTGGGTTTTTCTCATGAAACAAAAGTCCGAAGTTTCAAATTTAATTGCTCAATTTCGGTCAATGGTTGCTACTCAATTCAATAAACAACTTCGTTGTGTTAGAAGTGACAATGGGACAGAATTTACTTGCCTTCACTCGTTCTTTCTTAAACATGGCATTACTTTTGAAACTTCTTGTGTTGCTACTCCTCAACAGAATGGCCGGGTAGAGCGGAAACATAGGAACTTATTAAACATTGCTCGTTCTATTCGCTTTCAAGCCAATTTACCCATCAAGTTTTGGGGTGAATGTGTACTTACTGCTGCATATCTTATTAACCGAACTCCAACTTCCATTATAGCCCACAAAACGCCTTACGAAATGCTACATAATAAACCACCTTTTTATTCTCATATAAATACGTTTGGTTGCTTATGTTATGCTTCCAAATTGCCTCGTTCGCATGATAAATTTGCTCCAAGGGGTAGAAAATGTATATTTTTAGGCTATCCAATAGGAACTAAAGGATGGAGGTTATATGACATTGAATCACAACATATGTTTGTTTCTCGGGATGTCATTTTCTATGAAAATGAATTTCCTTATTCAGCACCACAAACTGAATCATCTACACCTTCTACCATGTTTCAACCCTCTATATATGATTTGCATGCTATAGACTCCTCTTCTCCCTCCAGGCATACATGTCCTGCTACTGAGGCTATAGACCCACCCACCATCAAACCTGCACCTTCTTCCGACGCCAGGGGGAGTCGTGATATCACCCACACCGATACTTCCTCTATCCTACCTTCCTCCACTACTGTCCAATCTGATCCAATTCGCCACAGCACCCGAACCCGTACTACCTCTATCAAGCTACGAGATTTTGTTTGCAACACCGTTCGAGCTAATACGACTCCATCGCTCGTCAACTCCTCATCGATTTCATCTGGTATGTTCTTTCCTTTGGCTAATTATATTGGTTATGATCGGTTCTCTCCAACTCACCTTGCTTTTCTAGCTTCGGTTTCTGCGGTGTCAGAACCACGTTCTTTTGCAGAGGCGTTTGCTTCTGATAATTGGCGTAATGCTATGAAGAATGAGATAGATGCACTGAATATGAATAAGACTTGGTCTCTTGTAGATTTACCTCTTGGAAAAAGACCTATGGGCTCGAAATGGGTGTATCGTGTCAAGTACAAGTCCGACGGAACTATTGAGAGGTATAAAGCTCGATTAGTTATTCTTGGCAATAAGCAACAAGAAGGAATTGATTTTCACGAAACTTTTGCTCCGGTAGCTAAGATGGTTTCTGTTAGGCTTTTTCTATATGTTGCAGCGATTAAGGGTTGGGAAATCCATCAAATGGATGTCCACAATGCCTTTCTCCGTGGTGATCTTACTGAAGAAGTTTATATGAAGCCTCCGGCTGGTTTCTTCTCTTCTTCTCCCAACAAAGTTTGTCGCCTGCACAAATCCCTCTATGGTCTTCGTCAGGCTCCACGTAATTGGTTTGCCAAACTTGCTTCGGCTCTTATTCGCTTCGGATTCTCTCAATCCCGGGTTGATTATTCACTATTCACTCGTGAGCGTCAAGGTCAGATTATACATATTTTAGTCTATGTTGACGATCTCATTATTTCAGGGACTGATTCTCTTGCTATCGCTGCTATAAAGACACAACTTAGTACATGTTTTTATATGAAGGATCTGGGTTTGCTCAAGTATTTTTTGGGTATTGAAGTCTCTCGATCTAATGACGGTATTTTTCTATCTCAACGAAAGTACTGTTTGGACATTCTGAAAGAAACAAGAACTCTTGCTGCTAAGCGTTGCTCTTTTCCGATGGAATCAAATCACAAGTTAGCTGAATCGATCTCTCCGGCATATGGGTTTCCTCATCGCTATCGAAGATTGGTGGGCCGCCTAATATACCTCACTATTACGAGACCAGAACTGTGTTACTCGGTTCATACGCTAGCTCAATTTATGTCTAACCCAACTACTGAACATTGGGCAGCTGCTATAAGGGTTCTACGGTTTCTTAAAACCAATCCTGGCCAAGGAATTTTCTTATCAGCTTCTAGTCGGCTATCCTTAACTGCATTCTGCGATTCCGATTATGTCAGCTGTCCTTCTACTAGGCGGTCCGTCACTGGGTATTTTATCATGCTAGGTTTGTCTCCAGTTTCTTGGAAAACAAAGAAGCAGCCGACAGTTGCTCGTTCCTCAGCCGAGGCCGAATATAGGGCCATGGCTTGTGCTTGCTGTGAACTTCTATGGATTAAATCTTTATTGCAGTCTCTTGGCGTCCATATTCATGTTCCTATGCGTTTATTTTGTGATAGCCAAGCCGCTCTTCATATTGCTTCTAATCCGGTTTTTCATGATCGCACGAAGCATATCGAGATAGATTGCCATTTTGTTCGTGATCTTCTTCTTGCTGGCACTGTTTCTACTCATCACATTCGATCACATGTTCAACCAACAGATATCCTTACTAAGGCGTTGGGCAAGAGTCAATTCACGTTCCTCATGCACAAGTTGCCCATTCGAGATCCTCATGCTCCAACTTGAGGGGGAGTATGTGAAGGTATAGTGTCTTCTCTGTGTAAATATCTTTATTTAGGCCCCTAATTGTAATTAGTGTGAATTATCCCTGTTTAGGGTTTTCCTTGCTTCCTCTGCTCTTGTGTATATATTGACATTTTTGCCTACCGATTAATCAGAATCAGTTTTCACGATATTGTTCATTCGGACTCTCCAAACCCTATAACAAATTAAATTTAACCATACATACCTTAAAATAAATTCAAATCTTTATTAATCGAAGACGATTAACCAGTCGATCGGCCAAACCTACGCTATTTGTCGTTTCTATCCCGTTTTATGAATGAACAAAATAAAGTATAAATATACTAAATTCGTTTATGTACCGTTTCAGTTTAGGAATCGAAATCAAATGGCCCATTAGAGTGTGTCACGACAAAATGTGTGTTGCATTATATTTATCTTCCCTTTTTGATCAACTTTGCATTATATTTTTTACTCTTATATTTATAAGGTGTAAAGTTTGGGGTCCAACGGCTTCAATAAAGCTGGACAGAGAACGTTGTTTGATAGGAGATAGTGGTGGAAGCGTTGGAAAGTAGTGGTGAGGGGGAAAAAAGAGCCTCAGATGAGTTTTCAAGATCTCCAGAAAAATGGCGGAAGGCCGACCTCCTCCGCCGTCGGGAGGGCGGCTACTCAGAGCCCCTCTCAGGCCGTCGCCGCCGGAATATTCCAGATCAACACCGCAGTCTCCGCATTCCGTCGCCTCGTTGACGCCATCGGCACCGCCAAGGACACACCCGAACACCGCCAAAAGCTGTGCGCTATCTCTCTCTTACAGTCTCCTTATTTGCGCGATCTTTCGATTTTACATTTTGAAGTTTTTAATTATTGATCACTTTGTTTTCCGATAATGGAATTGGTCGGCAATTTTGTGATTGCGAACTGATATGATTGGAGGTGTTTGAATTTTGGAACAGGCATACCACTAGGCAGCGTATACTTCAGCTTGTGAAGGATATTTCTGCCAAGCTAAAGGCTCTCAGCGAATCCGATCACACCGCCAATGTCTCTGTAATCTCTCTCTCTCCCCCGGCCGATCTTTCTTTAATTTCATGGAATTTCCGATATCAATTGATAAAACATATATTCAATTTTCCAATTGGATAGTTCCCTATTGCGATAGGCAGAATAGTTTACGTTTGGGCTCGGCTCTTGAGATACAGTGACTGGAATGTCAACTCTTTTAGGTTTTGTGATCTTAAAAAATTGACATTTACCTTCTTGTTTGGTAGCACGTCGTAATAAAAGACTAGTCATCTCAGGTTATATGTTTCATAAATTTGTTACTGGGAAAGTGTTATTTAATTGACAAGCTCTAATATGCTTTTAGCTAAGGTTGTTAAGGTAAGCTACGCAAGCTTTCATAAAGTTAGTGGTGGAAGTGTTTTGTAAGCTTGGTAAGGGAACTTTAGTTTTTCAGGACCGCCAAGTAAAATGTGTTGTATGTTGATTGTTGACAAACTTTTGTTTTTGATAAAGTTAGTGAATTGTTTGTGCCTGTTTAAAATGATTGATACCTTCTCTTGTTTTCTTGACTGGTTTGGTTTCCACTTCTGCATGCGAGTGGAATAATGGAACTTGACTTATTAATTAATTTAATTTCATGATGTTATTATATCTCTCATGTAAAGAATTTTTAATTCTGATGCCTCTAAAAGTTTTGATCATTTTTGGTTTTGGTGTATGCAAATTTTTGAAATTGTCATTTAACTCAGTCACAGAAGTACCAATATACTCCTATTTAAAACAACAGAATTTTGTTTTTGCATATCATCTAATGTAAAAAGTTATGAATAAGTATCTAGCAGCTTGAGGCACCGGTATCTGATAAACCATAGTTTTTGGTTTACCAAATGTATTCTCAACTGTGTAAAAAAATACAGGGACATTCTAGTTTACTTATCCAATAAAAAACTTAAAGGTCCATCTATAGGGCAGAGTTTTCTGAGCTCTTTGATTACTGTTTCCTTCTCCTTTCCTTTTGTCATCATTATGAGACACATTCCTCATCTCCAGCAAAACAAGAAGATTGAAGATGCTAAGCTTGCTAGAGACTTCCAAACAACTTTACAAGAATTCCAGAAAGTTCAACAGCTTGCCTCTGAGCGTGAATCTACCTATATGCCATCTGGGCCTCCAGCTTCAATTCCAACAACGTATGTTGCATTTGGCTGTCTATGTTATGTCCTTGTTTAGCACTGCTTCCTTTGTAACTAATTTGTTGTTTGCTGTTTGTTTGTTTTCCTCCAGTTCTACCGCAGGCGAGGAAGCAAGGTTGGACATGGAGAGCCAGCCTTTCTTGTTGGAGCAGAAAAGGTATCAATTTGAAGTGCGATATTCATCTGCATTTGACATCATTTCATTTGATAGGACTATACTTTCTCCTTTATAGAATTTCTAATGATGTAAATGGATGTTGAGGAATAATGTTAACGAATTAGCATTTCTGAAGTTGTAAATGGACGTTGAGGAATAACAGTGACTACTTCTGAATTATGTCTGACCTTGAGAGATCATTTGGATTGCTTAATGAGAACACCTGTAATGTTGAGAATAAGAAAAAGGACAGTAAAAAATGGGATTAAAACTCTACGATTTGCCATTGATCTCATATTTCTCCCACCCTTCAAACTGTTCCTTCGTGCTCGTGATCTGCACATTTAGCTTTCAAGATGAGTCCACCCTTTGACTCTTTCTTATTCTTATCAGTTATAAAGATAAGTTCTTTACAAGCTATTATCTGACTTTCCTTAAGATCCAAGTACGATAACCTCCCTACCCCTCAAGTGTACATAAATACATCATTTCTCTCTCTCATTTCTATTTCTCTTTTGTGTTTGGTGGCACCTATGTTCCACAAATTCAAGAACTTTATCTGAGATAAGTTGCATCTGGATTTTACTTGATATTGCTGCGTAAAGAACTCTGATAATTATAATTTCTCACGATAAAAAAAACATGTAGGCAAGAAGTAATGCTTTTGGGCAATGAAGTTGCATTCAACGAGGCCATAATTGAGGAGAGAGAGCAGGGAATTAGGGAAATTCAAGGTCAGATTGGAGAAGTAAATGAAATCTTCAAGGACCTTGCAGTTTTGGTGCATGAGCAGGGTGTGACGATTGGTAAGATACTTGCTATCTAAATGAAGTGTCTTCATGTTGCCACGATCATGTTTTTTAATGCCATTTGTTGAGCTATCCTTTCTAACTCATCATGCATTCATGACAGATGATATTTCTTCAAACATTGAGTCTTCTGCTGCTGCAACCAGCCAAGCTAAACAACAAATATCCAAGGCTGCTAAAAGTGAAAGATCTGGATCATCATGGGTAAGAAATGGAACATTGACTTTTGTAGTATACTTGTTTTTATCCGGTGCTTCCTGTTGCATGAAAATGTTCAAGTGGAAACACCATATCCAGTTCCAGTAATTGCAAAGTCATGTACACCTTGTCTAAAAGTAACACACTCAGGCAGATCTTGGGTAGGCCTTACTAGAGATGTTCATCTAACGATAAATAGAGAGAATTATAAGTAAAGAGAGAGAGACAGAAAGTGACACAATTAGTAGCTAAACATATGGCAGATAAAGGAAAATGTGCTTGATACTGTCATCAGACTTCCATCTAGGCGCCGTATTCCAATATTATAATAACGTTTTTTACCTTATTGTTGCATTGTACAGTGTTGGTGGTTGCTGGTAGTGTTCGCGGTGGTGGTGATTATATTCTTGCTTATCCTTATCCTTTAGATTATGAGCTGCTCAAGTTTGTAGATGCAGCAGTTCTTCTGCAGCTGTATTTGGCTTTCAGTTGTGTTCAGTGAGTTCTCTATATCTTTATATTTATATTTTCTAATGATTTGGCCTCTATGAGTTGCAATCTGCAAGCAAGGATGGCAGTATTTCTTTCCCTCTGTTCAATTTTTTTTTTGTTGTTGTCATGTTAGTTTCCCCATTATGTTGTTGCCTTTTTCTCTTTTCTTTTTTTGCCGCGGGGTGTGTTCCAATTTTGGTGTGGTTGGGAAACGGATAATTTTTCCATCTGTTTTGATTCGAGTGTGTTGGAAGTTTGCATCTCTCAGAAGTGGATTTCACATTGGAAATTCCTGAGGCAATGATGATGTGTGATGTCTAAAGACTGCATTGATATCATTTTCTACGATTGTTGGATACTTATCTGTTCGTGATGTGGTTTACACGGCGCTCGAATTTCTGCTTACTGGGTGCATGTACGGATGTGTGGCTGGCCCAGGTGCACTCCGGGGATTCACATTAACCCTTTTCCGACGCATTCGTACCGCTAGTAAACGGAAAATCGAGGCCGCTATAAATATTATGCTGATGTTCTATTTTGAATTTATAAATCAAGTGATATAATAATATTCATTATATGATTTTACGGGGCATGAAAATGTTTTGACCGATAAGAACGATAATTTAAATATATAGAACAAAATCAAAATGCCTCCAAAGAATTATTATATATACATCTGATTACAAGAAAATTCTTATATAAGCATCTAGACTATTTTATATCAATTTTAACCTCCTAATTCATCTCCAGCAGAATCGATGGTTACTTTTCTGGAGTTCTATTTTGATTTTATAAACCAAGTGATGTAATATCTCCGATCAAGTATATACAGCATTTTATGCTTTAAAACTTCACCAAGTATACAAGGTTTTACTTTTGAAGACAGTATATTACAAGAGTTGTCATTAATTATTTTTACTAGTGAAATTTGCATGGTATAGTGCATAGCCTGCCCGTCATGCGGTTTTGTTGATAAAATAGTTTATCATATTATAATTATTTTACTAGTGAAACCCGTACATATGACGAGTCATATGTTATATATTAAATGAGCTCATGTGCGTCATATGTTATATTTTAAATGAGCTCATGTAGTCCACATGTTGATCATTTGTTAGTTTTATTCTAATAAAAGTTTTAAAAATCTAATTTGTTATTTAATAAATAATAATTCAATTAAAAAAATAATTGTATAGTTAAAAATAACAGAATATGAACTCGTCGTTGGCATTCCCGTCATTGGTACAATTTTTTTAATAAATAATATCTCAGTTTAACCTTCGGAAAAATGATCAACAAGTACATTTTTTACAATTCCGAAGAAAAATATTGAAAATAAAAAACGTATGGTATTCGAAGAGAGAATATGTGCATTTTTTAAATAATCGGATGAAATATAGTGAAGACTGTAATTGGAAAAAACGATCAGTATTTGTGAAAAAACGATAAACAGATTAATATAGGAGAATTTGATGTGGATGAAAGATATAAAATAAAAAAGAATATTTTTGTTTAATTAGTAATTTAGTAAAAAATTATTACAAAGAAAATTTGTGAGATCGTCATGTGACTCACGTCAGCTTACGACAGTTACTTCAAAGTATTTGGATTGGTCACAAATTTTTGTATGATTTCATTCAAAAAATGACTGATGATACGAGATTGTGTAGTGACCAAATGTTGTATACTAGATATTTTATACATTTCCAAGCGATGTGAGATAATTGTATTTTTCACATTCTTTATGCAGTACAATTGTTTGGATTATGGCTAACCTTCAGTAATTGTATTTTTCACATTCTTATTAGTTTTTGTTTTAATTTTTTGTTAGGAAGGAATAAACTGTTTAGATGGACCCATACGAGACGAGGTTGTTGATTCATTTTCGCATGAATTTATAGTAAAAGAGCAGTCGTCGAATAAGAATAACTTATATTCCATTAAATAACAACATATAAACAACGGTCAACTATCACTAGATTTTCGTTACAAAATTCGCACTTTTTTTTGGGGAGATTTAGAGCCTCTTGTCGGACAACAATCTTTTCCATCTGGATAATAATGACCAAGAAACCATGTCAATAATCAATTAATAAAATAGATTAATTAATAATAGTGAAAAAAAAATTGTGATTTCATTCAAAGTATATAGATTGGCCACGAATTTTGATATTTTGCTACTACATTAGTAAAGTATATAGATTGGCCACAAAAATTGTGAATACATTTCTGATTCCTTCAACATTGTTCGATTCAATTCTCTTCAACCATAATATCCCTTCTAAACAAAAACATATTAAAAAACTCAAAAAAAATCAAAAGACCAAAATACCCCTGAAATTCAAAAAACAAGTGACTGTGACTAGTTGGAATCGGAGGAAGAAGGCGCCGGGTATTTCAGAGAATTGAGGTGAAGTTTTCGGAGTGCGGCGGCTCCGAGATCGATACCGCAGCTATTGGAGAGCTGAATCAGGTAAAGAAGGACGTCGGAAAGTTCTTCTCCTAAGTGCACTCTCTCTTCTTCTTTCCAATCTGGCAATCCTCTCTTTACCTCTCCTTTCCATTGGAATATCTCCGATAACTCTCCCATTTCTCCGACCTGAACAAACTCCAATCGTTATTACCAAATAAAGTAGATTAAAATTTAGAATTGTTAAATTTAGGAGAGTCAATAATAAATTAATAATAGTATATCAACGAGTCAATGAATGTGGATGATTTGTTGTGACGGTTGATTCAATGTATTCAGAACAAGAGTAACAAAAGGATCAAAAATTATTTAAAAGAAGGATGAATAGAAATTGTGCAAAGTAAAACTGAAAGCGTCGGAAAAGGAATTCAGTAACGGAGTTTCCGGTCTCTGTTTTGACTCACACATGTCGGTAACGCTTGACGGGGAAAACGGAAACATTTAATAACGGGAAAGAGTGTTTGCAAACACCGTTAGGAAACGGAAACGACGGAAATATTTGAGTTACAGAGAAAATTACTAGAGCGAGAAGAAGGTTTCTCGGAGTATGATGAGGAAGCCATCCTCTTTCATTTGCAAAGTCCTCAAGTTTCTTCTTGAGAAGGTCGAGGGAAACGGAGTCCTTTACTGATTCTCCGTTTGGTATTCCGGCCATCTTTCTCTGTGAACGCAATGATGGTGTAAAAAGAAGAAGATGAAGAGATCGAGGGGTTTTGTCGGTAATGTGTTTGGTAAAGAAGGGGCCTTTGGAACCTATTCATAGTATTTCAAGATTTTTTAAAATTATATTGTAAAGGGAAAATCGTGATTCCTCCCCCTCTTACTTGAAATGATCGACACATTTTGGCAGTTGTATACTGTGCATTTATGGTGTTTGATTCCCGTATGATACTATGATTTGAGAGATCCTACGATTTCGGTCTTAAAGAAGAAAGATATTAATTTAAATGTGGATTTCTTTTCATAATGTCCCACTATTTTATTAATTGTATACTAATTTAAAGGAAAAATAAATTAATTGTTCCAATTACGGTATTTTATATTTATTTTCAAACTGTATAATGGGGGGTGGACACAAAATCCCGGATCCGGCCCAATCATGTTCCGATTTCGATTTTTCATCAAAAATTATAAATCTCGTCCCGTTTTCCTAAAAATGCGCTGGACAGGATATGTGTCTTATCTTCTACATCTCACTAGATCCGTTCCGTTCCGTATATGTTAAAATTTTAATTTAAATATTAATTAAATATTTGAGCCTAAATTTACAAATTGTAAACGAAAAATTATAAAATAGGCTTGTAAAACTAATATTATGTATTTTGCCGGGTTGTTGAGAATGACTAGAAACAACAATTGAAAACACAATATTCTATTTTTATGTTGAGCAAGATATGACTATTGAACTTTTAAAATTTGTTATAGTTTCCTTGGGTGTAGTATCTTGTACTTTCAACTCTTTTTTAAATTTTACTTTTATAACATGAAAACACCAGTATAAGGGCCTGTTCGATACTGCAAGCTTTTACGTTAGCTTAAGCTCTTTTGGTAGTTCAAGCTTTTTAGATAGTTATTTGAGTAGTTTAATGAGAGACTTTGTAAATTTTGAAAAGCTAACGAAAAATCTAATTGATGTTTGGTAAAAGTAGATTTTTTGATAGATATATTGAATAACTTTACCAAAAAGGACAAATATTAAAATATGTTTAAAATATAAGAAAGATGACACAAGGGGTAAAATTGAAAAAAATAAGTGAAAGCTACACAATAATCTCGACAAAGCTATCAAAACTAACTTCTTAAAAACCCTCCAAAAATCTCCTCAAAAAGCTTTCTAAAAATTTAATCTCTACAAAAAGCTTGTGTGCCAAACACTAACAAGTTTTTTAAAAACACAAATCTTTGGTAAAATCTACACAAAAAGCTTTAACGAACACACCCTAAGTGAAAACAATTGTTCACGTCCATCTACAAAGGTCAAAAGTAAAAGTGAACAATTTCGTTGAGGCATTGTCTACGGATGAGTGATCATTATGTAGTTTTGTTTTATTTTGGATGCTTAGACTTAAGACAAGTTATTTGCTAATTTAAACAAATATTTTCTTGCCTAAATTGTTAGTTTAAACCGAAAATAAATTTTGTATAGGTCACGTGGAATTGATCTCATCCCGGTCCGGTCCGGTCCGGTCCCAACCGGTATAGGAGCCAGTAGTTTTTAATTTAAAAATTCAAGGCCCACCCGATCCCGTCTTATATATAATAGGCGGGATGGGACGTGAAACGATCTCAATCAGTCTTGTTCCGTCTCATGCTCAACCTTATTGTATTCTATGTTTTTTTTTCTTTTCTAATCATTCTTTGTATCTACAAGTAGACTTGGGCAAAAATGTGGGTATCGGATAGGTTTGTCCATCTGGATAAATGGACAAGTGTAGACAAGCCTCCATTCCCATCCGACTTGACTCATGAGGATACATAATCAAGCATGTTCGGCCATTTATCAGTCTGAAAACACATTGTGATAAACTTAAATATTTAAAATATATAGTAAATAGTAAATTTGAAAGAGAATGGTACAATTCAAACCTGAAATTTCATGATAATGGTGAAGGGACCATAAGTTTCCATAACATACATAGTACTACTTTTTTTGTGTAATGTTTCTAGAGTAATTAAACCAATAGGTTAACTTAAATTTTATTTTTTGGAACGTCAACCAGTTACACTTGAAGGGCTATGTGTGACGGCGACGGTAGGGTAAGCTTCTTGACACTTGACAAAATAAAATTCATGAGTTATGTTGATTATCACACGTCCTTCAAGTGTACATAACCGCTTGACTCTATTGAAACATAACAAAATGTCTTAAAGTCGGTCAACACAAACTGACGGAAAAGTCATATATTGTACAAGTCCACGATCACCGTATATTATTGTGGAAAAATAACCTTAGGACGATGAGGGTTGAATATGCTTATGACACATTGTGCACCAATAACCAATTACACATAAGTACGGCGAGTTTTATTTCTAATACCATTAATTGGTAATAGGGGTAACTCGGTAACCATATATATTGATATACTTAGATTTTTTTTATCAACGTGGAATATTCTCATCTTCACCTATCGCGCCCATACTGGTCTAGTAGGCTTTGTCATTATGACCTTAACATCCTCTTCCCGACGCCGATCGTTCCCGACGCCGCTCGACCACCCTTATGCTCCCCTTGGTGGCCTTCTCCACGCCACACTTCCAAATGTTTCATCTAACACCATTGCCCTAAGTGTAATCAACATGCCCAATTACCTACACACGTGCAACTCGAGTGGGTAATGACTGATGACACAAGTCCTAGTGCCACCGGATATGGTTCTACCCTCGAGTCTTGTTTACACGAACAAAGCCGAATTTTACATATAAGTCTCACAACTAAGACATTTGGACTCAAATGGCGCACACAAATTAATTGTCGCAACATAAAATTGAACAACAGACGAGCGGGATTTGTATCTCTCTCCGCTGGTTCCTCAAATACTACAAAAATGCCAATATATTATCAGCACTAAACAAATTACTCTAATCTTAACCTCACAAAATTCTTTTTAAAATCATTACAAAAAATTAGTCGAAATGGACAAACCTTTTAATATTAAGAAAAGAAGTTAGTTACCCAATTCATCATTTTATTTATTATTTTTATTATTGTAAATTACCATTTTTGTAAATATTATTATAATTACAAATATATAAAGTAATTTAATGTCAATTATTATATATATATATATATATATATATATATATATATACTTACTAAAGATTAAAGTAGAGCTCGCCTTGTTAACGTGACACATTCAGAATTTAATATTAAGGTCAAATTTTCTTACTAAATTGTCATTTTCTAAAATTATTGGAAAATTTTAAAAACTATGCACTTTAATATAGAAAATACAAAATATGTATTTTTTTTATTGTGAGTACAAATATTCACTTTTTCTTTGTAAATAAATGATTTTAAAAAAAATTATTGAAAAAGAAAAAAGAAAAAAGAAAATTTTAATTAAATGATTATCTTTCAATAATTCCACGAAGGAAAAAAAATGCAATACGACTTGCAATAATCCTAGAAAGAATGAAAAAAATGTAATACCAACTTCAATAATACTAGAAAGAAGTAAAAAATATAATACTCAACTTTCAATACTCAACATTACATACCCAACTTCATTCATGTACCTAATTTCGGTTATATAACTTCGATTATCCAACTTTTGTTACTCAATATTAATTATCTGATTTTACATATTCAATGTTACTTACCCGATTTACATACCCAATGTCACTTACCCGGTATTACTTAACCGATTTTACATACTCGATGTTACTTACCCGATTTTACATACTCGGTTATATTTACCTGATTTTACATACCCTATGTTACTTACTAGATTTTACATACCCGATTTTAATTATCCAATTCGATTACTCAATTCCAATTTCAACGGCCTGCTCGTACTTACACAATTCCAATTACTCAATGTTAGGTACCCAATTTTAATTTTTTAATGTTAATTATCCAATATTACTTACCCAATTCAATTGACGACTTTTACTTACCCAATGTTAGTTACCCGATTTAATCCGAGAAAAAACGTGAGGCCGTCACGTCAACATTACAACGGATGTTTTAGTAAAGTATATAGATAAGATAATATTACTAGAATTAGATTAGTTATAAGGAGTTAATTCATGAATAATTAAACAGACAAGTTCATTCAATTTAATTGATCGTATATATACAATTAGGGATGTCAATGGGTCAGGTGATGGGTGGGTAAACCACTTCCATCACCCACCCATTAACCATATTGGGTTTAACCATCCATCACCCGTCAGGTGACCGGGTGGTTCGGGTTTATCCGCGGGTGATTAAAAGGTATGAGTATTGTCAATTTATAATGTATTTTCAAGGTAGTTTTACACATATAGTACAAAACTAGTATGTTCAAAACCATAAATATCTATGATTAAAATATTTAAAAAAAACTATTTAAAATGTAATATTATAACGTAAATAACAATATAATTGTCATATTATTTGTGAATTTTATGATTAAATACACAAAATTTAAGATACTTTGGGTGTATCGGGTCGGGTGACGGGTGAAAGATCTTCACCCATCATCCACCCCTCACCCGGCTTTTTCGGGTTTTCAACCGCGTTTATAATTCGGGTATCCATCGGATGCGGTGAAATTGCCACCCTATATACAATGTTCCTTCAAAAAGAAAAGTTAAGATATTCATTTTTTTTTGTCTCGTTTATTCAATCAAATATTTCCTTGTAAATTGTCGATGCTTGTAAAACAAGGTTGATGAAATTTTCAACTTTTTGTCGGTAGACTTTGCCCCACTGTGGACCGCACGTCGGTGGTGATTTTCTGGTCATTGTCTTTGACGGCCGATTAATGAAGTTTCAGATTGTATGTAGTTCATTTGGAAATCCGGTAGTCATATAATCATATGGAAGGAGAAAATTGCAAAAACACATTTGCTTCTTCTTCTTCAAAGCCTACTGCATATTAAACCCTATGACTTGGTCCTTTTACTTTGAATTCGTTAAGTTAATGTAATTACTTTAAAAAAAAAAGAAAGTATTCTTGAAATGTCTTACCCATAAACATTCATAGTTTTAAAAAGTCCGAAGCAAATTGAATGGATCAACTTATAAATGAGAACAATATTAAACGCCTATAAGAAGAAATTCGTTTCGATTGTTAGTGCATAGTACTACAAATTGAGAAATGGCAAGGTATGCTTTCGATGATCTAAGCAACGCCCATAGATCAGCTTACGGCTTTTCGGGCTTCGTCGTCTTGTTGGGGATGATCGTCCTTTCACTCTCTGTTATCACCATGGTTGTTCTTGCTTGTAGTGGCGGATCCGGTGATGACGATAGTTCACCCCGAGGCGGCGGATGTGGTGGAGCCGGAGGAGGAGGATGTGGTGGCGGATGCGGTGGATGTGGTGGTTGATGAGGAGGCGATGGTCGCTAATTGGGCTCTAGTTTTTTCTTATTTTGTTTGGAAATATTAAATTACTCTTAAGATACTTTTAAAAACATTTATCAATATTGTGTCTTTGTGTGTATCGTGTAGTCGTAGTTCACATCAATGAAGGCTATGTGGATTATGTTGCTGTGTGTAAGTAATTCATATAAATATAAATATGTATGTATTTTGAAATATCTTATGTAGTCTATAATAAGTTTGTATAGGATGGGTAATATAATGTAAATATTTATTTCATTAAATAATTTGGGAACCTTTGTGTTTTTCTGCAAAAAAAACAAATGTTTAATTATGGGTAAGGGTCGTGTAAACTCGGTAAATTAGGCTAAATTCATGTATATATGTAAATTTAGGAATTTTATGTAAGTTGGATTTGTTTCGTGTAAGTATGGCAAACTAAGCAAAAGTGTATAAAATAAATAATTGTGTAAAATGTGGACTGGTTCTTGTGAATATAGATGATATTGTAGTTTTTGTGTGCGAAACAAAATGAATCGGTAAATATAGATTTTTTTTGTGTGAATGTTATTTGTATGAATATATAATGTAGGGGTTTTATATTTACACCAAAAATATACGTTTATTGATTGGTACTTTTTTTTCCCCTGTTTTTTGCAAAATTACAAATTTCAACCCCTTTATATATTGTATAAATTTATACAGACACATTTCATTTATTTTATATGTGATATGTGATACTTGCTACCATAATCTACTAACTATATTATAAATAAATTATTTTCTATGATCACAAGTCCACCATATTCCGTAATTAAAAAATATATAAACGAGAGAGTTTTGACCGTTACCTTGACGTAATATCAATGGACCTTCGATATTTTTGTAGCTTCCGAGTTTCTAGGGTTGCTAATCATCAACCAAGACTACCTTAGTGTTGCACTTACCAAAGAAAGATTGGAATCATGTGGTAAATTTGGGTGACGCGGTCTTCATCTTGGGCCGTAACACATGATTTGGTGTTTCTGCAAAGGATTTTGGCGGTTTTAAAGACAACTATGTCTTACAAATTGACGAGGGTTTCAGTGATCGTGTTTGTGTGTATGGTGAATATACCGGTGTCCATGATTTAGATACCAAGAGACCGCAAGGATTGGATGAGGAATATGCAAAACTCCTGCAACTTCATCAGGCTCATCGAGCTTACAGCTATTTGCTTCTCAAATCTAGGTTTTCTTAATTTATCCCACTTTACAAATGAATTTGGAAATATTACGGGCAACAAAAGAGTGCTTAAATTTAAGTTGTCATTTATGTGATTTTTTCAATGAAATGCTTGTCTTCTGCTTCTCCACACGAACAACTGATTTTTGATACAGTTTGAAGACCTTGAGTAGAAGAATGTAACTGTTGGTTTGAGCATGGTAGCTCTTTATAGAACGAAGATCGTATATGTTCAGCTCTACGTAAGGTTACACGTTTAAAATAGCAACAAGTGCGTCTACAGAACGTGTTGTTATATGTTCCAAGTTTGGCTTATTTAACCGGTTGTCATTCATAAGATTGCTATCCTCATTAAACTATATAATATCATCCTTTGATAATCATGCTATCCTCATTAAACTATCTAACATCATCGTTTTAGATCATTACACTAACTTTAAGATCAGAATAGCAAACAAGAATAAAGCAAACTCACTAAGCTTAGTGTTCTGGAAAACCTGTTTGTCGCTTCAACTCCTCGTCTGCCTTCTTCAAGAACTGGTCCCAGCCACTCCCGGGACTCATATCCAAGTAATCATAAGGAACCGCAGTCTTCAAACCAGGTCGTACAACACACTGGCTTTCCACAATTCTAAACTCGAAACCACCATCATCTCCGGCATTCTTTGCAATTTCCTCCAACTCATCCCAGGTGAACATAAGAGGAAGAGTAAACGCACACCATGGATTAAAATCCATAAGCTTAACTTTCCTTTCTTTAGTAACATAGATGTCAAAAGTATAATTCTCAGACTCAAATCTCCCCTCTACTTTGTCAATGAAGAAATCAAAGATCAGAGCTTCTAGTCCTGTTTTACTTTCCGCCAGGGATGGGTAGAACGTGGTGACTTCACGCTGAGAAGTCCCGATAAGTTTCTGATTGTATACAAAGCATCTGAACTCCATCTCTGGTCTGAGAGAAGGAGCCCACTTTCTGAGAGCGAGGTAGAAGTTGCTAGGTCTTGATGAAGTTTTGTCAGTACACGAATCATACGCATGGCAAAGATCATGTGTCAGAGAATCAGATGATTTGAATAAAAGAGCTATCTCGCTGAAAGAAGTACATTTTAGTGCCCCGGTTGAATTAATCCAAGCAGCATCCTTTGGTGAGCTCCAGTTCAGCTTGGGGAACACAGCACCTCCCAGAGTTTCGATTGATCCTTTTACTCGTAGCTCAAGCTTTGGGAACGAGGGTGGAGAAGGAGCCTCTTCAGATTCAGCATCAGATCCTTCGCATACTTGGTAGTCCTCTTCGTCTTCAGGTTTGTGAACTCGGTTAGGAAATGCATCTTCGTTGTTGATGGATAGTGGGAGCAGGAAGGGTCCGGAATCTTCTAGAAGGTACTGAACGAAGGGTTCCGGAAGTTCATGGACAATTGTCTTCAGAGAGACGGATTTGAACTTTGGATACCATTCGTGAATCTGGCACCGGTTTAATTCCTCTTCCTCCATTGTATCAAAGATTCAGCAAAATCTTGTCCTGGATTCTGCATCAAAATTAGGAGAAAGATGCAACCGATCATCTTAATACAATTATAAATGCATCTACTTCCATAGTTCTATCCCAAAAATTTCTACTGAGGAAAACAGCTTCGTCACTCAATTCACATGAAACATTGCAATGCTATATTATTACTCAGTACCTATGTTACACAGAAATGGGAAGCAAAATGTCGTGATTGGCAAGTTTACATAAGGATACAAGTATCCGAGCTATCAACAATTAATGAAGGAGCCGTGCTATTTGAAGATCCAAGGGGAGGAGGGGGTTAAGATTTCATCACAATAAGCCAACCGACATAATCCAATTATAAACACGAAACATTCAGCACATTTGTGGAAGTAATAATACAAAAGAATCACCACATCAATCAAATACGCAAACGGAACTAATTTCAATCTACAAAAGGAAGATCCAAAGCAGAATGCAACTACCCCAAACGGAAGCCCAACAGAGATCAAAGATTAGGGATTAAACTGAAAATAAGAAAATGGAATCTAACCGGCAAGAAAGATATGAAGAACGTTGGAAGGGGGGAGAATCAGGAAGTCGACGATGCAGAGAAAGCAAACACAATCGAATGAAGTGGATCTCCTCCTCCCTCCTCCACCTTGTCCCCAATAGAGCAAACCTTGAATATGTGATCAAATCAGTCAGCAGAAAATCAGGATAAAGAAAAACAATTGAAGGAAATAGGGAATGATTACTTGAATATAGCAGGAAACTAATAAGAAATCCGAAGAATATCGGAGCGGGGATTCAGATGAGAGAGATGAGGGGAAAGTATGGAGAAGTTGAAATTAGGTTTGTCCAAATTCACTGTGAAAGTGTGAAGTTAAGAATTAAGTTTTTTTAATGGGCCAGATTAGTTTTTAAAAAAAAAAAATAATAATTTAGACGAGAGTTGACCTAGAAGTTCATTTGGTAAGTAGTGCTCTTCCACATGTGTTACAAAGGTCAACGAGCTTGGCAAGCGAGTTCTCATGACTCATGAATCATGAGTCCAAGCTTTACATTTTGTTCACAAAGCATAATTGAGTGTAATCAAGAGAAGAAAAAAAAAAAGTAAACATTGTAAAACTTGTTGTGCAGTAGTTTTGGGGAGAACTTGTTCTGTTTTACACTCATTCCCCCATTAAATTGGGGATAATAAATTTCACATTCATACATGAGGCGACAGATACCCAATGATCTTCAACATGTTCAACTTACAGAGAGTGGTAAGCAAGAGCTAGAGCTAGAGCCTTTGAATTTGATCCAGCCACCAAGTATATACAAACAAACAAAAAACCCATATAATTACATCAAGATTCTTCATACTACACTAGAACAACTTGATCCGCTGCTGGCCTGGAAAGGCGTCAATGCAGACATACCTGGTCATCTTGTACAACATAGAGCTACGTTATGCATCAAACAATCTGAGACAGCATCGGGCTTGTCTCTACCATTTTGGTGCCATCATCGTCTGTTGGGACTCTGCTCCAACCAGGACCGCCTCTCACACCCAACATCTTGGCTCGTTCTGCAACGTTCCCTCTGAATCCCGTAATTTTTGAGGACACCATAGGCATCACGAGAACTGAAGATGCGCTAATTGAATCCTCTCCCAACCCGACTGACAATAGACAAGCAGTCTGCACAAAACACACAGTTTCCTTGTGAATTTTAGTAATGTGTTAAGAATTTGATTTGGAAAAACTGAATATGTAGATGTAGAACCTTTGCTTTGATCATGACGTCAGTGGCCTTCAGCACCATTTTATGCACAAGTGAATTTACTTCATTAGCTTGTTTATCTTCTGATGGTTTCATCAGCCTACAACAATTACTTGTACAATCAGATGAGATAATATTTTGAAAACGTCAAGTCAACATGATGCAAGATGCATAGCCGAATCCTTCCATACCTCTCTGTATCGGTTGAAATGCTTGAGGATTTAATAGAGTCCAAAGAAGAGCTATCTTTGACTTCACCACCTAAAACATTCAAACTTAGTTGCTTGATGGAGCCTCTGAGAACTTTGATTATCTTATATAACATCTCCAATCATGAACTTACCTTTGGGTTCTTCTGGAGCCAGCAAAGAAATGCCTATGAACACGGATACCATTCCCGAAATGAACATCGTCGTTCTCAGAGTATCAAATACCTGGCCATCAAAGTACAATTAACTTCTCAAACTCGAAAAATATCCATTCAATGCAGTAAAATATGCCCTTCCTCAGTCAGCAGATCTCATGAATAGGATCGTTTATTTTGTCAGAGCAGGAACATTCTGTTTCCTCAGAAGAAACTTGCAGCCCATAAAGGTCCCAAATGGTATGACAATTCATTGTGGAAAGTGGTAAAAAGTATTTATAACAGCCAAGCTTGTAAATTAAAATATAGCCTTTTCTTGGTTTTCCACAGACTGGGCATTTGGTCAATCCTTGCATACACACAAATTATACTGCTTCTCGAAAAAGAATCAGATCTCATAAAACCAAGAAAACACTAAAAGTAAAGACACCTAACAAGACAATTAAATTTGTCCCATTACACGGACAAACACTCAACAGCTGATATCTTTTAGTAATCACAAGAAGGGAGAGATAACCTGATACTCCTGGAAGTATACAAATCCTGTACAAATGGAGAAAAATGTCCAAGCAATCTGAAACATAGGAACTATGAGTATTGCATCGTACAATGCCAACCCTTCATTCAACCTCGCCATCTGAAACAAAGTGAAATGCAGAAAGTATTCAGGAGGAAAGAACATCTCCAAATGCTACAAAGATAAAATGTTCAATCATGTATGTAGATACCTACCCAGAAACCAGCAGTACTAAGGAATAATAGAAGCATTGAGTATGTGAACCAAGTATGCAACTGATAGGCACTTGACATGGCTAATCTCAAAAGATTGGATCTGAGAGAGGGAGGGGGATTTTAGTGATTCAGTATAAATATTCTGAGAAAGGCAAGTAAGACTTATAAGGGAGCAGAAAAGTAGGTAGGATATCTTACAAAGATTTTGCAAATAATACAGAACAAGATCCAACTGCACCCGAAACAACAGCATAGGAAAATGGGAGTAGCATTCGCCAATACCGATCATGCTCATGTCCTGAAACAGCAAGAAGTTCTCCTCTCCTGCAAAATTTATTACATGAATGTAACTAAGGCTGGGTGAGGGTAAACACAATTAATTCTAATTAATAGCCAATTAAGTATTAGAGGAGCTGCATTATGAATCTATCAACAGGACAATAAATATTGACCTGTAGACTGTGTGATGCACAGCAACAACTAGAACCAAGATGAAGCAGTATAGGAGGAATGTTACATTGCTGTACTTATCTGCCAATTCCTCTGGCGTGTAGACTGTAAAGAATAAAGTCAAATCAAAGATTGATAAGACTATCATGTCTGATACTAGAATACAGTTTGCTTAGCTAAATAGAATCATTAATTGGTATGAGTAAAATGAAAAACAGGCGAAGATAATTAGCATTAGTGTATAATGTAAAAGAGATATTATGAGAAACTAGTAATATATACCAGGAGATTGGTGATTGCCAAAAGCAACAAGGAATACGTTTCCAAGTACAATAAAAGATGTAGCAACCAATACCCTGAGAAAAGAAGAACAACGTAGATGATATCAAAATTAGTCAAAGAGAGAGCACATAATGCAGAGAGAAACTGCACAATTAGAATTTAACATACTTCACAGTGACCATTTTGCCCAACACGAAGTATGCAAAAGCAATGTTAGACACAAATTGAACGGATCCCAGTGCGGCAAGAAGAGACTGTAAAGAGAAAAAAAAACAAATAAAAAGCATAAGAAAGACAGTGATAAATCATACAAGTCTGCAAGAATGTGATTATTAGAAACCAGGAATTATCATAAATTATCGACTTCACATATAAATGTCAAGCTTTACATGTCAACAGACAACAGAATAGACACTCACCTGGGCAGCATATCCAAATGAAAGAAAATTCAGACAATTTCCAAAAGCAAAAAACAGAACACCTACAGGTCAATAAAAAAGAGATTCATTACATAAGAACAGACATAAATGAATTAAAACCCTCGTGCGGAAGAACATTTACCTACTCTCCATGTATGAAAGTGTACGATGGGCTTTGCAACAAGCTTCCCACCATTCCCGTTACTATCTAGTATAGATTTTTCCCTCTACAAATCATTCATAAACATTCATCAAAATGAAGCAGTGTGGTTCACACTTTAAGGATATGATAGAATTACAGCATACAATCAAAGAGAAAAAAACAGAATCAAAACTGTTCACAAATATAACGGCATGTCAAAAACTGCGAAGTGAACACATGGAATATTTCCACTTCTATAACCATCCTCCCACCAGTTTAGCAAAGGGAGAAGAGAAGATCCCAAACAAATAATTTGTTATCGTCAATTGGTTTAAACCAGCAGGTTCTTCTTTTGTCCATGAAACTTTTGTTGTTACAGATGTATAGTAAATGGTTCAAATATGTTCTATATTATGGCAATGTGTTAATTTTTGGAAACGCCATGTGCGAGGATTTCCCATTTGCAGTCTTAATCATGACTTTAAAAGCAGTTCCATCAAGACGAGCAAGGGGAGATGTATCACCTAGACATAAAGAAAGAGAATGACACACACCTCAAGAAGGCAATGTATTGACACTGAAAATGCTATCATGCACGCAGACACGATGAAACAGATGGAAAAAGGAGGAGATGGGATTCCAGCCATAAGGAATAAAAAAGAAAAAGATGTAAGGTGAGAGTTTAATTCAAGTAGAAAGGGAAAGAGAGTACAGTTTGTCGTATGTGATGTTGTGGAAGAGAGTTCAATAGTAGAAAGAACTCTCCTCTTGGTTCTTGCAAACCAATACACACGATTCTCTAACGTACAAACTTGATGGGACCAAGTATAGTTTGTTGTATGTGGTATTGTGGTTACTGGTTAATCAGGTACTCGGGTTTCAGAATGGAAATGGTGCAGCCAAAATGGGTCTATGAGAGACATGAGCAAGATATCAGAAGTGGTAAACAAAGCGTTACTACTCTTCAAGGTTTTCAGTTCAAGCAGGATATGATTTTTGTTTCAATAGTAGGTAACTTTGGAGGAACTCCCCTAGCTGCTAGCATCTCCATTTACACTCCACAAGCAAGGAGAACAAAGACTTGGGGAAAAGGTGATACGTAATTACCTCAGAACAGGCTGAATAACTAAAGTCCATGAAACATAAAAGAGAAGTTCTATAAGATAGAAACACTATAGAACAGACAGCACAAAAAGTACAAGCCCCTGAGCAAATCAAAAGTACCAAATTAATAGGTGGATAGAAGGTGCTTCATGAGCATACCTCCGTGTGCCCTAACTTGAGCAGGTTGGTACCAAAATTAATAGCAATGCTTCCAAAGAGATTAATGAAAGCTCCAATAACCCACTCTCCCATGGCTGTAAACCAGATTTCTACACACAATCGAATGCTGTCTCTGCACTTCCACGGCTTCTTCGCAGACTAACACAATGATAACTGAAAGATCCCCCTTCAAAACTCAAGAGCAAAGTTCCTCCCATTATCAAAATCCCTCATTGAACCAAGAACTTCTATTTCACCACAAAATCAATGTTTACAGTGCATTTACCTGCCCAAATAAAAACATTATATAACTATAATAAGGAAACATTATAACCAAATTTACTTCAGGAACATTCCATCACCAATTAATGAAGGAGCCGTGCTAATTTGTCCAGATCCGGTACTTATTTGAAGATCCAAGGGGAGGAGGGGGTTAAGATTTCATCACAATAAGCCAACCGACAAAATCCAATTATAAACACGAAACATTCAGCACATTTGTGGAAGTAATACAAAAGAATCGCCACATCAATCAAATACGCAAACGGAACTAATTTCAATCTACAAAAGGAAGATCCAGAGCATGATCAAAGATTAGGGATTTAACTGAAAAATAAGAAAACGGAATCTAACCGGCAAGCAAGCTCGAAACGGCAAGAAATATATGAAGAACGTTGGAAGGGGGGAGAATCAGCAAGTCGACGATGCAGAGAAAGCAAATAGAATCGGATGAAGTGGATCTCCTCCTCCCTCCTCCACCTTGTCCCCAATAGAACAAACCTTGAATATGAGATCAAATCAGTCAGCAGAAAATCAGGATAAAGAAAAACAATTGGAGGAAATAGGGAATGATTACTTGAATATAGCAGGAAACTAATAAGAAATCAGAAGAATGTCGGAGCGGGGATTCAGATGAGAGAGAGAGGAGGGGAAAGTATGGAGAAATTGAAATTAGGTTTGAAAATTTTAAGGGGAAAATGAAAAGAAAAAATAAATAAATAAAAAGGAGAGAGAAAGGGAGGGTTTGATAATGAGAGACTTTTCTTATTTCAAAGGAGGTGGGCATAATTTTCTTACAGAGAGAATGGAGGGCCACGAAGACGACGACGGAGACGAAGAGAGAGGGGAGGGAAGGTGTCTAGTCAGCGCCTGTGAAAGGGAGGTCAGATTTTGATTCCTTACCTGACGACATCATTCCAGCCGCCGTACCTTCTCTATTTAAAATTTTAAATCGCCTATTTTATAGCACCATTTTAAATAATGTTATTTTAAATATATTAAAACAAAATTACTAACGTTATTTTTCATACAAAGGTAAAGGGCGTCTAGACTCTAGAAGTTGGTCCTAAAACATACGAAACGTACGAGGTCTTTAACATCTCACATAGTAACCTATTCAGGTTAGTGGTGTATTTGTTACAGATTCAACGAAAGTGCTATTTTTTTATTTTTTTATTGGTAGTTAAACATTTCTTGATAATGTGTGTATATATATGGGACAATAATCTCATCCACGTTTGACAAGTCTCCGAAAATCAGTCCCATAAAAATAGAAAAAAATCTTAAACTTACGGCCGAAACTTGACCGGTGCAATGAGCGATAGACTAGTCAGAGACAAGTTTACAGCTCAATCCAAACTCATCACCCGAGCCACCACATGCACCCAAAACCCGCACAAATCACCCATTTTAATATAAACATTCTTTATACTTTAATAATATATAATCTTATAGTAAAATATTTGAACATAAATACTTTTTATATTTTCATAATATACGAGTTTACATTAAAAGTTTATTAACTCTAAACACTTAATCTTTCATTTATTTACTTTTATAGACATGACTTTCAAGTTACAAGTTACACGAACCTTTAAATTTATATGTATAAAAGTTCTTTATTTTTTAAATCAGAATAAAAATAATTTGTTATCTTTTTATCAATTGAACTTATCATTACTAACAAAGTCAAATAGCTATCAACTTTGAGATTTTTACTAAAGTTGAAACAATTCTGTGTAATTCTAATTTTCTTAATGATGTTGATTTTTTGAGTTACATTTTTTTTTTAATAATTTGAACCTATGTAAGATATTTTATATCTTTATTTTTATTTTAAATGTTAGAAGTTAAGACTTAAAATAAATTGAATCATTGATTTAATTTTAGTTTGCACAATTTCACTTTATTTAAAATTTTCGTAAAATTTATCTTAAAAAGACAAGCTATATATTTCACCCGAGCAAACTCGATCCACCTCTAACAAAAGTTACAGATTGGATAAAAATTAAAGATATATGTCAAAGCAGGTGCTAAAAGTGGTACATCCATCTATTAACTGACTTATTTCCGTCCATAACATGTATAAATCCATCCATCCAGTGGCAGAGCTAGAAGGATTTTTTAGGGAGGAGGGGCAATTTTTTTTATATAAATGTTATTTTGTATTTAAGTTAAAACTAAATATTTAAACCTATCTATATACTAAGTTAAAATTAGGAAAAATAACTCAAAATAAAACCAACTATCAACATTGAATTGAAAATAATTCAAAATTTAAAAATTACAAGGAACGATGTAAACTATCAACGAATTTCCAAAAATAATACGTCATACTTTTCCGGCAAAAATCTTAGCCCCGACGATGACGTGGAAACCGGAAACTTACATGTCATATTAATTGTTTGATGTGAATTTTATTTTTGTAAATCAATTCAATAATACTTAATATGTTAAAAAAATAAAATAAAAAATATTATTATTATTTTAATTTTTTAAATAATATTTTAAAAAAAACTTATATAAAAAAATTTTCACAAAATTATTTTTTTTAAAGTAACTTTTGTAAATGTAAAAATATCTATTTAAAAACAATGTGTAGGGTTTAGGTTAAAGGATGGTTTTTTTAAAAAAAAATCGAAAATTTATTTTACTAAATGAATTTTAAAAATTAAAATTAAAATATTTTACTTCATACAAAAATCTAAAAATATAAATTTGATAAAGAAAATCGAAAAAAAAAATCCTAAGCCTTTTTGAAAAATCAGTTGTTGTTTAATTATTAAAAAAACTTTATTTTTTTAGGATATTAACTAAGTTTTTTTAAAAAAAATAAAATTCACATCAAACACCTCATCAAACATATAAGATTTCGGTTGTCATGTCATCATTGGTGTTAGGCTTTTTTTTGAAAAAGTAAAACTTATTATTTTGGATAAATGTATTGATAGTTTGTATCACTCATAGTAATTTTTAAAGTTAGTGTTATTTCGGTTTAATGTTGATAGTTTTTTTTTAATTATTTTAGGTATTTTTTCCTTAAAATTATGATAAAATTTGCATATCATAATTAGAGTTTATTGCCATAAAATATTTCATTTGTAGCTACATTTTTATATTATTAATTTCAATTCATCTTATTAGTCCTCTTTATATTTATATATATTTATATATATCTAAATTAGTTTTGTATATTTTTTATACACCCAAATGTACTTTAGAGTTTATTGTCATTGAAATATTTATTTTACAATTTTAGACTAATTAAACTTAATTTAACAATAAGTTACACTCGATCTATGTAGTATAATTGGAAATTTAAAATAAATATGAAGAAAAATGATTTATTTATTTATTTTGCTTCCGAAAGGATTGAACTTGTGTTTTTGGCTTCAACCTTCCACTCTTTCTTCCAACTTGGCAACTGAAGAAAAATATTTGAACTATAAAATAAATATAAAGAAAAATATTTCATTTTATTTTGTATTTCAACAACTGCGGTGGCACTCTAAACTAGGGGTGAGCAAGGTCGGATAGTTGATCCGAATATCCGGATATTCGATCCAAAAACTTTAAAAAATCATATCTAATCCAGACATTTTTCGATATCGACAGTTTATACTCTAATCGGATCAATATCCGATTCGGGTATCCGATAAATACCCGAAATTCAATCATCCTTATAGAAGAGTCGAAATCACCTTTCAAATTTTCATACATACACAAACCAAGGGTATAGAGTGAAGAGTGGGAATGCAAACTAAAAATAGACATTCTCTTTTTTAGTAACACTTCATCCCTATGTTAAGTCGGAATTTCCATTAAGCGTGTATTACAAAAACAAAGATTAACGTCTTCATTTCTTCACCTCAACAAAGTTAATGAAAATTAGAGGAATTGAGAAATTCAATGGATTTTCATGTTGCGCAATGGTTTGCTTTCTTCTTCCGGGATAGTAATCTAAATTTTGAGTAAAAAGTTTAAGAAATAGTGAAGAAGACGGAGGAAAGAATGTGTTGGGGTATTTGTTGCGCCGCATTGGAAGGGATGAATGTCGAGTGTCGACTGAGTGAAAAGAAGAAGGTAGGGTTGTGTGTGTGTTTTTTTTACACATGAATAACTATTTTGCCCCTTATTTTGTATGGAATTATAATAAAACAAACCTCTACACCCGTGAAATTCGAACACAAACCAGTGGAAAAAACCAATTATTTGCCTTGCTCTCTACCAACTGTCCTAAGCTGTTTTTGTGCATATAAGTGTAAAACACATAATACATACTAATATAGTCGAATATTCGGGGAGAAAAATATTTCATTATATTTTGTATTTCAGCAACGGTTGTGGCCCCTCTAAATTAGGGGTGAGCAAGGTCGGATAGTCAATCCGAACATCCGGATATCCGATCCAAAAACTTTAAAAAATCATATCTAATCCAGACATTTTCCGATATCGACAGTTTATACTCGAATCGGATCAGATATCCGATCCGGGTATCCGATAAATACCCGGAATTCAATCATCCTTATGGAAGAGTCGAAATCACCTTTCAAATTTTCATACATACACAAACCAAGAGTATAGAGTGAAGGGTGGGAATGCAAACTAAAGATAGACATTCTCTTTTTTAGTAACACTTCATCCCTACGTTAAGTCGGGATTTCCATTAAGCGTGTATACAAAAACAAAGATTAACATCTTCATTTCTTCAACTCAACAAAGATAATGAAAATTAGAGGAATTGAGAAGAAATTCAATGGATTTTCATGTTGCGCAATTGTTTGCTTTCTTTTTCCGGGAAAGTAATCTAAATTTTGAGTAAAAAGTTTAAGAAATAGTGAAGAAGACGGAGGAAAAGAATCTATTTGGGTATTTGTTGCGCCGCATTGGAAGGATGAATGTCGAGTGTCGACTGAAGTGAAAAGAAGAAGGTAGGGTTGTGTGTGTGTTTTTTTTACACATGAATAACTATTTTGCCCCTTATTTTGTATGAAATTATAATAAAACAAACCTCTACACCCGTGAAACTCGAACACAAACCAATGGAAAAAACCAATTATTTGCCTCGCTCTCTACCAACTGTCCTAAGCTGTTTTTGTGCATATAAGTGTAAAACACATAATACATACTAATATAGTTGAATATTCAGGGAGAAAAATGCATTCCATATCCAATCCGATTATCTGAGTAAATAGCTCGGATCGGATAAATTTTATGTCGGATTATCGGATAAACGGATCGAATTGGATACTTTTACACACCCCTACTCCAAACCCCCTAGCTACGTGTATGCGTCCATCTATAAGATCCCTGTGTTCATGTGATTTAATGATTTTGTAAAAACATAGTTTGAACTAAATTAATTTACTCGCACAACCACAAATCCTGACTATAATAACAGAGAAAACCCTAAATAGTCAATTTTCAAAAATATCCCATCCTTGAATAGTCAATTTTTAGAAATGCCCTCTGTTTTTTTAGTGGAATTTGTTGTTTTTTGTTGGGGTTACGATGTAACATTACCATCTTTTTACTTATACGTGTTTGGTTTTTAGGATATGTGTGGATACGTGTTCCCTCATCGATACTCGTCTCCTTTATCTTCCACACTAGTCTCAGATTCATGTTTTGGTGGTGCAACCTAAATCCTAAAACGTAAAATTAAAATATACACAGTATACCTTTACTTTAACAAATTTGTATTTTTTTATAAAAAAAAGTGGAGTTATCATTTTTTTTCTTCTTGTGTTTGTTTATTTATATAGTTAACAAAGTAACAAATTTTATTTTATGGCTTAATTTCACATTTGATACCCGAGTTAATGTTTTTGTCAAAATTATAAAAGTTAAACGTGGACGGAGAATTTTACGGAACAAATATCCTACTTAATGGTGACGAGATTGTGGAGACAATCCCGATCCTACTTAAAAGGTGATGGGAACAAATATTCAACGGGGATAAAGACAATTTTCAGTACCCAAACAATAGGAGGCATTATACTAAACAGATGGACACCATCAAAGGAGAGAAGAAGGATTGTGGAGAAGTTGTTCAGGAGCTTCAAGTTTTACATTTTCCCATTGAACATTAATCGAATAGAAAAGGATTGTGGAGGACAGCGTAGAAGAAAAGAAGCGGATGAGAAAAGAGAGGATTGTGGAGCTTCAAATACTTGAAGAAGAAAGGAACAAAGGACCAGAAAATGCTATAGAAGAACGAATCGGGGGTGTGCATTATTTTCGCAACAACCCTAAATTCCCAAAATCACAAATCTAATTTCCAACCCCAATCCTAAAATTCTAACTACACTACTCTTAACTAAAAAAAACTCATGAACCTCGACAATTTATTAAACATTACCTTGACTGGTTTGATCCTAAGAAAATGGGTTCTTACGTTTTGCCAAAATTAAGGAAATGTTACCTTTTACTAAATGAAGCAAAAAATAAAAACCCTAAATAAGAATGTCGAGGAAATAAATATAAAATCCCAATTGCACATAAAAGCAAGACAGTATAAGTTTATCTAGTGAATAAATAACACACAAGTAAGATGTTACAAAATTTGAAGAAACGTCGAAGCTACGAAAATTGTCCACTACTGGCACCACAATGAGGTGTAGCAAACTGGGTGGCCATAGCTATCACTTATTCAAATAAAATCTCTATAAACTGTTCACTTAAACGGCTCCCGGTCGAGAAATTAAAATTAAATAAATAAAAAAAAGTCAAAGCAAAAAACAATGGAAGCCCTCAAAACAGCAAAAACGCAATAACAAAATTGCAAAGTGTCTTTCATATAGAAGAGAGATCAAAGTGAGCTGCCTGCTTTGGTACCTTTGTTTGTCCTATTTGTCTAATAGAACTCTCTGTTGCCTCCTTCGCCTACTACTCAACCACACACTCAGTTCTTTCCTGGAGCTTTCTTCACTGGAAGCCCGGGCTCCTCGTCGTCCGAATTCACATCACCATATTGCCAGATCCCGTGGTGATGCTTTTTCGCCTCCTCCTGGAACTGCTCCAGGTTGTCGATGGCTGATAGTCTCTCCTTTGTTTCCCACCTCTTGCGTCTCTCTAATCTCGCAAGCCCTTCCTGCAAATTCTCAACACAGTTACAATTACGCAATATATAAGTCTACTCCTAATGCATTTTAATTTAAAATCACAATGCATCATCCTGTCAACTCAATCTTAGTGTGTGTGTGTATATATATATTACGAAGTTACGAACCTTCAACATGGCTGCATTGACGCTTGAACCAGCCTCCACATCGACCAATGTAACGAGAAGGACGGGACCAGTTCCCTGTCCCTTGACTTTCCCTCCAGATGTATCTCTTTCTTCAATCATGGCTCTCAACTCTCGAGAATTATTAAGAGTAGACTCGCTCAAGTATTCAGCTGCCTCTTGTCCATAATCTTCTTCCAAGTTAGGAACCTTGACAAATGCAAGACCGCACAATTGAGCCAAAGGAGCCGCAGATGACAAAGAAGGATCAAGAGGGCGCAACCGACTATATGGGATCGCTTCTTGGTTCCCATAATCAATGTAAAATACTTCAAACTGGTCATTTGTGGATTGAACAGTACCACCGCGAGGCACATTCACAATCTGCAAAAACAGTGGTCAGACTTTAATCAATTAAAAAAGACAAATGCAAAAGATTAAGGTACTAGAACGTTATAAAAAAAAAAAGAAAGGGAAAAAAACAGTGTTTATTTACCATAGCCCGATTCCACGAGTTATCGGCACTGAATTGAGCAAGGACTGTATCACCTTTCTTGGGATTGAATGCACCAATAACTGGGGCTTCGCCAAGGTTTAGAGCAGCAAGTTTCTGTTGAACAGATGCAACTGTCGAATCTCCAACTGTCTGAACATAGAACTTACCACCACCAAGCACTTCGGTGACAACAACCTGATGTTCCACGTTCAACAAATTAGGTGAGAATGAAAACTCAAATAGACCAATAAACAGACGTCCGTCGAAAGTTGGATCTGCTCCTATTTAATAATTTTTGTCAAAGTTTTTATTCAAAACCTGTCTTTCTATTCATTAAGTGAACTTTTACAACCTTTACTCATAACAAAAGGATAATCTGGATTCTGGCATCATCATCATAAGCTCTTGAGATTTTTAGTGTTCAGTCTTGAAACGTTATCAAAGATGATACTAAATTAGTTTAAGTAATTGAGATCATCGCGTTGTACCTTGAGTACTTCTTTCTGTTTGCTATCGTGGGCTTTTCCATTTGCAGCTTCTTGTCCTTGTCCCTCCACATAACTTTCCCACACCTGTCATCATCCAACAACAACACCAGTTAGATTTCCAATGCAATATAGAGTCAAGAGTGAAGACAAAAAAAAGAAAAAAAAGGAGTTATTCGTACTTTCAGCTTTTGTTTCTTGGCTGACTCCTCAGCCCGTGCAAGAATATGAGCATCTGGTATGCGGTCTGAACCAAAACCTGTCTGGAACTTGGCAAGTCCAGCTTCAAGTAGCACCGCCCCCATGTTTGTTCTGGATTCCCAAAGAGACCCCAAGAAGGTACCAGTTCTATCCGCAGTTTCGATCTCAATCTGGACATAAAACATAAGTCAAGAGAGCAGAGGAAAAGGAGGGATCAGTTCAGAAAGAATATAACATACCTCAACATCTCGCTGCAGTATCTTTCTTCTCATAAAGGCAATTGCTTCATCTGAATATGGCTCATTACGGCCAGGACACCTCACACCAGACAAAGAAAAGGCTATGCTGCATGTTTCCTTGGGAATCAGCAATTTAAACCGATGACCACTGAGTACATACTCCACCACAGCTTGATGCCTCCTTGTTCTTTGCAAGAATGGCAAAAAGTCTTTTGCTTTCTTTGCTGATACCTGTAACATTTAATAATAGTCAACTGTCAGAAAATGAAAACAATTTTATGCTACTAAAATTAGTTAGAGAAAGTCAAAGATTTGTCACATACCACAGTAAGATCTTTCACATTGTTCACCGGGGGTTCTTTTGCAGAATGGATACCTTTCCTTTGAGATATGGCACGTGACTCGGCTGAAAGAAGGGCATCATAGAAATTGGATCTTTCTTCAAAGTCCCTGTGTCTTATGACTGTACCAAAACCTCGGGAAATTACTAGTTCAGCAACATTAGTGCCAGGCTGGTGGCCAGCTGTAAGGGGAGCTGCAGGTACAGAATCATCTCCATCGAGCTTTGTTGGAGTTACTAAGAACACAGAGCCGAAGTCCATTACCCTGTCTGACCCAGCAGATGGCATACCATCAGCCGTGGGGACCTTCCTTGAATACTCCATTGAAACGTTCACCTATATTTATAACCAAATTTGTATAAGACTCTAAGTCTCCATAGATTGGAAACAATACAAAAAATACAAAATCATAAATACCTGACGATCGATAAGCCTTTGACGTAGAAACTCCTTCGCCTCTCGTGCATATGGAGCAGGCTTTTCCTCTCTGCGGGGATTGCCCATCTTGGGGCACCTTATGCTGGAGAGATTGACCCGTCGCTCTGCTGATGGACTACCATATGGAGCAGCATCATCCGCAACAATAACACAGTCCCCACTAACAACCTCCACAACCTGGAATCATTTAATTAGACATTAATTAAACTTTGCATTAGTAAAGAGTAAATATGTGCTATTGCAATGTTAACTACCAGCATGTAATGAAATTTACCTTCCCGGTGAAATTCTGATCATGAATAGCTTTTGAGTTTGTTGCAGGTGGCACATAGTTTGTCCAAATTTTAGTCCGATCTTTCTTTGATTGAAGTTCTGCTGATTTCAAACGTCTTTTGGCATCCTCTTCCATCATGTTTGCACTCCATTCAACATATTTAGCTAGCCCCTGCATTAGGGTAATTTCAAGGTGATTATTGAATCACATGATAAGACTTGCGATAACATAGGAATATAGACTTAAGGGGGGTTATCTCTAATATTTTAAAAAGCTGCAGCCGAGCAAGCACTCCCTAGTAAAACCATATTGCAAAGCAACACAACTTTTTGGAGAGATCATTGCATACAACATTTAACAAATCATCTTTTAGATTTGGACAATTAGATAAAAGACAATACTTACACCAATCATGGAAAAGATTAATTAATATAATAAATCATTGGCAAGAGGACGAAAAAAACTGCAGCTAATATAATCCAAAATAGACAGACTGGCATTCATGTACCTTAATATGGATTTAAAACCTTATTACAGTGGAAAGAACATGTTTGGACATTTTTCTCAGCTCCATCACAGATAATTCATGTAGGACAAATGTACTAAGAAAATTTTGGTAAGTAATAGATCTTAGATGTCTCAGAAGACCAACAAAATTGGATAAAGGACGAAGCACACGTCCAAAAGGAATAGTCAGCCAGACAACTCACATCTTCTATTATTGCACCACGTCCTAGAGAGATTAAAAATAGTACTATGAATGACATCAAGAATTTCAAGGAATTAAGCAAAGACTGTAGCAATATACTCACATTTTCCACCAACTCGAAGGCCAAGTCGTTTGCAGTGTCACCGTCCTGATAATGGACCGTTCCAATCAAGTTGTTGTATTTGTCAACACCTTCAAGGACTATGCGCACCTGAAGAATAATGAGGCAGGTGAGAGATCGGAAAAAGAAAGGGAAGGATAACAAGTCTAATTTATGGACAAGAAAGGCCAATTACATCTTTGTTCAAGACTCGTGTCTCAGTAAAATGCTTTGCCTCCCTCCCGAATGGATCAGGAGCTACTTCAGTGGCTGAAGCTGATGCTGATGAGTTAGCAAGCCTCTGAGCTGAGGTCAGTGGTGCTTGAGTTTCTGTAGTGGCATCTCCGTTTGCCTCACTTGATGTTATTTCAGGTTCAATAACAGCTTCAGGTGCTGCTCGTCTCCCCATAGATGGACACTTAACACAAATTTGAATAATTCTAGATTAGACAATCAGCACAAAAGACAACTACCGCACATGATAAAACACTGAAAAAAAGGCAACAAGGTGTGACTAGCTTACCTGGATTCCAGCCAAGAAAACCTGAACAAACTGGAACTCTGGAAGTAGGTACACCCTTATAGTGCTTCCATCACGGACCTGCTCGACTATGGCCGGCATAAGATTACCTTTATTAGCTTGTAGGAGAGCCATAGCATCAAAATTACTGGCATCACCAATGGCAGAAGGAGGCAATTTCCTGATAGCAGCCTCTGAAGCACCCGGTACCTGCTTGGGGACAGAAAATGATTAGCTATCAACATCAAAACTAAGATGTTTGTGGCAATCAGATAAAGGTGCTATCATCTTGTTTAGGGTTTGAGGTTCACTAGGGAAAATATGTACAAGGTTGTACAGTAATGTCAATATTCTGACTATGCATCCATGCCAATTTATCAAATAGAGGATCGGAACTTTAGGCATTTCACTGAGAGGGGATTAAAAGTAAAACACCTTAAAGTTTGTGATTTTTTTTAACATAGCAGGTCCATTATTTCAAAGATGAAGGCAACAAATAGTTACAGGGGAAGTGAACTAGCCTTGCTCCATTTGCCAACACCTTCCTGTTTTGCTATTTCTTCAAGTCGTACCAATTCAGACAGAAAAGGGCTTGCTTCACCACTTCTTTGTCCTTCTCTAACCTGTAAAGTGTCAATTAACATAAAACAAACAGACAAAACAAATAGATGCATTCCAAATATAGAATATTTCAAAGATTAAAAAAAAGGCAGGAGTCAGAACCTTTGCCCAGCCACCAGCAACAACCAGCATTGCTACATTCTTATCCCCGAGAAAGACGGAACCAAAATCCCTCCCAATGGATGCTACAGTATACTCCACCCTGAAGGTGACCTCCTAAAGTAATCACCATGGTAGCAGATGAGTTAGGAATTTGGAGTAATAATTAAAAATTCATGAAACATAGACAGTATATGCTTTTTCGCTTGAAATATTAGACAATCATTGTTCAAACCATATTAAGATATACCCTTAGAACCCGGTTATTACCAAGGTAACTAAAAGTATACATTATACAAACCAACAAAGGAGATGTAACATAACAAGAAAGTGAAGTTTCAGCAATCGGTAGAATACTCACCTTTCCAATGCACAGATTCCTTAAAAACTCTCTGCTTTCCCATGCAAATGGCTCATCTACTCCTCCTCTACGGGCCTATTACAAGAAAAACATCAATTATTAAAATCTGAGACACGGCTTACATTAGTATAATATTATCAGAATACTCCACCAACATGACATTAAGATATAAGAAAAGAAAACACTGGACAAATAATGCAAGTTCAGAGAGCAGCACTAGAGCATACACAAAAATTATAATACACAACTAGGTGAGCTTGAACAACCATCAACTTCAAAACTAAGATTTTATATGTACATATTTTCAAACATAATAAATGACAATTTAAGATCCAAAGTTAAGACACCCAAGAGTAGAAAGATGCAATATGCTACGAATTAGGGTAAAAAACAAACTATGACGACTTTTAGTAGCCACCATCAAAATATAGCGTCATAAGAAAATCACTGACCAATCTGGGAGCAGTAATAGATGATAAAGTGATGGTCTTTTCAGGAGGAATCGCATCTCCCTTTGCACCTCCCATAATCACCAAACAATCCCCCGAGGGGACAGCCTTCACTTTTCCCCTCAACCATCCCGATTGTCCAGTCACATTCGCCATCTCAGAACACACGGATCTACAAAAGAGAAAAATAAATCTCCAATTAATATCTTCAATTCAACATGCAATCGTCTCAATAAAAACAGATCATAAACCAAACTGCACATCCTAATCGACAAGCAAACTAAGTTGCAGATCCACAACACTCAATAACATTGTTTTAAAATACGACCGAGAAAACAAAATCTTGAAGCAAAATTGAGTACATGCACGATCGTAATCGACAAGTTGAACAAACCAAATCGCAGATCCGAAGATAAGAAAAACTCAAATCGATGAAAAACGCGTTGACGAATGAACAGCAAATCTCAATTGTGACAACCAGCCAATAAATTCAAATCGAAACCGATCAAATTCAAGAAACACAAAAGGCAATAACATAAGATCAATGAAGGTATTGAAGAAAATAGATCACCAAAACGATAGATCGGGTGATAAGGAGAGTGAATTTGCAAAAACCTTGAAAGGCAATTGAATTAATAAGTAGATCAGTAGGTGACGGAAACAAGCAGAAGAAGCACGAAGGCCTCTTCGAAGCAATCGAAATCTGAATCTGACAGCGAAAGAGAAAGATGAGGAAGACAGATCTGAAGCTCTCGCGAGCAAACTCCTCGACGGCTACGCCTTAATTTACAGAAACGACTTTATATATGGAGAAAAGAAGGAAATTTATCATAAATAATAATATAAAAAAATACTACTAAAATTTTTTTAAAAATATAGGGGTGGGAGTTGGGTGGGGAAGTGCGAGCTAACTGGCCATGGCCGAAGCCTGAAGTTATCCAAAATTAAATATAAAAGATTGATTTTTGTTAAAAGATAAAATAAAATAAAATTCTATTGCTTTGATAATTGAGGGAAAAAATAAAAATAAATCTAAATATGGAGTTTTGTTTGGATTTTGATGAGGGAAGATATTATTATGTTTAAAGATTGTAGTAAGGTGGGATTTTAGTTGTGATTGCGTAGTTGTTTGAGGATGAGCCCGTTTGATTGTATGGGCTTTTATTGGGTTATTTTTATTTTATTTTGGTCTGATACTCACAGGTTTGTTGGGCTTTAATGTTTTACTGCAAACGTGACCTGCGGGAAATCGTATGCCCATCCTGTTTTTTTACCAAAAGGATAAATATTATGTCATGAACAACATAATCATTCAAAATTGTTATCTCCTGCAGGAGTACGAGCTATATGTGAACTAAAAAACCGACGCCCGCTATATAAATAATAAAATAATCGTATGAAAAGAATTTAAAAAATCGATATTAATTAATCGATCTAAATTATTCAATATAATTATAGATTTTTTTATATTTTGGTTACAATGATGTGATAGAATATCTAAGTATAACCGTATTTATATATGGTTGTTAGAATCCAATATTTTCTTTGTTATATAGGGGTGATTTGTTATTTCCAACACTTGTATTTAAACCCTCAAATTCATCGATTATAGCGAGTAACAATCGTAGCAATTACTATGTTTAGTTCAAAATTTATACTATCAATTCTAATATATAATATATGTGCGAGATCATGTATTGTTTTGCTTAATTTACGAGTTATATTTTTATGCATTTTTTTTATTGTACATGTTTGAACTAATAAATACAATATTTGAACTCACGAAACACAATGTTCAAACTAATAACATCCAAATTTTAAATAATGATGTAAAAGTTTTTTTTTTATAGTTACAATTATTATTACACTTTTACTATAATATTTGTTAGTTCAAAATTTTTATACTATTAATTCAAATCGAGTGTTTTATTAGTTCAAACATTTTATATTATTAGTTCATATACTATTTTCAGCTAATGAAAAAAATTATAAAAAAATATATAAACCATTATACAATATAATATGAACAACAAAACAAAAACTTTGAATGAACAAAGTGCCTGTCAGGGAAAATTGGAGAAGAAAATTCAAGTTTTATATACTATTAGTTTAAATTGGGTGTTCTTTTAAATATTTTATATTATTAGTTCATGCATTAGTTTGAACTTATGGGGAAAAAGTTGTAAAAAAATATGATCTATTAGTACAATATAATTTGAACTAACAGAGAAAAAAATTGAACGAAAAAAGTGTAGCAATATATGAACCATTAAAAGTAACAATTTGAACTAATATAACAAAAATACAAATTATTAGAATAAGGGTATGTTTAACTCGTCCGAGCTTATCGTAACTGAAGCTGAAATAAGTAGTTGATTGCACTAGCTGATGTTTTTTTATAAGTTTGTTGAGCATTTGGAAATTACGCACTTATCGTAGCTGAGAAACCGTAAAATGATGAAAAAGTCCTTCATTATAATTTAATGTTTTCTTTGGTTACATTATGTAATATATATTTGTTTGTTATATATTAAAAATAAAACATTAGTACTATTAATATAGTTAAGTGTTATACAATATACATTCTCCTTGTAATATTTAATATAGGTTACTTTTATAAAATCATTACTCTAGAGTAATAGATTATTAAAAATTGTATTTAATTATTTAATTTTTATAATTACGAACAAAATATATCTCAACATTTATACAAAGAAATGAATGTGAAAGTAATATAAATTAAAAAAAAATTAACATTCAAATTGTGCAAATAAAAAATAGACCCTACGGATTAATGTGTGAGTAGTTGGTTGTGTAATTTATTGCATAACAAGAACTTTAGTTTTACAATAGGCTAGCAGAGTCAAACAGACCCGTTGGGCTCCTCGACAGAACTGGGAAAAAGGGTGCAACCACACTTCGACAGATCTGGGCGAAATAGAGAACGATAGTCGCTTCCTCATACTCGGGATTGTTCGTGGCACGTTCGTGGACGGGATATGAGCAACCAGAAGAAAATGGCAGGTAAAACTCATCTTTTTTAGTTGTTCGTTGGTGGTCAGTTTTGGTTTTCCTTGAAATTCTTGTTTGTGTTCAACATTGACCTTTAATTAAGATATGTGTGTAGATTGAAATTCAAATTAGGGTTTTCATACTTGTTTGTGTTCAACAGTGGACTGTTTTGCCTAAGGGAATAATGTGAACATAGCAACTGTTTTGCCTAAGGGAATAATGTCTATTTTGCCTAATTCTTCTACCGGCTTATGTAGTTTTTGGATAGCTCGATATTGGATATATGTGGGTGCAATATGCTTTTGTATCAGCTGCTTCTGTGTAATTAAATTGATGGAGTGCTTCTTCTGTGTAAATCTTCTACCCGTCGCCAAAAAGGATATGCTTGTTGCCAGGAAGAAACAGACATATCATCACTGTTATTGATATGTGCTTCCTAGATGTTCATCACTGTTATTGGTTTGTGCTTCCTAATTGATCGAGTGTTTCTTATGCTTCTGTGTAATTAAATTGATGGAGTAAGCTTCCTAGATGTTCATCACTATTATTGGTTTGTGCTTCTGTGTAAGCTTCCTAGATGTTCATCACTATTATTGGTTTGCGATTCAGTGTAATTGAATTTATGTACTGTTGTTCAGTGCACTTGTTGCTATATATATGGGTGTAATCTAGTCCATATAAATTTAGAGACGAAAATTAGATGTGTTATTATATATGTGGGTGAAATTAGGTTGTTTTGTTACAAACGCATGAGTACAGTTTCTAAGTGATTGATAATGATCCAGAGAAAAAGTTTAATTGGGCTGATGTGTCAACTAAGACGTTGTTGAGGGTTTGCATTCAGTATCAAAAGGTCCATGGCGCTGAACAACCATTTAGTTGGGTTGAAATTGCTACTACTTTAGAGAATCAACTAGGTAAGAAATGCCCTCCCTCAAAGCTGTAAAATAAATTCGATCATATGAAGAAGCTTTATAAACTTTGGAAAGAGTTTAGGCATGGTGAGACTGTCATTGGGTGGGACCCTGTGCGAGGTCGAATAACAGCTGATGATAGTTGGTGGGAGACGAAGATAAAGGTTAGATTCATATTATTGCATTAATGTTATTTTCAAAATTTAATTTTCATTGTGTTGATTTGTGTTTGTCAATTTGTATAGGAAAATGATGAGTACAAACAATTCCGAAAGAAAGGTGTTCTAGCTGATCTGGAAGAGTTGTGGGAGATTGTATTTAGTGGTATCGTTGTGACGGGGCAACATTGCGTTACACCCTCTATGGACCCATCCTTTCTTCTTCTTCAAGGCGGAGAAACTCAAAAGGAGGACGTTGATGATGAACTTGGTAATGAGGATGCGTTTGATAATGATAGTGATTTTGCCCAACTACACAACATTGACTTCAATGCTCCCGATGAAGACCTTCTGACCAACATCCGAGATCAACTTACTGCAACCAACCCTTCCACCAACAACAAGAAATCAACAAAAACAACAACCAAGGTATGTAAGAGTGCGGGAAAACAAGCACCATCCGGAGTTGGTACAAAACGGCGTAAGAAATTGACCACAAGCACACAAATGTATAATGATCACCTCGCCCTTGTAGAGAGCAAACAAGCCAGAAAATGCTGAATATGTTTGAGACCGAAGCTGCTAGTTCTGTTGCACCAAAAGAGAAATGTACAGTTTAACAAGATGTGGATATACTTGAAGAAATGGTTAAGGAGGGGTTATTAGAAGAAGACTCCACTCTTTGGTGCTTTGCTACAATTCAGGTGATGAACGACTCTTTCAGGCACATGTTTGTCACAATTCCGCGTCATTCCGGGCGACTAGCTTCTCTGAAATATCAATATCGTGAGGTTACTGTTGGCTTCTCTTTCTTCTGGTGCTCATATATATCCAATGAGGCTACTGCTAGCTTATGTTGAAGCATTCAAGTAAAATAGACAGCACACATGTGAATATAGACAGCTAACAAAGCATAGGGCACGAGAAGCACATACACAATATGAAAAATAGAAGAGAAAGTAGATGCATTTAACATCATATTAAACACTACCACTGTGAATGAGAGAGTTGTGATGACAAGAAAACACAGACCATGCATTTATCAAGTACTCGTGTTTAATGCTTGAAAAGAAACATCAGTTTGTAAAACTATTCATATGTAATGTACATAACAATTTATCACCAACATTCATATTATACCAACACTTTGGTGGCACTATAAATTTCACTACTCCTTTCTCAATCAATCTCAAACAAAGGATTCATGACTTCTCTGACTACTTTTCAGTGGAATAATGAAAATACAATTGTCTTGTTGGAGATATGTGCAACTACTAATGCTATGGAGGATGATTTCTAGAGAGGTTGTTATCGATGGGGATTAATTGCTACTGAATTTGAAAGGAGAACGAGAACAAATCTTCCACCAGTAAGACTACGTAACAGGTTGTCTTTGGTGAAAAGAGAGTTTCAAATTTGGAGAATCCTTCTTCATGCTTCCCGCGTATGTCGTGACCCTATAACAGGAGATGTCCAAATCCCGGACTCTTGGTTTATGGACAATATTACGGTTAGTGAATACTTATTTTTATTGACTTTTATTCATATAAGTATACTATATTTCTCAAGCATATATATAACTATTTTATACACTTCTACCGTTCTTGTAGGACTACCTTGAATGTCGTATTTTCCGCCACAAAAAATTAAATGTCAATCTAGAAGTTTGGTGTGCACGGCTGTTTTCGTAGGTCTTAAATTAATAAGGATCAATTTTCCTACTCCTTGTACTTGTTCTAGTGGTGTGGTTTTCTTAGATGTAGAATGTGATTTTTCTTTCCTAAACTACTCATCATTGTGACGAGGTTAAGTAACTATATAAGTGATTTTGTGAGATGTTGACATATGTTATATGTGTGGTGTTTTGTTAAATCTAGATAACCTTTTCCATTAGTAATGTGGTGAACTAAGAAACACGAGAAAACATGACAAAACATGATATCAAGAGCATTGTTATGTTTGATGGTGACATAAAGATACATTACAAACATAGATACATGAGCAAGTCTTACATAACAACAAGTTAAAGACACATAACGACTGTGACGACTAAGAACAAAACATGATAGCAAGAGCGACGCATACTACAATCAAGATACAAGCCACATACAGGTATTTGCGTAGGCGCTTTGCAGACAACGCGTATTTCGTACCAATGATCTTCCAGTGGTCGAGTTCGTCATACAACCGACTGTTGCCTAGTCGCAGAGCATTGTTAAGCTTGATCAAACGATTGATCTCTTGGTTGTTTTTTTCGCTAGCCTCATCTGCATATCGAATATGTCGATGAGCGGAGTCAAGGTCATCCTGCAATGCTGCAACTCGATCCCTAAGATCTCGTGTTATCTCTTGAATGGATCGAACGTCGGGATTAGTTGAATGCTTTTCTATCATCTCATTTTCGACGTCTTGAACAAGTATATGTAATGATATATGCACAACAATGTCACAATCACTTTACACTACAAAGTTAAATGGTTATTATTCCATACAAATGTTCGAAATTATGAATGACAAGCTTACACGATATTCAGGATATGTTGATCTACTACTAGACCAACTATCAGAACCCCATCCACGAGAAATGTAATAGTTCTCCATCTCTACAGACCTGCTTGTAGCAAAAGACATGCTCTATGGACTATAGAACGCATATACTCTGTTAAAAATCAGTTTGATACAAGCAAGACTGATGAAGAAGTAGAGGCCAAGCAACTGATATCCATAGTCTGTTATAGATATCCATATTCTATTACAGCAGCAATGAACATGTAAAATGAAAACTAGCAGCAATGCCAGATAGTGTATGTTGAAGCTCTGTTGTTGTTGTTTGATCAATTCAACACTATTATAAATTAATGAAGCAATTTAACTACAATCACAAGCCACCTAATTCTTTATTACAAGATTCTAGCAGCAATGACCATGTAAAATGATAACTACCAACCATGCCAAAGAGTTTATAAGCTTTGTTACTGTTGTTTGGTTGATCAATTTAAAACAGTTTGTTGCTTTCATAGTTGCTACCTATAAATTGCTGAATCAAGGCAATTATATTGAATTTTGAAGTAGCAGTGACCATGTAAAACTTGCAGCGGCAAATTCAATCAATATAGGGCTGGGCATGAGACGGGACGGATTAAGACCATCCCACGTCCCATCCCGGCCATTATATATGGGACGGGCCTTGAGTTTTTTAATAAAAACCGCCGGGCCATATCCCGGTTGGGACCGGGATGAGACGGAACTAATCCCGCATTATCTATATAAAATTTCTTTTGCCTTTTCGGTTTAAAGTTAACAATTTACGAAAGCAAATATTCATTGATATCCTTAAAACGAAAGACATCAAAATAAAATATCGCAACAAGGTTTACAAAACATAATTAACTTGAAAAATCTAAATATCCAAAATAAAATATAAAAACAAAATTACATAATTATCACTACTCCTTAATTAAACAATGTCGCAATTGAGTTCAATTTTCCTTTGCTATTTGTAGATGAATTTAGACAATTGTTAATTTATAATAACAAAATTATATAATGATCACGGCTCCTTAGGTTTGTATATTTAATTATTTAATATATTTAAATTTTAATATATGCGGGACGGGACGAGCCTTGCGGGACGAGGAAGGTAAGACCCATATCCCGTCCCGCCATATTTTTGGTGGGATGGGACGGGATTTAAAAATTTCTAGATGAAAAACCACCGGGATTGGGACGGGATCGGGACGGGCCCGGGATTTACGGGATTTGTGCCCAGCCCTAAATCAATATACAAGGTTCAAATAATTTGTTGAGTTTGCAGTTTCCCTTCAATAGCAATAATTACATTTGAAGAAAAGATCAGGGAGCAATGCCGACATGTGTAGCAGCAAGAACTTGACTCAAGACAATTGTATTTGATTCCTACCAAACAGATTGAACAAGGTTTTAGTTTGAGTTTGAAGAACCCTACATTGACTAAACAGATTAAACAAGGTTTTAGTTCGATTCACACCACACAAATGCTATAGGTTTTACTTGCAGCAACAAATTCCTACCAAACAGATTGAACAAGGATTTAGTTCGATTCATACCACACAAATGCTATAGGTTTTACTTTGAGTATGAGGAACCCTAATTCAATTCATACCAAACAGATGCCTCTTTCTCCTTGGCTTGACATAACTTGTATTCGATTCATACCACACATATGCTCTGGGTTTCAGTTTGAGTGTGATGAACCCTAATTCGATTCATACCGAACAGATGCCAAGAACCCTAAATTTAGAACACTTACATTTCTAGAAAGCAAGAAATCAAATTAATTCCATAAGTATAAGGGAAGAAAGGAATAGGCGACGAAGAGAAGAAGTATAATGGAAGAGAAGAAGAGAACAAATGGAAGAATTCAAGAGGCGACGAAGAATGTTCTTACCTGAGTATCCACGACTTCGAAGAATTTAAGAGAAAAAGGTGAAGAATAATCGTGAAAAAAACATCTTAACAACAGAGGGTATTGGGGTCTGAATCTGCCCTTCATCTACCTTCAGCTACCATAAGCTTGCATTCAGTAGTTGATGGAATTCCACAAATTTCATCTCCCTTCATCTCCCATCATCTACCACTGCAAAATGCCAACCCACTAGGAATAGTGTCAATTTTCATATCCCTTCAGCTCCTTTAGCTCCCTTCAGCTACAATAATCTTGTTCCCAAACGCACACTAAATAGTTTGAACTAATAGAACAAAAGAGATTCTCACTACACCTTTTGAAAAATATCACCTCGTCCGAACCCTTTAAGCAAATATATGATATAAATATGAAGGTCGTCTCCTAAAGGAACATGTTATCCCCACCATGTTCTAAGAAGTCTTCTAAACAAATATAAGAGCGCAAAAGAAAGGAAAAAGGATCAAGTGATCACACAAATTTCAGGGAAAAAAGGTCAACAGAGATCGAGTGACTGATACACGTCGATCGAGTGTATCATTCAACGTGAATCGAGTGGCGTAACAGAACTGTAGCCTTCAATCGAGTAACTAGCATGTCAAATCACAATCACAATTTCAAGTATGAGAAAACAATTAGGGGTTGAGGATAGTTCCTCCAAACCCTTTCTAATCCACATGAAATAGATGTTATGACAATATAGGATATGAGAACTTATATGAACAAGTAACAAGTCAATGCTACTAAATTTATGTAGACAATGTAGGCATGTGATAACTAAATCATGAGTCATCCAAACAACAAGTGTCACATGGAGTTTGTTATTCAAATGTTGAAAGGCAATTATAAGTCACTACTAAGCTCTAAATCAAGACATACAAGCATCACACGGTGTTTGTTATTTGCAAGCATGAATCGACTTATTTTAGCATGAATTACAAGGCAAGCATGAAAGTCATCATTTCGGCCCTAGCTACACATACTCTAGCATGATCGGCATCTAAACAAGCATCACTAACACATGAATTACTTATAAGGAATATAGGCGAAAGAATGAAGTGATTTGGACTTACCAAACAAAAGTTATGATGAAAACAAGATTGTAAATGGATCAAACTTCACTTCCTTCAGCTTTCAACTCAAGAACACCAATAATACCTTGAATCTGTATAAAAAGGGGGGAGAGAGAGAGAGAGAGAGAGAGATTGTTGTGATCTACAGCTAAAGTGTGGGAGATTTAACTAAGGCAACTATTCCCTATATATATAGGCATATACACGTTGTCAACTCATCACATGAATCTTCTCTAATTCAAGTGGATGGTCGTTAAACTTTGTTAATTCTTTGAACGAGTTTTCCATTTTACTCAATCGACGCTGACACTTCACTCAATCGAGTAGAAAGGAAATTTCACCAACTTTCTTCTTCGTCCGTCTTTCCAATCTACTCGATCCATGTTGAAAGTAGGTCGGCCGAGTGACTTTTCTTCTTTGTTCGAGTGGAATGGCAAACTCGAAGGACAAGTTTGACTTTGTCTTGGCATGTGCTTGGCTCACATCCACTTCGATCGAGTGGTCGATTGGGTGGCTAGTCTTCCTCCTGCGAGTGGATCTTCACTCGATCGGCTCGTTAGGATTCCAACTTGTATGGAGAGCCTAAATCTTACTGGATTGAGTGCTTCTTCTTTGTGTGAGTTAGAAGTATTCTTCATTCGAGTGAGCACTTCACTAGATCTAGTGGCAATCTCCTTGTTGAGTCTTCAAATTTTCTTTATTGGACTTGGGCCTTTCTTCCTTGTTGCTCCGAGACTTTCTTCTTTCTTTCATTCCTTTCTTTACATATATGATGTGATGATGTGAGATTCCTTAGCCTTGATGGATTTCATTCATTTAAGCTCTGATTTGGACCTAAAACACCTAAACACAAGATAGTGAGACACAAAGGGGAGTAAACATTCTTTGATGTATTTAAGCACTAACAAAGATGTAAATGCATTATCCCATGCAAAAACTAAAGAAAACACATGAAAACAACACTACTAAAGATAACATAAAAACATGTTATCAGTGGTTAAACATGAGAGGGCTTGTATTGAAAACCAACATGTATTTTTTTTGTTCGCTTTCGACACTTTTGGTTTTCTTGTGCTCGATGATGTTGAAGTTCTCAACAGGGTGCCACGGGTCTTGCATGACAACGTTATGTCTCCTAGGTCTTCTGATGTTGTTTTTAGGAGGATTGGATTCACTATTCAAAAAGGTTTGGCGGCACAAATTGTTACCCGTCTTCCTTCTAAATCGATGTAAATTATATTATCTTAAAGTAATTGGAGAACCAAAAAAAATCCTTCATATGCACATGAAAATAAAGTTTCCTATTAGTGTTGAATGTACAATTACTGTAAATATCACTATATCAAATTAATCAACTAATGAAAATTACAATAACTTAATAAGTGAAGGATCGCCCAAATCAAAATAGTATTAACACGAATAATTAGAATAAACGTGCATGAACATACACATGTACATAAATGTACTGTGTACATGAACATACATGTGCATATAAAATATACAAAATAGTACTAACATGAGTAATTAACATGAATGTACATGAACATACATTTGCATGAACGGTATTAACATATATGTGCATGACACTTATAAACAATGTCCACAAAAATATAAATGTGCACGAAGATACACGTGCATAACAAATGTAAAATAGTAACATGTGTATTAGATGACTATACACGTGCAAGAACATATATGTTCATGCAATGATACAAATGGTAGTGCACGAGTAACAACTATTGTTCATTCGTGCATTATTTCTTGCCCGATTGATTTGTATAATTTCCTAAAATGTTATATATCGTCCACCATATACATTAATTATCTTCTTAACTAACTCCGTTATCATATATTTCAAAGTTACGTGATTAAGTTATCATTTAAGGTTCAATTTAACATCCGACTACTCATAAAGGTTCTTATTCATTACCATAAGAATGGTTCTCTCGACTATATATGTGTGGTCAGGTTCAAATGAGAATCACTCTTACAATAGGGAGTATAAACCTTATATATAGAGAGAGATGATCAAGTAAGAACCATAGTTACGGTAAGAAATAAGAACCAACCTAGACCACATGATTAAATAAAATCAACGATCATGATTCAATATTTATTTGTATATTAATTAGATGATTGATATTCTATGATAGATATATAGATGATTACTTTTTAACTGCAACAAATATTTACTACCATTATATATAACTTGACACAATTAAGATTAACCTATTATTTGATATTTTTATTTTACCCGTGCCGACGTCTTGCCCATAAATTGAACTTAACGTGCATGATACATATCATTTGATCATACACTATGTAATAATATAATATATGCACGAAATATATGCACATGCACATTGATGTTCATTTGCACTTACTCGTGCATGCTTTCAAAAAAACATAAAACGTGTAATACTTACTAGTGCACTTACTCGTGCATGCATTTAAAAGAACATAAATCATGTAATACTTACTAGTACATTCAATGCAACTTACTCGTGCATATTATCTCTAATTTTACTATTGCACGAGTAGTCATTTTATCTCTATTTCTTTTTCATTTACTAGTGCATGCTTTCCAAAAAAAAAACACATAAAATATAGAGAGAATTGGATGAGGTAACCACTCTCAATAATCAAAATGAGTAGGTGTTCTCCCCAATAATTTCTTTAGGCATCTATCCCCTTTGTAGTTAGAAGGAAAGAAGTTGAGGAATGAAAGTTAGTGGTGAAAGGGGATAAATAGTAAATGATTTTTGTAAGGGAGACAATTAGTACAAACTATTATTGGAGGGTGCTAGTTAACCAATTTACCCTAAAATATACATGCAGTAATATATAAAACGATACATAAAACTTACAATACTTAAATACACGTGCAATAATACTTAATCGTGCATGCTTTAAAAAAAAACTTATTCATGCCTGCTATTTGTATAATACTTAATGATAAATATAAATTTATAAATGATTTAACAAGAATATTGTTTATATATATATAAACATGAATAAAGAAAACATTAAGATGCTTAATTTATATTCATAATGAATTAAAAAAATAAATTTGAACAAAGTAGGATAACAAAATTTTGTTTTCTAATCAATAACGATTTTATATGTCGTTTATACTTAATTACCTAGTAAATAAATTATTTAATCAAAATCAAAACAATGCACGGTTACCATATATAATTCACTAAATCTTGGACGTCCATCATATAATCCGACGACTCATAGATGTTCTTAATTACCTAGTTAATGAATGTTCAAGATTTAGGAACATCGTAAGCGTTCATGAGTAAGATTCACTGGATAAAGTTTGAGAAATTCACTATCTTTTAATTTAGGAAATACAATAAATCCAATTAAGGGCTGAATTATTAGTTTTGGTATCACATTCTGACGTTATGTAATCTAGAACGATCGTTAGTAGACAAACACGATCATTAGCATGACCGTTTTTATTGAAAACATACAATAACAATCGTTATATAGTGCTAAAGGTCATTTTTGTAAAAAAAAACATATTAAACACATCCCTCTAATGAGACCCGAAAGACCCTCAACACAAAACAAGAAAAGTTAATGTGACAAAGGGTCCCCTTGATGTACACCCCTACCTACCAAGCCTAAACACTTCCATCGGACTACCCTCAACTAGGACCGAGAAAAAGACATAAGTGACACATCTCAAACTCAAATCAACCCTTTTCAATAGAACCAAGCGTACACATAAATGATCCAAAAATACTATTTTCCTATTATACGTTTTGAATATGTCAAGTTTTAACGCAAGAAAACCCCTTTTTTGCTCGTATTCTTTTTCATAAGATGAAAATTTTCATTAGCAGCGAGAACATTATCAATTAACAACTTTCCCAACACAAAGTCTATATGACTTTTATAAATAACCATATCTATTAAACCTCCCACCCTATCAATGACGATATTTACAACACCGTCATGTTTTTTCCTTCGAAAAGTCTAAGATTTGTTCCAGTTTTTTACTCGATTCAAATTAAGCTTATATGGTTTTACTAATGACTTTAGGAAATGTTTATGGTTTGGTATAGTCATAATCCTAAATTTTGTTAGTTTTTCTAAGAACTCATTGGACTTTTAAGTGATTTTTTTGACTAGTTGATCCTTGATTATGTTTTCGATAAAAAAATTGTATGCCTTTATTAGTTTCTATGTATGAAATTATCTATTTTTCTACTTCAATTGACATCCAAAATCTATTATCCAATCCTTTTTTTTTAACCTTATTCAAGGAATCAAGGGGTGTTTTTAAATCCTTTTAACTTATTTAACATCACATCTCTTCTTCGTTAGTGTAATGACCGGATTATGTCTACTAAATGACTTTAACTCCTTGTCAAACATCTTCAGAATTCTGATGCTTCCTCTTGCTTTTTTAGTTTAATATTTAAGCTTGGTGTAGAAATTTTATTTTATAGATTTTTGTTTCGCAATAAGGAAAACTCAATGATCGTAGAAACAATATGATGAATCGAGCCACCAACTCCGGTATCACACCAACCATACCAATCTAATCTTTATTTTTACTATTGCAGGTTAAGCTATTTGTTTTACCAATTCGACAAAATTAACAATTACTAAACAAACAACAAAATGAAGTTTGACAAAGTTCAACATCACTTAGACATCTTGGTGGACTGAACTTCAGTTGAAAAGTGTTGTATTTTTATTCTCTTGAAAAGTGTCGTAGTTTTCACTTTGTATGTTTTTCTTTTTCTCTTCGATTGACTGTCCATCCGGCCATTATTTTTATGGTCTATTAGGTATCTCTAGTGTGTAGAACTCAAATACATTCATCCCTAGATTTTCTAATGTTTAATAGTAATTTAATTTAATGTGTCCAACTCTTTCAAATATACTCCAGCTATTTGGGGTATAAAATTATGTATCTGATGCTTGTTATATTAGGACAATTTATGCAATACACAAGGACACAATTACAACTAGTAAAAACTACGTGTCTTTGATATAATTCTAGCTACTTGGGGTTTAAAAAGTTTTAAATGATTAAAAGTCTTTTGGTATGGTACTGATATTGTTATGCATAGATAGAGATGGATCTATCTGAAAATTGTATCCAATCAGTAAAATGAAGTTAAAAACCGGGATGTTTGGAACAAAATGGATCAAGACACAACTCATGCTTCTCCCATTCTACATAATGTGTATCCATCCATCTCACTAGCTCAGATCTTATTTTAACTGAAGCCAACCAACGGCAGAAACAATGTCACTAAAATCCTTTGTAATAGAAGGGATGCCGACCCAGATGTCTAAAAAAATAATTTTAGTTTTCCTTGAAAGCACATCATAAATTAAATTTTACCTGCATATGAAAGTTGATTAAATAATCTCTTTGCACAGACAGAAATTGGTTAAACATCTGCGAGAGCAATGAGTTGCTCTACAACACTTGGCTCGGCGAGGGTGCTCGTGTCACCCAGCTCGTCCAGCTGCCTTGACGCAATTTTTCGAAGGATTCTCCTCATAATCTTCCCACTTCTAGTCTTGGGGAGCCCGGGCGCCCAGTGTATCTTGTCAGGAGCTGCAAATGCTCCTATCTGAAATTTGTACATTGCAGTAAATCTAGGGCTGCACATGTTTGGACCGGACCGGAAATTACGGTCCGGTCCTGGACCGCAATGTTCTGATCTGGACCGTAATTTACACTTTTAAATACTTTTGAACAGTAATTGCATACGGTCCAGTCCGGTCCAAACCTGGACCGGATTTAATTCCTACAATTTTTATTTTTTTTCTTATACTTATTTAAAATTAATACGGTCCGGACTGTATTGGATCAGACCATGGTGGACCAGATACAAACAATGAAACGGTCTGGTCCAACAGCTCTAAGTAAATCCTCCAGTTATTTTTGGGCTTTGCACTAGTACCCTATACTTCTGTTCTTAATACAGCTCTAATGGCCTATGTGTTTAACAAATTGGATTTAGTTATATTTTCTTAAAGGAGAAAACAAATACCTGGCTCCGTACTGTCAATATAAGACTTTTACGTAGCTCTTCGCTGTAAGGAACACCATCAACCAACGTAACAAAGGCATATATTCCCTGCCCTTTAATCTATCAGCAGAAAGGAACACGGATCAGAATAGGGGAATTATGATTTATGAATTGAGATGTAGAATTGCAGTGACGAGACAAATGCAATACCTCATGCTCAACACCAACTACAGCAGCCTCGGCACATTGTGGATGAGAAACTAGGGCTGATTCAACTTCAGCTGTACCAATACGGTGTCCACTGCAAGCAGTAATTTCTTCATCAATCAACTCTTTAAACAGTGCATACAAATATGCCAAAAATAATAACCAAATGCTGCTCTAGTTTCCCTTTTTTCTCGTGGATCGGAGATACATTTTCTAAAATGACTGAAATATATGGACACGTCGGGAAGTATGCTAGGAATCAATGATATTTGGACATACCTAACATTTATAACATCATCAACTCTTCCGGTGAGCCAGTGGTAACCATCCTTGTCCCTGGAAAATATATGAAAATCAGACACAACAGAGGATAGTTTGATCAAGTAGTGCAACTCTGGAAGATTCTCATAGACCAGGAAGAATTTTCCAACAAGTTACATAATGGGTGATGACAAATAGAATGAATGCACATACCTACTGCATCCATCGCCAGTAAAATAATAGCCAGGAAATGGTTTGAAGTAAGTGGTCTCATATCTTTCATGATCACCATAGAGAGTACGGAAAGCCCCGGGCCAGGAGCCTTTTATACATAGATATCCACTGCACTCGCCTTCAATCTCTACACCCTTCTCATCTACTATAACAGGCTGCACTTACAAGACAAATTGACAATAGTGAAAGATGGTTTAGCATGCTTCTGAAAGCAGCAACATCGGGACCATTTTAAGATTTGACAACATTATTTGAGGGATTTTGAGCCATACCTGAACTCCAAAGAAAGGAAAAGTAGCCGATCCTGGTTTCTGTGGCCAAGCACCAGGCAATGGAGTAATCTGTAGAGAAGCGTGGACATTTAAGAACTCTTTGTTTAAAATCAAGTACATGCATGATGGATGAATTCAATAATGGAGAGAAAGAGAAGGAACAATGGTATCTACCATAAAACCACCAGTTTCAGTTTGCCACCAAGTGTCTGATATAGGACATCTGGAATCTCCGACGACGTTGTAAAACCACCTGCAAGAAAAAATGTATCAGAGTCATGTAAGCTCTATAAAAGAAAAATATATGAAGAAAGAAAGGATGTAGGTGAATAACCTCCATGCACTAGGGTTGATAGGCTCACCGACACTCCCCAAGACTCGTAACGATTTACGTGAATAACGAGTAACATACTGCATAATGAATGATCTCAGCATACATAAGCAGGCAAATTTATTTCTTAAATTTCTATGGATAAAGTTTGCTCTTATTCTTAGGCACATATAGTCATGCAAAACACTCCGTAAAAAGAAAAAGAAGAAATACTAAGGAATCAGATGTTCACTAGTTACTAAATCATGAATCATGCACATAGGCCATGGCAGAATAAATGATAGAAGCCAGAACACACATCACAATTAGATAATCTTTGAAATACTTTGCAATACATCCACCAAGAGGGAGCACAAAAACACAGTAAAAGGGGATTACTTATAAACATAAGGAAAATATCCGGGATAATTGGGTAAACCTTAGATATGGAATAGTAATAGTTCTCACCTCAGTACCAACTTGCATGAGAGATCTAATCAGTGTAGGGGCGGTGTAAAAAATTGTTACTTTGAACTTGTCCACAATGTCCCAACAACGTCCTGAATCTGGATAGTTAGGAGCCTACAAGATCCACTCACTGTTTCAGGAAAAGAAGAGGACGATATTTCCAGAAACTGAACAGTTGATAAATGTAGACAAATCATGCCTTGGTGACATAAGAATCAATTTAGTCATTCTACAAGTCAAGCAAAAAGTAAATACATAAGATGTCTAGGATGGACAACCATTATCTATTGATAAGAAGAAACAAGAATTGCTCCCATGTAAGCAGGCAGCAGTCTTAATTAGTGTGATGGATACACGCAAAATTATGCCAGTAGTTCAATCACTGTCCGTGTCAACCCCAATGTCTACAACGACAGATATCTGATGGGGTCAGAAATCACCAAGCAGTAAGCCTTAATTCTCGGTAAATCTAAAGAGAACTTATCGCTTCTGCTCCAACTGAAAATAAAAAAAATATCCTGGTATTGACCCAAACTTTACATTGTCTAACTATCAATTCATAGATGGAGAATGCAGCATACCATGGCATTGAAAAGGAGTAATTTTTCAAGGGTGGGTAATGAGTTCTATGGATTTCCCATTCTATAAACAGTCCTACAAGCCTTACTTATTTCAGCCAGTCAAGCAGAGCGTAACACCAAAGTCTTTGTTTAAAAATAAAAATGTTTTTGACCATGAACAAAAGATAAAGGCATATGCATGAACAACCTTTGTCTGTCAACATGGCACAAGGTTGTATATCCATCAACAAGATAAAAGATGAAGCTAAGGCTAAATACAATAGAATAAGCATACTAACACATCGCCTAGAAGGGTTTCAAAAAATGAAGGATAAGTTATGCCATGTTAAATTACCCCTTCGAAAACCACGACCGTGGCTCCATTAAGCAACGGGCCATATGACACGTAGCTGTGTCCAGTAATCCAACCACAATCAGCTGTGCACCTATAAAAATGATGAAAAAATTAATCTACATGGTAAAGAACAATCACTTGATATGAAGCAAGCAAAAAAGGCAAACAAATATTCAAGCCTACCAGTATATATCAGTTGGCTTATAGTCAAATGCATATTTAAATGTTGTTGCAGTGTATACCATATATCCACCGGTGGTATGCAAAACACCCTAATAACAGTAACATTGATATTAGAATCTATTGCCATAATTCATATAGTAATCAAGTTAAAGGTTTATCTAAAACTTATACCTTAGGCTTTCCTGTGCTCCCGCTAGTGTAAAGAAGAAAGAGTGGATCTTCTGCATCAACCCACTCCACATCACAGGTACTAGGATATTTTGGAATAACATCCTGAAAGATAATTTTAAGGATATTAAAGAGATATAACTAGTTGATCCAAGAACTAGAGAACTTTTAAGCTGATTATTTGATGCAATAATCGCAGAATCTAGGGTATATTCGATTTTTTGCTCCTAAATTTTCACTTTGGTCCCTATTCTTTTACGGAGTAATTGGTTAATTGAGTCCTAACTTTCTTATTCATTTCATTGTAGTCCTTCTACAATATGAATGAGTGAAACACAAGCTCAAGGTAAGGAACTAAAATGAAAAACAAGCAAAAATGTTAGGGAGAAAAATGACGTACAAGAACCAACGTTAGGGACCAAAATCAAATATGGATTAAAAGGTAAGGGACTTTGCTGAAACAGTTCAAAGGTTATGAGCCAAAATGAAACAAATATAACAGCTTAGGGACCAAAAATGTATTCACACCTGAATTTATGATCCACTGCTGCAAACGAATATCTAAGGTTCCACTATAAGTGCTATGACAAGCAGTGTAATGTGGAAAAGCGTAGCAGGTTGCATAGAATGACATGGTTTTACACTCATTAATGAGAACTTGGTTCCTCCACTAACCTGCCACCAGAAATCCCTTCCTTCATGCCACTTTGTGGACTCTCGAGCCATGGCAGAGCTATTGTCGTAGGTTACACATATATCTGCTCAAATAAAATTCTCACATGTATAAGTAAGCTTGTTGGAAAAACTTTACTATCACTACGTGTACTGTTGCCAAAACAAGTCAGACCCAAGAAAACTTGTGATGCCCATAATCTAAAAAAAGGTTCAAACATGGGCAGAAAATCAGAAATATAAAACAACTTAGCAAGCTGGGTTGAATTTCCAACAATATGCAAAATTTCCTGTTATGAGCAATACTCAGTTCCAAAGTTGCTATATAATTTGGAAGGTACTTTATCTGGTCTCACCATTTTCTTTTTTTCTTTTGTTTGAAAGAGTCTTACCATTTTCATTAAACCAAACTGCACCACTACTTCAGACTTTGGACCATTGTCACCTAATGAAGCAAGAATATTCTATTGTTGCTATCCATTCTAAATGTGTGATCTTCTATCGTGTATTCATGATCTAAACCATCTACCATTAGTACTCCCATATCCAATACATCCCAGTGAACAACATTAGTTGATATGCTGAAAATCATTTAGTTTCTTAGCTTCAAGCACTGAACAAGTGAACAACATGTACAACTCCATCAAATCATCATAAAACAGCATGGATATCCATCAAAATTAATGGTTGCATCATCACTTTAAGCATGTAGGTCTTTCTCAATCAGCCTCTTCTTTATTTCTATACCCACTCATAACTTGCTGTACTGCAGCACATAGTATACCACTTTAAGCAGTTTGAATGACTTTGTCAAGGAAACAACTCTACTTAAAACCCGGAAATTTTGAAAAACTCCAAAAACTCCAGCTTGGTAATTCCTCAACTTGTAAGCCAATTTCTTATATCTTCAATTGATAAGACCATAATTCCATTTTGCTTCACAATAATAAAGGATAGAAAAGTTTTAAATTTGATGACAAGTTTATCAGGAGCATGATTTAGTTGACGCTAGAATAGTAATTGACGGTTATGGATAATGGCTGTTTGTTAGGTCTTTGAGGGAAAATGCTATAAATAAGGCAGCAGGCCTCTTTTCTAGGGTCTAAAATCATCTTTGTATTAGGCCTTTGCCTTAGGCTATAATAGTAATTGGTGTTTATTCATGTACGTGAAGAAACAATCACAATTTATTAGCATATCTCACAAAATCTTATAATACAAATCTAAGTGTATTAATTTGAACAAGGTCCGCATAATAGAGCTGATCACATTAAACAAGCACCCAAAAGCAGCATTCTACATGAACGCGAAGTAACAAAAACACGACCAAAAGCACAATGGGATCATGGAACTGACAATAATGTTAAAGAGGAACTAGAGTTCTTTTAGTTGGAATATTGGGGCTCTGGGAAGAGTTTAAGAATCATCACAATCAATAGTGGTGCCCTAGAGAGAAGTTGGGTAAGGATTTGAGACTTGGAGTGTTTCAGATCAGGGCTTTGGAATTTGCCCTTGGTTTCCTCTTTAGTTGGTGAATTGTTTTCCCCAAAGTTTCTCTTTTCTTCCTCCATTAATCAATCTTTTGAGTTTAACTTTTCTTTAATTCCTTTTGGTTTCATCAATTTGGTGCTTATGCTATTCTATCATTTGCTGTGATTCACTTGTTTGCACTGAGTTTTGTCGCAACAAGTAAGATCACCATCAGTTCAACGAATAAGACTCATTGATCAGCAAAATTATATGAATATAAAAAGAGTGAGGTACAAAAACACTCTAAGTCGAAGCTACCAAAATGGTCCAAGAACCATACCTACAGTAACACCGTTATTGGCAGATTGAGCAATGCCAGCATCAACTATGTCTTTTAAGCAAATAACCTTTGAACCTCTTCGAACAGCATTACAAGTTAGGATGACTTTTGGTTTGCAATCCATAATTCTTTGGGCAAGGGAATCAGCAGAGAAACCAGCAAAGACAACCTGGTTAGATTAAGGCATATATAGATGCAAGTTAGCAGGATCACCCTCAGAATCGACGCAAGATCAGAAAGAGATGAACAGGAGATGAATAATACCGAATGAACTGCACCAATACGAGCACAGGCCAACATTGCGATAGGCAGTTCCATCAGCATGGGCAGATATATAATCACGGCATCACCCTTTTTTACACCCACATCTTTCAAGTAATTTGCAAGCTACAAACAGTATACATTACCAAGCCACATGTTAAGCATTCTCAAATCACAGAAATTGACCAATTAAATCCTCCCCCTAGAACCATGCGAGCAAGAAAAGAAGATACAGTTACCTGGCAAACTTTTTCCAAAAGCTGGTTGTAAGTAAGACTATCATCAAAACCAGGATCATTCCCTTCCCAAAATAAGGCGATCTTATCACCATTTCCAAGTTGGATGTTTCTATCCACACAATTGTAGCAAATGTTTGTGATCCCTCCTTTGAACCACTGCTCGTTCAGCAAAAAGAGTAACATTTACACACATCAGCAAAAGCAGAAAAATACAACTTTTTTCCTTTTACCTACCCACTACAAACCACACTGGTGGCTCCAGAATTTCCTTTATCAAGCTTCAAAAGTACATAATTCACTTTTTGCAAGTTCATTGTCCTACTTTTGGAAAGTCGTGATCAGTTTTGAAAAGATAGCTACAGACATCACAAACAATTGTCTTTACATATACACTCCAGAATTTAAGCAACAGATTTTCATTTTCCTCACAAAAAATACTGTCAAATTGACTCGAATATATTGTTGAGCAAGAATTTCGCAATGAAGTTTCACCTCAATGCTGACTGCGCCATTTCTGACATCTAGATTCTCTCGGCACACATCATTGCCCCATTTCTTCTTCCAGTAGAACTCCGATGCAATGTCCGACCAAAATCCGGCAGGATCCTCCAACGATCGCTTGTACAACTCTAGATACTAACCATTTCCAAACCAAAATTGAAGCAAAATCAGCAAGCATTACCAAGAAAATCGGAGACGAAATAACGAAAGCGATCAAAGTTAATAGCACCTTAGCAGGAGAAGGAACAAGAGCCTGCTTGGAGAACTCATCGCTTGGAGAAATGAGATCATTCTCCTCGGAAGCAAGCGCTTCACCAAGGATCACAGCGTTCAAGTGCGAGATCCTGCCAGCACCAGAAGGCATGGTACTAATCGACTCGACATGTCTGAGATGATTCGTTGTCATCAGATTCCTCGCTTTCTCCATCTCTCCGCTACTCGACAAGGAAAACTTAACGGATCTACCGAATGACAAAATTGATGCCCTATTGATAGCAACGACCGGCGCCGGATAGCAAGCAAGTTGACGGCGACGGCGGTGGCGGATGCGATTCAACTGACTGTTGATTTTCAACGCAGAGAGTTGAAAACAACTACTGGTGCTTGGATTGGTATTTGAATTGCAAATACCATGATTAAACGTAGAGAAAAGGGTAGACGAGGTAGAAGAGAGAGAAAGAGGAATCATTAGTTTAATCTCTGTAATTAATTTCTTTATCCTTTTTCTTTAGGGGAGGATTTGGTTTGGGGATATGAACTTGCAGAGCATTTGCTGTCTCCCTGATACTTACCCTTTCTCAACTCCATCTGTTTTTTTTTTATTCTCAGAATTTTTAATTTTAATTTCTAAAATTATCAGATCGACGGGTCGATGATGATCACAATATTTTTTAATATTATTTATATTATTTTTGGCATTTGACTTGGTATTTTCATCGTCCGTCTTTTGGAAATTAAAAAAAATCATGTGATGAACGCCAGGATTTTAGGGATAAATATAATTAAATATGAAATAGAATAGGATGATTAGTTAGTGCTAGTGATGGGCTCTATCTATGTGGTAAGTTCTTGTTATAGGTAAGTTTTTTTTTATTTTTTGAAAACTGTTATAGGTAAGTTAAGTTGGTAACGAGAGTAAAAATCCTCAGGTTCAATTACTTGTGGCAATTTTTGTTATTTTATACCAAGGTAAGTAATAAGAAGGGTCAATGTGACCGTCGGACGAGGTATTTAACGTCCCGCGAAAAGATCTCATTGCTTATATTTAACGTTGGATGAGATATTCAATGACGTTGATTTTCTTAAAACATGTTGACTCTAACTTATGTAGACCTTGAATCAAAATAGAGATGTTAAAATAGTCGTGTCTACCTCCCATGAAGGTTTCAGATATGATTGATTGGTTTGTTCTGATACCATGTCAAAGTCCGATACAGACGGACCGGGTAGAGCGAGGGTCGTGTGCATCCGAGCGCACATGCGCGTTAGGCCCAAGCCAAACACATAAACCCGATGAGGTTCCATCCTAAAATCAATTGGCAATAGGAGGAGTAGCCCACCGATCTTATATACTATAATGGGTAGTCCCAATCTTTCGATGTGGGAACTGATTATCTCCAACAACTAATTATATTCTTTTGCACGTAAATTCGGGCAATGTTGTCCGCTTACTTTCTACCTCGATATATATATATATATATATATATATGATTTTATGAGCATTTATTGTTATTTCTACTGAACATTGAATAAATATAACTAAGCATTAATTGAGAGTAAATGTTTATAATTTAAATTGGTATTAGGAGTAATAAGGGCTCGTTTGGTACAATTGTAGAATGATGTTTGAATTAAGAATCGGAATGGAATAGCGAATTAGAATATGTCATTCCTGATATTTGTGTTTGATGTGATGTTGGAACGAAAGAATCTTGAAACATTCTACTTGAATTATGGAATGAAAAATCATATCATATTTGATGATCTATGTGTTTATGTTTATAATGTAAATATATGTTATTTTGTAATCTTAAATAAAGACCAACTATATAAACATGAATTAATCATCAACCAAAATAAATAGTCAACAATTTATTCTATAAAATATATTTTGTGTAATCAATCCCATCATATTGTTTCGGCAACTTTTTGATGACATTTCGTATTGATCAAAATATCAACATTATAATTAATTAATTTATTAATATTTTTTGTAAAAGTCATTTTCACAAAATAATTGAAATATAATTCAAATTAATTGAAGAGTAATTTTTTTATAATATATTATTTTAGACTCAGTAAGTGGGTATAATTATATGTATAATGAAAATATATATAAATGTGGTTTTATCTTTTAAATATTGTGAATGGTTCACATAATTACACATACAGATCCCATAAAAATATCTAAATTTCTTACTTTATAATTTAGAAATGAAAAAAGAAAATGAAAGGGAATATGTCATTAAAAATCATTACAAAGTTTCTTGTGATACATGCCTCTTATATTTTCTTTTTCTTTTTTCTTAATTATAATATAAGAAATTATTGGACACACTATTGTGGATGCGCTAAATTTGGAATAAATCATTTCGTGGAATCATTTCATTCCGATTTAAAGTCTTACCAAATACGAGGTATAAGATGACTCATTATGTTACTGGTTTAATGGAAATCGTATCAACCGATCCCTAAGAGCTATTTTGGTATGATTGTTATGAAATGTGAAATCAAAATAAGTCATACTCATATCCCGTGTTTGACAAAACTTGGAATCGGACTGGATATAATTTTATGAAATGACTCATTCCAATTGTATAGTATAACTTGATTCCCTAAATAAAATGTGGATGTCACCCATCATAAGATATACTAAATTTCAAATTTAAACCCTTATTTTTATTCATATATATAGAGAGATAGTTAAGATCATGTAGGAACATTTCTTATAGTAGGGAGTATGAACCTCTACCATGCGTATAATTGTTTTGTGTAAACGTTCATGATTTAACATTTGTATTTGGTTATATTGAAATAATTATTGATCGAGATATTCTATTGTCTATATTAGATGTGTAATAATATACTAATTAAGTTAAAAAAATATATATTATATTCAATATTCACAATCGTTTCATCTCATTACCTACTTAAGCCAAACCAAAATATTAAACGATCGTGAAATCATTAAAAAAAAAACTTAACGATTGTTAATGAAAAAAAATTACGAACGGGGAAATAAAATTTTACGCACAATATCTAACAAACAATTACAAGGGGGGGAAATTACGAACGGCGAAACCCTCTTTAACCGCCGGCGAAACTTTACTAATCTAGTTAACGACCGTAATTGTAATGATCTAACAAATTAACAACCTAAAATTATAATGACCTAACAAATTAACGACCATAATTTTAACGGCTTAACAAATTAACGACCTAAAACATATTTAACCGCCGACAAAACTTTATTAATCTAGTTAACGACTGTAATTTTAATGATCTAACAAATTAACGACCTAAAATTATAATGATCTAACAAATTAACGACCGTAATTTTAACGGCTTAACAAATTAACGACGTAAAACATATTTAACCGCCGGCAAAACTTTATTAATCTAGTTAATGACCGTAATTTTATTGAGATTATAGAAAGGTTGTTGAGTTTCTTTGTATGTTATAACTTATAACGTATCTCATATGGAGTATGAAAAACCGTCATTTTAGTAATTGAATTTATTGCAAAAACAACCAATTAGGAAAACAATAACTTATTCTAAAATAGTCAATTAGGAAAACATTAATTGACTCCATTGTATATATTAATTGATTCAGTTTTTTTTTCCTTGGATTATAATGCTTTGGAGAGTTGCAGGGAAGGGTGAATGAATTGTTCTTACATAAGAATTGATGATATAACTTCCAGAAATGAGAATAAACTAAGCTAATATTGTAATGACCTGGATTTTTAATAACCCAAATCGTCACTGGGCTAGGGACCACACAGTGGATCTTATCAGTTAGTCTCAAGATAATTATACCACACAATATGCTCAATATTTCATACAAATATCATAATCATCATGGTATCACATTTATCGTGCTTTCATAACAAAAATAATACTACACAATTCGAATTTTTCAAGTAGTAACCTCTGCAGATCAAGACTAAATAAGTCCGAAGACTTACCTGAAAATTTACAAACAACCAAGTCAATCTACGGTTAGTCTAAGCCTCCTGCAACACATGTAACAAGTATCAGATTTCTCATATTAAATTTCTCGCTTCAAACATCAATTAAATCCATTCCTTTGAATTTAATTAGTTTTACGACATTTCCTGAATCTTAATTTAATTAATTTATTATTTAATTGATTAATTAAATTTCGGCAGCGTTACATTTTACCCAAAGACAATTTCGAAACCACTTGTTATAAGATCTTGTCATTCAAACAACCTAAGATCATCAGAATAATTAAACGAACATAATGAAACTTCCATCCATTTTGAGAAGCGTAGGGTCAATTTAGATCAAATCACAATATGAAAAATGAATAAATTCATAACTTATTCGTTACTAACCCGTTTGACGAACCGAAAGAAGATTCGGAATCACAATGACGAAAGCTACGCTCGGACACCACCAAATCTGACGGAAACTGGGCGACAGAATGGCCAGGTAAGCGATATGCTCGACCTGACCTTAACTTCGTCGGAAACACGAAATGAAGAGAACGGAGAGAGGTCCGAAACCTCAAACGAATTTCAAATCGGATTACAATGAAGAGTATATCAGAATTTGAAGGTTGAGAGAAATCAGAGGTTTTATGAAGAAATGTGAAATGAAATGAATTTCCGCTATTTATAGCGATGACGATATTATACTTTAGCGAAGTCGATAATTATCCTTTTACCGATCCGAAGGCAGTGTGAGCCCCTTCTCTAAACTTCTCAAAATTGGAGTAATAAATCCGGAATATTGTGTGGATAATTATTCGACAACTTCTTCGAAAAACGCGTAATTTCAAGCCACATTTCTTAGCCGTTAAGAAACAAAATAACGACTTTTTTTGACCGTTTTGCCTTTTTATATTATGTCACATCTATGACATATCCGATGTCCTGATCATTTATCTCAACTGTAGTTTTATTAGTTGGAGCTCCAAATGACACCGGCGGGTAAAAATTATTCCCGGGAAAAAAAGTGAAAATTTCTTCACAAGTCCAAAATTAAGCCAACAACATAATGATGAAATTCATGCTCATTATTTTTCGCATTGTTTACGAATTATGAGTCAATTATTATCGATGATTAAATTAATCATTATTAATTAGAATTAAAAAATCATAGCTTTTAAAAATATATAGTTCAGTTGTGGTATTGCAAAAAAACTTGATGTTACCTGTAGGTTGAACTCACACAACCTCCATCTTTATTAAAAAAACTCCAAACACTTGATGACTATATACCTCAAGCGAATTTCGCTTTGAATTTCATTTGCATTTTTTTTGGATTATCTATCGAGTTTTTTTATATTATTATTAAGGATCTTATAGAGATGGTGGGTATTCATTTAAACAATTACTGATGTGCAAGTGTCACGGACCGCTTTTCCGTGACGATGCCAAGACCGGCAAGACAAGACGACTTGTCAAGGGACGTCATTAAGGCACAATTTGACAAGGTCAAGAAATGGCATGGGAAGAAGGCCAAGCGATATGCTAGACGAAGATCTTATCAAGATAGCACACCGGAAAGACAAGGAGTATTCCGGAAAGATCCGGGACGATCAAGAAGGATCCGGAATGCTCAAGAGGAATCCGGAACACGGCGGAACGTTCCGGAAGATGGTAGAATATTCCGGAAGGCTACGAAATATTCCGGAAGATGTCGGAATCATCCGGAAGGATCCGGAAGATACCGGAAGGATCGAGACAAGTCTAGAAACTTGCAGAAGTCTCTAGACTCATATAGAAGTTGGCGGGACAATCCGGATGGAGGCGGATTTCCCCGGAAGATGGCGGATACTTCTAGAACTCGAAAGATCCTTGAAGACTTAGCTAGAGTCTTAGGGAAAGTTCTAGAGTCCTTAGGATAAGATCAAGTTAGGAAGGATCCGGAATGGCCTAGGATAGATAGATTCCGGAACCTTCCCGGAGAGGAGGTGGCCAAGGCTATAAATAGGGGAGACTACCCCTCATTTCCATCATCCAAGTTCCAAGCTCTCATCCAAGCATTGTAAAGCTCTCCTATAATACAAAGCTTTCTTTCCCACACAAAGCCTTCAAAGTTCTCTTAGCCATCAATCTTAAGTTCTTTCGTTGGCAACATCGGGAATAGGCTGATCTTAGCACGACAAGGGGTCGAGACAAGCTAAGAGCCGCACGGTTTGGAGTTAGGGAAAACTCAGCCCGTGACACAAGTACATATCCACCGATACTTATCGGATAATTGTCTTCATCATTTTCGAATAAAATAATGGACATGCTAGACTAATTCCACTATCATTGACCCAAAAAAAAATCACTCGACGACTATTTTGGGTAGAAATATGTAAATTATAACAAATAATATAAGAATATATAAAAAGTATAATAATAAAGAGAATATATTCTCCTTGCACGTTAGGTGGTGAATAAATAAACTGAACGAAGGTAGTAGTTACTTGTTAGTAGAGGAGAGAGACGAAATGCGACCTCAGATCGTACTCTTCGGAGACTCCATTACTCAGCAATCCTATTCAACCGGTGGATGGGGTGCTTCTCTTGCTAACGGTTTCGTTCGCAAGGTTATAAACTCTTCAATTATCCTTGATCAGATCTGATTATAAGATCTGAAATTTTCTGTGCCTAATTCTTTTTTCCTTTTAAATACTAGTTGATAAAGGGTTTCTTTGTTGATGTTGTTGATGTGCATTTAGGCTGATGTGCTAAATCGAGGTTATGGTGGATACAATACTAGATGGGCTTTGTTTCTATTGCACCAGATTTTCCCTCTGGTATGACGATTTCGGTTTTTAAAATCCATGGTTGCTGATAATGTGTTTCACTTGTATTAAATCCATAGTAATTCTTTCTGATGATATAGGGATGAAATTGAACATTGATTAATTGCAAGAAACATGGTGAAGAAAGGCGAACTTAGAACACGATATCTGCATTTGTCCTGTTGACGATCATACATTTGTTCACTGATGCTATACTATTTCACTGGTAGGGATGGAGACGATAGAATATTATTTGATCTTGTGTGCCTCTCAGAATGTGATCCCATTGATACATGCATTCCAGTGTTAAATCAATTGTACCATTCTCAAACCTACATGATCATACCCACCCTAAATTAATGCTATACTTGCTGTGGCCCTGAATTAGAACTGCAAGTATCATAGCCTAATGGAAAGTTAGTAACCCAACAAGCCTGACCCGATAATGTTATAGTCAAGGTTGAGCACTTTTTGGCATATACTTGTAAATAACTTACTAGTAAGAGATCTGAACTTGAGCCACCCAACCTGGTCAGCAGATCTACTCGTTCTAGATACGTATAACTAAGAGGAGTACGTATTGAAATGGAAATCCCCTTTTAAGGTTTGTAATATCATGTAGTTTTGAGGATGAAGCTGTGAAGATGCAAATTTAAGATATTGACGTTTTTGCAAGTACATTCATCAGCATTAACAATGGCACAAATGAAGAAATAGATAAATAGGCATTGGTATTGCACTGTGAAAACGCTGCTGAGCTACCTTTTGGAAAATTTACTCTTTTATTTTGCTTGGTTTCATATCCTTTATTGGGTTCAGTCCTCTTTATGTGTCTCGCTTTTCTTTGTATATTTGGATGATGCATGTTTTATGGAATACCCCTTGTAATAGGCCTCGGAGAAACCTCCTATTGCTGTCACAATTTTCTTTGGAGCAAATGATGCAGCTTTATTGGGGAAAACATGTAGCAGGCAGCATGTCCCTGTTGAGGAATACAAAGACAACCTTCGAAAAATGATTCATCATTTGAAGGTTATCATTTTTCTTTTAGAGATATGTTTTGATAAAACAGAATTTTATCCTATATTTTCAAAATATCCATTTTTCTTCCTTTTCTCTACCTAGCATGAGCTTCTAAATGAAGGTACTGTGTTATCCATCACTGTCTTTGAACATAAATAAATCAGATATGTACAATTTATGCATTCTCTGATGTGTATATGGAGACGGATCAATAATTTGACTTACCGAATGGGACAATGTTTTCCTTGAGCCTAGTGGCTTAACTGCTTGATTATCAGATTTCCACCACCATGGAAGTTGCCGAAGGTAATTTTTGTAGACTCATAACACCATACCATACTAATGTCCCATTTGGTGGTATTGCGTTAATGGGATATACACTTCTTGCGTAGAATATTATTGTTCTTGTTTTTCTGCACATTGTTGAAGGCAAGAGTGCAAGTTATATCAACAAAAGATAGTGATGTTCTACATTCTTACACACAATGCAAATGCGACATTATTTGTATGACATACTCAATTTGGAAAAAAGAGGATGTGAAGTTCTGATGCAATGGTATAATTATTTTGACTACATTTTATATTTTCCTCTCCTATTGAATGATTGAAGCTTAACAAATGAGGCCCTTATGGAATGTCATAGCTTGTAATTTATGTCATGCACTCATGATATATCATTATATCTTAACCAGAAAATTAAGACATTAGAGTTGCCCAATTTGGACACCTTTTTCATACTGATCTTTCTAGGACCTTTGCTGCAGGAATGTTCACCTAAAATAGTAGTGGTACTTATAACTCCACCACCTATTGACGAGGATGGACGCATGACTTATGCAAGGTATGCTGAACTTAATGTTGTAGTATACTTTTCAAAGAATAATGTTGTAGAATTCTAGTGTAGCTGAATGAAGTAATGTCAGTCTAGTGTAGAGAAAAGTTAGCAAGGTTCACTACTTGCTTCCCAAGTTTTTGGTGACAATATATTATGAGTTTGGGATGAAGATGTGAACAGAAAACTGAAGGGGTTGGCATTTGAAAGGATAACACGTGAAATCAAGGATGAACTAAGAATTGCATGATAGGGTTTCATTTCCATGGTATGCTGTCTCTAAAGGTCATGGAGTTTGATTTTCTTATTCTTCTCCGCTTTATCAGTTGATAAATATTAACTGTATCATTATTCTTCTTTGCTATTAAATTCGCTGCTGAGATTGCGAGAGTTGAACCCATTAAAAAGTGAAATGACTTTCTGTTCAGCATTTATGGTTTGACGTTTCAAGTTTTAGATAGTGTTAAGCAGTCAATTGCTTGCAACTTAGGGCTTGTTTGGCACAACCTTGCTATTCATTAATACATAAGTATGTGGCACCAAACAAGCACTTAACCTTAGGCCCCTACTGGCAACTTCAATCACTATGTTTTTTGTCATTTCTTAATTAGTATTTGCTGGACACAAGAAATGTAATGCATTTATATACAGAATGAGAGGGTAAATAGGCAACTCCAGTCTATAACCTTGGATTTTTGTTGTAGGCAATCCATTATTGCATCCAAGGGTCTGTTGTTGGAAATCTTTATGTGTGGATTCAACCAATAATGTGCTAAGAGAGTGCAAAGTTTCAGATAACATTCATGCTTTTGCTGTTGCTGGGTTATATTTACTCTTAAGATGTCTAGTTGTACAATTGCTATGAGCAATTTGCTAAGATTTGTATATACATTCATGCAGTTGTAGTGATATTAGTTCATTCCCGTTGCTCTTTTAATTTCCTTCTCTAGGTCTATGTATGGAGAAAAGGCAATGGAGGAACCTGAAAGAACAAATGAAGTTGCTGGAATTTATGCAAGAAGTTGTATTGAGTTGGCCAATGAATTGAATCTTCCCTCCATTAATCTCTGGTCCAAGATGCAGGAAACCCAAGGCTGGCAAAAGAAATTCTTGAGGTTAGAATGTTTTTTTTCCAAGTGATACCGTATTTATATAAAACATTATTTACATCGAGTTAGAGGGTAGGCGGACAACAAGTTGCGCCGCCAACCATTTTTGGATAGCAAAACGAATACTCCTAAAAACTACGTTTGAAGATCTAGGAGACACAACATTATCATGCAAGACCGATGCACCCTCTTGAAAATCTCGACGGCATCACTTTAAAAAAAGTTTAGGATTTTCATAACATGTGAAAAAAGTTCACTCAAGGTCGTTTGGACACAGATGCAGGAGGACATCAGGAAGTAACAAAACATAAGACACAGTTCAGCACTTTGAGTTACTCTTATAAAGAGCATTAGAAACTAAGATGGATAAAAAATAGGAGATATTGATCAAGTAACCTTGTTGGCTTAGTTTGTATATTGATACCTAAAATCCAAAGATTATACACACTATGATCTAACAACATAGGCTTTGTGGTGTTATGTCTAGTGATGGCTTGCATCTGACAGCAGAAGGCAACACAGTCGTGTACGAGGAAGTGGTGAGAGTCTTGAGCCAATCAGGGTTATCATCTTCAGTTATGCCGTTTGATTTTCCTCACCATTCGCAAATCGATTACAAGAATCCGGAAAGGGCTTTTCAGATACAGTGCTCAAAATAATCGTCTATTTGATCCTATCAAATTTTAGGTCAAGATAAGTCAACTGCCTATACATGTGTTAAGAAGATTGTTCATTTCAATTTTCTTTTGTGTTGTAATTTTGGCTCGAAGTAGCAACCGAATTACTGGCATTTGCAAATTTGGATTCCAGAGTTGCAGTTGCACCTGTTAAGCATTTCATACGTGAATGACTATTTTGGTTAGTAGTCAGAGTTGCAAAACTGGAAATATAAATGAAACGGAAAGGGAAATGGTTAAGAATGGAAAATAAATTGTTTAGGTATTGGTAATTCTATATCTCTATCTTAACCATTATCTTTTTGTTTTCCTTTCGGATAATTAACCAATACGGTCTCACCTATATTGAAGACATTTCCGTTCCCCGTCCCTTATCTTTCTCCGATGATGCCTATGTTGAAGCTACCGCGAGCTTGTGTGTTGAACTTACCTCCTTTGCCGTTGATTTTTAGCTCCATGGGTTCAAGGCCGCGGATGAAAGTGATGAAACTCCATTGGTTCAAGGCTGCGGATGAAAGTGATGAAATCGGAATATGGGAGATGGAAAGAAACCTATGTAAGATTTGAAAATGTGACTACACAAGCCAATTTGGCTATGGTTTAAACTCCTTGCCCTAATAATACCAAATACTATATTGAACAAGACCAAAAAAATGAATATATCCTCTATAAAGTCAAAAGTTTGCACAAGTAATGGATTAAAATTGACATATACACATGCAAGAGCATTTTAGAATAAGAAAAATGACAAAAATAATAACAAGGTATGAAACAAATATAATATAACCTTTAAAAATTACTATTTGGTGTATAAATTATTTCACATTAAAATAGTTTTGATACGGGGTGAAATTGTGACTAAATTTTATTTGCAAAAACCACCAATATATGTTAGTCATCACTTCATTCTTGAAAATTTAAGGTAGTTTAGTCGATAAAAAAAAAGTTTTAAAATAAAATTTTGGCTAATAGACCCATGTTTGATGTCGTTATTGTTTTATGGATAGTTTGAAGGGAGGAAATCAATGTTTGTGGATAAAATATTTAATGAAAGAATATATCACTTATTAAAAAATTTGTGTAAATTAAAACTAATATATTTAACGTTTGTGGAAAACTATCTCCATTTTATGTTTTAAGTTTTAAAAATTTTAAAATCAATATTATTTTTACCAAAAATTTGTGGAAATGTCACCAAGTATGCGCCTTTTAACTATATTTTTTTTTGAAAATTTAAAACTTTTCAATTATTCTTATAGTTATATTTTAAATAAATAACACAAAATATTTAAGAACAAAGTGATAACTAATATTTATTACATAATCATTAGGTATATAAAAATAATATAGGTGATTTTTGAAAGAAAATATAATACGTGGGTGGTTTTGTGTGATTTAAAAGTTATGTGCGATTTTTTAATAAAATTGACCATAAATTCACACTGTGTCAAAATTTGTTTGATATGAAATAGTTTTTATACCAACTAGTAATTTTTAAAATATATTTTATTTTGTGTTCATGCCTCATAGTTGATATTATTTTTGGTCATTTTTCCTTAGTATAAAAGTCGTTAAGGTGTATATTACTGGTTGTAACACACGATCGTGCTCCACATACCACGTGATCGTGCACTGTTATATTTTACAGTTTTCGTTGTAAGAATTCAATTGAACAATGGTTCGATCAAATTACAAAACTAAAAAAAAAGTGGTTCACTCAATGTTTATAGCACAAATTCACAAAATGGAGTTGTTATTAACCCAAACAAATTATCCATTTAGCTCCCGATTCATATGAAATTCCAATTCGCACTAAGATTGCGCCTTCCGGGCGGAACAAGGATGTGTCCCACGAGAAAGAAGGAAAATGAAAAAAATACAATAAGGAGATTTTATGAAGAGTGTAAATAAACCAATGGTAAAATTGATCGAACAATCATGAGTAAAATAAATAACATTAATTATGTGAATAAAAAATAAACGCTTAAATAATCAAAGATCATATTAACTAAAGGGATTTATATATGGCTAACAACAATTTAATTGTTGAAATATTTAGTTCTTAAACAATAACATTTTTTTCAACAATGAGTCAATGTATTCCCTTAATAGTACAATTGTTTTTATCAAGTACCAACTTCATGATTGGCAGAATTTCATTGTAGACGACTATGACATTATATTACCACAAAAAAGTACTCTACTACCAAAAGGAAAAATAATAGTATTAAATGGGAAAAGTCATGGATTCCACAAATTCAAGTGAGATGAATAAAAATTTGATTCAGGAGTAACTTTTATCGAGTTTGTGATTCGGAACCACAATGAAGAGGTTGTTAGCATCAATGCATAAAAAATAATTTTAAATTTAGTGATAAAAGTGGAAGCTTATGCTTTTGAAATGGGTTTACAAAAGCTATCAAATTACAAGTAAAAAAGATTGAAATCGATGGCGACAATTTGTGTGTCATCAAGACACTTCAAGGTGTTTGTAATTGTCCGTGGAAGGTTGATCAAGATGATTTTATCTGACTCTAGACCAATCTTCTTATTTGAGGAATTTCATATTATACATGTGTTAACAGAAATCAATTGTGTTGTTGACCGATTTTGACCTATTTAAAAATGTCGATATCCAACACCAATTTTTTGATAATTTTGAACTTCGTATTCGCATGCTCAATGATATTTTATGTTTGACTACCTTTTAAACGCTTTTCGTTACTAACTTTTTTTTGAAAGAGAGGCGTCAAATCAATTTGGACGTGGAGAGAAAGTAAAAGATCTAGTCAAACTATCTAATATGCGGATTTGAAATGCTTAAAGTATATCTCCATATACTTATTAATTTACGTGGTTTCTAAATTTACCGGTGAAAATGGCTATTTGATACCATAACTACGCACTTGGGGTGCGTAGTAGTAGTTAAAAAAAGGATTATTTTTTAAAAAAAACTTATTTCTACTACAATTTTTTCAATTTTATTTCACGGACTCCAACTACGCACCTCACTCAACTACGCACGCGAAGTGCGTAGTTACGGTGTGAAAAAGTGATTTTCGCCTCTACGTCTAATAATCCCTTAATTTACTCTTCCATTATTTTGTTTTCTTTAGCCCAAGAACTATTCTTGGGCCCGGTTTGGTTTAAACCGCCGAACCGGCGGTTTTCAAACCGGCCCAAACCGCCGGTTTGGCAAACCGGCGGTTTAGGTTTCCGCCGGTTCAAGGTTTAGGTTTCGGTTTGCCTTTTCCGAAAACCTAAACCGGCGGTTTGAACCGGCCCAAACCGGCAGTTCAAACCGACGGTTTGGGCCCAACAGCCATATTTTTTTTTAAAAACCCAACGGCTCTTTTAAAAGAGCCGTTGGTGTATTATGCCCTAACGGCTCATTTTTGAGCCGTTAGGGCTTTAACATTAAAAAAAATAAAATAATAATAACCCCCCCACATATAATCCTAATTTTCTAGAAATACCCATACTCTCTTCCTCCACAAATCACACCATCTACATCTCATCTTCTCTACTCTCCTAATCTCTTATTCTCGAATTCTCGATTCCTCGTATTCTCGATATCTCGATTTCTCGTAATGGCAAACTCAAGTGATCAAATTTCCTCTTCCCAATACTTTCCTAGCACCCAAGAGAGCGAAACACAAATGCCCGACAATCCCGATGTTACCGAAGTTCCACGAAGAAGTGTCCCCCCTCCGAAAATGCTTACATCCGAAATATTTACGAAGCATTACACTAGGGGGGGAGCCGGTGAACGAGTATTGTCAAGTGGCATGCAACTATTGCCCGAAGGTGTACAAGTGGAAGGTGAAGGGCGGCTACGGGACATTGCAAACTCACATGGCAAACGTCCATCCGGAGAAGCTCGGGATTTCACGGGGACAAACACAATTGTCCCACGGGTTTGCATCTTCTACCTCTCATTCTCCTTTATTTACATATAATCATAGTGAAGAAAGTTTAGGATTAACCGATGTTATTTGTTCACATTCATTACCGTTTTCTTATGCCGAATATGAAGAAGTTAGGGAATATAACACTAGATATCTTCAACCTTCTTTTAAACCAACTTCTAGGAAAACCGTTTCAAAATTAGTTAATAAATCTTACTTAAAAAAGAAAGAATTTTTTTTATCGAATTTGGCTAGTTTTGAACATCAAGTTTCAATTTGTAGTGATATTTGGAGTACACAATCACAACAACATTTTTACATGGGCATTACTTTACATTTTATTGATAACGCTATGTTTTTGCATAAATATGTTATTGGTTTTCGGCATTTTAATCAAAGACATAACGCACTAGGCATTGCAAGCATGATTAAAACGGTTTTACAAGAATATAATTTACAACATCGAACTTTTTCATATTCTTTTGATAATGCATCCGCAAATACCGCCGCCGTAAACCATTTGGTTGAGGATGCGGGACAATATATAAAAACTCCTTATACTCATCAAAGATGTGCATGTCATATTTTAAACTTATGTGTTCAAGATGGACTTACGATTTTAGGAAATATGCTAACCCCAATCAAACTTGTTATTGATCATATTTGGCATGACTCCGATTTAAGAAGAAAATGGAGAAATTTATGTTTAAACAAAAATGTTCATCCTATTGCTTTTTCAAAAGATGTTGGAACTCGTTGGAACTCGACTTACAAACTACTTTGTGAAGCCGTACGTTATAAAGTTTTGTTACAAGAATTTGCTTCAATTCATGTTCCTTGGTCAATTTTAGATGATGAAAATGTTTGGGAAACTTGTGCCCATATTTGTAATGTTTTAAAAACTTTTAATGATGCAACTAATACCATGAGTTGTGTTTACACTCCAACATCTCATAGATTTTTTAGAAATTGCCGTTAATGTTTCCGAAGCTTTTGTAAAATGTTTTAACATACCTTGCCTTCTAGAATGTATGCTTGATATGAAAGAAAAATGGCTTAAATATTATAAAAACATTCCCATGATTTATCTTGTAACCACCGTTTTTGATCCTAGACTTAAACTAGATGGTCTTTCCGATTTATTGACTATTTATTATGATTGTTTGTGTGTAAACTTAACACAAGAAGACTATAATGTTCCTAACATTGTGCAAGAAGTTAATACCGAAATTTTAAAATTACTTAGTACATTTCAATCTAGTGCTAGCTCTTCTTCTACCGCACCTAGTCCATCTCCCTCTTCTACTAGTTCATCTTCTTCTCTTTCACTTGCACAACAAGTTTTTGTTAGAAGAACAAAAACACCTAGACATTCATCTTCAAATGCGGAATATCAAGATTATCTTAACACTTGTTTTAGTTTTGATGATAATGTTGAATTTGATATTTTGGATTGGTGGAAGAGATTAGCTCCCAAATATCCAACCTTAGTTAAAATTGTACAACAAATCATGGCCGTGCCCGCATCAACGGTTGCGGTGGAGCAAGCATTTAGCCGAGGCGGGAACATTCTCGGTCACAACCGAACTCAATTGAAGCCCGAGAAGTTGGAGATGCAAGTTTGTATTCAAGATTGGATAAGGGCGGCTAAGCGGAAACAAAGGAATGCACCGGTGTACGACTCCAAATCGGATTCCAACTCCGAAGACGCTGGCACTACTTCCGAGTCCGACATTGAAAGGTAAGCGGGATTAAAAAAAACTCGGAAGTCCGAAAAAAGGTAAGTCAAGGTAAGAGAACTACGTGGGCTTTGATTCCTCTTAATCCCGAGAGGATACGTAGGCAACCGGGAAACCGGTTCAAGCCCTTTAATTTTTCCGAGTTTTTTTTTTTCAATTGGTATAAATTTTAATTACTAGTTTTTATATACTAATTTATTTTATAATAATTTTTTTTATTTTTATGTAATATTAATTTTATTTTTTTTTAACATAATACTTTCTCTTTATTTATTATTATTATTATTATTATTATTTATTTATTTATTTATTTATAACCGTGCTAAACCGGCAAACCGGCGGTTTAGGTTAAACCTAAACCGCCGGTTTCAAGGACCCCGGTTTGCCGGTTTGCAAACCTAAACCGACGGTTTAGGTTTGCAGCCCATGCCTACAAGAATATAATAATTTAAGTTCTCCATATGTTAAACACACTACAAATAAATAATAACCAATACTCAGTTGGCCTAGTTGGATGTGGTGCTAGGTTCCTTAAGTGTTTAGCTTGGAGATTCGAGTTCAAATCCTTCTTGTGGCATGTATGGAAAATTGATATTGGGAGGGTATCCCCCAGCAATGGGTCACGACTTTTTACCCGATCCGGACGTAGAGCGGCAAAGCCGATCGAACCGGGTGGTCTCCGAATTTACCATTACCAAAAAAAAAAAAAAACTACAAACAAATAAACCAAGTTGACATATAAGGAAATTTGACATAGATCTGAATCGTCGGTATTATTGATACATATATTTGATACATATATCCTTTGTATCACTATTAAAAGATTGATGTAATTTGTGTTACTTATTATTTTTTTCATATAGCACTAACACTTTAATCTTTTTATATTTAATTTTTGACCAATTACATAATAGGAATACATGTATCAATGATACAAGAGACCTTAATTGGACTAATCGATACTTTTATTCTCGGTCAACCTCTATCATGAACGATACTTTTTATCATTTCCTTTGACACTCTCCATATGCATTTCTCTCTATTTCAGACGAAGGTTGAAGAATTTCAATTGATTGACCTGTATATGACTATATGTGCTTGATCTACACTATTTTAGCCGATTTTCTAAACTCTAACTCCGGACATAAATAGATCCCGGCTCTTTAGGAGTAGAATTCCAATGAAACAAATTAAGTTAGGGTCTGTCTATTTACAGATTTTTTTTTTCCGGGTTTATAAACTAAATGAGTTTATAGTTTATTTTTTAACATGTTTATATGAATAAATCAGGATTTTTTTTAAATTTTATTTAGAGTTTAATTTTGTGATTTATTTTACTTCAAAAGCCACTTATACCCCTAAAAAAAGAATAATGTTAAATACCTAAGGATGAACAAAAAACAAAAAATGGAAAAACACAAGGCCAAAATCGAGTTTTAAACAAAAATAAACTCATCCAAGCAAAAATAACCTTGGTTTTGTGAAGTTTATTTTGAAGTGGTTTATATGTCCAAATAAACTCGTAGAGAAATAAACCAAACGCGTATAATAATTAAATTATGATTTTATAAACTAAATGAAATAGAAATAAGTTACTAGTATACAAGCCCTTTATCACCAAATATAATTAATTGAAAACAAACCTATTCATAGATTAAGGAAAGTTTAGATGATATATGATATATGATACGTCTAACATGTTTATAAAATCAATTTTTGAATAAAATAAATCATAATGTGTATGGTAATTTCGTTTATATTTTTTTAAAAAGAGTAAAAGTGTAACAACATATTAAGAAAAATTGAGATTTGATACCGAGTTGTTTTGAATTATATTGTTATATCAGTAATTTTAAATTGACCAATCATAACAACGCAATAAAGAAGGTAATAGGTAAAAAAAAAATGGTGATCTGTACTCAGACGATAGGTATAGGCAACGGGTGATCCGAACTCAGATCCATGTGCAATGCCAAGATGGACATATTTGTAAGTAGTGGGTTGTTTGGTTCCTCTTTCCACATTCAAACTATGAGGTAGAGGGAAAGTCTTGATTTACGATAACTATTAAAAGGAGACGGAAGAACATTTTTTGTGTATGAATAACGGAGATAGGCCAAGGTTATCATTTACTAAGAGGAAAAAGTAACACTTTATAACGACCTTTAGGTGTCGAATAAGGAAAAAAGATTTGTTGCGAGTACGTAGTGAATTGTTCGTTAGGGTTTACTATTAAACTGTTTGGGAAATATACAACCCATTTATGTCTCTTTCTTTTTTCAAAAAATATAATTTATAATATAATTTTAAAATATGTTTAATACTCTATTCTGCTAATTTGATGTCCCATTCTTTTGGGTGCCCTAGGCTGAAGTCCATACAACCCAATACAAGGATTGTGCACTTTCACTAAGATTGCAACTCAATCCGTTTTCCAATTAATTTGTTCATTTCATTTTAGAGTGTTGTTCATCCATTAACACAACTCCCTTGATCTTAAATGGAAGAGCATTGTTCTTATGAACAAATAAGTGGGTTTGATTACCACCTAGACTATGCCATGAATGAACATTCATGTTCACACATATGAATGACTATATATGTATATATGAATGAACATTATATTGTACACGAATGAATGACTATATCTTACAAAAATAAAACGACTATATTTTACACGGCGAACAACAATATTTTAACTAATCAACGACTATATTTATCGTACAAAACACTAGAACTTGTACGTAGGACTGGTAGGAATGACGGACCTATGAAATGGACGAACGAGGAATTCTATAAGACAAAAAAGACATTTGCGTATTCAAATAGAAATTTGAAATTAATATTAATTAGCTATTATTAAAAAATTGGAAAGTGATCCCAAATTTTAATCAAACTAGTATTTTGATGTATTATAATTCAAAGATGTATAGAGACTTCCAATTCCTTTACATTACTATTACAAGGTTATTTGAGTTTTGTAAGTATTCTTCTTCTAATTAAATTCCTTTTTATTGTTCCTAATTTGATTATTAGTTTGATCCATCTTTACTTCAAGAGTTTTCTTTATTAGAAGGACAATTCTCAAACAACTCCTTACTGTTTGTTGTTTGTTGTGTACTTATTGTGTTACATCCTACATGTGCTCCTTCCCTTCTCCTCCGTCTCATTCTTGATTATAGCCCATAACTAATTGGTATTTACCTTGGATAGGACAAGGTTACACGGACTAAAAATCGAGATATATACCCTTATTTTGTGCCTAGTGTAGGGTTATACAACCTTAAAAAAAACCGAGTGTTGGTAAAACTTAGAAATTGCTACACGAGTGGACAAAATGAGTGGGTCTTCCATTAAAAAAATAGGGTTCCCTTTGTTCTTCATATTCCTTCGCTGAGATCCATACTTTCGGCATGGACACAACATATGTAGTCCTAGTATTTTCCGGTTCATTTAGTTCACGTTAACGTGTTCTGTTGGGAGGTAGGGAAGGAAACACTTCCGGTTCACAAATTTCTACATATTAACTCGTCAAAAAGAAAAAGATTTGTGGGTAAGTGTTAACTAGTTCATATAGTTAACACTTGAAGGGGAGTTGAAATGTAGTGAAGAAAAAAACTTCAATTCACAAATCTCTACATGTTCATTATCGATAACGCATCGGGGTATTTATTATCGAGTCTCGAGTCATTAAGATTAATTTGCTAAAATTATTTTTTTCCCTTACATACGTTATTTATTTTTCCCTTTTTCTTTGCTATCTGTAAGTATAATCCGATTATTATATTTGTTATCCTCTTTACTCTTTATTAATTTCACCATGTTAATTTTTTAATATATTTATTCTTATAGATATAAATCCTTTGTGAATATAATATTCCAATCTCGATACTCCGGATATTCTAATTGAATTCTTTATCGCTAATTTTTGAAAAAAATATCTTAACCATATCAGATCATCGAAAAAAACAAATCTTAAAAGTGATAAGAAGCCCAGGCATGATCTCATGACATTAACATCGTATTCTATTTATCTTTAGCGAACTATATAAAGTCACGACTTTCCCTAAATTTTTTAATTTATTTATTCGCAAGGCTTATTGTTGCGGCGGCCCTTGGGGTTTCTGAAGAAGACGAGTATGGATCCTCCTGCTCCGATTCCATCTTCTCCGTCGGCAGATGCCGACATCGCTTCCGCCTCCACCTCCACCTCCACATCCACCTCATCCACCTCATCGGCCTCCGCCTCATCCGGATCATCTGCATCCACCATCGTTCTGAATAAGTACGAACTCGGCCGCGTACTTGGCTATGGAAGCTTCGCCAAAGTCTATCATTCCCGATCTCTCAGAGACGGCTCGTATGTGGCGATCAAGGTCATCGACAAGTCTAAAACAGATCCAGCCATGGCTCCTCTGATAATCAGCGAGATATCCGTCATGCGGCGGCTCAGACACCCTAACGTCATCCGAATCCACGAAGTCCTGGCTACGAAGACCAAGATCTACTTGGTTATGGAACTCGCATCCGGTGGCGACCTTTTCGAAAAGATGAAGCGTCGTCCCGATCATCTATTACCTGAGCGGATGGCCCGCAGATACTTCCACCAGATCGTCTCCGCCGTCCGGTTCTGTCACATGAACGGAATCGCTCACAGAGACATCAAACCTCAGAACGTCCTCTTAGACCTTAACGGAAACGTTAAGGTCTCCGATTTCGGCCTCTCTCGCGATGTTTCCGGATCCGATTCCGGCTTCCTTCTCAAGACTGCTTGCGGAACTCCGGCGTTTGCTGCTCCGGAGGTGCTTTGCGGGAAGAAAAGAATGTACAACGGATCAAAGGCTGACGCGTGGTCTTGCGGCGTACTCCTCTACGCAATGCTCGCCGGACAGCTCCCTTTCAACGACGAAAACCTAGCTGTGATGTACAGGAAGACCTACAAGCGGGAATTCGGGTTCCCTTCTCATGTGACCCGACCCGCTAGGGTTTTGATTTACCAACTGCTGGATCCGAATCCTAATACACGGCTCACCATGGAGGAAATTGCGAAGGATCCGTGGTTCAAAGCGGGTCAATTTGGGCCCAGGAGTATGTCTTTAGGTGATATGGTTTCCCTGGATGAGAATGATACTTCTGAGAGGGTTACAAGTATGAATGCATTTGATATAATCGGGATGAATTCTGGTGTGAATTTGTCTAGGATGTTTGATGATGGAATTGGGGAAAAACAAAGGCGATTTACATCGAAATCTCCTGCAGAGGATGTGAGGGATAGGGTGGTTGAAATGGGAGATAAATTAGGGTATGAAGTGGAGATGGGAAAAGGTGGGAAGATATTGCTTGGGAGGGAGAAACTGGTGCTTGTTGCTGAGGTTTTGCAGATTGGGCCGGAGTTGCTGGTGGAGCTCAAGGTGGTTCAGGGTGGTGGAAATTCCCATTGGGTGGAGATTAGGACTGAATTGGGAGATCTTGTTTCTTCTTGGCACTGTGTTGGCCCTTGAAGTTAAGGGCGCAACTCCGACTCATGGATCATATCTATTTGCACAGATACATCAATCAGCCCTATTCACCATCAAGCCGACAAACAACGGTAGGAAATTAATCATACAACACCATATGAGGATTAGGGCTTTTGGTTTTGTAGAGAGTTTGCTTCTTTCTTCTCTTTGTTATTTTATGTTTCGTAAAGTTTTCGATTTTCAGTAAGGTTTCTTTGATGTATGATATTCAGGTTATTGCATTGTGTTATTATTGATGAGTTCATCAAGAACTCATGATATGTATTTGCTTGATTCACTGATCTAAATGCTCTCAGCAAATTAACCTGGTTATGCTCACGATTCTCCTTAAGGAAAATTTAAACCTTGTCAGATGTTCGCGCATCTAAATACACTTTATTAACCCGAAAATACGTTTTACCACATAACTAATCGAAAATCTGAAATTTTAAATTATGCAAACAATTCCGGATTTTGTATGTCAAATGTGAGTGCATACTTTGATCAGTACTGAATCTGAAACCAATCGTGCAAGTGTAAGAGATTGAACTCGTGGTCATGTATTCTGGTTGCCCTAGATCAATCTCATAGCGAATGAGTCTAAGGCAGTCAGTGTAAGCTCTATGTAGAGATTGCTGATGAGTATGACGCTAACAATAATGTTCTTGATTCAAATCAATGGTTAAGGATTATGGTTTTTGTTAATTTAGTTTCGGAGCATAGTGACATCAGAGGTCAAATGCAAAGGGCACTTGATATTGAACGATTCAAAACATATTGGGGATACAAACCTCTAAGTTTAACCATTTGAGAGTGGTAGAAGCTAAACCAAACTATGCAAATTACACAGAGTAAGTTGTGCATTATCTTTCAATCAACTGTATTAAGCTCAGATCAGATTAGAATCAATAGAACTAAGCACTAAGTATAATACATGATGATATCATTAAGAAACATATGATATTATTATGCTTGCAATTATGTATATTAATCAATAAAAGTGAACAAGTATACTCTATTAATTAAATTTCTGCTGAGCAGATATTATTCACATGAAATCATTATTAGCACGCACAGATTTGAAGTTGTAGACCTATGTTGTATTCAAAGAGGTGAAAATGCACCAAGGCAGGAGAGATCTCAACAAGAAAGGGCATCGGAACTAGGGTTCTTACGGTTAATGAAGTTGCCTAGTAGATGAAAATGGTCAAACTCAGTCTTCGAATTTGGTGATATCATGTACAAGGCTAGTGGAAGGGTTGTTCAATATCTTGACAGAAAACGCAAATGAGTTCAGCAAAGATATTCTATCTGCAAATTAATTAACTGATATAATTATCAAAGAAAACCCCAAGTATTTTCAGAGTGAAAACGAAATTAGAATTATTCTCAAAATAATAATCATCAAAACACATCAAAATACATCGTTAGTACGTACACTTTGTGTGGAGCACATGAAAAAGTATATATAGGTTTTCTTTGATGTATGATGTTCAGTTTATTGCATTGTGTTATTATTGGTGAGTTCATCAAGAACTCATGACATATATTTGCTAGATTCACTGATCTAAATGCTCTCAGCAAAGCCAGGTTATGCACACCATTCTCCTTAAGGAAAATTTAAACCTTGTCGGAAATAGAGATGTCCGTGCTTCTATATACACTTTATTAACCGTTTTTTTTAAAAAAAAATTGTGCAAATAATTCCAGATTTTGTATGCCCAATGTGACAGCATCCAACTTTGATCACTTAATCTGAAGACGGACAAAACCAATCCTGCAAGTGTAAGAGATTTGAACTCGTCGTCATGTTATTCTGGTTGTACGCGCCCTAGATCTTGGGTTTAGGGCAGCGAGTATAAGCTCTATATAAAGATTGCTGATGAGTATTACACTGACAGTAATTTTCTTGATTCAAATATATGGTTTAAGGATTATGGTTTTTGTTAATTTAATTAGTTTGGGAGTATAGTGACATCAGTGCTCAAGCGCAAAGGGCATTTGATATTGGACGATTCAAAACATATTTCCAATGGGATACAGACCTCTATTTTTTAACCATTTGAGAGTTGTAGAAGCTAAAGAAAATTTATGCAAATTACATGGAGTACGTTGTGAATAATATTAAGGTGCATTATCTTTCAATCAAGTTGATAACCAAATTTTGTATTAAGTTCAGATCGGATTAGAATCAATAAAACTAAGCAGTAAGTATAATACATGATGATGTCATTAAGAAACATATGATATTATTATGCTTGCAATTAAGTATATTATTCAAATAAAAGTGAATAAGTATATTATTAAATTTCTGCTGAGCACATATTATTCACATGAAATCAATGTTAGCACGTACATATTTGAAGTTGAAGACCTATGTTGCATTGAAAGAGGTGAAATTGCACCAAGGCATGAGAGATCTCAGCAAGAAAGGGCATCGGAACTAGGGTTCTTCCGGTAAATGAAGTCGTGTAGTATACGAAAATGGTGAAACTACGTCTTCTAATTTGGTGAATGACCGATGCGAAGCCATCTAATGATGATATCATGTACAAGGAAAGTGTAAGGGTTGTTCAATTTCTTGACAGAAAATGCAAATGTGTTCAGCAAAGATATTCTATCAGCAAATTAATTAATTGATATAATGAAATCAACTTATCCAAAAAAAAAACATGTATTTTCAGAATGAAAACGAAATCAGAATTATTCTCAAAATACTAATAATGAAACACATCAATCCAACGTGTTGTATACTATGTTATCATAGCATTAGATTTTGAGAAATTGTCTATTCTCACAAGATGCCCTTATGGAAAATATAAAGCTTGTCGGAAATAGAGTCCGCGCTTCTAAATACTCTTTATTAACCCGAAAATTTTTTACTGCACAATTAATGAAAATTTTAAAATTGTGCAAACAATTCTAGATTATGTTTGTCAAATGTATTCCAGATGCCCTAGATCAATCTCTTAGCGAATTCTGACTGCCCTTGACCCAAGAGCCTAGGGCAGCGAGTATAAGCTCTATCTAAAGATTGCTAACGAGTATGAAACTAACAGTAATGTTCTTGCCACAAAATCAATGGTTATGAATTATGATTTTTGTTAATTTAGTTTGGGAGTATAGTGACATCAGAGCTCGAGGGCAAAGGGCACTTGATATTGAACAATTCAAAAACATATATATTTGACTGTAGAAGCTGTACCAAAATATGCAAATTACATGGAGTAGATTGTGAATCATACTAAGGTACATTATCTTTCAATCAAGTTGATCACCAAATTTTGTATTAAGTTCAGATTAGAATAAAAAACTAAGCAGTTAGTGTATATATATAGGTAAATTATATAGGGTCGTATAATGTCATTAAGAAACATATGAAGCATTGAAGCTATTATGCTTGCAATTAAATATATATTGGTCAAATAAAAGTGAAGAAGTATATTAATTAAATTTGTATTGAGCACATGAAATCATCGTTAGTACGTACAATTTGAAGTTGTAGACCTATGTTGTATTGCGTTTCTTGACAGAAAACGCAAGATTTTCCATGGATGGAGGTGTATGCCATTTTTTTACTTGTTCAATATTCTGTCAGCAAATTAATTAATTTTATATAATAAAATCAACTTATCCAAAAAAAAAAACAAGCATTTTCAGATTAAAAACGAAATTAGAACTATTCTGTCAGCAAAGATTTTCCATGGATGGCGGTGTATGCCCTTTTTTTACTTGTTCAATATTCTGTCAGCAAATAAATTAATTTATATAATGAAATCAACTTATCCAAAAAAAAACAAGCATTTTCAGATTGAGAACGAAAATTAGAACTATTCTCAAAATACTAATCATGAAACACATCAATCCAACGTGTTTTATATTATAATTATCGTATCATTAAGTTTGAGAAATTGTCAAACTCTAACACGATACCCTTAAGGAATTGGTATGTTTATGGTAATTAAAACGCAAACTGCAACGAATGAGTCCTAAACTAATAGATGATCGACAAGTATGTATGATTATGATATGTTACTAATATTATCCAAACAACACCACACCGGCCTATTTAACATGAAAAAAAACTCATTTACATATCAATCTTCTCGGCGGCCGGCGCCACCCGTCAACTATCCTCTTAAAACATGGATCCAACCACCCTCACCGGCGATGCCGTCACCACTATTCTCGGCAAGTACACTATGGAGTACCTCCTTGGCAAGGGAGCTTTCGCCAAAGTCTACCATGGCCGTTCCGTTGAGACTAAAGCCCCCGTCGCAATCAAAGTCATCGACAAACTAACCACCGCTAAATCCGTGTTTCCTCTCATTCTCCGGGAGGTTTCCGTGATGCGCCGCCTCATGGACCACCCGAATATCCTAAATATCCACGAGCTCCTCGCTACGAAAACCAAGATCTACCTTGTCATGGAGCTAGCCCAAGGCGGAGACCTACAAGCATTGTTGACCAGACTATCTGGTCACCGGCTTCCTTCTAAAGCCGCCCTCGGAATCTTTTACCAGATCGTATCCGCTATCCATTTCTGTCACCTCCACGGTGTCACCCACCGGGATATCAAGCCGGAGAACATCCTACTCGATCACCGCAGCAACGTCAAGCTCTCCGATTTCGGACTCTCGTATATTGTCGGAGAGGGTTCCGTTGCCTCGCATGATCTCTTGCTGCAGACGGCATGCGGGACTCCGGCGTTCATGGCGCCGGAGGTTATGGATCGCCGGAGATACGATGGAGCCAAGGCCGATGCTTGGTCGTGTGGGATTATTCTCTATGAAATGCTCGTCGGTGCTTTGCCGTTCAACTCGTGTGATGTCTTGGCCGTGATGTATAAGAAGATGGTCGGACGTCAATTTCGGGTTCCGACTTACTTAGATCCAGCTGTTAAAACTCTGATTTGCCGGTTGCTGGATCCGAAACCGGATACCCGGTTGAGCATTGATGAAATAGTTAATGAGACATGGTTCAAAGCTAGTGGATTCGGATCTGAAACTGTGTCTTTGGATGAATTGGTTAAGATGAGTGAACTGGAGAGGCATGATAATTCTAGCAAGCCGAACGCGTTTGATGTAATCGGGTTGAGTTACGGGTTGGATTTATCCGGATTATTCGATGATAACGTGGTGAGGAGGAAGAGGAGTCAGTTTCCGGTGAAGGAGGCGGCGATGGTGGTGGCGGAGAAGGTGGTGGAGTTGGGTGGGAAGTTAGGGTATGAGGTGAAGAGTAATGGGAAAAGTGGGAAGGTGTGGCTTAAGAGGAGGAGATTGTTGGTGATGGTGGAAGTTTTGGAGGTGACTTCGGAGTTGTCGATGGTGGAGGTGGTGGTGGAGGGTTGTCGTTGTCGTCCTTGTGATAGTGGTGGTGGTGAGGTTGCCGTCGGGGAGATTTGTGATGGAATAGAGGATCTTCTGTATAAGTATCTCTCCTAGTCCTAGCTAGGTCATTTACAAGTTATGAAAATCTTAGGGGGAAGTTTATTGTATTTGTGTGGTTATTGCACAACTATGACATATCATATCAGCACACACTTATCTTGTATTTTGATAAGATCATCATACCTTGAATATTTGCATATACATATTACGTGTTCGACAAACAAAACTTTTGGGTATTTTGGATAATTTAGCTTATTAGATAATTATTTGATTTTTGTAGAGTTTTATAAAATACAAAAATTTAATAAAAAGGTTAATTAAGTGTTTGGTAAAAGAAGATTTTTAGATTATAACTCTAGACAGTTATGAATTAAAAATTTCTCAATAAAAAGTAAAGCTCATGTAAAAACATTCATATCAAACGCTATCTAGATTTTTTAAAAATACAAAACTTTTTTCAAAAGCTATCCAAAAACTACACCTCCTCTTAATTCAATTGTGTGCAATTAACTTATTATGTTAGGAGGTACCTTTTTAACAAATAATTAGGGTTATTAATGGTTATGGAACCATATATTTTTTTAAGGAATTAGAATTCAGACTGTTTTACATAAACGGTTCGGTTCTATATTTTTTTTACCATTGAAACCGTCCGAAACTAGATCTATCAGGAACCATGCATCATTGAATAGGAATTGGACCGGTCAGAAATCTTGTAGAACTGGAACTGGACTTACCTCAGATGGATTTGCGAGTTGGAGTTTATTTTCAAGAATACAACTCATACTCACGAAGAGAGGGGTTCTTTGTTGCTAAGAACCAGACATTAAAGCCAAATAACGATACATGATACATTTTTGCGAGAGATTCATGGCAAGCTATTAACAACCCTACACTAAACCTAACTGTTAATTTCCGGTTTGATTTCAACGTACAGTTTCATCGATCAGGAACCGGAAAATTAACAACCTTACAAATAATATGAGCTTGATGGCAAGAATGAAAGTGAAAAACATATTAGATTGGGTGAATAATCGGGATCTTTTACCTATATAACAAAAAAATTAAAATAATTACTAAAGTGACACACCCTAAAACTATTTCACCAAAGTAATAAATTTTTTGACATGCTGTGGGAGAAGATTGATGTTTTTTTCCAGATGAATTATAAACACAGTTTAACCCCCACATTTTATATTTTAATATTATTAATCCTCTCCTAATTGTCTTTTATAAATTTCATGTAAGAGCGGTAACAAAGTGTGTTTTTTATAAAATTAAAATTTTTGCCTTTTATTTTATATATATATATATATACTTATTTATTATTTGTTATATTTTTATTATTATTTGTTAAATTTAAAAAAAATAAAATTTAATTAAAAAAAGTATAATACAAAGTTTGTTAATATAAGTTTTTTAATAAATGTGATTTTACACTTAAGAATTCATATTAACGAAAATTTATGATTGGTGGTAATTTGAGAACCATGCTATCATTCTAAAAATTCGGTCAATGTCCGTCACAAAATATGTCATAAATGCATCAACAAAGAACACAAAATTTGTGAGAGAATCCTGAAGAGCAAGAAGACAATAAAGATATAAAGATGATGATGATATGAATGTTGATTCGAATAACTTATTTTCGTCAATATGAATTCTTAAGACTTTGTAAAACACATTATTCATAAAACTTATATTGACGAGTTTCGAATTATACTTTTTTCCCCCCTATATTAAAACTTAAATTTTTCTAAAATTTATAACAAACAATAATAAAAACATCTAATAAGTAGCGAAAATATATTTTTTTAAAATTGAAAAAAGGACAAAAATTGAGTTTTATTTATTAAAGAAAGGTTATATGAAATTTGTTTTTTTTTTTAAAAAGAGAAAAAGAGAGATTTAGGAGGAGATTAGTAATATTAAAGTGTAAAGTGTGGTGTTAAACTCATAAATTGGTTTTATAATTTATCCGTACATAAAGTATTTGTATCCTCCTGCAACATTTAAAAAATTTGTTATTTTGATGAAATAGTTTTAGGGTATGTCACTTTAATAATTATTTTAATTTTTTTTGTTATATGGGTAAAAGACCCGAATAATCGTATGGAGAAAGCAAATGCGTTTCGATCTGGGCGGTGCGTGCACGTATATATAATTAGGTGGTGATTGATGGTTGTTGGATCATTAAGTAATAGGTCGCTGGTAATTTTCATTTAAGTTAGAAATTCTTAATCAATAAACCCGTTAGGATAAAGAAGGAAAATGAAGCATTGAGATTGAGTGAATCGGATATAGAGAATAGAGCGAAGATTTAGATAATGGTTTCCTAAATAAGAGGGTACAATAAAATGACAATGATATAATTATTTTAATCGGTGAAAAACTATGTTGTACGGAAATGGACACGGATACGAGAAACGAACACGGTGAGAAACGGAGAAGCGAATCCTAAAAATTGTAGGAAACGGGGACACGCCAAAAAAGATATAAATAATATATCATTTTAAAGCTCTCGTAAAGGAAAATTTATATATAATAAGAAGAGATGCATATACTTCTACAACTAATGACACATTCATGTGTCATTAGTCGTAAAAGTATTGATAAATAACAAGATTGATTGTGTTAAGTGATATTGAGGCAGTAGTCATTAATGTTTTACTTATCTTAAATTTCAAAATAGAAAAAAAAAACATAAGGGTTATGGATAGCTTGTTAATCTCTTTTGTATCCTTCTTTGATCCTACATTGAGCCGTCATCCATGATCATGGTTTGAAATTTGGATGTGTCAAGCCCGTTCCCGATGTTGGAAATATGTCTTGACCGTTTCCTTACTATTTTGACTGTAAGAGCCTTAGTCTTTAGGTGCTGAGCCGGGACCTAGCCGCCCCTGCGGGTCCAGTGGGCTGCCCCTGCGTGGGTCATGTATTCCGCCCTTGCGGCTCAGGGAGTCCGCCCCTGCGGTTTCCTGCGGCTGCAGCCGGCATTGTTGACTCTTGATCATGCTTTACTCTTCTCCTCCCCTATAACTACCTCCTTTGCTTCAAGATGAAGGGTTTCCTTCATTCTCAGCTGCCTCACGTTCTTCTTCTCTCTTTCTTTCCCTTTGATCTTCTTGTTGTTTTTCCTTGGTTTGCAAGAGAGTTGTTGTGTGGTTTTGGTTGATGATGATGTTGAGTGGTGATGCTGTGCTGTGAGAGCCAGTTGAGGTGTTAATGTTGAGTGTCGATGTTAATGCTGTGATGTGTAGTGGTAAGCTCTTACTCTTTCTTTTTTTTTTCTTTCTTTCTTTCTTTCTTCCTTCCTTCTTTACTTCCTTTCTTTCTCTTTTAGCTTAGGATTTCACAAGTTGAGTCTTGTGTTAGATCTCCTAGGCATGTATTGATGTTTATATGTGTATATATATATATATATATATATATATATATATATATATATATATATATATATATATATATATATATATATACACACACATATATATGTATGGTTGCTGGTGTAAGAGCCTTAGTCTTTAGAGCCGAGATAGGACGGAGCCGCCCCTGCGGGTCCAGAGGCCGCCCCTGCGGCTTGCTTAGTGTTCCCGCCCCTGCGGCCAGGAATTTCCGCCCCTACGGTTTCCTGCGGCTGCTGCCGACTTTGTTGACCGTGGACTATGCTTTACTCTTTCTTTTCCCTTAAGCTTCGTCTTTGGCTTCCTGATCAAGGGTTCATCCTCATTTCAGCTTTCTCACGTTCTCTTGCTTTCTTTCCTCTCCTTAATCTTGTTCTTGTTTTCCTTTGAGTTTGAAAGAGAGATTGTGTGGCTTTGGTGGATGTTAGTGTTGTATGTTGTTGCTGAGCTTGGGAGCCAGCTGAGGTAGTGGTTGTGGATCATCTCCTTGGTTATATCACAGTAGTAGGTAAGCTCCTTGCTTCTTCTTTCTTTCTTTCTTCATTTGATTCCTCTTCATTAGCTTAGGATTAGATGTGCTAGGATGCATATTGATGTGTATGTATATATATGTATATGAATGTGGTTGTGGAATGATGAAGACGTGATTCGATCACGTGAAGAGTGGAAGAGAAGTCGGGAGATTATGTTCTGCACTGTCGCCGCCCCGCGCCTGTGAGCCGCCGCCCTTGCGGAACCTTGTCACCGCACCCGCGCCCGGAAGCCGCTGCCCCTGCGGCCACGGTCACCGCCCCTGCGTTGGAGCGCCGCCGCGCCTGCGCCTTCGGTCACTTCGCCCCTGCGTCCCTCTTGTCACGCAGATACGTCTTGTACATGATCTACCTAGAGTAGTGTAGATCCTTTCCTATCCTAGTATGAGCGGGTTAGTAGCATGCTAGGTATGTGTATGAGGATAGGATGATGATGAGTATGATATCCATATGTGTCGGTTATGGCTTTGAGGTTTAGTAGATTATCGAGGTTTATAAGTTGGATATGATCCATATAGATCCCTTGGGTCTAGGTGTGACCCTTTTGATTGATAAGAGATTTGATATCTCTTTATGCCTTGTTATTAGGCAGTGTTGTCCTCCAGATTGGAGTTGATCATGTTTGAGATTAATTCGAGGTTGAGGTAAGTCCATAGGACTTACTTAGCTACCATCCCTATACTGGATGTATGCATGAGTGGTATTTAATATATGCTTGATAGCATGTGATGATTGATTATTACCGACCTATGGTTTAGTGACCGCCCATTGTAGGGCTGTGACAACTTGCCCTGTCATCCCGCTAGGAGACGGGGAGGTTCTCTGCAGACAGGCCATATCTGGAAGTGGGACGGGCACCTACCACTCTCATAGGGTAGACGGGAAAGTGTTACCAGATTACCACTACAGCTGGCAACACCCCGAGAGGCGAGGATTATATATTCCTCGTGTCACATATATTCATATGCATGTATATACGATTTGAGTGTTGGAATTTATAAAGATAATTAACCGGGTAAATGTGTGATAGCATGATGATGTGTTAATATTCCTTGACTTGTGTTTGTGCTTATGTATTATCTTACATATGTATGGTTAGCTAACGGTTTTATACCGTGTTGTAGATCTTTTGCAGGTTAGGAGAACTGCAGAGTGATTCAGATGGGGTGATCCGCTGAGGGCTCCGTACACTAGAATTGTATACGAGGGATATGGGTGAATTTTATGATGTATGGATATATGTTTGGATTGTACTCAGCGGTATTTTGTAAACCTTTTGATATGTATATATTACAGTTTGATGTTTGGTTTTAATCTATATGTGCCTTGTTGTAAGATCAAGTGAACTTGTTATTAGGCTAGGGTCAGGATCCATTGTGAGATCCTAGCCCAGTAGCGCCCCAAGTCCTACGGATTTGGGATGTTACAAAGTTGGTATCAGAGCCTTAGGTTGACAACAATGACACTTGCAATCTGCGATAAAAGGTCGACTAGATAAATAAACAGAACCTGAAAGGGTCTGACTTTTCAAAATGTTTTGGTTTTGAAATGAGTACAAATGTTTTGGGATTGTGTGTACGAGAAGTCATCACCCCTCTGAAGACCTCGACAATATATATATATATATATATATATATATATATATATATATATATATTACCTTATGTGATGTGTGATTGATCTTAGCATATATATATCTATACATATGGCATATATATAGTCTTCTAAGTTAGGTTTGTATACTCTGCAGATGGTTCGGACTAGAGCCTTATCTGCAGTTGGACGAGGTACGGGTAGACCCCCTCTTCCTCCATTAGGTAGAGGACGGGGTCGGATTCCCGCTGGTGATCCACGTGCAGCGGAGGAGATTCACGAGGATGTTGTTGAGAGTGTTGTTCCTGAGACTGGGAACGGTGCAGCCGGGAGACAGAGATCACAAAGAGTCCAGTCATATGACTCAGATCATGTCCCCAGGGGAGATAAGAGTTCCGTGCGTATATCCGACGAGTGGAGGAGGCTGCCAGAGCAGGTAGACGTGCCCTTGATCTGCCAGTACAGGAGGGATTATCTGGGAGATCCCATGGAGTTACTCAGGTGCAAGTTGTACCGGCACGTGCTGCTGAGATTCCTCATGTTACAGAGGAGCATAGAGGGCCTCGACCAGATACTAGTTGAAGGCATTTCATTAGATGGGAGTACCCCCTTTCTCTGGGAAGGTGAGGCTAGAGGTAGAGCTATGGGAAGGTGGGGCTAGAGGTTGCTACATATGTAGTTACTTTGCGATTATCTGGGAGATCCCATGGAGTTACTCTGTGAAGGTGGGGCTAGAGGTTGCTACATATGTAAAGTTAAACTGCTCTTCCCTTTTAAAATCTTGTACCCCTTTATCATATTCTTAATCTATAAATTCAATTTTTTAGCTAATTCATGTACTTAATTATCATTTGGGCTTAAAGGTTGAGGCCCTATTAAAATTGATTTTGTCTAATATTTATTAGACTTGAGCCTAAATCATGTTAACTAACATGATGATTATATTTTAGAAATCACAAAATTTCTAAAATATAAATAAATTAGCTTTATGTCAACTTTGAAGAAATTAACCACATGTATAACATGTAATTAAATTTAGAGTAATTTACATAAAATAATGAATTATGAATATTCATAAAATTTTACCCCCAAACAGTTGCCCCCCCGAACTTTATAGGTGCGAATGATCGAGCACGTTTAAAGTTCGAATCGAGGTAGATTTAATTTTTCTTTGCCTTTTATTTTAATGCATCACTCAAAAATATTCCGAGCCCACCTTCTAGGAAGGGTTGCTCGAATAATTTTGAGTATGATATGCATACATAAGAAAACTTGTTTAATTAAACTTTAAACTTATGATAATTTTATCATAATAGTAAAGAAAATCGGTTAAAGATATTAACACTTTACCGATATAAATTTAAACAATAAGTAATTTAAGCCAACGTTTTTTTTTTGTAGCCTAAATTATTTTGGATTTGGAGAAGATTTGCTGATCAAAGATCTTATCTAAAATTATTTGTATAAGATCTTTTGGTTAAAGATCAGATCTGCTATATACGTGTATATATATATATATATATATATATATATATATATATATATATATATATATATATCGGTTTAAACCTAAAATTTTACTTGCTTTTTTCTGTATCACCACTCACAATATTTTGGACGAAGTGCGTGAAAGAGGGAAGGCTTCAACTTGTATCCTTCTGCACACAAAGCTTCTTTCATTCCAATTTGAGAATACAGGTACGCATATTCTACTTTTGCTTTTACTGTCAATTGAATTATATCAATTTTAGACTTAGTTATGCTAGTGCTATTTAGGCTTGTACGTATTTCTTGCCTTTCAACCCTTTCACTTTTTTTATTTTTTTATTTTTTTTATTTTTGAAGTTTATCTTGCTGCATTTTGTGTTTTATTTGGTTTTAAATTGCCCTTTACGCGACTCTACTCTTGAACATAGGATTTTTTTTATAACCTAATATTTTGGTTAAAACTCAAAAAGTGAATAGTCGAGGCTTTTTAATTTCACACTTTTACTCATACGATTTCTGCCAACCTTTTTTTTTTTTGCTGGTCTTGATTATGCAGTAAAATATTTACCCAATTTCTTGAATTTGGGTATAATTTTGGAATTTTATGAGTAGGCTACAAACCCAATTTGTTTGATCAGACTTTTGACGATCGTACAAAGACCGAAATCTGCTGGCGTATTTCACCAAAATATGAAAGAGAAAGTACGTGGTATTTCATCTTTCTTGATTTACATTTTTTTTTATTTCAATAGCATGATGGTGTAAAGGAAAGCAAATGCTTTCTTACATGCCTTAATTTTAATTTTTTTTGATAATAATTTTTTTTTACCTGATGGTGATATAAGTTTAGAGTAGAAGATATAATGTTTGTGATTTTAGTCTTCCTCTCTTTTCTTTGAACCAAATTTATATTTAGATTTTTCCTTATCTAAAATTTTAGTTCATAAAATGGTCAATGCTCAAAATTTTTGTTCTCAAAACCCCTTTTATATGTATTTTTATTTAATACAATCCAGGTAAAAGAATATAAACCATATGATTTTTCCTTAAACCGGAATTGACACTACAGGAGAAAGTATACACTTTCAATCATATGGTGAATTTGACGTAGTGACGAAAGTAAATACTTTCAAATCTACTACAAGATTTTTGAAAATCAATTAAAGAATTGATGTTTCATACTTGCTTAAGTTTGCTTTCTTTTAACCGGTAAGCTTTTCATAATAAAAAAAATTACATTATCTCTTACCATCAAAATCTTACCAACTTATGTTTTTTT